>CABFOC020000035.1:1363750-2727500 GCA_902141235.2 Clonostachys solani
CGCTGTCGCCATCCCACTTGGCATAGTCGGGCTTCTTGCCCACGGTGTCCTGGAAGCTCTTGACCTGCTCGGTGAAGCTCTGCACGTCGGGCTTGCTGCCGACGATGATGCTCTTGTCGACGGTCGCGCCGCCCGAGGCGAAGTTCCACGACAGGGTGTCGTGGTCCTTGTTCTTCTCCTCGAGGACGTAGCCGACCCAGTTCTCGCCCCCAGAAGAGGTCTTTCCGGGCATGGCGGGGTTGCCCAGAGGGTTCTTGGTCGTGGGCTTGTCGCCCTTGACGTCGAAGCCCGTCCTGGAGTACGAGTCTCCGCTGGAGGGGTGTTAGGCCAGATGTCTTTGCTGTCGCGACGGTTGACTTACAATGTGAATAGGTATCTGGTGTCCTTGGCCGATCCGAGGGTGGCCAGGGCGACACCTGCCGAAAGAATACTAAGGAAATGCATCTTGCCGGAAGATGACTACGTGGACATGAAAGAGAATAGAAGAGGCGCTGCCTGTGGTGGTGAGGCTGCTGATTGCTCCCACCGGGTGGAAAAAGAAAAACAAAAAATTGGTCTCAATGAGGCTGTGGTTTGTTTGACGATTACTACATCGTCCTCGTGGTTCTCCCTGATTGTTCTTATAAACTGCATGATTTCCTGCCGTCATGGGATGAATTCCTTGTTGAGACGGGTTGTGGTTAAAAATAGACTGTAAGCCGCTGGGGTAGATCTGGCTATTACGGATCATGGCGTCGGGGCCCACGATTTCCTGCGCCAAGAGAGGGTCGTTCCAGAGCTTCCCGGTTGGTATTTAAGACTGCTACTGTTGCCTGTTGCTTTAGATAAATGAATCTCGGGTTGTACGCTGTTCACTCGGTGCTCGTGAAAGATGGTGTTGAAATTGAACTCTTCTCCTCCGGCTAACCTGGCCCCGAATCTAGGTCTGAAGATCCCTTTGGTATCACACGAGAAGATACAGCAACAAGGACCGTGCTTTTTCAATTGCCCCAGATATACAGGTGATGATCCTTCCTCGACGGTATTGACATGGACAACAAGGGTGATCACGATAGGCACGATGGATTGGGAGAAGCTGTGGCCGCCCTCCAAATGACGGATATTGCAAGTGTCAAAGGCCCTGCGATGCTCCACTAACAGCTCCTCTGTAAGTTTGTACCTTGGATCCTCCCCTACCCTATACAACCAACGCCATTGCTATGCAATTGAATCAACCACTGTCGATCAGAATAAGCCATCGCTGGCATCCAAGTGACGATGATACGATATATTTCGAAGTCTGTGAATGCAAATTGATTAAAAAACAAACTGGTTGCGGCGTCAATGCACTGCATGCCTCAGCCTGTTCTTCAATTACTACCACCTCGCACACCCGCTTCCCTGAGGAAGGAGCCCATCACATGTAACTACCATTATTACCCAATCCAGCCTTCGTTTGCCAAAAGAATGTCTCACACCGAGATTCAAGCCATCAAAACTTTCCTAATCCCTCAGCCACGTACGACCGGTTTTAGAAGCACACACAGAGGATCCCTCTGAATGAGTACCACGGCCCCATCCATCTCCAACTTCTGACTGCCTTCGGCGTTACTCCTCCTCCTCCTCCTCCTCATAACAATCCAGCATAGGTATTATCGACGCAAGCTCCTTACGGAGCTCCGCCAGGTGTTTGGTCAAAGTCTCCTCCCTGCTCTTCACCATCTCGTACGACACGTCTACAAACAATGACGTCGACAGAGTTCCCGCGCCCGCCTGCCCATTGACCGTGCCGTCCTTGGGGTTCCTCAGCGACGCGTCCAGAGCCGCCGTCGCCTTGCGCAGGCGACGGAGGAAATTGTTGGCCAGCTGGGCCGTCAGGAACATGGCGAGCGAGGGCGTCGAGTTCACAGGAATCGAGCCGATGTTCACGTTTGGCAGCTTCCAGAACTGAAACACCACCTCCGAGGCAATAATCAGCAGCTCGTCCGGGTCGGTCTGCGCCACTTCAGTCTGCACCAGGCCGAACACCTTCTGGTACATGTCGAGCAGCCGCACATACGTCGACAGCACAAACATGGAGTTGCCTGGGTCTGCGCTGGCCCGTCGTTCCGTGGCGGTGGCTGCCAGCTGGTCAAGGATGTCGGCCACGCGCTGCGTGAGGTTGAACATCTCGTCTATTGGCCACCCGTTTTCTCTGAACCTCTCATTAGAAGGCCTGCCGAGCGGCTGGGGCGCCTCCTGCGCCTCCGAGAGGGCAGTGGACAGTTCCAGGAGGCGGACGTTGATCTCGTTTAGTTCCGCCATCCAGAGGACCGGCGAGGCTTCCCAGGTTGTTGTGGGGCTGGAATTCGATTCCTGCAGCTGTCTGAGGCTGCTTGTGTCAAGAAAGGAAATGTGTCCAGGGCTTTGTCCGTACCGGAACCGTGGGCGCTTGTTGCTGTTGACACTGTTGTCGGTGACCGGTTTGGGCTGGCAAGCTCTCCCCCTGAAGGCGACAGGAGAGGAGGAGGAGGGGATCTGTGGAGAGCGATGAAGCTCAGTCTGCGGCTGGGAGAGAGTATGCTGAGCTTGAGGCTGGGGCTGGGGCTGAGTGTGGTCTATCACAGGAAATGTATCCGAGGTTGTGGGGAGGTGGTGATGTTCCCACGAGTTTATGAAGCCTCCTGTTTGTTGGACTGGCTGAGCGTGAAGGTTATCGGAAAGGAGGGCGGGGTGAGATAAATGCTCCGAGTGAGGCGGTGCGAAGAAGCCCAGCTGGTCAAAGTTGAAGTTGAATTCGCTTATGTCTAGCCCTGTCTCAGATGTCACGAGGCTATGGGGTTTTCCTGTGAGCGCCTCTGTCCGCGAGCCTGCTGGCACTATGTTCGGCAACCACATGAGTCAGTGACCTACTGATCAAGACATGAAATGGGGACAGTGAAAGCACTTACCGGTCTCAGGCAATACAAGGATTGGGTCGCTGCTGGTCCTTCGCCTCTTCGGAGACCGACTACCAATTACTGGAGTTGTCTCGGCACCAAGGGCGTCCTGATGGGGCACTTGCTGGAAGTGTTGGTGATGGATTTGGTGGTGCGGCGGTGGAGGAGGAGGAGGCTGCTGGTGCACGTATAGCCGCTGGGCCTGTTGTTGATGTTGATGTTGATGATCCTGGGGTTGTGGTTGGTGTTGTTGGATATGATTTTGTTGCTGTTGCTGTTGCTGCTTTTGCTGCCCCCTCTGCTTTTTATGGCGAAGCGAAGGGCTGAAATTGCACTCGGTTTTCAGCCGCGTACAACGCTCACAGGGCTCTTCACCGATGCGTTTGCAGCTCAGCTTCTGTGAATGACAGCGATCGCAAGCTTTTCGGATTGAGTTATCGGCCATGGTCTTGACCATCTCTTCAACAAGCGATGGGGTGGGGAAGACTCGACGAAGCTTTAAGAGGACGCCGAACTGTGAGAGACAACAAGAACCCGCCTTTTCCTAAAAGCTGCCTTCGGTTAGACATGCTCAGTCATTTCGTCTCTCCCGTTGGCCGAGACAAAAGTTTCGAATCATCAAACGCCAGAACAGACATCCGCAAACCCATGTACTTGTGCCTGTGTGTGTGGGGAGAGAGGTGGGTGGCCCAGAGGCACATCCCACAAGGCGCACGCGGCTCTCTAGATTGGTGAAAGGAGGGGAGGAGGGGCAGTGTCCGCAAAGGCACGGTGGCCTTGACCTGACCTTGGCTTGCGCGTGGCCCTCATGGCGTCCATGCTGTGGACGGTACGCGAGCATAACGTGATTGGCCCTGTTCTGTTCATGATCACAGCTTGTTGTGCGTGTGTACCCTTTCTCGTCTTTTACTGCGCGGTAAGAGAATACGACGGCGCCAAAACTACAAGGGTGCATGAGAGAGGAGTAAGTGATTCAGACATTGACTTGCATGCGGCAGGGCTTCTTCAAAGTCCTGCGGCTTCAAGCATGGGGTTTGATTCGCCTACACTAACCTTGCGGGACCTGCGAGTCACCATGAGAGTAGAACGCCTCCGAAGTTGCCGATGCTTTCGATTGAGACATGCCTTCCCATTACGTTGGGGATCGTGTCCCAGCCCAATGGTTCGGGCCCGGGTAAGTGGATTTTGTGACATGTCGTATCGATTCCTCCTAGGCTGCCGCCTTATTCCTGCAGTAGTCCGGCCATGGGGTTCGGAGGCTTTCGTGGAAGATTTGCGTATGCTACAGAGCTCTCCAAAATGGGATGCTGCCGGTTGTTCTCGTCATGGCTCCTCTCCGACGATTCTCGGCTACATAATCACGCGCGGATTTTTGATGCATGGACATGCTACGACTGGCGATCTTGCCCTCGAGAATCAATCCAAACCCCTCACATTTATTACTCACCAAGGTGGGTGGCGTAGATGGTGTAACTTTCGCATTGTCTGCTGTAAGGGACGTCGCACTATAATCTGTCCGGGGATACTCTTGTGCGACCTTTGCGATCATTTCATAAGCATGCGCTTTGGCACGCTGGTTCTCTGACCGCACATTTTCAGGGCAAGCCAAGAGTGGGTGGTTACAGTTGAGGCTTGGTGTGTAACCCTGACCGAGTTCTGTCTGTGTCACCACTTCGCTTCACCAGCAGGGCAACAGCGCAATCATTCCGACGGGAGCTCTTATTGACACCTACGAGCTGAACCCACGGCTGTGGAGTGATAGGCGTCCATATCAAGCCGCCGGAGATGGTTTGTTCTTAGAACAGCAAAGCAAGCACCCAATTGACCCGCCTTCATAGCGTCTCTACTCTGATGTTGGGGGTCCAAATTACGGTATAGGCTCTCGTATGATTGACCTTGGAGCGGAACATTGACAGCGAAGCACATTCGCTGATCTATGGTACCACCGATTTGCGACGCCGACATCTTGAGTGGCGTCCCCTTCTGCAGCCATGATATCACGAGACTTCGCATCCCAGTATCAGTTTGGGATCTTCTTGAGGAAAAAAGATTCGATCTCGAACATGTGGGGAGTTTGTCCAAGATCGGCCGAACTCAATCTCAAATTGCGGTGTCGGGATCTCCAACTCGCAAGGTTGTGATGTCTTACTGCTCTGGGTGTCTTTGATTCAGGGCCAAGAGAACCGCCACACCCAGCCATGTCGCTTAATAGCAATTCTTACTTGGTGAAGCTAAATGTATGGACGCAATGGACTGCATATGAGGGCATCTGAGAGAAGGCTCGAGAAACTTGGCCGGCAAGACAAATTCGACAAATCCAAGATGTGTGTTCAAAGGCCCTCGGTCTACAGAATTGGTTGGTCAGCTGTATTCTGGACGTTCCCACGCGGCCGGGTTCTCGCCCCCCATGTGAATCCCTGGCCCTTAAACGCCAGAAGCATACCGTGCTCTATGATCTCCGAAACCCTGGCTTCCATAATTCTGGAATCACAGGGGGATCAGATCTCGAATCAAGCCAGTGTCATACCATGCAGTGTCATAGCATGGCAAGATCCTCGGAGCTCGGCCTCTCTCTTGCCATCGGCTCCTCATTACCATCAACATGGGGCTAGCCTAGCACATGCACATATGCTGTATCGCCTTGGATCTCTATTTCTCCTTCTACCAAGCTTCTCTAGGCTGAGATGGTTGGTTATTGTTTGACCCCAGAGTGGCACTCGTACGAGGCGGGACAGGGCTCCTCCTAGGGCTCATGCCATTCGTAATCCCTGGGAATCCTCAAACATACACCCCCCTTCACATCTAGTATCTTGGAACAGATCGAAGGGTACAGCCGTGCGGCAACCTGCATCCGAAAGTCGCTACTGACGGTAGACTTCCGTATCCTTCTTCTCAAGGTGACGAGTACATGCAGAGTTGTATCATCGACCCCCTTCTCCGGTTCTACAGCCATTGATCAACCTGATTTCGGTGGCCAATAGGTTAAATTAAGAATATGTCATCACTTGCATGGCAGCATAGGCGCTCGATCATGAGCCTACCTGTGCCTGCCACGCCGATCGCCGTCTCTGTTCAGCCTCAGACATGATCGAGCATGTGTCCACGTAACATCACACTCATTTCCCTTTACGAACGAGATCACCCGCCATTACCTCCACGATCTTGAAGGCAGATCAGATCTCACTTGAGACATGCATCTAGAGAACTGATTGGCGTGTATAATGAGCCATCAAGCGGCTACCCAAGTACCGCCGTCGTACGACTCAGCAAGCTCCCCCCCCCCCTTTCTTTCCACGCTCCAGGCCGTGCCACGGCAGCGCAGAAGAACACTTCACATTCCCCCATAGAGTAATCCGCCTTGCCTATCCCCAGCTGCTGACCCGTCGAGGAATGGCTTCGTACTATCATCCCCATGCTCTGTGCTCGCGAGCCAAAAAAAAAAAACCAAAAAAAAACCCTCCCAGAGCAGCGGCCGCGATCTGCTCCACACCTTTCTGCGCGTGCGAGCGATCTGCGCGCCCTGTGGTATCGGCCCTTCTCGAAGAATAATTTTGACATTTCCCTTCGCCCTGAGGCGTACCTGGATGGGCCCTTTTGCGTTTACACAGTCCATTGGGGAGGTTTCGTTCTGGTAGGGCAGGACCGGCTGACACACGGGCCGGGTGCGTTATGCATGCTCACCGCTTCATCTTGACTTTTTGAATCTCGCGAAGAGACTTGGAGGAGCCTCTTTTCTGGTGGAAAGTGATATCTTATTGGGTTCTGGTAAATGATGGATCAGTAATCTTGAAATAGTCGTCGTAGCACAGCGTGATGGTCTTGATGCATACTTCGGTAATGATGTTGTTTAATTCGTTCTGGGATTTTACGAAGGGGGGATGGACGCCATACGATCGCCGGCTGGAAGAGCTGGGGAGAAAGGATAGTATATTCGTAGATTGAACTATATGCGTATATGCGATTTGAAACATACAACAGGAGAAGGGCAAGGAGACGGCCCTCATCAGCTAAGGAGGTGGAGGGGGCCTATCCATGATCCAGTATCCCATCCGCATTCCGGATGCTAGATCATCAATGGTGCGGCAACCTGGGTTCCAGTGATCGTCACTGTTTCCAAATGGCCACATGGCGACGAAGAGGACCTCGTTGATTGGGCATGGGCGGGTCCTCTTCCAATCTGCCCACCCGAGCTTCTCTACCATATTGCGCGTCATGGCTTTACTCAACTCAACGACCCGTCGCATCTCATCACTGTCAGACTGTCTGTCGATGTAGAACGCGGTGCTCTCCGTCCTTCCTGATGCTTGCAGAAGCATAGAACGCATGATGAACATGGTCGAGCAAATTCCCTCCATGATACTGCTTATTGCGGTGTGAATCAGCTCGTCTGACACACTCCATTCGCGACGAGATGCATAGCTCCGGTGCAAGTAATGCTGAGTGCAGCGGTGAACGGCAGCCATCGTCTCGTTGGCTTTGTTGTATGCACCTCCAGTCTCAGAGTCATCGTCTTCCGGCGCATTGATGTAGCCGAGAGCCACCCCCTCCAATTCTTGGATGAAGTGGTCAGTGGAAATGTCTTCTGTGGCCATATGGGCGATGCGGTCAGCATATCGATTCACAATCAAGTCAACCACAGCACCCTGCCAATCTATAGTGAAGCGACGAGGCTCTTTAGCCACTTGAGCCAGGTGATGCTTTATGTCCACCAGCTCTTCAAGGGACGCTGCACCGAGTCTTTCCAAATCAGGTCTTCCGGGGATGGTGCTGGAGATGTTGATGGGGAAGAAGAAGCCTGACACCATGGACGAGAAATCGATGCGGACACGATCATTTGAGATGCCGTCGTATCGTTCCCCTGCGGCTCTTACCCATTGCCAGAGGACCAAGCTCCAGTCGCCCATCTTATCCTCCTGGAAAAAGGTGCGGGTGGAGGAAAGAAGATCCAACCCCTGGGAAAAGTCGCAATACACCACTTCAAAGCCAATCTCATCACGGATAAACCCGTCATAACCCCAGTCAGCAATCATGCTACAAATATCTTCAGCCCGTTGCCATTCCTCCCATATCCCGGAACTGGATGTCTTGTTCTCGCGGAGAAGAAGATCCTGGGAATCTAGTGTACCCATGGAAGTCTTTGCAGCAGACATGCCATCAATTAGGAGCAAGTGCAAATCACGATTGGCTTGGTATGTTTGAAGATACCCCCTCCGGACCTGGTCCTTGGATATACTGCTTGCAGAATCCTCTTGAGCACCGGTATGGCTGGGGCCCAGTGGCTGAAGTGGTTTCTGGAACCAAGCCTCCTCCCCCCTCCAAGAGGGAGGAGGTGGGCGATGCGGATGCTTCACGGAATGGGCAAAATTCTCAGCGTGCTCTATCTCATAGGCAAGCCACTCGAAACCAGCCGGGGGATCCTTGTATGGGGCGCCGTGATACGTGATGGTGCCCTTGGGCATGATGGCTGGCATGAAGCTGAAGCCATTGTGGTATATGGCGGTGCCCCATTGGCGGCCCGCAGAGTGGATTGCATTGAAGATCCGGAACGCGTTGGCCCTTGCGCTCTCGTTGCTGGGCTTGATGGGGGCGCGCGCCGTGTAGCTGGTAGCGAAGCCAGGGCTGTCGGCGGCTCCTGGGTGCTCTGGCCATGAAGCAGAGACGACAGCGGCACTGAGGCCAGCCAGCAGGGATGCGGGCCTCATCAGGAAGACGGGCGGATGTGGCCAACGGGAACTCCCCTCCCCGGATCGGCAGCCAGAGCGGATTGGACAGCGAGCTGTCTGGGGGGCGTTGGGCTAGCTGGGTTGGCGGAAAGCAGAGTCGTGGTGGACAGATTGCGGCGTCGGGACATGATCGTTTTCAGCCAGCTCAGCTCAGCCAAGGAGGAGCAGAGGATTGACTGCTGCTGGGCTTTGCCGCTGCACCACAGGGAGAGGTGGGTAAGAATGAGCTGACGAGGCGGACGCAAGTTGGGGCGGACCATCTTAGTGCTCGGAGACCGAATCAGGTCATCCCGGGATTCTTCGAAAGCCCATTCTCAACAGCGGTGTGCTTGGAGAGAATCGCATGCCGACAACTCCCTTGATTTTTGCCATGCCAGCGCTTCCTTGGTGCTTTTTGTTGAAGCTCCAAGTCAGGCGAGGCCAATTGTGGTGGAGATGGTTGAGAGCTCGGCGCTTGATGAGCCGGTAATTAACGGTTTCACTGCTGTACGTTTTAGTAGGTAGTGCGAAGAGAAGCAGGCACTCCCCTAGCTGCTAAAAAATACTGGTCAGGTACGACCTTGAGGATCTGATACAATTGCACATGCCACTAGGAAGGTGCTCCTCCTCCAGTGCCTTCCATCCTGTGCTCTTACCCCTCGCCAAGTACCTTGGTTTGTATCCAAGTACCGACTGAGGCAGCAGCAGGCATATCGCACATTACTCTGCCTCTGGTTACAAACAAAGCCAGACGGATACAAAAGATCGACGAGGTCCTTTGGGCTGCGTCTAATGCTGTGCGGGTGTCACTGCTGCACATTCATCGTCCGAGTCTGACACGCTCCCGTTCCCGTTACATCTCCAGGAGGGGAGGTGATATTGAGCCAAGCTGACTATCTAGATGCCAACTCATCTACATTGCATGGCAGCACCAGCGGCAGGACAGATCTGGCTCGCCTTCCGTTGACCGACTTTACCGACCGACTTTAGGTGCAAGGCTGGATGAACAGCTGCCTCTAGGGGAATATGGACATGGCCGGGTCCCTTCGCAAATCTGCCTGCATGAGAAAAGAAAGACCCGATTGAACCTCAGCCGGATGCCATGCAACAGTTTCCATCGTCTCCTTTCGGCTCCTGCATCTGTCGTGCATGGCCTCATGCATGGAAAGGCTCTAAAACCTGCGCGCGTAGACCGGGTTGCTGGCCCAGGTCGCAGCGTGCCATCATCGTACGTGGGACGGTGCCACTCGTACCAGGAACATAAACTTTGAACGGCCGACCAATCTGCAGGTCCGCTTACCCCGGCCAAAGCAAGCAATCCCCGTCACCTCCCCCATCCCGTCGCAGGGCTAACGGGCGGAAGACCCTCTTGCTGGAGCTCTCTCAGAGTCTCTGCAGCTCTCGCACCCGAGAAGCTTTGCCAAGCGCTCCCCGTAGCGCCCGTCGTGGGCCCATTGAATGGAGAGCCGAGCTGGCCGTGATGGACGAGGTAGATTGGAGTGCCATTGGACTTCAAACTCTAAAAGCCAACCGACGTGTCATCCCGCGCTCTAGAGTCAGTCTAGACGCAACGGAGACGGGCTGGAGGCCTTCATTTCGGACACTGGTCACATGGCCTGGCCGTTCTGGTCGAATCTTGAAAAAGCTCCTGATTCTGGCAGCCCTCTGCTCAATCAGCGTCCTCCAAGTCATGCAGATGGTGCAAGCCCCCCATGCGCCCCCAAACACCCTTCTCAGCCCGTATTACCGGGAGGGATCCGCGACTCTGGGCAGTCCCCATCTCGCATCACCGCCTGAAGCCGTCCAGAACGTGCCCAGCAGTCGAATGATTAATGGATGGTTCCCCCATCCCCATCTTCAGCCACTTCGCCTACCCCCAATGCATCCGACTCACTCCTAATTTCCCTTGCAGCAAGGTACTCACATGTAAACTTCCTACCTAAGGTACTGACGCATTGAGTTGCTTGCATATTCACATACCTATCTTTGATGCCCCCACCCCCGTGATGACGCATTGCAGGACGTCAGTCTCCTGATTGATAGGCCTGGGCGGCAACCTTTCGATAAACTCAACTCCAACAGCCCGTGCCATCCCACCCCTCCCCCTAGGCCCCCTCCCTTCCCCCCATGGACAGTAACTGTGTACATCTGTACTTCTGTGAGGTTGGTAGTCGTACAGCCGAGTACCACATCATGCTATTTTCTCCCGTTTCTCCCCAATCACGCCGCACCATCCTCGAGCATCTCGCCAGCCCAACTCTTTGTCCACCCGTATCCCGTCCACACCGCTAGGCTACCCTGAAAGATTCATTTGGCTGAAGTGGTCACATGCCCATTGTTTCATAAAAAAAATCTACTGACTCGTCCAGACCGGGGCTGTCCAGAGTGAGGCTTCCACCGTACTTTCGAAGAGGGGTTCCCACTTTCGGTATATAAAAGAGAGTCGTCCTTCGCCCGAGTCTCACTGTTCAACCCTTCTCTCCATCGTCCTTGGTCTTTCATAGAGCATTGTCGTACATTGTGTTTTGAAGTATTCCTTTTGTACTTCTCCAACAAGCAACTCTATCGTATACCTGTTTTCCATTTGAGGCTGGTACTCTTTTCTGCTGATCATCATGGCTACACAAAAGCAAGAGGCCGCGCGGAGGTTCTCGACCAGCGAGTCCTCTCACCGCAAGAGAAAGATGAGCACCGTCTACGAATCCGGCAGCGGTTTTGGTCCTGGGCTCACTGTATGCTCTCATTCGCGCGTTTCGATTCGGATATTGATTTGGCTAACAAACCTGGCTCCCTAGACTCTCTACCTGGGCATGTCTGGCGTCAAGGCTGATGCCCACACGGTTGTCGTTGCACTTGCTATTCATGACGCCACCTATCTGCTTGATTTCTCTGTTGAGCATATCAATCTTGATGATGCTACCGAGCACGGCCATGACCTGATCGCTGAGCGCATCATCAAGCAAGTCGAGGCATACGAGCACGAGAACTTTGTCAAGTTCATCGGCGCAGGTCTCAGCCCCGAGCTCGAGAAGTTCAGTGGAACTCTCTGCTCGCGTCTCTGGCTCGAGCTTGATATCGTCCCGCTTGTTCTCAACCCCGATAGTGATAGCGGCCATTTCTGGGAACAGAAGTCGGTAGACGAGCAGGCTGATTCCATGGCTCGCAAGTGCATCATGTAAGTTTTGAAGTCTATGTCTTTCCCTCTGCAGTCGAATAGAACCCAAAGTAGAAGCTGACTGTCATGATAGGTACTTTGGCCCTTCTTCAGTTCCTCTGCTGCACGTTGGTTACCGCGGTATTGTCCAAACTGATGGTGCTTTCAAGGCTAAGCTTCTGGAGCTGTACAACTTCCGCAGCACTTGCCAGAAGCCAACATGGGATGCCATGCACCACTACGCTAAGGATCTCCGTACCCGTAAGATCAAGATTGCCTTCTTCAGCAGCACTCCTCAGGGAGGTGGTGTAGCTCTCATGCGCCACGCTCTTGTCCGTTTCGCTAGACTCCTCGGTCTTGATCTCACCTGGTATGGTAAGTGATCATCCATTGCTCTATAGAATCTTCGATCCTGTTGTACGTTGTCATTTGCTCACTTCATTTGCACAGTACCCAAGCCCAGGCCTGGTGTGTTCCGTATCACCAAGAACATCCACAACATCCTTCAAGGCGTTGCCGACCCCGACCAGCGCATCTCCGAGGAGGAGAAGGCCACCATTGTCGACTGGATTGACGAGAATGCCAACCGCTACTGGCTCTCTGAGGGAGGCCCACTGCGACCTCCTGAGGAAGGTGGTGCTGACGTTGTCATGGTGAGTCTCTCTTCGAAGAATGCTATAGGTTGGGCGTGACACTAGTACTGACTTCTGGTCTTTTCAATCGATAGATCGACGATCCGCAGATGCCCGCGCTTATCCCTCTCATCAAGAAGCTCACGCCTGATCGCCCTGTGCTCTACCGCTCGCACATTCAGATCCGAAACGACCTCACTGCCATTGATGGATCTCCTCAGCGCGACGTCTGGCTCTATCTCTGGAACAACATCAAGTTGGCCGATATGTTCATCAGCCACCCCATCCCGTCTTTCGTTCCCCATGATGTGCCCAGTGAGAAGGTTGTTTACTTCCCTGCCACCACTGATTGGCTTGATGGCCTGAACAAGCCCCTGAACCGTTGGGATACTGGTTACTATGGCCACATCTACAACATGCAGTGCCACTCTCAGAGGATGTGAGTTTTGAAGGAACTCCCCAACACCGGAAGAAAGTAAGGTTTGAGCTAACCACGACTCTAGGACTGAGCTTGAATGGCCAGCTCGAAAGTACATTGCCCAGGTCGCCCGATTCGACCCCGCCAAGGGTATTCCCACCGTCATTGACGGCTATGCTGAATTCCGCCGCCTCTGCGAGGAGGAGGGCATTGAGAACCCACCCCAGCTCTGCGTGTAAGTAAATTGCCTGTTTTGCTCATGCATTGTATGAAACCCCTAATCTAATGCACATCATAGGTGCGGAAATGGCTCCGTTGATGATCCCGATGGCACCATCATCTATGACGAGACAATGAAGCAGCTCGAGACCAAGTACCCCCATCTCCTCGAAGATGTCAGTGTCATGCGCCTCGACCCCAACGATCAGCTCCTCAACACCATCATCGCCAACGCCCACGTCATCCTCCAGCTTTCCACCCGCGAAGGATTCGAAGTCAAGGTCTCGGAGGCTCTCCACGCCGGTGTCCCCGTCATCGCCACCCGCGCCGGTGGTATCCCCCTCCAGGTCAAGGAGAACATCAATGGATTCCTCGTCAACCCCGGTGACTGGAAGGCCGTCGCCGGCCACCTCAAGGACCTCTGCACCGACAGCGAGCTCCACGCCAAAATGGCCTACGAGGCCCGCACCGGCGTCAGCGACGAGGTCGGCACCGTCGGCAACGCCCTCGGCTGGTTCTACCTGGCCGCCAAGTGGGCTGGCAGCGCTAGCAAGAACCACTTTGACGGCAACGAGAGGTGGGTGAACGACCTGGCCCGTGAGGAGGCTGGCCAGCCGTACTCCGAGGGCGAGAACCGCCTGCCTCGCTCCTTCACGCAGAAGAAGCCCGCCGAGGAGTAAGGCTCGGAAAGGGGGTCGCAGCCAACTCTCTCTGTCTGCAATTTGATTTTTTAGATTCCGTACTTCAGGGGTTCTTGACGACGACGATAATGAGATGATGATTTAAGTGTCGCTTCCTTGAAGGACTGCGTTGTTTTCGGCGAAATTTCCCAACTCCTCTAAAATATAGAAAACAAAATTATACTTTTGAGACTTTTTTTTTATTTAATTGTTGAGAAAATCTCTACTTGCTACATCTTCGTCCAAACGTGAAACCCGATCGTCCCTTTTCACATGCTGCTCATCAGTCTGAGAACCCCCGAGGTAATATGTACATTATTATACTACTGTTTTTCCGTCGCACGGGGAACCAGATCAAAGAATAAAAATGGACAATCTATTTCTCGAAGCGCTTGGAGACGGTGCCCCAGTTGACGACCTCCCAGATGGCGGAGAAGTACTCGGCCTTGCGGTTCTGGTACTGGAGGTAGTAGGCGTGCTCCCAGGCGTCGATGCCGAGGAGGGGCTCCAGGTTGCCGGTGACGGGGTCCTGGTTCGGGCGGGTGACGAGCCCGAGGGTGCCGGAGGACTTGTCCTTGACCAGCCAGGCCCAGCCGGAGCCCTGGATGCCGGCGAGGGCGGCGTTGGTCTGCTTCTTGAGGGCCTCGAAGGAGCCGAAGTCCTCGTTGATGGCAGTCTGCGAGGGGATGTTAGAAACAAGGAGATCTGGCGGGGTTTAGGGAAGAGTTTCAACATACGAGGAGCTTGCCCTCGGGCTCGCCGCCGCCGCCCTTTCCGTTCGGGGCGAGGTTCTCCCAGAAGAGAGTGTGGTTGATGTGGCCGCCGCCGTGGAAGTTGAGGAGGGGAGCCTGGGCGGCGGCGGTGGCGAGGTCGTTCTTAGCCTTGGCCTCCTCGATGGCCTCGACGGCCGAGTTGAGGCCGTTGACGTAGGTCTGGTGGTGCTTGGAGTGGTGGAGCTCCATGATCGTGCCGTTGATGTAGGGCTCAAGGGCGCCGTAGTCGTCTGTTCCAGCCCCGCGAGGAGCGGATTGGGTGTTAGCTGGCTGTGCCATGCCATACCTGGGCGCCGCCAATTCTCTCCCCTCCTCGGAGGGAGATCGGCGTGGTGGGATGTAGCTTACAGGCAAGGTCGGGAAGGGTAGCCTTTCCACGGACAAAGGTGGTGCTAGCCATGGCAGCGACAGGCTTAACAGCGGAGGCACGGAGGCCAGCGCGCAGGGCGGGAGCGGTTCTGAAGAGGGCAGACATTGTGGTGGTTTCTGTCGACAGCTAGAGCAAAAAGCGGGCGGTGGGTTAGCTCTCAGAGTTCAGCTAGCAGGAGATAATCCCAAGAGTCAATTGGGAGACAGGATAACAAGGAAGATGAAGAGTGTAAATTGGCGACTGCGAGCAGACAAGAATGGACTTACCAACAACTTGGAGATGTCGAGAGGGCGAGGGGCGGAGATAAATTACAACAAACTGGACGGAGATGATGTCAACTCACGCAAAGCTCTAGAGCGGATAGCCGAGGGCGAGCTCGGGCTTAGGTAATCTACAGGGAGTGAGCTTCGGATCTGAGATCAATGTGTCGTCACTGTGCGATTGCCCCAGCGCCCTTGTAACGGCTGCTCTCAGTGGAGTTTGTTCGTCACATTAGCATCAACCGCCCTGTAATTGGGCCGGGGTGGGGAAATACGGGAGAGTGGTTATCGCTTATCAAACCCCAACGCGCTCTTGTTTGGCTTGGAGGGGCACTTTACCAGACGCGCTGGACAGGCTCATCTAGCAGAGGCACGCAATCGATTGACGATCGGCCAAGGTGCACAGTCGGTCCAAGGCGTGCAACATGTCTTACTACGATGTCGATGCCATCCTCACAGACGGCGAGGTTTGTTTCCTCTCAGTTCCTTGAGGCATTTTGCATTGCCTGTTCAGTGCAACACACCAGACACTGACAGCCATCACTCGTAGAAAGTGCCGTGTACGTTCGAACTCGACGTCCCTTACCTAGGCCACCTCGACAACTCGACAACAGGTCTAAAACCAGGAACCGCCCTGTCCCTACCCCTCTGGCTAGCCGAGATGCTCGCCCTCGCCTCGACGGGAGACTCCAAGGCGCCGCTGATACTCAACATGCCACCTTGTCTCTCCGAGCAGGTCATCGCCGCGCTGCGGGCCGATCCACGCTCGGTCACGCTCAGGGAACAGAACGTGCACCTGTACGGCGTGGGGGTGCGGATGCTGGACCTCTTCGACGAGCGCGAGCTCGGCCAGACCCTCAGGAAGACGTTCGTAGTCCGGGCCGGCGAGGTGGGCCTGCACGCCAGAAAGGCGGATGATGGGAGCTTGGGGGGTCAGGGGGAGGAGTTCCTGCGAGGGCTGGAGGAGTGGGAGAGGAGCTTGTTTCGCAGAGCCCATGAGGGCGTCAAGAGCGCCAAGGAATGGACAGAAAAGGTTAAGAAAAGTTGAGGTGCGAGGACGATGTGAACGGATACCCGGTTTGCCAATGCTCCAAGGCAGAGGGGAGGGAGGGGGCTTCACTCTCCGAATTGTACTTGTCGAGATTCACGAATTGATATGATTAGATACCCTCGAATAAAAAGATTAACAACGTTGGCGATAGGAATCGTATCTTTGGGCGAGTTTGGTCTGTGAGGTTGCTTCATGCCAACCGCTCTGTACCTACGGGCGGCTGCGGCCGCACTACTCTAGAGGCATGTGGCCATCGTCAGCTTCCGCGGGCGACTGATAAACCCAGGGCCATCACGGGAATAGCGCTTTATTAATCAAACGGGCGCAGTTCCACCGTTATCAGTGCCTCCATCGACATTGACTAACGGGGACTTGCGCGGTAGAGATAAGAGATCTTGCCCCTCAAGAATCGGACCCCACCACATCTCAGATTTGGGGTATAAATGCAGCCTGGTCATACCTTGCAAATCTAAGATTCCCTCCTCTCCAACACCACGACGGACAGGCTCAGATTTGCCACTTGAATTCAGACCAATCTCCACGAGATATTCATAGAACTTGTTATTATTCCAAACATTCACATTCATCTAAACCATGGCAACTTCGCAAGCAAAGGTCGAGCCCATTGCTGCGCCACAAGGCTCTGCTATCAACTTTGGCGCCACCGTCACTGGTGTTGACGTCGAGAATCTTACTGGTAAGGAATAATGATTGCTTTGCAGTCGCTGCCTCATTCTTTGAGAGCAACTTGATATAGTACCTCACTCGGGGCATCCGATGGAATGTTTCGAATGAAGGCGAAGAACTCAATCTCAATGGGAGAATACCCGTAAAATCGGTAACCTCCTGGTAAGGAATAGCCATTTTCACTGTGGCCCAGAACCCATTGAGGCTGACCACTTTCTGCCCTGCAGATGCCGACTTTGATGTCCTTAGTGATGCTCTGTTCAGACATCAGGTTCTCGTCATCAGGGACCAGTCGCACGTCACCCCCAAGGCCCAGTACGGCCTCACCCAGCGATTTGACCCAGAAGCCACTGCCAACTATGGCCATGGCAAGACCCTGGATGCCAAGCGCTCTATCCTGCACCCTGATCTGAAGACGGTCCCGCACCAGCCCCAGGTCCAGGTCATTGGAAACGGCTTTGTGCCTTCCTACGAGGGTCTGGAGAACATCCGGCTCCGGCACCCTCACCACCGGACGTTCCATGACACCACAATCCCAGACGCAGAGGACCTCGACTTCACCAGGTTCTACCGCTGGCACATCGATGCGGCCCTCTATGATCTCGCACCCCCCGTGGCGACCACGCTGCTTGCCGTCCGCGTGCCCTCTGGCCGCACGCAGACGCTGCGGTACGACGACGGCACGGGCGATGAGATGACCGTTCCCCTCGGGACAACTGCCTTCGCCAACGGCGAGACAATGTACGACATCCTCTCCGACGAGGACAAGGAGTTTGCCCGCACCACCAAGGTTGAATACGCCGCCCATCCCTACATCTGGATGTCGCCAGCCAAGTCCCGCTCCACCGGGCTCGGCCTCGTCTCGCAGGGCAGGGAGCTCTCAGAGTCCGACCTCCCCCCCATCAACTCCGAGGCCATCCAGGTCCTCCCCATGTGCTGGCGCAACCCCGTGACGGGGAAGCTGCATCTCCAGATCCACCCGTCGGCTGTCAGGCGGCTTCACCTGGCCGACGGCACAGTTATCGATGACTTGGCCAAGGTTCGCGAGATCGTCTACCGTCTGCAGCGGCCTGGCATTGCTCCCCAGAGGGTGTACGCCCACGACTGGAAGGAGGGCGATCTCGTCATCTTCCACAACCGAGGTTTGATCCACTCGGTCGTCGGCGCCTTTGCAGAGGAGGAGGTCCGGCTGTTCAGGCAGTGCAACATTGCAGGAAGCCAACCACCTGTTGGTCCTGAGATGGTCGAGGCAGCCGCTTAAACAGACACTCAACGGGGAAATCAGAGTTTGGTGTAATTTGGACGTGGCCAGAAATGGCCAAGGGGTTTCTGTCTTTACCTGGTTTACTTAGACGATTTAAGAATGAAGAACGAACAAGTCAATTGATTTTACTCAAGTTTCCAGACCAAGTGCCATCATCTAGTCTTTGATACATGTGACGTCCCCTTCTTCACTTCAGCCCTATCATCAACCTCCACCCGTCTCCGTAAAACCTCCATCCCATGCAGCACGAAAGCGCCGCCAAACCACGCGAGCGTAATCCACATATCCGACAACTCCAGCAGAATAAAGAACTTGTTCGAGTACCTGACCATGTAGGCCGTGCCCGCCGCCATCCCCAGATACACCAGCACCCCCGGCCAGTGGCCCTTCATCGCCTGCTGCGCCACGGGCAGCACGCGAAAGTGCAGGCCCAGCGCAACGAGCCCCAGCACGGCCGTCGCCCGCGCGGACTGCTCCTCCAGCAGCCTCTGCAAGAACGCCCGCTCGGCTTCCCCCCCGCGAGAGACGAGCCTCCAGCAGGCGTAGAGCTGCGCCAGCGTCCAGCACGACTGGACGTAGGCGTGCTCGGCCCATGCGAGGCTGGCGGCGACGTAGGCGACGATGCAGGCGGCGGCCGTAGCCCTGCTACTACTATTCTCCTCCCCGCGCCTCCCGCAGTGGGCGGTGACGAGCTGGCCCAGCAGCGCGGGCAGCGTGGCGAGGAAGTAGGCGGCGGCGGCCCAGGCGGCCAGCGGGGCCCAGTCGAAGGAGACGGACTGCTCGAGGAGGCGGTGCGGCGAGGAGCGGGCGAGCTTCATGTCCGCGAGGGCGTGGGGCCAGAAGAACTGGGTGGCCGAGGGGGCGAGCACCCGGCGCACGTGGTTGAGGGTGATGGCGACGAGCAGGCAGACGGCGCCGTGGCCGCGGCCGTGCGCGGCGAGGGACCTGCGCAGGGCGGCGACGGAGTGCATCCCCGTCATGTCTGCTATGAGGGTGTCCCATGCCTCCGGGAGCTGGTGCAGGGACGGTCCATTTTGGTGTCTGGCGATGCGATGGCGGCTGTGGGTTTCGCTGCTGCTTTTGCCGTCCACCAGGATCGTGGCCTGCCGCACGATGATTCTCGGGTTCATGTTGCTGGCCATGGGTGGCTGGCCTGGGTTCGAGCGTCTTTCCTTCTTGTGCGCAATTGGGGGGCAGAACTGTCGAGAAAGAGAAGTTCTACGTCTCACAATGTCAAATTGGAGGGGGAAAAGAGACCGGCCATCGAGGTCTTTATACACCGGGAGACCCCTCTATTTCAACGGGGTAGGTAAGAAAGATGCGAGGCTCCATGCAACGGGGCAATTAAGCTCGCCGCTACCAGGGACGATTGGGGCTAGGCCTTATTTCTATCTTTAGGCGGCCAGTCCGCATCGTCCCTCCAGGGCTGAGATAATCTAGCAATACCGATCATTCTCAATTAGTGGACGGCTGAACCGCCTTTTCTCCACAGCCTCAGCCAACGGCCGACCGGCGGAACTGGTCAGCGATGCATCTGAGGCGACCCAATAGGGCAGCATGTTCCGTCCAGTGTGCAGGAGGATCGACCGCTCCACTGCACAGCCGCTCTCCGGCAATGCCAGGGAGACTCTCTGCTCCTTCGAAATCGAGGGATGAAGGCTGGCGAATCCTGCCTTTCTGCGCCGCAGTGACGATGCGAACAAACAGGTCAGTACACGCATTCTGCCTGAATAGAAGTAACTATAGCCGATCTGGGGTTGAATCATTGATATAGTCAGACTAAATATGCTAGCTTAACATCGAATTGAGTTGATGGCTATATTCTGCTTAGCTACTAAGGCATGGCTCTAGACATATGTCACGATCACATACTGAACTGAGATATCGATGTGTAAACAGAACAGACTAGATCAGCACCCTGCGGCATGCAGTTGCTGTAGCCATGTATTTCCCACCTCACCAAGATTGAAACATTATCTATCGCGCATACACCCATAAATAACCCCATCCCAACATGGAGCATGTATTTCGCTCCAGCCATGAAACGCCTGTTACCCGTGGCCGCCCCAGGGCAGACACGCAGAAAAATTAACAATCCAAGCAGTAAGAAAATAAAGCAGACCAATCAAATAACAAACAAACAACGACATCTCCGCAGCCAGCCCTCAGGGCCATGCTCGCATGGCCCAAAAGGATTCGAATGATGCTGTTGCGACGCCCCAAACACCCTGCTGTATACCCCCCGAACATCAATCATCATTAGCGATCGCCCGCTTTTCCCGGTGAGATCGCGTGTCATAACTCGTTCCGCTCTATTGTAGATAAAGTCGTTTCCTGTCCTCCCTTCCCCTCTCTGGTTGAAATAGACTGGGTGATCCCATATTAGAAATGAGAGAGGAAGAATAATTAAAAATGTGTACCCGTGAAATTCCGGGTTGAGAAAGAAATGAGATGGCTTTCTCAAGTCCGAAAACAGGTTGAATATAACGTGGGTTGGTTTTGTACAGCGTTCCCTTCAACCGTGCGCAGCAGGTTGAGGAGACCGCAAAACGTATGCGCCCCCGGACCAAAAAAAGAATTGTGTTGTTGAGATGATGATGATGAAAGACCATTGAAGGAAAAACAAAAGCCAGAAGAAATAAACAAGCTGGTTGAAGTGAAGGACGAAATCGCAAGGAAGATACGAAAAAATTGCAAGAACCGTCGAGGAAAAAGAAGAAGAATGTTCGTAGACAGCCATCCGGACGAGTGCATTTTACAGCCTCGAGCGAATGGGCATGGCAGGCCAAGGCTGAAGATGCCCGTACCTCAATCCTTGGTCTTGCCTGCCAAAAGTTGTTTGATGTGGTTGAAATAATATGAAAAAGAAAAGTTCATGTTTGACGAAATCGATTTTTTTTTTCTTGCCGCTGGATTTTGCAAAACTTTTTTTTCTCACGCGTCAGGAATCAGCCGGTTATCACACGTATGGATGCTCAACATGAGAACAACCCACACCAGAGTGTAATATTGCGCACAAATTGGGTTGTCGAAGCTTCAAAGAGACCAGGTCGCCATCACCATCAATTTCAGGCACATACTTCTCTCTTGGAGAGTTAGAAGGCCGGGAAGGCTACGGCAGGTGACTCCTGGCCCAGAAAGCCGAGGGCCGGTGAAGCGAACGAGCTGGAAGCAGTGGTTTCCCAGGTCGGGGGAGAGTTGTCCTCACTGTAAGACAGGTTGGCTGGTGAGTTCTCCAAGCTGATTTGTCCAGGAAAAGACATGTAGCCCTGAGATTCAGGCAGAGAGATCTCAGGTTGAACGATGCCAGTCCACTCAGCAGTGACACCGCTCATGGCAGCAGCGACACCATCGAGACCGCTCGGCTGGTTGTGGAGACCAGCCACAGGCTCAGGCTCAGGATCCTCTGTTTCGAGATCCATATCGTCAATCTCATCCTCGGGGCTTTCAGCCTCGTCGGAAGGGGATACGATTGCGCCCCCGCCGATGACCGTGATCTTTTCATACCAGAGCTTTAGGTCATCCATTGGGGGCCAATTTCCGCCAGCCTTGCCTCCTCGTTTCTCATCGGCGGTCTTGGTTTTACCACGAGACAACTTGGGAACAAAGTGAGCTCTGCGGAGATGGGCTGCGGCGTTATAGTAGGCTCCGTATTGCTTGCCATTTTCACAGCTCTTGCAGCCTTTGAGTGGTACTTTGGGCTGTACACCGGACTTTAGACCAACCAAGGTTGGATCACGGCATACGAACTTGGTAACTTCAATAGCGTGCTTAGCACTGATATGACGCTGCAGCTCGTGGTCACCTCTGAATCCACCAGGGTGCTCGGAACACTGGGTGCAGAAGACACGGGGTTGCTTGCGACGCTGGTAGCCGAGCTTGTTAGCCGGAACCTTGCTCTTCTTCTTGATGGTAGGTGGCGAGGCGTCCGACTCCTGTGGTTTGGGGACGATGCCTCTCTTGCTGTTCTCGAGGACCTGTCTATGACGCTCCTTGGCACGCCGCTCTAGATTGGATGCGGTAGAGCGGGTGCTGGAGGTGCTCTCGTTGGAGTCGATGCGCTCCATCTCAGCGGACAGGTCAGCGGACAGGTCGCTAGTCAAGCTAGTGTCAAAGCTCGTGGGTGCATACGATGACAACGGCGATGCATCCTGCAGATTCGCACCAAGACCCAGGAGATCTTGGTTGGCTGCTGGGTGATGCTTCGGGCTTCCGTCTGACGATTGGTTGAAGCTCATATTGGGGAAGAGCATGTTCTCGGAGCCGGCGGCGAACATGGACTGCGACGAGACTGTGTTGACCATATCAACACCCCAGTTGTGCCCGCCGTCAAGGGCGCTGCTCTGTCTGGACAAAGGGCTTGGGGCATCATGCGCCGTCACACCAGAGTACATGGAGGGGCATGATGAGGCGTTCTGAAAGAACTGGATATCGTTGGGTGCCAGAGGCCTCGTGGTTGCGAGATAGGTGCCCTCGTCTTCCGGGTAGTTGGCGATGAATTCCGCTGGGTTTACACCCACGCCAGGGAGCACATCGTTCTCCTGAATGTTGGCGAGGCTCTGTTGAGAGGAGGAACGGTGGTTCATGCGGGACTGGTCAGACGCAGAGCGGTACAACGGCTGGCTTTCGAGCGGTGAGATAGGACCAGTTGGGCGGAAAGGCATGGACTCGAAGCGGGCCGATGCGGTTCTGCTCATCGAAATAGGCGACTGATGTGAGTATACCCGATTTAGGCGCGCAACGCCCTTTGGGCTCTGGGTGGCATAGTCCTGCTGTCGGTGTAAGAGGGCGATCGCATAAAAAATGGAGGGCGGTGGCAGGGAAGAGCGATGATGGAGGGGAGGGCAAATACGTACGCTAAGGGTGCTGTAGCCCAACGTCGACTGGCTACGGGCGAGGGGATTTACCCTCTGGCTTTGGTGAATTGCATTGGTGAGCTGTGAGGAGACCGGCCCATGGGACTGGGTCCTAAGGAGCTGAAGATGCTGATGCTTGAGGGCACGGTTCTCTGCTTGACTTTGCTGAAGCTGTTGTCGAAGCAGCGCAATTTCGTCGCCCATCGTTGCGTGGCAAAGTATGGGCAAGTAGATCTGGAGAAATTATGGAGTATGTGTTACAGCGAAGGTAGTGTGCGGGCGGTAATAGATTGTGGTGAGGTCGCAAACAGTAGTAAGAATGTGGGTTTGAAAGAGACGGTGGGTGGAAGAGAAAAGTCGAGGCGAAGAACGAGAGCACTTGGATGGAAGGCGCCTTGGGTTTTCGAAACTGAGGAGCGGGTCCTGGCTGGGGAATTGCTGTCGAATGAGGGCAAGATAGATCCTACTGTTCCGGTCCTGTCTGGCAATGATTTGATGGGACGAGGACAGAAAGTCGGATAGAGGCGAAAGGATCGTGAACGCAGTCAAGACTCGCGAAGATGGCGGGACAGGGAGATTAATAGTAATGTTCAGCACGGGCTGCCAGTCATTGCACGAGGCTGTCAATCCCCACTCGTTGAAAGGGGAGAACCTTGCTCGTGCATGAAGCCTGGCGATGGGTGGGTGGGCTAGCGTCTTGGGTTAGTACGTAACATGCACCTCGACCGATGAAAGTGGTGACATGCCTCCAGATTCGATACGAGTTGGATAATATTATGGTAGCCCGATACCGAGTCTCTTGGCCATCAGCTCATCCTGCCAATGAGAGCCGACGGAGAAGGGCTGCTGACTGGAATGCCGGGTCTCTGTGGCCGTCTCACCTGCGGGAGCTGTCTGAGGCTCGCTCGGCCATCTCATGACAATCAGTCAGTTCTCAGCAGCAGCAGCCAGTCAGAGCTAATGCCACATTGGAGTGGGTGGGACAGTGGACGGCCAAGGGGCTGTGCCCAGCTACGGTGCACTTTCCAAGCCGCTGCCAGCACCGATACCACTCCCACGCCCGCGTCTGTGACAGCACCCAACCAACCTCAGCTGAGTTGGCGCAACAGCTCCCACTGGAGCTAGCGCGTATTGCACGCTGTCCGGAGTCTCGAGATACCGGTGGTGGGCCACTGGCATCCCACTGCCACCCTGGTCGCTTCCGCCTCAAGATCCAAATGATTGGTAGCCAGCTAGCCCAACACATCCCGCCGCCGGGGGTGTGACGGCTCCACCTTCTGAATGGCTCAGACGCCGCCGCCGCCGCCATTCACAGCAGCGTCCGTTGCCCCCACACACCCACTAGACGTTAGCAGAGCCCACGCTGGGACGGCATCCCTCCACTGCTGTGTCTTCAATTATCGTAATGTTACAGGTATTGTACAGGTATTGCTGCAAGTCGGCAGGCTGCTGCTGCCGCCTCTACGTGGTGGGCGAGCTCTCTCCGGCCGCTCACCTGCCATCGCCCTCCTGCATGCGAAATGAAATGCTACACGCCCGACAGCTCCATGTACGCCGCGCTGGCAGAGTCAAGGTGTGATCAGCGCCCGACTGGACTGACCTGTATGGAGACTAACTGCTGACATGACGTCTCCGTGGGCCTCCCACTGCGTGCTAATGGCTGCTAACACCGCATGGCCAGACTTCTTAGCGCGTAGGTAAATAACAAACGTGTTATAGTGGCTGCGGCACCCTCGGACCGCTCCAGGTCAAGCGCCGCTGACACAACACACAAGAGTGCTGCAATGGAGACCGACAGGTTTGTGTGCAGGCTGGCTGCGTGTGATATTGAGCCAACGTGGCTTGGATCTCGAACCGAGACAAGCGGATACCGAAAGTGCCATCTTTACCATCCAGTCCTATTTTCGAACTTTCGGTATCTCTTTTGCCTTTTCGCCGTGCCGCCCATCCCAGATACATACCAGTCGCACCCGCTATCCCAACGCCACAAACGGCGAACTTGCGGCCATTTACATAGCTAATGTATGCTGACAGTGTTGCCGTCAGTGTTATCCGTCTCTGCTTCTAGTAGAAAGCAGCTATGTAGTCGGTTCCATTTCACTTCTTTTTCTCTTACACGAACGGTTGGCAATTTGCATATGGCTGATGTCCGAGTATGGGGCCGTCCTCGGCTTCGAACTTACCGGCTCGCATTCACAAACTGCGAAACAAGAGACAAACTCCCCACCCACAAACTCACCGGTCCTGCGGTAGTGGTGGGGGGCGACCATCAAGAAATGCAACAGCGCACTTTGTTTCTCGCGATTCCTCTTCTCTCACGCCAAAACCCAGCCGAGCCGTCTGGAAATGTGCAGGTCTAGGCGTCCTCGAGGCTTCTGCGCAAAAGTGTACGGCTTCTATTGGCCGTGGCCCGCCGTCTGAGACGGGTGGCACACTGGCGCATTTGTGTGTCGTCTGCCGACACAGGAGGATGATGCATTATTATTGTACATTGCAGGCCTGCAATGCAATGCACGAGATTAGAGTAGGCAATGGTTGTTCCTCGCCATGGGGCCAGTTGGGCCGCGGCCAATAGAACCGCCTCAAAAAGTGAGGCGGAAGACGAGCTACGACCCCCTGCTGCCCTCCATTCCCTCTTCTGTGCAAGGACACGAAAGCAAAAATCGAGTCATCATCATCTCCTGCACAGCACAGACCATCCCTCCAAGTTTGGCTACCAAAGGACCAAAGGACCCAAGCACTCGAACCCCTGCTGGCCTCCCCTCTAGCCCACATGCGTGCAGTCCTGTCGACGATCCTCACCGATATGATCGACTATTCTCCTGAGAGCACCGCATGGCATCGCAGGCACAGCACCCACTAATATCAAACGCAACGGCGGGACCCTGGAGCATGCCGTGAGATCAAGCAGCGCTGTCCGGAGTAGGTCCTCCCCGTCCCAGGCGGAACAATCCGACCTAGTATCAGGATGATCTCGGGCTCTCATGCTCTGTGTCAATGCAGCGTTAAGGCCAACTGTGCCATATTGGTCTCGAACCAGTTCGTGGCAGATGAGGCACAGCTGGATGTCATCATCGAGCTTGGGAACCAACTTTCCTCTTTCCCCAAACTCCATCCCACATTCCCCATCCTATCAAATCCCCACGTCATCTTACCACTTCTTTTCTTTTTCTTTTGGGGTTTCTACCCCGGCGGAGTCGATATGTATCATATCAGGCTCATGTAAGTACCGTAACTACGTACATATGTATGTATGCATGTAAGTCGCATGGGCGCTAAACCGCACTGCGACGCTGTGCGTCGACGCCCAACATTTCCGTGGTCAGAGCAAGGCATCGGCAGCCTTTTCAATTCTAACCGGGGTACGGTATTGCAGCAAGAGAACCATTGGGCCGTGAAGCTCACGAGATCTTTGACCCTCCCGCTGACGCTTGGGCCGGCATACATGTCGTATGCACGAAACTATTCCCTGGTTGGTTGAAGTAAGCGGGATGCTTTTCAGCCTCTTGCAGCGGTGCTTTCATGCATGACTTCCGGTTCGGTAACACCTGGCAAGGTGGCAATGAACGTGGATCTAGGACTTGGTTGGGTCACCTTCGGCTCCTCAATAATTGATGTCTGTGATCGTATCGTATCCTCGTTGTTGGCATACTTTCCGGTTTAGGGTAGGTGGTAGAATGGAAGGCTGGCTGGCCAGGACGTGGCATTGCAACATTGAACTCTCGCCAACACACATGACAGAAAAGAAATTTCCTGCAGGTGGTTGGGCTCACGGAGGCCATTGATCCTAGCAAGATGTGAAGGAGAAACTACCTGTCAATTAAATTAATATGATAAAAACATATGACTACAAACTGACAAACGCTGCTCGGATAAGCGATGGGACAGCATCTCGCCGAACAATAGGGTAAGTAGGTAGAGTTGAAGGAATTAGAGGACTATGACCTTGTAGCTGTAGTTCTGGCACTCTTCCTTCACTGAAAAGTTCAAAGATACGATCTCTGGAATTCTTAATAATGAGATTAATTGTAAATCAAAGTGCCCCAATGTATTTCTCATTAGCGATCTATTGCCTGAATGGCGTGATACCAAGTATGGACTCAGGCGATATTTAGAGATGGCGCAGTCACTTTGGCCTGATATGAACGGAAAAGACAGATGCCTCATGAGAGATCATTCAGGGACTGCAGTGATGTGGCGACGTTTGGTGACTTTCAGTGCCATCTTTTGGTTGTTGCTTCTTGTCGCTCGAAATTGAATACCTGATTGCTCCGATATTGGTACTGACACGGAGTGAGAGTCACATAGCTCACCATATTTTGATTTGGCCCTCTTGACTTGCATCTGGCACATTGTCCACTTCGGTTACTTCAAAATCACATTCCCATGTCTTTTGAAGTTGGGCACTGATGATCTTGGATAGCGCCACACCATATATAATTAATTATCCATAAAATTTCATAATGACATTGTTCATATCCTCGCCGTTAAAATAAACCATCTCGAGGCATTGATCCGGGTTCAGTTTCGTCTGATGTGGTACTTGTTCCGTTATATTCATTGCGAGCTCTCCTTCGTTTAGGAATACGGCAGACCCGCTGGCATTTACAATGCTATCACGGCAAGACCTACGGCCGCTGCGGCGGCCATGAACGCTCCCGTCTCCCGTGCGGCGCCGCCCTTGCTTGAAGTGGTAGCAGCAGCGCTGGCAGTGCTGCCGGATGAACTGGTCGTCGTGGCGGAGCTGCCCCCAGTCTGCTGGGCCAAGAAGGAACTGGCGCATTGGAATTCCTGGCTGATTCCGTTGTCGCCGATGGCAGGGCATGCCGAGGTCAGAGACGACACCTTGTCCTTGTTCTTCGAGTACCAGGACGAGACCTCGGAGGCGAAGCTGGAGACCGCGCTGCTCAGGCTGGATGGGTAGCTGATGGCGCACGAGTCAGTGGCGGTGCCGATGGAGATGTCGGTGGCAGAGACAATATTGTCAGGAACGTTAGGGAAGTCCGTGATGACGCTCTGGAGAACTGAGGCACAGGCGGACGGGTTGATGTTAGTCTGCCGAGCGGCGAGATGAGGAACACCGGCTGCAGCCGTGGCTACCAGGGCGGCGAGGGCAAGAATCTTATATTGCATCTTGAAGGTGATGAATTTGGCAAAGAAGTTCCGCGCACAAATTTGATTTTCTGAATCACAGCCGATTGAGAACAGATCTGTCTTTGAAATGTTAGACGGGCACCTCTCCTCCTTCTATTTAAATAGGAGCTCATTCTTGCTTGGGCGAAAGTTCAGCTAGCATACCTATAGTTTCGCTCCAGCCGCAGGAATCCCGACCGTTCTTGACCGTTCGGGACCCGTCGCTGGGCTGAGTTCACCCCGGCGTGGTAGAGTCTAGCCGCAATGGCCCTGCAGGCGCATTACTTCCTGCACATCGTTGAAATTAAGCGTATTGCTATGGCCTTGGAGAGGTAAAAGCCGGCCGCGCGTCATTCCTTCCATGTTTGCTGGGAATTTGAATGCTCAGCTGTGAGTAGCTTGACGCCTCGCGCGACACCCTCCCTCGTCCTTCTGGTTGGCTCCTCAGCGTTGCTAGGCACTAATGGATCAAGCAACGTTTTAGAACAGCTATGTGAGAGACCTAAGAAGATGGTGATCCCCTTTGTTCGTAAGGAGCTCGATTGACTGGATTTTCGTCGCTAATCAATGGTGGCCTGGCCCGAGATCCTGTAGCCAAGATGGAATGGATGAAGACACAGGTCTCGACAAGACCGTCAACCAACCAACAGCTTCAACGCAGGCTACCGCCAACCCCGGCCACAGTATCTATCCATGGTGGCTGCTAGGCTGCCCCGCCTTAAGCTTAGTCCTGTGTTAGTAGGCAAGTAACATACCAGCAAGAGCCGTAGTAGTGTCGGGAGTTTTTGAAGAACAGGATTGATGGAATTGTGCCAGAAACTTTGTGTAGAATACCCGAACAAGAGGTTTGTTTACCGTCATTTCTTAGCTTGTGACCACACAACTCGTGATCTTCACCCTATGAGTATTGAAGACTGGTGAGAGGGGTATGAGAAACACTCCAGATTGTTCAGAGGAAGGTGATACTACAGTCCGCTCTCCATTGCGGGAAGCTACTAGTTGTAACGTTGATATAGGGTAGGGATGGGAGGTATGGCGGATGCGTTTCCTGCACCCGAATTGAACATGGCCGAGCGGTGGGAGAGTCTCGATAAACAGTAGATTAGGTACCGTAGCATTTGATTGCGCTAGTGGAAGAGGCCTAAATTATGCAGAGCTCAACTTCTCCAAGACTGCCTACCCCAATGGAAGAGAGATGGTATGTAGGCTTGGCAGGTTGACATAAACTCAAACTGTTCATATAAGCTTTACAAACCGCATCAAATCTTAGATTATTCAACCATATCACGTGTCAGTCATGTCTCGATAAGATGAATGCCCCTCGACTTGATATCGGCAATTGGGAAAGAATGACGTTGCGTCTGGTGGTGTTTCCTATTTGGGACCTGCGGCGACAGGCCTTAACCCGGCTAAAGCTCGGCCGCAGTACCTACAACGAGTACATGACACTTTGGCAGGTCAATGGCGTCGTTGGCCTCAAGCAAGGTCCGGCCAAGTCATGCAAATGCATGTTCAACCACCCCGTGTATAGTCATTGCGATAAATCCAAGACCCAGCCGAAGATTCAGCCGCGGAGTCTATGCGACGACGGGAATAGCGATACCGTGGCACCATGCGTCGCCTTGAGATCGTGTTGCTGGCTAGCTTGCAGCTCTGCGCAGCTCGGTCGCGTGGGTTCAACGTCCACGAGGACCTCTTGACTTTCCCACAGGTATGACCTTCCCACCCTAACGTCTTTTCTTGCCAATCCGACCACATTTGAAGCTAATATCTTTGTGTGAAGTACGAAGTTGTGTATTCCGACGACAAATGGATATCAGAGAAGGAGGCGCAAGCCCTCATGAATGATAATCCCGCTTCGCAGCCGACCATCTCTACCGATCTCGCCAAATCGACCCCTTACCAAGGTCAAGGCGCTGATGAGAAGGATGTTACAGAACGATCATACCAGATAATGAAGATTCCCCCGCACCAGTACTTGTGCTCGATCCCCGTCTTACAACCTACGATTCTGGAAAACCAGACAGCACATGAATTGGAAAAAGCAAGGGCTGAGGAAGCGCGGGAACTGAGTCGTGCGACAGTTAACGGCTGGGACCTCTTGAGTGACTTGGGAGATTCCTGTCTCTACTTTATGTCTGGGTGGTGGAGCTACAAGTTCTGTCAGAATACGGAAATTGTGCAGTTTCATGCTGCCGCCGCCACAGGGCCCAACCAGCCGCCACAGAGAGATCCGCAAACTGCCGAATTCATCCTTGGGGCTACTCCTGCGATGCCATCGACATCATTGCAGAAGAGCCGGAAGAGCACTGAGGCGAACCCGCTACCTGCCGAGGTGCAGGTGAAGGGCGATCAGCGATACCTGGTGCAGAAGCTAGAGGGGGGCACGATTTGCGACCTGACGGGTAGAGCACGAACAATTGAGGTCCAGTATCATTGCGTCCCCGGACTCAAGCAAGCTAGGATCTCGTGGATTAAGGAAGTCACGATTTGTGCCTATCTGATGGTAGTTAACACCCCGCAGCTCTGCCAGGATGTGGCGTTCCTGCCACCACAGGAAGCAAAAGCTCATCCTATCAACTGCCAACTTGTTTTACCAGAGGGTGCCAACCCGCCACTCCTCGAAGGGGCCAAGCAGAATTCGCAGAAGCCTGTCCCCGACATTGACGAGGAACGGACGCCAGCCAACCAGCAGCCTTTACAACCTGGTGCATCGTCTAAGCAAGGTGTGGTTGTTGGTGGTGTGGTTGTTGGTGCACGTAACCTTCTCTCTGGAGCCGACGAGGCTGGTCAGCCACCCATGAAGCTGAACACGCCTAAGAACTACTTCAAAGGAGATGAGTTAGATACCGAGGCCCTGATTGACTTGATCGCCCAAGCTGCTAGTAAGGCTAACGGCGGTAAAGTTGAGATGAGGACTCGAGAGGACCTGGAGAGGATGGAGGTGGATCTCAAGGACGTTGAAGAGATGCGGGCTGAGATGGAGAGGATCGCTGGGGATCTGGGTTGGAGGCTGGAGATTGTGGAGCTCCCACACGAAAATATCCGAGAGCTGCGGGGCTACGTGGACAGTGTTGAAGGAGCCGAAGACGAGTCCGACGACGAGGCTGAGAAGCCCACGACCGAGGACTCTGATCAGCCTGGCAAGTCCAAGGGAAATACCCCCAATAGAGCTGACAAGCCTCACAAGAAGGAGGAGGGCAGCAAGGAGAAGTTCTTCAAGGATGAGCTATAGAGTGTAGTGAGGGGACTCTTTTCGTTATTGGTTTCTTGGCATTCATGGACGGCGTTTGAGGTGGACAGGGAACCACATATAGGTTTATCATTGCTTACTTTATGGACATGGCTTTGCAAACTCTGCCTCATTCAGCTGTTGATGGTGATCTACTTGCCCCTTCAGGGAAGAAGAGCCGGAATGCCCCTTTTATTTAGGATTCTCTCAGCGCTCCTGTGTCCCCAGCCCATGGCGAGAGGACTTGGTTAGAAGGGTAATTCGCTCCCCAGTCCATCCAGAATCACGTAGGTTACTAGGCCTTGTTGCTTCCAGCCCAACACCGGTTATCTCCTACAACAGCGCGACCCCTTAGGATGAAAATCTACCCAGTTTTGACCTTTTTCACTTTCAGAGGTACTGAGAGAGATAGCGTAAAAGACGCATTCTTTTCCGTATCGATCGGCCGCGCTGGTCTGGTGGCGGTGCCTCCTTTTGCGCAGTATCCCCTCCATGGCGAGCAGCAGCTCGGGCATGCTCGAGGCAGACTTGGTCTTCCCGCGCAACGAAACCTACAAACCGTCGGAAATCATGACCATAAGTAGTTTTTGCTGTACAAAATATCGAACTTGCAGTATTCATTCGCCCACTGCTCGAATTCCAGGTCCGGTCCCGGCGCGCGGATACAGGGCATAGCCTTGCCGACGAGAGTTGGGAGCTGGGCTCCGTAAATACTTCTTCCCTTAACAGCACCGTCTATTTCTAAGACGGGAGGCTCCGTGCTTTAATACCGAGGACGTGTTTCAACTCGTGTGTCGTCTGTACTGGACAAACTCTACCGGTGACTGAATTAGCAAGGCTCTTGCGGAGGATCTGACCTGGGCCCGTCACCCGCTTGCTATAAATGGTAGGCATCATTCAGTGTACATGTACTTTACCACCTCCGATATGAACTGGGGGCGGATTTGATCACACGCAACGACCAAACGTGAAGGAGTTTCTCTGTTTCGGCTCTACACCACAAGGACACCTAAGAGTGCGCACACCTGGAGAGTCTATGTGGTTGATATAATATCATCTTGTGGAACCGTTCTGCTGAATGGGTCAGATTATTGAATTAAGCTCCTCAGTCGTGATTTACGCAGCCGTGACTTGCACACATCCTGTGCCAGAGGCCTTGGTAATACCTGGGAAACAGAACGAATATACTCAAAATAGACATAATCTTGCACATCGAGGGCTAGCAAGGTGTTAAACATCACGTCATATGAAAATAGACGTACTAGAAGGGACATCACTGATAGTTGAGCTGGTGGTTCTTGAATATTGGAGTGATGACGACGGGTTTGGACGCAAGGATTGTACCGCCCAGTATCCCCGGATGGGATGATGATATTCAAAAAGGCCATGACTTGAGTTCTAAAACTTGGGTAGAAAGGTACTACATTGTTTCGCGGATTGTCCGATATGGACCTTGGGAACCTTTCTCATGGAAGATTTGTAAGTATGTGAAAGACGCGTAATAAGACTGAATGATGGGAGAGATGCAGACGATACAAGAGGAGGCCTGACTTCGCATTTATAAACGACTATAGAGGACCACCGCTTGCCGCCTTGCACACTTCCCGTGCGGCAATCAGCGACGGAAATGAAACGGTTAGTTGCACATGTACTGAATTCTCTGCTGGCAAGTCTATCGGCAGAGTTACGTGTGAGCGCAGTGCTTTCTTGTTGTGAATTCGGAGATTGCCCGGTTCAACATTCCCAAGGTGACACCGAGAAGAGCTGGAGTAATAGCCCTGGCAAAATTTGTATTATTGCAAGACAGTCTATGAAAGTATGTTGATCACACCGTGATTTTTGGGCTCATCTTCTATAGCTTATAGTGGCACTCGTCTACGGGATGCGTACAGCTTTGCGCTCTTTCGGAAGGCTCTCCCTCATCTCGGCATCATCAGTCTATGAATGAGGTTTTGATAAGGTGAGTGGAAGGGAGGAAAGGTCAGTATTTTGTGATGCCTTTGTGTGATGCTACGATCACAGGAAGCCTGAATACTGGGTTTTGTGCAGCATAAAGTGGTGCGAAGCAGGAATAAGCTACACAAACACAGTTATAGCAGGGAGGAGACTATTGCCTTCATACACAATGTACTATCTTTCGGCAAAACGAAAGAAATGGTTCACAGATGATGCCTGTAAGAGTTGGCAAGCAGGGGTTCACGTGAGAGCCAGTCCTCACGGGTTATTGGAAGACCGTCCTGTGTAGAACGTGCCGGTCAAACTGAGCAGATTGACCGAGCTAAACCTTGAAGCCGATCCGCCGGCATGTTGGGGTAACACAGCCGGCACTTCTACAGTCGAGATCGAGATGAGGCTGGCAGGCGATCAGACAGGTTCATCATTGAGGGTCTCAGGTCCCCGTCTCAGTTGGAAGCAGGGCGAACGAGGCCTGCAGGGATATAAATGTGCGACCCGCGTGAGAATCGAGATGACATTCGAAATCTGCGTCATGGTAGTCTCCTCCATGGTCGAGATTTGGCCAAGAAACGCCGCTGAAGGATGCAAGCACTTAAAGAAAGTAGGCAATTTCAATTTAACGAGGGTAGCGGCAACGAGATTGTCACTTTATTCACTAGCAGCACCTTCGACAAGGGTTTTAATTAGCGCGACGCGAACGTTTTTTTTTCAACGCGTTTCGCGTCAAACAACGGGTTTTCCTTTCTTTCTTTTCTTTTTCTTCCTTATCGAAGGGATGTGCTACTGCAAGAGGGAATACGTAATTGAGGGGGTAGCGGTCAAGGGTCAATAGAGGAGGGCGCTCGGTCCGACGTCTTCTGCAGTGGCTGTCCAGGACTGGGTAGGGGAAGCTGAGACAGAAAGAAAAAAGAAATCCTTTTTGGAACAGAGCTGGAAAAAAGGCCGAATGGCGAAGACGGGAGGCTGCCGTTGGAGGAACACAGACGAAGTCGATGCATGAGCTGTCAGTCGTTCGTGAACAGTCTTCAACGGCGGCTTTGCGCTGCTATTGGCGGGATGCGGTACGCGACGGACCGTTTCGCTGCTGGATTTAGGAGCAACGCTGCGACAGGGACAAGCAGAAGAGTCTGCCTGACTATTGATGGCGATAGTCTGTGAACAGGAACAAATCCAGGGAGCCAGTTGGTTGATCTATCCCCACCAACGGGCAGCAGTGTGCAATCAATGCAGGGGTGCACAGCCAACCCCCACCAGGCAAAAAGCAAACAATCTTTTGGCTTGCTCCTTCGTTCGCAGGCGGGAAAAGGGGAAAGAGGGTTGAAATGATGCATATGCAGGCAGCCCTCCGCAATCACAGGCAGATGCAGCAGGTTGGGTGTTGGTTGGCCGCCGGCGCCATGATATGAGGAATTGGGTATATGTCGCCTCTGGCAACACCAATCCCACCCTCGCCTGCCGTGGCGAATCAGCAAGCCCATCACAGCGGCGTAACCGCTGGGAACTGTTCCATGTTGTCTCTTCCGCAGTCCTGTGACAGACGGGCAGCCCACTGGCGGGAGTACATCCGGCTGCTAGGATTTCCTTGCAGTCCACTGGGTCGGAAGCCCAGGTCATTGGACGCTCGGATCAGGGGCAGATCCCCGTGGTCCACCCATTGTGATGTAGTCTTCCCCACGGCCTAGCACCGAGGTACAGTTTGGTTTGGCCGGTCGTTTCAGGTCCCAGATGTTCTCTAGCTCTGGGAAAGGTACCCAATAAGGTATCAACCCTGGCGAGACGTCACAGCCAGAGAAAAAGAAAAGAAAGCGAACCCCCACCGCACGAGGCCCTCTGCGGTCGTCGAGAGTGAGGGAATGGAGATTACTGTAAAACAGAACATATGGGCGAGCAAGCCGGCGGGAGGCCATGCTTCGGAGGAATGCTGGTCGTTCCTGGTGTTCGTTGATCGCCCAACCGTGGGCCAAGCTGTGTGGACTGAGAAGCTGCATGATCTCACGAACAATCACGACCGCCCCACACCCAATCTTTTCGGCTGTCCGTGCGCTGCCGCAGCAGAGGCAGAGGGAGGAGCTTACTGGTAACCTTGTACCGTGCTTACCTCTTTGGCACTAAACCCCTGCCGCAGCCCGCCAGCTTCAGCACAGCTCAGGGCACAATTGCACCGCGCGCCGAACCACGGTACAGGCAAGCAGGAACCCATCCAGCGAGGACCTGTTGTTTCTCACCAAACCCATGTGTCCCCGAACATAACATGCATGGATCTCCTCTACATACCTGCGAGGTCTGTGTCCCTTCATCGCCTGACCTACTAGTTCACCTCTGCCGTCCTGCCAACCAACATACGCAATCCCTACGACTCCTGGAACTCGATCAGCTCCTGTTCTCCTATCAATTCAGTCCAACCTGCATCACACCCCAGCCAGGCAGTATTTGCTTGCTTGCCGGCCTCAATCGTTGCAGCAGTTCTCGACAGCCCCTTCGCTAAGGCAATCCAACGACTGGCTAATTTGTCGAGATGCTGTGCATGCTCGACACTCACTCTCTCAGCCCAGTCGTTTGATCGGCTTGTCACAAGAGCATAACACAACCACCTCCAGCACCCTACAATGGACGGAGCTCAATCCCTCCCCCGAGAGAAATCTCGACCGCCCTACCCTCGCTCAACATCCCGCTCCTCTACCAGCACAAGCAATTCCCGACATCTCTCCCAGAGCGCCAACTCTTCTACCACCCACATCAGCCATTCTCCCAAGATGTCGAACAGCGCCCATCCACAGCACCTCTACTACCATGCCTCATGCTCAAGATCCCCCAACTCCCCGAGACCCTCCTCCCGACAGCTGTCCCGAGATAGCCCTAAAGAACCGGCCCGGCAGACCCCAGTCTCGTCCCTCCTCCACGAACGCCTCCAAAAGGAGCGGCAATCAGAGAGCCAAAAGCTGGCTTCGTCTCGAATGAACAATGAGTCCAACAACTCGCTTGACAAGATGTCGGGCGTCCAGAAGTCACCTACTAGGAGTGTTGGTCTCGATATTTCTAGGCCCAATTCTGGTGCTGGCGGGGAGCCGGCAGCTAGAAAAGGTCTCGGCATCAAGGAGATGGAGCATGTTGTATCGAGCCTACACAAGCAAAACTTCGACCTCAAATTAGAGCTATACCACCGCAGAGAGAGGCAGACCATGCTGGAAGAGAACATGGAGACCTTGCGATCCGAGAAATGCGCAGCCGAGGAGCTGAACAGCAAACTGGCAGAGGAGGTTGAGAAACGTGACAAGGCGGTGGAAGAGGCCGTTGCTATGATTGTCACACTGGAGGCAAGAATTGAAGAGTTGACCCAGGGCAACTCTCACCTGGGACGGCGGGCCGAACCCCAGGGCCTTTTTAGCCCTCCTGATGTTGATTATCATTCCGAGGGCCTGGCTCCCGCACCCGAGATTATCGATCCTCGATGGATGGACTTCGACGGCAGAAGCGTCAACCGAATGCCCAGCTTTCTTTCGGATCAGAGCGAGAACACCGAAAACCTCAGAAATGTGTATATCGGTGCCAGAGGCAGTCTCATCAGCCTCCCTCGCGTCAGCGAAGGTGCACTAGACATGCCCATCGATCCAATCAACGGCTTGTCTAGCCCGACACTGAGCGTCCTGAGCGAGAGCTCTTTCGTCAGTGTCTACGGTCAGAAAGGTCAGGATCTGACCCTCCCTTCAACGGTCGATGAGCCGCTTTCCCTTGATGGTATGTCGCATGATATGGGAAAACTAGATAGCCTGGGCCGTTTGAGAGTCACCAATGAGGCTCGGCCAGTTGATTCCCGCACAGAGAACCCAGCCTCGCGAATGCACGGGGCCAGCCAGTTCCAGCCGATAGCAAGCATCATGGGCGGCTCGCCATTGCAGAAGATCGAAAAGATGGATCCAGCGTACTCTCCCAGGAGACAAACTCCCCAACCCACCAACCGCGCAATGAAGCCGCCACCGCCGTCCGACGGCATGCAAGGTGCGCCGTCACTCGGTCGTCGGGCTGCTCAGGAAACGAAGAGGGAGGCTCTGCGTAGAGTGATTACTGATACACCTGGCGGTGTGAGCTTGCATGAGTCTGGCATGCCGCCGACTCCTGATACGATATCGAGCGCAACTCTCAATCGTATGAAGCATTCTAATGACACACTTGGTAATCGAAGCTTTAGTGGTGGTTCAGAACGCAACGGGTATCCGGTGGAAGCAGCAGGCAACAAGGGTGTAACGCCGATGAACGGCTCCCCTGTAGTTGTCAAGCCTGCTTACGGTCATAACCAGTCTCATAAGTCACCAGTAGTTCATACCAATGACCCATGGAGTCACCATGCTCGCGAAATCCAACGCCCCCGGTCAGCAGATGAGTCGACTGTATCCCACAGGCGGGAGCAAAGATGGTCGATGGATAGCGCTGACACCGAAAACACCTTCGAGTCTAGCTTGGACATTTGGCTACGAGCAGGTGGTGGGAAGACCCAACCGGATGACAGAGGTTCTCCCGACATGTTCGGTTTCCCGGGCGGCCCCTCAATGGGTAGCTGGGGAATGAATGCTATCATGGGGCATGGCAATGACCCAATGCCGGAAGGGCATCCCATCAATGGGACACAGTTGCAAGAGTTGTTCTCGGTCCAGCAGGCGCTCTTTGGAACAGGCCCGCCTTCACCTCCCAACAGACGATCCAGCCTGCAGGCTCGCGCTGGCCAGAGCAACAACAAAGCGGAGCAAGAACAGAAACCGAGTCAACACGAAGGTGTACAGAAGTTTTTTGGCCGCCGCCCTCGTCACGCGAGAAGAAACAGTGACGATGCCCAAATGAGGGCTGGTATGAAGACTCCAGTCCAGGCTCAGTTCTTCCAGCCACCGAAGCAGTCTCCCAATTGCAGCCAGAAACGGCAGCAGCCTCAATACCCTCCCATTACGGGACAGCATGGCGCTCGGAATGGGCTTACCCGACTTTGGAGGCGATCATTTGGCACTGGTGCTTCGTTGCCGCCAGCTGATGGCCCCATTCCTGACAACAGTGAAATGCCAGCCAGGGATGTGCCCAATGCGCCTCAGATGCAAACGAGTGTGAGCCGGAACGTTGCATTGCTGGACGATGACCGTTCGGGAGCGACACCCCCGCCAATTGCCCGTGAAGACCGGCATGGTCAGGGTCTTGGGCTAGATGGAGATGGGTACAGGTGTGTAAATCAGAATGGAAAGGGCGAGATCCAGTCACCCACTGTGACTGAAATGCAGCCTATCGCGCAGGGCGCTTTCGATTCCTCCCAGCAACCTGAGACAGGCAACCTGCCCTCGGCTTCAGCTACTGGCGCTAGGAGAAAGTGGTTGCCTGGATTTGGCCGTGCAGGTAACCTGAAAGTGAGGACCAGCTAGGGGCTGCGTCGAGATCGATGGTTTTCTCTATGAAACTAGCAAGAGAGCACAATGCATTCAACCGGCCAACGAAAGGTGGCGTGAGTTAGGGAGAGCTGGCTGAAGTGGCGTATGAAGTGTCATTGTTCTGCTGACCCCACACGGACCACGTTGCCGATGTTGATGCAAGTCGGGCGGCTCGCCCTAACACTAACTAATAAGGAAAAGTCTAAGATAGCAGACGCTTTCTGCTTCCGTACCGCGCACCGAGAATCGGCGGCGATGACCACGATAAAGCCACACCAGCTGTGTGGCATTTGACTTTTCCCATTCATAATCTTTTATTTTCACTCTTTTGAACAAAAAAAGCAAGGGCGTATCATTCCCCCCTCTCAACTTTTATTTCCTGTGTTCTTGGGGGGTTAGGCTATTGGGGACTTGACCAAGCGTGCGAGGTGGTGTTTGGGGTACTGGGCATCTGGATGGTTTTTGTGTATTGGCACTTGGGGGTTTGGGAAGCTGAAGAATAGATCGACTGGCAGAATCACTTCACAGGACAGGAGCAGCGGCGTATTTCAAGAATCATTTGTTTTTATTTCCTCAACCAGGAGTTGTTTCCAATGCTATTTTGGTATTTCTATTTGACAGGTCTTAAAAAAAAAAGGAGAGAATCATGTCCTCGTCTTTTCATGCTTGGTTATTCATGAAAGGAACAAAGGAAGGCCCATGCGTCCATGGCACGTGAGAGATGAAGTCCCGGCTCCGATCCAGCTGAATTGTTCTTGACAATTCTGAGTGATTGTTTGACAAAGAGCCCCGCCACTTTCCCCTTCTTTCCACTTCCACCCCGGGTGGAAGTAGAGTGGGTATTGATGCTCATGAAGGGGCAAAGGGAGAAAAGTGCGGAAGGCTCAAAAAAGAAAAAAGGAATGAATAGGAAGTAGAGAACGCTGTTCATCTATTTGCCGGAGAAGATGGTAAAAAAGGGTCTGACCACTTTACAGGGCCCAGTCGACGGCAGACTTGCCGACGCCGAGGTCGCCCACGGCGGCCTGGAAGGCGGCGGGGGAGAGGTCGATGTGGGTGGCGTCGCAGGCCTGGCAGCGGTCGACGATGGTGACGACGACGGAGCCGGCTGGGCCGGTGACGGTGACCTTTTGGTTGCAGACGACGGAGGTGTCGTAGCTCATGGAGACGGCGGCGACGAGGGTGTCGTCGGGGTGGACGACGCCGTCGCAGGCGGCCATGCCAACGCCGGGGTTGTAGTAGGTGGCCGTGCCGGAGGAGCGGGAGGCCAGCTGCTCAGCGGGGGCGGCGAGGGCCAGGGGGAGGGCGGCAATGAGGGTGGTGAAGAGCATCTTGAAAGAGGTTTGGGTGAAAGAAGGGTTGAAGATTGGTAGTGAGAGTTGAGTTTGATGGCTCTTTTGCTGTGATCTTCGAGAAGAGAATGTGTAAGACCTGCCGGAGGCTTGATGGAAAGGTTGTTTGGAAGAGGGAATGATTGAATTGTTGGATGATGAGAGAAAAAAAGGGAATCTACTGGGGGTTCATCGAGGGGTTTATATACATGATTGGGAGATGGGAGGACATACTGGGCGAGCTGTCACTCGTACAGACCTATCTCACATTCACAACCCGCCAACTACAGGTACCACGGTACTCCACCGGGACTGTGATTCCTGTAAAGTCCGCAGTTCGGATGAAGGCCGTGGGTTGGGCTCTCAGATAGTGAGTGGGAGGTATACGGGAATAGAGGGAGCGTTTGAGCCGTGTGCCTGCATGGTTCCTGTGCCTTCCTTGCCACGGCACGACCCGGACAGCGTTCCAATTGGCAGGGGAAGCATGCAACCGCAAAATCCAACACGGCTAGCACCAGGTACCTTCGGACAAAGATTTCAATTTGGGTGTGGTGGCCACGCGGTTTCTGGTACCTGAGGGCTAAGGAACCTTGCCCGACAAATCAGAAGCATCCTTCCTGGCAAACCAGGCACTAGAGAAGAAAAATGGGAAGGGAGAAGATACGGGAGAAAAACTATAAAAGCCACCAGAGACTAGGAAGCGCCTCGGGGCCCAAAGATGCTCCCTTTTGGAATGGTCCGAAAACATGGTGTGGTGTGGACATTGTTGTGCCTGGTTTCAAGGAGGGCGCATTCAGGTGTTGCCGCCTGCGGGCCGGCCACATGTTCTTGCACTCGCCCAGGCGACGATCATCTGGACATTCTGAGCAAGGTACAGGTGCTGAATGGTTTTGGGATACATGGTATAATGGCTCAGGGTGCAGGAAGCCGTGGGTTCACATTAGGTCGGAAGGTTTCCTGAGCCGCGAGATATCTTACTCATGCCGACGGAAGCAGAAGCTGTAGTTTCAAGTAGACAACCAACTTACAAATCCTCCGCAGGCCACAGCGTCTCTTGACTGACTACGACATGGTTCTCCCTGTTTCGTTGCGTAGTGCGTTACGTTACCGCTACCAAGGGCGAGCGTCCCGATGAGGCGTTTTCTCCTGGGAAGCAGCCAATGGTGGAGTTTGCCGTGCGTGCTTGGTCAGAGAGCACCTTTCCTCTTTTGAGTTGGAGGTCGATCAGAGCAACTCTTGAATCGATCGGCGTTGGAGTTCCGGTTTGTCAGATGGAGCATGTGTATGTCTATTGGTGGAAACGTGCTCAGGCCCAGAATACATTGCTCGATTTGGCAATAGCAATGGAGCCCGGTTCGCAAAACTCTTATTCAATTTTTTTCCTTTGTCCCTGCTTGCAACGTTGGCTGCTCTAACTGGAGGGTTCTGGAAACGATGGTCTGAACCTGCGTTGAAACATACATACATACTCCGCGAAGCCCCTGATCGCTCCCCGTCCATTGAGGCATGCGCACAGCACCGACCAGGGGATCGGTCCCCGTCTCAGACCTGTCTGTAGCTTCTTCCTCCTGCGTGCGTGCCGGGACATGGGCAACACGCGGCAGACGGGGCACGCACACACGCTGTCAGAGGCACACACACTCTTGACTCCCAAGTCAAACTTGCCCCGGTTCAGAGTTTGCCCGTGCAGCAGAACAAGTGGAGAAGGCGTCAAGGTTGGGATGGTTATTGCTCTTTGGCAGCTTTGGCCCTGGCATTAGCCCACCGACCAAGGCGGCGCCCACTTTACTTTCCACGCTCCATGACAAGTGTTTGTTGAGGGATGAATAGAAAAAGAAAAAAACAACGCAATTCTGCCTCTTTAACCTGTCTCGGACGCGTCTCCGATGCACCGCCGCGATTGACGGCATTGATGGCAAGGGATGGTGGGTGGCAGCGTGGCTTGAACTCTATTTCACACAATACATCGGGACGAGAAAAAACCTTGTTCCTGACAAAGCAAAACTGGGGGTGACAAAGGAAAAAAAGCCTCATATCTCGGGTGCTTGCATTTTCTGGCACAGCATGGCTGTTTTGGCTGTGAGACAGACAGCTGCCCGATCCTTTGGCTTTTCGGCTGCATATCATCGGTCTGGATGCGCCCACAACCTGCCAGCAATCTCCCGTGTGGTGATAAATTTTGATCATGAGGGGCCGGTCAAGTCGAATCGGATCGAATCTGGATTGATCGGCTGGGGAAACACTGCTTAGCACAGCGGATATCTTCTTGGCGGACGCGGGGAGCCGGAGGGAAAGGACCAAGATAGGTTTGCCGGAATGCTTGTCTAGTCTAACCGGTCAAGCTCGGTGCCTTGAGGCGACCTCATCGAGTCATTCCGGAACCGGACATGTATGTTATTTCCGAAGCAAAAGCTGCCCGTTGAGAAAACAACGACATGTCTCGAGTCATCCCCCGCCCGATGGCCGCAGCTTCGATCCTTGAGGAACCATTCTAGAAGGTACTTAGCGATCCAGCAGCAATAACCTCCTTCGAGTCATTCAGAGGAATCTATTCACTCTACCTTCTCCACCGGCATCGTTCTCAGAGAGATACTACCTAGCTGTGGAGAACCAATGGTGCGCTATTAGGATTTTACGATGGGCATGTGGGTTCCATTCCCCGGTGTCCAGAAGTCATGAATCTTGAGAAGAAGGTTCCAGAGGCATGCAAGATTTGTCTCTGTCTTACCCATTCACGTAAGACGGGCACAAGAGAAGAATGGGAACTTTAGATGCAAGGTGCTTTTGCGCGCATAAACATCCAACATGCGTTGGCCATTAACATTTTCATCCTTTGGGCTGGCTGAAACAGCACGAAAACTACCGCGGGGTGGCCATGTAACCCATCAACAGATTACATATATGTATGAATGAGGCTTGGCCGGTCCTCCCCATCACGGGCCCCCAATCCGATCCGATGGTCTCACCATCAATGCAACTCCTTCTCTTCCCCGCGTATCACGGTGGGACAAACATGGGGGCGTGTCAGTTGACCCGGGTCGCAGATCTGGGCGGTTTTTTAAACTAAACCTAGCTGAACCAGCCCATCAGACCTGCTGCCACACCACCCAGGACGGGGACGAGGCCCCAGTGGTTCCATTGGCCGTCCCCGGTCTGCGCGAGGTTGATGAAGCCGTCTGCGCTGGCCATCCAGAGGCAGGCGACGAGGGACTTGGCAGTGAGCTTGTCGTCTCCCCTGGACCAGATGAGGACGAGGAGGTAGCTGACGGCGATGTTCCGGACGCCGAAGAAGCGCATCACCGAGTGGGATACCTTCTTGCCCTCGGGGTCTTTGGGCACTGGGAAACGGACGGACTCGAGCACCCGGCCTGGTTGGAGGAGGATGTTGATGCCGAACACGGCGGGGAGCAGAGAGAGCCCGAGAGAGGCGTAGGAAAAATACGGGTGAGACATGATGTGATAAATGTGAAGTCAACGGCGATAGATAGTAATGATTTCTGGATGATGGTGAGGTTGGTGGTGATCTATCTGTCTCCAGGTCCTGTTGCTGGTGGATAATTACCTTTTGATGAACAGCCAGTGCTTATATCACGTGTCGGGATATCATACCGAAAGTGTTCAATGATGGCATTGTTATACGCTATTGGAATTGCCATTGGTAAATTGCGAGCACAATTCGCAGTGTTCTAACAGCCCTTGTCGACACATGTCTGGGTATATATTTATTGATGGCTGGATGCTACCGAGACAGTTGTCTTGTAGTGGCTTGACAGCTGCTGCGCCATTGAACGAGATCTGATCTGTGGCGGCGTGACCCCACCGTAGCTCCTTTCCGCCGTTCCCGTCATAGCCGCATGGCTCTGATCTAAAATCGAATCAGTGACGTGATGATGATCGTCAATTCCTCTTGGATTGAGGAAGCTATATAACATGTAATCATGCGTTCCTTTTTTGTTGCTAATTGAAGCAGCAACAAGATCAATTGGTACGTACGCCTTAACAGAAGGGGAACCTGGATATAGGGTAGGTCAAGGTTTAGGCACATCAAGACTTCGTCCATTCCTGACAAACCGCCTCTCATTAGATGAGCAGCACACGCGCCAGGAGTCTTGTCTCCAAATTCCCATGGGCGTCCACGCCCTTCATCATCGGCGCCCCGATGAGGGTGATGAGCGGGCCCAATCTCGCCTTGGCCATCTCCAAATCTGGAGGTCTCGGTTTTATCGGACCTGGTGTCAAACCAGCAGACATCCATACCGACCTCGCCGCTCTCCGTGGCTTGGTAAAGGACGCCTCGCCGTCTAGCCTCCCGGCGAGCTTCGTGTCGTCCAAGTCTCTGCTTCCCGTGGGGATCGGCTTTCAGCTCTGGGACGGCGATGTGGACTCTGCCTCTCGGGCCGTCAAGGAGTATCGTCCATGTGCGGCGTGGCTCTTTGCCCCGCGGGATGGTCAGGCAGATTTGGATACATGGACTAGCCGCCTCCGGGAAGCCTCGCCCGATACGCAGATTTGGATCCAGATAGGAACCGTCCAGGAAGCGTTGGATATTCTCCGGGGCAAGACTCGTCCCGACGTCATCGTCGTACAGGGGGCCGAGGCGGGTGGCCACGGGAGAGCGCACGACGGACTGGGCACCATAACTCTGTTCCCCGAGATCGCCGACGCGCTCGGAGGAGATAGCAGCGGGATCGGCCTTGTTGCCGCTGGAGGCATTGCGGATGGGAGAGGTGTTGCCGCGGCGCTGGCCCTAGGAGCGGACGGAGTTGTCCTCGGCACACGGTTCTTGGCATCGACCGAGGCCCGGATCAGCAAGGGGTATCAGCAGGAGGTGGTGCGGGCTACGGACGGCGCGAGGTCGACGACTCGCACCATGCTGTACAATCAGCTGCGGGGCACGACGGGCTGGCCGGAAGGTTACAGCCCGCGGGGGATCCTCAACCGGAGCTGGTACGATCACCAGGCTGGCGTGGGCTTTGAGGAGCTGAAAAGGCTGTATGCCGAGGCGACGAAGGAGGGCGATGCTGGATGGGGCCCCGAGGGTAGGCTGGCCACCTATGCGGGTGCCTCCATCGGATTGATCCATTCGGTAAAGGACGCCGGTGAGATTGTCTCCGAATTGAGGACGGAGGCGAGTGATATTATCAGACGGAATTACTCTCGTTTGTAGTGTGTCATGATGCTATTCGTTGGAGCGCAAACCGTGTTCCAGCGAGAATCGACGATTATCTTGTTGTTGAGGGTAGAACCATGTCCGCAGTCGGTTTCTCTACGTTTCAACTGATTTCCGTAGCCATCGTGACACTGCTAATTGCAGATCTCCTGGGTTCCCTTTAGGGCAGACTTGTTAAGCTACCAGGCGGGTGAGACAATGTGTGGCACACCGAGGCCACCTGCGGTGGATTTCGACCCAAAATTGACAATGGTCAAAACTGATAGTCCACACATTATTGGCATGAGCATCGCAAAATGGTTTGTTGGGTTGTTATTGTCAGCCAAATAATATTAGGTCCGTAGCGTCCATGACGGGCTGAGAGCAACGTTTTGGTGTGCCATGTCTTAATTCCTCCACTTGGCTACCTACTTGGAGATCTGAGCCGATCTGACAACCCTTGACATGAAACCATAGTCTTGAGAATATCATCTCCTCCGCTCGCAGATCCGGCCCGCTCGGTTGTGTTGCATGGTCGGCTATAAATCGTCAATGAGATCGGCGATTGTTTTTCCTTTGAATGGGACCGTTCCACTAATCAGACAGCTTCATATTCTTGGCTTGGTCGCGTTCAGACATGGCCAGCTCATAGTCATTTCGCTTTGAGGATCGTCCGTGGCGTACGCAGCTAAAGCAACAGAGATGCAGGCTTCCAAATGCTTCAATGCGATAACAGCATGAAGCCCTACCCACTGCTGGCTTCGTGGAGATGGAACAGATGTGGCGGTGAGTTCTGAGATGGCTGCGTAAGGCACATTTGTCTCTCTTGAACGACTTCTCTATGACAGAACATGATTGCCGAAGACGACCCTAAAGCTAGCTCCGATCAGTGGTTTGAAGACTTACGGCTCCCGTAACGCATCCGTCGTCTCAAAGAATGTGGTATCATATCAAAGACCCGGTGGCATTTGAGTCACACGAGAAGCTCCCGTTTCATGCGGATTACTATGCCCTGGGTTGATGTGCTTTGGATCTGCCTGGAATGGCCGAAACAACGGTGGCACAGGCGAATTCTTTTCTCATTGGACGGACCCTACCTGCTTGTAATAAATCGCCACATCTTGCTGGTTCTCTCTCGTGGTTGTCCCGATTCGTTTATCACCGCGCACGTAGGGCTACTGGCGGTATCCTTGTAGAATGACCCATTCTGCCAGGACCGGGGAGAGAGAATGAGCAAGGCAAAATGCAAGTCATCGCCACGACCACGTCCCATGGAGCCGAAGTGTCCATCCGGTACCCACGGGATCATGAGGCATTGCACGATGGGGACGATGGCGTGGCGATCCACAACGACTGCATTTCTCATGATGGGCTAAACGGATACGATGGTAATGCTTTCCCATCTGGCGATCGACGGATCAAGGCCGACAGCAAAGAAGAGGCCGTATCGAGCAATGCGTAAAGAGGTGAGTGATTCGCTAAGGCTAGTAGTTCGATCTATAACTTAAGCAACGTGATGACGTCCGCGGTGAGGGTTGAATAGAGGGTTAGATTTACTGATCCCACACCTCTCTACCTTGTTTTGACATGCTTTTCCGCTATTAATTTTAGCTTTCTTTTCTTTTATTCACCTTTTTTTTGCCACAGGTCTGCGGCTGAGCTTGGTTTGACAAAAAATCTCCAAATTCAAGGAGCTGTTTGTAAATTTGATTATGCCGGCTGCGTCAATGCAATGCAATCGCGGAGGCTCCAGTTCGGCATCTCTAAATGATAATGCCTCTTGAATAACCCCCCCGACGAAAGCCGTGAGACAACGATGCTGTGTCCTTCACTTTTCGCGCACATAATCGTCCAGCTGGCCTGTTGGCTGGGAACTTGCGTTGAAGCATATGCGCAAAGGGTTCTGCGCATGAGCCAGAGATCGGGCGAGGGCCCATCCATTCTGTGGGGATAAAGGCAATCGCATGAGATCTGGCTTTGCCTGTCAATTTCAATAGGGTTATGGCGCGGGTGAGTATTGGATGCATGGAGGAGAAAGCAGCGGGCATAATGCAACGCTGGAGTCGGCGATAGCTGTCAACGCATGTCAAAGGCACATACGCACGCCGCGCCAGTAATGAAGCCTGGGCTGGAGCGTCCTCTGTATAGTCTCATCAGATGAAATATTGGTCGAAGCTATGGTGTGTAAGTGCTCGTATTTTGGCTGAGCTATTGTGTGTGGCTGATACTACTTCATTTCATATTGACGCGCGCACTGCCCAGCAATATATAGCCAAGATCATCGTTCCCTGCCCGGTGAAGCCGCTTTGGGGCCTTGCCTTCTATTCCGAGGGGGAAGTAGGCTTAAAATGGCGACACTATCACACCTGTCCCGAGTAACTTCGAGCTGAACCCGCGCCCTCACAAAAAGAAAAGAGTATTGCCAAGGGGCTTGGCAGGAGGAGGTCTCGGAACCGGTCTGCCTTCTATTGGCAACCGGAGCTTCATGGCATTAGCTGAGCAGCCACCAGATGCAAGAAAGCAACCCTGGTCCAATATCATCTGGACATGGCCCACCTCCATCATCCCCCGCGTTAGAGAGGACTCAACTTGCTCCCCTGCAGAGGGCCGGGAACTGGACATGGTTAGCCCTTCGTGCCAAACATGGGAACCGATAGTGCAGCCACGGCTTCAAGCTGGGAGATTCAGGGTCGGGCGGGCCGGCGCAGATCGTGCCGCACCCTTGCTATTATTGGTGGCCTGAGACTGCGCACGTCGCATTGACTTGCAGATTGAGCTCTCTACTGCCATTGAATCATTGCCTATTTGGGCTCAGTCCAGCTCACTCAAGGCGCCGTGGCTTGCGCTTCTGGTCTCGACCAATATCAGGATACTACCTGGAACCATGTTCTGAGGACACATCAACATCCGAGACTGGATAGAGCGGAACCGCATAGCAGGGTTATCTGATGGATGAGGACGTCGTTAGGCTCATCAGCTTCGGTTAATCCGATGTGCCATCCAGCAGCAACAGCACATCTCTGCCCAGCTCCTTGCCGGCTGCTGATGATATGTCGCGTTATGCCGAATATTTGAGCTATAAAGCCCCCATTCCTCCCAATAGATCTTCTCCTTATCAAAAACTTCTCTATTTATACCTAGTACCTTGCCCTTGAACTTTCTTTTAGACCAACTCATGAGGCACCAAACTGCGGCGCCTTGGAGCGAGCATGATAGGTATACGCAACAGCATTAACAGTATGTCTCTCGACTATTTTCTTTACTCAATAGACTTCCAAAAACCTGATTACTCGCTAAAACATTACTTCACAGGAAGACGCAGACGTAATAACTCCAACCCTTCTGTCAAGTCAGACACTGTCGAAGAACATCCTCAACCACCACCCCGAACGCCTCCCCGCAGCGGCGCAATGGAGGCCATCCGCGGCTTGTCCGACTCCCTCACCGGAAAAGGCCACAATAAGACCCATGAGCGTGCCGTAGTCAGCGTCAATGAGGCCAGTCCCTCCATCTCGGACGATGATGCTGAGGGGGACCAGACCTTTGCGACCGACATCACGGCGCCCTCCTTGGCCGACGGAGACACGACCGCTTCTTTCGGGGCAAACACCAAGATCAAATCTCTGGACTACTTCCACCGGGTCAAAGATGTGTTCAAAAGTGTGACGAAGAAGATTGGCCGCATTGATGAATACGACGAGTCTTTTGTTAGGGAGACTGACTTGCACGTCTACCTTCAATACATCTCTGATGAACGGCTCATCCATATGCCCCGTCGGGGCAGTGACTGGGACCGTGTTCTGGGAGCTGCCCAGTTCTTCGGCCTGCAGATCTGGTCCTTTGGAGACAAGATCAACGCCTTTGTCCCTGGCGCAAAGGATTCTGCGGCAGCGGCGCTGGCTAGTTGCCAGATCCTTCTGGAGGTCAGTATTGCTTTTCATCAATGACCCCAAGCCAATAATTTGAATTGGACTGACATGTGTATCGCGATAGCTCGGCCATGGCCAAGCTCAAGCACTGCTGCCCACATTCATTGCTCTATACGAGCTTGCCATGCTCCTGTGCACCGTCGGACAGATCCGCGGTTTGGAGCACATGCCTCCAGTCATCAAGGAGAACGCCGCCTCCCTGTTCTGCGACCTGGTCGGCCTGACTGGCAGCATCGCCATTCACTACCGCGAGAAGATCACCGCCTACCGCTCCGGTGCTAAGGTCAAGATCAACTTTGACACCACTTTCGGAAAGCAGATCACCGCCATTTGGGACGGCAAGGAGCAGCTCCAAGACCACATCTGGACATCCAAGTTGGGACGCAAGCGTTTCTCCTTCACTGTCCCAGCCCTCAGGGCCAAGCTCCAGTCGCCCACTGAGGTGTCCTCCGTTCGAGGTACCCTCTACGACGAGGTTCTCGAGAGTCTTGAACGCTCCGAGGACACGTGCTACTGGATCAAGCATGAAATCGTGCAGTTCTTCAACAGTAATGAACAGGTTCTCAGTGTCACCGGCCCCGCTGGTTCGGGCAAGTCGATACTGGCTGAGTGGGTTCAGGAGCGTCTTACTCGTCCCCTTGACCAGAAGCATTACATTGTTCTTGACTACACCTTCCGTAAGATTTACATTCCACTCTACCGCTCTGTTGATTGCTATACTAATTACACCTTAATTCTTCAGCATTCGACTCGCCAGTGGATGCCAACTCTCTCGCTTGTATCAAGAGCCTGATCAATCAACTCTTGGATCGCAGTGTGGGCGATGTTACTCTATTTGCTCAATTGGTGCATGCTTTTGAAGAGTTCGCTGCTCACCAGTCTACTCAGCAGCTCGAGGCTTCTCTATGGAAGGCATTCCGAAGTGGTCTCCAAGCCGCTGAACGTGGGGGAGCAACCATCGTCATTATTGTTGATGGCTGTGATGAGATCGCATTCCACACCACCCTGCGCACCAGCGCCTCCAAGCTTGGCCATGTCCGTGTGATTACTTTCTCACGACCTGTCTCCCACCTCAGCGATGGTTGCAAGCACATCGTAATCACCCAGCAAGAGGTCAAGGAAGATATCAAAGCTCATCTCTGGGAAAACCTCTCCAAGGTAGAGTACTTCCACAGCAAGCTTGATGTTGGTGCCAGGGAAGCCCTCGTCGATGAGCTCGCAGAGAAGTCAAAGGGTAATTTCCTCTGGGCCTTCTTCGCTGGGCGCCTCTTGCAGGGTGCCACGTTCGAGAACTACACGACGGTCAAGCACAACATCAGCTCGGACGTGAATAAGCTACTTCCAGCTCTTGTCGGTCATACCCGCCTCAAGGATGATACTCTGCGCCACCTCTTGTCCTTCATGGTTGTTGCCAGCCGTCCTTTGACGATCCAAGAGGCTGCCGAGCTCCTGGCGACCAACACGGCTAAGCGGGAGACGGAGAAGCAGACACTGGACCTCATCAAGTTCATCCCCGAGAAGTGCGGCGACGTGGTTGTCCTTCGCGGCGGCCGCCTGCACTTCCGCAGCTCTTTGGTCCTCTCCTTCCTTCAGGAGCAGATGGGCAAGACCTTGCTGTCGGTTCGGGAAGCCCACCTGCAGCTTGCTTTGAAACTTGTTCTCTATGCCAGGCTCCACCTTGAGGCTGAACGAGAACCCTTGATTGATGATCTAGATGATTCGATTGTGGAAAAGCTGCTCGGGTCTCATCATCTACTTCTATATGTCGTGCAGAACTGGACTGTGCACTTCAAGGCAGCAGGTCTAGTTGGCACTGGCGGCGAAATTACTCTTCCCAAGGGTTTTGTAGACCTATTCCCCTATACCGTCACCTTCTCGCTCCTGGAGAGGATCTGCTGGGACCGGCTATATACGCACCAGGATGTGGTAGGCGTCCACGAGCTTGCCCTCAAGATCAGAGAGACCACATTTGGCGAGAAGCACCTCACCGTGCTCCAAGGCCTCATCACCCTGGGCCACGTCCACCGCAGAATCTCCGTCGCTTCCACCCACGGCGGCGCCACATACCTGGTGCGAGCTGTCAAGCTTGGCCAGGTCGTGCTATCCGAGTACAGCACCATCGTTGCCGCCTGCACAAGCCTCTTCCTGTCCTGGACAGAGACTTTGGTCATTACGCAGCGAACGGAGATCGTGACTTATCGCGAGGAGATGATCCGTGTTATGATCAAGATCTGCAAGCAGAAGCATGGCCAAAATAGTGATCAGGTGATTTTCTGGTACGAGGCCCTCGCCAAGCTCTATGTCGAGATCAAAGAAGTGCAGAATGCCACTGTTGTCTACCGGGAACTGTATGAGATTGTCATCGTTCGTCATGGCAAGAAGTCGACCAAGGCCCGACAGATTGGCAACGTCTTTGGTACTCTGGACGTGGTTCTCAAGGGCGAGGATGCCGCCAAGGACACGAAGGAGCTCGAGGTGCTCATTTTCGAGACGAACGACGACATGGAAGTGACAGACCAGCTCTGCATCTCCATGATGATCCGCCTTGCCCAGTCATACATCTCGTGCGGAAAGCTCTTTCTCGCCGAGAGGCTCTACGTCAGCCTCTGGCGCCGCGTGTCGGCTATGTGCACTGCCGGTGCGCGTATTGAGGTTCACATTGCCAAGATCCAGATTGCCCTTGAGTATGTCAAGTTCCTACGCAAGGTTGACCGCTCTGCAGAGGCCAGCAATATCTTGATCTGCCTCTGGGCTGAGTATGAGCACCATACTTTTGAGTCCGAGATTCTGGTCATTTGGCTTCGCGAGATCGGAACCGTGTGCAGGTCCTTTGGACTGCTGACCATCTCTGCCTCGATCCTGACCAAGGTTTGGGGGTGGTTCAAGAGCAAGGGCAAGACTAAGAGCGAAGAGGCCCAGCGCACAACTATCCTCATCACCCAAGTGGTCGAAGAAATCACTGAGACCACAATCACGAAGAAGACAACCAAGATTACTACCACTGAGGTGACTGAGACAGTTGTGAGGGAGATTTTCGAACTGCAATACACACGATGCAAGACCACGACTGTAGATCGAGAATTCTTCTCGGCATGCCTGGCGGCTATTGGGCTTTACATCCAGAACGAGAATTGGTCCGAGGCCGAGGTCATCATCAAGAGGACCCTTGAGATTTCCTGGAAGGCGATGCTGAGCGCCGACGTCAAGATCAGTCTCAGCCAGAGCTCGACCAAGGAGTCCATCACCGTGGCTCGCCGTCTTGCGCTCTGCTACCACCGCCAGGGCCTTTTGGAGCAAGCTGAGCAGACCTATCTCCGAATCTACTACGCTTGCCTCCAGTCCATTGGCAAGATCGATCAGGCATACACTACAGAGGCCATCCAAGCCCTTATTGATTTCTATGAGGGACACCACCGACACGAGAGAGTAACACAAATCTATGTCGAGGTCTTGGAGGTGTATCGCAAGCAGTATGGGCATAATAGCCACTTGACAATCCAGCTGATGTACAAACTTGCCGCCCAGCACGAGATGCTTGGACACCATACGGATGCCTACAAGCAATATCTCGAGATCGTCACGATCTTGAACAAGGGGATCAAGTACTGCCACCAAGACGCCGTCAAGGCCGCCCTCTTCCTCTGCCGTCACTACCACACGCGCAAGATGTGGACTGGTCTGCGAGAGATTTGCGGCGTGGTTTGGGAGACAATCCTGCACCACCGCGAGAAGTGCAGCCACTTGGAGATTGAGGTCATCTCCGAGATCTATGAAAAGTACGCATATGTGCTGGAGTTCCATGCCAAGGTCGAATTTTCAGTCCTCTACCAGGTGACCGTCCAGTACAAGGAGGTCGTGACGGTGATCTCCGGGGGCGACTCCAACTCCAAGGCCGTCCTGCTGGCGCTGATTACCCTCGCCAAGGTCTGTGAGAAGCATGAGAGCCACCACCATGAGTCTGTCAAGATTTACGAGGAGGTCCTGGAGAAGACAACCACCACCAAGACCACTGAGACGATAATCACTGAAACGACGGTGCACACAATCAAGAAGCGCCTGTCCAAGATGTATGTCACCATCATCACGTCAGGTAAGGGAGGTGCAACAAGCCCGGCCACGGTCGAACGTGCCATCGCCGTCTGCTTTGAGGCGTACGTCCAGCTCAAGGTGGAATATGGCGTCTGGCACGAGATTACCCTCCTCAAGCTCAAGGACCTGGTTGTCTTGTACCAGAAGGTCAATTCTCAGCACATCAGAATCATTGAGCTGCTGCAGCAGTCTGTTGTTGAGATAATCACTACGCTGACTGTCACTGCGACCCTCTTTGCCGCTGCCACCACCCTGGCATCCATCTACACCAGTGCTGGCCTGGTGAACAAGGGTCAGGAGCTGCTTCAGCAGTTGCGCCACCTCATCATCTTCCAGGGTGGCTGGACGACCACGGAGATCACGCTGAAGATTGATGTGCAGCTGAGCAAGGTTGTATTCGCCTTCCTGATCGCTTTCGAGCAGGGTCTCCTAGGGAAGAGCAAAGCCATCTCGCACTCTGAGATGATGGCCGATATCCTCTTCGAGTCTCTCTTGTTTGTCGAATACTCCCGAGTCATCGAGAAGGAGACCCAGCTCGAAGTCATTCTTGAAGCTGGAGCCAAGCTTCGCATCTTCTGGGAGGAGCACAAGCGCACCCAGCTTCTGGAAATACTCGATAAGAAGCTTCTGCAGCTGTTCAGAGCCCAGTACACCGCCGAGTTCAAGACAATCGGGGAGGAATACGTCCGCACTTTCTACCTCGCCATCCTCCTGGAGCTTGGAAAGGACCAGCGTGCCTCCGAGATTGACTTCCCTGCTCTGGCCTGCAAGGCCGGCAATAAGAAAATGAGAGCGCTCCTAGAAGCTGGCGAGTTCCGGCAGGGACACCAGGTCGGCCGCGCCGTATTCCAACTAGCCATCAAGCACCGCATCTTCCACCACACTCGCCACTTCCACATTGGCTACAAGCTTGCCGAGCTGCTGGCGGGCATCGATGTGGCACACCCCAAGGAGCAGGAGCTTAGCAAGGCGATGAAGCAGACCTCAAGTGACATCATGAGAGACGTCCTGGCCACGTCGTACAAGGAGGGCGTGGACTTTGCCGACCTCAAGTTCGAGGATCTGTCCGGCCTGATCCGCCTGCTCGGCGCCCAGGGCAACTTTACAACTCTCGAGGAACTGCTCTCCAAGCTCTGGAACAGGCGCGAGGAGCTGCAGAGGTCGAGGAACTGGTCCCCGATCATGGTCCTGCGCGTCGGCAACTTGCTCGTCCACGCCCAGCAGAACAGCAAGAAGACGGCCGCCGCCATCAACACGGCCGAGCTCCTCTACTACAACATCAGACGTGGTCGTGGACGATTGGACCCGGACACCCTGGCCGTCTCGATGCTTCTTGCCAGCCTCTATGTTTCTAGCGGAAGGGTCGCCAGCGCCATGGACGTACACGAGACCGTCCTCCGCGAGATCTCATTCATCTCCCTGGAGAACTACTCGAGCGAGCGCCGCGCCGCCATAGTCGCCGACACGAAGCTCCAGCTCGAGCGGCTGAGGGAGGCGCACGTCCGCACGGGCGGCAAGGCGCGACCCGTGGCCGAGCTGAAGGACCTGTACGACCGCCTCAACCAGAACCTGAAGCTGGAGCTGCCGGCGTTCGAGAAGTGGATCGAGATTGGCAACAGCAACAAGGCGGCGCAGAACGCGAACTACATGTCCCTCCTTGACTGGGCCATCGGGAAGGACACGGCCAAGTACATCAGGGCTAAGAAGTGGCCCTACAGGCGGACCAAGGTCGAGGATGACCAGGCGAAGGAGACGACGCAGTGGTGGCTGGTGCATTGAGATGTGTGTGGAGGAAAAGCAGCATAGTTTGGTTGATTCATGGACGGGACGGGAGAATGGATAGGTTGATGTCACTCATTTTGGTGGATTTCATTGTAGCATGTCTGGCTCTTCAATCAACGCAGATTGGTTAATTACATTTCCTTATTTTTCCCTAAGTTAATATTTTGGTACCTTGAAAACACCCAAGATATTTTCATTTCCTTGATGAAACTAAGCCTTCCCAACATGAGCCTTCTTCTCGTCCGCCAGGGCCTTGAGCTCCGCCAGGGCCTCGTTCTCCCGCCCCAGCGGAACGAACAAGTGATCGTGGTAGAAGCCGCTCACGGGGTTGACGCCCATGGACCGGGCGGCGAGCCTCGTGGCGATGACGGCCATGAAGCCCACCGCCTCGAGGCTGGAGGTGACGTTGAGGGTGATGCGTTTGCAGGGGAAGAAGTACTCCATCCTCCTGGCGGCGGCGACCTCGAGGCTGGTGACGACGGTGACGCCCTCGTCCTCGCGGAACAGGAGCTGGACGTCCCTGAGGGGCGGGAGGTCCTTGTCGCCCGGGACGGTGGTGAAGACGTAGGTCGTGGGGTCGAGGGCGGTGGTGAGGGTGGCGAGGAGGGTGTCGAGCGACGTCTCGCCGGGGTCGCGCATGAGAGTGGCCATGCTGCTCTCCTGATGGTGGTGCTTCTAAGGGGCGATGCGAGGTGCCTGTAGAGTTTGATTCATGCTCCCGCAGAAACAGCGGATGATGCGGAGGAGGGCTGCTTCTCGCATCTCGCCGTTTGGGTTCTGGAGGTTTGATGTACCATGTACCAGATCGTGCCGCCCACATTCAGTGGACAAGCACGCCCTTCGGATCTCCCAAGGGCGGAGCTTAGTGAGAGCCGGTAGAGCTAATAACAGCACCGCACAGTGGAGAGAACCTTCCAGTCGCCAGCCCTGTCCGGTTGACTAAGCGCCACACTTAGGCGCCACACCACCGAATACAGCGCTCAATCTCAACACGCACGCACTGACGCCTAGCGGACGGACCTTTACACGTACACCGAGACGAGAATGACAAATCCAGGCCTGGTGAGAGCACCAACCTGCCCACCACTTCCAGCAAAGACGGACAGATTCTTCTGACCTCTTGAACCTTCGAACACAGAGGCAAATTACGCTGCCAGAGGATGCCTGGCACTACCGTCGCGATGGTTCCCAGGTATAAAGCTGCCAGTTTGAACCAATATGGCCAAACTGCTCTTCTCATCACTCACACCAATTCAAACAACAATCCATCTCCCCCAAAACCAAAAACCCAACCAAAATCACCCTAAATCCCCATCCTTAAACCAAAATGGCCTTCTTCATGTCCCACTCTGCCTACCACCCACAGGCCTCTTTTACGCCTGTCTTCCGCGTGGTCAACAATGACAGGTACCCCCGCTGTGGAGGCGCCTATCACTTCTACCGTCCTGCACCCCGTCCCTGGAACCCCAGATTCAACGTCAGGGAGACCGAGGATGCCTATACCCTCACCGGCGAGCTCCCGGGCCTTAACAAGGACCACGTCACTGTCGATTTTCCCGAGCCGCAGAAGATTGTGATCCGCGGCAAGGTCGAGCGTGACCAGGACGCCGCCGCCCAGCCAACTACACAGGAGGAGCAGGAGTCCAGCGCATCTTCATCTGCTACCGCTGCTCCCACACGGGCTGCTTCAGAGGACAGTGCAAGCACCCACTCTTACCAGGCTACCGTCGAGGACGACGACGAGACTGATGGCTTCGAGGTGGTTGACAAGGCATCTGAGAAGAGCGCCCAGGACGGAGCACGGCGTCAGCTGGAGACTGAGGCTGAGCAGCAACACCAGCAGGAAAACTCCACTGAGGAGCCTCAGCAGCAGCGGTGCAGACGAGGTGTGCGCGAGTTCGCTCGCACGTTCACCTTCCCCGCCCATGTCGACGCTGACTTTGTCACCGCCGATCTCAAGGACGGTCTCCTGAGCATCGTCGTGCCCAAGGCCAAGCCTGAGCCTCGCCACATCACCATCAACTAGATAGTGTAGACGAACTGGATGTAAACGCGTCCAGAGGGTTTTTGCTAGATAGTGGTCATATGAATTTTCCGCATTAGCGGCGTTGGGGGATTGGCAATTTGGATATTCAGTACTGGGTTTCTTTTGTTGATTAGTTTTTTTATTCATCCAACTTTGAGAATATAAATTAGTTCATGGAAAGTTTATGATAGAAATTCCCACTTGTGACTTATGACTCGGATTATTGCTCCAGGCACGCTTGAGGTTACTGAAGCATATATGAGCGCCAGTCTTTTGCCGCATAGAGTAAACGGCAAAGTCTTCTGGCAACATCAATGTCTCCCATCGTAAACACCTCACTGCCTTCTGTGTCTGCATCTGGCTTCCTTTCAAGAGCAGATCAAATTCAAATATAAAACAAGATGCACTAGTTGCTATCTTCTCGCTATCAAGACTGCTCGAGACCCTAAAGCTCCCTGTGCCACGGGGGATCACCCAAAGCCCTACCGTGTATGGAGAATGCCCGCGAGGCTATGTTCATCAACTTTATAATTGTACCTTATCAACAAGCTATGCAAGATATATCAATTCGATCGGAATGGTTCAGTGACTTGGTACCCAAGACATGCTGGTTTAGAAATGCAGCCATGTCTTCCACACCGTTTGGTGATTGGAACCAATGTCTACCAGAGGAGTATTCTTTCCACTCAACTTGAGCCCCAAACCCTCTCAGGATGTCCCGCATCCGCTGACCGTTCTGCACCAGTACTAAAGGATCATCAGCGCAGTGCTCGAGCAAGACGGGCGTGTTGGCTACGACCGTGTCACTCTCGGGCACATTGTCCAGCTCCAGGACATTGCGCATGCCGGCCAGGTCTCTCCCAGCAAACGGACAACGACAGGAGAACCCTAGGAAAGCGCCGAGCCTGCCTCCTCCTTCGGCTGGTATATTCAAGTTGAAGAGAGTGTGCACGCCCGTCGCAGCGCCCATGCTTATTCCTGCCAGTACTACACGAGTCCAGTCACCCCCCAGTGCTGTAGCCTCGTCCCTGATTATATTGCGGATAACAGGGACGACTTGCTTGAGCCCCTCGGTCTGGACCTCTTCTCTGTCAGCAAAGTCGCGCACGTTCCAGACGTCGAACCATTGCGGAGGCCATGCCCCGGAACAGCTGGTGGCTTCGCGCGTGGGCGCCTGAGGGAACACCCAGCGGAACGAAGGGAACCTCTCGAATATTGTGCGGCCTTGCGTATCGCGCCAGCGGGAGAGGGAGAAGGTGAAATTTTTCGTGTTGTCACCACGGCCATGGAGAAAAACCACCGTGTGGGTGTGTGTTTCTGTTTTGGCGGGGATCGTAAGGATCGGTATGTTTGGGTTCTCCATGTTCAAATAATGTTCAACTTTGCTGGGAACCGGATTTGGTTTCGTTGTTCAGAGCAACAATGCTATGTCTGATGCGAGACTTGATCTTCATCCCCGCATTCACAGCCGGGATGTCAGCCTCTTCATCCCCGGTTGGTTGATTTCCCTAGCCACATGTATTTGCACAAAAGTGCAACACAACCAACAAACGATTTCAACGGCCGTACAGGGGCCTACATGTATATTCACGAGCATAAACGAGAAACCATAGCACCGGCGGGAAGCTGCTCGAATAAGTCGCGGATTCTTTCCGCGTAACGTGGGGCAGCCTTCCTGGTATTTCCAAAACTAGACATTCGACAACTCAACAGAAGGCTGTCCACATTTTCATTACATGCTGAAATGAGGACCCCATTGAGCCCGCGCATGGGACTGCATTTCATTCAGATATTCTCCCCACTCATAACCCTACTGTGGAGGCAGTAGTTCGTGATGAGTCACCTGGATAGCTCATACGCCGGGTACGGAACTGCTGTTTATTCCCCGAACATCGAGAGTTGGAACACTTGTCTTTTTGGCGTTTCCGCGAACGATGTATTAGAAAACAGGAAAGGCGACGCTTCACTCTTATGATTATCCTCAAAGTTAGGACGCCATGTCATCTAAAGGGAGGAATAAAGCGAAGGGCGTACTGGGGACATTAAAGCCCTGCGGATCAACGTGGAGACCAGCCGGAGATGGGTTAATTGGATCCTTCCTCGTCCTTGTCCCGCTCTCGGATCTGAGCAAGGAGCGGCTGGAGTAGTAATCTGCAATTCACCGACTACGGTTTCGTCCTAGACGCCCGAAGTGTCCGGGGAACTCTCGCAGGGCCGTGCCGTAATTGCCGGCCGTGGCAGGCGGGAAAGGTGAGTCAAGTGTATTTTCCAAAATAGCATCGGCCAGTCTGAGTATTAAAATACTGGAAGCATCACGTTTCATGATGCTCCTATAAACCAAGTAGAAAAAGCCGGCAAGCAGAAGCCAGAAAGCCCTAGAAGTCAAAACCTGATTGGTAGCCACTCTTTTCAAAATGGTAGCGGACAATACTGCTGCTAAGGTTGACTCGGTCCACGAAAAACGGGTTCAGGACCTTGAGTCTTCGTCAACTGAGCGAAAGGAGCCTGACGACGATATTCCGGATGGAGGAGCAGCAGCGTGGCTTGTCGTCCTTGGGACCTGGTGCACATCGTTCTGTAGCTTTGGCTGGATCAACAGTAAGAGTCACACCCCCCTTTCACCTGCTGGCTTGTTTGATGTCTAACAGCCTGCTTCTTTCTCTCTCAGGCGTCGGGATCTTCCAAGACTATTACCAACACGAGCTCCTGAGCTCATACTCCTCAAGTACGATTGCATGGATCCCTTCTCTGCAAATCTTCTTCATGATGGCCTCGGGACCTCTGGTCGGCAAGCTATATGACCGATACGGGCCGCATTATTTAATATTAGGGGGCACTCTGTTGCATGTGTTTGGTTTGATGATGGCTTCGATTTCCAAAGAGTACTACCAGATTCTTCTTTCTCAAGGCGTCTGCAGCGCTATCGGCGCATCAGCCATATTTCAACCAGGTATGGCACTAAATTGCCTAACGTGAGGTAGAAAATCGTATAGACTAACATTAACTTGAAGCAATCGCTTCTGTGCGCGATTGGTTTAGCAAGAAGCGAGCCGCCGCCTTCGGAATCTGCTCAACAGGATCAAGTCTAGGGGGCGTGATTTTCCCCATCATGCTCAACCGGTTGATCCGCCAGGTCGGATACGGATGGACTATGCGAATATCAGCTTTCCTTATTTTGGGCCTCCTCATCATCGCCAACCTTACGGTCCGACAACGAGTTAAGCACCAGCCAGCCATGACAGGGCACAAGGCCAATTACACAGGCCCTTTCAAAGAACTCCCCATGCTGTTTCTCATGATTGGGTTCTTTCTCATTACTTTTGGAGTATTCGTGCCTATAGACTATATTGTTGTTGAAGCCAATGCTTTTGGTATGGGAACAAACATTCGACAATACTTGGTAACGATTTTGAATTCTGCAAGGTAGGCCAGTAAGTAAACCAATAACTTACGACATCAAAAAACTAATTACACCGACTATAGCTTCTTTGGGCGAACCTCTTCCGGTCTTGTCGCCGATAAACTTGGCCATTTCAACGTCTTCACGACTGTCTGCGCAACAACGAGCATCCTTATTTTGGGTCTATGGATCCCTGCGAGCAGCAACGCGGCCATGATATGCTTCGCTGCATTTTTTGGCTTCTTCTCTGGCGCCTACGTCTCCCTGTCCCCTGCTCTAGTTGCCGAGGTGTCGCCTCGTGAAGAGTTCGGATACCGGAATGGCCTTCTCTTTGGTTGCGCGTCAATTGGAGGCCTTGTGACGAACCCCATCGCCGGGGCAATTATTCAGCTCGAGCATGGGTCATTTCGTGGTCTCAAGATATTCGCAGGCACCATGTACTTGGCTGGAACTATGGCTGCATTCGTAGCAAGATTGATTAAAACGGATTTCAAGCTCGGGGTCAAGTTCTGATGGTACGAAAGGTATCGATCGCGAGCATCATCTCACAGCCTCAAAATCTAAACTGAGTATGGGGCAATTTACTTTAGATCTGGCAACATTCCGGAGCACACAAAGGATTACTCATATCACCCTCCAGGGCTTATGTTGTCGTTGTGTGGAATATTTCATCATGCATACGACAGTTCACCCTGGCGCCCCAGAGAAGTAGGACAGGCAGTATTTGAGTGAAAAGAAAAAGAGTAGAATTCTTTGTTGGGTTCCTGATCCAAGATAGGACAAGTCGATATGAACAGAGCAGATAATATTAGGATTGAAGCCTTTCAGTCAAGACCACCTGTCAATACACAAAAAAGACATTTCGATACATAATAATCTGTATTTGTGCGAAACATCAATGTCTTGACTCGAAGCAAGATCCATTTCAAACAGACAGAAACTAGGTCATGCCCGCGAAGGGTCTGGCCATGATGAACCAGGCATACGGAAACTATGACGACTGCTAGCTGCATTATTATCCACCATATCAAGTATCATGGTGCGTGTGGGATTTCCTTTTCTTCAGCTTTGCGCTTCGCTGCGCTCCGTTCCTCGTCGATTTTGCCAACATGTATATCGTCACAGATGAAAGATAATAGGAAAGCCATTGAAGCAGTGACGATGAAGCCTACAAAGAAATGCCGGAAAGTCTTCTTGTGCGCCAAAATGATAGCCTCCCTCTCTGGAGAGCCCCATTCGTAGCTCTGTGCCACAGTGAGCGAGCCCATTATTGCCCTTGCCTGATCTTTGATTTCCGAGGGAAGGTATTGCTCAAGGTTTTTGACGAGAATAGCTGCCTGTTGTTAACAAATGCTCCTCTCCCGTACCCGAGGTCAACTTACTGGTCCACATCCCTCCAGCTACTGCTCCAGCAACTGACGTGGAAAAATTCGCAAGTATGATGTACGCAGCGGATAACACCGGAACATCTGATGGATAATTAGTAAGAAAATCGTGAGGCATATTCCTCCGCAAAGTCGATGTTCGTACTCACCTTGCGGTAGTGTTGAGGCTTGGGCAAGGACAAGAACATTCATGAAACCTCCGAAGCCAAATCCGGAGACAATTTGAGCTGCCACCAAGCCAGCCAACTGAGAATGCGGATCGGGGAAGGCAAGCTGCAAGCCACCACCAAGAACCAGCAGGCCCATGTTGGCAACAAACAACCACTTTGGGCGTTGCATCCATGAAACAAGGGCGCCGTAACAGAGTTGTGCGAAGGCATTGGTCAGTGTCAGCGTCAGCGTGATGTATGTGGCACTCGAGATGCTGAGCTGGCTCGTCACCATTACATAGACGTAAAAGTATGGCAGCAGGAAGCTCAACGAAAATCCGCCACAGAGGCTCGCTAGGTTATGTTTGTTAGCATCAGAAACTTGGAGTGGTGTACCTGAAGAAGGTGTCCAGAACTTACCGAGACATGGGCCCAACACATTTTTATTGCGAATAAGCCTTTTTGGAAAGAGTGGATTGAGAGCAAACTTGGCCTCCCAAATACCAAAAGCAATGAGGACGCAGAAGCCTATCACGGTGGGAGCGACACAATGGGCCGAAGCATACCTTTCCACGCCGCCATGCTCTAGAGGGATGGGGAGGAACAGTAGGGCGCATCCGGCAGCGAGCAAAACACAACCGATCAGGTCCTGTTCTAGCAGTTTGGCCCATATTCCCAGAACTCTACGCTTCCGAGACGCTGGTATCTCTAGCATCCCTTTCTGATGAACCTTTCTCCTTCCAATGAAAAGCGCAGCCAAAAGTGGGATCGAAGCGACGGGAATCTTTATGTGAAAGGATATAGTTAGACAATTGCCGAGGAATGAATCACTTTATTTTGACTGGGCAGGGCTTAGTTACCATGATACACCAGAGTGCGATACCCCATCTCCAACTTAGCCTTTTGAGCACTGATTCGGCCATCTTTGCACCGCCCTTTTCAAAAGGATTTAGTCTTGGTTCTTAATTTTTCATATGGTATCGTGCCCCATGGGTCAGCATTGCTTACCAGTTGGGATATCATGGCAGGCAAATTCGCTGCCCCCAAGGACAATGAGCGGTGTCTCATGTTGCTCAATTCTATTGATCAAAATCAGCCTCTAAATATAAGGCGGGAAACGTAGAAACAGAAAGTTAATGATAATGAAAGGCTCACCAGCAGTTAAGACATATATCATGAATTTAGACGCTACAAGCCGTAAGTTATTGATGAACGAGGTACACTTTGCAAGGTGTCTTACTCATCAGTCCTACAGCGTAAATACTGAAGCCTGCAATCAGGGTGCCTATGCCTGGTGCAGAAGCTTCTAGGATAAATGCAAGGGTGATGAGGCATACAGAGGCGGCAACGATTGTGAAGGAGCTGAAGAACAAATGTCAGATTTTGATCATTGGAGCGGGGAAGTGGCCCAGCCATGCGTACTGAATTTCTCCTGCTAAAGTAGCAAGAACACCCTGGATTCCTTATTTTATGATTGGTAAGTAAATTTTCGAGACAGCGTAAGTTATCGACTCACCTAGTGCAATGACGCCGAAGATAGCAGACAAGGCGCCTTCTACCGACAGCCGTTCGAATTCGCTAAGCGCGTAGACGAAATACGTACCGACAGTGACACTGTCGAGATAGTTTGTAAAGGACACGAGGAGAAGTCCAATCCAGGCGAGAACCAATTGCCACTTGTTGAGCACATCGAGAAGTGTTATGCCAGCCACGAGGTCGTGCTCATTGTCTACTTCCTTTTCACTTGTCGCCACGACTGTAGATTCTACAGCCTGCTTTGTCTCCGAGGCCATGGTAAAAAAGAAGATGGATTATGAGCAAAATATAATTTTGGCCGGTTGGATCCTGATGGCTGCTTGGAGAGCATGCAGTGGCGCTGATCAGCGATCTTTATACTGGCGGCCGATACCACCATGCCTTTGAGACAGATAAGGGAGGTAACTTACAAGGTTTAGACTCTCCCTCCCTTGTCGTGGAGAAATCAATATTGCAACTCGTTATCAGGGAGAGGACAATGTTTTTTGTCCCCGCGTCAAATCGCATGGCTTGGATTGTACCGGTCTACAGGTCTCTTCCATATCATTTGCTAAAATATCTGGGGAACCCTGCCAGCTATCAGTGCCAAGAGACGAAGTTGTCAACCCCCATGTCGAATCTTCTGGTCTTGATAGCGTAATGGTTGACCTGATTAGGCAAGGCGACTTTTTAACTAGTGCTCCTATCATGTTACACTCACAATGATGAGAGGTTCACGAGGGCGGTGGGGATTGCACCTGGATACCTATTCCCGACCCCGTCTGTCATTTGGGAGTAAATCCAAGTCCTAGTCCATTGATAAGGTCGGTGAATTAATGTGATTGGTCTACAGCGTACTGATAGCGGTGAACAAGGATATGATATAGCCACGCTAGTTGTCTGAATGATAAGAAGCCAAGTATACTGTTCAGAGCAGCAGAATGTATCAGACCATTGGAACAACAGAGATGTGGTAACCAGTAAACTTAAGTCTAGAATGAATTGTAGAAATATCGTTTAAGAAGTGTTATAGTTCATTGAGAGTAGCGGGTGCGTTACAACTCCCCATCATTTGCAATGCTCAATATTTCTCTTATTTGTGCCACAACTTATATTTCATTGCATATAGGGTGGCGGCCTTTTTAAGGAAGGGAGCTAGTTAATATTTGGATTGTATGTACCTGTAAATGATTTGCCTAATCTCATACTTCACATCGCAACACGTTAAACACGTCCCCCGAAAATTATGAAGAAGTCGGTAGAACATGCCAAGATTAAACGCATCTGTGGCGTTAACCTATTGCTTCAGAATTGTTACGTTCTGGACGGCTGTGTCTTTATTGGCTGGACGAGACAGTCAGCATTTTAACTGAAAGCATCTGTATTTGCTGCTCTGGGTTGTGCTCATCTTCATTCGTTGAACCTGTTTTCCATATACGACTGCTCAGAGCACCAATGTGTGTGAAAGATCCCATAATGACCGGACGCACCTGAGGGCAGGCAGGCAACAGATCAAAGCCTAGTGAGGGTATGTGGCATAACGCGTGCCAGGCGGGTGTTTTCGCGCCGCCATTTTGCATATCATAACAATACCTCCACTCTTCCTCTGCCTCTTTTCCTTCTTACATCAGTTTACCTCACTCTTGAAATGTAGCGACGGCAACAATAGCCACGAGGGAAGCCCTGACATCTGCGAGGATCTGGAGATGTCCGGCGAGATCGTGATACTCACTATCCGAAGGGCCCAGGATTTGGGAAAACAACTGGACTGGCCATTGCCACGCTTGTGATGAGAGCCTCGCAGGGCAAAATATATGGAAGCGCATCGTCCAACGTTGCCGTCGACAACTTCGCCGAGCGCCTTTCATGATCGGCGGCGAAGCTATCAAGGAGGCCAATAAATGCAGAGCTTTATATGCCACCCAAAGAATACGTCGCATCCTTATTATACGAGGCTATGCCATTCCGACGAGATCGCTGCATTCCGAAAGCTAGTGGGGAATCCCAAGCATGGTAATGATGCCGCACCAAAGAGGGAGTGGAAGCCCAAGTCAAAATGGAAGCTTGATCTATCCGCAGCATATTGGTTATTGATGGTGTTGAGATCTCCTGCCGTCCGCCAACTTGATATTGACAACAGCTTAGCCTTGCACGATATGCAGAAACTCTACGATGGCCAAACGAGTCTTGCTCCCCTCCGGGATATCATAGCGGGTAAGAGACGTTGGGAGGATCTTGATGCTGATGAATTTGGGTCCGAGGTGATTGAGGAGATGTTACAGCACCTCATCAATAACGCAGATATTCTCCTGACCACTCCAGCCAAATCCCAACATCTGAGCTACCGGGCGTGGAAAAGAACAGCTCGTGGCGTAGCGATCGACGAGGCTGCAAACATGACTAGGCCTGATCTTGATTGTGTATGGGGGAACGTTTTGCTTCCGTGTTTTCTAGCTGGTGACGAGCACCAACTTCGACCTACGGTCAAGACAGAGCAGGAAAGGGACAAAAGTGGAAAACTTCTTAATCGACATCATGCCGATGGAATCGTTTCGCCTCTTGAATTCTTCAAGATGAATGGATGGCCTGTCCTCCGTCTACGCGCACAATTCCGGATGGCCAGAGGTCAATTTGATATCCGCCACCGAGAGCTATATTCGGATCTCCCTTTTGAGTATGCCCCGTGCTGCCGCATAAGTACGCCTGCTCACCGAGTCGGGAACCAGCTAGAGGACTACGCTACCCGTAGGTTCCCGGAGCTGAGACCACCTCCTCAAGGCACGCTATCGCCTATTTTCATTCACTGCCGCGGTTCAAAGCGCGAGAGACCCAAGGGGAGATACGCCATGTCAAGTCAAAACACCGATCAGAACACAGCCGCCCTTCAGTTGATAGTTGGGTTCGTGAAAGCGAGCCAGACTGACCCAGCACGCATCTGCCTTATAACTCCCTACAAAGCGAACGTGCATGCAGTTGAGAAGATGCGAAAGAGCAGCGAGTATGAAGTCCTCACCGGTATGCCACCTGCTGCTACCGTGGACTCGTTTCAAGGCCGGGAAGGTGACATCGTTGTGGCTATCATGGTCTCTACAGAGAAGTCTGGGCCAGGGTACATGAGATGTGAGAGCCGGCTGAAGGTTCTGTTATCCCGTCATCGAAGTGCACTCGTGATTGCCGGCGATATCAATGTTGCCGGAGCTCTAGTTGATGACAGCAACGGAACAATTGAGGTAAAGGGGAAACCCCCACCAAGCAACAATGGAATGTTGAGCAATGCGTGTTCGGGACTCGTAAAGGACGGTCGAGTTGTAGTTGTTGAATGTAGCAAGTAGAGGTAAATTAGAAAATTAATGAAGTAAGCTCGGAAAGTGCAGAAGAGTCGCACAGGGTCATGTTATTTAGAAATGACCACGACCAGCTTCCCAATGCCGCCCTTGATCGCATATACTTCCTCACAATTCTTTCGTACCGCCTCAATATCCTCTAGTTCTACAACCCTCATAACCGCCTTCACCTTACCCAAAGCCACGATCTCGCCGGACATCTCCAGATCCTCGCGGATGTCAGGGCTTCCCGAAACCATCTCGTGATAGATGTTTGTTCCCCAAAACTTCCACGTGTAGTAGTATTGAGCCAAGTCGAGTATGACCCCAAACCACCAAGGAAACCGGTCTGCGCCAATAATCTCCTTGGCCACCTTCTTGGTAGGAATGCTGGTGATGGACATCAACGTGCCGGTCTTCTTGTCCAGCGCAGCGATGCAGTCGTCCATTGAAGACATCTGAGTATTAACAGCGAAGTCTACAGTGCCCTGGGGCACGAGATCTCCAACCTTTTGCGTCTTGTAGTCGATAATCTGATCGACCATGCCAGGGAGATATTCCTCCACCAGCGGTACTTTGGCTGTGGATACAGTAGAGATAATCTTGGCGGCGCCAAAGAAGTTCTTGGCTACTTGAATAATGATCGATCCCGTGCCGCTCAAAGCGCCCGGCACGAACACTGTCTTGCCCTCAAGGCTCTCTTCCCCGCGGACTTGCAACCCGCGCTTAATTACCTGGTAGGCCGCAACTACCATGGGGGTCAATGAAGCAGCCTCCTCGAAAGAAAGACTTGGCGGTTTTCGAATAACAAGATTCTCAGGGCAGACGGTGTATTCAGAGACGAACCCTGGTGGCTCTCCGCGGAACATGGGCTTAGATATGTTGGCACCATAGACCTCGTCGCCGACTTTGAGGTGCTTGACGCCGTCGCCAACTGCGACAACGACACCGGCACCTGAGTTTCCGATTTGCAAGGGAAACCTATCATCATGCGTTAGCGGACCCTTCCTCCCTCAACTGTCTTGGACCGACTTCAAACGAACGTGGCCTTGTGGAAAACCTCGAGTTTACCCCCCGCAATCTGCACGTCCCCCGTGCCAAGACTTGCGGCACGGACATGGATCAGGACATCGGTTGGCTCCTTGATCGATGGCGTTGGCATCGAGGCGATCTCGAAGGTGCTTGGCGGCCCTTTTTTGGGGGCCACGAGGGACCGCATTGTCTTGGGAACATTGACCATTTTTCAAATTCAATCGGTTAATATATGGTGCCTACAGGGGTTTCCTTCACTCCGCCGCGTGCAGTGTCTGTTGTATTTATGGTTCGTGTTAGCGGACTTTGGTCTTGCGGGAAGCGGAGGCGGAGATGGGCTGATTGGTTGGTTCGCTAATATTAAGATCAGACGACTTCAGCCCCGAACTTTACGAGGTGAATGTGTGGGAGTCCATTGCTAGTTAGGCCCCTTGATACTACATACGTATGCCACTTTACAAAAATCGCCGATGTAAGGTGGACAACACTTCTCCTCTTGGAACATCCGCAGTCTTCCTATTACTTATACCGGAACTGATATTTATGTCCGTATGCTTCGATTTCATTAATTACCTTATGTGTAAGTCATAAGGGGTGCGATCCTTAGACTGACTCCAGGAAACATATATGGAACGCCTTGAAAAAGGTTGGTGTGGAGTATTCGGTAGTTTCGATTTGACCGATTGGCTAGAGGTTGAAATTTGCTCTAGAAACTAATGCCAAGGCTGCCAAACCCCCGAGGACAAATCTTTTGCTGCGAGATTTCTGTTCAATATTCCCGCCTATTCGGGTGAACAGATAAAAGAAAGTCCTCGAAGTGAATCAAAGTACTGCCGAGAAGTACGAGACTTTTCTAGCCACTAATAAGGATTTGGATAGTGAGAAATGGGTAGTCACCCCAACATGGACCTACATGAGTGAATGCGCAAAAGTAACATCCTTAATACTGTATTCTGACACATCGTTCGCAGGACGAATAGAAAACGTAATGGAACATCGCGATAGAGTCAAAAGAACTAGTTATTTCTGATTATTGTGATGATTATTGTCAATCGAATGGAATACTCCGTCAGAGTCTACGGATCGGAGGCTTGGCAGGTCACGCAATGGATGGGGGTGATCGATAATGCATCCATGGATGAGGATATTAGCCGAAGATCATTGCCTCAGACCAGTGATGAGAGTTAATTGACAATGGTGTCCTGGTCTACAAGATTGATTGGAATGCTTCCCAATGAAACAGGAGGTTCAAGCGCATAGTATAAGAATCAAATTGACGAACGATTTGCAACGATCTCCGTACCGAAGACTGGCCAGTTATACTCTCTGATTGAATACTGAGAAGATTGATTGAGCAAATAAAGGAAGCTTATTGGCTAATGCCAACCGAATTCAATCATCTAAGAGATGCGAGACGTTTCTGATACAGGGGCCCTCCCAATGTGGCAGCTGACCCATCCCAATGCATCACGCTGCCTTTTCATGCACCGCCAATTTTGAAACAATATTTGTCAGTATCAAAAACTGCAATGATCGGTCCATTTGACATTCGTGCGAGTTGAAATGTTATAAATATGTTAAAAGGAACTCCTAAAAGCAGATTTTTATGTATCAACACCGCCCAAGCCTCCAGATTATTGCTTCCATCTCTTTCTGATACGCCAATGATAACAGGCTAAATTTCATCATATATCTTTACAAACTGAAGATCTTTTTATTAAGAATTAAAGAGTTGGCACATCAATCCATCTCTAACGGCTTATCTCCAAACCCATCAGACTGGCTCTCCTCAATCGATACGCCCAGCCTCTTCTTTACAGGTCCTCACGTACACTTTCAAAACTGGTCTGCATAATCAACATCGTCAGGATGACGAGGTGTGAAGCAGACGAATATCACCTTTTGGGCTCTGAATCCCACGAGACCACTAGCCCATGGAAAGAGGCGTCCACCAGAATGCAGGAGATTCGTGACTGGGAGACTCAAATGAATTACCGGGATTCTTATGATACGGCTTCGGAATGGTCAGAGTCACAAGAGAGTGAGGACGGATCTTGGGAGAGTGGCGTGGATGAAGACTTCTTTGGAATAGAGAAGGAAAATGCTCGAGAGTGCCAAAGATTGGCACGCGAGCTTCTCAGAGAGGCACAGGAGAAGTTGGAAATGATAGCAGAAGAACTAAGGATTCACAAGAACGGAATGAAATAAATGGAAATTCACGGTCACGTAGCATATAATGGCGTATATTCTCCCTCCCACGTGTTTCAGGTGATTCTTTTCACTGCACTCCACTCCATCGTGTTTTCGGTAGCTCGAAATTTGAACATGCAAGGTATGGTGTTGCCAACCGCACTTCAGAATGGGCATGGATTGATAAATCTAAGTGTGAATCAATACGTGCAGCCTCAACGTCCGCGTAGCTGACAACTCAAGACGGCCTTGCTGCTGCGTCATTTCATTTTGACATCAAGTCCACGCAGACACTTCCGAATGGCATCATCGATTTTCGACACCTAAGGGCAATTCTTAGGTTGATACTGCATTGGAGGATCAAGAATAATAGAATAAAAAGGTTTTCAGCAACCAAAAAGGGGGTTTAAAGTGGTCGCGGAAGGCGCCCCCAAACAAGTCTACCTACCTCAGCGTTTGTTATCGAGCTAGGTTAAATACTTCCTGTACAAATCATTCTCGTGGGGGGAATTACTAACAAATAATACTTGGAAATCCTTCGTAGATTTCGGATAGGTCTTATTTAGTCGCGCCGCATTCGTTCACACTACTCCGGGAATGTATGGATCTTGTTATACCGCCTTTGCAAGCCGTATATACTTTACAGACTTTTCCTCCCGCATGACTGCAGCCTTGGGCTATTGAAGCTTTTTTTACCTTTCGTATTCATCGTGTTGAGATGTCGGGTCTGGCATCTTCTATTGTTGATTAACTTTATACTCGAACTGTCTTCCGCAAGCCGTACATACATCGGCCGTTTACTTGCATATTTTCAACTCCTCTGCCCCGCCTGCTTACTCCATTTCAGAGACAAAGACGGCTCATTCAAAAGAGTCACGCGTCTTTGCATGTTTTACAATGATGCATATTGCATTGATACGTCACGTCGGGCAACGCCCCCTCAATCCTCCTTCCAATCATCGGAGCCCAGGTGCGACCGAAAGCGCAAGATAACGCAATACGTGCACACATATGCCTGGCCTCCTGCTTCATAATGAGCTAAATCCGAATGCTGACAGCGCCAATGGCTCCACCAGGACGCCCGATTCATGTGAGAATATGCCTTGAACGGGGGCACTGCATACACCGGTAAGAAATAATAAGTTGGTCGCCTTTCCCCGCCTTGTTCGCCCGTTTCATTAGTGTCTTGTGAAGTGGACAAAGGAAAGGACTAATTTCAGGCAGCTCGCACGCCTGGCTTGATGGTCGATTTATAAGTCTATTTCCCCGCTTCCTCGCTTTGTGCTTACCGGTCGTCCCGTCTCCTAGACTGGCAGCAAAAATACCAAAACAACAACGTGTGCTATTATATCCAGCCTTCACCTTGTTCTTGATAATTCTGGTTGCCGCCATCCATCATGGATCGTCTAGGCCGTCTCTTTATCTCGATCGGCGGCTTCCTCACGGGTAACAAGACCAAGCGCAACAACTCGACAACAGAAACACCAGAGGTGACCAGTAGCCCATCCGAGAAAAATGCCAAATCTTTAGAGGCTGGCAAGTTCGATCCGTCGGAATGCGAGCCTGTCAATGACTTGCCGCCATACCAAGAACAAGAACAGAATGCTCTGCGCTCAGCACCCACCCCGGAACTAGCCACCACCTCCTCTGTCGAGCCAACAAAATTGTGCATCAGGGAAGCAACTTCTGCACCCGTGGCGTGGATTCAACACCCTTCCGAACCGAGTTTTCTCATTTGTGGTCGCTGTTATGTCGACCATATCGCTAAGACGAGCTTAAATAAGGAATTTGTTTTGTTTCGGCCGGTCGATCGTAAGCGACGACTTTGCCAGTTCAGAAGACTTGACATGACATTGAGAGTATGGAATCAAACTGTATCCGAAGGCTCGGTGGAGAAGTTCATCAGCCATATCATCTGGGCTCGTACAGTGAGAGATTGTCCAAAGAGCTCGTCCCGGGCACCAGGCGATATATGGTATGCTTCCGCCGATTTTCCTGAATTTACGGTGTGTGAGGAGTGCTATGAGGACCGCATAGCATCGACCGGCTTTGCGACCCATTTCGAGCGGCAAGTGAGGCAGTCGAAAACGTATTGCAAGGCTCATTGTCGATACGTTACGCGTCTGCTCAAGATGGATTCAACGCTCCCATCAAGCTGGGATGAGTTTGTCACGAGGACAAAAGAGCGGCTCGACCTCCCAACTTGCCCGCTTCACGAGCTCAAACCTGGAAGATTGGCAAGGAAGGCTACATGGTATCAGTGTTTTGTCGTCTCCCGGCCATATTTCTTCTGTGGCGCATGCTACCACTCATTTTTTGTTGGCACCAAAGCTGAAAACGACTTCACACGAGTCGAGGAGCTCCCCAAGGGCGGCAGATGCATGGCTACGTCAAGGTTCAGGGCTGTGATTACCGCCGCCGAAGAAAAGGATGACTACCACTTGCTTTACAACGCCCTCAATGAAGGTGCCGAGTGGCCTGAATGTGAACCAAAGGGAGTATCCAACACCATGTGGTACACCTTGCCCGGCGGAAACGTCCATAGGTCATATGCTATCTGCGGTCGCTGTTATCACGGGAACCTCAAGCCTCAGGGGATGGGTGACTATTTCGTCCCTAAAACGGACGTTCGGAAAGATGAAACCATGGTGTGCTGGCGCAACTACTATCACCCTGCATCGGTCCGACACGGTGAGATGCTTTCCGAGGCTCTGATATTCGGCGACCCAGGCCGCTTATATGATTTTATCAACGAGCACCCGAAGCGTCATGGTTGCAGTGGTGCCAAGACTGGACGGGGCGTGAACCAACGCTGGTGGGGATGGGACAAGATGAGGATTTGCGATGCCTGCTACCACGGCGGATCTATGACCCAGAAGAGTATCGTTAAGAAATTCCAGTTGCGGGGGGAGAGAGATCCCGTGGAGCGGAAATGCGATCTCGCCTCGCACTCCCTGAGATGGCTTTTCATGGAGAGAGACGTCACTAGGCTCCTCGAATATGCCGACAGTAGAACTAGTACTTGATAGATACAACTGCGAGGTGATGTAAAACTCGCACAGAAAGCTTCTGGTTTCCCCAAAAGCTGGCAGCAAATGGCTTCTAGATTAGTTTGTTTCTCCAGTTCTGGGTTTCCTTCTTGATCCTTGTCGCTTTTTCTTTCCTCATGTTTCCTTCGTACGGTTGTTTCTTTGGGATTGATTGTCTGCAGCTGATACCAAATCACTCCTTCATATGGAAATAGCACTAGCGAGGTAACCTGATTTGTTCAACGACGTACGTGCAATATACTCGCATCTCAATCAGCAACGAACGTCATGAAATAGGTTCCTGTATCACCCTTGAGGCCGAAACCAATTTTTGCCAGGTGTTTCCTCCCGATTTATTACCAAAAATCCAATGTGTTCAAAGGCTATTGCTGCTTTTCTTCATCTAATGTAATTTATCATGTGCTCACTCTGCTCTAACTAGGTAGATAGACTCCATGAAAAGAGGCAACCGTTCAAAAGGTTCTTGCTAAGGACACAAGAGTCAACAATGTGGCAGCGATGAAGAATTTATAATATTTGCTTGTTGTTAAAATTAATACATCGTAAGATAAATAATCACGGGATATTATTTCCGATGCCGCCCACTTCCCTGCTTCATTAATCCAATATCCACCTAGCTGAAAGACGGCAACTGCCTGCACTCTTTGAACAGATGCCGGATTCATATTGTCCTGGTAAGGATCAGGGATCGCGCTAGAATTTACCTAAATTTTTAGTGCCTGGAAGCAGGGTTGTCCGGATCGAGAAGCTGAGAAGGAGAACCATGTTGATTATCTCAGCGGGATTTAGTTATTCACACGGTTGGTTTTCGGTCCCGTCCACCTCAAGATTGGGGTCACTAGACGACCTGGTTGAAGATAAATTCTCAATCTCTTCGTAGGCAATATCAGCTCATCAAGACTGGAAATGGTCGAGTTTTGTCTTGACTTCCTTTCTAATCCTGTGCAGTCAGTGTTGAAGTTTCACCTTCCAAACCGGGAAGGCACGATGACTTCAGAGAAACGACTTCGGAAGATTCGGAAAGTCTAGGTAGAATAGCCCACTGATTTGTGCCCTCATAACGAACCTCGCTTGGATAGACTGCCAAGGATGCCTGTGTTTGAGCTTGGAAACAATTATCCTTTTTGAGAATAATGATCCTAGCGACTAGGCCCTCACCCCGGCTTATGCTGTCAGCTTAATTACATACCTTTGCTACCCCTCCCAAAAATAGGTCCTGAAACGCACATGGTAAGCAACAAGTGCCGGCTCAAACGTAGGTCCTTCTCTTTATCACTCCGATCACCCCTCTAAAGACTCGTCTTTTACCTTGCCCGTGGAGGAGATGTTTGATCGTGGTTTTCTACCATTGAGGCACGGATCAATACCCAATCAACATCGAGAGGTCGCTTGCTGGACTGTTTCCGCTACTGTATACGCCCAATATGAAGACCTACGCACTGCGTATCCGGTTTCGATTTTCGGCGGTGTGTGCGGTTCTTCTGTTTACTAATCTTGCAGCTTCACTTTCCCCCATCTCCGTAAACGGCGCAAAGCTCTACGACGGAGACGGAAAGCAATTCTTCGTCAAAGGTTGGCTCTCCAGCTTGCTCCCCTCCTACCCCTTAGGCTATACTAATCAAAGGCTATTTGCTCTAGGAGTCATTTACGCGGGAAAAGGAGAGCAGGATGTCTTGCTTGACGGTAAACAATGTCAGATCGACGCTGGACTAATGAAGAACCTTGGTGTCAATACCATACGAGTTTTTGGGGCCGATTCTACGAAAGACCACAAAGACTGTATGGAAGCTTTTTCAAGCCAGGACATCTACGTTTGGATGGATTTGACTACTTCCTCCAAAAGAATTGACGCGGTGAGTAAATGCGAGTCATACGTTCAAATAGTGCACGCGAATCTCACTTTGCATTAGACAAAATCAGGATGGACAGCCGACTTGTACAACAACTTCACTTCCACCGTCGACCATTTTGCCGAGTATGACAACATTCTCGCCTTTACGCTTGGTGCCGAGGTCTTAGATAATACGAGTACGTTGGATGGCACAATCGAGTGATATAGTCCGAGCGCCTAACATTCTCAAAAGCAAAAAGCAGCGTTGGTGCTGTAGCCGTCAAAGCAGCTGCCAGGGATATAAGAGCATTTAGAGATGCCAGAGGTTATCGCCAGATACCCGTTACTTATTCTTCAGGCTCCGTCGGGCCACATTTATCTCTATCCGGACAATTCCTGGCGTGTGGCGACGCCAAGAATAGAATCGAGATATTCGGAATTGACTCTTACAGCTTGTGTGGCGATTCAACTTCCACATCATCTAGCTTCGACCGAATATACGAGACCTTTGAACAGTACAATATCCCGATAGTATTCACAGAGACGGGCTGTGTCGCAGATGGAAACAGCAAACGCGATTTCAGGGAGATCCAAAGGATGATGTCAGCTCTTTTTCAGAATAAGTTCTCTGGTGCCATCGTGTATGAATGGGCTCAGCAGTCGAGCGATTTCGGGCTTGTGGAATACTCGGACAGCGCCCGAACGGGGACCCCTTCGATGCTTGACGATTACAGCGCGCTTTCGACCGTATTCTCGACCATCAGCCTTCCCGTGACACCCGTGTTGTCTTATACAGCGACTGAGACTGCACCCGCGTGTCCCACATTCAATTCAGCATCGAGTTGGGCAATCCCTGGAGATGTCATTCCTCCCACCTCTATAAGTGGAATCGATGTTGGTACGGTGACATCTCGCACGACAATTGCCTCGTCGTCAAGCTCAAAATCCGCTTCTCAAACGGGAACAGGCACGCGCACCAACATGGAGACTGGCACCGGCACTGGCGCAGTTTCCGAGGGATCAGATCAAGGCGGACAACAAGCTGCATTGTCGGGTGGCGCTTTGATAGGGGTCATCGTTGGCTGCGTCCTAGCAGCACTTTTGATATTGGCGATAGCAAGCTTTTTCTTCATGCGTAGAAGAAACTCAAGGGATATTCAGGAAATCAACCAACCCCGGCGTGGATCTCCAGATGCAAGCGAGGGGCTTCAGGTTGACCAGGGCGACACTCTTTACTCTACGACGGTTGTCTCATCCAAAGGGGAAGATTTCACAGAAAAGATTGAGTTGCCAGCAAACTCGATCGGACGCAGGACACCACTACAAGAGTTGGATGCGACACCGCAGAATTTGAACCTGGGAAAAAGCGACGCGGACGTTCGTCATATCCCGGCAATGAACCGTTCCCCCCTGAGCGTCATTAAGGGGTTTGCCCCAGCAGCCAAGGCGTCATCTGTCTATGAAATGCCGGATACCAGCTTAAATCATCCGGCACGTGCTCAAGGAAAATAGCAAGTACTAATTTTCAAATTTGAAATTTCTTTTTCTGCAGATGATGCCAATCATTGTGATCAGAGATTATGCATGTATGTAACAAAATCCCAAAGTGTCAATAAGTTAGTAAACTGCGACAAAATGTAATTATTACACTTGCTGGAATACAGATCCGATGTCTATGTATAGTTTCGTATTACAGAGTAAATAGCGAGCAGAATTTTGATTCGAACTGACCTAGCCCGAAACACAAACTGATCCGCCCAAATGTCATGAAGACCCCTTATCTGTCCATCTTGAACATGGATAATCTTCCAAAAAAAAAAAAAAAAAAAAAAAAAACCAAGCCGATATTTCTACAGCCAACATGGGGTATAAATCGAGCGATACTGGACGTTGGCCTCCCTCATCGACATACGATCTCATGGTAGGTGGGAAGAGTGAAGGAAGTTGTCATGGCTTTCACGCGTCGAAAAAGGCGCCATATTGACATGTTGCGCCGATCTCTGTTAGCATATAAAATGCCAAGTGAATATACCTACGGTCAGGAGAAGAGGACCCTGAACGTTGATCCGTCTTTTTTCTGCCCCAACAATATATTCATCACAAGATCGGTCGTTATTCTGATGCCGTCGCCTCGTCTCGGTAGAACGTGGGTAACTCAGCACCCGGCTGAGCTTCAGTAGATCGCAAATATCGGCCGTTGTTCATTTTTGGAGTTTTTTATTGATGATTCGAGCGCCCCCTATGCCTGTGACACCGAAGTAGCTGCAGTAGGATGAGATATCTCTTTATATGTTGTAGTTTCTATCCGGGTTGCTTTTGCCCGGGAAAGGGCGCTTGCAACACGCGATTGGCGGTATTTGCTATCTCTTCTTCGGAATATCCGCAGATACAGTCGGAGTGATGGCAGTATAGAAATTATGAGGGAGGTGTGGGCGTCGGTAATGAAAAGAGCCTCTTTATCGTATATCAGCTCCGATCTTGCAGCATGAAAGTGACTAGCGACTTACGATCTACGGCGAAAGCGGTCGACGGCGCAAACGGTGCGTGGACGATGAACCATCTTATAACGGTAATGCTGATTGCAATGAATCCGAGGCCAAAAGTAAGACCTGCGCTGATCTTTTGTGCTCTGGACATCGGTAACCGGCTGATGCAGACTAATGGAAGAATAAAAACTGTTGTACCGCTTAGTTTTTTCATTCCTCCCTCTTGACTACGCAAGTTTCTTGCTCAAAAAATATACGTACTCATAAGATCTGACGTGAAATGAAAAGCCCAGGCTACATTGTCCTTTATGAGTTGACAATGTTGGTCGCGGCATTCAGCCTCTATCGACCTATAAAGAATTAGCAACACTTTCTATCAAGAAGGATAAGACAAGGCATACCAGAAACAGCCTAATCTACAAATAAAGATTAACATGAAAATCGTAGTGATGAAACCAGCAGCACAATATGCTGTGAGGAGATATAAAACAGTTCGGGTTCGTGGCGAGCGCCGTCCGAAGAGCTCGAAATATTGCGTGATGAGGGTGCCCTTGTTCAAGTACAGCTCGAGGTAAAACGTAAAAATTGAGATGTAAATTGTCTTTGGATGCAAAAACAATTAACATACTAATATTCCCTTCGGACTCTTCGAGGTGTCATTTGAACTTACTTTATAAGCGGCGGTAATATTGTCCCTTGGTGCCTTCCACTGCACCACCCCGAAATCAACATCTTCCTCAAACACTCCTATTCCGCGGTGCCATAAGGCCGTGTCAATAGCCGTGTTGGTAATCGCGGTCGCCAGTGCGAAAAGATAGAACAAGTCCCTGAGGATAAATCCTTGTTGGTGGTGGTTGAATCGTAGATCAAGTCGTGCGAGGCCAAGAATGATAGCGATGCCAATTAAGGACCACTCAATAGCCTGAACCAAAGTTAGCCGACGGTATTGAGATATAAAAGAATCAATGTATTACCATGAGCCCTTTCCCTGTGAGTTTAAGCATTTTTCCTCCACGTTAAAACAAAGAAACTGGGTTGAGTTAACATGAGTCCAACCGTGCGGCAGAGGCCACGCTCTGTGGCGATTACTAACAACAGAAGCTGCTCGTATTGAACTGGAGGAGGCAGCTCTTTTAGATTTCAAGAAAAGAAAAACTATCGAAACGGCATAATTCGATCCGCGCCACCATTATCGTTGAATATCCACAAGCTTGCGGTCAGGAATGCTAGATCTCGATCTACGCCATGTCGCTGACCCTAAGTTTACGCCGACGAACCTTTATAGCAAGATGTGGAACGTCAGCTGGATCTGGTTTTAAAACGTGCCTTGTCGATGCCTTCTATAAAACCAGCGGGGGATTCTTCCATTATCGTCAAATGCTTTGGTATGTGAATCTACTCATGCGTACATGTCTCAGAAGCCGGTCATCGGTAATATTTTCAACTAAATTCATCCCGGAGGCTAATTGTATGATGGTACGCTTGAGACAAAACAGATAAATCCGGTCCCAGAGCATGGGGATCGCCTGGTATGCTACGCTATCTCAATGTTACACATGGGAATTTTACCTTTTTTTCCTCTACCAACAGAAACCTCTCTGCAATCGTGTTAGCGGATTTTCAGATAATTTCTCGATTGGTCACCGAAGTTCCACAAAGTTTAGCAAAGGCTTCTGGCAAGGCACGTGTCCGTCTACATCGTTAGTCGAGACCTTGACACCAGTGAGACCGTTCGTCTCACTGGTATATCTCTTCACCCCACAGTAGAAATCCTTTGCGGGAGGCCTCCATTGACGAGAGGGACAAACTTTTTGTTGAGCTCTTGTTAAATATCTAGTCATGGAAAGATTCCTTGGTTACTTGGCCATCTCCTTTTTTCTAGTGCTAGCTTCGTAACTTGAGCAAATATTCAGCGATCACAACTCTCCAAAGCAAACTTAACGGCCGGCGATATCATACATAGGATCAAATCGATTTATAATATTATTGCTTCCTGTTCTCCATCATACCTCATCATCAATTAACATCCAAACAGTATATGCGTTCCAGCCGCTGTCTCTTGCCCAATCATAGAAGAGAAACCCATCCAAGTTCACCTAAGTGGGAGATACAAATCAAATTATGTAAAAATACAGGGAAAGCAACTTCGGGCTCGGATATCATAAAACGCTGTGCCTAATTAATATTACACTTAAAACCTCCAAGACACCTCATTGGGGGTTCTCAACTGCAGGCTCTGTAGGCTCGGCAAGCCAAGGGTACTCTCCAAGGAATTCCAAGGGGCGGTCCCCGTAGAAGTAAAAGGAGTCACCGATCTCATCAGAAAAGTTGAACTGAGGATCATACAACCCGGCTAGCATGCCTTCCTCATGGCCACCAGGGCATGAAGGTTCAGGTGTTTCTATGTTGCCATCCACTTTTGATGGGACTGGCAGCTCCCTCTCACTGCTAGGTTCTGGTGTCGAATGCACCGTAAGTCCTGTGGCAAAACGATTCGAAAGGTCGTTTTTAGGCTGTAGTTCATCTCCCAAGCTGCTCGCTCCATATTCTCCATCGATAGGTGTAGATTGGTATGAAGGTAAATTTTTCTTGTCAAAAGAGCTCAGCTCTATGGTTGACAACGTCGAAGCAGGAGACTTTGACTTCCGTGTTACTGGGGGCCCTTCGGGTTTGGAGGTTGAACCGGGAGTTGCAGCTGTCGTTGCTGGGAAGTATGTGTCAAAAGCCTCCCTGATCGTCTCCAAGACGCGAGATCGCAGAATCCCATATTCGGGCTCATCTTGTAGTCGCCGTTCCAAGAGACCTCTGATCTCCCGCTCGCAGTGACTAGACTGCTGCCGGATAAACTGCGTACATTGGTCTTGGCTCATAGGTCCAATAGACATATCAAATTCGCAATCTATTTACTACATCAGCATGCTGGCTGTTGAAAATCAAAAGGGACAACTTACAGGGATTCGGTATTTCGGTTTGATCTTCAAACAGAATGGTGTACATTGCTCTCCATTTCGAATCTTCGTCCCAGTTCTGTTTCCCTTTTCTAGACTTCAATCTGTTCTTGATGTCGGCCGTTACGCCGATCATGGTAGCTGGAGGCTCAATAACATCACACGGAACCTGTTGCCGGCTGTGTGCTGCCCGCTCCGTCTCCGTTTCGAATTCAGCAAAACATCTCTCACAGTGTGGAGCAAGCATATGTGTCCTATAGATATGCTCTCTGGTATCTTGTTAGTTCGTTACAAAGGGCAACACGGTCATTGAAGCCTGCTTACTTGATACGGTGCACCTCTTTGAAGGCCTTCTTCCGGCATTTTGGCCACTTCTTCTCGGGGTATCTTTTTGTGAACGGGCAAGCGAAAAGTCCGTGATCTGCCCTGTCGAGGAGGTCGGGCTCAGTCCTTCGCCTCTTGCCTTGCTCGTCATCTCCATCTTCTCTCTCGGAGTTATCGCCACCCTCGCCGAAAAAGCTCCTCTTCCGGCCAGATTTCCTTGGCCCAGAACCACTCGAGTTACTGGGGCTAAAGTTTGCACTGGAGCACCCTCCTGATCCTGACTCTCCAGACCCAATAGCGTGGGATCTCACCCATTCGGCCACTCTTGATGCGACTTGATTTACCAAATGATCTTTGAGGTTTAGTATGAATGGGAGAAGATTTGGGTCCAAAGAGGAGGCTGCAAATGCTTCGAGAAATGGATCGTCCGTTTCATCCATGTCGTCAGAAACAAGGCTCTCGTCTTCACTCGTGTCTTCGGGCTCTGATTGTTCATTGATAGAGGTGGCACGTGTTGAGACCATCTGCATTGGGGAGGCGAGAGAATTGGGCATCTCAGATGTAGAATCTGAGAATGACCGTCGACTAGATCTAGTCGGGTTCGGGGGGATAGGCAATCTGTCAAACGGGCCGGATGGCTGGATAGGGCTTGTATCCATGAACGAGTTTGCGGCGTCAGAGTTCCCTTCCGAGATGACACTGAGTGGTTTCGCGGATGTTTCCTCATCCATTTCGCCTATATTGAGCCAGCCGCTTACAGGTTCTATCTTCAAAATAGGTCTTTCCGGTCGATCGCCATTTGTCTTCTTTGTTGGTTTCTCAAAATTTTGTAGTTGGTTGGTGATATTCAAACTCTCAGCGGAAGACCGATCGATAGACTTTCTGAAGTTTCGCAGGCCAGCCGAACTTGGCGGCGTTGGCAAGGGGTTCTCATCCAGATTGACATCATTGTAGTAACTTGACAATGTGCCTGTCGAGGACGATGATAGTCTTTGTCGTTTCGATGCGGCTGGGCGGGCCTCATCTGTGATGGGGGCCTCAATAGTGCCGACTGAGGAGATGGAAATAGTTGATTGTGCCCTTCCGCTGAATATCGATTCAGTGGTCGACCCTTCGGCAAATGATTCATGCGCCCAGAGGGATGAAAATCGCTTATGCCGCTGTACCCCGTCCGGAAGCTCAGATCTCGACGAGTTGGTTGTGCAGCTCGATGTCCTTGTGGGATAACCAAACGTACTCCTTGGACTCGACTGTAAAGCCAATGAATGTGTTAGGAAACTACTAATCTCCAGGCTGGTTCGATATTCCCACTTACAAAACGAAGGTTAATGTTGTACTCATCAGAAGACCCATGCCCAACAATCGAATCGCGATACGAGTCTGGTGAGATGTGTTAGTATTGAAAGTCTGTTAATGATATGTTTAACTTGCCCCTTTGCTTTCTGTCCTGGCCAATCCCACGATCGTCTGTTGGGAGATGGCTTCCCACTCCGGTGAGGTCACGAAGCGTTGAGGCGTGTTGCGCATTCACCTGGTCATGGGCGGATTCCATGTTGTATTCCGCATTGTCTAGAAGGGAAGCAGGCACAGGCGTCGACCTTTCTAAAGCGTCCGAGCTTTCGTACGAACAAGGAGAACCCGGGACCACGGGTAATGCAGCTCTCCCATTGTTCTGTTGGCCAGGGCCATCATCACAAGTGACAAGCGAGTCTGCTGGCTTGGGTGGCCCCAATATTAAGTCCGACAATGAACGTTTGTAGGCCCGAAAACGTTCGGTCAACCTCTGCGTAGGCTTTTTGGCCTGTTGTTCTGAATTCAGGCGTCCTCCGATGTTCCGGGTCCCGATTCTCGATGAAACGCCTTGGGCGCCACGCCGGATGCGAGTAGGCAGATCCATGGTGAGCCTGCCCGATGGCCGATGGGGTGCTCAATAGGCTCCGATACTAATATACCGATAGCCTGCAGTCACCCGCTAGGTATAACTGGTGCTGTTTGCGCGAAAAGAATGTAATGGTCCGAAGTGCAAGTGGAGGGAAGAGAGGAATTGGGCACCTTTGTGCCAGGCCCTCCATTGAAGTTCAAAGAGGAGAAAATCAGCGAGAAGACGCAGGTCGCGAACCACCAATTCACCCGCCCAGCTAGAGAGTGGCCGACGCTTATTCTTAGGCGGCGGAGCCTGCATGCTGACCTTGTGTGCGTCATGCCATTGGTTTGAGATGTCAGCCCGTCAGCAGGGGCCCCGGTGATGCGGCAGGGGTTTTGCGCAAGTGAAGCAGCCTGCGCACAACTGGACGCGGAATCAGACAAGTGAGATGGATATTAAGACGCAGGCTTCTGATGCGGATAACGCGTGGCTCCGCCCTTCGAGTTTAACTGACTTTGAAAGTTCCCGTATGTGGAAGTTCAACTCGTTCTCTAGGACTCGTAGGTTTTGCGCAACGTGGACGAGTTTGGCCCGGCCAAGTATTTAAATGGAGGCCAGAAGGCACTGATGAGATGGATTAAACACACTTGATCAGAACAAATAAAAATCATACAACGATTGATGAAAAATATCCCTTCACTTGCTCGATTGCCATCCTCACACGCACATCAAGATGCCTTCCTACTCGACTACGTCGTCAATGTCTGGCAACCAAGGGTCAACCAAATCAACAGTCTCCCTAAGTTCCTATTGTGCAAGGTAAGTAAATTCATAATTTTTGTGCAAGCTCTTCCCTCCCTCCAATGATACAGTTGCTAACATACAAAATCAAAGTAGCACCAGGCAGAGCAGCAGGCGCAATCCTTCATCGGGGCTCTCGCCAGCTATGACGCGTTTCCTCGACGAGCCAAATTCGGTGTCTGCACGGATTACGCTTGGGGGTCGCACTTCTACAAACCGCCAATAGGCAGATCAATCGAGGAGGCTCATGGTCACAGTGGAGCTCGTCATGCAGGGCTGTGGCTATGTCACCAACAGCACTGGTGGCTGTGCAAATCTGCCACAGTTCTGCAGGACTTAAACGCTTGTTGGCCAAGTGCACGCCGCAGGGAGGTGAACACGAAAGACTGGCTGGTCCAGTGCCAGTATCCGTAATTAATTGTGTGGAAGGTCGTGCAAGCTGCCACCCGGATCGGAACTGTAGGTCCTATCGCAGGGGTGGTGGCACTTGATTGATGATGAAGGACTTTGTTCCGCGAACATATCATAACACGGCTGCTGTAGTATCTTGTTGTTAATATACATAATAATCTCTTCTTTACAATACATGTAACTCACTCGTAGTTACCAAGTTTTGTGTACCTAGCCAGCTTCCCTCAGCACGCAAGAATTGCTAGGAGTTGCGGCATAGGGTAGCTCAGGGATCTTGCATTGAGTCAATCCGGCCTTCAGGCTTTTCGACATGACGACTCCCTGCTTAGAAGCCCAGGGCTTTCCTTAATCCACCTTTTCGGTGATCCTGCCAGACGTCAGGGCCTATAGTAGTCGAAAGCTCGCGGAAGCCCAGAAACTTCTTGGCTCTTTCCGACAGCTCTTTTGCCTTGTCCCCCTCCAGCAGCAAAGGGTGAGCCTCCTCCGGTGTGAGTGCTGAGCTGATGACAGTACAGCTCAGTATTCTGCGATATTCATCACCAGTCTTGTTCTCTTCTCCTCTGTGCACAATCCTGCCACCCAAGAGGAGACAATCTCCAGCCTTCAGCTCGACCTGCTTGACCTCATCATCCGAGTACTTCCACAGCTCCGAAGGATTGTCCAGGGCGTTTACGTAGCTCATCCTGTGGCTGCCGCGAACAACTCCCGTCGCTCCATTCTCCTTCGTCGTGTCAGTGGCAGCGATCAAGAAGTTGACTGCGAACTCCGGCATCCATTTTTCACCCATGCTCCAGAACGGCCACCAGCCCACGGCATCGGGATGGAGTGGCTGGGCTTTCGTCCCCGGCCCAATCTCAATCATTTGCGCCGTGCTGAGCCAGTAGTCGCCGATTTCCTTGAATATTTCGGCTGAAATATTGTGGAGGCTGTCGTTGTTGACAATGTCCTCCCGAAATGTCGCGCTGGAGTTCAACATGTTCCCTAGGCGCTTCGTTTTGGCTCCAAATACGGCTGGGTCGGCACCCTCTGGGAGCGGTGCTGTATTGGCGTTGGCCGGTCTCCCGGGAGTTATATTGGCCAAAGCTATATCCATATCTCTATTCAGCCGGGCAACCTGCGAGGATGGCAGCATGGATTCAATGACGATGCAGCCATCCTCTTTCAAGGCCTTGACTACCTCCGCTGCCGGTGCTGTGCGGGCAAAGCGAGAGAAACTTCTCGACCAGATAGCGGGTGGTCTGGCTTGCGAGGATTGAGGCCTTGCAGAGATCCTCGATATAAATGAAATTCGTGCTGACATGGCTTTAGAAGGGTTAAGATCTTGATTTAGGTGAAGTAGAGAGGAATAGAGACAATGGTGTTAGGAAGATAGAGGGGGAATTGGACTTATGTCTTGCACCAACATGTTAAACATGCAGATCACCAACCGAATTCAGTAATTATCGCAACATACTTCGAATTATGTCAATTGGGCACCCTTCGTTTGATGACCATGGGTCGGCATTCTAAATGAGTCATAGTGACCAATGGTACTGTTTTTAGTTCTCCAGCTAGACATACGATTATGGGCTTAAGTAATTGATTTTTTTGTGGTTGATGATAGTCTTCCTTGATCTCTTTTGCTTTAGTACTTATTAAATGATCGCCGTCCTGATAGTCAATAGTTCTCTAAGTCTGGTTTCAAGGCTTAGCAGCATCAGAATTTGAAAGATTTGGTTGTGGAGTTTCTACGGATTTGGAGTTAAGCATCCTTCAAGTTCAGTCTGCCTTTGAGGGTGTTAATAGCCCGAGTTCATCCATCTTGGTGCACCCGAAATTTTTAGGGTACCTACCTAGTTGGACAGCTTACATGTAGCGGCTGGCTCTGGCAATCAGAAGCTAAACTCCACCTCTTGCCAGGCCAAATTAGCCGAAAATGTAAGGCATAATCAGATTGGGATGCCACCACTACCAAGCAGTCGAGTCAGCCCAGCCTCCTTGCTACCCCATCTAGAACAAAATCGATTATTTGTAACTATGCCCACAAATCAAAAACTACATCATCAAAACAGTCCCTCCTCAAGAATGGCAAAGCGATTCGTAAAGTCTTTGATACGGCGCTGGCCTAATGATTCAAGCAAAAGAGAGGAACATGGATCGCCTGTGCCGAGCGCCGTTGCGCGGGACCAAGACGACTCGTTGCCCCTACCTCAGCCCGTGGTTCCAAGGCGAGACAATGGCTGCACGGCATGTTCAACCTCGAGTTCTCTGAAGCGCTGCCTCGATAGTTGGGATACGATTGATGATTTCGAAGACGAAACTGTTCTCTACTCTTGGAAATTCGAGCCTATCCATCGGCTACCTCCCGAAGAACAATTGCCGCCGTGCGAGATGTGCACCACGATCCAAGATGAGATTGGCATTGTAGGCGAATGTCGTGACCGACGGGAGAATCTGATGTATTTGAAACGAAACATCTTAATGTCACCTAAATGAAAATGAGGCGTGAAGCTTACATATGGTTGACCAGGAAATATCTTCAGATCTGCTCCAATCTCACGAAATGGATCGAAGAAGTCAAGGCTAGTCAGCCTATCTCGCAATCAGCCATAGAAACAAATATCAAAATGGAACAGAAACTACAGAGCTGTAAAGATCTGTTCAAAGCTAAGATTTCAGTAATGGATCGGCCGGGATCCGTGGATACACCTTCACAGGCTCTCGATTGCGGTAGCCAGCTGGACCAGGCACTACAAGAGGCCAAGATACTTTACTCCGGCCAGGTGCTAACTGCTGCTTTCAATGAATCCATCCCGCTGTGCGAAAATATACTGCGTGTCATGCAGCAGCCACTATCTCGGCACCAAGGATCCGAGTTTTGTGCATGGTGCAATCACGAAGGCGAAGGCCTTTCCCCAGAGAGTCTCGATGGTCTAGTCAGCCGACTGCATCGTCTTCACCCAGCAGGCCTAAATCAAGCTTTAAAGGACCATCCTATCCCATGGTGCAGAGGGTCCTACAAGCGAAGTCTAATAGACAGAGTTCAAATTCGATTACAAACAGAGGAAACCTGGAAAGGTTTACAATTTCAGGAATATGAATTAGACCCATCAAAGCCTGCGGGAAATCACGCTACACTCAGGCCTGATGATGAAAATCAAAGGACTGCCAGAAACCCAACTGAGGAAGGCTTCCGCGCGATTCACCGTCAGCTATCAAAGGATGAGGCGCTCTACGTTCCCATTTCATCCGACAAACCGTGCTTCGCCCGCATTGTGCAACCAAGGTTTGATGTCAGTCTTATCAACGAGTGGTTAAAAAGATGTCATTCTGATCATGGAAGCCGATGCATCACTGAAACATCCGGACCAAAACCTAAGAATCTTATCCTGGTCGACACAGAGAAGAATTGTCTGGTTACTTTGACGGATGGACACACACCGCCGTATCTTGCCTTGAGTTACGTGTGGGGTGGGGTCCCGCAGGCACAACTGACCAGATTAACACTGGATAATTGGCATGAGCCGGGGAGCCTCACAGAGGAGGTGACAATTACCCAAAAGGTTCGTGATGCAATGGTCATCACTAAGCAGACAGGTTTGCGGTTCTTGTGGGTTGATGCGTTATGCATCGTCCAGGATGATGATTCTCAGCGACAAGAGCAGATCAACCAGATGTTTCTTATATACCACCAAGCGGAGGCCACAATCGTGGCAGCTGATGGACCAAGCTGCGACTTAGGCCTTTCGGGTGTCAGCAGATTCGAAGAGAGAGAATATATTGATAAACCCTTTCTTATTCAAAACACACCCATGGCGAGAGTTCTTCGGGATCCACGACAGGCTCTCCAAGCGTCCAAGTGGAGGACAAGAGGCTGGACACTTCAAGAAGAAGTCTGCTCTACGAGAGCAATCATATTTCTACCATCTGTGGTCTTGTTTTCATGCCCAACGGCGGCTTGGAGGGAGGATCTCCACCTGGAAAATGTCCAGGATCCTCGGGGGGAGTCTGTTCTTAACCCGTTGCCGAGAGCTTTGGAGAATAGCGGTACGAGTTCAGATGAGGAGCTAATATCCATGTTCCGAAGAATTGTGAAGCAGTACACCCAACGGACTCTCACCCGAGAGGATGACATGGGGAATGCGTTTGCTGGAATTTCAAGGATGATGGAGGGTCTCATCGGGCCAATATACTATGGAATTCCAGAAAGGTACTTTGCTCAGATAATATCTGGCTGTTGGTTCTGGGGGATATGCTGTGCTCGGCGACCTGCATTTCCTAGTTGGTCTTGGATGGGATGGATCTACACCAGGGAGCAGGCGGGTACGGGGATTGAGCCCACATCTTGGCCTGGAGAAACGGCAGGCTTGCTTACCTTCTTCAAACTTGCTGATGGCGCTGAGATGCTTCCAGAACCAGTTTTGGAATCACCCGTCTTGAGCAGTCTTCAGCCTGGACTACGCGAACATTTCATCCCTGATTTACCGCAGATACAGTCGCAATATGCTGCCCTATCTCCCGACCTTGAGCAAATACCCCGGGGGCTAATTTGCTTTTACACTAGCTTGAACTTCCTGAAGCTACGGCCTTTGTATCAAAACGCTGCATCGTCGGTTCAGGAATACCTTGTCCTTAGCCCAACAACCGAGGAAAGACTCACAAGTCTCTATCTGAACAAGGAACAGGTCAATGGCGAGGAATTGCAGCCGTTTGTTGTTATCGCAGCTCAGCGTGGTGAGGTTGGAAAGACAGGCTTGAGACTTATGTTGGTCAGGATGACTGAAGGCTTCTGCTTCAAAGTCAATGTGACGTCCCAAAGGAAGCTTGTAAATGAAGCTGCCTGGTGGGACTTGAACCCATCAAAACGGCTGGTTGTGATGGGATGAGGGTTAGCAATCCTGCAGAACTACGAAGTTACTAAAGCCGTCTATTCTATTAGTAATAAGAGCTGGCTCTTCTTGAGAGAAATCCTACGACTACCTTCAGCCTGGGCTGGAGCTGAAGATTCAGACAGCATGTAGGTTAGAGCAGGGTTGGAGTTGGTGCAATTGGCTGTTTCTCAACTAGTGTCAGGCACAGGCCAAGCCAAGCTCATGGTAATAATGAAGGAAATTTAAAAATAAACATGATCCTACCAGACTATTACCGGCATCACTTTTCATAAATCTTTCGAGCAATGTCCAATGGGGCCAGCCTTGAGCTTATTTGACCAACAACCAATTGTGCACTTGGGAATTGGCATTGAACGAACGCCAGCGGGTGATTGGGCGAGTGCCTGAGGTCTCTGCGCGGTGGAGATTCTGTAAATGATGATCGCATACAAGCGGTTCAAGGGTGATGGAAGGAGACTTTCATGTCTTGCAGAGGGACTAAGCCGGTGTCGGGCCGAGCTGCTGAAATGAAATTGCCTGTGGGCATGGCTGATCCTCAGGCCAAAATTTGTGTCGCCCTCGCCGAGAAGTGCAGGAGAAAAGTCATCACTGGCCCAACCAACACCCTTGACCTGAGTGGATGAGACGCTCGAGCAATTGCCGTTGGCGGGCGCCGCAGATGCAACCCTGTGGTTCGGCCATTGCGACGAGGCATCACAAATCCATCTCTCAGCATGACGGCCGCTGATATCGCGGATATGTCTGGGCCTATGAGGATTGGTGAATCGTAGCACGGTGACTCGAGCCAGGGCGGATTGGGCTTCTCACGTCTGCACACAGCAGAATCAAGAGGCTCTTCCCTGTGCCGAATTCCGACCTTGGCCAAGCCGGAGTGGAGCTTGGCCCCCGTCCTCTTGCAGCTTTCTCACACGACACTATTCCGAAGCTGGCAAATGCGATTCCTGCACTTTGCCTGCAACATTCAGCCAAGAGGAGGACAGGATTAGCCAATTTCCCTTGGCAACGACGGTTTTTTTGCTTGTGATTCTTGCTGTGGATGGTCTGCTCGATGGTAGATGGGATGTCGAAGCTGGGGAGGGAGGGAGGGAGCGAGATGGAGAGGTGGACGCCAGCTCGCGTTACCATATGCCTTCTCCATCCCGTCGAACGGCAGCTGACGCGGCTGCTGTGACCGACGATCCCTTGATGCTTACCCGACCATCTCCTAGTCGACGGCGACACGCGGGACGCTGCGTGAGGTTTACTAGCGACTGGTTGCCTCCTCAATTGCCACACCTCCCCGTCCTTGCTGGTTCCACTAAATTTGGCAGGATTCCCAGCGGACGACAAACGGCCCTCCCTCGTTCGTTATACCCTCCTCCGAACCAATCTCCATACTCTTGGCTTTATCTCTCCGCACGTGCTCCATGTTACATGGCCGAACTCTGTCGTTGAAATCCCCACGTGCTGTAGCTTTGGCCCCGTCCCTCCCTGCTCTTGGCTATCTCTGGGGCTAAACTTAGATCTATAAAGTCGCCTTCAGGGCACCCTTCTTCCCTTTTTGAAACCTGCTCGTTCGTGTGAATCATATGTCAGGAAAGTTGAGCACAGGCCAACAAAAGTACCCGGTGACTGTACAATTGAATCTTCGACGACGCTTCGAAGCCACGCGACTGGTTCACCATGTTTGACCTGTCATTCAAGAAGCGCTCCCGGGATGGGGACTCAAACGACCTCGAGGCCCCCGTCGTCCCTGAGCGTGCGCCCAAGCCCTTCTGGGAGGCCATCATGCCCGTCTTCGCCTGCGGTGCTGGTCTCTTCTCCGACGGCTACATCAACAACGCAAGTCCCACACTGGAAATCCACCAGCCGCGCCGTTGTGGACGTGAGATGATACGCCGGGGAATGTCGTAGCTAATACTTGCGCCTACAGGTCATTGGTTCCGTCAACACTGTGCTCGCCCTGCAGTACGGCGCGCTCTACAAGAACAACTCTGCCTCGCAGAATGTCTCTTCCATCGCGTTTGCGGGCACTGTCGTGGGCCAGCTTGCCTTCGGTTATCTGTCGGATGCCTGGTCCCGCAACAACGCCCTTGTTCTCTCCACCATCATCTTGATTATCTTCACCATTCTGGCCACTGGATCCTACTACAAGGGAGAGCCTGACGGCATGTTCGCCATGCTTACTGCCTGGCGATTCTTCGTCGGTATTGGTATCGGAGGTGAATATCCAGCTGGCAGTGTCGGTGCTGCCGAGTCCACTGGTGATCTGAAGAAGGGTTCCCGCAACAGATGGTTCATTCTGTTCACCAACTCCATGATCGATTGGGGCTTCGTCATTGGAGCTTTCGTCCCTTGTGAGTGAATACTGATGTCGTGATATTGTCGTAGAATCCTGTGACTAATTCGCCGTGGGTAGATGTTGTTGCCGCTGCTGCCAAGAACGCGCACTACGGGACAATCTGGAGAACGAGTTTAGGTATTGGTGCAGTTTTCCCCATCGTGCTTCTTGTTCTTCGTTTCAGACTCAAGGAGCCCGAGGAGTACAAGAAGGAGTCTATGAAGAAGGAGACCCCTTACGGCCTTGTCTTCCAGTTCTACGGGTTCCGTCTCTTCTGCATCAGCCTGATCTGGTTCCTCTATAACGTAGGTCATCGCGTGTCTACCCCGAGTGCTTAAATGCTAATCCGCAGCCAGTTCTCATCCTATGCTTTCGGTATCTACTCTTCCTCTATCCTGAGCGGTATCTACGGCGACGATGCCCCCCTGACAACTATTTTCGGCTGGAACACCGTCATCAACTTGTTCTACATCCCCGGTACTTTGATTGGTGCTTTCGTCAGTGACTGGCTCGGCCCCAAGCACACCCTCGCCACTGGTGTTTTCGCCCAGGCTATTGTCGGCTTCATCATGGCCGGTGTCTATGTCCACATCACCAAGTCCATCGCTGCTTTCGCCGTCGTTTTTGGAATCTTCCAGTCCCTCGGCGAGTTCGGCCCTGGCAACAACATTGGTCTCCTTGCTTCCAAGACCTGCGCCACAGGCGTCCGAGGTCGCTACTACGGTATCGCAGCTGCCACTGGCAAGATCGGTGCCTTCGTTGGGACCTGGGTCTTCCCTTACATCGTCAAGGCCGGAGGCGACAACGAGGTCACCTCAGCCCAGTATCCCTTCTGGGTCGCCTCCAGCCTGTGTATCCTCTCCGCCGCCATCTGCTTGTTCCTCGTCCCCTACGTCGGGCAGGACACCATCGCCGAGGAGAACGCCCGCTTCCGCGCCTTCCTCGAGAGCAAGGGCTGGGACACCACCCAGCTTGGATACGAGTCGGAGGAGCCCAAGGCTGAGCCCGAGGCTATTACCGAGGTCCCCAACAAGGAGACCCAGTAGATAGATGATATGTCTACTAAATGGTCCCAAAGTATCTTAATGATAATTTTCCAGCTCATCTAGCACATCATAGCCTAAATATACCCTGGGTGATGACACCCTCTCTCCCAACTACCCAACCCTTATACGTGTTAATTGACCACAAGCCTAAGGCAACGTGCGCCCTGAGTGTGCCTGACGTGACATAGCACTCGGGAGCCCAATTTCGTGCATTCCCAGACGCAGGTCCACGGGGGCCGCAACCGAGACCTCGTCAGGTCTCAATTCTCGATTGCCACGTGTTGAAGCGGTATTGCGCGCAACCGTCCCGGTAATCCCATCCCCGGTGGGCGCTGCCACATGTTTGCCAGCTCAACTCAGGGGCGCAGAGGAGACGCCAGAATGGGGAAAAGAAAGGAAAGAAGGAAAAAACACACGTACATTTAATCTCGCTTTTGGCTCCCGGATGGCTCGCTGCCCCCGTGACCGGGCCTTCACGTAAGACAGCAATGCATTGCAAGCCTAAAAAAGATTTTGGCTATTAAGTTGCACAGGCGCGCGCGAGTATATTAATTGTATGATCGCATGCTCCTCTCATTGTACTTTGTTGGGATAAAAAAACTTGCAATCGCTTGTCTTACACTTTTTTCTTGGTGGATTTTGCGTGTCTAATTAATCGGATTTAATACGGGCGGCATTTGCGCTAGGTGCCGACATACACACGAGCGACAAGACTTAAAATCCTGACGAAATGAGAGGTGAGAATGCATAAACTGCAATTAATCACGCTTGATATTAATTCCGTCATCTAGAAATCACATTCAGGATTGTGGGGGAGGATACGCTGAGGCGGAGGCTCGAAAACCTCTCGGCCCACAGAAGAGGACAATCCAGTTCAAGCATGGATGAGCTCGAGTCGTATCTCATGATATCCGGGAAGGACTATACGCCGTCGCTTCTTCGGGCGTACATCCTCAGCACGGCCCAGAGAATCATGATGATCAAACCTCACAACGAGGCCATTGAGGAAGACCCCACCTTCCAGGTTGACCCGGACATATTTCTCGCCTTCTTCCCTGACCAGAGGGTGGGAAGGCAGCAGCTGAGGAAGCTGCAAGAGAAAGAACGAAAGGACATGGCCAGGTTCGAAAAAGAACAGAGATTCTCGAGAGCCCTGGGGCTTTCCTAGCCGGTTTGGAATTAATTTGGCGACGGAAAGGATTTAGATTATCGCCTTGACAAGAAACACGAGCCCAGGTCTCAAACAACGACTGCTATCCGCTTTTTGGCAATTGGAATCTCCAAAAAGAGAAGAAAAAAAAAAGAAAAAGAAAGAAAAACAGAATGCAGCAGCAGTAGATTGGAAGCAATCACATTGAGCCGGTGTATCGGGACAGGAGGAAGGTGTTCACAGGGTTGAACGGTTTGATTTATCATCGGATTGAAATACATGTACTATCACCACAAATTCCGGGCTTATTACTCCCGCAGTTTTGTTATCTGGGAATGTTGATGGAGGTCTTCAATTAGAAAGAATGGAATTGTGAATTGTATCAAGAGTCTTCTTTCCAGGTGACAGAGAGCCGCCGTTTCAAGGCCCTACTTTAACCCCCCGACTTACAATAGAAAGGATTAGATTGCGAGACATAAGGCGGATGTACGCTTCAATAGAATATACTTTTTGCTAGGAAGGACAAACACAGTTTTGTACGCGCCTTGGCACTCTGGTGATCCATCCAACTGGAGCTTTCAAGTTCGCATTTTTAAGGACATTTTCATCCCTAATAAATGCACTTACTTTTAAATGATATTTCTTAGCTGTAGTAGAAGAGCAAGACTCAATGGCACAGCCGCGGTCATAGTGATATACGTAGTGACAACTCAATCAGTTGAACAATGAGCGCAAGGTAAAGTTCCCTTGGATTGTACTGCTGTGGCGGCAGGTGCCATTGTCAAATTTCTACTGTCTTAGAATCTTGTCAAACATGCCATTTCTCGAACCTGAATCGTCTACGTCACTTCCCCCACAAGCCCCTTCGACACCGGTGTAACTATGAACCAAGTTTCAGATGACGTTGGGTGTATCCTCTGGAATCAATCTGGCGTTCATGGAGTTAGTGGCGAAAAGGCCTTCGTCATCAGAAACAGACGGTCAGCCGTGCGGTTCCGGCTTGGAGTCGATTGATGTTATCAAATGGATTGACTGCCGTACGTCGCATATCTTTATTTGTCGTTTCTTGATAATTATTAAGATAGAAGGACAATTGGTGTCTTTCCAAGGTCCGAAGCGACGGCGATACGTGTTCATCACCGTGCGAAGCACACAGCATCGGCAGGGATCAGTTGCCCTTGAACCGTGATACTTGCCAACTAGTGTCATGTTAGTTCCCGAGGAATGAACGGAACTTCGGACGAGCTACAAAGAAGAAGCTGCGACATTGTTACAGGTCATGTTGTTCGGGCCTTTCAAGGGACAGCCATGTCGTCGAGATACCACGTATTGGAGAGCATTCATCCCTGTACTGTCATAGAATGTGAAACATGCTGCCGTCCCGGGCCTGTTTCCCAGTACTTATTGCCAAATCGAAATATGGCCTGCCAATAATACATCAACCAAGGGCCAAGATTCCACGGGGGCTATGGGACGAGTCAAGACTTGCCGTAGGCTCCGCATCGTGTTGGTAGTCGGGTATGTGCACTCTTCGTGCGGATCGTCAATGATGCACTTTGTGACGTATGCATTCGACGCAATTACCTAGCCTGTAGTTGTCAAGTTGCTATGGAAGCGTCAATATTCGAGCTATATAAACGCTCTCTGCCTCCCAGTCTAGGAGTTGCCAAACATCCTCAACCTCACTCATCAGTTCATCAATTCATCGACTCATTCGGATTCTACATCTTTCTAAACAACATCTTACTCCGTCCAAAATGATCGCTAAATATCCCATCATTCTTCTCGCCTGCGTTGCGAGTGTCCTTGCCGCACCCTCCACCGGGGCTGGTCAGGTTGCCCGCGATCAGACGCCGGCTGGTGCGGACAACATTCTAGACGAGCGCAACGCGGCGAACGACTGTAGGCGCGAAGGCGACCGTACGTGTTAAGTTTACACTCCTTCATAAGGCCCAACTAATCATTTCAATAGATTGCAAGTTCAACTTCGAATGTTGCTCCCGCCACTGTGGGTATACGTCTGGCTTTAAGTGTACCCGATAAGGGCCTAGCATCAATGGGAACGGCAAACTACAACTCCCCCTTCGGAGCCATGAAGCGACTTGTGGACTGGTATAACTTGGGAAAATTCTGTTATGTTTAGATTAGGAACTGGTTTGGCAGTGTCTACGTTCGTTCAACGTCCCTTCAGACTTTATGCGAGCTTCAAAACTACAATAGCATGGAGGATACTTCATCGGGAAGTCAAGGGAGTGATGTTTTGCGTGGGAACCCATCACATGGCTGAGTCTATTTTTCTCCTTCATTCGATACAAATAAATGGCATTCTTTCAATGAAGTCCGTCGAGAGTGCAGTTTATGGAACCCGGCCCAAAGAAGGGCGGCTGGCTGCCGTAGTCTCCAACCCCTGGCTTTAGGCAAAGAAAATTTCAATAAATGGCAGTTTGTCAATAGCCAGGATGCCCACTGATTTACCATTGGAGTAGACATAAGTAAGTGTCAAAGCATTTTATCAACAATAAGTTTGCTTATACCTTTGAAATATCCAATTCACAAGCATGCAAGAAGTTAAAAGATCCTGTAGCGTTAGAAGGCCCGTCAAAAGCTACTGAACGAAGGAAAGGCTTCCTTGCGTCCACATTTATATTCAACCCGATCTCTCCCTTCTGCCAATCTCTGATCCTCCCTATGTCGATTAAGAAAGGGCTGACGCAAGGTGCTGACGTTAATGCCACTGTTCCGGGTACTGCTGTCAGCCCAACGATCTACAGGCGGCGTCTGGATGCCGACTATGCCGATGATATGCTGCCGGCGCTATTCCACAAACGACAAATCCATTCGAGCTCGTTCTCGTTCCCAATAGAGAATCCACTGCATAAACGACAACCCTATCAGGTTTACTCTCGCCACCCTGTAATATCCATTCTTCACGAAGTTTGATGGGAGTGACTCGCCATCCTAGATTAAACCACTATCAATTGCCTCTCTATTGTTGTGGCAGTACAACCATGCTGCATAGTGAAGCACAAGACAAACGTGTTTCTGGCTGCGATAGAAGTTGCCAATTCATTTAAAAATTAATTGGGCATTTAATTATGCCAGGATCTTCTCATAATCGGGCTAGACGATGGCTTTGTTCTAATTTCTCCGTAGTTTAGTGTTGGGCTGAAGTGCCGCGCGGGCCGGAGATGATGGTGAACGTCGGCTTCCACACATGTCAGCCATACGTAGACCTCGACCAGACTCGTCTCTTATAGCCATATCTAGATTAGTGACCCATCAGTTACACATGGTGCCCGGTCTGTCATGTCTAGAATAGGTAATCCATCAGCCAAGTGGGCAGACCAGGCTGTGAAGCAGCTGGTACGACGAATAGGTCGGAGAAAGGGCATCCTCGCGAACGCGACGGACATAATACGTATAAATAGTAGGATTCATCCTCCTTTCAAGAGTGTGGAAACCACTTCTTCAAGCTTCACTCTCAGATCATCAGCCTCTCCAACACTACCATTTCAATATCAGTCACGATGCGCATCATAAACACCTTCTTCGTCCTCGGGGCTGCCCATGTGGTGAGAAATATTTCATCCCTTCGATCAATTCTTTTCTTTTTCTTTGAGCACATGTGTCTAATAGTGGTGTAGCTTGGACAGCAGCAAGAGAACTCATCAAGCATCATCTACCAATTAAGCAGCGACCCAGAGTTCGCATTTCTTTTAGAAGAATACATGAGTCTTTCCAACGGTGGAGGGGCAAATACCGGAGAAGGTATGTCTTTGCTCAAGTCACGTTTCTAGAATAAGTATTTCTTCCTGGCAACATAGATGGTCTAACTTTGGATTGATTGATCTCCAGTTCTCCGACTTGCCAGCCAAATTACCCCTGGCGACTTCGAAAGCTGGTACTCTGAGTTCAAATACATGGCTGATGCACTGCATGAAAAGGCGGACGCCATCGACAAGAAGCGTTTCCCTGTTTCAGCCCGTGACACTTATTTCCGCTCTGCCAGCTACTATCGGGGTGCCGACTTTTTCCTCCATAGCAACCAGAGTGATCCTCGTATTTTCAGCCTCTGGGACTCGGCACTGGCCGACTTCGACACGGCCACCAGCCTCTTACCAAATCCGCCCTTTAGAAAGAATCTAACTGGTGACAGTTTCGACATCCCGATCATGTTTTTCCCTGCAGCATCTATTGGCCATGGGAATCACAATGCATCTCGGCCCCAGGAGAGGATCCCTACCGTTATTGTTGGTAGCGGGTATGATGGCTCGCAGGAGGCTATCTATCATTCAATCGGACGCGCCATCACTGAGCGTGGTTGGAATTATGTGAGCTACGAAGGACCAGGTCAGCCCACTGTGCGCCGGCAGCAGAAGATTGGTTTCATCCCGAATTGGTGGGACGTCGTCACCCCGATCGTTGATTACTTGGAAAGTCGCCCAGATGTCGATCCTCGAAAGATTGCTCTCGTCGGCGAGTCATTCGGCGGGACTCTTGCGCCAATGGCAGCATCGAGGGAGCACCGCATCTCGGCCGTGTTGGCCATCGATGGCCTTATGAGCCTGTTCAAGGCTCTGACTTCTCAACTTCCAGACTCCCTCAACAACCTCTTTGCCAGCGGAAACTCGGAGGTGTTTGACGAAACCATGCTTGGCATAATGAACAACGCAACCACGCCAACACAGTTCAGATGGGTCATTGCGCAAGGGTTGTGGTCCTTCAACACTACAAGTCCATTTGAGTGGTTCACCCGTTTGAGCAAGATCGCGCTCGACGAAGAAATAGTGGCAAATATCACTTGCCCTACTTTTGTCGGGGATGGTGAACATGATACTTTGGCAGGATCAGGCCAGCCTCAGGAGTTAGCCGCAGCCCTGGGTAGCTTGGCCACCTATAATCAGTTCAAGCAAGACCTAGGCGCCGGAGAGCACTGCCAGATTGGTGCTGAGGCCCAATTGGCTCAAGTGTCTTTGGACTGGCTGGGAGATGTTTGGGATGGGATTAAACTGCCCAACAATATCACGGGCGGTACGTATTAAGCCAGCCAGAACTTCTGAGATACACGTCTAGGTTGGAATGAAGGACACAGGTATACAATGGGAAACTTCCAATACATGAGCGTTAACAAATGGCTGGAGTGAATCAGATCCAAAGCTTTTTGTATTTTGGGGGCTTTGATTGGAATTAAAGGTTACACTAGCCGCGATAAATACATATGTTGTGACTTATTGTATTGTATTTCTCTCAAACAAACACAGCAAATGTGTCCTTTTTACCCAATCAAGAATGAGAGAAATGTGTCAGGTAGCGATACTCGTGTAAGTCTTATCTAGATCAAAAAGTACAGCTTAGCTATGGCTGGCCTGACTTCTCTCCTGGATACTAGCCCTCGTAAAATGATATGTTGTGTGTACAGCTCTACAGCTTTGTTTCCAGTACCTTGGAAAGTATATGGCCACCAATGAATCTCAGTCACGCTCACAGTGATACTTGATGTTTTACCATGAGCTATTATAGATACTTGCCAAAGAAGTCACCAACTTGGCTATACCCTCGCTTGTACTCGTTCAGATTGTCCTCATTCTTGAGGTTTGCCCGAGCACCCATCCATCCATGAAACATGGTCGGGTAGGTCTCTACGACACCGGTTTTGCCAGGCCGAGAAAATACCTCTTTACACTCTGCTACGATATCAGCAGGCTCACCCGGGGAGGCAAGGAGAATGTGAGGTACGTTCGTAGCCTCCGCGTCTTTGGTTTCCAAACGGCTGTATTCAATAATTAGTCATTGGTCCAATTTGCAATCCTGCATAAGCTGGGATGACAGATAGCGAGAAAGGAACAGTCGTACCCTGGATGAGCTGTTCCGCTCACTTTGAATTTGCGGCCCTTGCCCTCGTTGGCCTCCCCACATGCCAGAATGGCAATCTTGCCCTATCAAAATATGTGAGATTGATTGTATTGGAATTTGAGTATGCCAGTTATAATTGAACTTACACCCCAGCAAAGACCAAAGATTCCAATGTGATCCTCAACGGAGGGCCACTTGTCGCCAATGTCCTTTCGAATTTTGGCCACCTTATCAATGTTGGAAGCAATGTCTGCGGAGCCAGACATGAATTCCTGGAGAATGGCTTGCTTTTCGGGCGTGTCGGGGGGAATTGCCCCTTTGTCAAGTGATTTCCCTTCGAATAGATCCGGGACAAACACAAGTGCTGAGGTGTGTCCGGCCAAGCGATCTGCGCCCTGGATCGTCTGAGATGCAACCCCAAATATGTCATAGATGTCAATAATAGCCTTGTCTGCATCCTCAGATCCAACAATGTCTATGATTTGGTAAGTATATATGTCACGATTGGGCGACTAGACACGCGGCGACGAACAAGTGTTTATCCCAGCAATTGTCTCCCATCTGCCTTTGCCATTGTAGTCGGCAGTCAGCGGGGAAAGCTCGCAGCACGCCTTGCTAGCCATTTTCGATGTAGTAGAAAAGTGAAGAGAACAAGAGAGGCAATTTGCTCTGGATTGGAGATGAGATGTTCCGTCAAAGGGGGGACTCCGGGTTGAAATATCTGTAGAATTGTGCATACCTTACGTCATGGCTCAGGTACGAGGACGGAATTAAAACACCAGCAAACGGTCGGATTTTAGTTGCTGGTCTGAAGTGCTAGTTATGGCCAATAACGAGAGCTTATTGTGGTGGAATCCAGCAACGCAACAATGATATCGGCACCGATTCGGCAAAATAGGTTAGTCCCCAACGACAGTCCAACCACCTGCTAAGGCCTATGAAGATAAGAGGTCATTCTCCTCCTTTGATCTGTAGGTTTGTACATTCGTCGGGATGGATTTATGACACCACCTTGCAGAAATATTAAATGTGGAAATAAAAATGCGATGCCCCGTTCTTCAGTTTGGTTCTTTTCTTTGTGCGCCAACTAGCCTAGGTCTTATGCTCAGTATTTAACCAACACAAGGATAGTAGGAGATATTTCTTTACTTGTGCAGTTATTAAATTTGCATTAGTATTTAAAAGTAAGCCGAATTTCTTCTTTTATACTAATCATAACAAATTCCAGGAAGGGCTGGGGTCGAAGAAGTCACCAAGGAATTCCTCCAGGGAAAGTTCACCGGGTTGGTGTTCTTGTGGATAGTTGTAAGAGGGAGTTTCCAGTGCAAAGTCTTGCCCTGGCTCATCTTGATCCTCAACAACGGGATGCACAAACGTTGTCGCCACCCTTATCATATCGCTGGAGGATTGTGAGTCATCTTGGTCCGCGACTGACATGGGCAAACCGCTTTCAATTTGACACATGATGGTTGGATCAAGAATTCTCCAAATCTTAAAAGGTTGAAAGATGACCTGTGCCCGGTCGTTCGGGTTGTCATGCTTCTTATTCTCGGCGATGACTTGAAGTTCTCTAAGTTGTTCTAGCTAGGTTTTGTATAAAGAGTTAGGGTATTGAAGCTTTCAGCTTACAGGGCGCGAGAAACGGGGAATATACTTACCGCGCAAAGTAAGTGCGGCCACGTCATGGACAGTTGACTCAAATGGCTTTCCAATATGTTCATGTTTTCAACTGCGGTTTTAGACACGCTTTCATCTCGAGCAAATTGGAAAAACCAAATGATAGTAGCCATGCTGACAAGGATCTGGCCAATGAAGGGATCGTAAACTACGAAACCCAACGCTTGGCATGAAGACATGAGACGAACCACCCATCCAGTATGATACAAGGCTTGCTCAACCGTGTGTTGAAGAAATAGACGAGGCCGGATATTGGTTTTAAACCCCATCAAATGGATAAGTGGATGATTGAGTACCGCCAGCGAGGCATGCGACAGGAACTGCATTAGTAACCACGGGGTCCAAAACTCGCGATCCCTCTCGAGCTCAGCAAGCGGTCTATCGCAAAAGCTCACATTCCGAAAGAAATACCTCGGGTCAAGGCGAGCTTCGAATTCAAACAACTCCGCCATGACTTTATGGAAAGTTGACTGTGGCACCCAAGGGTCTTCTTTTTTGCCTGATCGAATTCCATGCAGATATTGGGAAACGTCACCCCACAGAGACAACGCTCTGAGGCAATACGCATTGATGCCGGCATCTTTCTTACTTGCTGCGTCGCTATAGGTGAGATCTTGTGAGTAGCTTCTGCTACAGTCAACAGGCGCTGGCTGTGGAGCGCTGGGGGGATATTCCGGTGTGCGTATAGTTTGGTTTAAAATGGTGTACTGAGGACTGAACGTCATTTCTAGAATGAACGCACTCCAATAGCATCTGAGGCTATTTTCGTCATCTTGAATCCGCCCATGTGAATTCTGAAGGCGGCTTAATCTCCGAATACTCTCGAGCCTAGTCAAGGAAGAGATATTGATCCAAGCCCTTGGCTGCTTGCCTAGTATTGATTAGCCCTTGATTTCCTTCTCAGCCTCGTACACAAGACTCTTGTTATCTGCATGGGTGTTTACCAATGATATCACATAAAGAAAGGCAACACAATGTTTGCAAAACTTGTGTGGAAGTGACTCCTTTGTCAACTTCTTCGTTGACGGCTTTCTGGGAGAGCTGGCGGTAGTACTCGACTGCTTCTCTTGGGCGTGTGAAATAGTCATGACTCGTATAATGTAGACACAAAGCTACGAAGCTCCATAGAAGATATCGAGGCGACTCGTCTAGCTCATTCTGTAGAGTCTGCAGACAAAATAGGGGAAGTGGCTGGAAATATACTTTGGTTTTGTACACGGCGATAAAATGGTTGATAATATCTGATGTAAGGACCGGAGATTCATTTGACCTGACTTGTTTAGTGTCTAGTATAAGGACCATAGGAAATTTGGGAGATACGAAAATCTAACCATGTAATAGTTTCTTGTGGGTTAAATGAGGTCTCGTTATCGTCGGAGGTAGGGCTATCGAGAGCTCCGTTTCCTTGTGCTGGTCGTTGCGATTGGGGGGCGTCATGCATTAGACATTGCTCCGCAAGAAGGTTGGGGGAAACCTCATTCCGGCTTGGGTTTGATTGAAGCAGCTTATATAGACTCGCAACTTGCGATTCGAGATTACGAACCCTGTCCTCAGACGATGTCCTGATATAACGTTAGCAATAATGCCCACCTTGAGAACATCCTAGCAAGTTCATCTACTAGCTTACCCCTGAGAGAATTTCCGGTGAGAAAATCTTGTCCTTGTTTCGCGCTCGCGATAAAAGCAGACTTGGCCTAAGCGTTTGCAAAATGAACACTCAGGTCGCTCTCCCGGGCACCGGGTCTTCTTCTGGCTGAAACCAGCGTTTGGCTGTTAGCAGATGTTCCTCCTGCTGTCAACTAGGACCTCCATACCGACATCGCTCGCAGGCTTGTCTCAACCTCCGTTCTCCAGAATATGGGTCTACCGACGGCTCCATATGTAGCTATCAGGGATGAAATAGCAAAAATCGTGAGCGTTTGGAGGACGGAGATGACGGAGTGTTTTGGCTCCGGGTTAATCTAAGCGGACAAGATAAGCGGGGACGGAAGGGCCATAATTGTTTTCCGGGTCACGTGATGAACCTAGAGAAACCACACAGGTGACTTTCGGGACTAGGATACGGTATGCGTTGTCATGAAGGTGTATGATGCTAATCTTCTAATGGCCTATTCCCTTGGCTCCAGTCAATGCGGGGGGCGTTGGTGGGGGAGCTGACAAGGATTTGATCCTGGGATATAGAAAGCATAAGTCTGACTTAGACGCCATACTTCACCGACCTGGAATGTATCAACTATGCAAATTTTCTCATAACAATATAATTATAAACAATTTAACTACAATCCATCAGCAGTATGCTAAAATACCAAATATCAACTTTCAAAGCCAAAATAGGTTCGGGTTGCATCTATCGCAGATGATGGTGCTGTCAGAAGGGAAGATGCCTGACCCTAGAACATATTTGTTATTGACGGCATGGTTAAATAAAGCTCACTTGTGAGATCTTATTCTGCAGCCATGGCACTGAGGAATTCTTTTTTTAAAAAAAAAATAGAATCTAGTGAGGCTGCGTATTGAACTACTCTTAGCGTTTCGCAAGCGAACACTGGCTTATGATATCTGGCAGATTCTCCTCGTCTCATTAGTTCATGTGTACCCTTATATAATGGTGGTGGGGCGAAAATTTGTCTTGCACAGCTCTGTTTCATTCAATACGATATTCACATTTGCAGCTGCATCGCATTGGAGGGTGCATACAGAATCATTGACGACGAATCGATAACAAGTTTCCCGATAGGAAACCATTATAGATATCAGTGGAAGTGCATGCGGCTGATGGAGTTAAGAAGCTGACCTGGGAATTTAATTTCCATATAATGGCAAGTTATGCTGGTAATACCAATTGTGACTTCACCTTGAAGACATCTCCTGATTATAAGTTGTCCTGCGAGATCAGATTTTCTCACTCTATGACAGTATAAGTGTTCAGGACCGAACAAATTAACGTTCTTACAGACCCTAGTTGGGAGAGAGAGGTAGAGCCGAGGCGGCCGAGTTGGATTCTCTAAAAGAACAAACACAGATCAGTTGATTCCAGCTCAACCAAGATAATACGATGATCGCTCAGTTTCAAGAAATCCACCAAAAACCTTATCATGAGTATTCTGAACCTTGACAACCCTATAAAGTACTTTCTCCTAGAGGCTTGTTGTGGGTTGTCAATGCGTGTTTCATCAAAATACCTACCTTTTTGGGAAGAGGAGAGGCCATAGAGGTGTATCCACACACCTCAGAGGTCTTAGCCAAGCCAAGTGATAGCAGTGCGTGGGCTCAAAAAGGGAACACGCACATTTCTAAGATGATAAATTAAGGTGTGACTATATCGGAACGCGCTCTTTTACAGTAGCTTGGATCTCATAACTGTTACGAGTTGATATTCTAGGACCTGCTTCAGCTACACGCTTCGAGACACCTACGAAACCATCTCGCAAAGCGTAAAACGAAGAAAAGTGAATGATTAACGTTAATATTTCATAGCCTTCCAATTACGAGCGTGATCGGGCAAACGATCGGGACAATCGGTGCCGTCAATGCCGATTGTAACAGTTCTCTAACATCATCTAAATTATGTAACAGCCTACTAGATGATGAAACTTGACGCTCGGGCAGTAGCTGGTCGGTAGCTGCGCTCCATCCTCACCCCATTTAGCATGGTGTGATGAAGGTCAATGGTCTTTCCTCTTACATCCCTGCCATTGTGACCTAAGAGCTATGATGCCAGGGCAGATCATGATGTATCCGGGGAAGATCACGGACTTCGGCACACACCGCATACGGGTTTCAAATGGCCCAACACAAACAAATATGGGCCATCAATGCTCGTGTTTATGCCCAGGGCGCTTAGCTAGAAGATCAGAGGCTTTCACCCTGGCAATGCAAAGCCAAGGAAAGGGCCCCCATCGCTCACTCTACGGTGTGCCTGGACCTCAAACGCTGGCGACATGTGTGATCTTACATCCAGTCGGCAGATAATTCCCGCATTGTGCATCGAAATGACGAGGGCATTCCAAGCATGATGTAGTGCAGGAATTGCTCCCTTTGAAGTTGAGCGGAGTCGTCACTGGCTCCTCAAAGATAAATATGCTGGACTAAGCCGTGCCGGATACTCGTTTCTGACCTAGACTCACCTCCCGGCTAAGATACCAACCGAATATTCCTTCCTTCATTCTCTTTGAGTAGACGGGTCCGCTCTTTCCTGTCCTTGAACAGCTTCTCTTCATTCCGGGTGACTCCAGACCACATCGACTCTCTTTTCAGTGTTGATAGAGAAACCGTAACAAAGCGTCAATATGCATGCCTATGCTCTTCTCGCGCTCATTCCTCTGGCTATAGCCACCCCTCCTCCTTCCTTCCACAAGCGTGAGCAGATAGCTCCTCTTGTCGTCCCCCTCGGTGGCAACCATATCCAAGACAAATACATTGTTCGCATGAAAAAGGATAGCGTTTCGTCTTCTGTTACTTCTGCTATCAGCTCCATTAAGGCCAAGTCCGATTTTGTGTATACACATAGCTTCAATGGATTCGCGGCTACCTTGGATGACGAAGATCTTGCAACCATTCGCAAGAATCCTATGGTCAGTATAGATGATTGTTTTTGGTCTCTCCCTCCAACTAACGGGTATCCAGGTTGACTACGTGGAGAAGGATCAGACTATTTATGTTTCCACGACCCAACAAAATGCTCCATGGGGTATTTCACGCCTGTCTTCTAAAACGCCCGGTAGTACCACTTACAACTACGATCCATCCGCTGGCGAGGGCACTTGTGTCTACGTTCTTGACACCGGTATTGCCGTCGCCCATCCCGAATTCGAGGGTCGTGCTACTTGGGCCGCCAACTTCGCTGGTGATGGTCAGAAAGTCGACGGTGTCGGTCACGGTACCCACTGTGCTGGCACAATTGGCTCAAAGACCTACGGCGTAGCCAAGAAGACTCAGCTCTTCGCTGTCAAGGTCCTCGGCAGTGATGGATCTGGCACCAACTCAGGTGTGCTCGCTGGTATGGAGTGGGTTGTCAAAAACGCCAATAAGTCCAAGTGCCCCAAGGGTATCGTTGTAAGCATGTCTCTTGGTGGTGGCTTCTCCCAAGCTATGAATGACGCCGCCGCCGCTATCGTCGATGCCGGAATCTTCCTTGCTGTTGCGGCCGGAAATGATGCTGCCAACGCCGCGCAGACTTCCCCTGCTTCCGAGCCTAAAGCCTGCACTGTTGGCGCCTCCGATGTGAATGACCGTATTGCCTCATTCTCCAACTTCGGCAAAGTCGTTGATATCTTTGCTCCTGGTGTTGGGATTCTATCAACCATACCTGGCGGCCGTACCGAGAAGATGTCGGGCACTTCGATGGCTACTCCTCATATTGCGGGCCTTGCTGCCTACCTGCTCGGTACGGGCCAGAAGGTTGCAGGTCTATGCGATTACATTAAGCAGACTGGTGTTCAAACCTTATCCGGTGGCCCCAACGGCACAACCAGGACCATTGCCAACAACGGCTATTCCGGTAACAGCCAACGGTCATACTTTAACCTGATGTAATTGCCCTCGCTCGTTACTGGAATGGGTAAACCCAGGGAAATCGATTGGAAATTCTTTGCAGCTTCTAGCAACATTTGTAGGAGGATTTACTTTCGCTTTGGCATCATTTCCCAAATTGGGCAAAAGGGAAAGGAAAACGACAGGATTTCAATTGTGGAAGAAGAGACTCCAGGAATCACATCAGGCCAGCTTCTTTCAGAATACATTCTATATAAGTAGCTACAATCTAGCGAGCGAATTCATGAAATCAAGCTCTGAAGTCATTATCGCAATTAAAATTAAAATATTAACTTCAAACATGATATTCAGATCTATAAGACTTATTGACTTCTGGTTCTGCTGTAAACTTCCCTACACGTCGATATAGACCGATGTTGTGATCGGGGCTCGAATATGGCGCATAAAGACTGAATATCATGATTCCATACTCGTTCGTATGATAATTACCACGGTGAAGAGAATTAAATAGGTCAGTTTCTTTTTGGATAGGAGTTAAAATCTACCTAGACGGCTATAGTTATAAAGAAATTGAAGAAAAAAGAATAATTTCGACACACTACAATCAATTGGATACCTAGGTAGGTATACAAGCAACGCCTAAGTCTACCTTTCAGTCAGTGAGAATACCACGTCAAAGTCTCAGTGCCCAGGTATGCAACAAAAACAAAGATATCATGCATGTGTGACGCCTAAGTTGAACATAATGGGTTTTCAGTCAAAGGGGTAAGCCACCTTTACAGAAATTTCTCAGTTCGGGGGGATTTGACGTGGATTATCTCTCACTCGCCTCATGACTTGTGCCTATGATGCGGTGATTGGCCACGATGTGGCTTGTGAGTCCCATTGTGTTGAGATGTCTGGTCTTACATCTTCCATTGGTGTTTTTTACTGTGTGAGTCAAGCTACTCGAACTCTCACACCCGGACCCGTGGCTTGTCAGACTAAGATACGTCGAGGTGGACACGGCGAAGATTGAAGGAGTGGAGCTACACGAGGCACTGGAATGGGCGGCGCTTTGGTTCTGATGAGTGCTTTCGTATTTCAAATCATATCGCAGATAGGAGGACAATTAGATGATACCTACAAACACAATTCAATGCTAATATCAACCATCTGAGTGAGCCTGCGTGCGAATAACAACATCACTAGATAACCAAGCCATCCTATAATCGGGATGCAAGCTATCGTAGGCATTGATCTATTCAAATCCTATTCAGCTGAAGTGGATTCCTTACAATGTCCGCATCCACGGTGACATTGTCAGATAAGTGCTGATGACCAATTGAGGGTGCCCGTGGGATATCTGTACATGCATTACCCCTGAAACGATCAGCAATCAGTGACAGTTCTGGAAGCTGTGTAGTTCACGTTCGAATGCCAGCATCCTGTAACAAATATCACGTAATTAACCACAGTCCACAGATAGGGCCCCTGCAAGCCTTAGAGCATACGTGTGCTCTGCTAACCTCGGTGCCTGTATGAAGTAATACAGAATACGTGGGGTTTTCCGCCTTCATAGTTGGTACTCGGAGTTCCCCTATGGTAAGTGAATGATGGCGCCTCGCTTTTTAAGCCCCCTCCGCCACGCCGAGCTGAAGAGGGGAGGCATGCACGATGACATTTGACAATCAAAAGAACCTGCGGACTATTTCATGTTTGACATTTTGACCGCTTACCCTTGCCGGCCCGCGTGAATTGGCTGATGAGGCACATCTCGACCTGCTGAGGCCCGCTGCCGATCGCCGAGACAATGGCTTAGCATGGTCTAATTACCCACGACCTGCCGGATTTGTGTTTGCCGATCGTCCTCCTTGATTCACATGGTTTCGAAACAGCCCTCTCACTGGATGGCTTGGTGCTAGTGGAGATCGCGTGGAGGTCAATGCACGGGCATTGAGGTAACATACTAGCCTGGAACATGCTGACCTTTTGAATCATCATGGCCTTTTGTTGTGGCGGTATTAATGGGGCTGGCACAGGGACTGCTTGACTTATAAGGAAGAGGGTGTCTCATCTCGGTCACAGCACTCAGCCAACCCAGCCCGCCTCTCCAGTCTCTCATTTCAGGTCCTGAATCCAAGCAGTCTTCAACATGCAGTTCTCTCTCGCCGCCCTTCTCTCCCTGGCTGTCGCCGTCAGCGCCGCTCCCCACGCTCGCGCTGGAGAGGCCGCCACCTGTGGCAGCAACGACTACTCTGCCAGCCAAGTCTCTGCGGCTGCTGACGCTGCTTGTCAATATTACCAGGACGGCACAACTGCCGGTAGCTCTACCTATCCTCATCGCTACAACAACTATGAGGGCTTTGAGTTCAAGGGCTTGAGCGGTCCATTCCAGGAGTTCCCCATCAAGACAAGCGGAGTCTATACCGGCGGTCAGTGCTCCCCTTTTGACTTTTCCTCTCTAGAATTCGTACCGGTTGCTAACATTTTCATTCTACTGATCAGGCTCCCCTGGTGCTGACCGTGTCGTTATCACTGAGGATTGCGAGTTTGCTGGCGCCATCACACACACCGGTGCCAGCGGCAACAACTTTGTTGCTTGTGATGGTACTTCCTAAATGACCTTTTTAACCAGCGCACTGACTGGAACTGCTTTGGGAAGATATGTTAGGAGTGATTTGTATATATGATACCATCGACACGAGTGATGCCGTATATAGTGCAGCTAAATATTCATCAAATGGCCATTCAAGGCATTCAGTTACACTCTAGTTACGCAAACCGGCCATTTTGTCCCTCTGAATTGTCTATTTGATCTCTACACCCGCTGGTTACTTCAATCCATACCTTCAGGGCCAGATATCTAAGGATTACCAGATCACTAGCTCAATCCAACATGGGTAGAAACAGAGGGATGCCGGGATGCCTCCAGTGGTTAATACAATCGCCACATAGACAACATATTCCCACACAATTCATAATATTCAAAAGATTGACACCATGCACAGCAAAATATCTGAGCAATAGATATCGTAATAGGATATTATTGACTCATTATTGTGGCCTTTGTTGTAGCCCCTGTACCTTTTAGTCTTTAGCCGTTGAGTTCCTTGATGTATCTACCTTAGATAACCTATTGGTCTGTCTGAGATCATCCCCCGGGTGCTGTCGTTGAGTCCAGATCAGACAAAGAACGTTACTCTTCCTGAAGTATCCATTATAAGTTTAGGCTCTCATATGTTGTGATAGGATATATTGACATAGAGCCTGATAAGGTCAATACAAAGATTCCGGTGTTACTGATCTGCTGAGGACAAGAGAAGCACCTCTATTTTCAATTCTGATTGTCGTGATGATTCAAACTCAAACTACGCGAACGTTTTATGAAACTTAGGTCTAGTAAATTATTTTATGCGCTCTGCCTTTGAATAGATACAAAACAGCAGCATAGTCATCAGCATTATGTGTTAAGAACCATGTGTGAATTATTTATCTGTACGATCTGACTACATTTTAGCATTGCTAGTGGGCCTTGTGCCGTTATTATATACAGCTTCTCGATCCGTCTCTTCATCACCTCTACTTCATCGGCCCAGGAGTCATTGACTCTCCTAGGCCCTTACATGCTTAAGCCACTGGGCGGCTGCATGTTGGTCTGGGACTCCTGCCTGTTGACCTGCCTGCTGGGCATTGGCCCGTGGTGCGGATCAGCACTCACTGCCCAGTGGCCCTTTTTACCGCACTATCTTGAGTCAGACTATTGGTTGTTAAGGGCTTTGTTGGGGTATATCCATTGGTGCAGCGCATTCCATGTCGACGACGCTCCAAGAGAACAACGCCAACCAGGATTCCACTGGCCCCGTGCCCACCACCCCTACCCCGACGGGGGGTTATTAGCTTATCTAGAAGGAGTCGTGAGCCTCTCTAAATAGAGGTAGAGAGAGAGAGAGAGTTGTGAGCTTTCCGAGAGGGAGGTAGAGAGAGCTGTGGTAGGCGATAGAGAGCCGTGAGCCAGTCTAGAGGGAGATAGAAACAGATTCGTAGGCATTTTAAGAGGGAGGTAGATAGGGTCGTGGGCCTTCCAAGGAAGAAAGACAATGAAGAAATTCAAAAAGGGCTTACGCTTCTAGAGTAGGTAGGCAGGCACGTACTGATTCCTCCCTTTGGTGATCGGCCATCGGTCGCCTGCCTGCACTGGCTACATGAGATTTCCCAGGCATCAGTCGAGCAGGTGGTTCCGCTAAATATTCAGTCGACTCATGAACTGAGGTATATAGTATTCGAGTTGTAAGCGGGTGGCTTTGAATTTGACATACTCTAGAAGACCACCAGCTTTTATTCCCCACCTCGATTCACCATCATAGAGAATGAGATGTTTCTCTTGTCTTCGACAAAAAAGTGCTCGTCAAGATGATGAACAGCCGCTGCGGTATCTGCGCTCAGGCTGCGACTGGAACTTATCCTCGGCCACCCTCTCGGGACTAGCAATGTAAGATTTCTCGGCTGTTGAGTACGCCTTGGCGCGTATAATAATTTAGGATACCCCCCTATATATTTTATGAGGATTAAGCTAGCCAGCCGGACCCAGACTAGAGGACGGCGCAGGCGAAATCGATAGTGAAGTATTGGTGAGAGGGAGGGAAATGCTGCTGAATAGCAGAAAGCGGGCGAATGGCGAAGACAGAGAAGCGAATGTGTAGGGCCGAGAGAGGTGTAGAGCTTTATTGGCTTGATATGATAAACTTTGGTGGCCGTGGATGTATACTGATAGAATTTTGTGGCATTAAAGCGAACCCGCCTCTCCTTAAAGTCGTACGAGGAGAATTTCGCAATTTTTGACTGCTCAGATACGGCTCCCACGCGGGCACAAGAAAAAAACGGGAGAGTGTCTTCCTTCGCAGGTTTTACATGCAAAGGTGGAGCAGTAACGAGGGCGCAGCCAGAGCAAGGAGGAGGCCTTGGAAGATCTGTGCTTTTCGCAAGAATAACACCGACAGGAGATGGAAGACATTGTGGAGGAGAAGAGGGCTCTGCAAGGTCGTCCAGACGAAATTTTAATTTTCGCGGCAGAAGAAACAAAATGGAGCTTTCAGCACCACCAATCTGCGGCGCAATAATACGCTCTACCGTGAAGCCATCTCCTATCCCTCAAGGGCTGATGAAAACAGGCCAAAGCCCTTGATTCAAAAAATAGCTGTTGAATTTCTAGATCGGTGAACTTTTGTCTTGCTGGTCATGGGTAGTAGACGTTTATGGGTGTGAATGCTGCCTCTTCCACTTGTGTTGGCTTCTTGGGGGTGATAAATCACCCCCACCATAACAGCATCCTCTCGCCCTTGCTAGCTTTTGAATCGGCCAAGATTCAGCTATTATTGACTAGGGTCATACTTACCTTTACGTTCTCCAACTTTCCCCTCTGGCTATCAGCACCATATTCCCACCCCTGCTAGTGAGCAGCCTACTTCCAACTATCAACCAACAACAATAGACAAAATCGTGTAGCACCACACGTGTGAACGCTTTCACATGACTAATCAGTTGCTCGCTTTTCACAGTACGACTGTCTATAGTTAAACTAGTCTCTTGTATTAGACATTGTTTCTATTATTTTATTTTTACCTCCTGCTTATATCATGATAGAATACTTTGACGTAGATAACCGTTGATGGACAGAAGAATATACGTTAATATGCAATAAATCTCTAGAGTACTCTGCTCTGCTTTAAAATTCTCAATCTAGACCGTGTATCGGAAGAAGGTGGCGTTGTCACCATTGTCCGCCTCGACCTCCTTCTCCTGGCGGGTGTAGCTCTCGGGAGCCTTGTGGGTGGTGTCACGGCGCTTGTTCTCGCGGCGGAGATAAAGAGTCATGAAGACGCACAGGAGGCAGCTCATGGCGGTGGTGGACAACAGAAGCAGGTGGCCGGGGCGGTAGTGAGGAGCGTCCTTGGGGAGGTAGGCGAAGGCAGAGATTGTACCGCCCAGGTTTCCGAATCCAACGTGCATCTGAATTCAAATTAGCGTCCCGTATTACTATTTGCGGTTAGATTGTCGTCACTTACAGCAATTCCAACACCTCTCTTCAGAGAACCACCTATATAAAAATTAGCATAACTCGCTCATTTTTGCTCGGATTTCTTTCCTGTAAACGTACCGATGTTGTTACCATTCCAGGCTACCCCGCCCGGGACATTTGGGTAGATTCCGCATGTAATTAGGAAGCATCCGGCGTATTTGGCGCCGTTGTTCTCAACTCCGGCCAGGAGGGCGAATCCGAGGATACTGTGGAGAGCGAAATCAGTCAAAGTGGGGCCTAGAAAACGCCTAAGAGGGACAGAAAGAATGCTTACGCGACGAGGCAGAAGAAAATCATGTAGATACCGCGCTGCCCGTGCTTGTCCGCGAGATATCCGCCGCCGATGGTGCAGAGGCAGGCGGCGATATAGGGGGGAACGGTCATCAACTGCGCAGTCTCGGCGGTGTAACCCAAGCTCTTCACGACGGTGGGCATGAAGACGGAAATGGAGTACAGAGGGGTGTAGATTCCGATGGTGATGAGCATGTGGACGTAGATCTTCCAGTCGGTGAAGGCCTGCCACATGAACTTCATGTCGAATCTGTCGGAGAGGACGGAGCGGTCTTCCTCGAGGCGGCGGACGATCTCGCGCTTCTCGTCGTCGTTGAGGAACTTGGCAGTGTCGGCGTAATCGTACATGGCGAAAAAGGCAACGATGGCTATATAGGGGGTTGGGGGTCAGCCGCCATCACAGGATGAGTTTCGGGTCGGGGAACATTACCAATAACAAAGGTCAGGAGACCCTCGATGATGAAAATCCATTGCCAGCCGTGGAGATTGCCCATGCCCTCCATCTTCATGATGCCAAAGGCCAGAAGACCACCAAAGGCACCAGCGGCGGTGGCGGCGGAGAAGAAGATGGCCATGCGCAGACCACACTCATGGCGCCTGTACCACAAAGAGATGCTTCACATCGTGTTAGCAGGAAAGACCAGGACCGAAATAACTAAATAAAGCGCCAATTGACGTCATGTTGTTTGAGACTCACTAGTAGGTGATACCAGGGAAGAGACCACCCTCAGCGATACCGAGGGCGCAACGAGCAGCGAGCAGGCCAGGGAAGTTGTGGACGATACCGAGGAGAGTGGTGACAATCCCCCATGCGACCATGATGCTGGGAATCCAGATGGATGGGCGCCAGCGCTTCATGGCCATGTTGGAGGGGATCTCGGCTGCGACATAGAAGGGGAAGAAGACGGCGACGGCGATCTAATTGAAGCGTTAGAATCAACTCCTCATCGACAAGAACTGAAAAAATTCTTACATTGTAATCCAGGCCACTCATGCCCAGGGCTGTCTCCATGTTGGCGAGCTTGGCATTGCCAATGTTGGTGCGGTCAAGGAAGGACAGGAGGTAGAGGACGGAGAGGAACGGCAAGAGATACTTGTCGCACTTGCGAATGAGCTTCTTGGTGTCGCCGAGGCTGAAGCCGGCGTTCTCGACCTCACCGATGGAGGCATCGGTGTCGTTGTTATGCTTCTCTGAGGACGAAGTCTCCAGCTGCGAGGCCTTCGACACGTCGTGCTTATCGTGGGAGCCGAGCATCGTGAGATGGGGCGAGGACGACTATGTCACTCCGGGTGAGATTGGATGGTGGGAATGTGCAGTCTGAACAAGCACCAGGCTGTGTGTATGAGCGCGTGCTGATCGGCGTCTGTGTGATGATGAGGGAAGGGAAGAACAAGAAGAGGGGAGGTTGTTATCAGGGGGCATGAGGAATGTTTTATAACTTTATTGAAGAGTCTGACAACAACTAGGAGGGGGCAGAGAATATCAGTTCCAACTCCTTCCAGAACGAACGGGATCAGTGTGGATCTCCCATGGTGTCTGTGCAAAGGCTGCTGGGAGGTAGATGCATTACAACCGCACTGGGCTTTGGCCTGCCGTCCTCTCTTGCTGGCTCTTACAACATTGGCGGCTGATGTGCAGCGATGGACAGATACTCGGCCTCCCTTGGTCCGGTTTCCCCAAAAACCGGTAAAGAAAGCCAATCATATATTCGCCGGCAATACTAAGACCACGGAGACCATGTCAACAAGCGCCTTCAGGGGGAAGGGAAGAGTGGTGGCTGAAGATGGGGGAGCGAATGTTGAGGGCGAGTGTGTGTATAGCGGCGGGGGATGGAGGGGGGGTGGGCGTGTGGAAAGTAGGTAAATTGGGAGAGTGTGTAAACTAAGAGAAGACGCCATGTATTAGGAATTGTGTGAAACTAATGAATGGAGGCGAAAGACAGGGAGCGGCATCTTCCCCGCAGGCTGAACAAGAGTAATGAGGGAAGATGGGGAGAGAGCCCAGCTGGATGGAGATACGAACAGCCGGACCCCTGCAAGCATTAGATTGGGATTAGGGGCATGGGTCCCGTTGGAGACTGTCCTGAGAATACCGCCAGAGGCGTGCGGTGCATTCCATCGCTTCCACCAACCAGCGAGCAAGCAATTCTAGAACCTCTCACAGCAGGGTCGGACTAATGTCAGCTAGTCCTGCATGTGAGGGGCCTCACCGGCGCCGCCTGGGCTCAAGCACAATGAGGAGAGACACTCCAAAGTAAAGTAGTAGTAGATACGGTCACATTGAGTCAGGTCAAAGCGAAGGAAAAGAAACGTGCGCCTCATGTAAGTTGTGTTACGTACAAGGCAGGCCTGCAGCAACCTCCGCCAGTTTCTGTGTGCATCTCCGCTCCGTATCTCCGAATCTACATGCGTCTGTCTGACAGTCCCTTGCTCATCCCATGCTGGGTACGGGCGAGTGAGAGAATATGGATAATGTGTGCAGATGGATGTGGGGGATGAGATGGGGAGGGGACCGGGGGGCTGCTGCCTGCCTGCCTGGGGAAGGCGACTTGAACAGAGAAAAGTCGGGGCCCCAGCAGGTATCGCATCTACGCAGGATCTTTTTTTAATGGGTCGGGCCAATAATGAATTAATGGATAATATTCGATTCAGCTCAACCGGCGGGTTAAATTGGTCACGGAAATGGGAGCGGAATCCAGCTGTAGCTTGTGTCCTTGCTTGTCCACCCCGGTCAACAACATCTGTGATACCCTGACAATGACCAGTAGAGGGTCAAGCAGGGCAGGGCGAGAGCTGACCTAGATACTACCCACCTAGGATCTTTTCCCGTGTGTGACTGTGCTTTTTCTCATCGGAAAGACCGGCATGCAACTTGCTGCAGCCACAGGTCGCACGATAAGACATCTCATTTGGTTTTTCCCAAATGTCAAGCCACTGAGAATGGGAATTCGGGCCATCGGGTGAGACAATAGTCAGCTCTTGTCTCCTCTGTTTTTCTTTTTCGTGATGTGATACGGATGTTAATTAAAGGCCGGCTAATACTACGCAGTTGTGATTGGGACGGCAGCACAGGGCAGCTAGTCTAATTCTTATGTCATGATGAGCATGTATTAGCCCGAACTCTGACTGTTTGCAGATGCGAGATAAAGAGCAAAGAGTCATGACGTGCGATGATAGGAAAATGTTGATGAGCTGCTGCCACGTCTCAACGCTCGCTCCCCTGGTCGGTCCCCCCATCTTTGTTGGCTTGGTGAGGAGGAGGCTAGCGGAGGAGACCATGAAATTATCCATCCATGGCTGGTGATAGGCCCGAGGGTGGCTCGGAAATCCCCATTCCGCCATTGGCCCCGAAGCCAAGCCAGGGCGAATCTTTCCCATTTGAGTTGACACATCTTGGCCCTGCGCGCGCTCGTATCGCCCAGCGCTCGGGCTACTGGAAGCTAAGGCGCATTAAAGATGGCGTTGGAGACGGGCCAACAGCGAGTCAGCCAGACTCAGGTACGCAAGCACAAAGGACGGCGCGGCAGCAGGTAAGCAGGACGAGATGGACGTGAGAAGAGAAAGGAGGCAACCACAACTGAACGTGGGACGTGTGGAGTCTGCTGCAATGTTACTCTTCAATCTGGATTGAGCTGGATGCCTCTCCACCAGGGGGCTTGCTAATTGGCCGCGCTGCTACTGGCTGCCCTTCCTCTGGCACTTTGGGTCATGGCACACCCTGTCGGATCCTTGCAAGATCCCTGCTCGCGCCCCAAGCCCAAGAGCTCTGATCGCTTCGAGACCAGACCTCCCTCATGGCGGCGGACAGCATCTTTGGCCGAGGCGACGGCAAAATAGGGAGTCAGTTAGCGGAGAGCTTGCGGCGAGCGCGCGCCCTAAGCCCTGTGCCAAGGCGCTGTATCAAATGGAGAGGACGCTGAAACCCACTACGCATCCAACGGATCCGAGACAGGCGCTGCTGTCCGTCGTCCAGGCCAGTCCAGTCTCTCCTCAGCCCCTCCTTCAGGCTCTGGGCGTTGGGCTCCAGGCCTATCTGACTGCATGTCTGCTGTCATACATCACATACGCGACGCACAGCGTGCACTAGGCATCACAGCGATGGGCTGGCGCTGGCTGTGTGCTGGACCATGGCGCGCGCTGTATGTGTTGATGGCCAGACCCTTAGTGCCGTTGGGGGGTTTCATGGATCTTACGATTTGGCACCAAAGGTGCTGCGACTCGCCCATCACCGCCACATGGGGACAGGCAGCTCGGCGTGTTCTGTTTTCTATGTATAACGCATTTCCCTTGTGGTAGGGACTTGCTTGGGGCGCCATCCAGCCCATGCGAGCACCTGCAGGACCAGGACTCGCGGTCTGGTGGCATTACATTCCGCCCATGTGCCTGGCGCAGCGAGTTGCGCGCCTCGCATGGCATGTTGCCATGGAGGGCTGAAGCAGGTCATTCCGCACAGCGAGTGCAACGCGAGAGCGAAAAAACCTACCTCGCCATTGCAGGTGGAGATGGGAGGAGCGTCCCCCCCAAGAAAAACGGGGACTTGCGTATGTATGCGCCGTGTCGAGATTTGCTCCAGCACAATCTCCAGAGGGTCTGCTCTTGGGCTGGGGAAAACGCGGGGTCGGATCTAGCTGCTCTCCGCGTTTTCATGCTGGAATTAGCCGGCGCTCTCGCCTTCTCCCCCCAATTTTTAGGGATTAAGGATGCAGATAAGCTTGCACTGTATAAGCTTCCAGCGCTCCACTGAATCCACCACCGCCAGGCTTGTGACTGCAAAACCAAGTCGCTTCCTTGCCCCCGTTGCTTGCCTCCCTGACTCGATTCAACAGTCTAGCGAGCCCTTCCCCTCACTCTCCCCATCGTCACATGACCGGCATGGGTCCAAGGTGTTTTGCCCCAAGAATCACATGGGCCTGTGTGTGGGGACCAGGGCACCGGCAGGGGGCTAGTGAGGGTAGTCGGAGAGGGGAAACTCGTTAAAGTCGAACCAAGTCGCAGTAGCCAGGAAACGGCGCAACCGGACAGGCAGGTTGGGTCCCTGGTCCAATCCGCCACCCTGGAGGAGGAGATGGATGCAGCATCTTGGGCTGCGCGTACACCGCAAACCACCTACCACATTCTCCCCCCTCCGCTGTCGGCCCTAGTACTGAAATGAACAGGGGCCGATCTCAGGAGTCAGAAGTCGTTGGAGATGTGTGTCCCCTCCCTTGCCGTCTGACTCTGTTGCGCCCTCCCTCACTCTCGCATTCGCCCTCTCCTGCTCCCACACGTCGCTCCCCCAATTCTTGGGGTGTCTGCATATTACCCTTCTCCTCACTTCCCTCGGCAGCAACAAATGTGGCATTTTGCATTACCGATGCCGTTCAGCCTAGCGCGAAAAAAAAAAATTACACGTTGGCTAGAATCATTCCCTCACATCTTCCGTGGCCCTTCCTTTTTCGCCACGACTGATTCTCACCCACCTCCTCGAGTGCTGCCTATCTCTGGCCACATACGGACAAACACTATCGCAATTTGTATAATGTAAGCATGCGCAATCGTAATGTACCTCTCTGGCCCTAATACCCGATTCCCAAAAGGGATGCAACATGGCAAAAATATGGGATGAGGGCGGGCACCACAAATCACAGCACTCTGCCTGTCCCAGCGTTTCCGCCCCATCTCAGTGCCTACCACACGAAAATCATGCCATTTTGCCAAATCTTGGCCTGACGAGATGGGCCACGTGGATCCAATCTACCATCTCATCTCTTTTCTGGGGAAATAGGAGATACAGAGGAATCTTGCCTCGGGTCGCTTGCGTGAGATGAAGGGGAGGTAGGGAGCCACTGAGAGATCCGAGCCGAACTGCGAAGCCCCCGGAGTTTCACACTTGGCAGAGCGCAACCCCAGAGAATGTTCTCAGGCCCGTTCCCGAAATCTAGCGCCTTAGCTCTCTGGCTAATCTGGGAGATGGGAGCCGGAACTTGTGTGCAAGGCCCCCTTCCTGCTTAGTTTTATCCCGTCCCCTTACAGCTCGTTGTCCGCATTGATCGTCTTGATCATCCTGAGATACTAGCGTCACACATGCGCACGCGCTTGCTCCCAGACGGAAAGAATTGCCGTTGATCAGTCTGTGACTGGAGGTGAGCCAGGATCCTTTCCTGCCCCCTCCCCGCTCCTCTTCCCCCCCCTTGCACTCGAGGCCGGGGTGGTCGAGGGTACTGTAGAGGAGGGGCGTGTAAAGGTGAGAGGACAGACAAGGAATAGGTAGGTGGGTGGCCCCCAGCCAATCACAAATTTCCTTACGCAAGCCCTCAGACCTGCCTGCCTGGATGCAATTCAGCGTACAGACCGCTCTCGGGGCGTTGGGCAGGGCGAGCTCAGGTAAGGCAGGCCTTTGTGGCCGATGGAGGACAAGACATGTCTCTACCGACTGCCATCCTTCCTGGCCTTGTCTACATGTCTCTCGTGTACCTGCATCTAAGTTTGGATGTCTGTGATCCCATGATGTCCTTAGTGCGTATGTATGTTGGCCACGGAAGACATGGGGAACCCCAGGAGAGAAGCCAGGCACCTCGTGAGGAGCTACAGATGCAACAGCTTCTCCAAAAAGAAGAAAGAAAGAAGGAAGGGATTGTTCACCCTAGGATACAAAGGCGCCGTCAGGGAACCTGTGGGGGCTGGATGGCGAGCGAGCTCTGGACGCCTCTTGATTCCCCCACCGTCCAAGGCAAATAATGTCTAGCCCGGCTTTATTTTGTCACACAGCTTTTCAGCTACGAGCATTCCGGTATAGTCCAGCAAATAAGTTGGTTCCACGTGCGTATTTGGGTCGCCTCCTCGCCTTTAGTGACAAGTAGAACGAAAGGCAAAAAAAATAGATAGAGTGCTCCGTAGACCGGCATGAATTTGGCTAGCCGGCACCCCAACTAACTAGGCCCCCTGTTCCATGAATTGCTGGGCGCGGGCAGTAACAAGACGTAAGAGAGGGTGTCACACTCCCGAACCCCAACGTATGTACTCCAACAATCCCGCTCGTGTCTAGCAGCCACAGCCATGTCCACAGAAACCCCCTACCGCGATGATTCAGACAATGGCCCCTCGCATCCTTCATTTCGGGTAGTCGTATGCTTTCTTTGCCCCCAACTCACGGCAATCTGGTCTGATTTCCCTGTTGTCCGTTAGCCGGACTCCCTTCCAGCCGTAGGAGCGTAGCCGTTGCAAGATCTGTGTCCTCTTCTCTCGTTCGAACGAGGCTTGCCACTCGTTCCTCGTTCGATAGCCCTGCAGAAGTGGTTCGATTTGATGACTCTTATTGTCTGTTTCCACTCTCCTGATAATGGAAATGGTGTCAAGGATAATATTGGCCAGTTTCCCATCCTTTTCTTTTCCTTCTTATGGGAATTCATGTGATTCCGCATGTTGCCATCCAAGAAGGCCTGCCGAGGCCCCATCCATACCAATGTTTGGCTTCAAGATATATCACGATATCTGTCAGGTTGTTGATATCGAAACATAAGATAACGTATGATCACACGGCAACCAATTCCACAGCGATGTGATATCAGCTAGACTATCGATTCTTGTCTCGCCACTGACACTCACTTCGAGTGGCCTCAACATCCCAGACCACGATGTGATTACCAATGCAACCCGATCAGACAATAGGGTAGAAACATGGGCCCCAAAAACGAGCTGAAACTCTACCCCAGAAATATGGAAATACGGGGTAGAGTACACGACATGCACCGGTGATCCCGAAAACGCTATATCCTATCGAAACCGCCATGGGCCCGGCCGTGTCATAACCGCCCTCGCGTAAACGTGGACGTCACAGCGTTTGACTTCGGCTAAGCAAGTTGATGGCATGGAAATGAAATCGTTAACCGAGGCACCGATCTTGAGGGTGGGCAAACCCAAGAGGCTGAGAACACGCACTACGGTAAATGACTCGCTGACTTAGCCCGATATTTCGGGCACACCGCAACTCGCAACATCTTTGTCAAGAGGAGGCTATTGGGATATGATTTCTGTCATGTTCGTTACAAAAAGAATCCGTCCACGGCGGAGTTTACCTGTCTCGTTCTTGGTTGTGGGCAGGTACATTCGCGTGGGTATTCCGCCAAGCTTCCATATCTACATGTTGAGGTGATGGGCCAAATTTTAAACGCAACCTCGGTTAACTCTCTGACTGTTCGGCAGAGATTCTAAGAGTTCAGTCAATGCTCCTAAGTTAAACAAGGCTGTTTGCCACGTCTCCTCCGAGCTCTCGGGTCTAGCATCAGTAATCCCAACTTTGCTGGACGAGATTCGTACGAGATCGTTTACCTTTACTCGCCCACCAATATCATATCATCTTTGTCCTGGCTCTATTACTCCTAATCTATACACTTGAGCTCCCGGCTGTCAGATCATCCAGATGTTCCGTGTCCTCGCCCACAGAAGACCACCGCTGATAATAGATGGTGTCCGCCTACTCCCAACATGAGTAACCACGATTGTGTTTCGTTTGTCTTTGTCTCATGGCGTTGAACCAATACTTGGATCTCCCCTAGACATGCCGGCTCCAGGATGTTGGCCGTGGAAGTGCAAGTAACTAAGCAAAGGCTTCGTGGACCGTGGGGGTTGCCAATCTGTTCCTGTTCAAAGCTTTGCGTACCAGTGATATATTTGAGCTAACACCTTCGCATATAGAAACTTCCACATTGCCTTACGAGATTCTCCCACCAAGCCGGACAGATACTGCTCAATCTATATCCTCTTCGACACTTCTACATCCTCGTCGAGCCGTGCGAAGGCACCACCTACCCTAGATCTAACCCATCCGTCGTCAGGTCTATACAATAAAACGCGTATACCTGAATGATCACAGCGTTCAGGATAGTATCGCTTATATATATATTGTGGTTGGCTTTTAGGTTAGTGAATCTTGGATTAAAGAAAGATGAACTATAATTCTAACAAACATAATGAGGCTGGTATCAAGTATCCTACGTAGGGAGAAGTGAAATTTCATTAGGGCTGCAAGAATGCGTGACCTTAGCCTCACAAAATGTAGCGTCACATTGGCCTTGTTACTATTGTGCCTCAGCCTCCACAAGACGAGAGTTGACCATGCCCTCGGCTTGTCTTGCCTCCCCTTAGCTGTGCCCGAAAGACTAGCCGTCCCGTAAGTATACGACCGGGAGCCGATGAAATACCGCCAGGCGATTACCGTGATCGCCCACTCCATTCAGCACCACAGCCGCGCTCACGCCGTGCCGTTATAGATCCCAGCAAGAAAGGAGGGTTCGCATTGCTTCCCACAAACCGGATAAGGTCTGAGAAAAGGCCTTTGAGGGGAATTCTTAAGCCGCCCCGTCATCAGTTTCCTGAACCCACCACGTTTGTTCGTCAAGGCGTCGCGCCCTCTGAAGGATCCAGGCTAGCCAAAGACGTCGTCTGGTGCACTAAGATTAGTCGAGCCATTGTTAGCGATTCATTTAACAGGGGCTAAGATAGGAACTTTACAAAATGCCATCTTTAAGAAGGGCGATAGCAACGAATTAAGATTAGCGATCACGCAATTTGTTTATTCCTGTTCATATAGCAGCACGCTATTAACGAAATATTTTGGTGTGGAGCTACTATCAAGGATATGCCGCGTAACAGAGCAACATTCTCTTAATTGACATCTCAAGTCTGAGATGTCAACTGCCTTGCGGTAAGACCGCAGGATAAGCAGGATTATAATCAAGAGAAGGTCTGCAAAATATAACATCCGTCTTATCACAAGTATGAGAATGTAAATTATAAAAGTAACGCAATGTGCAGCTATGAATAGACGAAACTTCACATTTACAAAAGACTTCGATAATTACTCAAATTTTCTCGCCATACTGTAAAAATTATGAGGGGTATTAGTGTGGGCTCCGACTTTTATGAAAGTAACACCACCTGTTAACAACTTTCTTCACTAATGATCCTTTCCTGAGAGTTTCCCGAAGAATTAAGGGTAGTTCTTCCTGTCCAGAGCGAAATCTCATTGCGTGAATGTCTGTTTTGCTTCTGTAAGGATGGAGATAGCGGGGGTAGGATGCTGTTGCGTGCCGTAGAAGACTCCAATGCGTAGGCCTCCGTGCCACTGCTCGATCTGAGCTTTGACGACAGTATAGATGATAAACTAGAGGACCAGGAATAGAAGACTTCAAAAAGTGGCGACAAGACGGGGATAGAGCACGCTATCGTGATGGTGGTCCCCTCGATTCTTCGACAGAAAAGAAGCGTTAGAAATAGGAAAACGAAGGAAAGGGCCAAGTACTCACGTCGTCCATTTGATCAACTCAGTTATAAACACTGTTGATAGTTAGCATGCATCCGGTTGAAATAGAGGAAAGTATTAGTATTGATACTGACATGGGAAAACATCATATGAAGAGTTCCTTCTGGCGGCAACTGTGACGCGATAGATAGCGACCGCAGCAGAGCTGTTCAAACCCGATCTATCAGTCTTCTTTCACTTTATCCATCTTTAAGAGTGGGATAGTACCATAACCCAATGCCGAGCGTGATAGAAAGGCCAATTCTTTGTCGGAGCTTCATTTTGAGTTGGAAAATAATAATAGCGGGATAGACAGAGAGATAAATATCGACGAAAGCGGAAAACACTAGGTGCACTCATAGTTAGGGTATATGCTACTCTGTATAGTCTAGAATCCACATACCTTGACAGTATATGCTAAAAGAGGACAATGATCTTGCCATTGAAATTGAACAGTTGCTCGATTGTTTATCGGGTGTCCACACGCTTTCTATAGGCATGCATTGGAACATCATCGCGATGCTCAAGGTGGACTGGGACAGAAGAGACCAGATGGCCATCCACAACATGAACCACTGGTTCCAGATCGAAGGACGCAAAAGTCGTACAAGGAAGGTTGCGATGGCGAGTTTAGGCAGCGAAGCGGAAAGAGCCCCTACACAGAGGGACAAGAGCTGCCAGAACTTGGCGTCTCTCCATTGCTGCGCAGTAGCATATGGAAAAGCTTCCCCATCAATGCTGTTCATGGCAATCTGGAGGAAAGCGCACGAGATTATAGAACATGTCTGGCTCGAAAAAAGATCATGTTAAAAGAAAATACTCGCGGAAGGGGATTATAAATAGAATCTGGTTCGTACAAGTCCTCCAATGCACCAGAAGTCATGGCCAAACATCTCTTTGTCCCACCTCACCCTCGCAATAATTCGAGTAATGAGAAAACTAGCGGCCAGGCCTGTAAAAGCCCAGCATACACCGACCGTGTCTAGCTTCGTACCGTCGATGTTGCTGACATTGTATAAATCGGGGTTTTCTTGCGACGTTGATGATGCCATCATGTGACTGGGGATTGAATGACGTTCGTTTTTGCTCGGGAAACCAAGAAGAGGAAGGAAACCAGTAGGGATCATTCTCTAGCAACCAGTAGATGCAGAGGTATTTATTTGTCTACCAGGTTTGCGGGGAAACTCGCTGAACCGGACCCGAGCGGCTGTGTTCCTCGTACCAATACTACCCATCCGACGTCAGCAAGTCAGCACGTCAGCTGCATTTTGGGGGCAAAGATCAAGGGGCATCATGTTTTTGCCATTCCTTCTCCTGGATCTATCACAAATTAATATGCGGTTCTTTATGGAAGTCATATTCTAGTGATCTAGGACGGAGAGTGATGTATAGGTAGCTGACGTACGTGGAAAGGACTTAGGCTTAGAAAATGAGGATGCTGATCTTTCTCCCGCGTGGAAGATAAGCACTCCGTATAGGTTGCACGAAGCTGACCATCCTAAAGCATGTATTAGGAAAAGTGAAAGAGGCGCTTTGGTTACATTCGGTTAGACTTTCTTACTTATCAATACGAATAGGGATTTTATTTGACGCCACCAGTATCCCACCGCCACGTGTCTTAAGAGAGGCCAATGGCAAAAATACTACATACCGCTAGTAGAATTGAAATCAATATTTTCACATTTCGATCCCCTAGATGGGTACCCGTAAGGTCTCTAATAACGAGTTTGAGTAAAGAGAACAACAACTTATGCCGAGCGAAGATCACAAACACGTGTCGTGGAAGATGAATATGATGGGGATGAATTAGATAGAACTGTGGCTACAGCTCAATAGCCGGAGCGAATTAATTACTGCTTATAGTTACATGTGAATCGTTATATAATATATTACGGTCTTAACGGATTATCTTTCTCAGCCGCATGTCTCTGCGTCCTAGCCAACCAAACCGAGGGGGAAAACGAGCCGCCTAAAAGCCAGCATCACCGAATGTAAACTGGGCCTAGATGCTGAAAGAAAAAGACTCTAGATTCCTATTTCTGCTATCTCGTAGCTTATGAATAAAAATCCCATTGGATCAAAAAATATCATTGCGATCCTAAGTATAATATTCGTCTTGGGTAAGGAATTTTGGAAGGCTTAAGAGCTAAACTATCATTAGAGAAGACATAGGTTTGCAATGGTAAGTTGGCACCTAAGCTACAGGAATACAGCACCTACCCATCTTTACTTCTCTAAGCCATGACCATATTTATTCCGACAATGTAGTGCAGGCCCGTCCCACACCCAACAGGCAGGGCGCGAGTAGAATCAACGCCAAGGTTTGGCTATGGTGGAGATAGGCCTGTGGACTTTCTTGAGGTACATATTCCTATGAGATGCATGCAACATAGTCAAAAACTTGCCTAATTTCTCGCCTAGTTATCGCCAACATATGCACAAGTAACTAAACGGCTATACCTCTCTCGAAGATCGTGGCCAAAAAGGAGTGTGGCAGTATGGGACCAGCTCTGTTCATTGCAGCATTTGAACACCACCATCATCAGAATATCGTTGACAGATTTGGCAATGCCCCCCCTTTCAAGAATTTCTTGGTGTTTGCTCCTGTCCAAATGCTGAACTACCTCAACTCTGGTGCCAGCTCTTCTCTTATCAATCATACCATCACTAGTCGATTTGACCAACTACAAATCAATTATTCGAGTTGTCGGGACTTCAGCTGGTGGTTAGAATAGAGCTGCAATCTTCCAACAGGGTGGACTCTCCAGGCCTCCTTGTTGATCGAGCTTCTATTTCTTATTTGTTTAATTGCTGTTCAAAGCGCATATCCTCCAAAGCCTCCTGTTTGCTCTGGCTAAGCTCTCGGTATTGCTGGGAGATTTTGGGCAGAATGAATGAAAACATCGTAAGTAATGAGCCTACTATCCGCGCAATATACCATGATAATTTTACCATGTTGTGGTACAGTAGAAAAAGAACAATCGGTTCAAGTTCCATTTCTCGAAAATCGTATACTTTCAATGTATTATAGTGGGTATATATCACAGTCGCAGCCAGGAAATATATCAAGAAGCATAATAAAAATGAAAATTAGTATTATTATTAACTACTTTTCTTTCCGCATAACTGTAGCCTTGGGCTAGCAAAGGCTTTTTTAAGCTTCTGTATTCATTGTCTTTCTCTTACGTATTATTATTCACTACAGCTCTTTAATCAGCCTCCCCATCTCCTCTACCTCCTCGGCCCAGGGGTCATCAACTCCCCTGGGCCTCCACGGGACCCAGGCAGACGCCTGGGCGTGGAGCTGAGGCTGCTGAGGCTGCTGGGAGTGGAACTGAGGATGCTGAGGCTGCTGGGAGTGGAACTGAGGCTGCTGGGAGTGGAACTGAGGCTGCTGAGGCTGTTGGGCGTGGAGCTGAGGCTGCTGGACGTTGGCCCGGGGAGCCCAGCACTCCCGGGCCCAGTGGCCCTTCTTGTGACACTATATTTGATGAGAAAATTAGTTGCTAAGAGCTTGGTGAGTAAGTAGGTACATACGTTTGTGCAGCGCATTTCGCGCCGTCATCTGGCCGATGGTACCGACCAGGTTCCGGTACGAGTTCTATTGCCAAGGTTAGTTTTCTCTTTAAGGTAGCGTTGGCAAGTTTGAACTGAAAATTAAGGTAAGAACATACCGTACCGCGGCCGTGGCCGCCACGGCCACCTCGAGCACAGTAATTGTCCATCTATAATCTAGTCAGAATATAGGTGCTTGGTAACAATGAGTCTTGATCCTACTTACCGTATAGAGAGATTATTATGAGCCTACCTGGGCGGGTATAAAGAGATTATTGTGAGCCCGCCTAGGCGGGTGTAGAGAGATTGTTGTGAGCCCGCCTGGGTGGGTGTAGAGAGATTGTCGTGGGCTTCCAAGGAAGAAAGAGGAAATCCCAAAAACTCTGGGCCATCAGTCCTTACATACCTCAGTAGGACTTGCGCTTCCAGGAAGGTACGTACCAAGGCCTGCCTCAGGTATCTTTCTGGTATCTTCTGGTTGGGTTAGTACGATCATGGCGTACCTGCCCAGTTTGCCAGTCTAGGAGGTATGTACGACCGCCAGGTACCAGTGAGCCTGTGGGTCTGCCAAGTTTGCAATCGGCCCATGATCTACGAACTACCAGAATCTACCAATCATCCTATCGCAGCCTTGTTTACACTCCAGAATTAGAAGGTACTAGATTAGTTTTGCAGTGTCGATTGATAGTACGACCTTGACTATGTCCCTTCGCATCAACTCACTTTTCATTACAAGCACAGAGATAGCCTCATATTACTTAGGTAAGTACCTAGTTGGGCATTCCCTCGTTTTTGTTTCGTCTGGCTACAAGTTATTCATATAGAAGTTGCCCTTTGATGATACTGCAGTAGTCGGCGATTGCCCTGTGTGTCGTCATGATTCTACAGGGGTAATGCTGCCTCTGGACGGACTTCGGTTGACTCTGGTTTCAACATGCTAACGAGATCGTGGCCTTGGTGAAGAAGGTGTACTCAGCAACCGATAAACCGATCTAGCCTCGAGAGGGCGGCCAGGGACAGGTTCCAGTCGCAGCCTGGGAGGGGATGATGCGGGTCACCCTAATACATTGGTCCCTGTGCTATTTCTGCCAGTTAACTGCTTCTTTTTTCATCAAATACCATGAAGTTTTGCTTATGAGATGGCACATCCAAGATCACGAAGGAGCAGCGACTTGTAAACTCCTACACATTACTGACACGTGGAGCAATGGGTTCTGATACGAGAATCTACCCAGCTCGTTATTCCCTTGCTAATGTTTGACCAAAAACAAAGTGTATTAAATCATATAAATCCAGAAAAGCATCGAAGTGCCTAGCAACCCCTTGTTCAAGGACACATAATTTCATTGTCTCAAGGGAGGGTCATCCGTGTGCAGTCGCAGGTCCGCCACCCTTCAGTCCACCAAACAACAACTACCATTCTGTGCCATGATAGAACAAAACGAGCATTTTTAAATGAATTTTTCATACATATTACTGGACCACGAGCACTCAAGATCAGCTTAGAGCCTCTTCTTGAATACCAATGAAGATCAACTTAACATTGCTGAGCAATCGAGACATGGTAAGCGTAGAGAAAAAAGATTTGTTCAAAACAGGCTAATGAGGAATACTCATTACTAACGACTTGCAGCCTGGGCTCGAGAACTTCCTAAACTAACGGCCCAAACTTCGCTGGTCCATCCTTCGCGCATATCAGCGGCCATAAGAGCCAGCATGGAATAGCCATTGGCAACTGCCAGACTGCCGTGGAATTTGTTGAAAACCTGAGTTTATATTAGCTGAGTTCTCATCAATGGGATCTATCAGCGAAAAGGGGTGGGTCGGTTGTTAGTTCGACCCGGTAGATCACTTTAGGTCGATCGCGGATCACAGCCTCTGGTTTCCTTCTACAACATCCAACATCTTCCAGATGTATACACCTATCCACATAAGAAAGATGTGTGACACAACAACTGTCTCACCTGATGTTGTGTTATGTTCTGATTCATTACTTTTAGCCAAATCCCTAAGTGGTGGTGATACGACAAAACGTCACATTTGCGCAGGGTACTAGCTAGTCTGTCCATCTTCTAAGGCCGAACGCGAGTGAACTTTTTGTGTTAGGTATTGTTTTCCTTTTGCTTTTGGGGGAGTGGTGGATGGGGATTGCTGTCCTATGGACCCAAAGGTCACTTCCGTCAGCCGCATAATCCTGGTCGCAATATCGAAATGCGATTGGATAAGACAATGGTCGTCTTACCTCGTCTTCCCCTCACCTGAGATTTAGGAATTGAATATCCCTCATTCATGAACAAAGTCACATCGTTTGTAGCCCGATACTATTGGCAGACATGGAGGCTCTAACCCCTGGTGACATTGGGCTGATCCAACTCTGGCCTAAATCCGATGTCGCCGTCCAAACCGTCCTTGAGTATACCCACCCCTGCTTTCAGATATTCAAGTAAATAATCAAATTCTAAATTCATGACTTACCCTTCCAACAGTATAGTCGCCATCCACGGACTTGGTGGCCACCCAATAAAGACATGGAGAAGCGGTAAAAGTGTCTGGCTCCGTGACTTTCTTCCCTCCACCATCCCGGAAGTTCGCATATTTACCTTCGGCTACTCATCCAAGACCACCTTTGCCAAGACGGTTTCTGAGATCGGTGATTTTGCAAGAGAGCTACTAGAGCGTCTTCTCGCTGCACGAAGAAACCTCCCTGATCACGTAAGCTATCGAACACAGACCCTTAGTATATCAACGAGTTTAGAGAATTAAGGATATCATAGCGACCGCTCATATTTATATGCCATAGCTTAGGAGGAATTATATTTAAAAAGGTGAGGAAACTATACAGATCTCTCTTTAATTTACTAATACGTGTTTGATCCCCACCAGAGCTTATGCCTAGCTCATGATCATGAGTCAAGATACGGGAGCCTCCTGGCTCAAATCAAGTCGGTCATATTTCTCGGAACCCCCCATCGAGGATCAGATATAGCCACTTGGGCGAAGATGCTGGGGAAAATTTCCAACCTCTTCGTTTCAGATTCTGTCCGCATTGGCTTGATTAAAGATCTGGAACCCCAGTCGCAAGTTCTTAAAGATATTGAGGACCAGTTTCTCCAAAGAACCATCGGTCTCCGAATTTTCACATTCTACGAAAGAGTCAAGACGAAGCACATCAAGTCTCTAGTATGATCTATCCTACTTTAAATATGCGAAGATTTTTGGATTTCTCATTTATTATTTAGGTTGTTGAGTCGGATTCTGCAATCCTCCGGCTTCCAAACGAAGTTCCGCTGCCTTTAGAGGCTGACCATCGCAACATATGCAAGTTTCTAACATCAAGTGATCCTGGGTACACGCTGGTCCTAAGCTGCCTGGAAGAGCTGATTGATCAGTGTACATCCGAACAATCCGCCCCACAGAGTAAGTCGAGTGATTCTGAATTATTGATGAAAAAAGACTATAGTACCGAATCTATGGTAGATGTTCTATGATCAGCGATATGTTCTCAACTGCTAACATGCGGGATAACATAGACTCTTCGGCAGTGAATTATACGAAATTTCTCCAAGATCTGAATCCGAAAAATGGAGCTTTTGACCCCGTGATGAAGTACCATGCTACCCCTGATGCCGCCCCAGGGACTTGCGATTGGATCAAGCAGGATACTACATTCCTCAACTGGTTTGATGCCCGCACAAGCTCTTGGCTTTGGGTTCATGGTTCCCCGGGCTCAGGCAAATCGGTTCTAGTCAAATATGTCATCGATCTCTTGCGGCAACGACCGGAAAAAGAACAAGCCACCGATGTTTCAGATGTTGTTTCCTACATATTCTGTGATGGGAAAGTAACTCTAGACGAGACTGCTTCTTGTCTTGTTCTGAGATCTATCCTGTCCCAGATTCTCCAGGCACAAGCGGGTCTGATCAGACATCTGGAAAACAAGATGAACAACGTTGATATCGTCAAACTAACGAGTCAGGAGTTGGCATCAAATATATCCGATATTATGCTATGGGCAAGCAACACTCGGTTTTGGTTGATTGTTGATGCCGTCGACGAGCTTCCCGTAACCGCAGCAGAGGATTTATTGGATGCCATCCGGAGCATATCTGTCAATGACATTAGCAGACGCATCCATATTCTCATTTCCAACCGATCGGGTATTGCCTCACAGTTTTCCCAAATAGCGAATCCTTTATGTCTCGACTCAGAAAAGATGCATGAGATTGTGCAACATTACATTGAACAAAAAGTCACGCAGTTCGGGCGAGAGAATTCTATCCCTCCACACGTGTTGCTTGAAATACAAGCAGGTATAACAGCCCGTTCTAACACCAACTTTCTCATTGCCTCTCTGAGTTGGACCGCCTTCTATGAGGGGATATCACTTTGGAGCCCATCTACGGTGAAGGCCAGGCTACGGGAACTCGATGAACTCAAATTCAACCTTGGACACCTATATGCGAGTCTTCTCGCCAACGTGCCCGGGGATTTCCGGCCAGTTTTGAAGAAAATATTCATGCTCCTCACTGTTGCTCGAAGGCCGCTATCTGTCAACGACATTCATTTTGCCGTCTCCATTAGTGAAGAGCATCGGTCTTACGAACACGTCCAGAGCAACTTTGGTTTCAATTTCGAGCGGGTTCTACGAAGATTCTGCACGCCTTTCTTATCGGTTGATTCAGTAGGCTCTGTGCAGTTCCGACATCATTCTTTCCGAGAGTTTTTGACTCAGAAGAGGGTGGATACTATGGATGAAGAGCTTAGAAGGCAATTTCGCTCCTCTATTCTGGGCTGCGAGTATTTTGCGAATTGGGTCTGCTTTAAAGTTCTCACCTTCACGGACTGGAAGGATTACGACGGCGAGATCGTAGATTTCAAGCAAGACCAGAACAGCGCAACTGTTCGTCAGGACGGCCAATTTCTCTCCGCCGATATACCAGAACTGCCTCTGTTGCTATACGCCATTGAAAATTTTAACAGCCATTTAGAAAAGGTCCAGGATGAGCCTGAAGTCATTCAATCCGCGGCCAGTTTCTTTATGGAAGAGAAAGTCAAGGTTTTCTACCAACTCTATTCTAAACTCGAACTTGAATTTCGAAATCATGGACTTCGTCTACAGCCGGACCTGGAGATCAACTGCCCCCCAATGCATCTTCTGATCCAGTTAGGAGATTTCCTGGAAATATTCAAGGCCATCAAGGGGGATTTGAACAAGCTCGATGAATCAGGGTACTCTCCGCTGGCCTGGGCGGTCAGTAAAAATCGATCTAAGCTCATGAAGTTCCTACTTCTCAATCACAGAGTCGATCCAAACATTGGCCTCGCCAATAGGTACAAGCCACTCCACCTCTCAATACAAGATACGAAGGCGTTTCTACTACTCATTTCATCCCCAAAGGTAGACATTAATTGCAAAGGGATTAGAGGCCGTACAGTGCTGCACAATATCATTTCTCGCGGCCAAGCACTTGCGCATTTACTCCCTCCCCTGCTGGAAAGGGAAGACCTTGATACAAATGCTCTGGATGGCGATGGGGTATCACCTTTGATATTTGCCCTTAGCAGAGGAGATGGGTATCAGGCTGTAATGCAGCTTCTGAAGCGTAGCCTGGGGGAGAAACTTGATGTCTCTGCGACTGACGGCAACGGAACAAACGCTCTAGCCCTCGCCAGTCTTCAGGGCTGGACGGAGGTGCGCAAAATTTAGTCTCCAGAGACCGGTCACAAATGTTCACTCTTGGCCAAGATGGAATGAACATGCTTACTAGAGCGGCGTACTTTGGAAATCAGCAAGAGTTGAAGGAATTGCTTTCGTCTGTACCCCGGGCCGATGTTGTACGCCTCAGCAACGAAGGCCGGTTCAACTTAATGAACCTTTGTGCACAACAAGACTGGGCTAGTATGCTTGAGCACCTTCGTGTCAATTTTGGACTAGAAAGCCAGGAGCAAGACACCAGAGGACGGACGGTCCTGCACTGGGCGGCGTTCTCAGGCTGGAGCTACGCTGAGTCGAACCTTTCCAGAGTTCAACGGGGTTTAATCAACGTTCAAGATTTTGACGGCAGTACTCCCTTGCATCTAGCAGCTGACCATCGAAACTTACCGGCTGTTGAATTCTTACTCAAGGAGGGAGCCAACCTACTCATCCGCGACAAATATGGGCGGACTCCAGTGCACATTGCTGCCAGCTCGGGTGCAAAAGCAATCCTAGAGCTGATGCTACTCAGTCCAATCCGCGAGTTTGGAAGAGACAAGCAAGGGCTCTCACTTCTTCATTATATTGCAACTTGGGAATGGCCTCCAGTTTTAGCCAAATTCATCACGCAGAAACGGCCTATTATCGACGTCCGGGACAAAGATCGACGGACACCTCTACACTATGCAGCAATTTACGGAAACACGGTGGTCGGCAGGGCGCTGATGGACGCGGGTGCCAATATTGAACTGAGAGATTGCATTGGCTTCACTCCGGTGTTTCATGCAATCCGACAGGGCCATGTTGCATTCGCATCGCTGTTGCACTCCCGGTGCGCAGACCTATACAGACGTGATTTCTTCAACAGGGACACGGCAGATATAATTGGTTTGGATTCCAGCCCAGAGATGATTGAGCTTCTCCGGAAATTGAAAGCGCCCTTCCCAACACAGAGGAGGAGACCATACTCTCCCCCAAGAGGGAGTGAACCTCCTCCAAAATCGACTGCTCCTGGGACGATTTGGGCCATATCCCATCCCCGGCGAGATGAGGAAGTAAAAGAGCCTTTGTGCCCTTCCTGCCAGGAAAACGATCGTCAGATCAACAAAAGGTCAAGTAAGAATCTCCAGCTTACTGTGCTGGCGCGCCATCTAGACTGTATCGGATCATATTTCCTGGCGTATACGGATGAGCCTTTCCAACTTCACCAGGGAAGGTCGGCGTTTCACGTTGCGGCCTACCTTGGCGACATCTCGATTATGCGAGAGCTTTGCGCTTTTGATACTTCTGGCTATTTCGATGCGAACACCGCGGAAGGGACACCCGCTCTGATAGCGGCCTCGTCTGGACATTTTGACATTGCACATGAACTGATTCTGCGTGGAGCAGATCCCCTCCAAGTGACAGGAAATGGCTTCAACATGCTCCACCTCGCAGCACAGGGAGGCCATCTTCCACTAGTTGAGACACTCATCTCTAAAGGGCTCAGTGTGGACACAAAAGCCAAAAACGAAGACGGTCTTGTTGCATTGCATATGGCCGTTGACCAAAAGCAAAAGGAGGTGGTGAAGTTCCTGCTTAGATTTTACAAACCCCGATATCGATTGGACCCTGATCAAAGCGTTGCACTCTTCTTACTTGGAAGTGGACATTTCCACATTGATCCTGAACAGAAGTTAATCAAGGTCAACAAGTATGAACACCTGGAGGATATGCCAAGGTTCTTCTGGTCAGAAGGAGAGATTGCGAGTGATTTAGCACGTTCATTTTCATTGCTATCCAATGGAGGCTCGCCATATCCTATCTTGGCTTATGTCATTCAGCGTCGCCGCCGTCTTTTCCAGTTCGACAAGTCGGACCTTCTCTCATTTCTGTTGAAAATGAGCAGTGGCCGGTGTGACAGTATGGTAATTCACTGCGTGTCTGCTGGTCTTATGCCCCATGACACGACCAGCTTGCTTCAAGTGCCGATGGAGGACCACACGCTCTGGCATCTTGTCAATCACGGTGTCAATCCTCTCATCGTGTTCTCGGATGGTTCCAACATACTACATCATATGTTGCGCCTCAAGTATCTTTGGACGACATCAAAGGGCTCTATGAATAAGTCAATCGAAACGCTAGTGTCTCTGGGTGTAGACATCAACGCTCAAAACTCGGAGGGAGAAACACCGTTACTAGTACTTCTATCAACCCCAATGGTAGACAGTGAGCAATTCTTTAGTACTGTGGAGGGCGTAATAAAGAATGGAGCAGATCCACGGATTCCAAGAAAGGATGGCATCACGGCTTTGGACTTGGCGAGGAAAGGCTTTCCATGGTCATATCCCGTTTACAGACTGATTCAAAACGCACACAAGGCCTTAGATTTAAAGTAATCATATATAGAGGAGTGATGAATGAACTAAGGACTATAAGCTATGCTAATTGAAATCGAAATGGTGGACGGACTGCCTTAATATAATAGGAACACCGGCAGGATGACAGCTCCGTGGGGCATCAACAAAATATTCATATAAGCCTCAAGGTCTCTGGTGCTTCAATACGGAAATTTTTAGTAATTTGCTTTTACATGAAGATTTTAAGGAAATGCATATTTTACACATAGTCTGCATTCTTGCTCTGGAGAAAAAACTTGGAATGATTTCATTAGGCAAGTGGCTAGGATGTTTATATGTGTCCGCCTTACGGCTGCCTCGTATACTATTTATATGACAGACTACATGTTTCGAATGCTTAAGACGCGTCATAATTAGTGGCAAAAGTGTGGATGCGGAGCAAACAACCTGTCAGCATTAGAATAAGACCACACCGAATCTCCTTCAAATGTTCCCCACTTCGTCACTCTTGAATCCTCCCATAATAAACGTGTTTTCACTTTGATTAGGTGTAGATTGATTGACGACTGCATTTCCCATGGACGAACTTTTACTTGAACCTCAGGCTGAAAGTCAGCCTGGATCTGAGGAACTCGGTCAGAAGGCGATGCAAACGACGAAGATACCTGCAGATATCGAAGACGGAGCCGAGATCACAAAGAGACGAATTACAAATGACTATTCGTCGTATAAGGCGCTAAGCACCGAGCCTGGTAAAGAAAATATCAGGCTGTTACACGTACTGCCTCAAAAGAACGTTGACGATGACGATGAGGAGCTTGTCTGCGTGTTGAGCGACCCAATCGCGAAAACTGGCCGGATTGTGTACATCGCTTTATCGTACTGTTGGGGAGACATGGCGCGGCAGCGTAGCATCAGTCTCGTCCACCACAGTTTCGACCAACCGGATGATAGCATCGTTCAAGAGCCTGAAGACGGAGTTCAAGCCGTTGCTGTCAATGTGACCACTAAGAAAACATTTAATGTAACAGACTCGCTCTATCAGGCTCTAAAGAGCCTCCGAAAGTCGAAAGCTCAAATCGAGGAAAGTTTTCCTTTGTTCGACTACCAGCCTCTGTGGGTAGATGCTCTATGTATCAACCAAAGTGATATTGAAGAAAGAAACAGCCAGGTTGGGATAATGAGGAGTATATACTCCCAGGCTATGCTCGTATTCATCTGGATGGGTGAGGATGAAGATGTCGTGCGCGGGTTACACATCATTGTGGGCCTCGTAAGGGTGATGTCTGAGAGGTATGGAGATGAATTCGATATCTTGAACCCAACAGACGAACAACTTGGGACATTTCTGTCTTCAGGTGGATACAACTTTGGAGACGAGAACTTGGGTCCGGGGGGCTGTCTCCAAGTCTTGGGACGCTTTTTCAATAACCCGTACTTTCGACGGATCTGGGTTCTTCAGGAAGCCTCATGCAACCCCCAGTTGACCTTCATCCATATTACCAACGCACAGGTTCCTTTGAGCTATATACTTGTTGCTGAGCGATGCTACAAGTTGTGGGAAACTCTGTATTTTACTGGCAAACCCACTCTTCCAGTCGCCTGGGGGTCAATGCTGCGAAAGCAATTACTTCACATCAGAGATTTCCAACAGAAGAACGGTGAGAAGAGGTCACACAATAAGAAAACATGCAGCTTGCTTGGAAGGCTATATAATCTCTTCGAGCATACCTATACGGATTTTGAAGCTACAGACCCACGCGACAAGCTCTATGCGCTACTCGACTTTGCTCTAGAGACTCAAAATGGTATGGGATCAAGGCAAGATCTAGCGCCAGATTACAACAAGACTGTAACCGAGGTCTTTTCCAACTTCACGCTATGGTGCATTCGATACTCTGGGAATCTTGACGTGCTCGGCTTACTTGCCAGTGGGCCGCGCCGAGTCCTACCAGAGGATTTTGCCAGGCTTGGGGCGCATGATCCGCCTACCCAGTCATATCTTGATGTCAGATCCCATCCTTCATGGGCTGTTTGGCCTACTGGTGGAGGAATCTGGACTCAAGGCAGCCTGGCGAAAGAACCCAACTTTGGCCTAGCTACACAGAGAGAAGTCCGTCTCTTCCAGCTCGCTACTCATCCAATGATTAGACTTCCTGAAGATCTAACTCACCGAATTATAAGCCTCGGTGGCCTACAGATCGGAAAGGTCAAGTCCGTTTTCCAAATGCCTCTTAAATGTATGCAAACTACTGTTGAGAACTCGTTTCTATCTAAAAAGTGGGGGACAGAGGCGTTAGAAAAAGACATGGAGACAGATCGAGCGATGCCCGTCATGATTTTGACTCATCCCTATAATCGTGGCTTATTTAGAGGCGGCATCCCTCTTCTCTGGTCAATGATTAGTAAAAGCGAGTCACCGCCTATCATCATCGACGACGAAGAGGGCGGAACACTCAGCTCCCAAGAATGGTTAGGCAGGCAAGGGGGTAGATACAACGGAAAAGATGAACTGATGTTTCGAGACTTTCTAGAGACTCTTCTCCTGAGCCCAGTCTACCGCGGTGAGAACTCCCTGGACCATCAAGATGATACAGTACCCGATGGTCCCTGGAGTGACAAAGACATGGCGACGAGCATAGCAATGTGCTGGGGAGAGAACGATCCTCGTTTTATGTTTCCTCCGCCAAGGATTGCGGGGATCTTGAAAGGCGAACTATTTGAAAGGCCCGTCCCACAACCAAAATTGTTTCCACTGCAATGCCGTGGCGTGGGTAAATGCTTTTTTATCACTGAGGATGAACGGATGGGTATGTGCTCACCGGACGTACGTTCCGGTGACATTATTATTGCGCTTTTCGGATCTCGTCTTCCTTTTGTGGTACGCCCAGTGAGGCAAGAAACCAAATTTGAAGGGGACGATTGGTCCTTCAAAGGTTCCGAAGAACTAAAAGATCATCTGTACAGATTCATGGGGGAATGTTATCTACATGAGCAAATGACGAGCTCATTCTTCAGGGATCAAGGCATGGAATCAAGGCAGATGGAAGTGTTTAATTTATGTTAGCCACTGAGAGAACCCTTTCTCAAGTTATCACTTATATGCGACCCCACTGAAAGACTTTCCAAAACATATGTGCGACTCCACTGGGGAGGAGGTTGTTCGATTTCTCCGGCCCTCTTCCCTTTCTATACTTCGACCACCACTCCACCAGGTAAAGGGTGAACCTAGATCAAGGATGCAACGCACTCTCGCTCTTTCGACTGGGCCTGCTGCCAGATTATCCACGATTTTCTCCTGTAACTCGGTGGGAAGTCCTCGAAGTGTTGTCACAGGGCTGACACTAAGCGTGGCTTGCAGAAGCTGATCGATGGCTGCATCCGAAGGAGGGAGGGTGCCGTCAAACAAACGCTCGGCCTTCGTACACCTTTCATTCTCGGAATTAATCCGATACATGCTGACTTCTCTTACAGACAATACCAGGTAAGTCCGATCCCCGACCACAGACATGCCATGTTCTGCTTTTGAAACACAGTATTGTTGGAAGTCTTCTCGGATGAGATGAACTGCATGGCAAGGGTGCTGTGATGAAACAACAGATGCCCCGCCTACTCGTACAATATGTCCACTAAATGGCTCCCACTCGGGAAGATTATTTAACCAGACCAAGAAGCCGCCGGTTCCTTGGCGTTGTGTCGTAATCTCCTTCACTTCAAAATCTAGCGTCACAATCTTGATGATAGCATAAGCGAGCCTTCTGAACGTTGAGTGGTTGAATCGGCCAGAAAGAACGTGTCTCCATTGGTATGCAAAGTCTGTCAACATCTTCTGAACCAGAGCCTTATGTCGCTCTAAGCGATCTTTGCAGATCCCATTACGCCGCATTATGCATTGCGAGGCTCGAGGGGGTCGAAAGGCTTGGATAGAAGTTGGTGGCTTGTAAGGCTCGAAATCACTGACGGAAATAGGACGCTGACGGAGAAGGCTGAGAGATACTGAAGTGTAGTGGTCTGTTTTATGAAGCCGGAGGAGATCGTTATCGAGATCAAAAATCCATACGGTATTGATCAGTTTACCTCGTGTATCAAGAAATGGGTCGACAATATCCTCTTGCTGACGCCATTCCCCAGCAAATAACGAGTATATTGTGTCCAACGTGGATTCTATTAGCCTATTAGAATTGTTTATCAAGTGTGACTATCAGTTATGGACTGACCTGCCACTGTGCCTTGGAGGGCGTTTGAATATCGCTCCAGCATCTTGTCATCTTCGACGCTACGTTTGGCACAGCGATAGACAGTTCCTAAGTACGTTAGCGTAGCTGTACTTATAATGAGACGGAATGATGTACCCTGCAAGCTGATGTAAATATGTGCAGCCATGGCGAAGTTCGAATTGCTCTAGGAATTTATGAGTAGAGAAATAGAAAAAGGCTGGTGCCAGACAAAATAAACAATGAATGCCACAACACAAGACCCACAGAGACGGAAAAGGGTTATGCCGAGCAGTTTAATGAATGAAGAAATTAATCACGGCACAAACCAAACAATGTCGCAGCCTTCTCTCTGGCTAAGTAGAAGTAGTAGTCTAACAACGGCTGCTCTACATCAGCCACTATCACACATGCGAGCCCATTAATGGATAACTTGACAATCCTGCGCCTGTTTTTCATCTGTGTTCTAAACCCAGTGCTACGAAGGCTGCTGTTTTTACAGTATTCTTAAGCAAGAATCTCACAGTCATCGTGATACAAGACGAAACAAGCTAGGATAGGCAAAATTTCCAAGCCTTTCTAGCTCATCTTCTCCCTTTTCTCGCTATGGGGTGGTCTATCGAATCTCAAGAACGTCTAGCTCTGTTCCTTCAGCAGCCACTGCCTCCCCAACTCCGCCGTACATCAGACCGTGGACAAAACAAGGGCCAACATAAGAGTAAGCCTCATCAGCTTCGGATGGAATCCTGCGCAGGAGAACTGGAAATGAGCATCCGCTCAAGACGTAGAGCTGATCCCCAGGCAACATATTCAAGGGGCCGAGACCTACGCTTCCATCCGAGGTACGAAAGACGCGACCGCAGAACAGCCCTCGACTAACGTTTACATATATCGACATTTGAGCACTTGAATCCACTTCCATGTAATGCGGGTCAAGGTAGTGCCTGCTCGTTATGGCCTCTGGAACTTCATGGCCCCAGAATATCTGGCTCCGACAAAAGTTGGCCAAGGTCCCATGCTGAGGATCGTAACCCCATCGTTGGCATAGTTTAAGAGTCCTTGTCATGGTTTCGACCGTCGGACCCTTTCCAGGAGCTCTCGAAAGGATATTTAGAAAGGCTCGACAAAGCTGGTCTACGCGACCGTAATCTTTGTATAGCTTCTCAGTTCCCGCGATTATCTGGTTTGTGCTTTCCACTTTATCCAGCGTGATTGTCCTTAGAATGAGCTGCAGAGGCGGTGCGGCGCTCTTCGCTTGATCAATCGCATCGGTGAAGCCCTCCATTGTAGAAACCAGGTAATTCTGGAATCCATTCACGCCTTGGTGTTGTGCCTCTGTGGGATCGTCTCCTACCCAGTCAACAGCGCCATGCATGACTCCAACTTCGTGCAACGTAAACTCGTCGTCCACCCCCATCACTCCTTCCGGGAGACCTTTGTTGGCCTCATAATTTCCAAAGTTGTCGTTGAGCTGCTTCGCTACAGCAGCGTCCGGCCGAGTCAGGGTATCCCAGTTAGGGACCCATGAAGGAAGCTTGAAGTCTGAATGATCACCGTAACAAAGACCGGAAAACTTTAAACAAGGGTCCAACCCTCCAGATCTCATCCAGGAAGCTGCCGCTGCGCCATATGTTTGCCGAACATCCTTGGTATAGTCGGGCTCTATCGGGCTGATATTGAGGGCGTAGAAAGCGAATAGCTTGTCCCGGGGGTCTGTGGCCAACTGGCCCGTAGTTTCGGAGAATAGTACCAGGTTTTGTTGAGAATCATCAAGCGGCTGCTGTTGCAAAACCTTGCAGTGGTTGACCAGTCGCAAGGGAAGGTAAGCTTGCGAACCCATCTCAAGGTGCACCGCGAGATTCGAGCGTGGATCAGGGATTTCAACCATACCACGACTTACTGCCATCTGGAGGGCAACCATTCCCTTTAGAGTCTCCCATCCGAGGGTCTTATCTCCGACCTGAAACCATAGGGTGCGTGGGAGAACCATTTCCTGGATAGTCCAGCTGCGCTTCCAGTAAGGCAGCTCTAGAAATCTATCCAGGCTGTTCCAGTATTTATTGTAGGCCGGAGGTGAGGGATCTGTCACCTCCCAATACTGTGGATATCGGCGCATCAACTCGGAGGCTTCTACCGTCCTCATGTTTCCTCCTATGTCGTTGAGCAACTGTAGCCCCAATTCCACTTCATCGCTGCTTGGTCCGAGCCAAGCTATTACCTCCTTTGCCTCCTTGTATATCCTGTCCATCATTCTCACTTGAGAAGTCTTCTCCAGGTCATCTGTCTGGTTGATACATATGGCATCGGCCCATACTAAACAGCTCCCATCTGGGAGCCTCGGCAGTGAAGCCTGCATGAACTGCAAGGCTGATGCGAGATTCGCAGTCGCATTGAAAACAGCATCTTCGATGATGATTTCTTTGGTGATTGATGGATCTCCCCAGACATAAGAGAGAGCTGTGTACCCCACTCTCTGGCTGTCCAACGAGGCATGAAGGATTTTGCACTGCACCCGCCCACCCTCATCCAACGTTGGCAGGATGTCTATGAGGCGGATTTCGCTTGTATTTGGATTGAGACTTTGGTATATTGAGCTGGAGAACGTTCGAGGCATGGCGATGGTACAGCTCTCTTCGTGATATATTGAGAAAAATGCGATGTTTTTCTATGTAGGTAGTTGAGCGAAAATAATATTACCTTGCTTCCAGGGGCGGCATTATTTCGTAAGCTGACTAGAGGGTACCCACGGTAGTCTATATTACGATCTATGGAATTTACTGTTATCAAGCATTATATATCATTACTTAGAATAATAAGTAAATAAAGTGACATTATTGTTTGTTTATTTATTTTAAAGAAGAAGAAGAAGAAGAAAAAGAAATCATTTGGTTCAAATCATAAGAACTCAAGTGTATTATTCATACCGCCCTCCAAGTCACCCTAGTACTCTAAGTTCTTCTATTCCAACGAATTCCTACTCTATCAGCTACGGCTTTGGACAACTTCATCGCGAATCACTGACCTCTCTGTCCCGACGAGCGCGCGGTTACAGACAGCTCAGTCAGCCAGACCTGACGGTTGTGTCCACATGACCAGAAACTCGAGGACAGCTAGTTAGTCCGCGCCCGACGAACTTTTCTGCCCGGATTGAACTCAACGGACAACCCTATCGTCAGCCCATGAAGAGCCTGTTCGTGCGAGTCGAAAACCACGGACAGCAATATCGTCTTCCCTGACGAACCCGTCCATCTGAGCAGGGCAACTAAGACGAGCCAGTCGTCAATCAAATAGCTGCTTCCAACTGCAGCTAGAAATTGTCCCTGTCGGCATGTTCAGAGGAGCCCTCAAATATAGCCTGATTTAGCAAAACCATTACAAATGAAAACACATCGATCCCCTCAAATTTGCTCGTTTAATGACTTCAACAGCTGAGACCGACCCCTGTTGGTTGGCCTTTTGAAGGGGTGCTCAACAACACACCAGAATCCAGTGAGAACATTGACCTTGAAGCTTGCTTTTCTAGAACCTCAATTGGTAGTGGATGGCAAGCACTCTGGAAAAGACACATGTTATCACAGACTCCTGTCTCCATTGGCAGTCCTTGGCTCTGGGTGTCAGCGCCACGGGATCGAAACCAACGGCAGTACGGTTATTTCCAACTCTGATACCATAGCCTCAATTGCTAGCCACGAGTAGTGTGAAATTGTCTTTCGCCTTCGGGGATACCCGTATCCTAGCGTGCCATGTTTCTCTGGGTATTGATCCACCTTGAGGCCAACATTTGTCCTTGCGCCCCCTTTCATATTCTAGGCTTATCCCCTTTTTCCGAGTATGTGTTGGGTTTATCCAAGCTTCACCGTTATGTTCAGGGTTTCGACAAGCAACTCGATGGTAGCCTTTTTCCAAGTTCCTTTATAGCAATGGCGTAGTCAGTAATAGCGAAACAAATCTTTAATAAAGAGTGGCACGGATTACTTAACTTTTATTTGCAAAGCATGAGAAAGGAGAGAGCCAAGGGTGAGAACATGCCCCTGGAAGACATTGATTAGATCTTACCCCACGCGCACGCTTCAGCCCTCTTGCAATTTGAAGCCGAAAATCTGATAAGATGTTATCTGTACACGATCAATTACGAGTTGATGCCCAGCTAGGGTTTCTCTGAGGCTGTCGATGTACCCGCGAAGAAGTGACGGTTGACTTTCGTCGAGAGTGTGGCTCAAGTGAGCGCCACAAACGAGACACGCAAAGAAACCTTGGGGGGAGGTATCTAGTATAAACATAAAGGTATGAGGAATGAGAATATAATATTCGTACATTGAAACGTAAAACCTAAAAGCCCAACATCGCAAGAGCGAGGATGACTTGTCTAGGTCGCTTCGTAGATACGGATATGGCAAATCTCAGCTGAAGAAGATTTGACCCCACGTCTCTGGCAACATTGGACATGTGGCTAGGTAGAGGCTGGCTACGCGAGGGCCTCAGGCACAAACGGAACACTCAAGGTGTTGGCCTGGGGCATCCAGGTCTTGACGTGGTCTTTCGCCAGCGTCTTAGGTACTAGGCAGCCGCTGTACCGCCTCTCCATACTGGAACCTAGGTACTTCAAGCATGTACGTAGGTCTATGAAGGCAGGAACACGCAAAATGCAAAAAAAAGAATAGAAAGGGAAGGATTCGAACCCCCATCTCTGCCAGACAGGACATGCCCAGGAGCCCCAGATCCACGTCCATTCCGGGCGTTGACCTGGGGTTCTTGCAACCTAACAGCGTCATTACCATTAGACCACCTCTCCGAGTTGTTTTGCCTTCCCATATTCTAGTATATGAGGTGTATTGGCTCTACACACACAGCTACTGCCCGCCAAGGTCAAAATGTTTAGTCTAGGTGCTATATCAAATCTTTTTACGACCAGTAAGTTTCTTACTCCTAGGTTAGAGTATAACCTCCCGAGGTATGTAATATACGAAGACATCCTACTACTAGTAGGGCTCCCGAACACGCCTGGTTTAACTTGACCCTATTCTAATGAAGTTGAGATGTTATATTTAATAACAATAATCCTTTTAGGGACTTATGTAAAGGGGAGAGATATCCCTAGTTACTAAGAAGTAACCACTCTACATTTTATAGCTTTCACTAGATTCTACATCTTAAATATATATTAACACTAATAATACTAAGATAGGCTAATCCACCTAATAGGTTTCTACCTTATATTTATTAATATATACTATAAGTATAATATCTACTAATAGCTAGTTTATTTCTCACCCTAAATAGAGCGCCTGTGTAGTATAAATAAGTTATAGTATAAACATTTACTAACTTAACTATCTCTTCCACACCGAAGAGGATATGAAGAAGCAGACCTAGACTATTTTGTTCCCGATCTGTTTGGCTCCGACCCTGAACCAGTCCGATGAAGTTTACATGTACGGGATTGCTCTTATAAATCTTGATAATGAAGTCTATACACGTCGTGGAATGTGGCAAAATCTGATGCCGTCTGAACAGGAAGCAAAGGGAGTTCTCCAGGTCTTGCCAGAGTCTGAGATTACGATTATACAAGAGGGAAGATTGTAATTAGAGTCTGCATTCCTAGACTATTAGGCTAAGTCTATTATTTTAATTCATCCATCATGCTTAGTACTGAAGATCTTGATAGAATGATGGCGTGTAGATTGATAACTGCTTTGGCTGGTGAGAAAGGAGGATTACGGTTCATCAGACTACGCGGCGAGTCATGGCGTCCGTTTTCTTACTATGTTTGGTTGACCAGCATCTTTTGTAGCGCTAATTCAAAGTTTTATTTTATCTGAAAGTATATTTATAGTCATAAGAAGTTTATAAAGTGGCATGTGGCAAAGAAAGGGTAGTACCTCGTTAAACAGAAAAAGGGTCAGGCGCAGGGTAGCCAGTGACCAGCATTGACGACTTCTTCATGTACAAGTATAATAAAAATGAATCTAAGGTGCACAGGACTCAGACCAGCCTAGATAGACGACCATAGACATGCAACTAAACGGCCAGTCGAAGCCCTCCTAGATTCCTCACCTGTGGTGACGGATGGTGATGGTCCGCAATGGGCTGCCGGCTCAACGGCAACCTGCTGGACCCTGCAAGCCCGGCAAGTGGGTGACATTGAAATTGAGACACTTAAACATTAAGCTGCTTATTTTCGAGTCTGCGACTGGTATTGTCAGACTATTGAGTGCTAATAATATATATTTCAGAGATAATATAGTGTATATTATCACTTTATTTCATTTTATACTACTGAATTTCTCTATTCATCATAGAAAGTAGTCTGTTTATAACCACTCTTCCATTAGGTGTCTCATTTCTCCTGTCACCCACTTGCCCGGCAAAGGAGCGCCAGAAAACAGGCCACAGTCCAGGGGCAACCCCGCTGGGCCCTCGGATAACTTGGGCAAGCTCCAGTGGGTACAGTTCCCTTAGCCCGCCGAGCCGTCCAGTATAAATGGGCGAACTAACCTCCAGCCAGCAGATCAAAGGCGTTCGGGCAGAAAGCGTATTGGTGGTTGCCTTGCCGTGTCACCACAGCATCAGCACATAGCGATGGAGCCTGCAGTGCCAATGGCTCCCTCCCAAGGACACCATCTCTCAGGCGTCCAGCTCAGGCATCCAGCAGCCCGTGAAACGTGAGGTGGCCTGTCAGCCTCACTACCTACGACCGACGAAGCTCTTGCGTACCGACTTGCGTGTCGATTGCCCCTCCTCCACCTCGACCAAACTTCTTCAACACATCATCCGGCATCGTGTTTCCATCCAATCCGACCGACTGCGTGGTGTTATCCGCTTGCTGCATGCCCCGAACACGGTGTCGAAGTCCCGTCTACCGATTATCTCCATGGCTGCAACCCACGTCATCCGCCCCGAGATCGAGGACGACTGGCAGGACCTGGACAGCAACCTGTCAGTCCGATCGCTGCCCGCCTCCGACGACGAGTTCAGTGAAGATGAAGCGAGCGTCGTGAAAGTCGGCTCCCGAGCACCCCCGCCCACAGCAGCAGATACACCAACCGCATCGTCACTTCATCCAGATGCAGTCGTCCCCGCAAAGTCGAATGCGACCGTTGCTGCTACCCACAGCGCTAACGACACCTCCGTAATCGACCTGCCGCTTCGACCCGCCACCCTCGGCCTAGGCACTTCCCCATTGCCAACGAGCCAATACCCGCTCTCTCTGTCTCAAGACAGTGATGTTTTTGGGACAAGAGAGGAACCAGCAGGCCCCGACGGCCAAGGAGATGCCCGATCCGAAACCTCCGACGGCACGGTTCGAGATCCATCCGAAAACCCTGTCGAGCATCACGCGGTCCTCGAATCCCTGGCCCTGCTCGTCAAAGAGCTAAGGGAGGAGTTGCAGCAGACCATCGCCGACCTTCCCTCGTTCAACGTCCCGATAGTGTGTAAAATCCAGGACGCATTGCACGTCCTCTCCGATCACTTCAACGACTTGGAACCCATCCTCGCCGCGTACTCCAAACACTGGACGAGGCATGGCCAGGCCCTGGCTGCAGATCAGATTCCTTTGCACACCGGGCTGATGAGTTGGATGGATACCCTCGAGCCTTGCATGATTGATCTTCAAAGCGAGGTGCGAGCGCAGGCCGAGCTTGCTCATGCCAGTTCAGAGAATAATACTACCACACCAGCTGTCGCCGCCGCATTCGTTGACTACCTAGTTGAACTTGAGGACCTCTCTGAAACCTTGACTGAATTTCTCCCCATTATGAAACTGTATGTGCTGTCCTGTCATTTTCGTAAATCACCCCAACTATTTTCTAATGCATGTGCCAGTGATTTCTCCGAGTTCCAGACCAAGTTCATGATCTTCCCCGAGTGCGATTCTGAGTCGACTGATGCCGAGAGTCATCGTCAGGGTCCTCGCCCGGAGATAATTAACATCCGCCGAGAACTCTACGCTCTCAAGGACCAGCTCCAGGCCACGTCTACCCTCGTCAATCCCATCTTTGACGGCAACCTCGACTGCTTCAAGAGCAAAAATGGAAATGACGCTCTCAGGGCCATGGAGATCCTCGATACTCTGAGCGCCGTCATCTCGACCAGCCTGACCAACACCGGCTCGGACTGGATCGAATCATCCATGAGTCCCAATGCGCAGGATGCTCAGATTTCCTACCCAGCGTTCGCCTCCCTCAGCCCGGACGTACTCCATGATGTTGCTAGCCACTTGGTCCAGTTCCGGGAGGAGCTCGACTATGACGATGATCCCGAGATTGAGCGCGAGTTCGGCAAGGACGCGATCCTCAAGCATCAGATTTTTAAGCTTGCCGAGGATGGAGTGCTGACGACATTGCTTGCCACGCTGGACTTTCTCCAGTGTCTGCTGATGGGAGAATCATTGGATTGAGTGGCAGTAGCGGGACCAGCAACGTTTCATGCTAGTTTTGGGGAGAGTTTATTCTATCCGATGTGCGGTCTGAAGAGAGGCAAGGAGTGAGAATGCAGGAGGTCGGACTTCACGTTTCTAGTCATCAAGCGAACACAGCATCAAGTTTGATAACAATTTGTTCTATTATTTGGATTTGACAGAACTACACAGAAAGTCAATGATTGAACAAGGCAAAAACGCTCTCTTTACGATTCATTCTGGCTACTCTCAAGACTTTGCTAACTACAGCAGCATTTGGGCCCCATACTTCACCCAAAACTCACATTTCTCCTTAAGCTCAGAAGGAATCTCCTCCATCTCGGTCGTCCCCCTCGTCCCGAACACGATCCGCCGGGGCGATCCCGTCTCCCAGTTGCGCCACTCTGCTGTCCCGGGATAGCGATGCTTGTTCGGGTCCAGCGACCGGATGAAGCTCGTCCAATAGCCCTGCATGATGGGCGAGGCCATCTCGTTGATGCCCCCGGGCTTGTAGCTCTCGGGCGCGCCTTCTTTGCCATACTTGGTCCCCAGCAGAGCATCCGTCTCGACGGTATGCGGGACACCCAGTCCCTCTCTCATGAGGGCCGGGTCCTCTACATTCCAGAGATACGAGTACGATGCGGACGAGCCCAGCGCCCTGAGCTGCGATGACATGAACAGCGCCGGGCACATGAACCTGATGTCGCCGTACACGTCGCTCAGCTGCCTCCAGTAGCATCCCGCCTTCGGGCATGTTTTGTTGGCGTTCGGGTAGAGCCTGTTGACCTCGCCAAACATGTCTGGCGTGATGGTCGGGTACTGGTTCGCCACCCAGAGGTTGCTGTCGATCAGGCTCGCCGTGGTCCTCTCGGTGAAGTCGGTGCCGCCGTTCTTGTCGTCCCCGATGATGGTGGGCACCTTGATCACCCTGCCCTCCGCAAACGCGCGGTAGGGGTAGTCGGGGATGAACTCGTTGTCGAGCACGGGCAGCCACTGGTACAGGGGCGGCTTGGCACCCCGGGGCAGGGGCAGGTTGAACGTGTTGACCTTCTGGATCTCCACGGCCGTCTTGTTCCGCAGGCAGGCCAGGCTGTCCCTGACGGTGCACCCGAGGCGGGTGGCGAGGTTGTTGTACTGGTACTGGGACTCCTCGACGGTGAGGATGGTGGCGTACGAGGCGGAGGCGAGGGTCGCGCCGTGGAAGAGGCCGCGGTCGGTGCCGTTGTCCGCCATCATGTGCATGCTCACACTGGCGGCGCCGGCGCTGCTCCCGACCACGACGACGTGGTCTTTGTTGCCGCCGAACTTTTGGATGTGCTGCTGGACCCACTCGAGGACCTTGCGCTGGTCCCGGAGCCCGTTGTTGGCCTTGATGCTGTCCCCGTTGGTGAGGAAACCCCAGAGGCCGACCCGGTAGTTGAAGTTGACGACCACCATGTCGTACTGGGCCGCGGCGATCAGGCCGGAGCTGTTGAAGTGCGGTCTGGTGTTGGCGTTGAAGGCCCCGCCCTGGATCCAGACCATCACGGGAAGCTTCGAGGTTTCCGTGGCGTTGGAAGGGGCCATGACGTCGAGGTAGAGGCAGTCTTCGGATGTTGCGTTGTAGTTAGGGTCCTGGCCGGTGCGGAGGCATACAGGGCCGTACTAACAGCATCGCTCTCGTTAGTCGCAGAGGCTCTGTTTAGGGTGGGAGTGGGTGCACTTACGTGGTATGCATCTTGTACGCCTTGGACGACTGGAGGGTCCTGGGGAGGACGGAATCTCAAGTCTCCGATCGGGGGAGCTGCGTACTGGATTCCGAGCCATTGGGTGAGCCCATTTTTAAGCTCTTGCCCGCGGTACTTTCTGTATGAAAGATCGACGGTCCGCGGGACGGCTGTGGCCGAAGTGACGAGGAGACAGACGGCGAGGAAGCGGCCGAGCATGGGAATCATATTTACGAGAACTGGCATGGATGGATATGAGCGTGTGCAGATCCTCCACTGGTCTTGAAATGGGGGAGGACAAAGCAAGAAAGTGCGCACACGACATATAAGTACATCCCATGCTTGTTTCTTATCCCGTTCGCCACAGCCGGAGCGGAGTTTCACACCACCTCATTACCAAACCTTGCATGCATGCACTGCACGGCCTCGTTGTCCCAAGCCATCTTCTAGGCTTGCATTCCAGGTAGATGGTCCGTAAGTTTGGCCTTGGGGCATCTGCTTACATGCGAGACGGACCAGGCACGGCGGTGTTTAAGTTTAAAAGGAAAATCCGACCCCTCAGCTCATACGAAATGCTACGTCCTTCATTTTTCCAACATCCAACGGTGTTTCCACCTCAACACCGCTCTTTGTCCGTTTAAATGTCTATCCTTTAGTCCGACTTGCTCCAGCCTATTTTAAGATACGTGCGGGTGTCTTGTATATCAGACGCGGGAGGGATCCCCATTCAACAGTAATCTCAGATAGTCAGGTATATGATGAATCAATCTCATTACCTCATCATACGGGGCTCAGAGTAACCCTTACATCTGAGAAACAGTACTAAAAAGAACAAAGAGGGGGAAATAACGGCTCAATACATCCATGACTATGGCAATCCATTCACAAGAGGGGTATCCTACAGCTGAGACATACTTAAGCGCAGGGTCGATCAATTCGTATGCTGTTTCGCGAGACATTGAGGCGAGGAAGATCATTTCCCGATATTTCTATTAGACATTAGGGAGGGAGGAACCGTGGCTGGGAACGGGCGGCTTTGACTTCAGGGTCCGTCCCGATCTGCCTTCACTCTCAGCGTCATCCTCCCTCTCACTCACTCTCATATCACTCTCATCTCATCTCATCTCACTTTCACAACTAATTTCACTCGCCGTGACGCCTCCCAAAACCCAAATTCAAGATTTCCCTCCTGACCAACGCGTAAAGTAGAGACCAGCATATCTAGCATATATTTTCCATGTCACCAATCTTGTAGAGAACACAATTATCGTTGTGCAACACTCAATCCTGCCCAGTGACCCGGTAGTGGGGCTCGAAATATCGGCCTCCGATGGCGCAATTGACCTCCAGCTCTTATCAACCGCCTCCCAAATGGTCACCACCATCCATCCAGACTCAGACCCAGTCCTTCCACTTCCCCAGAGGCACCAGAAACAGAGCATCTACAACCCCGGGCTCTATGGCCTGACCCCGCCCAACGGCTAGCATTCCATCTCTACCCAGCAGAGAGGGAGGCCGGCAGGCAGAAACGGCATCATGACCGTTCAGAAACACGGCGCAAGGGACGGTCAACACTACGATGGCATCATCCCCACTGAGCATGATCCCCTCCTCCCACGCCCGCCTCAGCCTCCAGCCGGCGACTCGGACCCCCGTGCGCCCGCTCAGGATGACCCCTTTGCCAGCGGCGACGTCGTCACCGCCGAGGAGCACCGCAGCTTCCAGCGCGGCCTCGAGCAGCGCCATCTCTCCATGATTGGCATCGCCGGCGCCATCGGCACGGGTCTCTTCCTCGGCCTCGGCGGCGCTGTCCAGACCGGCGGCCCCCTGGGCGCCCTCCTCGGCTACGGCGTCATCGGCCTCGTCGTCTGCGCCGTCCAGTTCGCCCTGGGCGAGGTCGCCGCCCTGCTCCCCGTCACCGGCTCCTTCGTCCGCCACGCCGAGTTCCTCGTCGATCCCGCCTGGGGCGTCGCCCTCGGCTACAACCTCGTCTACGGCAACATCCTCTCCATCCCCTCCGAGATCACCGCCGTCTGCGTGCTCTTCCGCTTCTGGTGGCCCGACGCCAACCCGACCCCCATCATCCTCGTCTTCGTCCTCCTCACCCTCGCCGTCGGCCTCGCCCGCATCCGCGTCTTCGGCGAGGTCGAGTACCTCTTCGCCTGGCTCAAGGTCCTCCTCATCGTCTTCCTCATCGTCCTCGGCCTCTTCATCGCCCTCGGCGCCATCCCGGGAACCCCCGCCCTCGGCTTCCGCTACTGGCGCGACCCGGGCCCCTTCGTCGAGCACATGGCCCCCGGCGCCCTGGGCCACTTCCTCGGCTTCTGGCAGGCCCTCGCCGGCGCCGTCTTCTCCTTCGCGGGCGTCGAGTCCATCGCCATGGCCGCCGCCGAGACCCAGGACCCCCGCTCCGCCATCCCCGCCGCCTGCAAGCGCGTCTTCCTCCGCATCTTCCTCTTCTACATGCTCGCCATCCTCGTCGTCGGCATGCTCGTCGCCAGCAACGACCCCCGCCTCGACGGCGCCGCGGGCGACGCCGCCCAGAGCCCCTTTGTAATCGCCGCCTCCGCCGCCGGCATCCCCCTCATCCCCTCCGTCGTCAACGCCGTCGTCGTCACCTCGGCCTGGTCCGCCTCCAACCAGAGCCTCCTCTCCGGCTCCCGCGTCCTCTACGGCCTCGCCCTCAAGGGCCAGGCGCCCCGCGTCTTCCTCCGCACCACCAGCTGGGGGTCCCCCTACGCCTGCGTCCTCCTCTTCGGCGCCTTCATGCTCCTCAGCTTCCTCAGCCTCTCCAGCGGCGCCCTCACCGTCTTCTGGTGGTTCGTCGACCTCACCGCCGCCGGCGTCCTCGTCTCCTGGTCCGCCATCCTGTACAACCACATCCGCCTGCGGAGCGCCATGCGCGTCCAGGGGATCCCGGAGTCCCGGCTCCCCTGGCACAACAAGCACACAGGTAACTTCGGACTCAACAGTTTCCCTAAAAACTGAAAAGGAAGGAAAACGCAGCTGAAGCTAACAACATGTCTCGCCCAGTGTACACCTCACGCGCAGCTCTGTGCATGTGCGTCCTCATCCTGCTCACCAGCGGCTTCTCGACATTCATCAAAGGACACTGGGACACGAGCGTCTTCGTCTCATCGTACCTGTATGTACACACCCGGCCCGCCTACTGTCTTTGGGCAGATCGAAACCGTGACTCAGTTTCATTATGCTGACGTTTTTGTCTCTCCAGGGATATTCCGTTGGTTTTGTCCGTCTTCCTGATATGGAAGTTCTGGAAAAACACTAAACCAATACCGCTTCATAAAATTCCCCTGCATGAAGTCTTAGACCACATCGACGAGAGCGGCGAGTAGCAAGCTAAAGAAAAGCACGGGCAGTAACGAAACTGCAATTTACCTGAGACTAGGGATAGATATAAACCCGATATAGAGAGAGCATAGATCACATTAGACAGAGATTTGGGTCAGAATAGAAAAACAGAACAGCTAGAGTTTTATCCTTCTTGGATTGACTAGTTGCGTATACCGACAAAGCTATGCTACTGTAGTCTATATGCCTCGACGAAAAGAACGGACGTATTGTCCAGGCCCAGGCGAGAGCCTTCAAGGCCTCCTTGGCTACTCCAACTGTCCAGACCCCAGGGGTAAATAAATGTTGTTATGACTATAAATTATCGAAAGATCATTTCCCAGCGCCACGCAATGCTAAGCTAGCCAGACAGGTTACAATAACCAAATATGCCGTCCCGACTTATTCTCCGATCCACGCGAATGCCCAATATCAATCCTCGTGTTCGTTGGTATACAGACAAAGAAAAACAAGGGTGTATGGTACAGCTCCAAGTGTGGTGAATAGGTATGCTAAAAGGAAAAAGAAGAAAAGGCTTGAAATTGCTCAACGTTTTTGTTCTTGCAGATAAGATAGGGATACTCTCCAGGGTCACAGGATGGATATATAGTGGTAGACTCCAGTAGAATCCCTGCCCAGAGAGTATGTATAATTGGACTAGGGGACAACACCATGACGCCATTGGTCGACTCGGTTCATTGACGACGATGTGTTCATTGGGAGTTGCGTTTGCATAGGTAGTTGATGCATGCTGTTATGGGCATATGGATTCATAGTCATCCGGTTGAGATTGCCCATACTGTTCATTCCGTTCATGCCACCGTATGGGTTGTTATGTACGTATCCAGGCTGCTGTCCAGGCATTCCGTAGGAGCTGAGTCCCATGACAGATCTGTGTTGGGTGTTGCCAGCGTATGTCTGCCCAAGGAGGGCAGGAGTGGACATAGCACCCTGAAGGCCAAGTCCAGTGTTGCCACCGCCATGTCCGTCATTATAAACGCCGCCACGGTAACCGCCGATAGTGGGTGCTGCCATGGATGTGGGCATCTGCTGTCGCATTGCCGCAAGCTTGGCCTCACGTTCGCGGGCAACGATGGCTTCCTGGTCCATCTTGATCTTCTCGAGCCTGGCCGGGTTCTCTTCCTTCTTGGGATGTGCAGACAACATATCAGCCATGCTTAACCGGCGATTGACGGTGAGCTCGGGCGGGCCAACCAGCGCATTGTGACTCATTTCGATTTCGCGCGCTCTGCGTTCGGCTTGAAGACGACGTCTGCGCTCACCCAGAGTCTCTTCCTCCGGGTTTGCCGCAGGCTCACCATTCTCCTTGGTCCTACCATCGGCCGTGCTGGGTTTCGTTGCCTCCTCCAGATCACCAAACTGGCTCAGGAGCTCTGCTGAAAAGGCACTGCTGACGGGTCGGGCCTTGGGGAGCTCCTTGGCGTCCAGGCGACGCTTCCTCTCTCCCAAAGTCTCGCCTTCAATCTCCTCCTCTGTAGGTTCATGCTCGGACACGCTACCCGGTGTCTGGGGCTGCACCCGCAGATAAGGACTGGTCAGGTGGGCGGTTAGGGTTGCGACACTCTGGCGCTTGGGGAGTGCCATGGGAATCGCATCGTTCCCTTGCAAACGTGCCCGTCTTCGGCTAAGAGGCTCATTATCTTCAATATCACGGCGTTCCAATAATCCGATGGGACGTTCGAGGTCAGCCATATTTTTAGCACCTTGATGTTTCGCAGCAATGATGGCGAGAGGGACGTCATCGTCGTCGGAGCCATTTTCGTCGTTGTGAGCACCTGGATCCTCCCAGGCAAGATTGACACGCTTCTTGTTTCGGTTCTTACGCTCGACCTCGGCCACGGCATCCATCTCGAGCAAGGTGGCATGCATGCCATCCTGGAACTTTTGGCTGATGGGCTGGGTTCGCTGTTTCTGTTGCTGTTTGCGTAGCTGAAGTTCGGCGAGCAGCGTTGTTGGAGGTCCAGCAGGCTGTTCATCCTCGCTCTCTTCCTCCTCACCCTCCAGGTCCTCGTCCTCGGGGTGGTCTTCCCCGTGACTGCTTGCAAGTCCTGCCGTCTCAGGAGCGTCAGTGTCACTATTCACTTCGCCCATCGAGGACTTGCTGTCGATCTTTGATTCGCTATGGTTGCGCTTGAACCAAAGGAAGGAAGCCCTCTTCTTGGGCTCCTTCTGTGGAGATGGGGGTGCCAGAGAATTCGGTGTGGCCTTGGGCTTCGTCTTCTTCTCCTTGCCATACACCTCTGACCCAAGAGGGCCCGCGAATGCATGGTTAGTAAAGGCATTGACGGGAGCGTTCATCGAGGCGTCAAGCATGCTATCAAGAGTGGCCATGGCCGAGCCGTCCTTGACCTCCATCTTGGGTGATGTGGACGGTAAATCAAAGAAGGCGCTCGCTCGCAGTTGGGGCGGAAGCTTATCGAGTCGAGACTTCCGGTTCTCTGCTTTATTTCGCCCAATCTTCTGCGGTCGACGCAGGTGTTGCGAGTCCGGCTCTGCGGGCATCGGTTCCTCCTCTGGCTCAATTTCCTTGGCATCGATCAAGCCTGCACTCGTCGTAAGAGCGATGAAAGATTCCCTGTTACCAGCAAGAGGATCTGGTAACCAGGAGTCTCTTACAGGAGGCTCCTGGCGGCCCGCTGCTTCTGGATCATCAGAGTCCTCATAGTTAAAATTAGGGTCCAGCATGGCACTCAGGACCTGTGATCGTCGATTGTCTCGATCAGTCGTTTTGGGCTTGTTGGACAGCTTCGGTGGAAGCTTAAGCATCGCGGGAACCCGTGCTGGGTAGAATAACATCTGTTGGCCCGATTCAGGATCAAGATAGGATTGCGGCCGAGCCCGTTCAGGACGACGCTGACGAGGTACCGGCTCCATCTCTTCCTGGCCCAAGGGGATTTCCTCCATGATCGTCTGGTCCTCCAGATGGTGGCCACGGTCAAACGTGCCATCCTCTTCGCAGTGCACACCATCAAAGTCGGCAAAGGCGTCCCCGACTTGCTGGAAGGTGCTGTACGAGTGCGCGCTGCCTGGTCGCTCCGGCTCATCAGCAGGCCGGTGTTTCTGGTCTTCTGGGTGTGTAAGGCCCAGATCCAAGTTGGGCTCGCTCATCTCCAGCTCCAGCGCCGATTCCAGGATACGGCTGGCACGGTTATTAGGTGCTTCGTTGGTCTCGGAGGGCCTGATTGTGTCGAGGGTTTCGGCTTCGATCGGGGGGGCAGCATCGGCGGCATCGAGGGCATCCTTGGTTAATGATATAGGTTCGGATTCGGAGATCTCAGCCAGAGACATCTTGGCAGAGCGAACACTTCGGACGGAGGTCTTGCCCGGTCCGTGACGGGAGAGAGGAGGCTCGACATCGATCTCTGGTCGGCCAGCCGAGTTCTTGGACCCGGATCGAAGCCGGCCAGTCAGGGAGTGGCTAGGAGACATGACGAATCCTGCAGGAGAATAGCCACCTTGCCGTGCGGCTATGTTCGTAGTGAGAATAGATGATGCGCTGGAGAGATGGCGGTGCAAGGGAGGGACGGGTGGCACATTGGCAAAATGGTCGTCGTTGGATGTCCTGATACTGGCAGCGCGCACGGACGATCGACGGCTGTCACTTCGCTTTAATTCGCCATGCAGCTCGCGGATCGCATCGCCAATCGAGCTGGTGCCGGTGGAGAGTCTCTCTGCAGTGGCCTCGAGTCGTGCGATGTTGCCAATGGGGGCACCGGAGCGGATAGACGGATCCGGTAAGGGAGTAGTAGGACTGAGGGAGAGGGGGCTGGAAGCCGAGACAGGCACGGCGATAGGCTTTGGATGTGCTATCTTGGTGTTGGGAAGAATGCTGCTCACGCAGAGGGGAGGAGATTCAGACAAGGCGGAGGGGACACTGCTGTTTGTTGGCGTCGGATTACCGTTGTCAGGGGCTGATAGTGCTTCCGTATCTAGGCCCTGGCTCTGTGGCTTGACGACCCTGGCACCGGGTCGCTGGGGCGAGGTGGCGGAAATGAATTCCTCGCGACGGCCTAGAAGGTTTTTAGCCTTCTCGTGTTCGAGGATAGCGGTCTGTAAAGTCAATCCGGAGGGTCCCTGGCGCAGTGCAGGCTTCTGCATCGTGATGCCCGACGTGGGAGACGAGGTTGCCGACAATGTGGCTGTTGTCGGGGGAGTAATGGCCGGGATCTGCCCATCGGTCTTGGGGCTGCTGCTCCTGCTGCTGCTACTGGCACTGGCGATTTTTCCAGAATATGCTTGCTCGGCTGCCGCCATTGTTTGGGGTGGTTATTTTGGGCAGCAAGCCACCCTTCGGCTCGCTGAAGACTGTTGCTAATTGGCAGTGAATACCCACACTGGATTTTGGAATTTTTGGGCCGTCCGCCCGCTGCTGTCTCGTCGTATCCCTCCTTTCAATCGCCCGCGGATGGCCAAGTACAGGGGCGCTGATGGGTGATGCTGAATTGCTCGGGGTGGCTGTGAACCTCGTATTTGGGGTCTCCTGGAGTGCTAATACACTGTAGTCAGGCTCGTATCAGTCGCCTATGCCTTAATAACACGGATGGGGCAACGACTGTGGGTGTGGCTGGTGAGCTGGCAATGGCCGAGACATTGAAGAAATCCTGGTCGCGGCGCAAGTCGAAATTTTGTTGCCGAGGGAGGTAGTTTTATGTTTCTCCTGTCATACCTCAGGGCGACGCCGCTAGACCAAGCCAGATGGTCGTTCTGGTTCGAGTGCGAGTCAAGGCTGGAAGACCGGTGCGAAGCGCGGCGTTTGTGCGATAGGGCCACGTGAGACCGTCTGGAGAAAGAATAGCTCGGAAAGGCGTTCCCTTTTGATGGCTTGCGACAGTGAAGATCCCGCGGGCTGATTGGAGGGGTAGCCTGGCTGTCTTATCTTGATGCGCCTCGTGCGATTCAATGTTGGCGGTTGCTTTTTTTTGTTGTCAGTACAGGTAATGTAGGTCATCCTTTTGCACCTGCCTCAGGTCCCCATGAACAGGAAATGGAACGGAGTGTATCCTAACGGAGTGTGTCCCATGTACACAAACTGTACAGAGAAAATATATGTAGCAAGGGTAGGATGGGGCAGTATTACCTGAGTAATGTATACTCCTGACGGAAGGTACCGTTTAGTGGCAAGAGCAGCGCATACAGCGCCTTGTCGCAAAAAAACAGGGAGGCTCCAATTGGGCGCGATAGCGATTGCTGGCTGGCTGCTCGAGCAACAAAGGATGGACACGCAGCAGAGACAAAGAAAAGCACACCGCAAGTGAAGAAATCGAAAGATGGGAAGAGAGAGAAGGAGAGGGCCAACGAGAAGCGAGAGGGAAGGAAAAAAGGTCTCGAATCGGGACGATGCCGCTGCTGGGCTGGACCCGGTCGTGTTGCTGCAGCCCGGAGCTGTTAGCAATCCAGCATTGACAGTGTTTTATTTAATAGTATCTGGGCCGTCCTGGCGAGCTGATGGTAGGAAGCACGGTACCTTACCTACGAGCGACGCAAGGTTACCCCGGCGCAGTCCCAACGTCGTGCGTGGAACGAGATCGCAAGCACAGATGTCTGTCTCGACGTCCGGCACTGGCTCGCGTATCGTGGGACAGCACGGCGCAATGTCGTACGACTTGGTTGGTAGGCAGGCTTACTTGCTGGCCTGGAACAGACCTGGAGCAGAACAGAGACACGAAGTGGAAGGGAGGCGGGAGGAAGCTGGCAACTCTGGACGTCGCTGTGGCACCCTATGCTACCTATATTTCTGCTCCATCGAGGTGGTTTCAAGCTCTTACAGCCGCTAAAAGGTAATACCTGTCTACCTGACCTTATCCACCCGCCCAGGCTAACAAAGCTAGCGCTCTCCGGGACGTCGTGGTGGTGGGAGGGAAGAGGAAGGGTGCTGACGGGAGCAAGTTTGAGCGCCCGTCGCCGAGACCAGTCTGCGATAGTGACTGCTTGGCTGCTTGACCGACAACTCTGTGCATCCAGTTGGTGTTCTGGGGTTTGCTGTTCTTCTGGCGAGCGTGTTTGCTTCTGATACCCAACTGCTACTCATCTCAAATACGAGACTGCCCTAACCCAGCCCCGTACATACGAAGTACTCTTGGTTTCCCCATAACACCGCTCCACCTCAAATCCGCGACCTGCGACTGGCTGGCCTGAGCTGCTTGTTGCTTTTGCCTGTGCTCTGCGTGTGTTGCTTTTTGCGCTGCTTGCTTCGCTTGAGCCTGCTCAGTCGCGCACTTCTCAGCCCGTAGCTGCATCTATGACGGCAATGACACGCTGCCCCGCTGCTCTGCACGCACATACCGCGCTGCTTGTTTCCCCTTCTGCCGTCCCTTTTGTCTCCGTCCTTGCCTTATCCACTACCATATACAGCGATCGATGTCGTAATGTTGCTACGTGTGCCGCTCTGCTCCGTCGCAAACCCCAAGCCAGATCAGTTACAGTCTTCGGATAAAATCCTTTTCTTAGGGAGGATGTGGAAGAGCCCCGTGCCGTCACCGCGTTGCATCAAAACCTGATGCCTGTCGCCGTTTCGCTGTCATGATCCCTGCCCCGAGTCCTGTGAACTGTGGGCTGTGGGTGTGCGCTCCATCCCTCTCCTCCATCCCTATCGCATCCCATCGCCACCCCCCGTTCCTCCCAGGTCCAGACACGGCCTCGAACAAGCAGAGCATGCGACCTCCAGCGCCCATCATCGACTGACCTGGCTTGACCGTCTATTCGGCTCGCCTGGCCACGGGACCCGAGCGTGGAGTCGCACACACGCTTGACACCACACTACGGTCTGCTCCGGCGACTTCGCTCCGCTAACTGAACTCTTGACGTCTAGTGCTTGGGCCGACTGCCGCAGGGAATGTCACGGCGCCATGTGTGAGCCTTCGGGACGCCGCGAATGGCCAAACGTCTATCCCCAGAGCCAATGAGCTGTCTCCCTCAGCCCTGTTGCCCAGCAGCTCTACCAACCCGTAGGGGGCTGTCATCCACGTCTCTTCTTAGTTGGAGCCTTAGTGGGAAGCGGAGGCCCCGTTATGGGGCACGCGATCAAACGCCAGTCCCCTCATCCGTCCTGGTCTTGGGCCATTCGCTTCCGCGGGACAATGAGTGGGAGAGGGAGAGAGCCAAGCAAGCTTATTCTTCCCTCCATTGTGGTTGGATCACGATTGCCAAGATACCCAAACCAACGCCAGAGCAGGGGCGCCGTAAGTAGGCTCCTCACCACTGCCATGATACCATCCCTACACGCTGGATGAGTGGCTGCAACAGCACAGCGCGCCGCTCGTGTCACTTTTGGGTTTGCTCGTGCATTTGCATCATCTCCTTATCATCCCTTCTTTGTTCCCCCTGCATATCAGATCTCGCTGTCGTATTGTGGCGCTGGGTCACGTCCCGTCCTGGACCCTCCCCTTTCTTGTCAGACTCGTAACTGGCCACACTCCCACATGTAAGCCACGTCAAACACCGTCTGTCTCCCTTCGCTCTCTCCTCGCCAGTCAGAGCCCTTCGGGATGCCCAGCTGAAAGCCTTGAAATCACGGCTGCCAAAACCATGGTTCAAACTCGCGCTAGGCTGCAAGACAGAGATGAGACATTTCTCATCAACCGTAGATTGGCGAGACTTGAGCGCGTACCCAATTTTTTTGGTGTTTTAGTCCCCTTGCTTTTTATTCCGGTGGTCACGATCCTTGTCCTGCTGGCTTAGTGACAGCAAATGTGTCAAGTAGGCAAGATCCTCGCAGACAATGTCTCAGTCTAGCTGTATCAAATTAAAGACATTGGACAGACTTCAGATGGCAAGCTGCCAGGCTGCACCCTAACATTCAGTACAACAGCCCTGTGAGACCCCCCAACTAGGCATTAGTAATTTCGTCCCTACCAGAGCTTAATGTCGGCGAGGACCAATCTCCCCAAAAAACCATATCCTACCTCCCGCCCCAATAGCCCGTAAGAACCTACTTTTTAAACACATCAGACGAGGCCCAGACAGGATGCGGTCTAGACCGACACGGGCTTCACATGCGCACGATGCTACACATGCATACACGACACGAGCCACGATGTTAGTGGTCTGTCAAACCTGTCTAGCCACATAGATGTCATGGCCCATTCCCTACCCGCGATGATTTTTGGCGGCCCATGGGCGAGACGCCTTCTCCCGAACCTTGTTTTCGACCCTGCTGGGCTCGGCGACTACGTGCATCTGCCCATCTGCCCCAGCCGGAAAACTATGCCGTTGTCATTTGCCCGTAGAGACAATGTTCGGTCTGGCCACTTGGTGGGAATACTCTGTGGCAGTTTCTTAGACATGTCTAGTAATACTTTGTCACTCCATCGAGCCGAGCAGCCGTAGAGATGGCCGTGGTAAAGCCAGCACCTACCAGTCGCACGATGATGGTGGAAGAGTGCTCCCTTTCTGCTATCATGTTGTATGAGAGGATGCTGAGGCATGAAACTGAAGCCACCAATTGAGGTCAACGAAACACTCCTAGTGCACATGCAACAAGGCCACAACATCGTAAGAGTTAATCTATCCTACCTGATACAGCTACTTTATCCGGTTCATTAATTAACTGTATCAGACAATATTGGTGTTATGGTCTACGGTCTCACATCCAGCTGGCGAGATGAAGAGGGGCCAACAGACATCCATGTACCGCAACGCAGACAGTTTACCCTATAGCATTTGAGTGGCACTCACCGTCTTGCGGACGACTAACCTCTTCGATGTATACCTACCTTATCTTCAGTACATTGCGGTAAGAGTACGATGACTTGGCTGAATGCCAGTCAGACGTTCAGCCTTTATCACTCGAACCGCTCATCAAAACGACTTCGCAGGGTATCATCTCCTCGAACTACCTTGAAAGCAGCATGCCTCGATGAGTCAGCAGCTTCAGCGCTTAGGCATTTTCAGCTTTATCATGAACATCTTTGAGGAGAATAGGTTGGATAGAGAGGGACATAAAATCACTCATCACCAGCGGCAACCCTGCCTTCGCTGAGGAAAAGTATCGTCATAGAAAGCGCTAGATCTAGACCAACACACTCCACTGATTAAAAATGCCTTCACCTCCGAATAAGCTCTTGGATCTGATCACCCCGTTTGACAAGTGAGTAACTCACTTCTCGCCAGGGCCACACCAAACCAAGGTCACTTACACGCATGGAACCCAGCGTCCGTCTGGACTTTGAGCAGAACTTCTCCCCCTACTACCGCTTCTACCTCTCCCCAGACGACCCGAGACCCCATGGCTTCATCCACCCAAACACAGTGGCCAGCATGCCCTGGCCGCCCTCCGTCACCATCGACCACAACGCCCAGTCAGTCACCATAGCCTCGCCACCATCCCCCTCCCCGTCTACGCTAGCCGCCCGCACGCAGCACATCAACAGGACCATCCAGCAGGCCATCGACTCCGCCATCGACGCAGACGTCTTCCCCCACCTCCGCGCCCAGCACAGCGAGCCCTTCCTCATCCCGGGGGCACGGGGTCCCGGCCCCGTCCACCTCGAGCGCTTCGCGGCCACCCTCTTCGGCACCGCCACCCGCGGCGCCCACATGACCGCCTTCGTCAGGGGCTTCCCCCGCGAGCGAGGCGGCCTCCGCGTCTGGGTCGCCAGGCGCAGCGCCGCCCTCGCCACCTACCCGGGCATGCTCGACAGCACCGTCGCCGGCGGCGTCAAGGCCACCGACTCCCCGACCGCCTGCATCCTCGCCGAGGCTAGCGAGGAGGCCTCGCTGCCCCCCGCCCTGGTGGCCGCGGAGTGCAGGCCCGCGGGGGTCCTGACCATGGCCAACATCAACCCGGCCTCGAGCCTGTACCACTCGGAGATCCTGTTCGTGTACGACATGGAGATGCCCCCGGACGTCCTGCCCACCCCAGGGGACGACGAGGTGGACAGGTTCGAGCTCATGGGGCCTGACGAGGTCATCTCGAGAATGGAGGCCGGCGAGTTCAAGCCAAATGTGTGTCCCGTCATGGTCGACTTCTTCTTGAGGCATGGCATCGTCACCCCGGAGGAGGTAGGTCCGGGTGCGTATGCTGAAATCTGTAGTAGGCTAAGAAGGACACTGCCCGTGCCTCTTGTGCCCGACCAAGCGGAATGAGTGAAGCCCTTGCCATCTATAAATGGTGTTGTGAATTAGACTTCGACCCTGTCACTGGATAAAAGCTTAGCTAGTCACGGATATTAATAACTTGACCTCATGACCAGTACTTGGCAAATGTGGCACATGTTTGTTGATTTGATATCAATTTTTTTCTTATTTGTTCTCGGACTCTGTACATTTTGCAGAGGCGCCTACTGCAAACCTCACCCCCACACCTAATAGATCTCGGAACTTCCCAATGTTGCTGCTGAGTAGTATCAGCAAGCGTTCCACGCGAAGGTTTGGAATTCGACGGCATATTTCACCTCCGTACCCACAAATGCCTTTTACCCTCGCCCTATACTTAGGCAATTCCCTCTCAAGATGTATAGCCAGGTCACTTTCAACCCTTCCAGGATGAGAGCGATGACACGATCATCTTCGTACTTTCTCTTTGGGCTTGTAATTCCCTAGATCAACCCGAAGCTTCGTTTGCATCTAAATGACCCCTACATCAATGGAAATAAGCCGGGTAACCAGCCCTCGTCAATATCCCCCCCTTGGCGCCAATTACAACAAGTTAACAGGTTGCTGTTGATGAAAGAAATGACCAAAATAGATCAGCATTAGCACAATGCCGTTGACGTCCTCGCTTGCGCAGGCGAGCAAGGACGACAGGGATAGAACCCAAAGCGACCCGAGAAGAACTGGGTATCTGCGGTTTTGCGTCAAGTCGGACGCCCTGAACTGCCATCCAACGGCTAAGAAAAAAAAGGAGCCGAAACCACCATTCCCTTGTCACGCTTCTACATATACTCATACAAGACTGGAAAAAAATTTCATTAGGTCGCCTACTCCTCTTCCGAAGAATCGTCGCTTGACATCGGTCCGTGCGACTCAGCTCGAGCGGAATCAGGGGCGCCCTCAGGGTTGTCCTTGCTGTACATGTCTCGGATTTGCCTGAGCTGAGCTATTCTTGCCTCCTGCTCCAGGGCACTCATGGGCTTGTTCTTCTTTGGCTTGGCCGCCGTCTTGGCCGCCGCTTTGGATGATGGTGCAGCACGATGGACCTCTGGGGACTGGGCCGCTGCATCCTTGGCAAAGCCTGGCAACGCCTTCTTACAGAGTTCCCAGAGTTTCAAGAGTGCATCGTTACTAAGCTGGTCGATATCCAGCTCGAGTTCGCCGTCCTCGCTCTCCTGCAAGAAAAGATTTAGTATACGCTAAAGATGGATAGGACTTGACAGCTGCAACTTACCATCTGACCGGTATCGCGTTTGATAATATCGATAGCTCGGTCAAGATGCGGGTATTCGAGATCGTTAATCGCGCCAGCAATATGGTCTTTGTCAGCAGCCGTGAGATTCTTCTTCTTGTTCTTGGCCGGGCCAGTGCCAGCCTTCTTGGGATGAGCAGCTGCACCGCCAGCTTTGCGTCCTGCTCCTCCACCAGCAGCCTTTGCCTTTGCAGGCTTAGACTTCTTGGGCTTGCCAGCGGGAATCTTCTGCTTGACTTCGTTCAGCGTTGTCTTCGCCTTGAGAAGCGCCTCCTGGACCATGGAAACGATTCCCTGTTGGATTGTGATCATGCTTTGGTTTGGCTGCTCGGCGGCGAAGAGATTAGCCTGCTTGTCCATTTCTTCTCGAAGTCGCGCCTCTAGTTCCTTGACTGCCCGTGTATGATCAGCAACAGCATTGGCATCCTCTCCGTCCTCCTCATCTTCGTCGTCATCATCATCACTAGGGTTTGAGACGGAAGCTGGTGGAGGGTTTGCTTTCGCATGTTTGGCGAGCCATGCATCCTTGTTCTTCATCTGTGCGGTGTATATGTCCTGGAGCTGCTTGGCAAGCGCCGAAACCCCGCCTTGCTCATAGGGACCGTTGAACTGATAGCAGTTGTCAAACATGAGAGTAACGTTTTTGTGGAACTCCTTGAAGCTCGCAATTTCTCCATTTGCAAGCATTCTGGATACTTTCCCCAGATCCATCGGATGCTTAATCACGGAATAATAATGAGGAATTCCCAGCCCTTCAGCGTCCACTGCATCGAGGAACCATTGATTCAGCGACCAGTGCTTCTGCGAAGTCAGCTCTGCAAGAACCTCGTCACAGAATTGAAGTTCAGGTCGAAGTTTCACTCGCGCAGGCTTGGACGAGTAGTCAATGTCCTTTGGCTTGGGTGCACGCACAGTTCTCTTGGGTCTATCGCCATCATGAACTGAAGAACTCCGCCTCGCCTCGCCTGAAGGCTGGGCAGTCTTGGCAGGTGGTCCTGTGGTCGGAGTAGGGGAAGAGCCCCCTGAAGGAGCCTCAGACTTGACGTTGCTGCCAACACGAAGTTCTCGGATGCGATTTGTTTTAGGGGGAGGCTTGGGTTTTGAGGGCTCTTCCTCGGGCAAGAAAACGACGTCATCCCAAACCGTCTTGCTAGCGCCGCGTGCAGCCATGGTGATGTAGTGATCAGGGCCATTGTAGGCCTGGGAGTTCTCTACAAGAAGAGATAGGTCGGCCTTGAAGTCACCGTACGTCTTGTACTTGGCGTCTCGCAAGTTGCGATCTATTTCGGACAAGTCCATCGGCTTCTCGATCTTGAGTGAGTACTTTTCCCACAACGCAGGCCAGAGCTTCTGGACGGAATCTCGAAACTCGCCACCGTGCTTCGTCTTTTTGACGCGGGCAACAGTCCGGCGCATTTCCCGTCTGCGATGGTTCGTGATCTCCTTGGCGCTATTCTTCGTATCATACCACTCAGTGAACTCATCGAACTTGGGTTTCGGAAATTCAGTCATGACAGAAATCTCCTGACCATCCGCAGTCGGGGTTGATGCTGCTGGCTCCTCTTCTTTAGGTTCCGTCTTTGCTCTCTTCGGTGCTGGTTCCTCTCCGCCGTCGTCGTCGCGCTCTCTAGGGACCTTAGACGCAGGCGCATCGGTCATGGATACTTCCACGGAAGGCTCGACTGGTGATGTGTTAGGTTCTGGTCCATCGATAGCCAGCTGCGAGAGACTGGCGGGTTGAAGATCAACCCCGGACTCACCTGCATCTCCAGGCGAAGATTGCGAATCTTTGGTTTTGTCCGGGTCTTCAGTGCCCGCCTCCGTCGACTTAGGGGTGGACTCCTTGGCATCGGCATCCTTCTTCTCGTCACTGGGCGCCGTTGACGTCTCTTTGGCGGGCTCCGACTCCTTCATTTCGACGTCGTTGTCTTTGGCGGACTCCTTGGGCGTCGTCTTCGTTTCGCCTTCTTTCTTGTCTGAGGTATCGGACTTTTCTGTCGGGGAGGCGATGTCCTTTGATCCGTCACCGTTCTTCATCTCCACATCCTTGTCCGCTCCATTGGGAGTACCATTCTCCTCCCCGGCGCCGGTACCGTTTGAGAGTTGCTTTTCGGGCTGCGTCTCGGCCTCAGACTTCGATTTGGACTCGGGTGCATGGCTGCTAGTACGACAAAAAGGACTACAGTCAACATCTAATGACTTTACACAACGAGACAGCGAGCATGGGGATGAAGAGCAAACATACCCATTGACCTCTGCCTTTGATTCTTTCGTTGCCGCATCATCCGCTTGCTTTGGAGGCGGGGTGGAATTTGACTCCGGCTTTGGCGAGGCCATGACTGTGCCACACGCGACGCGATAGCGCTGACGATGTGGTGAAGTCTAAATGGCGCGACACAACATCAAATGCGACGAGCGATGGAAAGCGCGCGCGCAACGATCTGTTGGGGGGGGATGCGCAGCTCAGGAAGGACGTGTTCAGGATTCGCGCGTGTTTGTGGATATCAGGTATATTGTTCGAAATGATAGCTGCGATTTAACTACTCGACGGACGTAAGGAGAGAACAAGGGTCGCGATGATCCCAGGAATCGGCAAGCTAGATGATGGAGGAGAAAACGCGTCAGTATGCTGTAGCTCGGGTTGTTGTCGGGTCGCGACGATGCGATGTGGGGATGGAGGCAAGGGCGCGTGCGCCAGGCGCGACAGAGAGAAAAGATGATTGAAATGAATGATGCAAGTGAAGGAGGGGAAGGAGGGAGCTTTTATTAGGCGAATGCGAGCAGCGGCGAATATGCGCCCCAAGTGAGGGCAAGTGTGAGGTGGTGGCTGCAAACTGCGGTTGGGCGCAGCTGCTTTTGGCTGGTTGCCGAGTCGCAGACCAAAAGGCTTGGGTGATTGGCATTGCGACTGGCAGGAAAAGGTACAAGAAATTGGGTAGGGGTTGGGTGGTGGGAGATGTACCTCTGTTTTTTTATTATATACGGTGCAGGCCGGCGCAGGTTGCGCAGTTGGTGCAGGATAGGCAGAAAATGGTGGTGTGGGAGGGTCCGTGAGGAAAAAGCGCGGAGCACGTCAAAAAAAAATTTCAATTATAGGCCGAGCGAGGCGCCGTGGTATTTATGAGAGAAGAAGGGACACTCCGGTGAGCCGTTTTAGTGCTTTTATCGGGGCGACGAATGGCTGGGAAAACTTCTTGACTCCGCTTTAACGGGGGTTTAGGTTGAAACGGGGGTGGTCAGTGCGTGCCCGAACGCGCTCTGCAATGCGATGTTGTGCGCGTCGAGAGCTCTCAAGTGTTCACAACACACAGACCCTCTCAAACGGAGCGTTGGCAAAGTCAATGGATTGTTTTCTTTTTGGTGGTTGGGTTCGCAAACACATCACCATTTATGAAGCTTGCTAGCTCTCGGGCGCTGGCAGCAGTCGCCTGTTGCATCACAAGCTCCAGCGCCTTCCCGAAGCATCTTCCCATAGTTTGTACTGACTTTGGTAAGAAGCTGTTCTGGCTAGCGCCATATTATTTACGAGCAGTCGCCGCTGCTCACGTGTTGATATCATTAGAGGCAGTTGGGTTGCCTGCAACTGCCTGTGTAACCTTGGGCGTGCAGCCTTGCCAACTTTTTTTTCGCTCGTCGTAATAAGAACGATCCCCTCCTTGGGCCGTGAAAGAAAGGAACAAGCACTTCGTCGCTCCCAATCGTGCTTGGACCCTTAGGGGCCCACTTAGTCGTACGGATCAAGGCGATGCCTCCTCGTAGACTTGCGGATGGAGATACGTGTTAATAACTTAATATTACAAGGCTGCAATCCGTCGCAAGCACCACATAGATCCATCCGGACAAGTGGCGTCCTCCGGATGCGATCAAACTTCCGACCCCATCATCCAATATTTCCATAAGAATAAAATCGGGAACTTTGTGTGACGCGATGCGCAGCTTCCAGCTTCCTTGACTTACATTGATCTCGAAATCGATGATGTGGTCATCCAACGAAGCACTCCCACATTCCAAAGATCTCTCACCCTCCGTCCCAATCAATGAGATCACGCCATTGAGGGGGTTACGACATCACCATTGGCTGGTGATAATGATGAATGAAGAGTAATAGAAGAAGCATCGAATATCTGGCACGAATCTCGCAGAAAGGCAATGCACAAATGAGCGGAAATTTTTCGCCACGATTGAGATGTGTCAGATTCACGATCATCCGGTGATCCAACAATGCTAATGCTGAGAGCCTAAGTGAGTCACTGGTGCATCCTAAGGCATCCCGACCTCCAAGCGCCATGATGACTAAGCTTAGGACAAGCCATGGCACGTGACACTGTTATCGATAACGATTGTGTTATCAGGACGCTATCTGATACCGTTATGGGGCGAGCGGCCTGATAGGACCCGAAGTCAGAGCGCCCAAAAAAAAAAAGTTCACCACTCCAGAGAGCGGTCGTGAAATTTTCTTAGGCCCGGGATTGCGGTGGACGCCAACAAGGCTCATTATAATCATATTGATGGTTTGAATTGAAATTCAGGAATAGCAGTCTAGGCATTCGATCGACTCGGTCATTTTTTTCAATTCCCCCTTAGCGATTGTTCGTTTCTGAGCCGCAATCCCATCCCGCCCACCTGCATCTACCCACATACAACCACCAGAGAACGAGCGCCAGCCCTCGTGCCTCGATAACCAAACCATGTCAACCAAGCGCAAAGCGCCAGGGAAGCTGGCAGCACCCACCGTCAAGTCCAGCGCCAGACGGGCAACCAAGAGCGTGATCGACGAGTCCAGGACCTCTGTTGCCGGGACAGACGCCCTCCCCAGCTCGCAGCAGGACGCCATTGAGATATCATCCGATGAAGCCAGCGACGACGGCTTCACAGACGAGGAGGAGGCCGCCATTGCCGACGAGTCAATGACCGGCACCGAAGCCCCCCAGCTCAACGGCAACCACGTCGGCAAGCCGTCGCGAGCCGCAGAGGACGACGGCGAGTCGGGGGGCGAGGACGGCGAGGAGACCTCGCCGTCATTTGGCGAGCTCCTCAGGGGCAACGAGGCCACCATCGACGTGCCCGCCCTGCTGCAGCAGTCCTCGGGCGCCAGCAACGCCGTCTCCCAGCCCGCCCGGGCCGCCATCGTGCCCCCCTCCCACCAGTCCCTCACCACCGTCCTCACACAGGCCCTCCGGACCGACGACGTCGACCTCCTCGAATCGTGCCTGCACACCACCGACCGCTTCACCATCCAGAACACCATCGAGAACATCGACAGCGCGCTGGCCGGCAGCCTGTTAAACAAGCTCGCCGCCCGTCTCTACAGGAGGCCTGGTAGGGCGGGCACTCTGATGACCTGGGTGCAGCTCACCCTCATCGCCCACGGCGGCGCCCTGGCCTCCCAGCCCAAGGTCATCCAGAGCCTCAGCGGCCTGCAAAAGGTACTGACAGAACGGTCCAAGGGCCTGAACAGCCTCCTGGCGTTGAAGGGAAAGCTGGACATGCTGGAGGGCCAGATGGATCTGCGAAGGAGGATGCAGCGGACCTCCGGGGCCATTGGCCAGGGCGAGGATGAGGACGAGGAGGAAGACGTGGTCTGGGTTGAGGGCGAGGCGGAGGATGAGGAGCTGGGCAGCGGCCTCAAGTCTCGCAGGAGACGTGTGACTGAAGACTCTGACGACTCTGACGTCCCTGCCTTGAATGGGACTATTGGGGAGTCGAGTGATGAGGATGATGACTTTGAGGAGGAAATCGACGATAGCGAGGATGAAGGCGAGTCCCTATTGGACGAGGATGAGGTTGATCACGATGATGTGGACGACTCAATGGGCGAGGATGAAGAGAGTGATGTAGAAGCTGCCCCGCCCTCCAAGGTGCAAAAAGTAGCCAAGTCGTTTTCAAAGAGGAAATGAGTAAAATCTTTCTGCTGTTACCGCGGCTATTCTGGGCGTTTTTTGGTTGGTTATGTAGACCTGGGGTTCATCGTTTCTGGCAAATATAATGCATTGACATTTACCATCCATCAAGATGCGAACTACCTGTGATTACAGAAACGGTCAATACGAAGAGAAAAAGAGCGACTCTACACGCCGTTACCTCATGCCTTGCCAGTGAATAACAATCCACAGTCAGGTTTCATCTACACCTCATATGTACAAGTGTGTAGCTTAGCAGTTCGGAAAAGGTCAGCATTCCTATCACAAGAGGCTCAGTGAAAACCCCCTGGCTCACTGTGAAGGCGAAAGGAGCATCAAGATAGTTGTAGTGCCCAGAGGCAACATGAAATTTAAATCTAACCAGACAACAGTTATACACTTGGTGTACTAGTGACTGACTTCTTCAGACCATTTGTTCTTGCAAAGAAAGGTGTTCTCCACCAACGCCAAACCAAAGTAATGCTTTCAAAATGCCATCGCTCCTGCTCGCCTTGCCATATGTCCCGTAGCGGGAAGTTTCCGAAAAAGGAAAGAAAGAAGAAGAAAGAAAAAAAAAGAAAGGGGAAATAAAGAAACCGTAACATCTCGTTGTACCCTCCAGTGTCGTTCAGAAGGAAGAAAACAGTAGCATGGAATGCTCGCCGATAACCAAGGCCCACCCGAAGAAGAAAAAGAAGCTTAAAATCCGACTTTTATATACGTTGGCGACCAAACCAGGCTCTTTAACGCTCGTGTGCTGTAGTTTAACAAGAAGAAGAAAGAAGTATAGTGCAAGTTTAAGAAAAAGAAGGGGAAAAAAACAGGAATCTAGTCTTGCTCTCTAGATTGCCCAACTGCCACGTCTCTCTCTTACGCCCCAGGCAGGAGGGTCCATAGCGTTGAGGTTGGGGTGCTGTCGTGCCCATTCATAGATGTAGGTTTTGAGCGCTCGCCATCTGGGGCATCTATCCTCATCTGGAGTATCCTCGAGAGTCATCTCAACCATGTGGCCCTTGGCCAACTGCTTGGAATCATTCTTTCTCAATTCCAAGATGTCGATGTGGCTTATCTTGGCAAGTTCATCATCGTAGGCGGCCGCAAGAGCGGGATAGCCCAAGGAAAGGTAGTTGTAAACCTGCGTGATAAATTCATCGGTGAACTCTTCCGCAATCTTCTCATTCCTCTCAGCTTCGGCCTTTTCCCGCTGGAGGCGTTCGTTGAGCCCGTGGAGCATATGAAGGCCCTTGGCTTCTCCACTCCGCTGGCGGTGCTCAGACGTGGCAGAGCTCCCAGTCGAAGCGCTCGAAGAGAATACAGAGCTTGGCTCCTCACTAATCAGATGCGAATCAGAGTCGTCAGCCGGCGTACCCGGAGAATGGGGTGTGATGAGCAGCCCGTTGCCAGGTGGTGGGGACCAGAGTCCATGGTTTTCCTCGGTAGGCTCATTGTTGAAACAGAAGCCATGCCAGAGACCGCCTTGCCCGGACAAATCTCGATGGGCATCCAAATCATCGTCGAAGGGGTGGGTTGGCTCCAATTTGGTGAATTTGGGTGAAGGGCATTGGCGAAACACCAGGTCTTTGCCGAGCATGGGTGGGGAGACCAGCTTTCGCAGCTTCTTAGCCTGGGGAGAGTCTGATCTCAACCCGTAGTTGGGCAGGGGTCGACCAAATCCGCGGAAACCTGTCTGGGCGGGAATCTTTGGGGCTGCAGCGAAAGGTGTAGGTGCTGGGATCTTGGGCATTGGGGGGCGGGGGGCATCCACCATCCGCTCGTTCTCGGTAGGCTTCTTTACGGGAACATGAGGAGGGGGGATGAGATCCTCGTCCATTGAGTCTTGGCGATCGACCGGAGAGACTTTGCCAGAGGTAGTCCAGAGGGGGTCAGGTGGAAGGGATAGGTCCATGTTGTCCAAATCAACGTCGGATACCATGGCGGTGTCCCCATCATCCTTGAAAATAACTTCATCCTGGGTAGCCTCACGCTCATGGGCCAGATGTTGGGCATGCTCTTGCATGTGCTTATGCCACCAACTCAATCCCAGGTCAGACGACTTACGCCGAACCCTGACTGGTTTGGGCTCCTCTGTCGTTGGGGACTCGTTCCCCGAGGAGCCGTCACTTTCAGAACCCTCAGGAAAATAGAAATGGGCAATGCCACCCTCGCGGGCGTGACTGTTGGGGAAAGCGGCCAGGGCGGCCTCTTGGATCTGTCTCTCCACCTCTTTCGCGGCCAGCTCTAGCAAGTAGGCCTTGACGTTCTCATCCTCGGATTCACGCCGCGTGGGCGGCTCGACATGTTCATGGTCATCCTCGAAGGTAGAATCGAGTCTTCGTCTAGCTCGCGACTTGGTAGTGTATATGTTCTTTATATAAGGTGTGATGTCGGTCTTATCGGCTGGTTTCGTAGCAGGGCCTGCGTCGCCCAAGCGGCGAGTTCGTCTCGATGTCTCAATGAGCTGTGGAGCAAAACGGCGGTGCGGGTGTGTCTCGGGGTCAAATTCGGGCGAGAAGGGCGAGTGAGGAGAGCGCGGGGAGGCTTCTGGGGTCAACTCAGCGCTGGGACCGATGTGGATGGTCTCGGGCTGCTTCGACTTCCGCACAGATTGGAAGGTGGTTTCGATGGGCACAGGAGCAAAGCGCCGTCGGGGCGCATTGGAGCTCGACATTGTACAGTAGTGTGGTGAAGGGGAAAAAAACCGTAGAAAGCCGACAAACGAGCGAGCTCAGGTCTCGGTGGTGGGCAATCTATGAAGTGTGTGACGAGGTCATTCCCGAGGTCGGCGAGATGATGGAACAAGGGTAGGCGAACAATGAGCCAAAGCGGTATCGTATCAACGAGTGTCGAGTAATGGAACAACGTGATTATAAGGGGTGCAAGGCAAGGTTGGAGCAAGGTTTGGCAGAGGAGAGGAAATGAAGGCAGATTGACAAGATGAGACGAGGACCATAAATCAAGTTTGAGGAACTGGCAGTGGAAATAGTAAGAATTAGGAAGGAACGGTCAGTAATAACGAGGCAAGGGGACGGTTGGCGGGAGTGACTTGGCTTTTGGGGGGTGGGCGATTGGGGCTTGGGCGTAAGAATGAGGACTTTGGAGATACCCGCGGGTGTACCTGGCGACTCGTGTGAGCAAGGACTGCGCAGAGGCGATGGCTAGCACGGCGGTGTCTGGCAATAGTACCTGGCCGTCGTGGGCTAGTAGCTGGCAGGTACTGCTAACGGACAAGGTGGATGAGGCGTTGCCCATCATTCGGCCAGCCAACACCGGGCACTGACTGGCTCCAACGGGGAGCGAAGCCCTTGAGCCCCTCCTCACGATCTCCCCCGGCGACTCCAGCCCATCTCAGGGCTGCCTGTTCCATTTTTACAGGCGTCCCCAGCTGGTGGGGCAGGCGGTATCTGGCTTGCCTCTGCCCCTCCAAGTCCTGACGCAGTTACGAGCCACTGCAGCGCCAATGACCGGGTACTGTGCAGAACGTGCAGCTCCCACGGTGGCCGACCGCGAGTACAGCACTGGAGCACAGTGCAGCGCGGACCAGCACTGTCTGTGGACCCGGCTGCTAGCTAAGCGTGTGGTGCCGGTACCATTTTTTTATTTTTTTACAGTGCTGCTCCTCGCTTCCTTCCAGCCAAACCTGCTGCCCCTCCCGCATCATAGCGGATCTGCACCGCTACGCCATGTGTATCGTCAGAAGGTTGGCACTTCCCTACTACGACCTACGTCGGCTGCCACGGATGGTCTGCAAATCCTTCTCGTCATCCCGCACAGGGCCAAGGCCACATGGACATTCCCCGCCAATCGCCCAAAGTTTGAGGGTCGTGGTCGTGTGAGCACGGGCTCCGTGGGGGGACCAACGTCAGAGTTAATGCCCATTCCGACCGACCGTCTTGTTCGTGGCAGGGAGCCCAGCCCAGTCTCACGGTCGGCCCTGGCCTGGAACAGGCACAAAGAATCCTCACAGAAGGTGAAGAGCATCCAGATTCCAGAAACAGGATGCCGCAACAACCCCTGAGCAAACCTTATTCCTCAGCATCCGTTTCATGCACGCTTCACCGACAATTCATGCTCCGCGAGCCAATGGCAACATTGCCGCCTGGCCACCCGGCATGGATCGAAGACCAAGTACATGCGCACCGCAGCAAGGACGCTATGTGTGCCCCGTCGCAAGGTGTCTGGGGGGCGAGTGTGCGCTACGCAGAACCGTGGTTATCGTGTTGGTGATACGTCCATGATCAACACGAGCTCGAGCGGCGACCTCCGAAGTTTCCATCACAGCATGCAATGGACGGCTGGGGAGGGGGAGACAACAGTGGCGGGGGGATCGAAACCTTAGGGAGAAGATCCCTTCGAGTTGATTCGAGGTAAGGAGGCTGCATTGCATATTGATACGATACACAGGCGCGCATCATACATAACACCCATGCACACACATAGACATCTCCGGCCGGCGTACCACCCTCCACCCCAAAAGGCAGAAGCGATGATTTGATTAGATAGATATGGTCTCTAGTCGCAGCTGGTGTCGCACATGCATATAGTGGTGCATCTTGGCTCTGTTCCAGATGCAACCCCAATGCGAAACCCACCACGGGAGAGACCCAGAATGAATAGTCCGGCCACCGTGCCATCGAGTTTTCGTCCCTTATCTCCCCAAGAGGCAAAGTCCCTAGCTCCCACCTTCGCCCAGGGCCCATCGACTGCTGGACCGAAACGACATATCGTCTGCATCAGGGCAAAAGGCGGCAGTGAGTACCCGCTTCCTAACCGCAAGCGCGAAGGCAACGGCCTGTCTCACTAGACTGAGGTTGCGGGCACATCATATCTTTTCCGCTCGACGCAACACCCGTTTCGTTTTCTCGTTATCTCGAGCGACGATCCAATTGACGCAGCACGGCATATTCGTGCATAATGTGATATGATGCAATTTGATTGAGGTGCCTCGCCCACCACAAGCTGGAATTGCAACTGCAACGACTCTCATCTCCAAACCCCCATAGCTTCGGTCCAAGTCTTGCTGCTCACTCCCCCACTCACCGCTCCCCACTGACTAGGCCGGCGCCGTCCCGCGGAACTGGCTCTATAAGCCGGTACACCGCTCCAAGGAGTGGTGTCATGTGAAGCCATCGTGAATCGTCGAAGCTGCTGGTTGCCGTGTATCAACAAATTTGTCGCCGAGGAGGCATCCGGCCCACCGCCGACGGCGGGTGGGAGACTATACCCGCCGTCGCCACTTAGTAGCGTTTCGCTGCATTGCCTGCGTGTCTGTCTGTGTGCCAATAATCGCCAATGGTGCGTATCCACTACCAAAAGCGGCATGTCGAGACATTGTCAAGTAGGCAGACATGTATGTATTATCTGGAAGGTAACCGACCTGTGCCTACAGCAACACTGCAGGTTTAGATGGGGATGGAGGTGGGCTTCTATCTCCGTCTACATGGCTGGGATCGTGTCTCAGTCCCTCACCGGTATCGCATCGGATCACATCATTGACTCAGGGCTATCTATAGGCCAAAAAATTCCCATTGCTGCTTTCTCTGCATGCTTGCGTGCCTACATGCTGCAGGAATCAAGATTGCGCCTAAACCTATGCATTTGAGAGTTCTTCTACCTACTGCTGATTGGGCCTGGTCAAACCATAGACCCGTATGGAGGTGGATGGATTAGAAGACATGAATCGCATGCCGCTGGCCTGCCTGTTGACACTGACTAGAGCTGCCAACACCACGCAAGCTCAAACCCCACCAAACCGAGGTGGAGATGGAGATGGAGACAAAGGACGCTCTGCTGCTCCAGTATACGTACATTAGCTCGCATTTGACAGTGTGCCAGCTTCACCAGTGTCAATAGGACAGGACAGACATGGCGAGAGGCCCGCTCTGGCACGCTCGCATGCTCCTTCTCCTCTTCTGACAAGGGACATTTGTTGGTGGCTGCATCCCACCCAAGGACTGCCCGTAAGAGGGTATCCTGATCCGATCCTGGAATGCAGGCTGACTTCCCCCTCCTCCTGGGCCTACATACCGAGATCCGCTGGTACATGTAGCGAGCTTGACGGTGTGGGTGCATTTGACAAGCTTTGCTTGCCCGGCCCATGCTCGAACCCCGGATCGCCGCCTGCTTAGCCAATCTACTCGGGGGCATGCTAATAGGTACGGGAGGATGTGCATAGGATGGACCTATATGGGGAGAGATATACTGATTATTATGTGTCCGTATCTATGCATACCTATGGACGTACACCGCGTTGCTGAATGCGAGAGGAGGAGGAGAGGGATGGCCTTCAGTGTCCATTGGCAGGGTCTTGAAGACGCAATGAAACACTCAATCTCCAGCCCGAGATGGCATTCACATCGACCATTGTTCCTGTCAACAAGGACCGGGCTAGTTTACTAAAAACCTGCTACTGTCAAATAACAATGCAATCCAGACGACAACCACCGCCACGTGTAGTCGAGCGCCTGTATGAATGACTACAAGCAAAGGCAGAGAGTGGGGGGATATTATTATGTAGTGATAGTTTCAAAATGGCCGGACCGCTAACAGAGCAGGGGACCAGCAGGGGCCAAAATAAATACCCACAGGGGTGCCAGAAGCTTGGACTGGAATAATCAGGCGTGATGGGCTCCATGCTCTGAACAATGAAGCCCGTCCACTAGTCTTACGTACTCCGCAGAGGCAGCCTCGTACTCTTTGATACCGACATCTTAGCTCATTACCTTATTCCCCAGCCTCCTGGTCCCTATTCTCCTCTCTTATAACACGAGGGCTCACACCACAGCCGTCCATCTCTGCCATGTGATCGACGTGGACCTAACTGCTTGCAAAAGGGGCCCTCTCCTCGCAGCGGTCGAGGAGATGGACGTGGAATGATCCCCCCACGCCCTCCGCGGCTCGTCAGCTGCCCAGCCCGTGGGGGATGGCTCCCTCTCTTGATCTACGCCCGGGAAACAGCGACAAATCAAGCTTGTCTCGGGCCTCAATCCTGCACTTGCATTCCATGAGATGGTGGGCTGACCGCTTCGGCATGGTATCGGCGTTATATATCTATCATCTACTCGTGAGACGTTTCTTTTCTTGGACTCTCCGATACAGGCGTCAAACCTGCTCCTTCATGCATCCCATGGCAAGGCATGATAAGAAGGCTGGCCAAAATGTCATCTTAGGTGAGAAAGTCCCGGTTAGGTACTCTGGCCTGCCATATATATCGGGCTCTTCCTCGTTGTGCACATCTGACATGCTACGCTCCTGATTCTGTCGGCACGGCTGTGCTCGATCAGGCCATCTGGGATCCTCACCACTGTCATGACACTCTGTGTTCGCACATGACGCCCAGCCACAGTGAGGCAAACATAGGCTTGAGTCGGGCTGCTATCTGGATTAAGGGACACTGAAGTATCTGCTAGTATCTGTCAAGTCTCAGACACGTATCGGCTTTTATTTAGAGTGAAGGCCAACACCATACACCCAGATAGGCATGTAGAGCCTTTGCATCCCGCCACAGTCCTGAGATGTAGGCCAGTTCCTTTCCCTAGGGATAGTTCCAGCACCTCAGCCAAAAATTCTAGTTGCCATCTCGAGTGATCTTCCCATACTATGATCTTCCCATACTGAGCCATTCTGTGCCAAACCACGATGCGGACTATCACATGTTATGTACTCTGATTGGGTTCTGATGAGTCATCATGGCTCATGTTGACATAAAACGTGGCACATTGAACACCCCTCAGCCTCTGAGATGTAAGTTGTGGATGTAATCTTCTTTAATGGACAATAATAACACAGTAATTGGGAAATAGTAATCGTTAATTTGTGTCAATTGTCTTGATAGGTAGAATACTTATCGCAGTTTTGGTGTTACAGACATTGGAACCTGAAGATGCCATTGTGTGCCACCTTTTTGTCACCCACCTGCCACATCTCTAAGTGTCGATCAATCTTCAACGCCGCTTCCTCTCTCTCTCTCTCCACTTCCGCTTCAAATTAATTTTACAGAGATCTGTCCATCTGTTCATCAAACCTTCTAAAACGTGTCCTTACAGGGTTGAGTACAATCGGGGTACGGTTAGCAGCCAGGCAACCACAATTCATTTATCCACAACCAATCTTAAAGATAGTCGACGAGGGTGTTTCGTTACATATAAATTGAGCGCTGTGACGCGGTCACTTTACGAAAAAGCCCCTTCACATTCCTCATAGCTCCTCGACAACTATTCCAACAATCGTATATGAATCATGGAGTCTAACTTTGGGACCATGGAAGCCAAGCTCCATGCCATCCTCGAAAAATACACAGCCGGCAAAGATCTGGACACCAACCAGAAGCTCATCGGAGCGTCGTTTGCCGTCGTCACAAAGGATCGTAAGTCTTATAAGAGCCATTCTGCGAGAGCTATTATCCATCTATATTAGTTCACCCGAGACTCATCTCATCTCACAAGGTCCCATTATCGAGTCCTCAGCTGGCCGGATCGATCTCGTCGACACTGGCCGCCCTTTCGACAGTAAATCCTTCAACTACATCGCCTCCCTGACCAAGCTCATCACAATCACATGTATCATGCAGCTGGTCGAGCGTGGGACCCTCCCTCTTGACGACGACGTCCGCACCACCATCCCCGAGCTGGCCACTAATCAAATCCTCCGAGGCTTTGATGGTGACAAGCCCATCCTCGAGGACAGCACCAAACCCATCACTCTCCGGTACTGAACCATAACCCCTCCCAAACCTGAATCTGGATTAGCAAGACATGTTTCCCACAGTTCTGTACTCACCCTTCTTATAACAACAGCATGCTCCTCACCCACGTCGTAGGCCTAGGCTACGACATCCCCGACCCAGACCTGATCAAGTGGTCCAACTACGTCGGCCGCACCGCCAGGAACCTCGACTGGTCCAGGGAAGGGTTCACCACCCCCTTCAAGTTCGCCCCCGGCGAGGGCTGGTGGTACGGCACCGCCGTCGACTGGGCCGCCCTCCTCCTCGAGGCCGCCACCGGCCAGACCCTCGGCCAGTACATGAAGGCCCACATCCTCCTGCCCCTCGGCATGGGCGACACCACCTTCTGGCCCGGAAGTGACTTCGACGCCAGGTCCGTGGCCTACACCAGCCGCCGCGGTGACGGCTCCCTCGAGGCCGCGGCCCCGCCCGTCGACAAGGACAGCGACCACCCCCTCGAGAGCGGCGGCGCGGGGCTGTTCTCCACCGCGCGCGACTACAGCATCTTCATGAAGGCCTTCCTCGGCGGGGAATTGCTGAAGCAGGAGACCATGGACGAGATGTTCCGGCCCCAGCTTGACGGCGTGCAGCGCGCCATGCTGCGCGAGATCGTGTACCAGCCCGGGTCCCACGAGGGCTTTGCCCCCGAGTTCCCAGCGGGTCTGGAGATCGACCACGGCCTCGCAGGGCTCGTGAACCTCGAGGATGTCCCTGGGAAGCGCGCCAAGGGGAGTATGACATGGAGCGGGTTCTGTAATTCTCGATGGGTAAGAAAAAACTTGTTCCCCCCCCTTTCCCCTGAAGCCAGCATCGGGTTTCGTCTTTTTGTGGTTTAGGAACTAATGACTTTTTTCTCATCACAGTGGATCGACAGAACGAACGGGATAGGAGCCGTCTTGTTCACAAACGTCCAGCCGTTCGGCGACTCTGTTGTCGGGAAACTCTACGATGAGCTGGAGCGTTGTGTCTATCAGAACTTGGAAAGCCCACCCTAGTATATCTTTGCTCTAACATGTGCAGCAATTCAGCCTCCCAAAACCCTAATAAAGGAAGAAAACCCATATATATATATATATCATCCTCTCCCAATCCTGTCTGTTGCGCCCGTGTAATCCTTGTATCCATCGTAATCTATCCTCCTCTCTCGTGTCTACACAAACGCCCACCCACCCGTTACTCTATATCAGTCTCCATAGCCTCCAGGGCGTTCTCCAGGACGGCACGGCACCGCTTTCGATACTCCAAGGCCAGCCTCTGGTTCCCATTCAGGTCATCCAAGTCCCCTATGTATTCCCCTCCCACGACTTCCACGTCGGTTTCTTCGAGGCGTTCCAGCTCCTGCAGCATCTTGTGCTGGATGATGGCCACCGTCTGCTCCAGGAACGGCCCGCATTCCTCATCCACCGCGCCGCTGAATAACTTGCGCTGCCTCTCTCGCTCCTCCTCCCTTTCCACCACCCCTTCCTCCGTCGAAATCAACTCGGTGGCAGATGTTCCCTGGCTCTCCGCCAGCGTGCAAAAGATATCCCACACCATGTCCGGCTGCACATGCCGGAAAGCCCCCAGTATAGGCCTCCCCCGCGGGAGCTCGACCACAAGAGCCTGCCTGTTCCGCCCGAGCAGCGAGCTCGGATGGTCCATGGGCCGCCGGGAGATGTAGTACTCCCCGGGGTCCGCCGCAACCCCCGAGGTCGCGGGCGCGGTCCTCTTCCGCACGTGCGTGTAGTCGTTGTGCAGCTCCTCCGTCGCGGGGATCATGAACCCGTACCCCAGCAGCAGCTCCGCGTTGGTCTTCATGCTGTAGTTGTTGAACACCTGCTCGCCCGCCCCGTGCTCCCTGCCCACCCTCAGCTCGCAGGCGTCCTTGTCGCCGCCCTGTCTGAGCTCCCAGCGCGCCTCGACCGTCATGTCGTGGTTCCCAATGTCGAAGAGCGGCAGCAGGACGGAGAAGTCGTCCATCTTGACGCCCCCGGGGAGGGTCTCGGCCGCCGCCGGCGAGAGGACGAGGCTGGGCCTGAAGCTCCGGCTGGAGAAGATGCAGTACGCCCACTTGTACAGCTGGGAGGTTGCAGCGCGGACGAAGTCGCCCTCCTTGTCGGCGTGGTGCAGTTTGAGCAGAGCCGTGACGTCCTGGTACTCCCTCTTCACGTCGCGCCGGATCTTCTCCAGTCCGACCTCGACGTTCGTCCCTTCCAGCAGTTCGGCCTCGTCCAGGGGCCAGAAGGGCGCCAGCGCCCAGCTCGTCTCGTCACCCGGCTGCGGCAGGGCCTGGATGTACGGCCACCAGAACGAGTCCTTGCCGCGGAGGTACTCCCTGACAAGGAACAAGCGACCCACGACGTGCGGCGGCGTCTTGGAAACAAGTTCCGGGTGGAAGCAGCCCTGCGAGACGGCATTGAGGTATGACAGTGAGAGGGACGTCGGCAAGCTCACAACCGTCTCCCAAGCAGGGAGGACATGCCCGTCCTTGACACGGAACGAAAAGCCTGTGACGGGGTCGTCATGGACCTCGAGATGGCTGTTCAAGACGGCCCCGTGGCTCGAAGCCCATTGAACCAGAGTGTTGATTCGAGGGTCGGCAGCCATTGGGGATGCGGTTCTCAACAAAACCTGCACATTCGCTCTCCAAGTGGGAGGTTCACTCAACTGGCTCCAAAATGAGTGTCGGAATCTAATCGATAAGAGGGGCGTTGAAAGCGACAGGGAAAAAACAAGGGAGGGCAAATTAGCGACACATCCATTCCTCACATGGAGAGGTGTAGAAGCAAAAGAGAAAATAAGGTAGGTTGCTACGGCTGCTTATGTACCTATGCACACTGCTCACCGAGATTCTCTCCCATGGATATTTTTGCCGCGTTAATAATTCGCAACAGCAGCAGAGACAGAGACTGAAAATCTGCCCCTCCCCCGCCATGGTTCTTCCTGGTCGTCGTCATAGGCTTCCGGTTTCTACTCGCTCTGGCCAGACACAGTGGGGATCAGAATTTGTGGAAATGGCCGTGCTCGCTCCGATTCGTGTCGAAACCAGTAGCAATCAATCAGTGTAGCAACCAGCAAGTTGGGTACCGTACCGGCTTTCTCTTTTTTCATTAGTCCACTACCCTGTCCATCGACCTTGCCGACTCTATCAAGTATATCCCTCAGCTGCCGTGTTACCCAACTACTGCCAGAGTGCACATAAAGTAGATGGCATCATCAGCATTTAGGCTGAGCACAGATAAGCCATACAACTGATCCTTTCCCCATCTATTGATGAATAGACAATCATTCCCATGCGTGATTTCTAAGAGTGTCTTGATTAACTTCTAATGGAACTCGGCCTCCACTCGCCCGTATCTAACACCATCAACCTTCAGCTCAAAACCTAAACCAGCGCTATCAACAATCATCTCCAACGTAAAGTCGAGATTGTCGAACTCAACACCCCTGGTGGTTGTGAGTCTTGTAAACAAGCTCCGAGGGACAGCATTTAAATCCGTCGTTAGGGTGCAGACGTGGATGAGGTCGCGAGTGTATGCAACCGGGGGCTCATCCGCATCACAAGCAATGAGATCATCCGTCACAATCAGGGATTGGCCGGGTCGGAAGTTGCGGGTATAGTGGAATGCGATGGGAGATAAGGGCGACAGTGGTTCACCCTACCCAATCATGTTAGCCTTTCAACTCTTGTCCGCAATTCTTTCAATGGCAGGTCAAAAGGAGTCCGCCTACCTTTGCGATGTGCCACTGCATTCGGTCGGATACCATCCATCGTTCCCACAGCGGCGACCAATATCTTTCGCTCACGGAATGCTTGTCCTCGTCGTAAACGGTAGCGTATGACGTTCCATAGTGCATTCGTGACTTGCGAGAGATGACCATGTTACCCTCCAGGCCTCGAAGGACAGCGCCTCTCACCACGGCCGTCCAGGCGTAAACAGGCTGCATGACCTCAATCGACGCATTCTCCTCGATGGACTTTGCGTTGGAATGAGTCGGGCGTTCGCTGTAAGGTGGCGGTGCTGCGCTTGTGAAGTGGCTCTTGAGCCTCCGGTAAAGGTAGTCGCTTTGTCCAAAACCGCCAACAAGCACGATACCCGAAACAACGCCTCCCTTTGCACGTAGACCGGTCACCTGGCCTTGGACAAGATCCGTCACCTGCTTGACGACGGGCTCGAAAATCTCCTTGACCTGGACAGCTGTCATGACCAAAAATCCCGAATCCAGGCCGATTTCCTCGTCGTCGGGAAGTCCAGGGAATCTGACTAGGTTAATATATTCCCTTCCTTTGGTGCACCGACTTGGGGGTTTCGCCTGTCCACTTACGGGATGTTGATTTCTTGATGCTCATCCTCATTGAAATTCCGCTTGACGAATTCCTCAAAGTATCGAAGGCCCATTTGCCAGGTTTTGCCTTTCTTTTGCTTCATCTCGTCGAACCGTGTTTGACCCAGGCGATTCCTTACATGTTCTTCAAATCGATAGTTCAAAAAGGCACTGCCACATAGGCCTCCAGTTCCGACAGCAGATTCCTCCACGCGCAGGGGTTTCAAGGAAATTATTTTATATGCAATCAAACTGGCATATCACATATTAGTTCACCGGAGAGTTGATCAAGCATTTGGTAAATATCACGCCACGGGAAAGATACTCACTCAACAGTGCCGCCTCCTGCGTCACAAACAATGAAATTATCTCCAACGTTCAGATGGTTCGGCTGAATGGCCTTGAGTGTATACACGGCCGCGGCCTCGGGTTCGCTGATCATCTGGATTTCCGACTTGCTACCCATGCCCGCACGCTCGGCGGCCTGCAGGGTTGTGTTTTTGGCGGCATCACTCCAGACAGCGGGACATGTGAGGACAAATTCGACTCGTGTAGAGGCCATGAAGGATTCACCATAGCGTCTGGTGAGCGTATTCATTGTGTGGTCGAAAATCTGGGTCAAGTAGTCGCTCACGGCATCAACCACATTTTTGTTGAAGCGTTTGAGCTGCGCAGCAGTGTCCAAAGGGCTCACATAGAAGGGCAGTTTCTGGGTCCTATCCAGAAAGAGCTTTATGCACCGGAGCCGAGATTCCTCAGGTTTGAACTGGAACCCCCATTTTACCGTCGGATCAGCCCCAGCCGGTGAGTTGGCGGGGAAGTCATAAGCGATCTCAGTTGGCACCTTGTCAGAGGTGATTCCATTGCCTCCAGGCCATGTTTTGATGATCTCTATATCATCCGGAGTTGATGTGTACACAGCAGCAACCCTAAAGGTCTATTTAGTCTCTGTCGAACAGCCTGGCAGTATCGCCCCACGTGATTGAAGATAACGGCAAGGAAACGTAACGTGATTAGAAACTGGGGTAAGGACATATGAACTCACCCTGAGAAGGTTGTGCCAAAGTCAACTCCTACGATGAGACGGTCACTGATGGGGGCAGGATCCCTCGCCGGCTCCCGCACCGGACCATTGATGGCCTCGGTCGAGCTCGGCGGGGTATAACTAGTGAAATAGTTCCGGCTGTCCTGGTTCCGACGGCTGGGGGTATTAATGGATGTGGAAGAGGTGTTGTTCGTGGCCGGCCGCAGCGGTAAATTCAGGCTCATGGTGGGGTTCTAGGAGAGGGGGACGAGCTGGTGCTGGGGTTATTAGGCAGTGTTGCAGTTGCGCGTGGTGCGCCGTTGAGGCTCTGCGAGGAGAGTGATATGGATATGAGTCGGGGCTGATCGATGGGGCTTGCGGGGAATGGAGGAAGCGGTTCAGTTTTGTATGGTGGGGAACCAGTGAGAAGACATGAAGTCAACCACGAACTCTTCAGCCAGACATCGAGGGAACCCACATGCGGATATTTATGATGGAGGAGGTTTGCGTCTCTAGATCTGACACGGCGGCCTGGAGAGCTGGGCCGGGCCAGACGCCAGCGATGCAGATGAGGCCGCCTGGACCACCGCGAAGGATCAAAAAGGCAGATGAACCAAGTGCGATCGATTTCTGGCCGCAGGTAGGCAGTCACGGCTAGCAGTCTTGGCACCCAGCAAGCAAACGTTGATCGGGGCCGAATGCAGCAGGACACAGTTCCAGGCAGACGCTCTCGAAAACGAGGTTCAAGGCGACGAGATACTGAACACCCTGGCCGTTTGATGTACCGTAGTGGCGCAGGCAGGTGAGCGAGTGAGGTTGAGGTTGTGGTGCCACCAGAATCAGCCGTAAGAATCCAATACGGTTTGCTGCCATGGGGCAGAAACTACCAGTAATAAAACGGTATCGGCCCAGCTACGTCCACTGTCAGCATTCTGGTCACCTTGTGCGATTCTGCCTACAGCGAGGGTCGCTTCGCCCCACGAGCGCTAGGCCACGGCCACAGGCCTTAGCTTCGATTCTGGGCGACGGGTCGAGGAAAGAGACAAACATAATAGCAGGTAAGGATGGCCAATCGCAAGGGGTTGGTTGCCAGAGGAGCAGCAGGCAAACGGACTACGCTGATCGAAGTGGATTGTGGGATTTCTAGTAGGTGTCTGCCTGCCTACGCTACGGCGGTTTAACCCGCCAGGCAACAACTAAAGAAACGGGCCAGCCTTTCCACATCAGCCTGCATCTACCCAAAGACTACCTCGCGTAGCGGCATTGTGTTCTAGGTCCAGAAGCAAGGTGCCATGGACTCTCGGGAAAACCAACGAAGCATGATACTAGACATGGCAATTATCTCTCAGCACGTCGGCTTCGGTCAGGCCAAGCCATTGATGGCGCTTGAATTCGCCTATTTTGTTAGGCTTACAGGTGGCAGATACGATGCGCAGGACGGACTATTGGCCTCAATTCAGCCCTGCCTCAGCACCAAGTCGAGCAGGCTTACAGCCCACTACTGCCCTCCCAAATAGCAGAGTACAGTGAATGACGCAATGGGCTGCCAGACAGTAGAATACCTGTGAGATTGGCCGTTCCAAAAATACGACGGCCAATAACACATCGGTTCCTCAGTCCAACTAAGAGGCTCTCTAAATAGATCTACAGTGAGACCTACCACAGCACGTACAGAGGAAGAAGGCAGGTCGTATCAACAAACCAGCGGGCACGAGAGACAGTCCAAAAAGCAACAAGCAAGTCGCAGTACATGCCTCTCATGTACCGGTACGCCCATGCACGAGCGTTTTTCCCTTTCGCGCGCCCGCCAAATTGCACCCAGATGCGCGCGCGGCCGATCACGTTCGGCGCGTCCTATATCAGCCCGCGTGCTATCGCCTTTCTCCAGCCATGGCATGAAAGTCGCCGGTGCGAACATTGAAACGCCGTCGATCTTGGTCCCGACGATTCCAGTCCAATTGCCACCGCGCGCGCAGCAGCCCAGAAGTCCCCCGATCTCGAGATACTCCACGCTGAGACTCCTGAGTCGCGCCCATCGTGCTAACAACATGTACTACCGCCGCTGGTCATCCCCTCCTCCGAAGCTTCTCCACCTATTGTGCTCAGCCTGGCTTCAGGTAAAGGTATCGCGCAGTCCCCACGCAACGCACAGCCGTTTCGGTGGTAACATCAACCTCTCGTATGCGCTCTCGTTCCCGGCCCTGAAACAAACAATAAATAAACAGGGCCGGTCCCCGGGAGGTGTGAGATTCCAGAACAATCAATCAGCGTTACATCGTAGCAGGAAAAGGAAGCAGCTGCAAAGTTCCCAGGCGCTTCTATTCATGGCCCCTCACATTGCATCCCCCGAGATTGGCGCATAACGGGAATAAACCCAGCAGAGCCCACAGGGGTCACACGTTTTTGATTTTCTCGCGCATGTGCCCCCCATTGTCAGAGTCAGTGTCTATGCTTGTCCCTTTCCCCCTCCGGCAGCTCTGCCGCGCCTGCTAGTCTGTTTCGCATGTTTCGCGGCTCGGGAGCCCCGATCAATAAGACGCCAGAGGAGGCAAGTCGGAATGAACCCTCAAAACTTTGGCCTTAAGATCGGGCATTATCTCATACCATTCATGTACCACGGCTGGGCTGTCAATGCTCGAACAATGGAAACACATACCTACCAAAGACTAGAGTTCAAGGGGGGGAACAAGCGCCGTCATCACCTCCGTGCCCTCCCTGATTGTCTCATGCCCATCCTCCCCTCCTCTACGCCATGTACAGGGCACTGACAACTGACATGGCGTCCATGAATGAGAAACTGTCCCACCCATTACCCCACCACCAACCGGCTACCAGCAGGTCAAGGAATCGCTAGCTTCGTACCTACATACGTCCTTTGTAAGATCGCGGAGGCAAGAACAACGAGCCCAGGTCTGCCATTACTCGTGCCCACGCCCAAGTCAGGATAGGTCTCACCCGGTCCCTTCATGCCCTGCTGCTCCATTCCAGTTCTCATGCCCTATGTCCATCATGCTATGCATTCAGCCAAGGTCAGTGCTCGCCAACAACATGTCACACAGACCAAGCCGCCCCAGCAAATCTCAACAAAAGATCGGACCAGACTGAGCAGTCGACAAATCAAATCTGGCGCCGCAGCCCACATCCCCCAATCGCCACCACCTGCAGGTCCCAGCATGCATAACGCATCACTTACGCAACGCCGTGCATGAATCTATAAGTCGAGCTGGACCTTGTTCACCAAGCATTGAAAGGACGAAAAATCAAAAGTTATGCGCGTCAATATATGTTTGTATTAATGTAGATGGTCGCCCAACGGCAGACTTTCCTCCTCAAACACCCCTTTTGTCTCCGAGAACATTCTGTCTGAGTCGTGTCGTATGTGCGTGTAGGGAAATAAATAACGTGTTAACAGTCCATCTTAATGTCAATACGTCCTTGAGCAGAGAGATATTGTGCTCGCACTCCAGCTCTCTTTGCTCGTAGTCTAACTAAGTCGAAAAGGAACTCGCAAAAAAGGAAATGGGAATAGAAACAGTTATGACAAAGAAAATGGTAGCAAGTCTTGCTGCAGAGTGAAGAAAAGATTAATATGTAGATGGATATATATATGATTTCCTGATATTCGCAACCGCTGGTATCTGCGCCAATTGATATCGCTGGGTCGGCTGCGGTGGCCACTCAGTCTAATTCGGGGGTATTTGATGCTCAAAAAGTGTCGAAAAGAGATTGTGAAGAATTTTATATATAAAGTTCCCAAAGCGAACGCTGAAACAAGGCTTTGCCAATCCGGAAAAGGACTGAGCCGGGTATTATGAATAATAGTAGTGGCACCGATAGGCCTGAGTAGTGAGGGTTTCAGAATGCGGAGTGATGATGAGAGCGTAAAATGTAAGACAAGATGCCAAAAAGAAAGCAAGAACAAACCAAATCCGATCAACAAAACGAAAGACTGAACGAGCGTCGTTGGGCCTGGCCACACCAAAACACCATAACCATGCAAAATTGTACACCAAATTCACTTTTGTGCCCAGCCAGATGCACGTTATCTTTCCCATGAAATGTTTTGCTCCCAGAGCAGTGATTTACACTAGATCTTGTTTCCAGCAGCCCAGATGCTGGCTGAGGCTGATGCTGCCCACTCGGACTCTTCATACGGAGGGGTAGGCCACTTGGAATGCCCCTGCTGCCTCTTGTTGAGATCAAGAGGCTTTGGTCTCAACGCTTCGTTTCCGTCTCCAAAGAGAACCTGGTTGCCATTGGCAGAAGGAGACGGCGTTGGGTAGGGGTTTGCCAATCCTAGGTTGCTGGCAGATTGCCGAAGGGTCTTGCTATCCCGCTCCATTCGCTTCATCGCCTTGTGTGTTGAGGTAAGAACTTCATCAAGAAGCTCGTCTTCTTCTGCCGGGGTCTCATATTGGTTCATTCCCTGCGCAGCCTGAGCTCGTCGAGTTCTGCTAGAGATTGGCCCGCCGCGGGCAACACCGATCAGGTTATCGACCGATCGGTGGTGCTGCTGAGGCAATGAGTGATGGCGCTTGAGACTGCTGCTCGTGCCTGCTTGATGTGCGGGAGGAACGGGTGCCTTGGATTCGGGGTTCTGAACGTCACGCAGAGTTCTATCCAGAGAATCGTACATGTCTGACTTGGCCACCATCGCCTGTTGATCCACGATCATCGAGGACCTGTTGCTGCCTGTCCAAGGAACACATCCCGCGACCGCCTCAGCATCCTCATATGTGGGGGAAGCAGGCGTCTGATGTCGCCCAGACAAGCGCCTCGCTCGCTTGCGAAGATGAGAGAAGAAGCCTTCCTTCTGGCCGCTTGGAGGTGAGACAAGACCGGTCTTCCCATTCAAAGCGCGCTCGGCCTCCTGGCGATGCATCTCTGTGTAGTGATTTGTAGCGGAAGCCACAGACATTTGGCGGCCAATCTTGGATTTCCCATCGGTATGCTTGCTTGCCCGTGCATTGACTGCATCAGACAGTGGAGAGATTGGTCGAATAGAAGGCAAAATTGGCATAGGGGCCATGTTGTTAGAAGTAGTCCCATTGGTCCAGGTGCTGCGCTTGCCGGCTCCCGTGCGATGAACAGCAGAAGGAACTTCGCTGTGAGTGGAAAGCTGGACAGGTACAGGTCGTGCGTTGGGCATGTCGTTCGATTGAATAGTGTGGCTCGCCAGTGGCTCGGGGGTTTCGCTACGCCCAATAAGAGATTTGCGGAACCATGAGGGTTTGGATGAGATTGAAGGGGTCGGGGTTGTCGTTCGGGCAAGGTCGGACTGTTTCCGACCCAAGATCTTAGTTGAGGTAGATGACTTGGGTCGGAGGGGATCAACAGCGTCGGCAAAGTATTCATGAGCGATGGCTTGCGTTGATGTCGGTCGGCTCTTGGGGTCCCACATCAGGCACCATGTCACGAAGTGACTGAGGGCAGGTGGCCACTGAGGAGCCTGGAGGATCGTCTCCATGGCGTGAGGTGCCATCTTGGGGAATGAGAAGCCCAGCTTCCCAGCCAACCTTGTGCCTTCGCGCCAGTCTCCTCCGCCAACTCGCGATCCAGATTTGCTGTACCAATTTCCGGGGCTCCCCATGATCTCACAGACCCTCCAAACTTGGTCCATTTCATTTCCACCAGGGAAGAGTGGCTTGAGGGTAGCGACCTCGACCGCCATAGCTCCTACGGCCCAAATATCAACTGGAGCAGAATACTCCCCAGCACGCAGAAGGACCTCCGGAGCTCGGTACCATCTCGTAGATACATATGTGGTATAGGGCAGTTTTGAGTGCGTCTCTCTCGCCAAGCCGAAATCAGCAAGCTTCACGGTGTAAGTAGGCGGTGTTGATGGAGGGGTGACAAGTGATGAGTAGCGTCGGAAAGCGGTAGATGGTTCGTTGTGTGATGATGTTGAAACCAGGATGTTTTCTGGCTTGATGTCGCGGTGGAAGAAATGATGCGAATGAATATGCTCTAGGCCCTGCATGATCTGAAAGAGGATACTTTTAACACTGGAGTTGTCGAGGCATTTGTGGTCGCGCGACTTCATAAGCTGATACAAGTTTCCCTCCATGTATTCCATAGCGATGTGAAGCTTCTTTGTGTAGGGGTCCAGAAAGATGTCCAGAGCTGGGACCAGGTGAGGATGCGCAGGCAAGGTTCGAAGGAAGACGACTTCGCGAAGCTCGAGACATGACGAGAATGACTCAAACGTCTTCTTCATGGATTTGATGGCAACCTAATATTAAGTTCAAATTAGTACCAACGAGCGCGGTCCTGGGCTGGTGTCCGCCTCTGGGAAGCTGGATGAAACTCACCACCGTGCCGCGACGAGCAACATTTGCGCCTGCGGTCCGTACTCTAGCAAGAACGACACTTCCAAAGCTTCCATCGCCGATCTCCTTGAGCACTTCGAACCTATCCTCCAGAGCTAGGTTGCTCGCGTGTGACGACACACGACGGGAAAAGTCGCCTGATACCGTCATAGTTGTGTAGTTGAGCTGTTCGTTTCTAAATGATTTCAAATATGTCGTAAACCGAACGGGATAGCGACCCTGACGCGACGTCGACTTGAATCAATCCGCCGCAAACCCTTATCCAGCAACACGGGGGTCAGTCGCCCGTCGTCTCGACAAGCTCTATCGCAGAGCTTCGTACCTATGACCGGAGCATTCAGGTTGGTGGGTGTATATAGAGAGCGAGCTGTATGCAGGTAAATTATGCAAGGTCGGTCTAAGAGACGTAGATAACTCGTGCTTGTATGATTCTTCCGCGTCGAAAATTATATCTAGATGGCGTTCGATTGATCTGGAGAAAAGTAAATAATGAGAGACTGGAGTGAGAGGCTGGCAAGGAGCAAGCTCAGTTTAAGGTACAGTATGGTCAGGGTAGGAAAAGGAGACGGGAACGAGCAGCCTACAGCTGGGGGAAGGGTCACTAGGACGAGCCAGCGCCCAAACGGATCCGCGGGCTACAGGCTAGTGCAGCACCCAGCGCAATGATCCTCTGGGGCGAGAGCTACCTACAGTGCTTAGAGAAGCAGGGTGCGTACGGCGACAGGGGACCAGCGATCACCCCACCGTGACTGTTCAGCAGGGGAATGCGATGAACCGGGGGGGGACACAGGGGAATGGGCCAAAGAAGCAACGCGAGGAGCTGATACAAGACAGGCCCAGGCCTCTTGAGATTTGCTGGGCAAGCTGACTTCTGATCCAGCCCCTTCGGAAGCGGGAGGCAGAGGAGGGAAGAAAAAAGTGAATGACCGACGAGAAGCAGAAAAATCCGACAGGGCGGAAGGAAAGAAGACGGGAAGAAGAAAAGTAGAACATGCCCAGGCACTCACCGGTATTACAGGGCAGTGTCACAATTGACCCAGTAGAGACGCTTGGGTGGTAGCTCGTCCCTGGAAGAAACCTGCTAAAAAATGCACCCACCACACAAAGGGCACTGGCAGCGGCAGGGTCCGACACACAGTCTCCCTTGAGCATTGATCACTGTCAAGTGTGAATGTACTTCTGGCAGGCACGTGCGTTCTGAAGATTAGATTATCCGGTAATGAAGGACCCATGCGAAACCATGTCTGCCCCCCTTGGGATATTATGCCATGGATAGGGTCGAGTTGCATGGAAATGAAGCCCCCAAAACGAAACCCTCAGGACCAAGGAGGCGGGATTTGTATCCAGGTACCTTGTACCCTTCAGCAGGTACCATCGATAGGGGTCGCAATTTCGTTGCTTGTTAGCGGGCCGTGGTCGCAAATTGCGCCGCCAAGGCAGGCAGGGTTCCCAGCGCACGGTGGAGTCTAGGAAGAGGAAAATTGAGGGCGAAAAAGAAAATACTCTCTGGTGAGACTTGCTCGGTATGAGGGGTCCGCTGGGAAGGATAAAAACCAGTGCCAATATTTGCAGCTTAGCCGATCGGGTGACCGTTGCTCTATAAACCCTTGAATGAGGAAACCTGGAGACCTAGACGTGTCCAACGCAGCAGGGCACAACCTGATCTGGACATGCGTGCGCAGCAACCAAACCGCCCAGGCATGTTCCCCGACGTCGGCTGCCCTGTTAAAACGAAAAGGAGAAACAGGCCCTGTCATGCAAGGTGAATTGGTGCCCTGCCACCCAATTCCCATTCGCAGGAAATGAGCTAGGTGGTTGGGTACCTGTACCTGGGAGCGAGTGGAAGTGGCGGCCGGGTACGTACCTCCCACCCAGGGCAGGTACCCCTCTCATCTTTTGCGCCCGGCCGAGCTACAAGGCGCCAGGTAGCCGGTACTTACATGAACATGGAGCGCCTGTCAACGCGCCAACTCGTGGGGAACGGAAAGCGCGACTAATGCTTGCTGCTTGTTCCCAAAGGTTCGCGCCGTCCAATTATTACCAGTAATTTAGGTAGGTACCTGCCTTCGGTACCTGCCTGCCTCTCCAAACAATTTGGAAATTGTGTCATTTGCCCCAATTCATGGAGGGGAACTGATTGGAAAGGGTCCTGCCTGTGAACCAATGACCAACACGCGCCGAGGGCATGAGATGCCAAATGGTAGAAACCGAAAATCATCATCGCTGCCGGTAGTCCTGTCTACGGTTAGTACCCGTACCCAGAGTGTATGGGAGGCACCCAATTGAGCGGGAGGGGCAGTCGAAGGACGCCTGTCGTCACCAAAAAAGCCAAGCTTCAATTTTGAACCGCTGGCAATGCACACACAAAACGACGGAAATGTGCTGCTGGCCCGTAGTATCGCTCTAGTCATGTCAGCTTGCCACCCACCAGGGCGAAAGAAATCATCCGACACACCCGACAGCGTCAGACGGGTATCCCGCTCCCATTCTGTACCAGCCCGAGCGGCAGTTGCTTATTCATTCGTCACAGCATCCAAAAGTAAACGGATTGGCGAGCGACTTGCCTGATCAGGTATGTCCTCAGAATAGTTTTAATTATAGATGATCAAGTCACAACCAGATTTAGAGGCACGCGGCGATAGTGCCGCGACGCGCCGTGCCGCCCTCTTTCCAATCCAACGCCTACCCTACATCTGGTTCCTCCATCCTGTGATCAAGAATAGTCCTCCTTTCAGTTTCAGTCGTGATAGACAACCTTTTTCTGCGTAGACTGTAGATCACAAGTACCTATTGAACTAGAAGAACTTTTATTTATTTGAATGTCAACTTTCCCTCCCGAGGCCAGCCAAGGCGACTTCTGTTAAGAAGGGACTACAGCATTCGAGCTCGTATCCGCACACCTCATAACCCCAAACCTAGGCCGCCGTATCCATCAATGCATTTCAGAATATCAAGATTGTGTGTTCTTTGCGTATAGCTTAGTCGCTGCCTTCCACTGATTCAACAACACGGTAAATCAAGACCGACACACGAAGAAGCTCTACCGACACTCAATCGGAATCGTCAGGAACAGGTTCAGTGCAGAATGTGGCGGCCTTCTGTGAGTTGAACTCTCGCTCTGCCCGTTTCTCGCGAACGACGGGAATGGCCCTGAGAGGAGCGGTATCTTTTGGACCAACTTCAAGTTTTGGCCAAGCCTGTCGCGACAGTGGAGTTGTCGTAGCTGAGCTGACACTCGATGCAGTCGTTTCGTCCTTTACACCTTGGTGTATGTTGCCTGTGTTGTCCCACCGGTTGAAAGTTATCATGGTTCTGTTCCGAGCCTCACGCATCGTAGTAGCCGTAGATATGCTACCCACATTACTCCCGCTTGTTACGGATGCGGATGATGATGGGCGGCCAGACTTTCGAAGGATCTGTTCTTGGATGGATTCCTCTCGCGGCCTTAACTTTGAGAGGGTGTTATTGACTTCGGAAGTTGAGGGGATCGTGCTTCCACCGCGACGCAGATGGGTTGGGAGGCCCTGAGACCCCTGTATGGTTAACCCTCTCACTGAGGACGCAAGCTCCGACGGAAGCTCTGAGACCACGCTCTTAGTATCCTCCGTCGTTGTTCCATCCACGTCGAGTCTAACACCCCCGCAGCTGCTTGCTGCAGAGCTCTCAACCTGAGTCTCGTTTGCGGTAGGATTTCGAGAAGTAGGTTGGGGTGCATGTTGAGATGCGTCCTGGGACTCGTTTCTGGTATTGAGGTATTCCTCCACCCAGACCTCGCCTCGGACTTCCTCCCCGGAGATGTGCCCAGTCTGAAGAGCGCTTGGTGTCACTTCAGGCTCAACTCCCATGCCCCAGTGAGTGCATCTCTTGCAGATCTAACATGAACTGTCAACAGAAATCACAATGTATAGGGTGTATGGGGTTCCTCTTACTGGTTCCTCCCGCCTCCTAGCTGCCTTGCTGAACGAAGTGATCGGTTGCGTCAAGCAACAGACGGAGCATTTCATCTCCATCGATGCCATCGTGCCGGTTGCGGAGCTAAGAAATTTGGCGAAGAAACTGGGCGACGTGAAGTTGGGGAGTTTCCCGCAAAAAAAAGAGAAGAAGGCTGTGATGTAAAGAATAGGCTGGTAGATGAACGTGATGGAGATGGGATCTGAGCTGTCACAAGATAGGCACCTGGATAGATAAAGTAGGTGGATTGAAGCTTGCAAGGAAGAGGACGAAAAGCAAGGGAAAAGTGAGAACGGGTTGCCTTTTATCACTGAATCACAGAGGGAGTGATTTGACGTTGCAGGTAAGGTGCGTGGGGAAGGTGCGAACGGCGCCAGGCAGTCAGAAACGAACATGAAAGCGGGAAGGTGCATTAAAGGCTGCAGCCAGTTGACCGCCAGCTCACACTCGCGGAAACGCACAGTTTGTTCAATCTCGTAAGGGTGAGCAAGAGCGACCGAGAGGCAAACATGGCAGCACTGAGCGTACCCTAACGCACCTTTGCCTACCTACATTACCTCGGTAGGTAAGGTAGCAAGATAAGTACCTGGGTTGGCACAAATTAATTGAAGAGATGAAAAGCTGCGTAGGTAGGTAGGGGACCTACAAGATGTTTATTTTCTGGCTCCCCTCTTTGTGAAACCATGGTAATTGTGCCTGGGTTGGTAGGAGTTCTTTTGCTTGTGCCCTTTGGTTCGTTCAGAGAAAGGATCGCTGCTGGCATTTGCAGCTACCTAGTAGTGTAGTGTTACAAATTCACGTTCGACATGTGTACTAGCTTTCTGTTCTTTGATTCTTGTCCTTTGTTCTCTGTTTTCGCTTTTTTGAGAGTATAATAACGACAGACGGCGCACACAAGCAACCCTAGAACAACTAGATCTTCCTGATGTTTGATACATTGATGCTGTTTCCCCGTCCAACTGGCAGCACACCACTGCCTGGGGAAGATATGTTCCCATTCATTATGCCGTTGGCAAAAAGTATACATTGCTTGGATGTGATATTGGTTCTGCATCTCGCCTTCGCTTTGGTAGGGTTCTCCAAAATGTAATAGTTTCAATCCTGGCCCCAGCAGCATGCAGGTTAGCATCCAAAAATAAAATAAAATAGAAGAATACCTCGTCACCGCCTCTTGAATCCACCGTCAATTTCTATGTGACACTCTGATCAATTGATCCTCTCGATTTTTGTGAGGTATTACCCCGTGGGTATACTTTTACAGGACCCGATCGTCCGGGTTATGATGGGGAGGAGCATTTACCACCGCCTGGGCATCGCCCACCTGCCTTCGTTCCGTCACTTCCCGGTCCTTCAGACGTTTGCGTAGGATTAGGGGGATTGATGATGCCCCGGCGGTGTGTAATTGCTATTGTAAAGGTTCCGAAGAGGACGACAACCGGTTGAGATGCAAATACACATCGGTTCCATATCTGTAGAGAAGTTTTGCGTTAGCTTGAGAAGACGTCATAGTCTTGACATGGGATGTGAAATCTCACCCTTCCATGCTAATTAGTTTCAAATCTCCACCAAAATACCTGGCGTACAATCGCGAAATAGGTAGACCGTAACCAAAACCAGCCATCGGAGCCTTGAAGTCGCTCTTGTCGAAATCAGGGTCCAGATTCGGGGTTCGGTCCACGGTTGTGTACATATACGTCCAAACGAGCGGGATGGCGCTGCGCGGGATACCGCCGCCTTCGTCTGTGATCTTGATCGTAATATCTTCTTTGCCTTCTGCAACAATGACCTTGGTGACGGGGAACTCCTGCTTGTCCATCCCGTGCGTCTCAACCACAGCGCGAAGTGAATTCTTGAGGGTTTCGAATAGCATGTGTGAAAGATGGCCAGGAACATACATGAAGTTCAGGTCAGGGTTGCAAACAAGCTGGATCCGCGGGGCTTCAAACAGGCCGTAGTGGTCCTCACAAACGAACCTGGCATTTTCAATTGCTTCCTGGGCAAGATCCTGCACATTCGTTCTCGTGCAGATAACGCCGACATATGTAGGGTCGCGGTGATGGCTTTGGTCCGTCAATGCAATGTGTTGGCCTATTAGCATTCGAATGCCGATTCGAGACATGTAGAACCGGTCCAAAAATGACTGGATGGTGTCATCGATCTGCATGCGTTGTCGGCGGCGCTTATATTCGAGGATGCCTTGGGCCATGGTCGTGACGACGCTATCGTGTCTTCTCTTAATTTTGTGCAAGGTCTGTGCAAACCGCTGGTTGTAGAGCTGGAGCTCTGCCGGCCAGTCGCCGTTGTCATCCACCATGGCGAAATAGCGTCGGGCATAGGATCTGGTCTTGCCATTACCATTGCCATTAGCCTGGAGGCCGCCCCAACCAGAGCCGTCGCCCTCAATAATGGAAGGGTTCGGGGTGGCTTCGGATAGCTTGAACATGGATCGACCATGGGCCCTTCCAGGCTTCATGAGGCGAGAGCGTACGTCTTTGGAAAGATCGGGCCGAGGTAGCTGTGTGATTTCCTGACATGAGGGACAGAGCATGTTAGTAAACCAGTCGCGACATGAACTTGACTCAAGCGAACAAAGCTGCCTACCTCAAATGACTGCGCGTACCATTCCTTCACCTTGTTCACAGAGGGCATTTCGTTCAGTCCATCGGGCAAATCGTCTAGCTCTTGGACGCGGTGCGCCAATCGTATGGGCAGTTCCTCGGCAAGGAACTGAGAGGCTCGGAAGAGAGTACCTGGCTCATAGCGTTAGTGACCACACGATCATCTGGGATTTCAAGCTCAGCCTACCGACGGATGGCTTCTCTCCGAACTGCACCATTTGGCGCAGGCTCACACCGGTGGCTGGGAACCTTGCATAGTGCCTGATCGTGTCCATCAAGCGCTCGGAGGCCTTCCACGACATGATGGCTGGTCCTCGGCGACGGCGAGGGATACCCGATACTAACCAAACCGAAAAGCTATGATCTCGTCATTGAGGGGGGACGGCGAGGGCTTGAGATGCTCAAAACGGTGGAAATGGATTGCCGGCCACGACCTCAGTGCCGTGGTATGAAGTCTCGCGTTCTATGACTGGGAGTGAATGGGGCCCCGCGGGAGCTACACAATTAATGCCGAGGCTGTGGGCGCAGATACGGTGCAAAGTCGGATTAAGCGAACGCGCGAGGAACAATGGCGCTGGCGGAGGCAAGGCAATTTGTAGCAGAGTCGCAGCGGTCGGCAGAGGTCAATTGGGGGCAATTCGAGCTGGTCTGTGCAAGCACTGAACGCATGAAGAAGAAAGGAGAAGCGATAGAATAAGGTGATGTTGGAAAAGTACCCGGATAGAACTCGACCTGGAGGGAGGCGGACGGGAGGACCGGTCGGTCAGTGGATGGATGACTGACTGGACACTCTGCGGGGCAATTGCCGGGGACTAGCAGGGTGCTGGCTCCACTGCAAGTTGGGGGAGCCCGTTAACAGCTCGACACACAAACCACATGGGGAGCTGTTAGCAGGCTTCACGCACGTCACACATCCCCTCTGGTGCTATTCCAATGTGGAAACGGACAAGGCAAGGGAAAGCTATCCACGAAACCAGTGCACTGCAGCAAATCCCCTTACGAGGTCGATTTGAACGGGAATGCGCCTCTGTTTCCATTTATCACATGTGGGATTCTACACAGATTTGAATTTCCGAATTTTTGGTCCTGAGAAGGGACCACTTTTCCGCTCTAGTGGAAATTCATCTCTCTAGTGTATGACACACACCTTGAAGGTGAGGACGAACGGAAGCGATACCGCTGCGAGCTGTCAGGCGTCGCAGACCTGTGACTGGTGCCGCCTAATTTCAATAACCTGTTCGCGGTCAGGCATCCTGGGCTTCTGACCTGCGGAGAGAGAATTGTCTGCCTCTGGGGAGAAGGGTGTGGGCTGAGCGGCGTGGACATGCTATTCTGGTGGCATCATGAATCAGCTGCTACTTAGCCTGTCTTCAAGGCTGGCGGCGAAAGAGCTGGAGGCACATGCATGCCGAATGACGAACGTAGTGTGCGTCCTTGTCTTAGCTGTGTAGTCAGTCCCTGGCTCTGACCGGGGAAACAGCGGGATTTGCCAGGTCACATGCCACACCCACTGATTCCGTTCGTCCACCCACTAGCACAAGCTATTTTGAGTGGTAATATGATTTGGTAAGTAACTAGACCGCTCTGGACAGTTTTCTCATCCAGGTTCTTGAGAGCGGCCCCCATCATGACTAAGCCGCTACTTTCCAGACTTTCATAGTCGAGGCTCCTTGAAACCAGGCAGAGATAGGGATTGAAAGTATTTACCTGCTTTGACTTTCCATTACGTCCCTCTGGTTGATCTGCCCAGACCACTGACGTGAAGGATGGCGCAGATCCTCGGTGCTGCCTTGGTTAAATGCCTTGCTATTCTGCGCACCATGTCATAGCGACAGGCATAATCAGTCAAGGTAGGGTTGTATTACTAGATACGTATCAGAATCGTAGGAAAGTTAGGTCGACTCTTACTGCCCGCTCCTCAGTCGACGCAACCGAGCTATTATGATTAGCAGGGCCTAAAAAAAACACGAGCCCTCCCTATGCGCGCCGGTGCTACTGGTTCTGCAACGGCGACCGTGGCGCAGGCATCGGCATGCCTCTGGTTTATAAGTTAGAGTGCATATACGGAGCGATCCGAGGGCATCGATGGCTATAGTGAGTGCCCACTCTTCTGTCTTCGTGGGTGATCACTGGAGTGTCTAGAACCTATATTACAACCCCAGGGATCCTAAGGTTGGGGCTGAGCGGTGTTGCAAAATCTGAAGTAGCATTGTGACAGCAGCTGAGTCTTCTTATTGTTCGTATCAATTTTGATCCGCTCGGTTGGATAGCGAACTGACTGATCGTACCCGGCAGCTGCCAGACTGCCGCGATCGCCCTCATTGTCTCGCCGTGTCGTGCAGCAGCGCGGAAGATTACAGGTTTTAGGGATTACCGTCTGCTTAGTACCGATCTCTCGTGGGGGAGATTTAAGTGGCAGGCACTTAACGAAGGGCGCTTTGCGACACTAGGAGGGTCGGTAACGGGTATCGGGCTTACCTCACTTAGGTAGGTAGCGCCTGGCTGGCCCAATAAGCACCCGTGGCTGCGCTGGAGAGTGATGGCTTCGGGGGAGGAGGCTGCTAAATTTACCTCCCTGCCCCCCTTCAGACCCCCTGCAAGTCACCCCTCCAACGAGGGTAGTGTGGGTTGCTAGCTGGGCTGCCCTGGCCACTTCCAAAACGTTGCTGGTCAACAGGTCAGCCTGGGCTCTCTTGGCTATCTGTTGGCATTGGAAGACTGGCATAATATCCATTCCCAACCTCACCCGGCCTGCATCTTACAGTGCTCCCCCCCCTCTTTTTCCCACATGTGAGACATACATGTTTATGGCCGGGTCGCGCTTGGGATATCTTCCTAACAGCTGTTCTCGAGAACAACACACTAGTCTGCGAGTGCATGTTGGGGATTTGCTTTCATTGGTCGCCCGCCTATGAAACACTGCATCTGTCCGGCATGTTGAACTGCGGCCTCACGTCATCAGTGGCGCGCGCTTCGAGCCTTGCTCTCCTTTGGAGCATCATTCCAGCCGCCAGCAGCCACGCCATTCCACAGAAGACACATACCGTCCAGCTTCGAGAGCTGAATGTCTTGCCATGGCCTCTTCCGACAGTGATGCCCGAGGCCAACCACCTGCTTGGACGACAACTCAACACAGTTTGCGGATATGTAGGAGGGAACCCAGATCTACCGGCCACCTGCTCTGCAGGTTCGCACTGCGCCATTGATGTCGAGCATGGAGTTGTTGGTTGCTGCCCCGATGGCGGGCCTTGTACTCAAGGCGTTTATACTGGATGTGTCGACGGCAACAGCGATCCCCAGACAGAAGTCAACCCTTACGTTTATACCTGCGGAGGTGGGAATGTGTGTTATCAGAACCAGTTTGATGGCGGCTACCATCAGTATGGGTGCGGGTCGGCATCTGACCTGGCGACGACGGTCGCCATGTCTGCGTCGGGCAAACAAACGCTGGATTTGACGAGCATTAGTCTCGAGTTTACTGCTACTGCCACTTCTCTCTCAGAACCGACAACCCTAGGAACCAAGTCCTCGTCTAAATCGGGCTCAAGCACTACGAGTTCTTTGAAAACAACTTCTTCGAATACGAGTTCCACTGGAACGGCTGGATCGAGCTCTGGCTCAAACCCTACTTCAACAGGCGGCGCCAATGGTGGAGGGCAAGATGGTGATAAGGACAATGCAAATGATGAAGCACCAAAGGACAGCAATAATTCGCCCCCTATTGGTGCCATAGTTGGCGGCACTGTTGGCGGTGTCGCCCTGATCGCTCTTCTAGCCCTGCTCGCCATTTTCCTTGTGAGAAGGAGAAAGGAACCCTTGCACGACGGGCCACAGAGAGAGCCGAAGTTCTCAAGGTATGAGCAATTCTATGCGGATTTGTATTTGCGTAATGAGAGACCCTCTTTTGCTAACTTCAAATAGTTCCGATGATTCTGACAACACGAATGTCTTCACGCCTCTGCACCCAACCCATGAAATGGACCGTTCCTACGCTCAAACTTACATGAACCCTGTATTACCAGGGGATGCTGTTTACGAGAAAAACCGGCATCACCCAGGCATGGAGCCCGTGCGAGAGGTATCACCAAATGACTATGTTTCGCCAATTACGATTGATGAGCAAGTAATGGCCGGTGGTCGAGGACGCGATATGGAAACGGACCAGCAGCCCTTGAGAGAACCGGACAACTCCTTCGGCTACAATGGGGCTTTGAGCGCAATCTATGAGCTGGACGACGACCCGCATGGCACCTTACATGCAGCGCAAAACCGGTCGGTTCAACCTGAAGGTCCTTTGAGTGAGCCGCAAGACCATGACCCCGCGAACGATTCATACGAGAGTGCCATCGACCCCTACACTAACCCTTACCGAGGCCGACGGGGCACTGATTCTGGATCCTTTTGGCAGCAAAATCGCAGGACCACAAAAGACGGATGGATATGAAACAGACATCCATCCATCATCTCTGTTATCATTATTCCTTTTTACGGCGCATTTAGATACCTGGCGAGTCACTTGTCCATCGCCAACTGCGTGTGGATGCCCGAGAGGCGCGTTTCTGGCCACTACTTAATTTTTTCCGGTTTTCTGGCCGCACGATTTCAGCATCTCACATTTGGGCAGATGCTTTCTCTCTCTCTTTGGCTGTCCTCCCCCGGCCTTCTCGTTACTGGATAGAACAGGAATTTGCATCAATAATGACTTTGTTTGATTATGGAGGGTTCGCGCAGTGCCTGGTTGGCATTGCCGGCGTTTTGGAAATAGCTAAGCGAAATACAAAGGCGGGAGTTGGCTAGGGGGAGCATTCTTTGATGTACAAAACACGACTTGATGATTCTCAGATACTTGTCCATAGATGGAAAAAATTATCACCATGGACAGCTTCGCGATTGCAGCAGCAACGATTCCTAATTTCATATTGGGTCTAGCCTTCTCGTGAGTGAAACCGGAATGCATGCATGCCATTGCATTGATGATCCGCTTCGTGTCTGCTTTGAGCCATAGCCCCATGTGACGATTTGCACACTGAGCTTGTGATCCTTGACTCCTGACCTGGTTTTCCCCCAAGGAGGCCAATTTCGACGATGCTTCTCCTCAGCCAAGACATTGCACCATCCGGAAAATAGATTGATTTTTGACGCCTCCCCGCTAATAGGGCTCAGATCGAGTTATCGACCGCCGTTGATGTTGTACATACAGCTAAATGAAGGTGCTGGGATCGTGTGTGGTTCGTTGGCACTCTCCACTTCCGCCAGCCAGGGACACGGACCTCTCAGCAATCTGAAACGCGGCACTTAATTATTACCCCTTGCGTGCATCATCACGTTAGCCAGGTATTGGCTGGGCACCGACAAGGGCAGCCTGGCTTATCACTCCTGGCGCGTAAGCTGGCGGGAAAACTTGGCGCAGCAAGGCAGTAAGCCGAAACGATGGGCTGTGTAGCGAAATGAGGCGGTGCCAAGGCCGCGCTTAAAATGTGATGTGATTCAAGAAACCAACTACCAACCGCGGTAAATGTGTATTGGGGCTATGTACTGTTTAAATAGTGTTCTCTTCAATCTGGGTGGGAGAAGTCATGGACCATATCTTGAGGGTAGACTCATCGAGCACGGAACACTGTGACCTGGGCACAGAATGTTCCTCGTCCGCATTCTCACTTTCAAATGATTTGGGATGTTCCCAGCCACCTGAGCATGTAGCAGCAACTGAGCCGCTTGAGTGAACTACTGTGCTTCCTATTGGGGACGGGTGGGCTTTCCAGTGCCAGGAAGGCTCCATACCGTACTCACTGTGAAGACCAACTCCATCCCAGACGACGACAGTGCCGTCCTGTGTCCCGGACCAGACCTCAAACCCTCCTTCCGCACTGGGAAATACATCGCAATGGAGCCTCTGTTGGGTGTCAGCGTAGCGACCCTTCAGGATGCTGAGCAATTGGCCCGTGACTCTTATGTCGTAAAGCAAAAGCCCATTGGCGTTCCGCTCGTTGATGACTAGGTATCTCCCGCAAGGGCTCCAGAGGGTCTGGGCGATTCCTTGCCCGCCAATTGCTACGTCCGACACCTCGTTAGCAGCGTGCGCGATGCTCCAATTGGCAATGGCTTTGTTCTCGCGGTAGAGGTCGTACAGGCCAACCCAGCGAGTCCAAGTGCCGGCTGCTATTATAGAGGAGCCATTGGCGTCGGCAGGGGCGGTAGCGAGTGAGGACACGGTCCCCTTCATACCAACCCCGCCACCTTTGGAAACATGTCTTCGGGATGGAATCGTAGGCACCGTCAAGATGGGTCCGTCAGATCCTTGCCGAGACACATCAAACAAGTCTAGCCGGTTGGCAGAGCCGCACACAAAGTGTGTGCCAGGATGGTCCCAAACTAGAGCTGACGGTGTGATGTATGCCTCGGTTTCCTGTTTGATAAGCTTATAGCCACACAAAGGCCTGGAATTGCCCTCGGCGGGGAACGCGTGGTATAGCTGCAGCGGATGCTCACGACATGCCACCAAGAAGGTCTGCGTTGCTGGGTCCGCGAGCGAGAAGTAGGGAGCAGGTGCAACAACTCGGGGCGGCTCAGGAAGCTTGGTGAGAGACTGGGGGACCAGCGGGCGTGAATCTGACGTCTGGAGGAGGTCGTCCGGTATCACAAACGTTGCAATTGATTTGTCAGAGGACGTTGCAACCAGAGACGAACCATCTGCTGTCCACTGGACGGCTGTGAAGAACGAGTCGGGTCCACTTTTCGTATCATGGGAATGTTGACTTTCGGTGTTTTGATAGTTGGCGATGGTCGAATTGGGAATCTCTGCAACGAGACGGATTTCAGGCCCTGCCTTTGGCTCAACCTTGGAGGAACTCGGTGTAGACGTTGATCTATCACTCCTTCCGTACTGGGGATCGTCCATTGCAACACGAGAACACGCTTGTCATCTCCGAGTGCAACAAACTAGCAGCTTGGCGTTTGCATGATGCTCGTATTCTAAGGATTTGTGGTGTGCGCCTGTCAAGGAAGGCTGGCTGATCTGGTCAGGTACGAGCCACCCGCCCAAGCAAGCAAGCAAAGAAGCCGCAGGTTTGCCAAGAGTGCTCTGTGAGACGTTACGGAGGAATGAAACCTGCTTCGCCTCAATGTGATCAGCTGTTGATGGATTTTGCCTGACACAGCACTCCGACAACGGGACCTATATTTGTCTATGGCAATGCGGAATCAGTCGCAGGTGGTTGGTCTCCAGCAGCCTGAGGTTGGATGGATTCCCACTTGCCAATGGACCCTGGGTGCCCAAGAATATGGTAAATTACCATCCAGGCCGGTCCCAGTTTGCGAACGCAAAGATGGTCCAATCCCACTTTTAGGGGTTTTGCTTTGGGCGAGATGCAGGTCCCACCTTGTCGGGACGACGTCATCAGCACACACTGGCTCGGTCTGGCATCGCTGTACCACCCAGGCTAGACACGTCACTGTTAGGGTCCGAGGGGCAGGCCATGTACCTCTACACACAAGACAGCGCACCGCGTGACCTCAACGTCCCCAGGGGACTATGATGACCCCAAGTCTAATTGCATCCATTCCAGTGGGCCCTTCCGCTCGGCGAGGCGGCCATGGGCTGTTGCCAGGGCCTTTACACTGGGGCGTCGGTGCAGTTAGTGGTCGCTGGCCGCCCGTGCACTCAACTTGCTGCAGCCCCAGGCAGACGGATGGGTTCAGGCTGTCTCTCCGTCCATGCACCTGCTCACCTCACCTTCCCTTCCACATCCAGGCTGCTGCTCATACCACCGTTCTTGCCCATTCCTGCGCATGCTGCTTCCCTGCCTGTTCACTCCCACGTAGCCAACCGCCTGGGCTGCCAATACGAACCGCCCTACCTCCCAGTCTGACCAGCAGCCCGCCTGGCTAGCCTCCCTCTCGTCTCCTACCGCCTCATCCGGCACAAGATGGTTCCGTAGCCCGTCCTGCGCTGCGGCTCAATCTATCAAGATCATCTGGATCTCAGTTCTCGATAATTCCCGACAGCACGTACGCTCGCCACACCCTTCTACCGAATCCACGACCGAATTGCACGTCACCGTAGACATAACGCGGCCAATCACAGAAGTTGGGCAGGGCCTGGCTGTTTACCATCCGAACTTCTCTCAAACAAGGCATCTCCTCTGAAAACAGCCCGAGATGGAAGCCCTTGATGTATCGGGCACCCAGTGCGGGGCATACCATGAACCTTCATACCTCGAGCTGACAGTTTCAATGTGAGTGGACGTCGCAGCCCTATGGAGCGTTCTCAATTAACAAGCATATGCAGTGTCATTCTCCTCGGTCTGTTCGTCTCATATCTCCCCCAACACTACCGTATCATTTCACGAGGCACATCCGAGGGAATATCCCCGTACTTTGTTCTGCTTGGTACGACGTCTGCGACTGCGGGATTCGCCAATATTCTCACAGTTCCGCCATCTCGCGCGGCCATTGGCTGCTGCAAGGAACTGGATACCTTTGAGTGTGCTGCAGGTTTATTGGGCGTCGCACAGCTTGGTGCACAGTGGCTCTGCTTTCTTTTCATGTGAGTATTTACCATATTGTCGTGGCCCAGGTATCACTGCCCTTACTAATCATCACGATGCAGCCTCATTCTATTCCTCATCTTCTTTCGATACCGAGGAGCTTCTGTGCCCCAGGAAGAATTGGCCGGCGATGCCCCTGGCTGGCGTACTGCAGCAGCTGTCGGTCTGCTTTGCATCTTCCACGCGTTGATTGTGATTATCCTGACAGGCGTCTTCGTCATTGCACTCCCCAGTCACCTCAACTTCTGGGCGAATTTCCTCGGCGTCATGGCAGCTGCATTGGCGGCGGTTCAGTACATCCCCCAGATTTGGACGACTTATAAGCTGAAGCATGCTGGAAGTCTGAGCATTCCCATGATGTGCATCCAGACTCCTGGGGGACTACTCTTCGCTGCAAGCCTTTTCACAAGACTCGGCTGGGAGGGTTGGAGTACCTGGGCCATCTATCTATTGACAGCTGGCATGCAAGGAATGGTTCTATTCTTGGCTATTTCATACGAACTCGCGGCACGACGCGAAAGGCCGGTCTACAGCTACACCGAAAGTGCACCGGAGTCTCCTGTCGATCGATACCACTCCAGCCGGCGACCAGTAGCAAACCGGACATACTCAGAAGGGTGGGAGCGAGGTCTCCCAGGGCCATTTACTGGTCACCCAGAGTTGTATGCGGAGACTGAAGAAGACTTGGACGATATTCAGGAACGAGAGGAGCGGGCCATCGCCCGAGAGAACCAGCCTCTACTGAAGCCTGGAGGGATCGGAAATCCCCACAAGACCTATAACTCAAATCACCATTAGCGGAGTTAGCACTTTGTTTTTTTATGTCAGACTTTTGGGTACCAACAGACTTACTAATTGAAGCTTATTGATCACGGAGAAACATGGGGGTCAATCATTGAATCATTGAAAGGACTCATTGCTATAGGACCCAATTCAATTCATAACGATATTTCCTACTAGAGTTGATGATCAATTGCATTCAATTCGCTGTCAGATGTGTATGAATCGTACATTGAGTTGGCGGCCGAGCTAGAGGGAGTCGGATTAGCTCATAGAGTTTTCCCCCGGAAACCTTACCAACATCCACACTGCACAGGGAACGAGGGCAAAGAGACTAAACCCAGATACATTCTTGTTGGTTGCTTTCTGCCTGGCGTTCTGACTCACTGAGACATGATTAGTATTGCAACATTCAGCTCTTACTGCTGTGCTGTGATTCATAGTGACTCAGACGATTACTGCTAGCCGTAAAGGTCCCGCTCGTATCGTGGGTACCGGATGGTCATCCTCACTGATGGAGATGCAACTGCTGACCGAAGCTCATGTTGTACTGACAAAGGCACATCATGAGACATCAGCACGCCGCGACTAAAAGCTTAATGGAAAGTCTACGCCTTACCAAAGTAGCACCTGGCTGCCTGCGAGCGACTTTATGACCTAGAGTTCCGAGACAGAAAGGTACTGTACATCGGAGCATCGGTTCCGTGGAGCACAGATGCCTTATCTTCCCTCCACCTGGCTTGCGCTCGGCCACTGATTGGCCCCCGACCCATGCCCCTGACCTGCAGGCAGTCTCGACGTCTTCGATCCCCGTGTGAGACGCCGCCACCGCACACTCCTCCACATCCCCATCGACTGCCGACGCCCTTAAGCTCCTCAACCCTCTCCGAGCTCTCTCCTTACTCAATCGCGACACCTACAGCCAGTCCCTATACATAACACCTTGCAGCACACCTATATTCTTCTCCCAGACTCTAATCAGTATAATTGGCTTCTTCATCCCTACCTAGTACCTACTGATATCTTATCTCCGTCCGTTATCGATACGAAGCAACCGCGTTAAGTGATCATGGCGATGTTCAGCGCAGTCCCTCCACCCCCCGAGCTGGCCGCTGATCCCGCAGCGGCAAGCCCTCTCTCAACCCTCAAGTCCCAGGCAAACCAATCATCAACGGGCGTGGACATCGATGCCTGGACCATCTCGGCCCTCCAGTCGCTCAGCGTCTCCCCCGTCGCCCGCGGCACCGGCACCCCGCTCGCCATCGCCATCGACGACGAACATCCCAAGCGGTCCGTGGGATTCACCCCGGAGCCAACACGCACAGATGTACCCAGGAGGCCCCCCTCGCGGAGGGACAGCATGAAGAAGAGAGAGGCCGTGCTGAAGGGAAACGAGGGCAGCCGCCAGCGCCGGCGATGGGAAAATGGTAAATAACGATTGCACACCCCCTCCTCCCTTCTTGCTTTGCCGGTCCCGGATCTTGCTTCTTCCCCTCCCCTGGCAATAAGACAGGTGGCTAACCAGGCATCTGTTCCGTTTTCCCCCTTGCTGCAGACCGTTTAATGCATGTCCCCAACGCACAGCCCCCGGAGCCGAGAGACTGGGAGGTCCGCGCCACGCACACCGTCCACCACATCCCCTACCAGCTGGCCCAGTTCTGGGACATCGGGGTCCGCCAGCGCGTCGAGGACAAGACGACCCGCCTGGCCGCCCAGAGGAAGAAGCAGCAGCTCAAGAGCGGCAGCGCCACGGGCCTCGGGGCGGGTGAGGTGCCCCGCGACCTCCGGGAGTCGGCCAAGAGGAGCCCCGTGGTCAGGAGCTGGGTCCGGGCCCTGGAGGAGCCGGTCCGCCAGTACCTGCGGGCCCGCGCCGACGAGAGGGAGCAGGACCTGCTCGACGACAGCGCGGTGGGGGAGATGGACTCGGACGACGAGGAGATTGTCTTTGTGGGCCGGAGCGGCGCCATGAGGGAGCTGAACGGCAAGGGTGGCGGGTGGAAGAGGGCGCATCGGGAGGTGTCGCATGAGACCGTCGACTCGGGCATGGTTTTCGATTCCTTCGGTGAGGGTGAGGGGGCTGCATATAAGTGAGTGTTCGCGTCTCGCTCGCTCCCTGCTGCCTTTTGATGATGTCAACTGACCGTGATTCCCTTTAGGCGATGGCTCACCCACGCTATTTGCGACTATTATGGCCTCGAATCCAAGTCCGTCACTGTAGCAAATCCCTCTCGCCGTGTGGTGTACGTCGGTATCAAAGAGGGACAGCGCCGGCACGGCTCGCACTTGAAACACTTTCCCCGACCGATGTGGGAATTGTGCTGACGGCAGGAATGAGGTACTAAACCGCCTAATAGGTGGGATAGGTATGGGACCACCAACTGAATAGATGCTGTATTTCACGGTTGATTGCTACGTCAGAAGATCATCTATAGATTGCGACCATGGGTTGCATAGAACATGTGTGATATAGAAACACGCCCTGTTCGATGTCTCGAGATGGTCTTCTACATGTCAACCTCCAGCCAACTTCACAAGCGTAGATCCCCCCCCAACAGATTCAAACATACTAACTGGTCTGTGACTGGCCTATGTAATGCGTACGTGGCATAGTCACATCAGTGCCCGCTCCATTTTCACCTTCGAGCAGCATACTTCAACTGTCTTCCAAGCTGCTACCAGACTTACACAGGGCAGGAATATCTATCACTCCCAGGCTTCATCCAAGATTTGACTCACCCCTTCGAGTTGTTTCTGCCCTCCTAAGATCTTAGCGTACTTTGAAATGCGTTCTTGGACCGGCATCACGAGGAACGTGGCCAGGCCCCTCTTTTCGGACTCCTCGAACAACACGCCCGCGAGCACCTGAGAGGCCATGGCATTCATCCCCGCTTGTTGGAGAAACACCCCCCAGGTGGTCTCTTCACATGTTAGGAAACGCTTAATTTCAAGAACATATGGCGTGTAGTGGGACATGAATGATGCAATCCACTTGGCGAGTGTATCGGTTGCGCCGGGAACGTAATGAGATATCACATTTGCGCCAAGACTGAGAGTAAAGTTTACAAATTCCGCATATGCAGCCACATCAGAGGGGTTTGGGTTGCCGATGACTTCCCTAGACGGACTTTCTTCCGAGACTAGAACGAATAGTGTTTCGTATCTCTCACTTGCGGATATGATTCGTGCCTGCAACTCCGGTCGTTTTGTTGATCCGGGGAGTTGTGTTTGTTTAGCCTTGACAAGGCTCGTGATAATTATGCCCACACTGGATGTGAGAATTATATCACAATCAGATAGGTCAGGGGAGTTGGAGCGTTCTCGGCCCATTTCATTGGCATCCGACGAGTACCAGCTTTTGCAATTTGAAAAATCTCGATCGATCAGACACCCAGGAGGCCAATATTTCTCCAACTGACGAAGAATACGATGATCAATATCAAGTGAAACCAGGAATACACCGTGTCGGTCAGGTTCAGTAAACTCTGGTGCTTCGGCTGGAACTAGTTTGGAGATACCGATTGAAGGCGATGTTGATTCCGAGCTGACAACAGACAGTGCTGCTTGGCGCCCATAGCTATCTTTTGAACTCGTGTTGGGATGTTCGTTGGGCTCGTCATCAGAACCGGGCACTTTTGATGAACTCTTCGCACCACTCAGTTCCATAAAGCTTGCAAGTAGCTTGCTTGTGGCTGCTCCGTCGCTAGCTAAAGGAAGGATGAGATCCAGTTTCTTGTTCATGTTCGATGTTGGTAGATGCCCTAGAGTTGAGAACCTGACAGGTTCGAGGAAATTGAATTCTGTTTCTAGGGATCTTTGACCCAATGTCTGATAGGAGGAAGTGGCATGATCGCTCGAAGAATCAAATGTCTCGCTTTCGCTTGTGTCCCCCAAATCCTTCTCATCAAAAGTAAGTATGGCTAATTTTCTCTCCTTGGCTGTGTGATCAAAGTTTCCCTTTCGAGGCGAGGATGGTATGGCCAGGAGTTCTTCACTTCTATCAGAGAGCGGCTTGAGCTCCTCTATTCCAGAGAAGTGGCCTGTTCTTGCATGGTTAAACGGATCCCATTTCAATATGTTTGATAGCTCAGAACTGCATTGCTCGCTGGGGATGGAAAATGCAAGCTTATTCTTGGCGTTCATCCTGCGAAATAAATCTTTCGATTCAGAAATACCGGCGTATTCCTGGGGTGGTATGGAAAGCTCTAGCCGAGGGACTGGGACCCGAGAAAGGTACTCGTGAGGGTTGAAACACTCATGACCGACCAGTAGCATTGACCTGGAATGGCAAGCTTCGACTGTCGCGTTAAAAGCGTGGTCAAATAACCCGCCATTTGGCTCATCAATTGGGTCCTCTTTGCTACAGTCCGTGTTCAGCTCAAGGATATCGTTCTGAAATGTATTCTCGTCTGTCCTGGTCGACGAAGCGCTAGATACGAGGGGAACATCTAGCCTAGGGTCTTGTTTCGGATGAGGTTCAATCACCAAAGTGATAGGAGATGTTTCTGGACCAGAAAAATCCTCATAAGCAATCGGAATCAACGGTCCAGGGTCTGGCATTTGCTGCGCCACCCTCTCGAAAGTCATATCCTTCTCAGGACTATCAGGCTCCGACGTTAGGTCAATTATACATGCTCCTTCGCTTGGCACAAAATAAGCATTTCCGTCGTCCTCATTATCGTCATCGGAAACTGGAGATAGGGGTGGGCTAACCGGAAGCAACTCTTTTCCCCTAAATTTCGCACATGGAAAATCCGGCCTTACTGGTAGTTTCCTAGGTGGGCAATTTTTGAGGTTCGCTACTTCTGCCTCCAATTCCAGTGACGTTTCTGAAAGCTCGATCTGCTCCTTGGCGAGTGCTCGTAGGAGAAGGGAGTGAACCCAACTGGATCTCTCTGGAAACGACAAACCCTCATCGTGTCTTGTTTCGGTTGGGCATAACGGAAGCCATTGGTCGACCAATTGGCATGAGTTTGCAGATTCAACCAAGGTCAAATATTCCTTTACGTCTTCCACTGGGTCGGATCCAACATTGGCAAGCTCCAAGGGAAGTCCACGATCTTTGAGGAGGGACCTGGCGGGTCGAAAAGCGAATGATGGAGGCGACGAGCAATTTGCGCGAGTGTCGAAATCCTAGTGAGACTCGTGTATATTCTCGGGGCTGGAGATGCCAAGATCAACCTGAGTATCTGGGAGGCGTGCAGCTGCCAATCCATCTTGGTCAATTAATCCTTGCGCGTCTCGAGTCTCGTGGGAGGCAGAAATAGTGAAAACACATGACTCGAATCGGTAAGGAGCTCTGCGATGATCCCAGGTGCATTGTTCTTTCCGCGCATACGATGCAGCAGTTTCATTTTCCCCATCCTGGTCTTCTCCTTTAAGATCACTTCCACCAAGCCTTCTTTTGACTGTATTCCTGGGGGTGTCCATGGTCGGACGGAGTTGCGTATATCTGAAAATTAGATAGAGAGAGATTACCAACTCCGGAGCTAGGATAGATTAGGTGCGGATGGGTTTAAAGGTTTAAAGGTTTCTCTACACTATGACTTTCTAGTTTATGATTTCTTCGCGGAAGGCGGAGACAGTTGGTCCGATATCTGGATGCTTCCTTCCCGTCTCAACCAGACGTAAAGTTAATGGGCAGTTGCTAGAGAAGGTACAACCAGCATTAGGGTATCCAGTAAGGGACGTGTAAAATATGACTCAGTATTTTGTCGCTGACAACCAGAGTCCTAGTATTAATAAATTACCTAAACTATGATGATTGTCTTGATATATTTTTTATATGATCTTTTGACATTGTGTTGGAATACATTGTCAGTCGTGTGCAGGGTAACCAAGGCAGTCTGTCGCGGTGGCCCTGCAAGGCGCCACTAACTCCGATAGCTGGTGACGCATTTGAATCGCGCCTATCTCCGCAAGAGGAACCCCGTCCGAGGTAGCTCTCCCCGCTATAAAGCTTGAGAAGCAGGCCCCGACCAACTTTCTTCCATAGCTGGACGCATCGTGGTGTGCTTCTCCCCAGATGGTTTGATCATGTCGTACATCGCGCCGGTACATCTGGCCACGAGCATTCGGCATGCGCTGTGGATGAGATTCCTCTCTCCAGATCAGGAAGACCTTGTCCTCTCGTAAGTGGTCCCGATGCTTCCACCGCGTGCCTATCACACCAGGAATGACACTGAGCCTAATCCCAATGCTGGCAGGAAAGCGAATCGCATCGAGATATGGCAGCTAGACGAAGATGGCTTGACAAAAAAGCACTCCGTTGTCATTTACGGCACGATTGTTATGCTTCAGAGACTCCAGCCGAAGGACTCCGAGACCGATTTGCTTTTCGTGGGCACCGATAGACAGCATTATTTCACTCTGGCATGGAACTCGGAAACGAAGGAGGTCGAAACTGTCACCGAAAAGTATATTCACGATGAAGCCGAACCATTCATGCGCCATTCGCAAAGCCAGAACAAGTGCTTGGTTGATCCGACCGGCAAGTTTGTGGTTATGCATCTCTGGGAGGGCGTCCTGACCGTTTTTAAGCTGCGCACAAGAGGGCGGGAAACAACTCGGTTGGATGCGATAGCTCAAGTAAGGCATACCGAACTCTGGATGAAGGCCAGCGCCTTCATACATAGCCGAACCGGCCATCCAAGGATCGTTTTTCTATACAAGAGCCAGCAAGAGCACGAGGAGGCGCGCATCGCAGTGTATCGCTTGACCAAGGATGACAGGGGTGGGGAAGTCTCCAAGTTCGACCCTCAGAAAGACAGGGAGCTCGACGAGAAAATCAAGGATCCGTATGCATCCATGATTATTCCTGTTCCTGTCCCCGAGGAGAAGCGATATCATGTTCGCAAATCGGAAGGGACGAAAGCCCATCTTGGAGGCTTCCTTGTTATTGGCGAGACGCTATTGACTTATTTCGATAGCTTGACTTATACCAGCCTCTCCTCGGGCCTGAAGGAACCGAGGATCTATATTTCATGGGCACAATACGACGCAACGCACTATTTCTTGGCAGATGATTATGGGCGCATGGATCTTCTTACGGTTGAGACGGCAAGCGAAGCCACTGGAGAAGTTGTGACGGGGCTGAATGTATGCCCGATGAAATTCACAGACACGGATTCTGCGACGACGGCCAGAGCATCGAGACTGGTCTATCTTGGTCAAGATATCTTATTCCTAGCATCCCATCATGGAGACCCCCAGCTGTTACTCGTGAACACTCACTCCAAAGAAATGAGACTGCTTAAGAGTTTCTCAAATAACGCACCAATACTGGATTTTGCGATTATGGATATCGGTAATCGAGAAGGAGATCAACAGGCTGGAAATGCTTTCTCCTCTGGGCAGGCTAGAATTGTGGCAGGCTGTGGAGCCTATCAAGACGGCACGCTGAGGAGTATTCGAAGCGGCGTTGGCCTGGAGGACTGGGGTATCCTTTTTGACCAAACGGATACACGAGCTCTATTCACGCTGAAGTCATATGGAGCAAAGTCCGTTGACACGCTTGTGGTATCACTGATAGATCTGACACGGGTGTTCAAATTCGATGCGGACGGAGGTGTGGAGGAGGTATTCAGCCATGAGGGAATAATATTGGAATCAGAGACTCTACTGGTAAGAAACTTGCCAACGGGGCAAGTTTTGCAAGTAACACCACGGTCTGTTGCATTGATAGATCCTGAGAGCGGCGTTGCTGCTTCAAGTTGGACAAGCCCTGAGGGTAAAATGGTGACTGCTGCGTCAGCGAATGACAAGTGGCTACTGCTAGCAATCGACGGTTCTGTTCTCGTTCGTTTCAACCTCGAGAATGACCTGGATGAGCTTGCTCAGTCTCGAGATACAGGATCGAATAATCTTGAAAACCAGATATCGTGCATACACGCCGCTCAGAACCCTCAGAACCTGGGAGTTGTTGGCTGGTGGGCTTCAGGTACAATTTCTATCATTGACCTTGCCACTCTTCAGCCGGTTCATGGAGAGTCTCTGCGTCAATCCGATGATAGCGCCTCGGTTCCCAGAGACATAGCACTTGTTCAGCTCCACCCCGCGGAGACTTCTGGTCCTACTCTATTTATCGCTACTGAAGACGGCAATGTGATCACATTCAACGTTTCTATCGGCAACTTTGAAATATCTGGACGAAAGACAGTGACGCTCGGAAACGGCCCATCGCGATTTCATCTCCTGCCCCACGGCGATGGAGAGTGTAGCATTTTCGTTACAACGGAATTTGCTAGTTTGATCTACAGCTCTGAGGGCAGAATCATTTACTCAGCGACGACTGCCGATGATGCGACATTCGTCGCACCCTTTGACTCAGAGGCGTTCCCCGGATCGATTATTATTTCAACGAATGACCATGTGAAACTCAGTTTTGTTGACAGAGAACGTCTGACCCATGTCAAGCCCTTGCGTGTTAGAGAAACTGTCCGACGAATAGCGTACGCTCCTGATTCGAAGGCGTTTGCCATTGCATGCATCAAGAAGGAGTTGGTTCAGAACGAAGAGATAATCACCAACACGATCAAGCTGGTTGATGAGATTATTTTCCAAGAGCAAGGCACACCATTTTTGCTTGATGGCTCGACAGGAACCGAGCTCGTTGAATGCCTGGTTCGTGCGTCACTCCATGATTCCAACGGAAACCCTGCGGAGAGATTAATTGTAGGGACGAGCTTCGTTCAAAATTCGCCATCTTTGACGGCAGGAAGCGATATACAGGGCCGCATTCTGGTTCTTGGTGTCGATCAAAACCGGCAGCTTTACCAAATCAAAGAAATAAAGCTTCGCGGGAATTGCCGTTGCCTGGGTATCATGGGGGATCATATCGTGGCAGGACTGACCAAGACCGTGGTGGTTTATAGTTACTCCGAGGACACCACTGCGACGGCCCAAGTTGAGAAATTGGCTTCGTACCGCCCCTCGAGTATCCCCGTATCCTTTGACATTACGGGCAACATTATTGGTATAGTAGACCTGAGCCAATCCATGGCCTTGGTTGAGTTTGTTCCACGCAAGGGCGTAACAGCCGCGAGACTTGACGAGCGGGCAAGACACTACCACCCGTCGTGGTCAACGGCTATTTGCGCATTAGATGACGAGAAATGGCTGGAGGCAGATTCAAAAGGGAATCTTGTGGTCTTGAGACAAAACAAAGAAGCACCGCTGGAGCAAGATCGGCAAAGGATGGATATTATCAGTGAGTTGAATATCGGAGAGCAAATCAACCAGATCAGGAAGCTTCATGTTGCACCAGACGAGAATGCTGCCGTGTGGCCGAAAGCATTCCTAGCCTCAGTGAGTGAACTTAGAAGACCGCTACGCAATTCACGTCCCGCTAACATTGATATGTTCAGTCTGAGGGTTCCGTCTACATGTATGGTGAGGTTGCTCCAAGGTACCAGGACCTGTTGATCAACTTCCAAAGCAGCCTTGCTCGCCATGCGAAACCCGTGGGTGACATTAATTTTGACCTATGGCGCGCATACCGTTCCGAGGCGAGAGAAAATAATGGGCCCTTCCGATTTCTCGATGGGGAAATGTTGGAAAGATTTTTGGATATGAACGAAAGCATGCAGGAAGAGGTATGCGAGGGTCTGGGACCTAGTGTCGAGGATATGCGTAACATTGTCGAGGAGTTGCGAAGACTGCATTGATCAATAGACAAAGAGGGGCAAGGCGCATCTCGTACGATAGATCTATCTGGGCGGTATAAATGAGTTGCACGAATATGTAGATGACTTCAATGATTTGGACTTTGTAATAACACTACTGTTAGGCATTGGTTTCAGTTCAGAAAAGCCGGTGACATAAAACTAGAACACATCGAAGCATCCATGGCTCCATATTATGATGTCCCAGGTTTTTTGTCACCTGCGTGGCTGATGTTAGTGTGCCTGGCCCACGGAGCAAGGCGGAAACAGGGCCCAATTGGGGCAATTGACTGCTGGCCTGCATCTGAAGTCTTCTAGTAGTCTACTGTGGGCCAATTGGGAAATTTAAGCATACCAGAGAATCTCACGTTCAACAAACAATATCCTTCGCACTGATGTCCGCTGGGCCGCAGGCAGTTTAGGTGCTCTGTTTCGAGGCCCAGGCCTGAGGTAGGTGCCAGCCTATCAGCCCACCCGTGACAAACGGAACAGATCGGGACCCATGAGGAGCAGCCCAGCCAATCAGCGCAGCCCAATTAGGAGCTCCTGCACCCGTTGCAGCCTCAGGCACCGCACCCGATCCAAAACTTTCGGCAAAGCATCATCACACCTAAAATCGAAAAGACCTCAAACCTCCCTTCGCCCTCCAGCCCCGACCACACCGTCACACGACCCTCCCCACCGACGATGGCGCCTCTGACGAACGCAACCCGCGTGTGCCTGCGCTCCGCGGCGGCCAGCAAGGCCACGGCGGTCCGCGCTGCTGCCCTCAGCACCACCGCAGCGGCCCGTGGCGACTCCGCGACCGCCTACACCCAGTACAGCAGCCCCTTCAAGCAGGGCGGCTCCAAGGGCAGCAAGATCCCCGACTTTGGCAAATACGTCTCCAAGAACGCCGGTGACTCCAACAAGCTCGTCTCCTACTTCATGGTCGGCGCCATGGGCGCCATCACCGCGGCCGGCGCCAAGAGTACCGTCCAGGGTATGTTCCGCACACCAGCATGTGATTTGATCCGCGGGCGGCAGCCATTGGGCGACGGGCGCGCCGCGAGAGGGCGCGGGATCGAGGGATTGGGCCCGTGGCTGACGAATCCGTGATGCAGAATTCCTGGTCAACATGTCCGCCTCCGCCGACGTCCTGGCCATGGCCAAGGTCGAGGTCGACATGAACAACATCCCCGAGGGCAAGAACGTGAGTTTTGCGGGAGCCGAGTGCCGTTTTGGGGGGGCCAATTGGATAAGGCAGAAGGGGCTTACGGAGTGATAATGCAAACAGGTCATCATCAAGTGGCGAGGAAAGCCCATCTTCATCCGCCACCGCACCCAGGAGGAGATCGCCGAGGCCAACAAGGTCAACATCGCCTCGCTCCGAGACCCCGAAACCGACGACCAGCGTGTCAAGAACCCCGAGTGGCTGGTCATGCTGGGTAAGGAGCTTCCCCCGCCCCCGTGCTCAATTGTTGGCGAGTCGTGCTCGGTTGGATGGCGCGAGCTCGCCCCGTTGGTCGATGAAGCATTGATGAGCTGACGAAAATGTTCTTTTTCTTTCTAGGTGTCTGCACCCATCTGGGCTGTGTCCCCATTGGCGAGGCCGGCGACTACGGCGGCTGGTTCTGCCCCTGCCACGGTTCTCACTACGATATCTCTGGCCGTATAAGAAAGGGACCCGCCCCTCTGAACCTCGAAGTCCCTCCCTACGATTTCCCCGAGGAGGGCAAGCTGGTTATCGGTTAAGGGAGCCGCATAGGCTGCGGGTGTACGAATAACTTTGAATGGGGCTAGCGGATAAACACATATTGTAGACCGGACTGGGGAGAAGGAGAGAGATTGGGTCGGTGATAGTAAAACAAGCCAACATTCGTGTGGGCACAACTCTTGTTTCTTAGACGTGGGCTTGTGGCCTATTCATTGTATAAATCATACAACGTCCTAAATAATTTGGTTACCAAAGGTGTTTTTTTGGTGAAAGTGAACCCCACAAGTTTCGATTAATGTCTATCTCATCTTGAGATAGGAAGCTCTATCTACAGTCGGGCAAGATACATGATTGACGGATAAATTATTGATTTGTAGATTCATTCAGAACTCCAAAGTCTACATTGAAGGCCTTCTCTATTTTATCATAACCACTTTTAATGTCCATGACCATCGTCCTCTTGTTGCTCGGGATCCAGCTTGATGAGGGTATCAATACGCATGATGCTGATGCAGGCCTCGACGGCACTCTTGAGCTGCCGTACCTTGCTCATGCTGGGCTCCAAAACACCAATCTTGAGCTCATCAACCACCTTCCCGCGCATCAGGTCCAGGCCGTAGTTCTTGTAGCCCTTCTTGTGAGCAATGGTCTTTTCGTTCTCGTTGGCATCACCCTCCTGGATGCGCTGAGAAAGAGCATGCCTCGAGCGAAGCTGAGCAACAAGCTCTGCGGAGTCCTTGGCGGCGTTCACAGCCAGAGTCTTGGGGATAATGAGGAGAGACTGGGCGAATTCGCCAATGGCCAGCTGCTCGCGAGAGCCAACAGTTCCAGCGAATTCCTCCAGGTAGATGTGCAAGGCAGTCTCAACAGCTCCTCCGCCAGGCACGATGCTGCCGCTCTCTAGCGTTCTCTTCACAGCGAATAAACTGTCGTGCATCGAGCGCTCCATCTCATCCAGAGTGTAGTCGTTAGGTCCTCGTAGGATGAGGGAAGCAGAAGAGTGCTGCTTGGTTCCCTTGACAAGAATGCACTCGTCATCTGAGATACGCTCCTGCACAACCTCTTCGGCATATCCCAGGTATGAGGGGTCGAACTTCTCGTCACCATTCAGGTCGGAGAATGTGCTCAGCATGGTGGCACCGGTGGCCTTGGCGATTCTCCTCAGGTCCTCCTTCTTGCATCGTCGGACACCCATGGCGCCTCGCTCGACAAACGTCTTCAGAATTAGGTCGTCAATACCCTTTGTGGTGAGGACGACATTGGCACCGGCCTTGAACATGAGCTCAACTCGCTCGAGAATCATACCGGCCTCACGAGCGCGGATCTGCTCCAGTTGCTGAGGATCGTCGACAACCACCTGGACACCCAGCTTCATCTTCTCCTTTTGTAGGTTCATATCCAAGATGGCGATCTTGGCATCCTTGATGCGTGTAGGCATAGCCTGGGAGGCTACAGTGCAGTTGAGAGCATAGCCCTTGACGAGTATGGATTCGCGGACGCCCTTTCCGTGGGCCTTGAGAATGTTGACAGCTTTGACGGGGTATTTGGACTCGTTCTTGTTGTTTGTGGTCTGGACAGCCTTGATGGCATCAACGGCCATCTCGGCGAAGAAATCATCGTCGGCACCAATAATCTTGCTGGACATGGAGGTCTTGGCAATCTGCAGGAGCGATTCACGGCCGAGGTTCTCGACCTTGATGCTGACGTTTTCGTTCAAGTACCTGACAGCTTCGCGGAGTGCAAGACGGTAGCCGGTGATGATTGTGGTGGGGTGGATACGGTTCTTCATGAGCTCGTTTCCTCGACGTAGGAGTTCGGCAGCGATAAGCACGACGGAGGTGGTGCCGTCACCGACTTCTCTGTCCTGTTGCTGGGCCAGGTCGACCAGGATCTTTCCTGCAGGGTCCTCGACATCGAGAAGGCTGAGAATAGTAGCACCATCGTTGGTTACTGTGACGTCCTGCGGTGTGTGAGTTGCTGGGCCTCCTACTCCCTATTGCGGAACCACTTACTCCAATCTCGTCCACCATCATCTTGTCCAGGCCGCTGGGGCCGAACGAGCTCTTGACGACATTTGCGATCGCTTGCGTGGCGAGAACTGCAGAGGTGTTAGCCAGGCGTGCTCCTAAAAGATCAATCTCCTGGCCGTCTCGTCCGTGGGTGGCGTACCGTTCTGATCACGAATGTCTGCGCCCGAGATCTTCTGGCCGCCGAGGAACAAGGTGCCGTTGCGGGGCTGCTCGAACATGGACGCCATGGTTGGAAATATCCCCCAAACGGCTGGGTCAGGCTGGGTGACTCTTGGGTTCGATCGGGTAGGTGTGCGTGGGAGGTTGCCAGGTTGTGCAGGTCTGCGATGGGCGTCTGGATCCCACAAGCTACCATCAGATGCTAGCAGCTTCCCTCATGGAGAATTGCCCCTCGATTTTTTTGCCGGGTGCTTTGATTGTTCCTGCCCCGGAGCCAAGGCGGTCTCACAGGGCACCGCTTCCTATCTGGGTTTAGCCCGTAGCGACAGCACGGACTGTCTTCACCCCACCACCAAATCAGACAGGCTTATTTTCCACCTCGATGGAATTCGTGATGCAACCCAGAGTCTTAGCACTGCTTTGCTAGGATGGTACTGACTTAATGCATGCGCATGCTCTCTGTATTGAAAAGCTTGACCAAAACGAAAACTAGAACTGTCAGCAATTTTCCATGTCAGCATAGGTAGGTAAGCTACCATAGCCACAACGAACATCGAGGACTGGTGCGTGGAACATTCGACGCTATGTGAATGCGACTTACTCGGCGTGTACTGCCACAATTCGTCCATTGAAGCTAGAGCTGAAATCCCAACACCTGTCCTTATCAGATCAAGAGAATCCTTTTCTCCAAAGAACCTACGCGTGACTAAGCTCCGACCTCCGCCAGTATTCATCGACTTAAAAAAAGAATCATCATTCTTTCTCCTGAGCGACCTAGTTGCTGATTTCGCTCAAGTCGACACAGGCTCTTAAGAAGATAGGGACAAAGAAACACAATATCTTAGGTCAAACTGTGCTACCCATGATAGGGAGGCCTCTTATTTTATTGGAAAGTTCATAGTCGCCGCTGTGGTCAATCACCAGGCTTCTAGTCTGATTTCCTTCAACACATTTAACGATTTCTATCGTACCAGTGAACATTTTGAGTCCTGTGAATGAATAGATCCAGAATCTATCTACGTTGAAGCTCCGTAGCCTCATGCTGATCTAATTAACAACCCTCATCATATCACACTGAGCTTGATCCTTTTCGAAACTGAATACCTAGAATGTTAGTTGGTTGCTAATGAAAGTTGAGTTCGATGTAACATCATGCTCCCCTGAACCCACGACTCCCCCTGGTAGTCTATAAGCAACATACAACGTTTGCACATTATGCCTACTTGTACATATTCGAACAACGCGAACCTACACACAAACACGAAATTTGCAAGGTGAGAGAAGAAACAGAAACAGAAACAGAAACAGAAACATCTGTTAGACCAGTACAGTGCGAACCATTTGTTCAATACCGAATGTAGAAACAGCTACTTCTGGAGACCTCTGGATTGGAAGCGGTAACCCGCAGGGAGCATTCAAAGACTAATCAAGGACTGTACAGGACAGTGATCTCCCTCCAGCGCAACTGACAACACCTGATAAATACGACGATGAGCCCAAAATAGGAGGTCCAGACTGTGCAAAGAAAGCCTATAAAGCACAGCGCGAGTCAGGTGCTGTTGAGATTGGTTCTGATGGGAGATATTCGGAAGAGAAGAAACCTAACATGATGAGATCTATCTAAGATCTAGATGAGCCGTTGCAACACGAGAGAGGGGGCTAAGGATGTTGGAATTCAAGTTATATCCATCAGTGCCGAGTAAAAACTAGATGTCAGTGGGCAAGGATGGAACCAGGGAGTGAGATTAAGCCGATAATAGGCTTGAGAACTCTGGGCTAGAGAGATTTCATTACCGAAATATAGAACCCTTGTTATTCATCAAGAACCAATTCTAACAGAAGCTCTGAAGCCTAATATGGACTAAACGAATGACCGAATGACGAATGAAGCCTTCTTCTCAAGATCCCTAAAGATGTTACGGGGTGAACACACACATTGGGCTGTCACAAAAACGGCCCTTGTGTCTTTGTGTGTTCAAGCTTCTAGGGAAAGCTCAGTAAGAAGTCACAGATATCTGAAAGAGGCCAACCCCTTCACCGACTTCTCCGACTCTTTACGGGGCTTATGATGTGGAAACTTTCGACACAAATGGTCATTTGCTCCATGCGGCTAGGAGTTCGCGGCCAACAACCAACACCAGCACGACCAATAACTGGCGGGGCCAATCTGCATCGCCCCTGCTAGTCTTGCTAATTTTCGGTCGAGTAGTCTCAGGCTCATTTTCACAGTGCGTGGCTTTCGAATGTTGATGTCTTTTTAGATTAATGAATGGGCAATAAATCTTCTCCTGTGTCTTGCTATGCTAGAAAACGGTGCATGGCTGCAGCACAATTTTCAAGAGCCAGCTTCTACAAGGCCCCCAACAAGTGTGATAAAAGCCAGCCCCTCCTCCTCTTTCTAAATACGCACGCATCACAGCAGTCCCAGCAGCCTCTGTCCTTATTGCCCCCCAATGGCCGATGAACGCCCCTCTACTCCTCCTCAAGAGGCCCCAGAAGGCTACGCTCGCCCCGATGACTTCGGTTTGTTTGCAAGCACCACATACTCGCTGGCTATCGGTGAGACACTTGAACTTAAACGCATGCGCGACCGCGATGTGGTAATTAAGCTTGAGATTTCCGAGGACGAAGTGCGTGTGTTACACCTGAAACACGTGAATGAGGGTACACTCGATGAGGCAAAAGCTGCGGTCGACGGCTTTTTGGGACAGGTCGAGCCGCTTGGAGATGGCGATGATAATGGCCCCGGTGGCACCGTGTTCGAAATGTTTGGGAGGGTGCATACAGATATGGTTGGCCCTCTCAAGGGCGTCATGGATAGTGTCCACGAGCTGTCCTCCCTACTAACGAAGATGGATACTACCGTTAGTATGTATCCCAAGAAGCCGTTACCCAGGAGCCTGGGCGACACTCACCTGGAACAATCCTACAACCCGGTCGTTGAGCTTCGAGAAGCCAGCGACGCCTTCTACAACCAAGTCAAGGCGATCAAGTTGAAGTCAGAGAGCTACAGTAATGAAACCCGTCCAACGATAAAGGGGTTTGGATTGTTTAGAGCAGACTATGACGTCCATAAAATTCTTATAGCCCACATGATGGAGAAGGGCCGGAATCGTGGGGTCTGGTTTCATTGGGACGAGTATGGCTACCAAGGCAGTACACAGCGGAATATCGGTACATGGATTGGCTATAGTCTTTCTTTCAAACAGGATTATAACACAAAGGCTCAAAGCTGGGTACACAAATTTGAGGCGAGATCTGTGCGACTGTGGTATCTTGATGAGTAAGTGGCCAGATCAACCCTCTGTCATTGCATTATTCGCTAATGTGCTCAGCCCACGGTATTGCAACGAGTTCACCTTGGACTCGCAACCTCCATGGTTCATGGAGAATGACGTACGCCCTTTCATGAGCTACACCTACGTGATGGTCAAAGGTGGCCATGGCCCGCAGAAACTGGACCTCGATGTGCGTGATACCGACATGGTGCTTCAAATCCAGCCCAAGGACGGTGTCTGTCGCCTGCTGCATTTGTACCATGTGCGCCAAGAGACGAGCTTGGCGGCAAAGGCTGCCATCGAGAACTTTCTTGACCACTTCAAATCAATTGACGATAACAAGAGAGGCAGATTAGACGATGGGCGTCGCAGGGAATTCAGCATGATGTGTGAGGGTTTTGATCCCGTTCATCAGGAGCTCCTAGAGTCTACTAAAGCAGAGATTGACGAGCGTCGCTTGCGATGTAGATGGGAACCAGGCGGGTGGCCGCGTGCAATATACTGGGAGTGCGGTCAGCAGGTAGGCTACGTGGTCTCTTTCAAGCGTGGCCGCCTAAATGTCGACAACTGGAATCGTGGGATCATACCGGGATCAGAACGCGTTCTCACTGGTTTTGAGCAGTGATTCGTACTTGAGGATTCAAGGGTATAGATAGTGTGGGATCTTGATTGTCTATGTACAGTGTTATCTCAATGGCAGAATAGTAGCGTGAACCGGAGAATCAGTCTTTAAGTCAGTCTTTAAGTCAGTCTCGATCCCGGCCAGAAACTAGAGTGAAATCCATCCCTGACTGCGTGGCTGCTTGAGCTCCCCGTACTCCAAAAATAATCAACAGTTGCCTAGACAAGGTAATCTCAACTAACCATCACATCAATGCGCCAACCATTTGATAATCAACGGCAAAATGACACATCTTCGACTTGTCCCTCACCAAGCGTTTGGTCATTATTGACAAATACGAGACCAGGCATATGGAGATTAGGGAATATGGTGAGGTGTAAAGGAGTCTCTGTTGACTACACAGCTAAAGAACAGCTCCGAATACATACATTTACAACTCGGCTCCTGATACTCACCACCTTTGTTATGCCGGCCTGCAAAGCCTCCCCTCCACCCCTCCACCCCCTTTTCCTCCTGGAGCAAATCTGCTCTCCGGTATTTGAATTGCTTTGCTGTTGCCTCACTGCTCGTTGGCACTCAGGGGCGATAAGTCTCATCACCACCCGTAGTCTCATCTTCGGAACTCTCATCTTCCGATTTCTCACCAGCCGAACTCTCATCTCCCGATTTCTCACCAGACGGACCCTCGCCAGCCGGACCCTTGCCAGCTGGATTCCTGCCACCCGAATTCAAGACGACCGAATCCGCATCGTTCTCGAGCGGCATGCCACCATCGAACACAATACTATGGCCCTTGCTGACTTGTTGTGTGCTGCACATTTTCTGACTCTCCATCTCGAGTTTGTACCACTCAGAATTCGTGTCACCTGTCCTATGATTTTTGAAATGCTTCACCTTTTCTCGCCTGCGATTTGATGTTAGGTCAGATTTTTCTAGGCTTTGGATGACGAAGTCGATATGGGGATCTTACGCATTTTCCTCCATCTCATCATGAGTCCAGGGATCTACACCGTATATTCCCTTGGCTTCAAGTTCGTGCTTGTCGAGTGCAATATATTTCCTATCCTCGGTAAAACCTGGGTGCATGTATCATTAGCCTGCAGAAAACAAGAAGCAAAATTAGGTGTAGCACTTACCCTTTCCCTTGGCATTGGGGTCCAACTCTTTCTCCTGTTTTTTGCCTGGACGATTGCTTATGATTTTTTTTTTCTGTCTATTACCCCTTTCTCTTGGCCATGACTTACTGCGGCTGCATAGTTTGGGTTCTCTGTGCGATAACTCTCGATTCGCGTCTCCCTGCCATCACCTATCTTTTGATAAAGCACCGGCCGCCCCTTTTTGGTAAAGATCCTGTCTATCTCATCGTCATCATGAAACGGGTTCGGTGTGATTGCAAGATACATGCTGTGAGCTCCTTTTGAGCCACCCGGATTCTGATTAAGGCGTTTATCAGATAAGTCAACCTTCGGGTCCGTCTTGGGACTCTCCCCTGTGGCGATCTTCTCCTTGTTCTTGAGTCTCTCCTTTGCAGCGAGACTCTCCTCTGTCTCGAGTCTGGCTACTTTGAGCTTCTTCTCCCGAATTCTACTTCTTCCGATTGACAGTCTTCCTCTGACCGGTCGCCTTCTTTTTGTTGAGAGTCTTCTTCCGGTTGGCAGCCTTAACCTTTCGCAACTTAGTGTCCTTAGAAGAAGTCTTGCTCTTAGGGTTCTTGCTCTTGGTATTTACGCCCTTGGGAGTTTTCTTCCCTTTCGTAGCAGCGTTGCCTTTGGATGCAGTCTTGCTCTTGAAAGCACTTTGAGGAGAATTTCCCTTGCTAGCAACCTTATGCTTGGAAAAGGGTTTCCCTTTGACAAGAGGTTTGCCTCGAGAAGCCTTCTTCCCCTTCATAATATCCCCATTCTTGTTACTAGCCTTTCGTTTAGGGGAGGTCCGCCTTGCAGCAGCTTTCTTTTCCTTGGGGAAGGCCTTGGGAGAAGCTTTCTTGCCTTTGGGCCGGCCATCACCCTTCTTGGCGCCGGCTTTAGTCCGAGCACCAGCTCTCTTAGGTACAGACTTCCTGGGGGCGGCATTTTTCTTCGGATTGCCAGCCTTCTGAGTACCTGGCTTAACCTTGGCATGATTTTTCTTTGGCGTGAACTTCTTGGCTGCCGCGTGCTTAGGTGATGTCTTCTTAGGAGCAACCTTGGGTGCAAGCTTCTTGCCAGATGTCTTGGTAGCTGACTTCTTGGGAGGAGCCTTAGGTGTAGGCTTCCTGCCAATTTTCTTTGGGACAGCCTTAGGTGTAGTCTTCGTAGCAGGCTTCCTAGAGGCGGCCTTCTTAGGAGTGAGTTTCTTAGGAGCAGCCTTAGATGGCGGCTTCTTGGGCGTAGGCTTCTTAGGAGCAACCTTCTGGGGAGCAACAGGCTTCCTAGCACCAAGATTCTTAGGAACAGCTTTAGGTGTGGGCTTCTTCGCCGCAGCCTTGGGCGCGGCCTTTCGTTTGAGGATAACGTCCACTTGGGGCGTAGTCTCGCTTCAGTCTAGAGCTTGACCTCTATCAACGGCCATGCCAACAAAGGGATCCTTGCACCCAGATTAAAATTAGTATGAGCTTCGTCTCAAAGAGCGTTCTGAACCTACTTGAAGTAGTATGCCATCTGCATCATCTTGGGGTCTGGCTCCAATCTCTCCAGAGCTGTTCATAGAGGAAGCATCAATCTTTTTACTATTATCTCCGGCTGCAGCCACCAGGGCCAAGCTCAAGATAGTAGAAAGATAATGGCAGGGAAGCATGGCTGGGTACGTTTACTCAGCATAAGGGAATGAGAGATGAAATTTCATATGGTTGAAGATGGAAATGAAGACTCAAAATATGATTTACACGGTGAATATCTTCCAAGAGCCCTTTATTGCCTCCGACATTCATGTTCCCCTTCAAGTCGAGCCTAATAATAGCAGGGGTGATGTGGACTAGCTCCGTCAGTTTTTTGGCTGTTGGTTGTTAGCCGCATAATTCTGACCGTCTCGAGAGGATTTTGTCTAATGAACCCAGATACTATTTTCGGGTATGTGAGGGGTTTGTTCTACCATTTCACACATCTCGTCGCTTGAATCCTTGCAGACACATGGACTTTTGCTAGCGTGACGGAACTCTACCAACAACCGTCATACAAGGCTGAACAGATGGAGTTGAGTCAGGATCTCGACTCACTCAGACCAACAGCACATGTAAAACCCCACTAATGAGGAGCCCACTCCTTCCCAATTGCCACTAATGTAATATTAGGACCGTGGTTGTCTCTGAAAATCTTACCAACATGTCTTCCACCGTCGGAGTAGCCAGGGCCGGGAAAGCTAGCCTAGTAATAGCAAGCAGGGGCTCTAAGTTGATCATACGTTCCAGGCGTTCTTGGTTCCCATCTTGACTACTTTCGTGAATACGGTGTTGGCCATCCCTGGATCACACGACGTGATGCCTGAATGTAAGGCCTGCCTCTCCCACTCCAGTGCCACTCGTGGTTAGTACACGTTGCTCGGAGAGCAATAAAGGAAATGACTCCTTCTTGGCAAGGCCTTTAAGAGCTACACTGTTAATAGAATCGTAATATTGCATGATAGATATACACCTGGCATATGGCCACGCCAGGAAGATGGGGTACGGTCATAGACACAGTATTGCGCAATAGCTTCGTTGCCCAGGGACTTGCAGAAACGCTCCATTAACACATGATACCGGAGCCTCGCTGGGGAACGGAATCCCGGAAGTGAACGCCAGCTCTTTTCTTGTCGTTGCCTTTCTTGGACTTTGATGACCAACGACATAGGATTGGGCTTGTTTCTGTTCCGCAGTGAGATATGGAGGCTTTGGAATGGAAAGGCAAACTCTTGAGTAAAAACACATTGGCTCTTTAGTAGTGGCTAAAAGCAGAGGCTTCAGAACCAGAAGCATGCAGTTTCCTCTATATAGTAAGTATCCAAACTTCAAGTTGGTTGGTATTTAACTAGTAGCCACGCACGCACGCCGCCCTGTTCAGCGTTTAGTTCAATTAGTGATCGAATAGATTCTCATGAAGCAGAGGATCTTGAGGTCCATATCACGAAAATGAGATGCAGCATGAGCCTTCCGATTCGGGCTGATGAAAGTCACCACCAAAGTGAAGCAGCACCGGGTTCCATAGCTGCCCCAAAGAAAACGAGCCGTTCCAACTGCCTTTTAATTTTAGAGACAGGGGTAGCATTGTTTGGGTTAAGCGAATGGCCTCGCAGAAGAGAGCTTCTTACAATCAGTGGCGATGTGACCTTGGATCTCACTCCGCAACCAAGATAGACTGCTTGCCCTTACGATAGCTCCTTGAATCAGTCGCCTTCGAAAGCAACCTCCATAGATAGAGCACGCATAGAAGATTGGATGGGCTCTCTACTTGAGACAGAGGACGATAAGCTTCCTCTGTAGTTTATCAGAGTTGTACTGTTTCCAAAACCGATGAGGGCATACAACATGAGGGCTCTTCTGCGTTGTTAACAAAAGGATGTCGAATTGTGGGACTGATTAGATTGGCTGAGCACAGTATGATTTATCTGCTAATATAGACACAGCGTGGGGTTTTGAGGAGGCATGTTGAAGGCAGGTGTGACCGGGATCGGAAGGCTACCCGGTGCCTACCTCGTCTGAGAGAACTTGCAAAGTCCAGCGGGCAGGAGCTCTGGTGACATTAACAGGCCAGGTATTCATCGTGTACCTTTGATGGATACCTACCTACCTAATAAATTTATTAAAAAAAAAAAAAAAAAAAAAAGTAAAGAAAGAAAGACCAGTTTCCCTGGCAAAATGCTCATCTCTGGTAAGCCGTTGCATGCAGTGTAATGCACGGACCTTTGCGATAAGACTGCCCCTCCATTTGTTGATTTGGGCTGGCCACACGACTCGGCCACGGTTTGTGACTGCGGGGCAGGGCACCCAATGTCTCGGGCCGCTCGTCGACTCATACCTTCAGCCAGCTCCTCCCTCCCTCTGCGTCTTGCTTTGATTTGCGCCCTCCCTTCCATTGAGCCATCTGTGCACTTCGCAGAGCCCGCGTCAAACTCCCCTCGCCCCCTCCTCACGATTTAGACTTAGATTTCTTCTCCCCGTAGAGATAGATCCCCATTGCATTGCCCCTCCAGGTCCAAAATTGTTTTTTTGCCCCCGCACCCGAAACAGAACAAGGCACACCAAAACCTGCGAGCCAACATGCCTGAGGAAGCACCAAAGGAGCAGTCCAAGAGCGCCTTGAAGAAGGCCGAGAAGGCCGCCAAGATGGCTGCCGACAAGGCTGCCAAAGCCGCCAAGCAGGCCGCTCTCCCTGTCGTCGGTGGCAAGAAGGCTGAGGAGATCATGGGCATCACCGTCACCAAGGCTGACAATTTCCCAGCCTGGTACCAGGAGGTTGTCCTAAAGTCAGAGATGGTCGAGTACTACCAGGAAATCTCTGGCTTCTTCGTTCTGCGACCCCTCAGCATGCACATCTGGTCTACTATTCGCAACTGGTTCCAGAAACACATCGAGGAGATGGGCGTCGAAGAGACCAGCTTCCCCATTTTCTTGTCCGCCAAGTCGCTCGAGAAGGAGAAGGACCACGTCGAGGGTTTCGCCCCCGAGCTTGCTTGGGTGACAAAGGCGTACGTAGTAGTGCTTAGGCATTTCGATCAGGCAGTCTGGCTAATTCTTGTTTCTCCAGTGGTGACAAGGACCTCGAAGTCCCCGTTGCGATCCGACCTACCTCCGAAGCCGTCATGTACCCCTACTACTCCAAGTGGATTCGCAGCCACCGCGATCTTCCCTTACGATTGAACCAGTGGAACTCCGTCGTGCGATGGGAGGCAAAGCAGACCACCCCTTTCCTACGAACACGAGAATTTCTCTGGCAGGAGGGCCACACCGCACATCTGACTGAGGAGTTGGCTGGAGAGGAGGCACTGCAGATCCTCGAGCTCTACGCTGGCGTCTACGAGCAGCTTCTTGCCGTTCCCGTCGTGCGAGGTCGCAAGACTGAGAACGAGAAGTTTGCTGGTGGTTACTACACTACCACTGTGGAGGGATACATTCCTTCCAACGGCCGTGGTATCCAGGGAGCTACCTCCCACTGCCTTGGCCAGAACTTCAGCAAGATGTTCGACATCACCGTTGAGGACCCCGCCAACAAGGGATCTCATCTCCACGTGTGGCAGAACTCTTGGGGTCTCTCCACACGTGTCATCGGAGTCATGGTCATGGTTCACGGTGATGACAAGGGTTTGGTTCTCCCCCCTCGCATTGCCAAGATCCAAGCCATTTTCATCCCCATCGGTATCAACAAGAACACGACACCCGAGGCAAAGAAGAAGCACGAGGATACCATCGAGGACATCCGTGCCACCCTTAAGAAGGCTGGCGTGCGAACTGATGCCGACTGGAGGGAGGGTTACACCATTGGCTGGAAGTTCAACGATTGGGAGCTCAAGGGTGTTCCCCTGAGAATCGAATTCGGTTTCAAGGATGCCGAGAAGGAGGTCATCTCTTTCGCCCGCAGAGACACCGGTGAGAAGGGTACCATCCCCATCTCCGAGGTCGGCACCAAGGTCCCCGAGTTGCTCGAGACCATCCAGAGTGACATGTATACCAAGGCCGAGGCCGCTTTCCGGGAGCACCGTATCCAGATCACCAAGTGGGAAGAGGTCCTCCCCGCTCTCGACAACAAGAACGTTGTCCTTATTCCCTTCTGTCTCGACGGCAAGTGCGAGGATCGCATCAAGGTGCTCACAACCCGTGAGGATAACCAGCCTGACGTCCCTGAAAACCAGAAGGCTCCTGCCATGGGCATGAAGAGTCTCTGCATTCCTTTCGAGCAGCCCGAGGGTGTGGTTGCAGGCGAGACTGAATGTCTCAACCCCGAGTGCGAGCGCAAGGCCCAAAAGTGGGTCATGTTTGGCCGAAGCTACTAAGCTCATTTCACATTCTTGTTCATCATGACGGTTGCTTTGGCTTTTTCGAATGGAGCGACGGGCGCTCTCCAGGTATCATGTGTTTAGTTTAAGGTTAGGGGAAGGTGTTGGCGAACAAGATGGTGAAAGTTATGATGATGAGACCAAGATTTCGGACCGTGCCCTTGTGTTCGTATCGCCTGTAGACGTGATCGAGTGGATGCAATCAAAGATGGTGCGCCCAGATCATCAACATCGTAAAACAATCGACACCAGATATCAGGATAATAAACGATATAGCAGTCTATTATCTACTCATCTTGTAGTTTTTTGCCGACGCACCTCTACCTGCTTGCCTAGCACCATGCGAACTTCTCATTGACGAGCCACTCCACGCTGTCGACATCCCCGTCTCCGAACCAGCGAAGACTGGTGACGCTGTCGCTCTCCCGGCTCACGAACCTGGCTCCGAGCCCCGCGCTCCCCTCCGCCAGGGCGCGCACCCTCGGCTCGGGATTCCACATGTGCACCGTCCCGCAAGCCCAGTCGCGCGCCTCGCTCCTCGCGGCCGCCACGATGGCCTCGAGGGCCCGGCCGAGCTCGTCGTCCGGGGTGGCCTCGTCCTCGACCACGAACCGCAGGATGTAGAAGGCGTTCTTCTCCGGCTGCGAGGGCGGCGCGGAGTGGTTGCGGCGCCAGATGGCCCAGACGCGGCCCCCAGAGGGGACGGTGCAGACGGCGCCGTGGCTGGTCGGCGTGCGCCCGAGGATGTTCTCGCACTGCGCTGCGTCCCGCAGGACGTGCCACTGGAGGGTGGCCGCGTCGGGGAGGATGGCGACGCGGGTAGTCTTCCCTGGGGAGGCGGACGGCCGCGCGATGGCCCGGCGGATCAGGCGCTCGTCCGACGAGGCCAGCTGGGGGATGTCGTCGTGCCGGACGATGGTCACGCTGGCCGGCTGCGGGGCGTCGTCGTCGTGCTCCTCCTCCTGGGCGAGCACGGGGAATTCGAGATGGTCGCTCTCGAACGGTCTCCAGCCCTGCTTGCTGTAGAACTCTTTCCCGATGTCGGACCAGAGCACGGAGAGGAGCGCATCCTGGGCCTGCAGAGCCTCGCCCAGGCGGGCCATCATGGTGCTGGCGTGCCCCTTGCCCCGGAAGGCGGGATCCGTGAAGACGCTGGCCACGCCGTGGGCGATGACCTCACTGACCTGGCCGTCGGGTAGCCTCACAAGCGCGCGCTTCCTGAGCGTCTCGCACGACGACAGGATGTCGCGTGAATCGGGCTTCGAGTCTGCCTCGACGAGCACCCAGGGCCTCAAGCCGCCATCGCGAGCCAGGGGCAAGTCAGCCTGGCGGGTTTCGCGCAGGATATATCCATCGAGGCTGAGCGCAGCGCCCCATAGAGGGTGCGTGCACGTCCAGGTCTGCCGACTTTCGTCTGGCGTGGGGTTGGCCAGGATGAGCTCTGGGGGCATCGTCGCGCCAGGGGTCTGGATCAACGGACTGAGACTTCAGGGTTGAGTGAGACTGTCTGGCCGTCGGTAGGTGCAATCTGCCGTGAGCCGGTGCAGGTGGCTCGATGAATAGGGAATGCTTCTGGAACTTTTTCGAAGGATGGGGACCAACAAGGAGGGCTATCTGACCCGACCTGCTACGTAGCATACCGAGCCCGCGTCGCATGGCAATCCATCATGACTGGACTGGCCCGGTCTGGGTTCCCACTGTGGCTTGCATTTACGAATGGCACAAGCGAAAACGGTACATATTATTGCCATTCTCTCGCCTGCTAGTGCGATTGATTATTTTCAGGCGTGCGGGCTGTGGCTCGCCAGCCCTCACATGGCCAATGAGCTTGCCACTCCAGCTGTGTGCCTATATTTAAGATATTAATGCCGATGGATGTGATGTTTGTGGCAAAGCGGGAGCCACTCACTAGCCACCTTGCTTGTGAGATTCATGTCACGTAGCGTTGACCATCTGGAGATGGCCGGGATGCGTGTGGCGCCGGGATTGTGATCGGATCATGGCCTTCTCCTCCACCGCAATGGCACTTTGTTCACGCTCGCGAGATCGTTATGCCTCGTGTTGAGCCTCAAGTCTAATCATAGTGGCCATGGGCTTTCGCCTTCTTTTTCCAATGATGGTAACCGTTGATGACCTGCAAGCACAGAGCCTCCGGCGCCAGCAGGGGTGAACGAGAAGATGCATCGTGAAAACAAATACGATATGCTCCAAAATTAGACATTCGCTACTGCAACATGAATGGAATCTTCGCCATCACTCCCATCGAGTGTTGTCTTGGAGCCACGCGATGCTCGACTGTGAGGCTTGGGGATCTTGCCCTATACAGGCTGCGCCAAGCTCGGCTGCAGTACCACAGATCTCAGAAGAGCCTCGATCTGGATAGTCCTCCCTACATACAGATGTGCCAATGCGGCTATGTACTTCCTCAAGGGCCCAAGCTGAGACGTCATATGGCCCCGGCGAGATTGACGTAGATCACTGGCCAATGCAGCCGTCGTGTGGTAGGTGCGTGCATGACTGGATGCCCTCTTGGACGATACAGAATTTTGGGTTCCGCCCCAACAGGCCCGGGAGAGGCTCCCGAATCCTGGATCCACCTTACAACGTTACTACGTAGTATTAGATTTTGCCGGTTTGCTGTCAAGGGATGTGGGATGTGAGTGGAATGGGCTCTGGCCTGGCCCAATGAACGCATCAAATCAGAGACACCAAGACCGAAGATCAACTCTAACCGGCAGATGGATCCAAGCGGGCGGGATTCAATACATGGCAGCTCTCGAGTCGTCAGTCCATGCGGCTGAAGGGTTCGATTATGGTGGTGGTTGTCTTGGTGAAGCGTTGATTGAAAAATTTCACTTTCATCACCTCCGCCTTTTCGATGGCCGATACTGGACAGTATGCGTCAGACCGCGGATGGAACATCGTCTCACACACAAGAGGCCAGGGTGAGTCTCATCATTGTTGCAAAGCGAGATGCTTCTGTCGATGCTTGGTTCCCTCCGCAGCGACTTGGGGTGGGATGTCCATCCCAACATCGGACACACGATTATGCACCGGGGATGATGCAATGCATGGGTCTATCTGAGATTCCGGAGTCGCCGTATGCCAGTTCTAATCTTGCTCAGTTGTGGGCTGCAGGGCTGAGGCTGAGTCGCAAGGCCAGGCCCGCACCTCATATACCATCTGGCGGGATAGTGGCTTCGGCCCCCTGCCCAGCAGCCGTGAGTAATGGGTTATGTGATGTGCCTGGAGGGCTCTTAGCGCCGGCGGCTGCACTGGCTGTAGGCCTATTCATGTAACGTCGGGAGGGTTGGGCTGGCGGCCTGGTCAGCTCTGCCCTTGAAAGATGTGTCCTGATAGGGCAGCTCCTATTTTGGACTCTCACCGCTGGGTGGGTGGTGCATGAGAATTGCTCTGCTGGGAATGACGGCAAACGACCTGGACGGCCAATTCTCCCACCTCTTCTCGCATGACTCCATTGGGACGGCGATGCTAGACTCGTGAGAGCATCTGAACCCTGGGGTGGGGAGAAGTGCTGGCGTCACTTTCCACATTGGGCCAGCTACCTGTCTGCCAATGCAGGCAGACTCAGTTCTGCATCACTAGTGCCCGACTTTTTGCACCGCGACACCCTCTGTTCTGGTCCCAGCAGGTCGGCGACCTGTAGGTGACGGCCCTTCTCTCCTCGTGGGGCTATGCCTGAGTGTAGGGCTAATCCCCACTGTGATAGAGCAAGGGAACAAGCGAAGTGCTGGGGTCAGATGCCAAGCTCGAGCCAGATACGTAGGTACCTCCCATTCCAACATCTACAGCCACGCGATGGCGGTGGATTGGCCTTGGTTGCTAAAAGTATGCAAATCCGGGTGGGGACGTCAGCCCGGGGATGGATGGTCCTGCCGCGCCGCCGCCGCAAAGACTCTATCAACAGCCTGGAAGCTGAATCGAAGCTTTGCTTAGACGCCAAGTATAATATGAACTTATCGTCCCCTACTCTTGACGTAACCGCCATCAATCGTACCGTAGTTCTCTTTAACCGCCTCCCAAGACAAGGCTCAGGTGCCAGCGACGGATCCTCAGATCTATAAGATCATTGCTGGGACCCGACCTTACCAATCGTCTAGAGTCGCCCTCACCTACCACCCCCTCCTCTTTTCTTCGCTTTTTTTTTTTTGGACATGTATGGATTGGGCAATGACCTTTTCTTCCCCCAAATCTCATGCTTGGATGGCCTCGTTAACCAATTGCTCTACAGGGCCAATTCCGAGGCAGTCAGTCGGGCAGGAACCTCGACTTTCGCCCTCAAGAATCGACCACGAGCCACTCGGGCGATTGTGAAGAAGGTTCGCACTGGATGCATTACCTGTAAGTGAATCGACTCCTTCGCTCAAATACTTGTTCTCTTCCGTCCCGTCCTCACACCAATTAGGCAAGCGGAGGCATGTGAAATGCGACGAGCAAAAGCCCGCCTGCCATCGGTGTATTAAATGGGGAGGCCAGTGCGAAGGCTACCAGAAGCGACCCGAATCGGCTGCAGCGAGCGAGAGCCAGGAATCGGAAGCCCAGAGCTCAGCGAGCGAAGACACGAGTCCCCGAATCCCCACATCACCCGAATCCGAGGGCCAGCTGCCCTCTTGGTACCCCGCCATGATGGTCGAGAGCAGGAGGCTTCTGTATCTCAGAAATCACACCGTTGTTCCCATGGAACCTGGATCATCGCCGGCTTCGATGACCACCCCCCCAATGGCGGGTACCCAGGGACAGCAGGATGTTTTCTGGAGCACGACCGTCCCGCTGATGCTTCGAACCAACGGATCGGTCTGGGCCGCCAATGTGGCGATCCATGCCCTGATCGAGTCCCTGAGGTCGAACATGACGGGCGCTTTCACAGAGGAGGGTCGAAATGCATACAGTCGGGCACTGAGGCATCACGGCTCCGCTCTGGCCGAGCTGAGGAATGAAGCAATGGGCAGCGGCGATCTGGAATCGGCCACCGTCTGCTGCTTGTTCTTCGTCGTGTTCGAGATGCTTCACGGGGACGAGGTTGCGGCAAGGACGCACATCCACAACGGGTGCAGAATGATTGACGAGCTGCAGAGGAGCCGGGGGCTTCGACCCGTGCGGCCTACCGTTGAGAATGCGATGCTCTGGGAGCTGCAGAAGTCGATACGGTTTTTGGGACTGCAGACGCAGGGCGCCAATCACGGACAGGAGCTGGATTTGTCGGGTAGTACTGGGCCATCAATTTTTTAGATTCCATTGGAAATAGGAGGACTGGATGTGATACGTTTGGGATGCATATATTCTATTTAGCTTAGCGGGAAAATTACTCTTATAATACATAATAAATACGGAAATCTCATTGGCCAACTGCGCAAATTTCGTCCTGAGGAAATGGCAGGACAGTTGCGAGAAGGTACCTACGTCACTGAGGCCGACCGAGATGCACCTTCCTCATGGGAAGCTAGCGAGCCGTTGGCTCTAGTAGCGGGAAGGAAGGAAGGGGGAAGAACCTGCTCTCACTGATTGGCCTGGGCGCAGGTGGTTGCTGTCTGTGGGCAGGTACTTTGGTTTCGGGAGTCGGCAATACTACACTGGACTGGCCCTTAGGTATCCAGGTTCAGTGGCCTCAAGCCCCAGCTGAGAAAAATTTAGTGGGCTGGTGGGGTAGTGAGCAAGCTGGAGGCGAGGCGAGGGGCAGTACCCCGACGCCGCTGGTCAGGAAGCGGGTTCACTGCCACCACCGCCACCACCACCACTAAAAACGTCACATACAAGCCCTCCCACCTCCAAAGTCGTACTCAAGGGCTTCAACGCACAACATGGCGCTCCCTCTCCCCCCAGGGCTGGTCCCTTCCGAAGTAGCTTTTCTATGCGAAATGGAACGCGTCACAATCGTTCCCAGGCAAAGACTCGAAAGCATTGAGCTTCTCTCGGTAAGCACGCGTGCCCCTCTCCCCCCGACACGCCGAACGACGCGCTCCCACGCCGCCGCCACTCCCATAGACCACCATATCAAGACTCACACGCTCCGATGTAGGGTGCCACGCCCTCCCTCCGCCCCCCTCGCCGGGAGGACATCCCCCTCTGGCTGGCTCTGCTGCTCAAGAAGCAGCGTCGAGCCAACATCCTGCCGCCGCCCTGGCTGCACGTCGACTCCCTGCGCGACCTCATCCACCACGAAACCGTCACCGACCCTACGGGCTGGTCCCTGCCGCCGCCGCCCCCCGTCCGAGCCGACGGCAGAGGGAACGCTCGCAGGCTCAACTCGGGCGGCCCGGACGCGACCGTCCTGTCCCCGCCCTTCCTCCCCTCGTGCACGTCCAGCGCGCCCGCCGGGGCGCTGCCGTACCACTGGTTCGAGTTCGCCGAGATGCTGCTCGCCCACGCCAGCGACGACATCCCCGCCGCGTCCGACGTCCGGTCGCTCCTGCGTGACCTGCAGGAGGTCCGCGCCGCCAAGATGAGGACCAGTATAGCCGGGCTCGAGAGCGGTGTGGACGGCGTCATGAGCCTGCTCGGCGTCGGGGCCATGGAGCTCTCAGAGAGCCGCGGGTTCGTCACCGGGGTGGTCGAGGGCGTGCGGAAGCTGGGGGCCAGCGCGGAGGCTTCGCGGCGGGAGGAGGAGGAGGAGCGTGGCGGTGCTGATGACGATGAGCCGAGCGATGATGACATGGGGATCTGAGCAAAGCGGTAAGCTGTCCCGCTGTCACTCTCTGTGTGAGACCGGGAAAAAACCTTGCGCTTTGGCCATATGCTACGTGTGATGCCGAGGGCTGGTCATCCGCATTTTAATGGGAAAATGTTCAGGGTCGCGGCATTCGATCGCCTCCATGGGCCCCCTCCCCGATGCCACCTGCACAGCCGACTTGAGCCGCCCCCGGGATCACCTTGAGAGATTCTGATTCCGGTATTTGGATAGAAAAGAGTCATTTGTGTGGACCATTTGGCCTTGGCATGCGCCGCTCATCGAGTGCCTGAAATACGCTGAGCAAAAAGAACCGAACATAGCATGAATGCTCCCACATTAGGGGCAAGATTCACGTCCCACCTGCGCCTGGGCTCAGCGTCCAGTCTGGTTTGGAGGGCGTGTCGTGTTTTTAGAAAGAAATCATAACCGAAAGCCAGCAGAACGTCTCCTGAAACACGGAGGCGGCTCTAACTCACAGAGACATATGTATCCATCGAGGCAAAGCTGGAGGGCGAGATAATAAGACTACCAGTGTATTGATGTTATTAACCAATGTTCTAGTCTAAACTCATCTATAATAGAAACAACGCGCGCGCGCTCTAATAGGAAAGCAAACGCCCCCAACGCCATTCTTGAAATCAACATATCTTTATAATCAAATCATTAATCGGACTCCATTACCGGTCCAGTTCTTGCATCTCTGCTCATGGCATCCCTCACTGCAGATTTCACGGCTGTGTGGAGATCGGCATGGAAGAATGGGCGGTCAACGCCATGCACGGCAGCCATTTTCTGCTTCTCCTGAGGCTGACTAGGAGTAATTGTGTTGTAGTTTGTAGACACGGTCGTTGGTGCAATTGTCTCGGTCTCCGTGTCAGTGTGTGAGGTCTCATTCGCCTCGAGGTCGGTCTTGGGCCGGTTTTCATTCAGTTCTGGATCCAGCACGGCGGCAATGGTATACGCCGGCTGCCAGCAGGCGATGGCGTCGCTGTTCTTGGATGAAGGGTACCCGAATCCAGACGCCGTGAGCGCGCGACGGGTCCAGCGGTTGTGGACGTTGGCAAAGTGCAGTTCCACTGAGTCGGGGGAGCAGTACCTGTCGAGGGAGGCGCGTAGATCAACCAGACCTTGAACCGACGTGACGTCCAAGTTGTTAACTGATGAGAAATCTAAGACTACTGCATGCAGGAATGGAAGGTCTGCGCTCTTGTGCATCTTTGGCCCTGGGTTGTTCCAGAGCCGGTCCGACTTCTTCTCGAAATGCTCTTCAGATGTGCGCTGTGTGGTTGCCTCAACATACTCGAGAATTTGGCGGATGTGGAGCGCCTGGTTGGTGTAATTGAAACCTTCAACAAAGCGATAGATGATCACGCCTGGGTATGGCGTCTCAAGCTTGATATTGGAGTTAGACGCATCGTTCCGACTCAGTGGGAGGTATACTTCGCGCTCCTCGTTACCACCATTGGGACAAGCATCCTTGTTCTCGGATGAGTCTTGGCCCCCCGCAGTGTTGTTGTTCTTGCCAACGACTTCCTGAGCAGTCGTGCGGCCCAGGAACTCCCCTTTTGTCCTGGACAGACGAATGAGCAGCATGACGAATGAGAGGGCAATACCGACGTAGATTGAAGTCTCCAGAGACTCGAAAATAGCGAGCAACACGCAGATGACCCAAATGATCAGCTCAAAGGGGGAGAGCTTCCAGTACTTGTACAAGTTCTTGGGAGGTGCGATGAGGTTGCACACTGCGTGGATAATGAGACCAGCAAGTGCGGCATTGGGGATGTAGGCAAAGACAGACGTCAGGACGTACAGAGCAAGGACTAATATTCCAGCGCTGAACAGTCCAGCCAAAGGAGTCCTCACTCCAGCCTTGGAGAGAACAGCAGACGCACCAAAGGAGCCAGTGCACACGTAGCCTCCCACAAAGGGGCTGAACAGGTTGGCTGCTCCAAGGGCAACGATCTCTTGCGAAGGGATGATGGTGTAATTGAACATTCTACCCATGGCCTTGGCGATGGCGATATGCTCGATGATAAGAATGATGACAATGGCAGGTAGTTCAGGGAGAATGAGAACGAGCAAGTCAGGGTCCAAGTTAGGGACACTGGCCTGTTTGAAGCCCGCTTCGATATGTCCGACAACTTTAAACTTGGGATTGGTTAGATCTTCAGTGCGATTGACGAGATAGCTGATCAAGGTGTAAAGAATCATGGTGAATGTCAACCTAAGCGACGAGATGAAAGACCACTGTCTCTTTCGAGCGGGTTGGCGCTTCTCCATCATGGCGCAGAAGTCGCGGATAGCGAAAAGCAAGACAATAGAGGTAACTCCAATCGCGGCGTCGAGCTTGGCATTGGGAAGACCCTTCAAGGTATTGATGATGACCTTGTATGGAGCTTCGCGGGTGTTGATACCCTTGATCCCGAGAGCGGTCGGGACCTGGGTGGACATGATGGTTATGCTGGCGGCGGTGACGAAGGCAGAGATGGGGATGTAGGGGATGAATTCAATGATCCAGCCGAGACGCAATAGGCCGAGGAAGAGCATGATAGCTCCAGATAGAAGGCTCAGTGCACGTGCGATTTCCTGGTTCTCGTACTTACCAGGCGCTGACTCCTGGACATGTGTGACGACCTGACCAACGAGCAGGGAACCTACGGCAGTAGTCTAGGATGGCGGTCAGTCTTAGTTCAGCGGCCAAAAGATAGGTGGTAGAGGAGTAACTAGATACGTACGCCAATAACAATATCCTTGGAAGTTCCGAATACCCAGTACAAGACAGCTCCGGTGAACGAGGTGTACAGCCCGTACGCAGGGTCTAGCTGTGCCAGGACAGCGTACGCCATGGCTTGAGGAATGACAACCATGCCAATCGTCAAGCCGGCAATGACGTCTCCCAGAAGCCAGCGAGGGCAGTACCGCCAGATCCACGAGGCGGACGGGAATAGGCTCTGTACGTAGTGAATGGAACCATCTCGTGTAGGAGCGAGCTCCTTGATCCACTCGCCTATAGTAGGTTCTTGATCAAGAAAAATATCTGCTGGCTCGAGGACCTCCTGAGCGCGGGTGTTTAGATCGGATGGACGATCATCTGTTTTGGGACCCAGGACAAAGTCGCGGATTTTGGACGATTTAGAAACCATGATGACTGAATGATAGGGCTGATTGGTTGGCTGGGGTGAAATGCGAGGTAGCAATTGAAAGCAGACAGCCACCCATCAACGGCGTCAATGAGGAGGATGCAAACAAAATTTGTTGAGGATGGGTAAATAATAATAATAATGGTATTGTCTGGTTAGGACAGGGCTTATATGATCTTATCCAAGCGTAATGAAATAAATCGACACATGCTAGCAAAAGCAGACCACTTGGATGTTTCATGACAATGGGCAGACTTCTTCTCCCTAGGTGGTGGCGTCGAGCAATTAATATAGAAAAGGGAGGGGGAAAATCATGGCCCCCCCTCAGGGAACACAACGGCAGCCTGAAGGATATCGGAATGGGCCTGCATAGCTGTTGCCGTCGACTAGAAGGAACAGACAATGAATGGGCCTCCCGATTGTGCATAATCTGGGCCTAGTGCTATCTCTGCCGGACCTTTAATGAGTGTGTGGAGGGCACTAACAGTCTCTCTCCTACTGGGCCAAGTCCCTCCCGCCCCTTCCTGTGGTTCAGATCGGGAAGCGCTTCCCCTCCCTCTGCCAGTCCACCACCGATTTCCCCAAGCCCCATCTCGCTTGGTCGGCGGCGCTGGGCAATCGCCGTTCATCTGCCCGCGGACCCATCCTCACCTGTTCCCAGCCAAGTTCTACAGCAACAGGGTCGGGAGTCTCTCTCTCCCCAGACGGCAGTCGTCGGTCGTCGGTCGTCGGCCGTGGGTCCAAGCCCGGAGCCCAGAGCCCGGGCCGCATCACTCCACTTCTGCTCGGCCCCTGTCCGCCCACCGCCCGGATCTCGCACGCCCACATCCATGTCTCCTCGTATCCATGCCTCCTCGAGCAGAACTAATAAAAAAATTGTGCCCAACAGCGGTGTGCCCGCGCGTGTGTGTGTGTATCCTTATCGCCTCAACACTCGGAGGGACCCGGTCTCGGCTGGAACCTTTTGCGAGCTGCGTGGTATGTCGCGGGTGTTTCTACCCCCCGACTTCTATGTTGAGTATGATCTACGCTTTGTCTCAACAGTCGTGTCTCTCAAAAACAAGATGTGTACTTGTCCGCCAAGCAATCCCAGATGAATTACCACATGACTCCGGCAATCTCTTTACGCTGGTAAGAACTAGGCGGCGGTGATCCTAATGTGAACCATTGGTAAGGTTGTTAAATAAGTCTATTAACCCTGTTGGCCAAGCCTTATGTATCATCCCTGCGGCCACTGTTGGTCCCCAGAAAATTTAAAGCAAATGCTTGTCGGCCCGCCGCTGGCTTCCGGCTCGGCTGGACCTTTCTCTACTGCATGCAGCCTCTGCTGTGGCCCGTTCAGTGGGTGCATTCCAGTCACGACCTTAAATTCAACATGCTTGATTCTTGCGTCATCAAATGCCTGTGTGCTTTTAAAAAATAGAAGAACGAAATTGTGATTGACAAGGTCATCGATCTTTTCTCCAGGTGTGGTGTGTATTGTTTGCTCGAGCACTGCTCATGTCCTCCCTCCATGTTCAGGCACGTGGCGAGAAAAAGTCGTCATGCATTTGTCCATTTATGGCCGCGTCTGACGCAGTTTTGGAATACAGGTTTGTACATTTTCGCGGTGTGCCGTTTCATCGAACTAGTTTTTTTTTTTCCTTTGTCCTACGTAGCACTCATACTGATCCCCAAGACTTGGCTATGTTCCCTTGTGAATGACCTCAGGACTTTTTGCGCCCGCATCGTTGACGGCTCTCGGCGCCGCGCCTCGGCGAAAATTTAATCGGTAAGATATACCTTGATCAACCTCGACCCAATTCAACAGTGGGTTTTTGGAAGTGCGCATTAGTGTCTACTCTCTCCGGAATAAGCATGTCCTTCGGCATCAAGCTAAAGGAAAAGCATAGGGCGGGACACGAGTATGACTACTCATCTCTACCGTCGGGCTCTTATCTCTTCCTCTTTAGTAGACAATGCCGACCCCATTTCCGCCTGAACTTGTCCGGAATTATGCTCAGCTCCGGAACCCATAGAGTTCGGCCCAAGATGTGAGTGTTGGCAGCGTCCAGAAATGCTTCACAGCGGACAATCTCCCAGTCCTCCTCGTTGGAAATGTAATCCGGCTCGTTGGGCGGCAGGGGGTCGGTCCGGAGGGGGTACTGGGTATCTACCATGAAGGTGCACATACGCTCCTCCACATATTTGCCCAAATCCTCTTCATTTCGATCGTTGAGTCCGTTCGTGGGGAGCCACGTCCCGCTCCAGAAGCCAAATCCAATTCGAGCTTCGGAGAACTCCCCGGGCAGGAGGCCACGGAATTCGGAGCGCACAAATTTGGCGCGCATCTCCCTCGGCAGAAAGTATGATGAAGGGAATCGGTACCACTCCTTGCCGAAGCAAACCAAATCACCCTCCGAGCCTACAGCACTTTGCCCGCCCTCGCCTCCCCACAGCGGCTCATATATCTTGAGCGGGGCGGAATAGGCGTCGTAGATGCCATAAATACGGGCCAGGCCGACATCCAGCGAGAGAATGAACACAAGGCTCACGGCCGCAAGTTTCAGCTTTGCCGGCACCTTGCCGATAAGCGTCGACGGGTTAGAGTTACCGAACCATGTTAATATGATATGCAGTGAGAGTGACGCGTTGAGTGCCAGGAAAGGGTATGCCGGATACATGAACCGTTCCTCCTTGTGCGGCTGCGCGGTAAAAATTGCCAGCCACATGTAGAATGGCGCAACGAACACGACGGTCCGCAGCCCTGATTGGAAGCCTTGGGCCGACGGAGCCGCGAGTTTCTGGATAAGAAACAGAGGCAAAGCCAGAAGGGCCAGAATGAACCAGATGTTGAAATTTAGTGTTAGGTTCTTCAAGTAGAAGAACCATGGCTCCGTCCCGTACAACTCGGGACCTCCAGTGGACGAGAAAATGTTATATTTGACAATGTTCCAAGTGACAATTGCTGGCTTCTTGTAGAAGAATAAGTTCACGAAGAAATCCAGCGCCTACGTTCATGTTAGTACAAGAGCAAAACTATGGTTAGAAACCGAGAACGAAAAGGTCGGAGACCATACCAATAGGAGCACGGCAGAAATAACGCCCCGGGTTATTCTCATGAAAAAATCGAAACGGGATGCCTGGTCGCTGAACAGCATAAGAACAAACTCCTCAACAACATAAGGAGCACACAAAGCAGCGGCGAATGGCCAACCCAGAATCCCAGCCATGGCGAACCAAAAGATGCCCTGGGCAGTCTTGAGGCCGCCCCGCCAGTTCATGAACGCAGCAGCTCCAAGCATGCACATATACATGGCAAAGCTAGAGGGCAGGAAGGCTGTGCTCGCATGAAAGTTTCCAGGGGATGTGACCATTGCGACGAGAAAGAAAACACCGATTCGGCCGTTGATTGTTGAGCTGACTACTTGGTACAGAATCGTCTGGCACAGAGCGCAGACAAAGGCAAGGACATATCGAACAAAGTAGAACTCGGCCACCTGATACTGTCAGCAGCCAGAACTCGGGGAAAGAAGGGCTCAAGGAGAGGGCGGACTTTGTTGGGGTGAGGTAGGATCCTTCTCAGATTTCCGGGGATTGCATACAAAGCGATGTAAAGCCAGCTTCGAATGGTAAAATCGGGAGAGTACTCCCATGTCTGCAAGCCGTAGCCATGGGACAGATAATGTGCGGGTTCCCAATAATTGAAGGTCTCGTCGCAATCCTGGATCGGTGCAAACACGGCCGAGACTAAATTCGCAATAGCGAAAATGTAGAGTGCTTTGATCGGTTCGATTGCGTATATACTGGGGCGCCTGGTAGCGAAATGGTGAGTTAGCCAATTGAAAGCCGATCGCATGGACGCCGTTTGAGTTGAGCTGCCGCTGCTTACTTCTTCTTGGCGTGCGTGGCTTCCGGATGATGAAACTCCGGACGAGCCGTGTCATGTTCGTGGTCAGACATGGCGAGCCGTCTTTGACTGAGGGTTGAGAGAGAGAGAAAGACGGAGAATCGTTTGTTGGGAATCCCACGTTTCTGAAGCTCCAATTATTACGTAGATGTGGGCACCTCAACCGTACCTGGGCTCGGTCAGCCCGAAACGGGAACCGGTGAGGTGTTGCGCTAATGCATCATGGCCCCACTTAACGTCTTCTCACCTTGACTTTTTTTTTTTAACTTGGTCGGATCAATCTAAGGGTCCTTTGCGAAAAAGTTTTCCCTGCCTTTTTTCTTTTTTGGTGACAAAATTTGTTTGACGACCTTCTTTCTCTTTTCTTATCAGTATCTAGACTACTTCATTCTCCCCGAGAAGGATTTCGATTAACTTTACATTTACATCGTCGATACCAAACCTGTCTGCCATTTGTGGCAGAGCCATTGCCCGCCAGCGACAGACCCCTCCGAAACAACTTACATCCATCCATTGTCGACGATTGAAACACCGCACTACCACTCAGCAGCGATGTCTGGGTTCCAGATCCCCGGCCTAGGCTTCGCCAAGCCAAATGAGAAGCTACCGCCTCTACCAGCAGACCAAACCGTGAGCGCGCCATCAGCCGCTTCAGACAGCAAAGATATCGAGATCCAGGACGCTACACAAACCCCAACGACGACGCAGTCACAAACCACATCACACAACCCCGAGACAGACAATAACATTCAAAATGCCTCGTCAGACGCAATGGTCATCGACCAACCCGAGAGCCCCCCCTCCTTGACGGGCGCTCTAGAGGCCGCCCTGGGTGGTCTCGAGCCCGAGAACGCAGAGCAGGCTCTGGGCCAAATAGCCACGACATCAGAGCAACAACAAGCCGCCGAGGCCCAACAGACCGCTCAGGGTGAAAACCCAGAGTGGGAGGCAGACTCCTCACCCTACGAATCCTCTTCGGAATCTAGCAGCTCCGACTCATCGGACGAGGACGACTCAGACAACGAGGCCTACGAGCTCCTCGGCGTCGAGGAGACGGCGAGGCTCCTCATGGAAGCCGAGGGGGGTTCGGACGACGAGGGCGACAAGGGGAAATCATCAGGCGCCGGCCACATGCGAACGAAGAACGAGACGGCCGAGGAACCCATCCCGAAACCCAACGTCACCATCACTCCCGAAATGAAGATCGAGGAGCTGGGAGAGGTGGAGCACATCGTCGAGAATCTCATGCTCGTCAAGGCCTACACCCCCGGAGAGTATCAGGTCCTCGACACGGGCTCGGTGCTGTGCAACTCGGAGCGCGTGGTCATCGGCGCCGTCGCGGAGACCATCGGCAAGGTCCTGCAGCCCATGTACACCGTCCACTTCAACTCGCAGGATGAGATCAAGGAGCTGGGCCTGAAGGAGGGCACCAAGCTCTTCTACACCGCCGAGCACGCCACCTTTGTCTTCACCGAGCCTCTGAAGAACTTCAAGGGCTCGGACGCCAGCAACCTGCACGACGAGGAGGTGGGGGATGACGAGATGGAGTTCTCCGACGACGAGAAGGAGGCCGAGTACAAGCGCTCGCTCAAGCAGAAGAAGAGGGAGAAGTGGAAGAACAACAACAAGGACAAGGAGCCCCACCCTCTCCGGCAAGAGGTGTCCGCCGGCGGAGGGCTCAACTACGACGAGGACGACGACGGCCCCTACAAACCACTTACCCGACCCCCAGGCTATGGCAATGGACCGGTATCCACAGAGGTGTACGATCCCCATCATCGGCCAGGCTCACACCGCGGCCGGGGAAGAGATTCCAGAGGCAGGGGCAACCGTGGCCGAGGGTCTGGGCGAGGCGGCCGAGGAGGCTCCCACCCACCCCGAGATGGCTACTCGCTCCCTCCCCAGGGTGGAAATCAGAACAGCACTCCCCCTCCCCCACCTCAATGGAACCAAGGCGGCGCTGCCATGCCAGCGATGCCAAATTTCGGCTTCCAGGTCCCAGGCTGGCCCCAGGGCGGCCAGGCCTCCAATGCGGCAGCCCCGGCAGCCCCTCCGCCTCCGGCCCAAGGGGGTGCACCCCAGAATGGTGCATTCCTCAATCCCGCCTTCATTGCTGCCTTGATGAGCCAGATGCAAGCTCAGAACGGACAACAGCAGTGGGGCGGGCAACAACAACAACCACCACCACCTGGAGGCCAATAAATATTAATGATGAGTTATCAAGCAAGCTACTAGTCTTGTATACAGTGCCATTAACTGCGGCAAGAGCAGCCGATGGTTGACCCCGGGCGCTACGATGTATGATTCGAGTAAAGATGATATCGGGAGGGACATGGGATAGATACTGAAACTAGAATAATACCCGATTGTAATATGCGTATTCATCTATGGATAGATATAACAACAACACAAAAAACAGTCGTTCTCTAAAAGCAACGGCTAGCGGAGTTTAAGATGCCATAAATGATTACACAAAGCCCAAGAACCATACCATCAACGCCTGTAGAACCAAGGGTGGCGCCAAGCTCACCTCATCTACCCCGAAAAGCCTTCCTAGAGCTCGTTGAACTCGTCCTCAGACTTGGCACTGTAGAAATCGTAGTGGCCAAGCTCGTAGACGAGACCCAGGGTGAATCGTGCATGCTCAAGCATGTGGTCAAAGGACAGGTATTTGATGAGATCCTCGGTAGAGTGAATATGGGGGTCAGAGTTCTCAAAGGCGGACTCAATGACGAAGGCGGAAGGATATCCAGCCTTGGAGGCAGATGCGTGGTCGGAGCAGGCGTAGCCACACTTGGTCTCGACCCAAGGGATGCCGCAGTACTAGTCACATGTTAGCTACCGGCATTTACGGGGTTTAGTAGATTGGTTTTAAAACGAACCTCTTCGATAACAGTCTTGATGAAGGCAGTGAGACCACTGTCGACGTAGTCTGTGATGACGCCGACACTCTCGGGCTTGCCAGAGTCCAATGTCTTCTGGACGTAACCGGTCATGTCCTGCTGGAGCATGGCCTTGACGTCACGGCCCTCCTTCTCGTACTGCTGGAAGATGGCCTGGCTGCCCAACAGGCCGCCCTCCTCGGCACTGTACCAGTGGAACTCGATGGTGTTTGTAGCGTTGCCCGCAACGACGCCCTCGGATTCGAGAAGGGTGCGGAAGACCTCGAGAATGGTCACGGTACCGCTGCCGTCATCGTCAGCGCCAGGGGCGGCGAGGATGGAAGGGAGCCACAGGTTGATGGAGTCCTGGTGAGCCCCGATGACGACGGTGGTGTTGGTCTGACCGGGAATGGTGGCAATGACCGAGTGCTGCTGCCAGGTGTGGGGGAAGCTCTTGGCGTAGACCGTGCCGTCAGCGCCAGCCTCCTTGATGATGCTGTTGACCTTCTCCAGAACCCAGTCGGAGGACTGAAGACCGTAGTCGGACTTGTAGTATCGGGTGTGGAAGCTAGTAAGCTTCTCCAGGTTGGCCTTCAAGTTCTTCTTGTTCAGGTCCTTGGAGAGCTTGGTGACCTCTGCTTGGTGAACGGCCTTCTTGGGGAAGACGACCGGGGAGCTGGCGGCCACATGCTGGGTGCCGAGCTTCGGGGTCTCGGTGATGTCCATAAAGTTCTGGCCATTACGGCGCATCTCCCACTTGTCTTCCTCGGTGACCCATTTCGTCTTTCCGGGGGCCAGCTCGACGAGGAAGGTCTCCTCGCTGGGGTTGAGGACGATGTTATCGCCCTCGTTGGCCGAGAGATAGCGGGCCGAGATGGCGGGAACGCACGCGGCCAGAAGAGATGCCCGTGAGAACTTCATGATGCAAGACTGAGAAAAACAACAAAGGGATGATGCGGCGGTTACGGGTTGTTGATGGAAGAAGCACGCAGCAATGGACAAGATGTAGGAGGAAGGGTAGGTTCGGCACTGGCAGGCAGGCTGGAAGTAAGTACGTACTAGGTTCATTAGGCCGAGGCGGGCGCAGCGCAGCTCGTTATCGCGGGCCGTTATCGCGAGCTCTGGTTCGCCGCTAATGCGACCTGCTGAAACAGGTCGAAGACGTCACGAGACTCCGCAGCTTTCCCCAGCCACACCCCTGCCGATCTCGCAACTGCGCGTGAGCTCTGCTTGAAATGAATTCCTGGTGTCTATTGATCAGGACCACAGGTTGTTATGGCCATATCTGCTCCATTCAGCATCGCATTGGCTCTGGGAGTCAGAACCCAGGGGTATCTGATAGGCTCCCAATGGAGGTACACCAGCCACACATTTGAGTCAACAGCTAGGTGCACATAGCTGAGGCGATTTGTGGCGGGATCACGCATCTCCGACCCCACTTGAAATGCCCGTACACATTCAGCAATATTGGACTGACTTCGCCTCATAGCAATGGTCCTTTGGCAGAGAAACCCACAATCCCTTCGAGCTAGCGCCTAGACTATCCAACTGCATTCCCCATCGTGGGGGACCAGCGCTTCTGTCGATATTCCGTTATGCAAAGCAATAGTCAGCTATAGGTCCGCCCAAGAGTATATCCGCCAATGTGCTCTGTCATCAAGATAATCAAACAACGCTATCTATCACCCAACAGGCCAATCTGAGGGAATCCCTTGTTCCGCATCCCCGGAGTGTGGGTTCCACAAAAGTCGGGGTTCTCGAATAATAAGTCGACAGATAGCAATTGGTAGAATCTATCCAGGCGGTGATCATTTAATACACTCAGAGAGAATTGGATTCATCTAAGATTCCCTCCCTCATCCATCTACATCATCTATTAGATACCATCCCAATCTCACCATGTCTCCAATAGCCCCCAACACCTCAGTCCAAGATCTCCCAAATGAAGTCAGATCCCCCCGCCCACTAACTAAATCTATCTATACATCATTAACCCCGTCGCTAGATCCTCTCCCTCACCTTGACCGACTTCCTGGCAAAGGAGCTCATCCCCATCGCCTGCACCAGCCGCCGCTTCCACTCCATCGTCGCCGAGACCATCCGCCGCCGCCTCATCGAGGCCGCCACCCTCCCCGGCCACGAGCTCGTGTTTGAATGCTACCACCCTAGCGCCAGACTGACCACCCCATCCCTCGCGTGCCATTTCCTCGGGGTCAAGAATCTGCCCCCAGCCCAAAGCACTGATGAGCCCAGCCCGTCCTCCCTCAGTCTTCTTGACAGGCAGCAGTATGCATCCCTCCGCCCAACCATCACGGAAGAGGAGCGCCGCACCAGACGCCGCCGCCGCCCCTCAGCTGACGATGCCGTCGAGGAAGACGATTCAGTCACCGAGGACATCTACCTTGATGAAGATGAGCACTTCACCCAGCTGTGCACCAAGGTCCATGTCTCAAGACTATCGCCGCGGCAAGGGTACTTCCTCACCCACGTGAATTTATTCGACGGGGTCATCCGCCTGTGGAGGGACTCCCTCGCTGAGATGTCAAGTCCCCCCGCGGGGCCAGACGGGCAAAGCCAGAGGGGCACGTTGATATGGGCAGACACCAAGCGTACCGTCGGGGTCAGGCTCGAGGTGACCCCAGGTGGGATGGAGCGGATGCCAATCCTCTCTGCCCCTGATGACCTCCCTCCCATGTCTTATAAAATCCTCTACCTAGGTAAGTAGGAGAACTCGCTTCGCCAAGGTCCAGTACAGACCTCCGCTAACTGCTGTCGGTGGCAGAGCTCCTTGTCCCCGTAAGCGAGTTGCTTCTGGCAGTGGAGAAGTCCGCCATCCAGGAGGATTCACAAACTGGCAAGGCGATTGTGATTGCTTTCATGTGAATGAAGGGGCTGGTTAGCCTATCTAAACTCTCGATTTGTGACAGCAGATCTTTGATTGGAATTTTTTTGATTTGATGGTTATCAGTCCAACTGCCCATCCTCTTCTTCATCCTAATTCTGGGTGTCCGCTCTCCCATCTTGCTTTAGTTCACCCTCGCAGTGGTCTTTACACAACATCCTACAGATTGATGTTACGGCAGCGAACTGGTCCAGAGACCACGACGGAGAGAGCTATCCCCCCTCACATCTAAAGACTCGATGACATCTTTTCTGCCGTGTCGGTCATCCGACGCAGCTCAATATCACTCCCCAGCGTCATGGCATCGGCATCGCTGCTGTCTCTCTCCGTCCCATCCCGCAAGATACTCCTGCTCACTCCCGCCATGCCTTCCTCCTGGTCAGACACCGTGATGCCTCCGCCGCATCCACTCCCCTTCCTACCACCACCACCACCACCACCACCACCACTGGCGGTAACACTGACACTATCTCCTCGCGCTCTCGGGTCCCGCATCTCTACCCAACCCTTCTTGATCCCTCTGCTACTCGTGACAAAGAAGATGACGGCGTTCCAGAGCCCCTGCAGAGGCAGAACAGCCGCGGTTGCTACATGATACTCAAAGGGGGACTCACCAGCCAGCCAGCTATGGATCCGATTCATACTACTGGGGATCCAAGTAACCAGCACGCTCAACGCGAAGAGGAAGCTCGTCCGGAGATACGCCCGCTTGATCTCGTCCTCGATAACGAAGCTATTGATCACGCCCGACATCGACCAAGCCCAAGTGTTATTCTTGCGGCGGAGATGGGGCGGCGCCGCGTCTGGGCCCGTCACGGTGGAGAAGAACTGGCCCGGTGCCGCGTGGTGTCGCTCGTTGTTGCAGTCGCCGTCCCGATCCCGGTCGTAGTCTCGCATGCCAAAGGACACGGCGGCACAAGGGCCTGACGAGGCGGGGGAGTTGGTTCGCAGCTGATTCATGTGGACAGGCTTCGGCTCTGAAGGGTTCCCCGAGCTGGAGGGGGTCGATCGAATAATCTGGACTTCGGTGATGACGGTTCCGTAGAAGCCCTCATCGGGCAGGTCGGACAGCTGGTGCTTGTTGGTGCTGTGAGTAGCCTTTGCCACCCTGGCTGTCAGGAGATGCATGTAGTTGAATGTTTTACGGAAAGGGATGAATAATCTGGAACTCACGTCGTCGACTGCCGTTGGGGGTTCTCGGCTCCTGGAGGAGGAGAGATCGCGAAGGCGATTCCTCGCTTGGAAGACCTGAAAGCCAACTAGGAAGTACAGAATGAGCGAACCAAGAATGCATATCCAGATGAGCATGTAGTACGTGTAGATTCGAATGTCGTCCCAGGCCCGATCAACCCAACACCAGATCTATTCAGCTTGTCAGTACAGGCATGGTTGGGAGTGGGCATGTAGAGGGTGCTCTCACAGTTGCTTCGCCATAAACCAACCCCCGCCTAGGATTCCGTACGAGCAACAAAGCCAGGGCAATACAAAAGGGGCCTCCATAGCAAATTACACAGTAGAGCCACCACCACTTTCGGAAGGTTTCGGGTTTGGCGCGGAAGAAGAAGACGAGGAAGACATTGACGGCCATGGCGAGAGACCACCACGGATCAGACTGCATGAACCTGTGCCACGTTGTTCAGCGAGGAGGAGAGACTTGCAGCATTGCGCGTTCCTACTCACATTTCAAACATAAATGCCTGGGCCTGACAAAGCCCCGAGCTCCGCCCCATGGCCAAGCCTTCCATGGCAATGACGCTTGCAATACTGGCGCCAACATTGGAAACGCTCGCGAAGACGATGAATGTGTTCTGCACATTGCGCACACATGGGAACATGGCAAAGGCCACGAAGATGGCCATGGTGGCGACGAGACTGATGCAGCCACCAGTACGCTCGAGCACGGTCAAAGTCACCATCTGGTCCGGCGTCATATGCTCACTAGCTGGGATATTGGGATACTCGGAGGTGGGAATCTGAGGGAGGATCTTGGTGGGCGGGACGCTCATCGACGGCACGAGGGTGGGCATCTCGATGCCCGTGCTGAGGACGTCCATGGCTCACGAGCTAGAGGGAGGCGAGAGCTAGCAAAGGTGTGTATGTGCTTGCAAGGAATATATACGCGAGAAGCAACTCGAGTCAAATCACTGAGCGCGAGCTCTGTGATGCAGAGAAGACACAGAAACTAAGCACCGTGTCATGAGAAAAAGAATGTAGGTGCGTGAGTGGGTTCAATGTTGTTGCGAAGAGAAGAGACGAGGGTAGAAGTGTGGATGGAACAGGAGCTAGATATATGAGCGGGGAGGGGGCAGAGAGTCTTGTTCTTGTACTCAGTGCACGAACACGGCATGAATCAACTGATTCATGCTTAAAAACAATATGAAAAGAAAGAAAGAAGGCCAGGAACTCGTATGCTGGCTGAGTTGTCCGTGGTCACTGATGGGGATCGGGACCCCTCAGTTGAGACTCCCTGTCTCCCGCCAAGGAGACTCGACCTTGTGCCGACGAGTCTGGGCTCGGAGCGGGGTGGAAAGACAATCTAGCAAGGTCATGGCTATGGGCCAATACATGCATAGACATGTTGCAGACAGTCGAATGAAGGCAATCGTTTGGTCGAGGAGAGGCGAGCTGCCGAGTGTCTGTACCACCTCATATGCAGGTAGCCGACGCTAGAAGCCCGATCCTATCAGGAGCCTGGGATGTCGACTCTGCAGCTAGAATATGCAGTCAGACGATGCGCGCAACGAAAATTGTTTATTGCTTGGGCATATGCGCGCATCTGCATCTGTTGTGGCTGGTCCGGCGGCGATGGACTTGGGAACAGACCTCCGTAGTTGCATCGCGGCTGGCTGCTGCTCTGGGCAGTGATGCTGCTGGTTCCCTGAAATTTCAGGAAGTCGGTGAGGTGCCTTCCAGCTCCTTCCTTGTCTGCTGCCTTATCCGCCCGTCTGTTCCTGCTCTGTCGGTGCACACACACGAAACAAACATCAATGTCACACAGCCACAACACACGAAGTCTCTGCCCACAGCTTCATTTTTTTGCCCGCTTGTTTCTTACAATTCCAATGACAAAGACAAAACATATCTGTATGCTTACATTTCGCAGCTCCCGCCTTGGACACGGCAGCGGACAAACAAAGTGCTTCCTCTCGAATCCAGCTGGGTTGACAACAAAGAAAAAACTAGGTACGTACCTATCTATGCGTTTTCACCCTCAGTTTCACAAGCAAATTTCCACTCGGTACATGACGCACCCGGATAGGCAGTTTGCCCAGTGCACATAGGTATGCAGGGAGCTTGGACCCAACGCAGTCCGCCAGCCGAACGCTTGTGCTTGTATAGCGGATGCTGCAGCTGAAGCATTGCCCAAGACTTTTGATGACGCCCAATCACGAGTTAATGCACTTCTACTATTATGTGTAGTATTAATGCTCTCCGGGCTGCACAACAGAAATCTCATCACGCAGCCAGCTACGGTTTCTCTATGATACGAAATCAAATGCAGATCAATAGGCGCGGTGATGTCTTTCAAACCTAGCCTAACACAAATATCGGTCTGCTTTTGCTTCCACGATCCATCACATAAGAGAAAGCTTCAAGACCAAGCTCATAGCCGGCAGGTAGGAACTAGATCCGGGGATCTGGCTCTCTGATTGTCGCAGCCAGAGGCCATATATCGGCATCCAGGATGCTCTTTGAAAGCCGAGGGCTTACAAAAATAAGAAAAGGAAAAAGGAAAACGCAAAAAGGAAAAAAATAATGCTTCTGCTCGGAGTCGAACCGAGGACCTCTCCGCGGCTCCCGTAACGTACCCCTTCTCTGTCCTACCATGTACCCATGCTCTATCCATACCTCTTGAGATATGGAAAGACTCGTGGGTAGCTAGTCACTCTGCAGAGTGAGTACATCACGGGAAGGCAGCATCGGAGCGCGCTGACCACTGCGCCACAGGGGCTATTGTTGAATGACATTCCCAGGGAAGTTATATATAAGGCATCATCCTCGTCGCGTATGAACAGTGATACCGCCAGGTCTGTCCAACTTGTCCTGTCTCGCCCTCTGGTCGTACAACAGTCGTACAAGAGATTCTCAGGCTTGACATCACGGTAGTAGACACTATCCCAAGCCAAGAAGCCCAACACTTGCAACATTTGACGCGAAACTCGATCATTTACTCTTTGCTGCGTACAGACACCCGATCCTCTTCGGGGCGTCTTATTCCGGCGATCTTGAGCATTGATAGGCGAAGCAGCACCATGGATGCGTGCTACGTTGATGTACAATACACCACTCAATTAGTCCATTCGATCCCTTGGCGTCAAGGAGCTAAAGGATTGACATTATGATCTATTCATCTAGATTCAGATTCAATTGTCCTTCAAATCAACAACCAGATGGGGCTCTCTATTGGTCGGCTATGAAGAATAAAGTGCCTCCATCTCCCCACAACGAACAGGGGCAAGGGGTGGCGATTACGGTTTTAGGCACATGTTGGAGCCGCTATTGGCTGGCAACCGCCCCGGCTACAAGGTTTTATTACCAACTACATGTACCTTAAATTGTTGCACCTAGTATTGACCTCATTCGCGCTCTCATGATGCATCCCTTCGAAGAGCCCATCAGCCTCAGTTCCTTTACGCTCCCGGCAGGTTGTACCTTCCCTTACTTCACCGCAGTGTCGAGCCCATAATAAGGGCAAGTGCCTGGAACTACAAGCAAACTGCCTAGGTCCGGCCTAGATGCATTATAACAAGAAAAGATGGCAGCGTCTTGGCATTTAGGGTTCCAGCTACAGGATCCCAGACCGCTCCATCATGCCCAACAAGGACCATGAAGAGCGATGGAGGTGGAAAAACCTGCCCGAGTACAAGTGCTCTGATGCGATCCTGTCCGCCGGGCCGTAGAGCTTCGCCGTGGCCTTCGCCGAGGAGTGTCCATCCCGCTGCTCCCTTGGGACAATTCTTCCAGCGATGCCACGCCCAGAGAGCCAGAGGTGTTTCTTGTCTCCCGCCCCTTCTTCCTCTTCGAACTTGAGACTTACGAGGAGTATCAGCACCAATGTCACGTTCCTTATGGGAAAGGGGACCCCGTCATTAAATGGCACGTCTTCGAAGCGGTGATCAAGAGATGGGAAAACGGGGTGACTGGAACGGGTAATGAGCCAAGTGCGACTACGACGGGAAATCTTTCATGGGTTTGAAGTGGCCCGATGAGCGACGCTTCAGGAAGCATTGATTATTCCGACCTCAATTCTCCAGATGGCATATATTTCAAACCGTCCAAATCGATCCACTCGATGCGATTGAAGCCAGACATCCTATGCCCCCAACGTTCAGAGGAGCCCAAGAAGAACCGATGCAAGGATTTGAAGCCCACGCCCCCTTTACGACACAGTGCCCGGATCGCGGAGATTAAAAGCAAAGAAAGCTCATACCTTTTCTAAAACCGTTGTTGAATTCGCCTCTTCAATCGTGAAGGTAAAAGGGGGAAGGCCGAATTCAGCTATTGCTCCAAGAAGCAAAGTCCGGGGCAGAAAGAAAGCTACCAAAGCCATGACAGTTGCCGCGAAGCCTCAGAGTGCGAAAAGGCGAGGAAGGCCGTGGAAGCCATTTAACCCTCCCCCATCAAAGACTACGAAACGAAAATGAACCACGGCGCCGAGACAATATTCCGGTGTGCGTGCTATGCCAGCGAAGGAGAACACTTCCTATCAGGGGCGGTAACTAACCCAACGGTATGTGTCGAGGCAATACCGACTGTATCATATTCTTCTTGAAAAGACGCCCTGGGAGTCCATCTATTCTTTCTCGTTGTCTCTATTCCATTTTCTATTTTATCTTATTTCTTCTTATTTCTCGTACTATCTCATCTTCTTGTTACTTCCTCTTATGTGTTCTTCTTATTTCTTTCCCTCGTTTCCTCCCTTCCTTTTTCCATTCTGTTATGGGGCCAGGTAGATTCACAGCTCTTGAATTTTGTAGGGCTTCCATTGTGTCTAGCGAGACCTTGTTCTTCTAACCGTGCAATTGTCATCAAAGATCAAATGATAAATCAATCAATTGGATATCTCCCTCCGAGAAAAACCCCTGCTCCGTTAAAAATAATCCTTTTAAGTGTGCTCACACATGCCATGGCCACATGTGCCTCGAAGAAGATGAAAGCGTCTGTGCATCAAGCCAATATATCCATTCCCTTTTGCGATACATCCCCGACGAAACCACATCTCCTTCATCCCGCTTTGAAAACAACCCCCTCCTTAGTTATTCCAAAAAACCAAATATCCAAATAAAACAGCAATCTGATACTCGTATTCTCCTCTCCAACGTTACAAGGCATCAGCGTCTCTCTCGCTTCAGAGCGTGTAGAAAAAGTCGGGACGCTTGTCGCCAAGGGCCTCAATCTCTCGAGCCGACTTGCCCTCAAACCACCCGTCTCTCAGTCCCTTGCTACGTCTCCTGTTCTCGAGAGATAGTAGTACCGTCATTAGGATGCTGCCTCCGAAAATACAGATAAACAAGTACGCGATGATGACGGCGTGGCCCTCGAAGAACCGCGGTGCGTTGAAGTAGATGTTGCTGCTCACCACGCCATTCAGGTTGCCCCATCCAATCACGAACCCCAGGACAATGCCTCTCTTGTAGACCCCCTCTACATTGTTGGCGATCCAGGCAATGGTGAGCGATATGGCCGGGTAGATACCCATCGCGCCTAGAAATGTCCCGGCGTACTGCACCATCGGGTCCGTCGTACAGATGAGCATGACAAAGCCCAGGATGCTGACGGGCGCGCAGCAAATGTTGAAGATGCCCCGACGCTGGATCCTATCCGACCAGAATCCGACCACGACGGTCAGAAGCGCTGCGATAAAGTAGGGTGGCACGCTCAGGAGCTGGTTCTTGATGATGTCCTCGGGTCCCGTGAAGCTCATGTTCTGGATGATCGTGGGCAAGAAAAGGCTGAATGAGTATAGCGGCATGAGAGGCCCCATGTAGATGAGCATCCCCACGTACATCTTCCAGTCCTTGAGTGCATCCCACAGAAAATCTATGCTGAAGTCCTCGTGTTCCGCAGAACTTTGTTTGTCTTCCTTCAGCCGCAGTAGCACCCGTGCTCGGTCATCTTCGTTCAGGAACTTGGCTTCGTCGGGGAAATCGTGAACCATCCAGTACGACACAATTCCAATTACAACGGTGATGGCCCCCTCGATGATGAAGATCCAGCGCCAACCAGCGTAATTGGCCACGCCGTCCATGGTCTGGATTGCTGCTGCCAGGAGGCCGCCAAATGAGCCTGCAATGGCCGCTGCGGAGAAGAATATGGCAGCCCGGACACCGAACTCGCTGCGTTTGTACCAGCAGGAGAGATAGTAGTTGACACCAGGGAACAGGCCAGCTTCCGTGACTCCAAGCCACCAGCGAGTTGCCATCAAGCCTGACCAAGAGGTCACAAAACCCATGGACAACATGCAAGCACCCCAGAGAACCCTGTTAAGAAGAAAACATAACGGGTTAGCTGTCGTATTTGACGGAGGTCCTCTTAGCCAGAGTGCAGACCGCTTGCTCACATTGTGGACGGTATAAATATAGACGGGCGAAGTCTCTTGAGTAAGAAATTGGCAAGAACCTCAAACGCGGCATATCCAACAAAGAAGATGGTCAACGTAGCATTGAACTCGCTTGTCGTCATTGGGATGTCCTCAGTAAGGTGGGCGATCTTGGCATTTCCGATATTGGTTCGATCGAGGAAGCATATCAAATACAACAGGCAAAGCTGCTACCAGTCAGCCTGAGCCACTAGATAGTTAAATGAGTTCATCAGACGAAAGAGTGTATTCTATCGCCTGCGAAACACCCCGGTGCGCATGCACTAACCCAAGGGATGAGTTGAATATCCAGCTTCCACAGAAGTCTACGCTCCTATATTATATCAGTGACCCTATTTCAAGGAGCAAAAGCGGATGACGGAATCAAGAGCAAAGGGGATATGTTACCTCTGACGCTCTCTCTTCTAGAGACCTTCCAAAGTCCGGATCAGTCGGCACATCATGGTCAAAGGTTGAAAACGCCTCGTTAGAGGACTTCAAATCGGTGTCGCTCATCATAATGAGGTGTGGTTGATTGACAGTACCCTTTTCGATGAAAGCGGGAGGGACGGAGGGATTCCACGTTTCTCCAGCTAATCCAGCACGATAAATGAATAGGAGTCTGCTCCTTACAGTGACAACGCTGAGTTGCTGTCAGATATTCTGCTTGGCTAGTGACAAAAGTGCATGTAGACCACCTGACCCACGAAACAGGGAACCAAGAGTCGGCTATTTTTCTGATTATTTTATTTGATAGAACAGAGGTACAATGAATGGGGGATAAGGCTGGCAATTAATAGAAGGCCACATGGATAAGCGAAGAAGATGTTATGCTATGTAGGGAAGTGGCAGTCCACGGTCACACCCGGCCACCGACAACCGCGCTTCAGAAGCGAGGACAGCAAACGAATATCAGGTTTAGAATTCACAAAGCGTAGATCTCTCATCTTAGGTACCGGCCTTTCATGGTATCATAATTTGCTTATGCACACCTACATGCCGAATACCTCTCAGCTGAGCGAGGCCAGTCAGGCTATCTCGAAACTTACAAACGTCACTGCGCCGATTAATTAAAGTCTCAACCACCAGATAGAGCCTTGTTGAGTTACATGAATGTCGCAGATGACTATTTCTCGCCAAGCCCGGCCATGCCACACGCATATCATCCTGTTGCCGATCTGGAGCGCCAAACCAGCCCGTTTCCTGTATCCATCTCCCTACGGCGCACTACCTCAGAATGGCGCACAGGATGCGTGGTGAGAAAGGGATATATACATCACTGTGACGGATACTGCATCTGAGGTTACAGTGCCGCGTGGTGAGGCGCTGACGTTGGCCCCCTCAAGGCATCAACAGGCCACTCATACCTAATCATATCCATGGAGCCTGGTCCCTCCTGGCCCGACTTGCATGTCGTGTAGCTCGAAACACGTGTGCATGAGAGCAAGGGCCAAGTAAAGGAAACTCTTTTTCCCTTTCTGTCAGTCAGCTGAAATGTGCGTCAGACTTGGCACGTCGCACAAGAACGAGCTGCCTTGCCTTTCCCACCTCCTCCGGACCGGGCATGGGTATGTTGTTTGGTAGGAGATGTGCACCAAGATAGCTCGTATTATCGAGGTGCATTTGAACTCCATCTACCTGGCGAAATGTGTCGGCCGACTGCAATCAGCCACTGTTTTACTCACATCGCAATGACATGGCCCGTGGGACTTGTCTGACGCCGCACATGCAAGGCTTTGGCAGTTTGCTAGCTCAAGCGCGATCGCTCGATATAGCATCTTTCTTGGCTGCCGGTACCCTTGACGTGTTTTGGATGGATCGAAATGGCTTAACTCCTCATTTCAGCTACCAATCGCAAGAAGGACCTACTCCGAGACATGCTGGTGACCAGTATGCAGGTGACCGTGTGCGACATGATTTGGCCAGGATGCCCCTTCCCTAGGTCGGCTTTATATTAAGCTCATTAAGGTGGCTAGAAGCATACCATTGAGTCACGGACATCCAGTTGCATTAGAGAAATGGAGAGTGATAGGAACCCTGACTTTGCAAGGAGGTTGCCGAAACAATCAGCATGGCAACTCCGAATATCCAACAAACACAATGGCGAATGGAGTAATGATCTATATCGTACAACAGAGCCATCAATCAAATGCATCGCCGGTAGAGCCCCTCAGCACCGGGCAGCGTGGCGTGGTGTTCCACCAAAAGACACCGGTTGCGGCCTCGGAAGGATCCTGGATGAGGTTCACAGGCCATAAACCCTCCGAGCAAAAGATCTGGAAGACAGAAGAGTTTTAACTGGCTCGTCGCAATCCAATGATTGCACCGAGAAATCCATTTCAACAACCCACGTCCGTGCTGCCCTCGAGTCTCGTCCCGAGTCGCTCGTGTTCAACCAACCTAGCAGGCGGTGTGGTGAAATTGCAGTCAAAGTCGGCCGCCGGGCTCATCTGATCTATTTCATCCCGCATCATATTTATTCCCCGGGGCGTTTAACATGGATAGATACTCGCTGTGTAGGCTCGAAGATGTTCAATATCCCCTGCCAGGTGGGCGAGATTCATCATCCCACCCAGATGGTATCCTGAGAGAATAACAACAATACAAGAGAACTAAATAGAATATCTGGACAGTCATACTACATCATCTTCTAGGTTCTTTATCCTCGGAGACAGAGCTCTCAGCTGACGAACCGGAGTTCATAATTCACATTTCAGGGGCTAAAGGCACGGTGTTGTATGCCATGCTTATTTCACTACATAATTTACCTGCACATCGATCCCAATATTTTCATCATTTTTCTCAAGATTCGTCCGAATTCTCCCATATTGCTTCTTCTGCCTTGTTACCCACTGCGGGATTTGTCTCTTGGTTCCCTCGCGCTCAGACTGCTTCCACCTCGAACAGACCCAACCACTCAAGCAGAACACAATCACCACAGCATGCCAGTCTCCCCCAATTGAGATAAACTATTACACGATTCCCTGTTTTCCTCCCGAAGCCGCACCTTCACATCCCTGTTCCACGCCGGATACATATTGGACACCATGTGCTCAGCTCCGAACTGACCCTCCATCCCACGGGCTGATCATGGCGCTCCGTCACTCCACCCACGAATGCGCTCATGTCGCACACACTCCGCCAGATATGCACGGATTTACAAAAAGATACTGGCTGAAAGCACATCCTCATTCTCGGAAACCTGTCCCACCCTTCCCCTTTCCTCGCTCACAGTCCCAGCCAGACCTCGTGACTCTGGCATAAACAGATCACCGTTCCAGCCGCGTACCGGAACACGAAGCAGTACGTTGCTTACCAATAGGTATTTTCTTGTTCCCACTTGATATTATCACCGACTCCTGCTGTGCCGAGAAGCATGATACTTTCATGGCTATGATCTGTCATGATTCGAATTACACCCTTTGGTAACACTGGCCCGTTTGAATCCTTCTCTTCGGGCTCCGTTCTATATTGCATTTTATGGTCGTGGAAGATTAGGTAGCTTACAAGGATATCTCTCAATCGAAGGTACTGTCCATAATTAGCTGGGAATAGCAACAATTCTCATCCTCAAGATAGAGTCGGCCATGTTGTCCTAGTACTGTACAGTTCAAGAGTGTCTCTAAAATCCTTCTCTTGTTCCCTTTGTTTACCATATAATACCGAATTTCTCCGATAAATCGAGGGGTTATGTACTAATTGTTGCCTCTAACAAGACACTTATTTAACTTTACATACTCTCCTGTAAAGCTGCGCCATCTTACTGTAGAACTAGGCCAGACCCAGCTCCTTGTAGAATGCCTCAGTGCTGGGCGCCCTGCCAAGGAACTCGGTGAGGAAGCCCATCTCATCCTCCCTGCCGCCCTTCTCCAACACGATTTTCCGGTATCGGCGACCCTGGGCTGGGTCCATCGGGTTCTTCTCGAAAAAGGTGGCGAACATGTCCGTCGAGAAAACCTCGGACCAGAGATATCCATAGTAGCCAGCATCATATCCACCAACAAAGTGGCCGATATGGGCATATCGGCTGCCCCATTTACTACATAGTGTTAGCAAAATCACAAGGTGCCAGATGGTCCGGTGTTGGTAATTGGCTTACATTCCCTCGCCCACATCCTCAGGGCCCTTGATGCCAGAGATTTCACCGCGGAGAGTGTTCCAGAGCTTTCCGGCATCCAGATCCTTGGCCGCCTGATGTGATTCTGGCGAATGGACAGTCATATCGAAAAGACCGATCAACAGCTGCGCGAGGTTGAAAATGGCGGAGTTGAGGTTCTTGCTAGCAATTAGCTTATCAACCAGCTCGTCCGAGATCTGTTCGTTCGTCTGCCAGTGACGGGACAGCGACTTGAGGACACTTGGTGTCCAGCACCAGTTCTCAAGCATCTGAGAAGGCGCCTCGACAAAGTCATCCACAACCGATGTTCCGTGGAAGTAACTGTATCGTGTACGAGCAACCAAGTCGTGGATACCATGGCCAAGCTCATGGAAGAGTGTAACAACCTCATTGTGCTTCAGCAATGATGGCTTAGTAGGTGTGGGCTTGCTGAAGTTGCAAACCAAAGCGGTGGAGGGGTAGCTTCGGGTTCCATCTTTCTTGGTATAGCCCGGTTCGATGCCAAAGTTGGCGTTGTGGCCGTACTTGTTGTCACGAGGGTGAAGGTCGATGTAGAGGTAACCCACAAACTCACCACCGCTTGCTTCATCGTTCCAGACTGCATACAGCTTTACATCTTCATGCCAGATGATATCCTCAGCCTTGCCAGTCTTGCTAAGGCGTGCCGAATCCTCCTTAGTAATCTCAACGAAGAAGAGACCGAGAATTTCTTCGAAGATCTTCAGCATCCCCTTAAAGGTCGAGTCAACCGGGAAAAACTGGGAAATCTTGACCTCGTCGACGCTGTACTCCTGTTCCTTTTGGAGACGAGAGTAGTAGGAGGTGTCCCACATGTAAAAGTTACCATCAAAATCTAGACCCCGCGCTTCATAGTCCTTCTTCTTGTATTCCAGAAGCTTAGCGACCTCCTTCTTGCCACCTGGGGCCAGGCGGACGCGGAGATCGTTCAAGAATTCCTTGACCTTGGTCGGGGTCTTGGCCATCTTTTCCCCAATCACAACGCTTGCGTGGTCGGGATATCCCAGGAGCCGGGCGGCTTCGTCACGAAGCTCGAAAATCTCCTGGAAAATCGGTACGTTCTGGCTGACCTTTTGGGGCAATTAGATTCCAAAAACGTCATTGGAAGGCTTTCGATTTCAGCTCAAAGGAAACTTACCTTGTTGGCGTCGGCGATGGTATATCTGTGTCTTGCTTCGCCGTCTTGGGCATACTTCATGAAGGGGAAGAAGTGAGTATACTTGAAAGTCAACTTGACTTTTCCCTCATTCTCGCCAGTGCCCTTCTCGAGGTCAGCAATGTTGATATCGTCCTCGGGTACACCCTTGAGCTCTTCCGGGGTGAACCAAATGGCAGCCTTCTCCTCGTTCAGGTTCTTCTGGGCCTGAATGCACAACAATCCCAGGCGCTTCTTGATTTCCTTGAAGCGGTCCCGCTGCGGTCCGGCAGGGAGGAGCAGACCATTGCGGATATACTTCTTGCGCTCCTTCTCCAGGATGCGCAGAGCCTCCGTCTCGAGCTTTTCGGTCTCTCTCTTCTCAAAGGCACCATTCACCACATTGAAGACATCCTCTCGCATGCGACATTCAACATCAAACTGGGTCGTAATCTCATCGGCTTTGGTGGAGGCCGCCCGAAGGTCCTGGTTTGTCGACACGTGCTGGTAGAAGCTCAGAATCCTTCGGGAGACAGCGGTCTCATTGTCCTCAAAGAGGACGGGCTCCAGAGCCTTGGCAAATGTGGAATTCTCTGGCTTCGTGCCGGCCACAATGTCATCAAGGATCTTCTTGTAGTTGGCGTTCAGGCGCTCCGTCTCACTGACGATGGCTTCGGCAGTGTGAGTAAAGAGAGGGGGTGCCTGAGGAGGCGTGTGAAACTGGGGAGCGACCATGGCGCTCGTAGTCACAGTACGGAAAGGGACCACCTGGGTTCTTAGATGGTGGACGAGCGAGTTGAGGCGAGGGAATGCTCGTTGGGAAGCCAGGGTGGCGGCTAGAAGGAGGACGAGGAGGGGAAGGAGGAAGTAGAGGGAAGTGGGCCTCGCGCGTCGATCCAGCTTATGTACTGGGCAGGCGAGATGCACCTGGGGATCAATGGCAAGAGGCAAGGCCAGGAGCAGACAATTGGGCTCTGGGGTTATTTGAACGGGGCGAAAATGCTGTTCTGTCTCTTACACTAGGTGAAGGTGGGGGAAGGACCGGAAGGAACTAACCTTGGATGCGACAGTAGGCGGCAGGAGCGGTGGGCCGAGATGCTTCCTCAGGCGCCTATCGACCTATCACTACGTTGCCCCGCCATCTCGAGTCACTGCATGTCCGATGGTGTCACATCTCAAGTCCCTCATGCCCCTTGCGGCACAGGTACTTACGGGCTACGCGCGGGAGCAGAGTCAGGCTAGGGATGCTGTATTACCTCATGTCGCACCTTTTTCGACCCGAGTGTGTCGATGCTGGAAGGCGGTAGAACAAGCGGTGTGCGCATTTAGGCAGAGGCGGCGCAGCCTCAGTATCGAAATGCATAATGCCAAAACCATCCAATATTATTATGCACGATTCGGTCCAGATACTCGCCTTCAAAGTGCCCCTCCATTACCTGCCTCGGAGCACCTGATGCGCTGTCGTCAGAAGCGGGGTGAGTGTGACGGGAAGAATCTGCTAGCTGCTCCTTATTATAGGAAATAGGTTAGGGGAGGTAACTTTAGTACCAGACTTAGGTATTCTAACAAACCTTCCTTAACAATCTGGATAGACGACGTGCTAGTAGCCTCATTTATTGACTTGGTTTCATGATTTATTTCTCTATAAATAAGAAAAACCCATACTGACCCTTGATCTCTCAAATCCTCTGAGGACCGTCAATATCTTGTTACTACAGCCTACAACATCTTATCATAGGTACTTCCAAGTTCTATGTCTCCTCCCACTCCTCACAATCTTGGATGTCTTTCCGTTCTTCCTCTAAAATCGTGCTATTCCATTTCCAATTAATAATACCCATAATATCAAAATCAGGATTTACCAAGATGTGATCTCCCTTGTCATCGGGATGCTTAAGATAGAACTTCTTATCTCTCGCCATGCTTGGCTTCCAGACTTAATCTAGGGTATCGAGCTAAAACTGGTGCGCCAAAACCATGTCCGCCACGTTCTCAGCTGTCCCAATTTTGCCCTCGGCGATCATTCGAAGGCTTGCTTCTACGAGCGTGCGAGAGGCTTCCCTGGATGGACTGAATGGCCGTAGTAGCCTAGCATCATTACCCGACCGGACAGTAGAATATTTGGCCACCCCTTCCAGTTCTGGCTGCGACTCAAGAGCAGAAGTCCGGGGTGTTGCCTCGTTTCCAAATGATTCTCTTGTCGCCACAAGCGATTCCAGCCCATCAAAAGGGTGTGCTTCAATCTCAAGCATGATCTCGGCAAGCTGTCGCACCACCTTTTCCTTCTGTGTAATGGCTGCGCCTTGCCAGTCCAGGGGCTTACCATCCAACTTCTATAACCAACGCCGACGGTGTATGTCGGATCGGACTCACACGCCCAATCAAACACCCGTGGCGAGGGGACATTTGCATGAGGGCTCAGGAACTCCATGGTCGCGGCCTCGCTCCGTAGCACATAGTTAGCCACCCACGTCCGTCGGCGGTGATATTGCTGGACAAGCGGAACCGCGCGAGCCAAACCTCGCCGTCGGCGAGATAAATTTCGGCATGGTAGTTCTGACCACCCATCGTAGTTGAGAAGGTCTTCGGCGAGAGGTCAATCGTGCATGTGCCACTGCGCACCTGTGACGCACGTTCACACAGCCTCCCACTGTCGATTCGTCGGCATAGTCTACCTGGTCGCCGGGATTCTTCTGTTGCGTAGTGCGCACTAAAGGTGCTCCAATCCAGCTGATGATGCAATCACAAAGCCACAGAGAATGCATATCTATGGGTTGGAAGAAGTAGGAAAAGACCTGTTAGACGCATATTAGACGATCAGTGTCGGTCCGTGGGTCTCCGTTTTGATATGTTGGTGAGATGGCAGATCCAATGACTACCCTAAATGAGCCCTGCTTCTACGGATGGATATGAGCAGTCAAAGAAACATGCTTGTTGGAGAGTATTATATATCAGAATAATTGGGCATTGGGGGCGGATCAATGCGATGTGTTGGGGCGCAACTTAAGATTAGCGATACAGGATCTTATATTCTTAATTTATCAAGAGCAACATCGCAGTCCCGTGAAGCACATTTTAGAGCGGCGCCTCGAGACTCGAGAAGCTATCTACCGTAATAGCCATATGCGACATCTCATCTTACAGTCGCAGTACCTCATCGCCATCCATTCCAATTCCCATGTAGTCAATCCCAGGCCAAATCACATGTAAATAGAGCAACGCCGCCGTTCCTAAACGCAGATGCAACATAAAAGCAGGCTTGTTTTGCGTCGTGATCGCCTAGTTGGCGAGGATGGTTCGCACAAGATCTAGAAAAACAAAAGACCAGTTAGCAAGGGCACAGTTGTTGGCGGGTTATCGGGGGGGAAGAGTCCGTACCGGTGTAGTTGACCTGGCCAGAGCTGGTGTCCACGGCCTTGAGGAGCTCGTCGACCTCCTCGTCGGTCATCTTCTCGCCAAGGTTGGTCAGGATATACTTGAGCTGGCCGACGCCAATAAAGCCCGTCATGTCCTTGTCGAAAACCTGGAAACCGCGGCAGTATTCGTCAGGCTCGCCGGGGTCACGGAAGCCACCAGGGCGGTTCAGGACACGCTGGAAGGTCTCGAAGTCGACTGGGAACGGTCAGCATCGGAATCGCATCGGGACCGTCGTCGGTCGCATGCAGATGGATGAAATAAAGCACTCACACTCGCCGCCAACATTCTTCTCGAGGTCCTGGATCTCGCTGAGGGTAGGGTTCTGGCCGCAGGCGCGGAGCAGATCGCCAAGGCTCTCGAGAGTGACTCGGCCGTTTCCGCGCTTGTCGAACAGGGCAAAAGCCTCCTTGTAGTTGGTCGAGGCCTGGGCATCAATGTGGTTAGAAGACATGGTGGGCAAAGTAATGCTTGGTGGTTCTAGCGATGCGCAGAGATCGGAGCTGATGGAAAGGAGAAGGACTGGGCAGGTATGCGACTGTTCGGCGGTCTTCTATTTTTTTGCGCTTGGAACAGTGCATTTACCAGCGAATCACGAGCGCTGGCGGGGTGGTGTGCTGCTGGCTGTGTTTACGCCTTCGGGTGCCGGGGCAACTCACCATTGTGTTTATTGCGTCGGTGGTACTGGTACTTAGGGGGGGCCTAAACAAATACGCCAGCGGCTGCGAGATTCTGTGTCTTGTGTCTTGCCCGGGCTGCAGGAGGGGTTGTCACACAAAAAAGCGACGGAATGAGCGGTTGTAGGATCGTGCAAAACTGGTGATGGTGATGATGAAAGGACGAGAAATCGATTTTGGCGGTGCCCAGGGCCTTTTCTGTTGTCTGGTCTGGTCTTTTCATAACTCGGTACACTCTGTCACCCGATTATGCGCACCGTGGATAAAAGGCCCCTTTTTTCCTGCCTGTCCATGCTGCGACTGACGGGGCAACGAGTCAACGACAGGCTGCCAAGCTGACAGTGCCCCAGTCCCTGCGACCAAGCCGGCCGGGCTATTGAAGCCATGGCTCTTTTTGAGACAGCTGTTTTGGGTCCCGGACCTCGATAGCGTGGCCGGCAATGCTTAAGCCACGGCCTAGCAGTAATTGCAATCGGCTATGCTATCAACGGCGGTGTGCTAAGCTTTCATAAAAAATCAGACAGAGGCACGAGGACTCCGAATAAAACAACCAGATGTTGATCATCTGCTATGTAAACTACAGCTAATAATCATACATCTACCAACAAGTATGGCCTTTGACAGCGGAAAGATGACACTTAGGATCCTCCTTACTCGTAAAAGCCATGACGATCAACAAATCCCACTCTCCCACAAGCTAAGCAGCTCCAAATTACCCTAGGGAGGTGCTCATTTAATCAACAATGCTACTTACTATGTGGCAGGATGCTGTCTAGTTATAAAACATGATACAGTAGCAGTAGAAAAAGCAAACCCCTCAATCTTTATTTAGCCAAGCGACCGAGATAAAACATAGCACACAAAAGCTCTTGTTTTGCAAGCTAGAGACTCCGTTATCTTATAAATAATACTAAACACATTAATAGTAAAACAATAAATTACTCTATAATATTTTGCTTGATATTATGTTTATGATTAGGTTAATTGTTCTGATATTGTGTCGAAATTCAAAGCTGGATGGGAGGCTTTGGTGTGCCATGATTTATTTCAGGCACTTGTTGGCCTAACCAGGTCTATGTTCAGTTCACACACCAGTTTATCTGAACTGAGGCAAATGAATCGAATTCAAGATGTCGTTACATTTTGTACTTTTGTTGACGCCGAAAAGCGTAGGTATTGACGGCAGACTTTCCGTTCTAGATGGCGTAAACTCCGAGCCTGCTGACAGCGTCGTAGCATTAAGCAGAAGAGGAACATGTGAAGGCCGGAATCAAGTCCTAATTTGATATTTTTCTCTAGATGCCTTGGCTACCAGCGAGACATTTTGGACACATTGCTACATGGCTATCATCCAGTTGCCCGTTGCAGTAATGAAGAACAAACGGCCGCGCTCGCCATTCGCGGAACCCCGCAGTCGTCATTTCTCAGCCAGTCGGCATCATTAGCAACGAGCTCAATTATATAGTCCTCTCGCCGTCCTTCACTCCGATACATATCCATCATCTTGGTGAAGCAGTAATCAAAAACCCCCAATCCCATCCACAACTCCCCCTACATCTCACACAATGTCCACCGAAGCAGCCGCACGCCGATTCTTCTCCGCGGCCCGATTCGCCGTTGTCGGCGCCAGCTCAAACCCAGCCAAGTTTGGCCACAAGGGTTGATTGATCCCCCCCCTGCTATCTCTTCTTTGCTCTGCATCGCTGATCATTATTCTTTATCAAGTGCACGCATGGTATCTGGCCCATACGCTTCCTGTCACGCCCGTCAACCCGGGTTCCGGGGTTGTTACTGTCGGCGGCCAGGATTACCCAACAGTCAAGAACGTCCAGGAGCTGGCGGACCCTAAGAACACTGGTGTCTCTATCATTACACCTCCGCCTGTTACCCTTGATGTGCTCAAGGCAGCCAAGACTGCTGGCATTCCCTCTGTGTGGCTGCAGCCGGGTACGTTTGACAAGGAGGTACTCGAGTTTGCCCTGGCAGATGGAGCTTTTGAAGCCGTTGTATACGGATACGGGGATGGAACTAGGGGAAGTGAAGGCTGGTGTGTTCTAGTTGATGGAGAGAAGGCGCTGAAGGAGGTTGGCAAGCTATGAGTCGGGGGCCAGTGTCTATAGCCGAGCTTGTCACGATGTTTAGACCTTCACTGGCGACATAACGATTGTCTTTCTCAATGCTTCAATCCCCTATATTACCTCTGTCGAGCTACATCATGTGGGAGCTACGTGTCGAGCAACTAATGGTAGCAGCACTGACTCTCATGGTGCTTGGAGACGGGAGGCTTCCCGAGGTATAGGTTAAGTCGATATAATTTAGAGGGTTGTGGACCTGCAGCCAAACGGGAATGAAAACGCCAGCAACTGCCCCACTAAACTCCCACCAACTCTTGCAAAGTAAACAAACGCGTTTGATCCGCGCCCACTTCACTCGTCGTCATTCGCTTCAGCCCCCAGTCATTGGCTTGCAAGGACCTGCTGGAACTCCAAGCATCCGACCCTCGAGCTTGTTTGGCTCTCGCGTCCTTCTTCGTGTCTATCCATAATTGCTATTTCATTTGACAGTTCACTTCACCTACTTTTACACTTCCACTTCTATCTTCTAATGATCAGGTAATGCTCCAACGATTAGACATGACACGAATCTCACGCTCGACCTGAACCCCGGAACGAGACCCCATATCTGCGCCAATCGCATACCTGCCCCTGCAACCTATTTGTTTTGACGCGGATATTTTGCTGAACGATCACGACGTGCAATTCACGATAGCACCACCAGTTTGCCCAGAATGGCGGACATCACAGTAGACGGCCAGTATCTGACCTTCGACGGCCGTCTCGCTTCGTTTCAGAAGACCAAGAAGCGAGGTTCAACAGCGGGCGGCCGAGGCGCGAAGGCTCAGAATTGGCCACATAAGACCATCTCCCCAGAGAGCGTGAGCACTCCCATCTTTCCTTGAGCTTCGATTGTGCCAGCAGGCTGCTAATACGCGCGCCAAACTAGCTTGCACGAGCCGGTTTCTTCTTCTTGCCGTTCTCTGATAATCCCGACAATGTTGTTTGTTTCCTCTGCGAGAAGAGCATGGATGGTTGGGAAGGGGGCGATGATCCTTTGCGCGAGCACCTGAAACACTCACCCGGTTGCGGATGGGCAATTGTCGCGGCCATCGAGGCTGAGATGGAAGGATACTGGCGAGAGGATCCCAACCATCCTGACATGGTAATGGCGCGAAAGGCAACATTTGCAGGCAGATGGCCTCACGAGAACAAGAGAGGGTGGAAATGCAAAACAAAGCAGGTGAGATCAGGACGCATCCAATCCTATTGGTAAACGGGCAGGAACGACGAATTGACCTTTTCTTAGCTCGTTGAATCGGGATGGAAGTACACACCCACACCAGATTCGGACGATATGACAACCTGCACATACTGTCAGTTGGCCATGGATGGTTGGGAAGCAGATGACAAACCAAAGTGAGTACCGAAATCGTGCTTTCGTCCTTCTTTATGAGGGCTTGTCGTTCCTCTCCCCTCCTCGGCCCCGTATACTAACAATCGGAAAGAGACGAACATTACAAACGATCACCGAATTGCGCCTTCTTCGCACTCGTTGAAGAGCACAAACAAACCAAGAAGACAACCCGCACAAAGGCCGGACGAGGTTCTAAGGCTTCACGTCTGTCTACACAATCGGCTGTCTCCATCGCCTCCGAATCAGCATCAGTAGCGGAAACAATCGCAGCACCTGACGACAGCGTCGTCACAACCACATCCGTAATGACGCAAGGTGGCACCAAGAAAAGCCGCGCAAAGAAGGCACCCGCAGCTAAGGGCAAGAAGGCTAAGAGCAAAAAGGAAGAGCTTGTCGTGCAAGAACCTGTCGTGCAAGACGAACTTGAAGACGAACAACCACCCATCGAGGAATCCCCTGTTGCTCAGCCGAGCAAGGCCAAGCGTGGAAAGAAGCGGCCCAGTGCCGCAATAGAGGAGCCGTCAGTTGTTGAGTCCGAAGCCCCAGCTGCGAAGAAGCGAGCCACTCGAAAGCGTGGCAATACCGTGGTCGAAAGTTCTGCAATTGAATTTTCAGACGATGAGCGCCCTGCTGATGTGCCCGTTGAGATCAAGGCCGCAGCAGGGCGTAAGAAGGGCCGGGCTGTGAGCGCACAGAAATCCCAAAAGGCCCCGGCAGTGGTACCTGTGTCTTCCCCGGAAAACTTTAGGGCACCACCTGGAGGCTTCCCAGATGATGACGAGATTGAGCGCCAATTGGAAGCTGAACTTGAAGCCCCCCTTACGGAGGATGAGGAGATCGCAGCAGATTCTGATTCTGAACGTTCCAGGTCAAGAGCCAAGACATCCGTTGAGGAGCAGCAGAGAAGTTTTCATAAAATAGTCGAAGCGCGAAAATCAGAGTCATTTGCGATGCTGGATCCCCATCCCGCCGAACCAGATGAGGATGAAATCGAGGACGAACTGGAGGCTCTACGTGCAGAGATGGAGGTTGCCCGATCAGAGGAAACACCACAGCCCGAGGCGGAACCAGAGCCTCTACTGGACTCGGAGCCAGAAGCAGAGCCAGAGCTACCTCAACTACAGGTCCCTAAGAAGGGACGAAAGGCAGGCACACGTAAGGCGTCAAAACAGGCCAAGCCCAAGAAAGCTCAGCCTGCCCCTGAACCTGAGCCTGAGCCTGAGCCAGAATTCGAACCACAGAACGAGCCTGAACCCGAGCCGGCAGCTCCTGATGTTTCAGACCCTGTTGTGGATGAGCCGGAGATTAGTGTTGGTAGCACCGGCACTGTCATCCAGAAGTCGGAGCCACAAAGAACCAGTCTAGGAAAGAGGGGACGTGGACGCCCATCAAAGCATTCGCTGGCCTCCCAAGCCTCAGTTGATGTAGATGAGCTGGCCGTGGAGGAAGTTGAGCCACCAAAGAAAAGGTCTCGCGGGCGACCTTCCAAGACACCCACGCAAGACCTGGCCCCCGCTCAGAACCTTTCAAGGGAGAACCTAGAGGCAGAGTTAGAGCCAAAGGTGGAAGTTAAGCCAGAGCCAGAAAAGAAACGCGGACGCGGCAGACCTTCCAAGGCTTCACTTTCAGCCTCTTTCACAGAAGATATCAAGGCCCAGGAGCCGGTCAGTACAGCCGCTCCGCCTAAGCGTGGGCGCGGCCGGCCACCCAAGCAGTCGAAAGAAGAGCCTCCTCTTTCCGAACCTGACGCCCAGTTGCTGGCAGAATCAGATGCGGCCGAGGCGAGAATACTGGCTGAAGCGGAGGCAGGCGCAGATGAATCGGTTGACTTGGTCGAGGGGCCTGAGTCTATTGTAGGAGACCCTTCCTCCTCCCCCTTCATGGAGCGACAAAAAGCACCAACGCCCAGGCGTTCGGAGCCTAATCACGTCGTTTTACAACCATCTACACCAGCTACAGGAGTCTCACCAGCGCCATCGGCTCGGCAAGCAGCTCTGTCACCATCCCAGTCTCCGCAGTCATCCGACGCGGAAAACCAACCGCCATCATCCAAGCCACCAGCAAGTGCTAGGACAAAGAGAGTGGTGTTGGCTCCTGTAGAGGCAACGCCTGTGCGTGGCTCGCCGTCAAGGCGCAATATGGTCGCTGGTCTTCAAAGCAAGACACCATGGAAGGCCGTAGACATTGACACCGTCATGGGTAGTCCTCAGAGAGCTGGTGATAAGGAGAATGGCGTGGCGCGACTTTTGAGGAAAGGCAAAGAGCTTACAAGCCCTGAGAAGAAGATGACCGTGGAAGACTGGATCTACTTCAATGCGGGCGAGGCTGAGAAACTGTTGAAGCAAGAATGTGAGGCGATGGTTAGTTCTTTTGAAAGCGAGGGATCGAAAGCCATGAATGTGCTCGAGGACCTTGTTGTTGAATGATTGAAATGAGTAACATGGTAGGGCAATCTTGTTAGATCAAATGGATGTCTGTCTACATCAGGGATGGCGTTTTTTATTAGTTCAGGGGAGTCTTTCGTTGTTTTGGCGTTTGTCAATAGGGTACATGCCGTTGGGAAATGAGGCACTTGTCGACAATGTTGTTGGAATAGAATATGAATGACAGCATGTGTTCACGTCTTTCTCTATAATCACACATCTACCTCACCGGCTGTCTGCTTTGATTGCTCTTCTGCTGATTGAAGTTGTGATTTGGAATACACGGAATTGAGTCTGATCCAAAGTACGATGAACTGAGATGAAATCACTCTAAGGTCACATCACATTGTAATTGAAAATCGATTGAATGGTAAAATAGTTTCATTTTTTATCCATTTCTTCTGAGGCCAATCGGCGCCAGTTCCAAGCTGTGAACAAAATTTCCAAGTTCTCCCTCTCGCAGTAGCATACTTTTCAAGCCGATCGATGATGGCTCGAGCCCAATTACCGTCCTCCCATGCCGACCCGATTTCCCCAGCATATCTGTTTGTAATACAAGAGAGTGTCTTGGTATCATCAGTGTGATCCATTGTCTAAATGAGTGTGGTGGGGTATTATCCATCATATATATCCCGTGTCTATAATGAGTGTCGTGGGGAATCATCCGTCATGTCTCCCGTCGTCTATAATGAGTGTCGTGGGGTATCATCCATTAATTAAAACCATTCCGTGCAAATTTCGCAATCAAATCAGAGAAAAACAACACCAAACTAGAAGCCCGGCCATGCCTTGGCAGGCTCGGCTCACAAAAACACCGTTCTTTCCCGAGAAATCCCAGAAATCGTCAAAAATAGCGTGAATATTCATTCATCGTTTGTTAATGAGAGTCGTGAATGTGCGTTGAGGCGCACATAAAAAAAACATTACAGAAACTCTTCACCGGAAGGGTATTACGCGAAGAGGGTAGCAACCATGCAAAGGACGGTCACCAGGAGGGTGTAGCCCGCAGTTGAGCGAGTACCCGCCGAGGGAGGCAGTGTACTAACTGAGGGGCTGGGGACAGTTGGGAGTGTTCCAGTACCTCCACTGGTCCGGGCAGAGGACGACGGAGCACTGCTACTGCTGGCAACGGTTGGGTCGACTCTGCCTGTAGTTGAAATGCCTGATGAGCTGGCGCTGCTGGAACTGCTTGGCGTAGCAATAGCAGAGCTGAAGCCACTTGAACTGCTGGATACAATCACAGAGGAGCTGGAGCTTGATGAAGAGACAATGGAACTGAAGCTGCTCGAGATGCTGGAACTGCTGGAGCTTGATGCTGATGAAGCAGCGGAGCTCGAGCTGCTGACATCACTAGTGGTAGCACTGCTCGTTGTAGATGCGCTTGAAGACTCGGAGCTAGACACGGTGGACAAAGTCTCACTTGTCTGACTTGCTGAGGAAGTGGATGTAGCAATTGTCGAGGTTGGCTCTGAAGTGGACGCTGTTGAAGAAGCGCTGCTTGCTGATGACGAAGCCGAGCTTGAAGAAGTTGTTTCGGTGCTGGTGATGGCAGAAAAGCCTCCGCTGCTTGTTGGGATCTGTGAGCCTGTGGTGATTGAGGGTTCAGAGGTCACGGCGGAATCCGGTCCGCTAGCAGTAGCGGATGTCGATGTAACTGGGTTGGTTCCCGAACAGAAGGTCAGGAATTGACTAAATTCAGGGTCCACGATTTCTCTGGGGGTAGTCTGGGATTCTCCGATGTTATCCTCGATACACTTGATACAGGCATTGTAGCCAGCCGTGAAGTCGCCATTTGGATCGCACAGTTCATCATTCTTGCCAAGAGACGACGCCAGGATGTATGCGTTGTTGCAAGTGCTGTAGCAAACTGCAGGAGCAGTGCTGAATGCACGCTTGTCCAGTCTCCTGCGGACGACAGGGACGGCTGTCGAGGTTGACCGTTCAAAGGTGGAGATGGATGTTTGAGATTCCCAGTTACCAGTGGTTATGGTCACGAGCTTGCCATGCTTCTCCTTTACAATAACCTCGGCCTCGAAAATATCATAAGAGAGTCCGAAGGCGTTGGGGTTCAAGTTGAAGTAGCCAAATTGCGGGGGATAGTAGCCAGTCTGGTTACCCTCCCAGGTCACATTCTTGATAGGAGGGGACGGAATGCAGTCCTCGTAGGCGCACGTGTAATCGTTTTGCGGAGGTGCGGGCCAGAAATTACAGGTATCCGGCTTCTTGGGGTTGCAGACATATCCTGGCTTGCACCCAAATGTCAATTTGGACTTGGCCTGGAATGTTGATGCGAGAGTGGCAGTCGGGGCTGGGCAGAGGGTGACAGAAGTGATGGTTGTAACGGTCAATGTGCTCGGTGGAACGGTTACTGTAACAGGGGGGATCGTGATGGTTGTCGGCACATAGGAGGTTGGGCCAGGCACAGTGCTAATAATTGTCGAGCCATCTCTTGTCACGGTGATCGTCCTCTCAGGTCCCAAAACCGTGGCTGTGGTTACCACCGTGGAACCGGGCAGTGTTGTCACCTCACCCGGAAGAGTGATTGTCTGTGCGGGAGCAGTGATGGTGGCACCGGGCGCAGTGACAGTCTGGCCTGGAAGCGTTGTTACCTGGCCAGGAAGAGTGACTGTCGAAGCAGGAAGCGTGAATGTGGAGGCAGGAAGAGTAATCGTGGATGTAATGACGCTCGTCGTCCCATCGGCCGTCACTGTAAGCGTTGTGACACTTGTCGTTCCAGGAAGCGTTGTAACCTGGCCTGGAAGTGTTGTGACTGACCCTGGAAGAGTGACGGTAGACGCTGGAAGAGTAACCGTCGATGTGACAACGCTCGTTGTGCCATCCGCCGTCACTGTATATGTAGTGATGCTCGTCGTTCCAGGGAGCGTGGTGACCTGACCAGGAAGGGTTGTCCTGAACGTCTCTGTGATGTACGATGTCGCCCATGAGACGACTGGATAACTACTCGTGACAGTTCTGTATTCAGTGGTGAATATGGTGGTTCCACTAGTGACCGTTGCTGTGCGCTCGACCGTCTCCGTGAAAGTGGTCGTTTGCCAGACCGTGGTTGGAGTGGCGGTTGTCTTCGTAATATACGAAGTTCTGTCAATTGTGGTCGGGATAGTGATGGTGTTGTCGATCGTAGTTGGAACCTGGACGGTGTTGTCGATCGTAGTTGGAACTTGGACGGTATTGTCGACCGTCGTTGGAACTTGGACGGTGTTGTCAATAGTGGTTGGAACCACGATTGTGGTGGGTACGGTGGTGTAAAGCAGCTCCGTGGTTGTCGTTGTCGTCCACACTGTCGTGGTGATGGTATCACAGATCGGCTGCGGTGGTGTCCTGCCATAGACATTCGTTGGGTAGGATGGAGAAGACGAGGTCGAACCAGGGCGACAGCTAGAGTAGTGTTAGCAGGATTCACTCCGCGCGAGCGAGCACCCGAATACTTACTTGACAGTTTTGGTTGTTGTGACAGGATAGGACTGTGAAGAGAACGGTCAGCGTGGATTCAGAATTGGAATGACAGTTTCGAAAGCATACCGTTGTGTACGTTGTGGTATAAGTGGTAGTGGCCTTGATTGTCGTAGGCTTGTTGACAGTCGTTGGCACACCCACAGTAACACCGACAGTAGTTGGGACCTTGACTATAACTGTCGTTGGGACCTTGACTGTGACCGTCGTGGGCACCTTGATCGTCGTTGTACACGTTTCTGTGATAGTGGTTGGAACTGTCTTTGTCTCATAGATAATCGTCTGGCAAGTGGCATTAGCGTCACCGTCCTCATCCCCGTGTCACTGGGGCGTACGTACTGTCTCTCTGAAGGTCGAATTGACATAGACTGTGCAACATCCTCCACACCTCGCCGCGTCCGGGTTGACAGCGTTGCTAATAACATTGACATGGGCGGTCCAGTTGCTCGAAGGCACTGGGGCCTGTGTAATAGCAGGATCGGGAGTCTGGGGCAGGTCCGTAGCTCCAACGGATGAGAGCAGGGCGCTTAGAGCGCCAACGGCGAGTCCCCAGGAGAAGCGCATGTCTGCAAAGCACGGTGAGCGAGAGGGTGGAAGGCAGGACAAGCGTGAGGCGTTAGAGAGAGGTAGCCGCCGGAATCAGCCCTATATATTACTCGTGAGGAGTTAGAGGGAGTGTCCATTCATAACAGGCATCATAAGTGGGCGAGGGGAGAGGGAACACTTGACTGGGGTTGTACCTTGACACCAATATTACACACAACAGCTAGGACCATGTAATTGCAGCTTCCAAATGAGCCAAGGCAAGGCTTAGGCACGAAACCTTGCTCTGCCAGATTACCCAGGCTACCGGTTCTATGAATAACCAGCGGTCCTAAACAAGGCAAACGAATGGACAGGCGGGCAGAGGCAGCTGGTGCGGCGCCAATGCCTTTGCGCGTGTTGTTTTATTGCACCGTCACTGATCAGGCCAAGAGGAGACAGCAGGAGGAATCCCCAGTGAATTGGCCGTCACAGAGTTCAGTAGAGCGAGCGTACGGAGAGGGGAGGTGAGAAGCAAGGCGGGTGGCGACGCAGCTTACACGGAGAGACGGGGAGCTCCTGGACTAATATCGGCACATCATGACAAGAGACAGGGCCCGGCACTCTCATGCGAGGGACACGCCTCTCCGCGGGCAAGGCTAACCATCACGGGCGTGCAGAATCAAGGCTAAGAAGATGCGCGAGAATACTCGGAGGTATCCTTGTCAAAGTAGCTATCCACTTTGGGTAGGTTGCTGAGCCGCGTTGTGGGACAGCGAGCATGGGGCATGGGTCACCGCACATTCACGAGAACAAGAGATGCAGCTTGGCTTGGCCTGGGGGAGAATAAGATATCTCCACTCGCACCTACCCAAGCAAGGTTCAAAGAATATCGCCTCAACCCTCGAGGGGGTCGGGTTACAATTCTCGTTCTAGACCGTACTGAGAAAAAGGCCGCGTTGGGGCATGGAGAAGGATGACTGGCGGCGGAGAAGTCGACATCTCAGTGCCTAACCTCCGCACACATCAATCGAGCGGTGGCATAGCTCGACGATGGGTGGAACAGGCACCCGGCGTTGGGGGCCAGAGGGTGCCATCGCCAAGGATGCAGAGAGAATTAGGTGTGATACTGCGCGGTGCGGTTCGGTCCCTTGATGCGTGTTAGTGCTCGGCCAGTGCAAAAGAACGTTAGCCGGCAGAGGGCACCTGCAAGCCACCATCTGGGAAGTGGGGTTCCAAGACAAGAGGGAGGACGACAATGAGCCTTTTACGAAGGGGCTGAAGGGTCGGAACCAGTACCATCTTGCGAAAACAGCCCGCGTGCTCAGCCCGAGAGAGTGGCGCGCGCGGGTCAATGACTATGTGGGCACACGTTAGTCGTGTAAGAGCGTGCCAGCCCAGCGAGGCAGAGAGAGACATAGATGCCGTGAGAAACACGCATCATCCGTAGAGCAGCTGCCACCTAGGGAAAGAAGCAGCGACAGATGCGAGGTTGGCCAAGAACCAGCCGAATCGAATGTTCCCTCCCAAGATAGGTGGGGTGAGTGAGAAAACCCCTGGCCCCCTGCCTAGTTCAGGCCGACCCAGTGGAAAATCTTCCCGATGGAGCCAGCCAGGTATTTCCATGGCAACCCAACAGTCGCATTGAGATGTCGATTGGGGGCGATGCTGACGTACACTCTGACAGGGGACGAGTTCTTTTGTTGGCAGTCAGACGAAGGAAAAATTCCAATTCATCATGTGGGGATGGAATGAAAGTCGAACGTTTGTCTTCTCCCGCCGGCCGTAGCTGCCTTCTAAGTTCTGCCGCCAGACCAGCGCCAGGCACGGCCAGCAGGCAGACCCGCTCGTGCTTTCCCTCGAAAGCTGTCACCTGGCCAAGCCTCTAGCAATGGTCGGATACTGAGGCCCTGATTGGACGCCTTGGAAATCCCCACCGCTCTTCCAACCCCCGCTCCATTTCCCCGCCCGGGAGCCTTTTTAGCAAGCATGGCGAAAGAGTTGGTACCTGCTACGCGTACCAACATCCAGCATCCGCCAGCACCACCACCGTTGGCCAGTGGAGAGTGTAGGCAGGTACCCTTGGGAATGACAACGAGCCAAACATCATTGGGTAATATGCTCCAGCTTACAGCAAATCATGGCCATTGTTGAGGCAGCGATGTGCTGACGGCGGTCAAAATTGCACAATCTGCTGCCAACGAGCTAACCAACCCATCGGCAGCCACAGTCACAGTGGTATGACTAAACCTCGACGATCCCTGAGCAAGCAAGCAAGCTCCAGCCTCAGCGGCCAGGCCGGTCGGGTATGGACGACCATTCTCCAAATCACCAACCAATATTTGGACTCTTTGAGCCTTGGATAGCCATCACCCGCATCACGTTACGTAGCATCAACCCGCGGCCGCCACCCACAAGGCCTGGCCCAATGCATGCGGGCTGGGGAGGATGCCGTCGCTATCACACATCAACCCCTCCAAGGTCCATTCCATCAGGCGAGACATTTGCCAAGTCAGCCCTGTAGCCTGTAGCCTGTAGCAGTGCGTAGTGCAAGGGAAGGCCGGTAGGTGGCTTAGGTCATGCTAAGCACTGGCAACCCCTGCCACTCGCTAAGTGCTAGCAGGCTTGGCGCCATTGTATGTCATCAATCTTCTCTTGGCCTAGCAACTAACAACCAACAACCTCCGGCTACGACCAATCCAGCACACGCTGCGTCTCTGCCATCCTCGACGGAGAATACTAGCTTTAGTACCTGGCATGGCGCTGAGGTTAGCTGGTCCATCATCGCTCCAGCTGTACTTAAAGTTGAGATGATGCCGTGGCACTCGTATTGCCCGTCATTCATCCCGTGCTTGCTTTTCTTATATGCACCCATGGAGTTCTGAGACGATGATCTACGGCTGCTCTGGCTGGCGAACCCTCGCTCCACATCCGATTCGGTTCCCACGTGTCTAGGCCAGGCCAGCACCAGGTTTCTCGCACCCTGCCCATCTCACCTCATCCTTGCTGTCCTCGAAGACCGAAAGGACCGACCGATCAATTGACTAAAAAAAATCAAATGCTACCAAACAAGGAAAGACATGCCAACCACTCTGGGGTGCAATCTCTTTTTTGCTTTTCCCATCTCGCAGTATCCGCCGCCACCGCTCGCTCGCAACTTGCCCACCACCGGGGCGCCATCCAACGCACGCACACCGGCCCAGCTCGCAGGCAAAGAATGGGGGACTGGCAGGGCAGCTGTGTGCTTCGGTCGCTCAGCCCATGATTGAGGTAGCCAACTCCCGCTACGATGTCTACGCGACCACTGATTAGGCAGGCAAGCGTTGGGCATGCCACCTCACCGTCAATGCTTCTCCAACCTTACTCTGGCCCTCCCTGCAACTGGTGGCCCATGACCGCCGATCCCTGCTTGGTAGCTTACCATCCACTGTTCAGGCCGCCCACTGTTCTGGCCTGCGCCCCGATCTGAATGGTGGCTTTTCGCTTGGTCGTCAAATAGACCCTGGATCATTGCAACCCTCCGTCGTTGTTCACGGTAAACACGAGCTGATGAATTGCCCTTACCCTCACCATCGGGCGAACCATAATGGCGGGTGGCCGCATAGGCGGCTGCTTTCGTCGCATATATTCGACGCCAATGGAAACTCAGACAACCATAACAACACCTGGGGATCTTCGCCTTGTCGGCCCTGCGCGCCATATTGCTCTTCTCAACTCAGCTCCCTGCTAATACGATATACGCATGAGGACTTGCTCTGGGGTGAGACACACCTCGCTCGCACAGCAGCCACTCACTGGAAGGAACATCCGTAGTACACACAGCCTTCGAAGCCCGCAAGACTAATCCTCCTCAATGCGTTCGCTGACCACTTCTTCCCCTCCCCTTGCATAATACGTAGCCAAAGCTCGGATCATCAATCGGCCCTGCCGCTCTGATTGCGATGCCAATGTGGGACGGCCATGATCACACTACCTCATCTGTGATCTTTCTTGGGGTTGACCTTGCAATTCGCTCGAACAAGGCTATCGGGCTTGTTTCCCTCGGTTCAGAGGTCTTCTTTCCTTTTTCCTTGATCCTCCGTGGTTGCTGCACCCCCCCTGTCTCTGCATGCGTAGCCACCCACTTCCCTGCGCGCCAAGGTCAGCAACTATGGGTAGGGCTTATCCGAAAGACCTTCGGTCCCAGGGTGTACCTCTGTACTCCGGACACACATGTGAAATGTGATGGAGTGGTTGAGTGGCTCATGGACATACAATGTACCAATGAGGGGATCTCGCCCACGCTGCTCCGCCAGACTCGGTGCCATTTCCTGTAATGGGGCCGTAATATGAACTTCTGTCCAACGCGGTCTCGACTCAACCGGGCAGCCCGCGGACCTGTTGCCATTAGGGCATCTTTGCTAGGCCCTCTGTGGCAAAAGATAATCTCGTCGTAGGCTATCCATCTATCCGTGTTGTCGCTGCGTGGTTTGCCGTCTGTATCTCAGCCCTCCTCACCTCATGCAGGTGATTGTGATTTTGCCCCAGCAGGGTTAGCCCAATCGCTGGATTCTTGCAGCTGAATCGACCTTTTTGCATTAACTCACATACTACATACTTGTACCCATAGACGTGCTGGCTGGACACTCCTCGCTGGCGCTCTTGATTCCCAAAGCGGGCCCGGCCATCCATCCCCCCAGCCTCTCCTTCAGCTCATCACCACTGCTGGCCGAGACGAAAGACTGCCTGCTCACTCACACCTCTCGTTCTGATACACGGGAAATTGCATGTATCCAGCCGGATCGAAATCCGTGGCGTTTGCGGCTGATCTCCCTCGGATCGAATCTGGCGGTTTAGACCCAGACACACAGTATCACCCTGCTGGCGACCAAGACAGGAGAGGGGAAACGAGCCTGTGAGGCGGCGAGACACGGCTCCCAGTGTGCAGATCCACGGTGAAGATTGGGACAGACAGGAATTGTTCACGACCCATTCCCCACCGCCAATCTGCCGGGTGATGTGCTTCTAAGTCGGTGTTGAGTTGATCCATCAATTATTCGGCTTCGTTAGCATAATTTACATTTTAAAAAAAGAAAGGCGGAGAGAGAAGAATGAAGGTCGCGGTTCAATCACTGCTCGCGGCCTTGGCCGGCACTGCCGTTGCGCAGTTTGGTGGATGGAAGGAAGGCCAGATTAACACAACCATATGCACATGGGAACAGCTCCGAGGTTCGTCTTCTATGCCCATCTTGGGATGTTTAATCACATCCATACATACGTCGATGATATATGCCGATATCCATCCATGCCATCACGACATGGGTGTGCCTTTCCTGAATACATGGCTGACTGACTGTAGGTGCCTTGGTTCGCGACATGATCTATCTTGATGGCGGCGACATGAATTGGAGCCCCGGTATGAACGATGGAACTTTTGGGAATGTTCTGAACGATGGTTTGTCTACTTTCCTTGGTCAAACCCAGTGGTCAACATACTGACTCGATGTACAGGCAATGTGAGGGGACCAATTCTCACTTTCAACCTCAGCAAGTCTTTTACTGCCGACACAAACGTGACGCAGATCCTCACAGAAAACTACCTCTCCAAGGCGAGAGGCGGTACCGGCAATGCTCTCGGCATCGCGCCCAACTTTATAGATGGTGGTATGCTGTACAACGATGCCGAGTTTTGGATGTTTGGCGGCAACCTCTTCCAGAACAAGAGGCTGTACGACAACCCGGACGAACACTGGGCTCTCGGCTTTCAGGCCTACCAGTACGGCGACGCCAGGCCGCTCTGGAGCGCCGGGTTCGTTGACGCTAAACTTGGCAATGTCAGTCGATATGTCACATATGGCGGTGCGGCCAGCGCGCCGTCCGAGAACCTGGCCTGGTACTTCCCGGGCATGACTTCGCCCTCGGAGGGAGAACTCACGACCGTGATATATTCGAATGGATCTACCACGGCGCAGAACGTCTCTACTACCATGGTCACGCTGGATATGACAACGCAGAGCAGCGAGAAGTGGGCCTACAAGACTCTGCCGTCGAGTGTCAAGGGTCGCGCGAATCCTGAAGTCGTCTGGGTGCCCGTTGGCGAGCAGGGTATCCTCGTTGTTCTTGGTGGTGTTACCTACCCCGAATGGGCCGGTGTTAAAACCGCGCGCAAGTCGGACAACGAGACTGCAAGTGTAAGTGTTTTCGAGTCAATCTCCCCGCGCAGCTTCTCATTACGGATTCTAAACCCTCTCTAGAAAAGCGAAAGCCCCAAGTTCATGCAGGAGATCGATGTCTACGATATCAAGAACGACAAGTGGTACAAGCAATCGACCCAGAATGGCCCTGGAGCCACCACAAGAGGATGCGCTGTAGTTGCTCCCGCTTCGGACTATTCCAGCTACAACATCTACTACTACGGAGGCTACAATGGTATTGATGCCAAGCAGCCGTATTATGACCAGGTCTGGGTCTTGTCCCTGCCCTCCTTCACTTGGACTAAAGTGAACGACGGCACCGATTTACATGCCAGAACTGGCCACAAGTGCTTCAAGCCGTATCCTGACCAGATGATGGTCATTGGAGGGATCACCTCCCAAAGTGGCAACACCATCAGCTGCTTGGACGGAGGGCCAGTTGTCATGTTCAACCTCACAAGCGCATCGTGGATGAACTCGTACGACCCTGCAGTACATTATGATTATGGTGTCCCGGACAAGGTGGTTGAAGCCATTGGAGGAAGTCCAACGGGCGGAGCGACCCTCACATCTCCATCTCCATCAGGCTGGTCCAACAAGGACCTGGGCAATGTCTTTGGTGCAACCTACGACAAGAGCAAGATCCAGACATACTACCCTTACGCAGCCGCCGCCACTCAGACGACACGACCGACACTAACCCCCGACAGTGGCAATAGCAAGGGAGGATCTGGTCTTCCCTCGTGGGTCGCCCCCGTGCTCGGTGTTGTCCTTGGTCTCATTTTCCTCACTGGTGTCATCGTCGTCTTCTGCCTCTACCGCAGACGCAAGTTCCTGAAGAGCGGCTCTTCCGAGAGCGGAACTGAGGATGCCGGCAAGAGAATCATGTCATGGATGAAGGGCCAGCCTGCCACTGAGAAGGCCGTAACAGTGACGACTTCCGACGACATTCCAGTTTACAGCACCGCAAAGAGCCCCGAGATGGGAGAGCTGAGGACCCTGGGCGCCGTGGCCCCTGGACCGCCATCAGTCTCTGCCAGTGCGACTGTGCCAACTTCGTCGCCAGAGCCTACCCATTTCTCCGAGATGGGAGGAAACCCTATTGCTGAATTAGGTGGTGAGTAGAGATAGGACATGTTTCCTACTTCGATAAAGATATAGTTTGCTAACCCAGCTGTCTTATAGATACATCCCCGCCTGCCGAGCTTGGAGACAACCCCTTGTCTGCAGCAGACGCTGCCGCAAGATCCAATTCGCCGTCGGGTCCCTCCGAGCTGTACAGCTCATCCCCAAGATCTTCCGTCGCAGGGTATGCCGATGCTCATTCGCGTGCCGAGTCGCCCGAGTCGCCTGCCATCCCCGTCTCCCCAGAGCAGTTTGGTGACAGGCAGCACATGAGATCGCTCTCCGAAACGCTGGCCGGGTTCGGCCCAGTGGAGAAGGACGATGACAGGCCGGCCATTGACAGGAGAGAGTCTGAACAGACACAACTGTCACCCATATCTCCACCGACAGCCGGTGATGTGGTCGGGCAGGACTATATTTCGGCACGGCCCGCCGGCTCTCCGGGTCAGACCAGACCGAGCGTGTTCCGTGAGCACGAGGAGGATCTGGGAGACAGGCGATGAAGTCACATTTTGTAAGCAGTTAGGGCCGGTGCACGGGTCGGTGGAGGGGCGTTATTTGCTCTTTTATTCGTTTCATTCCTTCATTTATAGCAAGCGAGCTAGGGCGATACCTGGCTGGGTCCCGAAATTTGTTGATGATGCATGGTTACTGTTACGGTTCACAAAGGACGCTGTCATGAATTTCACGATTTGGAATTCTTTTACTGTTGGTTTATTTTGGGCAATGACTTTTTTTATACGGACTCTCGTTTATATCTACACATGCTTTTGTAATGAGCAAAAAATAACTTTTGTCTTCACCTTCATTTAATATCAGACTTCGACTAGTTCATCCTCTCCTTCCTCCTCCTCTGTGACGTCCTTAACACGCTCATCCGTAACGAACCCTCCCCCCTGTCCGGGTTCCTCCTCGTCCCGCATGAGCACCTGCACTAACCGATCGCACGCCTCCTTGACATCTGCGTCCTCCACCCGTTGATGCGTTTCTCGAACGATGGGGTATACCTTGATCTGCCGCAACAGCTCTCTTCCCTCCCGCGTAGTTGTGAAAAGCATCAGCGTCTCCACATGAGTCTGGACAATGCTGTTATCGCTATCCCGCTTCTTGTCTTCTGGCAGGAGCTGCAAATCCGGCAGCATATCCAGCATCTCATCCTCGTCGTACTCCTCACTTCCCATGATGGGCAGGATGATATAGGGTAGGATGTTGATCTCGCTCTCTGAGAAGAAGGCTGGGTGGGACGAGACCTCGAAAGCGACGTTCTTGATCGTGCTGGCGACACCCTTGCGGCGGATATCGGACTTGTGCTCGGTGAAGACCTTGAGCTTGGACAGCGGCACGACGCCGTCGTACTTTTGGGGAGCGAGGAAATACTGCCTAATCTCGGCGTGCTTGGCTAGGTCGGCGAAGACGTAGGCGAGGTAGTCAAAGTCGGCCTTCTTGTTGTAGCTGCCGTCCTGGCCCTTAACGAAGAGATCCATGAGCTGGTTCAGCGCGTTGTCGTCGGAGCCCAGCGCCTCGGGGGCAGTCTGTTTCCTCTGCAGTGTGCTCTTGAAGCCGTCCCATTTTGCGAGGTTGGCCAGGAGCATGGCTAATAAGTTTGCATTGGGCTCTTCGGGGTTCTGGATTTTTTTGTTAGACAAGAAGAACGGTTTTCACCATTTTGAAGAGCTTGCTCACGATTATATACGAGAAGACAACCTCGAGGAATTTCTCGTCGGTTGCTACAGCCTCCAGAACTTCGGGGTCGCCCGTGAGGTTGACCAGTATAGTGGCTGCATTTTCAGCGATTTTCTAATCATAACCCTGGTCAGCATTTGTCTGCGGGCGCATGGGAGCGCTTGTAAGGGGGTTATGTCAAGACTTACAGGATGATCCTTGATCAGGAACTTCAAGTGCTTTACAGGCTGTAGCTTGTCGGCCTTGAAGATGGCAGGCTCTGCTGTCGAGTATGGCACCAAATTTTCAACAGCGAGAGCGCGGATGTTGATATTGGGACTGGCGATGAACCCCACCAACTGGGTTGAAATTTTAGAATTAGTCTTTGAAATCCCCGGACAGTATTCATGGGAGCTGTCTCACCTCTTCTAGTTCAGTAGGCATTATGTGTTTTTTTTTTATACCAAAAATATGTACAGATAGGAGGCTATTGACGAGTCGCCGTATCTCACAGAAAGTGCGCCGCGGGCTCTGCAGAAGTTTTATAAATGACGATAAAGATGGAGGGGCAACGGCCAGTCAGTCATAGTGGGGTTAAGGGTCTATTCTAGGCTGTGAGATGACCAGCATTTATTTCAGTGGATATTACAGCGTCATAAGTTCCCACGGAGGCAGGCAAGGGATCTCAATCTTCCAATTCTGTCGACCTTGTTCTATCAATTCCACCTTGGGATATTTATATTCAAGACTTAATATATCCTCAGGCTTCTGTGGTAGAAACAGATGGAAATTGGCTTACTCTATGCCAGACTCCCAGGGTGGCAGGTGTATTGGGCTCACCTTGAATGTTTCTAGGGAAAATTCCAACTCAAAATCTTCTCTCGGATAATTTTTTTCAATTTAGATGAAAAGACCTATATAAAATCTGCAATTTCCTTCCAAAATGCCTACAAACCAGAAGTGTTCACCCTCTCCTGTAAGAGCTGCGGAGGCGGTGAAAAGTACAAACATACCGAGCTAAACCTAGATAAGAAAGAGGGGTGGCAGATCGATAAGAACAAAATTTTTGATAATTCTGCCACACAATCGGCCGGATATGTCAGAATTGTATGCAGCCCCCGAATTTGTCTTTGCGCTGTCATAGCCAGTAAATCAACAAAAACACAATGCCAAAGGCCACAACTCCCACCGCCGGTCGCCAGGGCCGGCGCCACAATCCCCTTGAGGAAGATGTCATTGCGACTGGTGTCCTGCGAACCAAGCCTGGGAAGAGAAAGTCCAAGGACCACGACGAGAATGACGAGCACTATGTGGATTCCAAAGCCTCGAAGAATATCCTGCGCATCGGTCGCCAGCTGGATGAGGAAGATGCAGAGACACGAGCTCAACCCCAATCTGCCACAATTGACAACTTCGGCTACGACTCTCGCTTTGAGGACGGGCCCGAGGAGGAGAACCAAGTCTATGGCGATGACGACGAGGCCTGGGGTGACGACGATGAGGTTGTGGAAGAGATCGAGGTCGACCCCGAGGACCTCGAGACATATAAGAAGTTCATGCCAGATGATGAGGATGATCTCTTAAAGCATGGTTGGGACCGCCGGCCAACTGGCGACGAGCAAGAGAGCGAGACTATTAACCTGGCTGATTTGATCCTGGAAAAGATTGCCCAGCACGAAGCTGGCGAGGCTAGGAAGGCCGTCGGAGTACCAGATGAAGACTACGAACTGCCACCAAAGGTCGTGGAGGTCTATACAAAGTATGTTCCACTACTAGTCAAGTCATGGCGCATGCCTTTTCCGATTGCTAACAACTTCTTCTCCTTGCAGGGTCGGTCAGATCCTTTCCCGCTATAAGTCCGGGCCTCTACCAAAGCCCTTTAAAATCCTACCGACTATCCCCCACTGGGAGGAGATCATCGAAGTCACAAGGCCTGAAAGCTGGTCGCCAAACGCCTGCTACCAAGCGACGAGGATATTCGTGTCCAGCAAGCCCGGCGTCGTGCAGCGATTCCTCGAAATTGTGGTGCTGGAGAAAGTCCGGGAGGATATCTATGAGAACAAGAAGCTCAACGTGCATCTGTTCAACAGTCTAAAGAAGGCACTTTACAAGCCCGCAGCTTTCTTCAAGGGCTTCCTTTTCCCTCTGGTTGGCAGCGGAAGCTGCACGCTCCGAGAGGCACACATTATTTCAGCTGTCCTTGCAAGGATTTCCATCCCCGTTCTCCATTCCGCAGCTGCTCTCAAAGGTCTTTGCGACATCGCAGCGCAGGAGGCTTCACAAGGTACCGAGGGAGGTGGTGCAACCAACATCTTCATCAAGACGTTGCTTGAGAAGAAGTACGCTCTTCCATACCAGGTTATTGATGCACTTGTTTTCCACTTCCTGCGATTCCGAAGCGTCGATCCTGCCTCGATCAGGAATGGGGACGCTATGGATGGCATCGAGCGTGACGGGGATGCCAAGACGAAGCTGCCTGTGATCTGGCACCAGAGCTTACTGTCCTTTGCTCAACGATATAAGGGAGATATCACCGAAGATCAGCGCGAGTCTCTGTTGGATCTTCTTCTGAGCCATGGTCACAGCGCTATTGGGCCTGAGGTCAGGCGAGAGCTGCTCGCCGGTAGAGGACGAGGAGTGCCGCTTGAACAGCCAGAAATGACCCTGGATGGAGACGATACCATGATCATGGATTAGGAAAGGAAAAAGGGAGGCACGAATGTATCGAGGATATCATCATCAAGGGCGTTTGGAGTTTCTTAGCCGACGATTTACGATTGCTTCTCCTTCCTAGAGTGATAGAATCTCTGGGTGGTTCATCCTATTTTCATTTATTTATTTACTTATTCCAATAAATGTCAATCGCATTTATCTAGACTTTGATGTTCCCTGCATTCTTCAATGACGAGGGAATGATACTTTCAATGCCCAAATCACTTGAGAACAATGAACTTCACTCGCTCCCAACTGTGTGCCTTCTAGTAAGGCAGGAGGGACCTTCCTACCTACCTACTTATAACAGAACAGACTATGTTGGTAGGAAAGCACCTACCCTCAAGATAACTAGGTATGTAGATACTCTCAGTACTGACTGCCCATGCCTAAATCTTAGAACAAACACCTCTCGCTTGTTCATCGATCCTATCGCTAACTTAGTATTCTTCTCCACGCTTCTCCTATGAATACATTTGTTCCCTTTTATTTCTCCTCGTGTAACCAACTACCTACGGCTGGCCTCTATCTATCAGAATGCCCACTGAGAAGGGAGGAACAACCAGCCAACAACGACACGACGATCATCCAGATAAGTCCTTGAGCATCCTCCTCGGGAGTAACAATGTCGTATTCCTTGAGTCCTTGGTCGACGCCTTCAAAAGCACCGTTTACCGGAGATACTAGGCATGATCTATTCTCATTTTCCAGATCGTCAACCTCCTAACCAAGTGCTGACGTTTTGCAGCTACTTTCAGCTTGCTGTACCTAATCCGCTCCTCGCCCGGAGCCATACCCCTCCACCTAGAGTCAGGACGCCTCCTATATGTTTTACCACCAGCGGCCTAGCTTCACATGATTCATGGCCAGGGGCGATGGCTAATTCGACCTCCTTTCAAAGTTCATTGACAAATGCCGGCCCATATCAACGGCTCAAAACGCCCCCTTTACAATCCTTTGGAGTCGACCCGCCTCGCCCAGCTCGAGATGGTTTCGAGTAGGTCTGGTATCCTGATGGGTACTGGGCAGAGCGATCTACCTCGCCCCTCCACCGGAAAGGAAGCACAGGCAGCCGCTTTTGGAAATGGCGATCCCGCTCTACCAAATCCACAAGTGAGGCAGACATACAAGACCAACGTATACTTCAGCTTCCACCTGCACCCAACCAGATGTTTCAAACTGCACCTGGAACTCCAATGAGCCCATATCTTACAGAGTCTGCCCATGTATTCTCGCTGCAAAACCCGCTCGAACGCCGAGAGAGTGGGCTGAATGAGATTGAAGTGGCGGATTCCGCCTCGCTCAATGAGGACAGCTTACAAGAGACGCTGTCACGGAAGTCATCTTCAGAGACTCTTATCCGGAAATCATCACGAACTTTGTCCGACACACCTGCCTACTCGCCGAAAAAGCTGTACTTGAGAACTCTAAAAACCTTCGAGTCTCGTTTCAGAGCGAAGCATAATATCGATCAAAATGTAAGCTAGTTCAAAGCAATCCTCGAGTCTCAAAATCTAAAAGCCTACATGTAGCCAGCCCACAATACAGTGGCAGACGGAAAAGGATGTTGCCAAATTCCCATCGATAAGCTAGCCCAACTAAACAGTAAGTCAACTACCTGGTTTAAAGATGAACATGGAAACTCGAAGTTCTCCAAGAAAAGTTTCTTCGGCAAAGCCCCTTGGCATCGGAAAGAGTCTGGTGACTCCTGCAGTAGCGTGGCCAGTTCTGTGAGGGAGATTCTCCGAGGCTCAACGCCTCCAGGCACGCCAGTTTCTGGATGTACTGCACACTGTGAGTTGTGGTATTGGGAGTCACGGATTGCGCATCGACTAATCTGATGTCCAGATAGCACACCCTCTGCCAACAGCCAATTTCCAGGCGGAGTACGTTGTCATTTGTCGTGACAATTGACTAGGTTGCTAAACGAAGTCTGATTAGGAAGCCCAAAGAATACCGACTCCGCCACTGGACGAAGACACGGCTGACGGGAAACCTCGAGGGTTCTTTACGTGCTCAATTCCCCCTACAGATGGCGGACCAGAGACAGACTCGCAACAATCTCGACACCATGCTTCACGTAGTGACATTCACCGCCGCAGCCTGAATGCCCCACCACGTGAATGGTGGGAACAAACTCCCCGTCGAGTTGTCAAGAAAGACACATCCCGAGTTCCGGGGACTTTTGAGTTTGATGTCCCAGAGCATTTACCAGGCAGCCCATTATGTCCTGCACATCAATCACGACAAGGGGGGCGAGGCGGGCTGTGTGTGTACCATGGTAGAAGCCGTACGGGAACTCTTCTACGCGAGGAGGCAATCAATCGAGAGAGTGAAGAGTTGCTAGAGGATGAAGGGTGGCACCAACCTGCCAATGAGGGACACCGTAGGGAAGGTAGGCAATCAAGTTGATGGTATACGAGTGAGTTGCCATCTGATGATATGCAAAGGTAGACTTGGAGGAAAAAATGACACACAAATCCTAACATTCATAAATGAAAAACAAACTGTTCAACCCTTGCTTAAGCTTTCGTATGGTTGTCTTTTCCCTAGCAACTTGGTTGTAGGATGGCCGTGTGGCCATTGAAGTCAATTGGACCAACGGGCTTTTAGTAGGTACTCCAGGTTAGCTAAGTGGCTCCAGTGCGATGATAGATGGCGCGCCTCAGAAGGGTTAAGCACTTAACGCGTCTCACGCGTTGGTCGATCAACCAGAAATTTAGACGACCTACCCGGTGCTAATCCCAGCAACCCAGGAAATGGCGACTCGGCAAGATCAACAAACACAACATACGCCATAATCTAATCAACAGACCCTCTGCACAGCTCGAATCAATCCCATATGTCAGAAATAAACCAGGAAAATGCAACGCCTAGTGGAGAGAAGCGAGCTGCCGACCCCCTATCAGTAACCCCGTCGACGGCCAAGAAGCGCAAACTAAACAGCTCCGCCAACGAATCCCCGTCCGCCCAGGGAGCCTTCAATGCGATTACATCGAAAATTTCCAATTATTTTGGCTTCGGCCGGGCAGGTGAGACGGCGCCGAACGGGGCGGCCAGTCCATCAGCGTCGAGTGGCACCAATGAGGCACCGAAGCCGGTAGTTCGCCCTGCGATCAAGTTAAAGGCACTTCGTGGAACAATTTGGGACAATGAGGAGAAGCCTCGTTTGCTTGCGTCCCCATCCAAAGGCTCGCCCGCGTCTGCTAGGTCGACGAATCAACGAGGCAGGACACCAAAGGGGACACCAAAGGGCACGCCAGGGAGGAAAAGACAGCCGCGACTCGACGATACGCCGACAAAGCCACGCTCGACCGTAAAAAAGATAGCGACGACTCGCGACGCGATAGGCAATGAGGAATCAGAGGACGAGCTGACCAGCGACAATGTGGGGACACCGATCAAGCAGACGCCGGGGAAGAGGCTGTTTGGCTCGGCGGCAGGCTCTCCAGCTCCTAAATCGATCCTGACGCCCTCGAAGAACAGAAACCAGACGCCAAAGAGCGTCAAATTCGACAGCAGAATCGATGGCGAGGTTTTTTTCGACGACTTACCCAAGACATCGCCGATCAAAAAGTCAGCGAGCCCACGCAAGCCCAAGGCGCAGCCGGTGGTGACGAATGAGATTGTCTGTGGGATGTGCTTTAAACCGCACTCCAAAGCGCCGAATCAGATTGTTCTCTGCGATAATTGCGATTATGCTGTCCACCAAGAATGCTACGGGATCCTAGAGATCCCCGAAGGAGACTGGCTGTGCAAGGCGTGTTCACAGGAAGATGCGCTTGTGCCTCGACCAGAAGCGACAATGGTACCCACGACGATTGTAACGGCACCCGCTGAAGCAATTGATGTACCCGAGATTCCTAATTTCGACCATCATTTACGGTCCTATCAGCGGGTGTTGATAGACCGATGTACGGGTCAGCGACGGATTGAAATATTTGGCCTCCAAGATGTACACGAGAAGGCGCACCAGCTCATCGAACAGACTGTAGTTGCTGGTGAGGGAAACTCGATGCTCCTCATTGGTGCCAGGGGCAGTGGGAAAACAACAGTATGTGCTTCTTGTCAAAGTCCGGGCAAATTCATACTGACAAGCAGCAGTTGCTGGAGAACATCATTGCGGATTTATCAAAGGACCACGGGCGAGATTTCCACGTCGTAAGGTTAAATGGGTTCATTCATACTGACGATAAACTTGCCCTGAGAGAGATCTGGCGCCAGCTTGGAAAGGAGATGCAGGTCGAGGACGATATTGCAAACAGAGTAAGCTCCAGACGTCTTAAAATCACTAAAATGAATAAATTGACTAACAGCATCGCCTCTTCTAGACCAACTATGCCGACACCATGGCCTCGTTACTGGCACTTCTCTCACATCCTTCAGAAATCATGGGGACGGATGAGGGACTGACGTCACAATCCATTGTCTTCATTCTTGATGAGTTCGACATGTTTGCCTCACATCCACGCCAAACTCTACTCTACAACTTGTTTGATATTGCGCAGTCGCGTAAAGCTCCGATCGCTGTCCTAGGATGTACTACCCGACTTGACATAGTGGAATTGCTGGAAAAGAGAGTCAAGAGTCGATTCAGCCATCGTTACATCTACCTCACGCTACCCAAAAGCTTGCCCGCTTTCTGGCAAGTTTGTCGACAGGGGCTCATTGTCGAGAGAAAGGATGCCGCGAAGGAAGGAATCGACACCAACATGGAGGGCTACGGCGAGTTCCACAAGTACTGGAGTCAGAAAATTGATGTAAGTGCAGGCACATGTCCATTTTCTTTTCTTTTCTGGCGGCGGGCGCAATAATTAATCTCTGAGCAGGAGTTATATAAGCAGAAATCATTCCAAGAACTACTCCAGTACCATTACTATACGACCAAGTCTGCGGCGGCGTTTTTCAACGACTGGGTTCTCCCCCTGTCGCTACTATCGAGCACCAACCTGGTCATTGACGCGCCAGCCGTGGCCGCAGACTTTACATCATTAGCACCGCCGGACTCGCGGATGCACCTCCTCTCAGCACTCTCAGATCTGGAACTGAGCCTGGTAATAGCTGCGGCACGACTGGACATTGTGGCACACACCGACACGGTCAACTTCGCCATGGCTTACGATGAGTACAGCTCGCTGGTGGGCAGACAGCGTGTGCAGTCGGCCGCTTCGGGAATGCTTGCGGTTGGTGGTGGGGTGGGCGTCTGGAGCAGAGGCATTGCCGGAATCGCCTGGGAAAGGTTAATCACATTAGGGTTGCTGGTGCCGTCGGCTGTCGGTGGTGGGAAAGCGATGAGCCATGGTGGCTTGGAGGGAAGAATGTGGAAGCTAGACGTGGCCCTGGAGGAGATTCCTTGGGCCGTGAAACTCAGTTCGGTCCAGGCCAAGTGGTGCAAGGAGCTATGAAGAAGCCTCTGTTGTTATGATTGAAAACTTTATATAGACATGCGTGTGTGAGCGTATTCAAAGACATGATATATTAATTAGACAAGACACCCGCCGGCTATAGTCAGCTGAAGGGGGCGAATATATTCAATTAGGAAATTCACACGGCAAATCAGGGTAGGGGTCAACTGGATATGCGGCAACCTGGTTTGACCAAGGATCCGACATACACACGTTATTCGTCCCTGAGGGCGGACCGCTGTTGCTCACAGTCAGCAAACACCACGTCGGAGGCGGGTGAGAATGTGGCTTATGCTCAGAGTATGATTAAGCGATGTTGGAGCTATTCTTGGGATCATCGTCACCCCAAAGCGGAGGCTAGCGCCCACTTGGAACAGGACGGCGCTGACCAAAGCGATTCGAGAAACGTTAGTGAATATACATCGGTTAGCTTCATCAGCCTCATGGCGGTTGTACACTGCAGTTCACCCTCCACATGAATTAGCTGGGTCACTATTGATTGATCGACAACTCACGTCCATGCAACCCTAGAGGCCGAGACAGAACTAGCTCCAAGCCCAAGCTCCCTTCCCCAGACACCATATATCCCAACGTCCGCCCGCCCTCGTAATCCAGACTCGCCAGACACTTCATCAGCTGGCGATTGAGCAGAAACGACCTGGAAACCAGCACTTCTCTACCCCCATCTCGCCCAGGGAAAGCAGAACAAAGCCCTCCAAATTTCCCACCCGGCCGCGGCACCCAATTCCAGCAACCTCACCTCCGTCATCGGGTCGTGACACCCAAAAACCGCCATCATGCTGAAGCGCACCACGTTCACAAACATCTCCCCCCTGCCGCCCTCGGTGTCGCGCGAGACCGCCCTCGACTTCCTGCACAACCACCTCGAGATGATCGACCTCAACCCGCTCGTCATCGACCGCCACGCCATCCCCGCCCCCGACCACGCCGAGCCCGACGAGCACGGCTGCGCCTGGTACTCCATCACCGACAAGATCTCCTATATCCCCGGATCCGACCTCCTCTCCGGCGAGGTCTCCTACACCGCCGCCTTCCACAACCTCTCCGACGGCCTCCAGACCCACTGCCACGCGCCCATGGGGCTCGACCTCCGCGAGAAGTGGTCCGTCGGCGGCCGCCTCCCCCACGAGCCCCCCGAGACCCAGGAGCTCGGCCTGGGCGCCCCCGCCACGGGCCTGTACATCCGCGAGGACATCGACTTCCGCTGCAACTTCCTCATGGCCGGCTTCGTCAAGAAGACGCTGAGCAAGGCGCACGGCACCGTCGTCGAGGCCATGGGCCGCAAGGCCCTGCTGGCCGGCCCCCCCGCGCCGTTGGGACCTGCCACCCATGGCGGCGGCGCTGCTGCAGCATCATCGTCCGTCGGTAGTGCTACGCCGCCGTTCGGGGTGAACCAGCAGTACGGCGGCGTCCAATACGGTGGTGGTGGTGGTGGCCGGGACGAGGGTGGCATCCCAGGCGCCGCTGCGTTCCAACGGGTCCCTCCCCCGTGGGCGGCACCACCCGACGTCCAGAACAGGGCTCACGCACCCATGTTATTCTCCGAGCTGGACGCGGCGGGCGACAACAAAATACAGGCACGCTGAAAGGGACGTGTGACAAACTGCACCCATCCACCGTGAAGATTCAACGATGAAAAAGCTCGAGGGTCACCATGGCGAGCGAGATGAACGGAAATCACACGAGTAGAGCGAAAAATAAGCTTGTATTCCACTTGCTCAAGGTTATGTGAAAGAGCTATACGACAACACCAAATATGCGGTCATAAGTTGCAAAGAGAAACCCCATCTATCAAACCAGAAGAGTAAACCCATTAAGCGTCACCGCCTCAGAAAGGAGGAAGAAGAATCATTATACCAGCTTGACCGGTCCACATCAGAAATGTTAAAACGCCCCCGTGGAGAAAAAAACAATAAGGCAGAGAGAAGAAAAATATTAAGCACCAGGGATCCGACTCAACGACAGCCCCCGGGAAAGAAAATCAAGGGGTGGCCGTGGCCACGGAAGGGCGTCGACTTGGACACCCGCCAGCGCGGGGACCTGGGTTGGGACCCGATTACAGGGCCATGAGACCGGCGATGGCAGCACCCGCGACGACGGCGAGGCCGAACTTGGCGTTGCTGCCCTCGGCGCCAGAGACCTTGGTAGGAGGGCTGGGGGAGTTGGGAGTGTTGGGGGTGTTGGGGGTCGAGGGAGGGGAAGGCGGGCTCTCGCTGTTGACTGGCGGGCTGGAAGAGGACCTGGAGGGAGGAGCAGAGCCGGTCTGGGGAGGTGGCGAGGCGCTTCCCGTGGGCTTGGGGGGAGGCACGGGGACAGGGGTCGTGGTGTGGTGAGGCCTGTGGGTGGGATGGCTCTTCTCGACGACGGTGCAAGGGCAGTCGGTGATGGTGAGGGTGGTCTCCTTGGTCACGGTGTACTTCTTGCCGTTGAAGTGGAGGGTGGTAGGCTCCGGGCAGTAGGTGGTGTAGGCCGTGAGGGTCCTGGTGGTGGTGGTGGTGGCATTGTGCTCCCATCCCCAGTTCCAGTTGGGGTCCGGCGTAGGACGAGGTCCAGCGCCGCCGGCCTGGGGGGCAGCAAGGGCGAGGCCGGCGAGGGCGAGAGAGAGGACGGCCTGGGCGTGCATTATCAAATTAGGTCTTGGGTGAGAACGGTGATCTGGTTGAGCGAGTGGCTGGAATCAAAGAGATTCGAAATTAAGACGGCGGTGTTTGAACGAGTGTCGAAGGGTAGAGAAGGACTGACTGGGCAAGTTGCTGATAATAATGAAAGACATGCCTCTGAGAGCAGAGGAGTGTGTGGTCTTATATGCTGTTTCCGGTTGTCGAGGGCGCGAAGACGCCGGAGTCACGAACACGTCTGAAAACAAACACAGACCCGTAGGTGAAAGCAGCGCCGTGCTGTGAGATCCATCCAGATCCAGCGCCAGGCCTGGACTCGCTCGTTCTGTTCCTGGCCCAACTCGATTGAGATGTGTTGATCCTCTTCGCATTCCTAGTCCCGTCATTCCAAAACACCATCGCCAGATTACCCAGCGTGCCAATGCCATATGAAACCAGCCCCAAACTCCCGGCATCCAGGTCGAGGTTCATTCCTACTTGCACAGCTTTCATTTCGATTGATCCAATTTTCTTCTCGATTGTGATGAGATGCCCACTTCTACTAAGTACAGATGCTTCAAAGTTGAGAATTCGTCATCTTCCGCCTTGATCTTCCCATATCACGACAACTGTCTCACAGTCCCACTGTGGTGAAAGATTCCTCCTCGACCAATCGTGACGGACGTGCGGGTTGGGTCCCAAAGAGCAAAGATCGGGATATCACTGCCGGCCGCAATAAACAAGCTCCCTTTGCAATACTATACAGTTCAGCTCTAGTAGTCATTCTCCATCCGTCCCTCGCAATCCAGCTCTATCCGGGCCCAGCACAGGCTTGCTGCTTCTCACGAAATAAGACTTGCTTTGCTTTCAGGCTCCAACTCTCAATCCAATTATTTGCCTCCCTTTTTTTCCTCGTTTGCTTGGTACTGCAAACAAGCGGAAGAATCCTCAGGTACTACCCGTTCCTCTCTATTCCAGCGTTCCAGCTAACGCCCTAAAACTAAGCCGCCCTCCAAAATTCCTCAAAATAATATGAAAATGCAACCAAGGCAATTAGATCTGCACGTTTCACAAGACTCCGGGCCGGCAACAGCCCCGTAAGGTTGATTCAGCCGGTCCCATCCGTCTTTTCTGCCGTGAGAGGTTGCTTCAAGCACAAAGACATGAAGCAAAAGAAAAATAAAACCAAGATGAGAAATAGAAATGAAAAATAAAAACAAACAACACCAATGATGCACATGATAGATAAAGCGAGGGAATCTATTATGGTTTGGTCGTCCATGTCGTACAGATGTCCGGTGGTGAGAGCAAAATGGTTTGCATTTGCATGCTGAGCCCGTTCACAGCAGGCTTCCTCGGATGCCTCGCTCGGATTAGAGCACGGCTTGACTCCCTGACATTCGTCAGGGATGAGAAGTGTGTTTTCGTGCTCATCCGGAGAGCCAGATCCATTCGCCACGGGTATGGTCTAAGGGCAACACAAAGGGGTGAAAAGGAAAAGGTCATCATGCGTGTCGTTGATTGCCAGCTGAAAATGGCTTAGCGGTAGAAGGTTTTCGTTTATAACTGAGTGCGAACGTCGCCTAGTTTCGGTTTGAGCGACTCTGGCTGCGCTCAGGCACACGGCCCATGTTGTCGAATTCGTAATTACGGAGCTGCTGCTCATACTTGGGGCTGCGGAGGAACTTGGGAACGGAGTCCTAAAAAGTAAGGTGTTAGCTGTTGGACCCGACCACGTAGCAGCACCGGATAACGGTTGCGTGCGGGTGAGAAACTTACGCTGGCCATCAGTTTGAAAACGGCATTTTGGGCGTCCTCGAACAATTCCGTCACCTCCTGAAGTGTTTCAATCATGGTGACATCCTGACCAACGGCCTTGGTCATCCTCGTTGCCAGGTTGTTGCGAAGTTGATGGTCAATGTTCAGCTCGCAAGGAGAGCCAGGGGCCAAGAAAGCATTGTAAATACCATAGGCCTGGGCCATGATCTCCTTTACGCTGTCCATCGATGCGTTGCTTTGCCCAGCGCCCTGCGTCGGATTCTTGCCTGCAGGGGGTTGGGTCTTGAGCGCATGGCGAATAGCCGCCTTACAAGAACGGACAAAGTCATCCACATCCATGTAGAATGACAAGTTCTCCTCGCAGTGCGTATCACGTAGATACTCGCGGAAGAGTAGACGCAGAGCTGCATCAGTGAGGATCTTGTCGAGACGTTGAGTGTTGGAGTCTCGGTTGATGCCATTGCGAGGCGTAGGGTTGCCACCTTCGCTTTCTGATTGACGGCCACGGGTGTTGGTTCCGTTGATGACGTCCTTTCCGTGTTGTGTGATTTGGTAGATGGCGTACTTTGTGGGTTGGAACAAGTTGCAGCCAGGATTTTGGGACATGAAGGAGCGATCCTGGGCAACAGGTTCGAGCAGCTCGTTCTCAACGAATAGGGTAGCAACTTCGATCGTCTCTCTGCGATCAACGATGGTGGAGCAGTCCATCAACCAGTCAGAAGCGGCCTTGCCGGTAAGGGTCTCCCGGTATGTCTTGCCGTTCACCTTGCGCTCGGCTGCCATTTTTACTCCAGTCAATCCATCCTTGTAGTCATGAAGTGAGTCGGAGTCGGCTGCCGTCACGCTCGACTTGATGTTTCGGCCGTCTGTGCCAGCAAACCGGCGGAAGATGACATCGAGGGTGCTTCGATCAGTCACCAACTTGTCGGTGTGCTGGCTTCTCTCCAAGATAACGAGGTGGGCGGCACTTCGGCTCACCAGCTCTGCAACCTGCTTTTGCTGAATGCCATTTCTCGAGCAGAACCTATCCAGCACGGTGACTCCCTTAGCAGTTAGTTGCCAGATTCCTCCCTTCATGTTGTAGACTTGTTGGTATTTCCCATCAGCACTCTCGATGAAGCGAGCCTCGAGAAATCGCTGGCAGATCGACCGTGCCATATCTTTTGCCATAGAAAAGGTAGTTGTAGTCGTCGTTGTAACGATTCGTGATGGATCTTTGGGGTCCGGCATTCGGTTGCTTTGGGAGAACTTGAGAGAATTGAGGTTGCTGATAGCATCTTCAGAGAGGAATGTGTAGTCCACCTTGGTCAATCGAACACGATGCGCACCGAGAGGAAGTAAGCTGACGATGAGTGTGGAGAAGAGATCCTTGAAGTCCTGCAGAATTATAAGTCAATTTGTGTCTCATGTTTATCGTCTTGCGGTTCGAGGGCCCCCCGTCGCCTGATCCAAACCATCCATCCCAGCAACCCGGATACCCTCGTTAGCCCCTCTGTAAAAAGAGTTGGGCTCAATTGAGGGGTTCCTTGCAGAGAGAGAGGGAGCACCGAGCTCAATGACGCTTCTATCACCACAGCTGCTCTCGTCGCGGGCCAAAGACTGGTGGTAGAGTGAGCATGAGGGGGCTAGGAAATACAAAGTACGTACTCTTGTGAACGGGCGCTCATCATCCGTCATGCGCAGTAACCGCGAGGATGTTTGATGCATTGTGTTGTTGGTAACCGGAGACCGGTGAGGAAGCGGCCGGCTTGGGTCTGTTTCTGAGTAAGGCTGTGAGATCGGCACTTTGGCCGGGGCAGCTGAAGCAGGCTGCTTGCCGTCCACTGTGGCTTTGGTGGAAAGCGACTGCGTAGAGGGCTTCCTCAGAAGCGACTTCTTGTCCGGGCTGTCGGGGTCGCTGAGCGGGATTGAACTCTGGCTGAGGGAGAGGCGAGCGAAGGAATTCCTCTGGCGGATGACGGGGTCCGAGATGTTGGCGAGAGCGCTCTGGGTCTTGTCAAGAGCGGCAGCGGCCAAGGAGGAGAGGATGCCACTGGAGGAGCGGTGCGGCGCTCTCGATATCGAACTCGTAGACGGGGAGCTATGATGTCGGACGGAATGGGCGTAGTGAGATCCAGCGATGACAGAGTCGGTTGGCTTCCGATCCACGGTCGAGGAGTCGGCCGGAGGGGTTGGCGGTAACTTCTCAATGGGTGAGAGAGGAGGCGTTGGTGTTTGGGGGTGACCAGATAGTAGTGACAGTGGCTCGGGGATCGAAGTCTGGTGCAATGCGGCCATCTAACGGGCTTGGGGGAAAGGTGGTTTAAAGGGAGGGGAAGGAGCTCAGAGGAATCTTGGGAGGCGGGGAGGTTGATTTGATTAAAAGGCAGATCTAGAATGAAAGAGAAAAGGCGTGGTTTTTTTAGTGTGAGTGGGCTAGCTTGTATGAAGAAAGCGAGCACTGGGAGGGAACTGGGGAGCACAAAAGCGAGAGAGAATGCACTGCTCAGGCACTCAGATGAGGACTCATGGAGGTGGGTAGGGGGGGTTGTAGAAGGGGAGCGCAGGGGTGGGCTCAGAAAGCACCCAGGGGGGTGCGGTGTAGTGACTGGAGTGGTTTAGTAGGGGCTGTAGTAATAAGGTAGCCAAAGCCTCAAGAAGCCAAGGCAGGGGGGCCATGGTCCGAGAGGTAGCGAATACCTTAGCTGCGACAGGGGGCCTGGGATGTCCCCAAGAAGGACCAGGTCTGGGCTACCTGCTGGCGAATGTCAGGCACCTTGCACCGTCACGTTTGGCGTGGGGTTCAGGGCGGGGCATTGCAACTAAGGGGGCGCCAGCGGGCCTGAGCCACCTAGCGAGGCGGCTGTACGCTTGTCTCTAGGTGTGCGGGCTCCCATTGACCTTACAGAGGCAGCCCTGGCCTGTGGCCTGGCACCAACTATTGGCCCAAGATGAAACAGAGGCTCGCCATTGCAGCATTTCTCACTGTTCAGCGAAGGTATTATCAGCTCAATTAATCAGTAAATCTCCCTTTTATTGCGCCCAGCGGCGAATCCTCATGCGACCTGTCCGTAGAGCCATGCCGCTGGCCCGGTGTTTCAATGCCGTCTAAGGTTCTCTCTGCAGACCGCGCGGGTCAGAGCCGTAAGCTACAGATGGCCTGTATTTGCGAGCAACCACGGCCGGACCACGCTACAACGGACCGCTCGCCTAGATTCAGCATGGCATTAAGTACAGAAGTGCAGAAGAACCATGAGACACTGCCAAGAAGACTTGTCCTGGTAAAGCCCCATACGGTGAAGGGGCAAATGCTTCGCATGGAGAGAAAAAACTAACCTGTAGAACAAGGCATGAGCGAGGCATGAAGCAAGGCCGCCAGACAATGATACGAGAGAGGAGACAACTGCTCCCCCTGTAAACGCCGACTGGCCAAATCTTGGGGATCGAGCTGTTAGCGAGCCTGTGCGCTGCCGTAGGAAGGTACTCTTGTTTATGCGAACCTCATCGCCGACTACCGACCCAGGTCCATTAACATCCTCCTTGGCTCCAGCCTCGAATGGGAACACCCTAACAGACGATAGGCGCCTGCACGAAGAAAATAATACTGGTCTTGGTTTGCGATGGTGGCAAAAGATAGCCGCTTGGCAAGAGCACTGCTCTATGACACACATGTTCGGAGGCAGAACAATAATTGAGAATACTCGCCTATCGTGTTTCCGCTCCATCCTTCTTGCATGCACCCGGACTAGCTCGCGACCGCGAGGCTCTCTAGCTCGAGAGCAGTTCAGGCTGGCCTGCAGGTAGAAGGTACCCGCACCAGCCCGGACGGCAGATATGGATATGGGCTTGTCCAATATCGCATACATGCATTGCGCTACCTGCTGCAGTTCCTCGTGGTGGAAGTCTCACTAGAGATCGGCGGCGTGACTTTTAGTGTGACCGTCCTGCGACAATCACGTTGCGGCCATGCAGCGCTGTGCATTAACGCTAACCACCTACGCAAGGGTGCTGGCTGCCAGCCCACCGAATACCTGTAGCGAGGTATCTGCTGGTGGGCACAGGCGCTGGCCAAGGCCGTCTCGCCTCTCTCGCTCCTTGGCCAAGACCCGGCTCGTCATCTCCCCGCTCTCTCCCACGCACGTCTCTCCATCCCTCCCATCGACCCCTGTCTCCCCTGCTTACCATGTGCAAACCTTGTGTTGCAAATGATAATAAGCGTCGCTCATATCCGGAAATCCTCAGGACCACCACCCTCTGCTGATTACTACACCACCATATCCGTCATTTCGGCCCAACATACAAAAAGAAACCCTCATCTTGTCTCATTGCCAATAAGAGACCGAGACAGCTGAAAGGGGTCATCTCTGCCATGTCTGAACCACCCCTGATATCACTTTAGGGGTGCCGGCCCTTGAATGTTTGACTTCGTGTTGAAGCTGACCAGGGAAACGACAGCCCTAACATGTGGCAGAAACCCGACGACGGATAAACAGCATACCCCGGGGTATAAGTTTTAATGATCCCTCGCCGAAGCTTGTTGGAACATTCGCCCTTCGGCGATGCCGCCACAGAGATGGGAATAAGCTGTCTGGTGACGTTCAAGCCACTGCCATGTAGGTACTCGTACATAGCATTTTCAGTTTGCGCCGTGCGCCGGAGCCCAGTCGTGCAATAAACGGTGAACCCATCCAAGAATAGTGCCCGGCTCCCCAGCGCCACAAAGATGGAAATAAAATGGAAAACCAGCAACTAGGAAAAGGGAAAATTTCCCCCATCTCCCTGTCCGCCCGCGGCGAAGAGATTTTTTCTCCGTGATGCTAAAAGGAGCGCTAACATGGAGGAGGTGGACGCTACGCCACTGGGCGTTGGTAGAGAGTTACATTCGGAACCGAAACGTTGAACCTTGTGCATCACCACTTCAATAACTCAGCCAACTAAGAGACGCAACATCCAAATGGTGGCGTCGGCGACGGTGGCGGACATGGCAGGGAACGGATCCTATGTATGAACAACAACGGTAGAACCTGTCGTTTGACGGTGTCGGTTCCGCGGACATCTTCTCTAGCTCGAGCCTCTTGACAGCTCAATAGCGGTTTTGGGTATGGAACACGAGATCGCATGGTAAAATACACCATGCCTCACACAGACCCTCGCCTCGTGGTCAGCAGCGTTTCAACTCCCAGATGACCGGTGTTGCGGACCCCTGCTAGAAGGTTGCGGCGAGGCTGTACGTGTGTGTGTGTGTGTGTGTTGGCAAGGGCAGAGATCATGGCATCCAGCATGGGATTGGCTGATCTGCCATGGGTCGTTGTGCTCGCCTCGCCCTGCGATGGCGATTCTGGCAACTCTAACCGCCATTTTCCCCTTTTCTGCCTGCCGAAATCAACTTATTGTCTGATGGGCTTTCTCGCTAGGTGGTTAGTTGCATGTATCCCCACCCTGATCGGCAATACCCCTATTGTCTCAACTCGACGGCGCTTTCAGGCCGTAGATGCCGCAACAAATGTTATTGCCCATTTGACAGGGCCTGCCGTGGCCTGCGTGCGATGCTCGAGCCAGCTCTGTGAGCACTGGCTATCTAACCACAACGGAGTGACTTTGCTCCGCCGTGGTATCCCGCTGGCTACGCATGTCACACGAGATGGAATGGCCAGGGTCTCGTCGACGGCTAATAACGGGTGAATTGTAGTCAGCCAACAATGCTGTAGCCCTCCATCCTGTTGTCTATCAAAATCCCTGGTTTATTACATCATCCAGCCCGCGTGCTTCGCAGATCTCTCGCCTCACGAACTACATGCATGCATCCGTAGATGTCTATTTTCGTGGCCAGCGACCAACACGTCATTCTGGCCACCTAGCCATGAGTGGATGGCTTGGGAGCCGGGGAACAGAGATGACGGGAACAAAGAAACACGAATGTCTCACAGCAAGGCTCTGGCTAGCGGATGCTCACTTTCAGGGAGGCATGCCCCAAGAGGACGCTATACAGACCACAGCCAGGGTTGGTCTTGTGAGCTGCAAGGTAGGCAGAGAGAGGCGTTATGTAATAGCCCGCTGAAGGAAAAAGAACTAGCGGCAGAACATTCCCCGGCGGCAGGGAGCGAAGACCCAGGGCAAGCCATGTGGCAATGGTGATTCCGTCCGTCCAACACGGGATTTGCTATTATGGGTTTGTTAGGTAAGGTGCTTACCGGGTACGCAGGATATTGTAGATATATCGAGCCTGGTAGGAAATTCCATCCATTTCGGAGTCCGAAAGACCAAAAGGAGCATGCCTCCTCAATGGGCTGGCAGGCTCCCCCTCCCGCCCCGTCCCAGAGGCTGCCCCTCTCTACCCCTTTTCGGAGGACAACCATGAGGACAACACCGGATACGACCCATGTCGAGTTTTCTCGCTCTGGATGGTTCTCAGGCTCAGAACACATCCACACCGGATGTGTACAAGATGGGTCTACGGTAGCGGAACCAAGACCGCCCAGTAATACGGTGCCTAACGCCGTTTCGGCCGATGCCACCTCCCCTGTGCTCCCTCCTCTACGTTCCATTGCTGTGGGTAGAGCAAGAGAGAACTTCGGCACTATTCCAGACATACGTCGCCAGCTGTAACCTTGCATTCTCGCAGCGCTCCTCGTTCAATGCGAGTTCCTGTAGCTGCTGGCAGTGTCCTGATCATCCGACATGCGGCCCCTCCCGCAGGCCTGGGGTGGGCAATGACGCAGGGAGCCAACATTCGGCGTGTGCTGCGTGGCTTGAAAACCATGCTTCGGGGGGAAGCAAGAGGAGGCGCCGAATATGCAGGTCGTACATTAGGCAGGCAGGCCTTCCGTCCCAGTATCTTGCTTTCCACGCAGCTGGCTGGCTGGCCTTGGGCCTGGCCCCCAAAAAGCATCAACGAACCAGGCTGACAGGCGGGGTACCCTTGGGTTGATGACTGGGTGCGTGCGTGAGCCCGCCCCAACGTTACACGGATGGTTTTGCTTTTTTTCCTCTCGGTCCTGGATCAATGCTCACTTTCCTTTTTTTCCAATCCACGCATCTGCTCCGGGCCAGTCAAATCTCCATCCACTCCCTGCCTCCCGGATATCTATCCATGCAGGTAGATGAAAGCGGAAGTGGAATCTGAGTTCCAAAGACCCATTTGTGAGGAGATTTTTCCTGCACTAGCATCAACTAGTGCAGACCGTCTCATGGCGAATGGAATGTACAATGCAGCTCGACAGGAGATCATCCCCCATTCCCATGTAATCCCGGCAGGGTGTCGGTTAAAAGGATCCCGCTATGTACATGGACCATAGCGCTAGCACAGGGCGACTCCATGTACCAAAGTTTCAACTACACCTGCCCTACAGGAGCAAAGTTGCGAGGACATCCGCTACTGCGATCCGCCCCTCCCCGGTTAGTTGCATATGTTCTCTTGTGGGATGTGGTCCGTCACCAGGCAGGTTGAGCGAGCAATGCGGAATGGATTTAGCCAAAAGCTTCGCACTTCGATGGCAAAGTAAGCTCCGACACATCGAATGTGGTGATGTTGACAATTGAAGTCTTGCAAGCATGGTCCGGTTCGCTATTCGATATCATATTGCTCCAGGTGGTTTGGGGGGGCCTATCCATCCAGGGTGCCCATGCCCAGGAAGAGACAGCGTGCTCTACACTCCCACGTGGCAGGGAGACTTTTTGATTGACCGCCTCGACCTGGGAGTCTGGGGGGACTGGGTGATAAACGAGGGCGCCACTGTAGCAAGGCATGGCAATGCTAGGTAACTGGCCTGTCCTGGTCTGGTCTGGTCTGGCTGGCCCTGTAGCGTTTATCCCATCAATTGCCTGTTCCAGCGCCCGTAGTGCACACCGGCTTCTGCTGGCAGTGGTGGTCAGAGGCTGCGCGCGTGGGAAAGCCCCAGGGTGTGGTGTGGAAGGGGGTGGGCTGGGCCGAGGAGGTGTGGGTGTAGAAGTTCAATTGAGCCAAGGCCTCTCTTTTGGACGAAAATGGCTTTAAGAATAGCACCGTCCTTGGGTGGGGCCTGCCACGTGGATTTGAAGAGCCACGCGTCTACGCGAGAGCGGTGGGGAAGGGCACAGAGCATGATCAACCAACAACTCATCTCAGGTTGACGCAGTTGCAGGCCCGGGGCTCGAATCAGGGTGCTGCTGTGACTCAGTAGGCGTCGGATGCCTGCCATGCCATTCACCACCAGCTCGGCACCGCGATTCTATCAATAGGCGGCCGTCGATCCTGTGTTGCTGTTTGTTGTTCCCGAGGGATCAGCAAACCGACTGGGTCTACCGCCTACCCTGCAATCGCGGTGCTATTTCCAAATTGCACCATGATCTTCGCTACTATCAATCCGCTGCTGAGCCAGAGTCCTTCCCCATACTGACTAAGGATTGGCGCTGATGCAAATGGCCTAGAATTTCGCATCGCATCATCTCGTCAGGGTCTTGGCGCAGTGGCGACGATGTTTCCACACGGCACTTGGCTGAGGCGGTCTATTTCCATGGGGTTCGGATGCCACCCCCCTCAGCTGAACCCTTTTTTTAGATTTGCTGGTCGTTTTACTTTTTCTTCTTTTCTTTTTCTTCGTGTAATTTTGATTGCTATATTGGGGGTGCTGGATGGAGTCTGCGTATTTGCTGATGAGCCAATAGGTCTACTTCACCAACGACCGTTGTCGATAGAGCGCCACCCCAAATGCATGCTTGCTTCGGTTTTACGCGTACATATGCAGCCGTGGCAGCGAAAGATAGCCTTACAGCAGCGGGAGGTTATGTAATAGTGATTGGCATTGAATGACGGGCCCTCTCTCTGCCTATTTCGCCCCGTCACGACTCGAGCATCGTACGAGACCGAGCAGGAAACAAGTCAGCGCAGGCCAAGAGATGCTGGCGCCCGTTCCCCAAATAATGCCACATGGCAAAGGGCCGGGACCTGCCCTGATATTGGGGCTACACCAGCCATAAATCAGAGACAAAAAAGAGGGCCTTTGAGTGCCATCTCGAACGTCGCCCTTGTCTCCCTGCTGAGCGGCTGTAATGCAGACTGTAGCCGTTTCATTTCACCGTTTTTTGTCCCCCCCCCCTACATTGTATACATTGTGGGAAACAAATCAATCACATGTGAGGAACAGCACATTGTGATGAGATTGAAGCGACATGCCCTTGACCAATCCTGTCTTGATCCGCCCCATTCGCTCGTTCACGAACGGTGTGGATAATTTACCGACTGTTCAGCTCGACCCAGATGGAAATTGCTCCACCGCCCGCCGCCATGTTGGTGGTGAAGAGGCTTGTGCACGGTTTCTTTTCTCGCGCCCTGAGCTCGCGTAGAGCAGGTGAGACGGCAACGATTGCGATTATCCCTCTGCGCGGCGGCCGCCACAGCAATGCCCGACTATTATCGCGATACTTGATTTGCCCTTCTGGGAAACAGGCGGCCGAATCTGACGCTGACCGAAACTATCAGGATCGATTTGCTGCGTTTCATGGTGGCATTGCCTGCCCCGGCGACCTGGTAACGAAGCCGTAAATTTATTCGGGGCAGGATCACGATGCATAGCGAATTACCTGATGGCAGCAGCAAGCACTAGAGGCCGGCTGGAGCATCTATGGCCCTATGGAGACCTGTCAGCGCGTGTGCCAGCGGGCACATGCTGCGGTATCATCGCGACTATACCGCCATTTCATCTCCCCCTCATACTAAAACCACCTTGGTGGCTCTCCGTAACCTTCACCTTCCTCTCCTCCCCTCTCCCCTCTTTTTTATCACACTAGATGCTCCACCATGTGCCTTTGTCCCGTGATGAGCGACATTAACGTGGCACGGGTGTGCCAGTGCGGACTGCCGAAAAAAATCTCAGACTTGTGGTGGGAGAGACCCTTGTCCTTGCCCAGAACCCCATCATGATGCATCCAGATGGTTGCAGTCAGCGGTCCTGTACACACAGACACATGCGTTTACACGCAATACTAGGTAAAAGCATACATACCGCCGTTCAGACAGGCAGTGTTCGCCCTCACGGCCTCAGGCAGAGCAGGTCGGCGGGTTGGTTGGCTACCTTACACAATATTGCCCGAAGCGCAGAGCAGCCACAGAGATGTTCAGGGGTGTAGAAGAGTACAGAGTACTTTGCCATGTGCAAGCTATTCCCCCCAGCGGGATCCACCGCTCAAACGCTCCAGCGAACCAGCCATCTCGGTAGGGCACCATTGCCGAAGGCTTGCCTAAGCCTACCTTAAGGTGCGCCTTACCACGCGGTGCTGCTCCGTTTTGGCAAACCCCCTCCCAAATTTGGAGCAACCTGTTCTTTGCGAGTCCCGCAAAAGTGACAGGAACCAGCAGCAAGGGCATTGGGAGACAGCACACCCTTTCGGCACTGGGGCTAGAAAACGACGACTGTGCTCTCGGTTCGCTCTGGTGCCCTTGTGGCGCGAGCTATGGCTGCCCTCGTTTGCTCGTATCAAAGTCGGTCTGTCTCGGCCTGAATGGCACTACATGATTACATGGCCCTAAGCTTGTTTCCTCTGGATGGCCCAGATAAGGCCGGGGCCGTGACAAACCTGTCCAGGAACAGGGGACATTGAGCGGGCAGAGGCCCCTCACTACAAGCATGTCTGCTATAGGTGTTATGTACGTAAGGAGGGAGAAGGGGACAGATAGAGATGCTTAGTAGAAGCGATTAATATGCGGTTGTAGGGATCATATAATCCGGCCCGCCATTTACTTTAGTGGGTTTCTCCTCTGTGCTTGGACCAAATGGAATGCTAGACAGACATCTATAACGGGGGGGGAAGAGAGGAGGGGAGGGGCTCTGTCCTCATAACCCATGATCCCACACCCAGGCATGGCCCAGGCGTCTCGGACGTTGAGCTGCAGGTTGCGCCCTTGGCCCGCTTCCGTTGGTTCCTGAGCCCATCCATGATCTGGCTTGGCCTTGCCAGAAGGCAAATGTGTCATCTGTTCGCGAGCTATTCAATTGGGGACCCGACTAGTCGAGCCCAAGGTGGCCTCTTAGCTAGTTTGGTGGACCTTGTGCATCCAAGCGAGGTGACCGGTTTGCCTGGACCAGGAAGCGAAATGGGGGGAGGGAGTAACGATACGGAAGGGGAGGGGCTGGGTTCCTTGTCTTCTTTCGTTTCGGGGGGTTGCTGCATCGATCAGACTATCACGACTCCCAAACACGCACGTGGAGGCCATACAACAAGGTCGCTGCTCCGGCGTCAAAACCGTCCCGGCCTAGCTCCGTGGTCGGTCTGTACCCTGACAGCATAGATCGCTGCCGTCTCACGACTAGCCCGCGGGTTGATACATGTGATTGGAGACAATGGCCCAGGCTCTTGTGCTCAGAGGCGGTCCACTCAATCGCAACCTCGATCGTTCATTGGTGTAGGAGCTTGTAGCTATGATCCGAGTTAGTCGGTCTGCAGCAGCTCGTTGCCATGATAGCATGGCATCGTCGCATGGCATAGCGTGTCTGCCAAGCAGGGAGGGCACCTTCACATCTGGGGATCAGCACCCATCTGTGCCTATCTGTGTGCTCGTACCTACATGCATGCATGTTAGTCACGCCCGCTGCTTGATTTCTCATCACCGCCCCTCCCCACGTCCTGCCTGGAACATACCCTACGGACATAGGCTTCGGTCGACGTCCCAACGTCCAGCCACCTGATGGAAAGCAACCGTTGCCTTTCTCGGGAGGCTCCTGGAGCCCGTCTGCCGTGTCCTTCACACCCAAATGGTGATGTGTATCTTGATCATGCAACCCAGTCCTGGGGGGGTATATCGGTATGCTTAGCCCGTTGAGAGGCCGCAGAAGAGCGTTGCAGATGGTCTATGCTCTACCTAAGTATCCTCCCCATGCATCTTTCCCCTCCCCTCGCACGGCCTCGGTGCAACGCGGTGCAATGCGATGCAACTGAAATTACTTAATTGCAAATGAGGAACAGTCCATATGCCAACGACCCCGTCTACCGGCAGGAAAATGTGCACGTAACTCAGCCGATGATTACATCGTCGGAGACGCACATCTCGCAGCCATGTGGGAGGGGGAAATGGCGGGGGGACATCATCACCAGCGAGGCACCGCCTGTTGATCATGCCATCCGGATTCAGCCTATAGCTAATAATACAAGCCGTATTATATATCGTCGATTGACGGCACACGCACTCAATATTGACAGCTATCCCGTCCTTGATTCGGAAAGATATTGGATGGCTCGTGGGGTATAACGCAACCTCTCGGCATTGGTGATGCACCTTCTCTGTGAGGCCGAGAGCCCTAATCCATGCCGCTGGAGCGAACATGGTTGCATGGCAAGAAATGCAACGACATCAATGGAATGTAGTCATGCCGCCAGACGCGGAAGGCTCTCGAAGCGAAAAAACCTTGAGCTTGAGGTGCCGCCCACCTGTGCGCTTCGCTGCCTGCTCGCCGCCTTTCTGCCTGCCTGTCAGGCCAGGCCAGACCAACGGGCGAGGATGGAGAAAGTGCCCGCTTGGCTTCCGTCGTTTTCCCACTCGTGAGGGTTCATCGTGGGCATATCTCGCTGCAGAAATCTCCACCGCGTTATTTCCTCGTGCGCTCACAGACTTTCCGTGCCAGTGGAAGTGGAGATGGGCGGCCTTCCATTCGCCCTCTCCCTCCCTTTCCCGTTGTGCTCTGCTCTACGAGCCTGCCTACCCCTCCCGAGGGCCCCAAGGGGTCGAGAAGCCGGTGCATGATACCTATGTACATCCGGCTTGATGAGGAAGGGACCAGTACAGAGGCATATCTCCTGCAAGAAAAAGCAAGGCCCGCGTGAAAGGCCAAGAGACCCGCCGTGGCCCAGGTGAACTGGCGGTTCCGGCAGCGCACATGTCTGCTGCATTTCCAAAACCCGCCCTGCCCTGCCGGTGCATGGCCACGTTACCGATTGAGCAAGTTAATCTGGCGTGAGGCCGGCATGATGAGGCAGAGTTCTACCCTGATCCTTGCGATAGCAGCAGCGCGGTTGACTTCTGGGAGCTCTGGTTGAGGCAGCCTATGATATGGAGGGAGGGGGTTCGCCCGCTGATCCCGTCACTCTTACATACAATGTACCTTACCTACGTGTGTGTGTTATTAGTTCAGTGCTACTCCTAGAGGGGACCCGTCCCAATCGCCGTTCACCAAAATAATTGCTTCAGTAATATCAAACACTCCCAAAACATTGCCGGAGACGGCGTCGGCCGGTGGACCTATTCTTGGTCTCGTCGCAGATCAAGGGGACGATGTTTCAACACTCGTATTGGGATGATGAGCCCTCGGCGCACTTTGGCACGCACCCAAATTTCCCTATTTCTCGCCAGGAGACGGCCGAAACGGGATGCCACCCCTCTTCATAACCTACCGAATTCCCCCTGGTCACGGCTCATATGAGGATTTCATGCAGAGTACCCAATACAATATACCTACAGGAGCCCTAAAGGTAATTACATTTACGTTGTCTCTGAGGCGGGGCCAGCCCCGTTTCAGTCGACCAGTCAGTGATCCTGTCCATGATCTGACCTCATCCATATTACTATGCCAGTTATACCACGTCTGCCCACTCGGGTTCACGCATCCCTCCAAGGGGACCAAGTGCCGAAACACCGTTTGATTTCCTGGCACTAGTTCCGTGACAGAGCGCCAGGCATCTCCGAGACCATCATGGAGGATATTTGCAAGAGGACCCAGTAAAATTTAAAAACCCTTCCAGAAGGAATCCTTCCGTTTTCTAGCCCGAGCGCGCGGTCGACAAATGTCAATCGTTCGCTCCTCCTAAGCCCACCCCCCCGGACCAGTTCCCGCGATTTTTCGCTGGCCCAGCTTTTCCCTTCGCCGCCTCGATGGGGAAATCCTTCCACCGTGCGGGAAGCCAGGGAGAGTCGTGGAACTCGAACCCGCGCCGGATTGTACCTACATTTGTACTGGCTGGCCCCCCCGGCAGGGATCTTGGCCCCCAACTTTCAGCCTCATTGGGCTCTTTTGCTGGATTGGGAACCAGCAAGAGAATGTGAAACGAGACAGCAACCGGATATGCCATTGCGCTGGATACGAAAGTGGCTCATTTAGAACAGCATGATACAGAGTATCCAAGCCCTTGGGTCGCTCGCGGCGCGTCGCAGGGCCTTGCTCCACGCCGTTTCAGTCTGGTTCCATATGGGATGTATTAATATACCTGCCAGCTGGTGTCCTGACTCCCGTCCCGGATGCGCGGGAGCCCTGGATTTTTCTGCACTCCCCTTCCCAGCAGAGTATAATATCGGATTGCTTGGCCACGCTGCGATGTTCCAGAAATCGCATGTATACATAACAATACAAATATAGATGACACATGGGTTTGTGGATAGGGCGGCCTACTGTCAGCGTATGGTTGACCCCGTCACACGAGCAGTCTGGACCACCATGAGTTGTAATTTTGCATTGTCCACGGAACGATAAACGAGTAAAATTTTTCCTTGTTTCCTCTCTCCCTCGGGTTCGCTCTCGCCCTCGCGTTTCCTCCCCGTAGGCACGTCCGATTATAGTAAGCCAAGTCCAACGAAACAAAACAGATAAACCCAAGAAACGCCTTCGCTTTGTTTTCCAGATCGGAAAGTCCACATAAAAATAGTGGCCATCATGTATAGAACAAGTAGGAAGTTCCATCAGCTAGACTTTAGCATCCGCAAGCCTTGGTGCCCACCCGAGACCAAGGCTTTACACGCCTGGCTTCGCCGGGTGACATGTATGCAGCTAGATGGAGCTTGGGGCGGCATCTTTCCTCCATCCCTTTTGAGACATGTTGAGCTCAATTGACTTCCAAATCTGCTCGACGACCTCCTTGTCCCTAAAGCGGGTGTCCTCGTGGCCTTCGCCCCTCCATCGGTCGACGCCTGTAGACACTACGCGGTGGCCCCAGCCCCGGACGTTATCGGGGGGCTGATCGCCACGCCAGCCGACATAGATGCCTAGCGTGTGCTTGAACAGCTCGTTGGGGTTACTCCATTTGTAGTTCTTGAACTGCCATGTCTGGCCAGTTGTGAAGACACCCACAACACGGTTCCAGTACTCGGGCTTGAACTGCTCCGGGCCCTCTACTAGGATGAAGCGCGTTAGGCGTGCTGGGTCAACGCTAGGGATACTGCGTTCGATCTGCAGCATGTTGCTGTTGGAGGAACCAGTGTCTGGTGGAGTAAACTTGCCCTCCATCAGGAAAGAACGGGCATTGGATAGACGAATGAGGGCCGAGGCAGAGGGTGACAGCAAAATGATGGGATTCGGTCTTCTAGACGGCGTCTTTTGATTAAGTGCTATGCTCTGCGTATTGCTAATATGAGCAGACGGGGCCTTCTTGGCGAGGAACGGCGCCGCGAGTTTCCGAACATGTGAGAAGTCCTAGTTTCGATAAATCAAGGTCAGAACACGGCGATCCCATATGTGGGAAGCTATCTACCATAATAGGCAGATGCTCTGTTTCAACTTACGGTTGGTTTGATACCTCTGAGCACGGTGTTGCGATCGCCCATCCGTCGCTCACCATTGTAGACACTCGCGAGCTTGGGATCCAACGTCCCCTTTCCTGACCTCGCCTGGGTAGCTGAAGACTGAGCGCCTGTCTTGGAGGCAGCGGCGACACCACCCTCGGCCACGGCCAATCCGTCCTTGTCTCCTGCCAAAGGCTTGATATATTCACTTTCTTCGCTGGCGCCCTCTAGCCATGTGATCAAGTCGAGTCTCTCGATGAAACCTAGGTTTTGGACCTTACCACCAGCACCGAGGCTATCATTTAAAGCTGTTGCGGCAGCATTGTACTCGGGGATAGCGCGTTCGCGGTTCAGCCACGCGAAGTAGATACTGCGCAGATCCACCGACTGGTCATTGGAGGCGAAGCGCGTTGACGTGGAGATGGGTAGAGCTACACCTTGCTCGGGGAATGCCAGATGTGTCGCTTGAGCAAGCTCGACTTCGGGGGAAGCTGGGTCGGTGGACGCGCTTGGGACAAAGGGCTTGCTGCCCGAGATAGACTGTCGCAACAGCACGAGCGGGTCGTAGTCGGCCATGGTGAGCACCTTGAGTATTCTGTCGGGTTGAATGTAGATGGGAAGGACTATGGCTCGAGCTTTATGAGAGTGAGCGCCTGCCAGCGAGCGCGCGAGTGTCTCTGTAGCGGATGAGATAGTCAGGCTGGGTCGAGTCGAGTCGTGATGGTGAGAGGTCGTTTTTTTAGGATGGAAGCTTTCGAGCTGCTGCAGGCAACTGGATCTACTAGCGAGGGTGGCTGGGCTGGGCCAATCAGCGGGCACGCTCCCCCGGTAAGTGTGCCTGTTCAAGCTCGGCTCTGTGACCTTGGGCAACTTAAGTGAGTAGGTACCTAGTCCATTGAATCAATGACACAACAAGCAATTGGGAATAAGGCAATTTGTGAGATCATAATTATTTCTCTCAGTGTTATGACCATCATGGCCAACTAAAACTTTGGTTATACTGTGTTTCTTACTCTTCCTGAAGCACGACGCTTGGTGTGACACGCTCTTATATCTTCATCAAGCTAGGCGTACAGCAGTTATTGACAGTAAAAATATTTAGTTTGTGAAAGCATAGGATCGCAAGAAAGTCGCACGGGATCTGCGTCTTTGCTTCTTCCGGGCTGCAGAGGTCTCTACGCGGTCGACGATTTAAGTTATGGTGTGCTGGCGCTATGATGAGATTGGTGGCTTCGAGTACACGATCCCAGTCCCCAAGCACAACTAAAAATGCAGGCATAAAGTATATTGATATGCTTCGGTTGACGGTTGCATACCTACAAATATGAATAAGAAATCTTTTCGTAGAACAGAGTGCCTTGCTCGACAAAAAGAAGTTGATGGGCATCAACAGCCCTCGGAACGCCTCCATCGCATACGCGCTGGCGTACCAGTTGGTATACACATACAACCCAACCCAATCATAATGATGTGGAATTTATTCTAATACACATGTGAACCCTTCTATGCTGAACCATATCCAAAAAAAGACAAATGCCACGCCATAAACCTTCCAATGCAACAACGCCAAAACTCCTTTTCTTTGCCTGTAGTTCTAGATGCCAAGGGCCAGCTTTATTCTTTCGTACGTGAAGAACGCGACCGCTGTCATTGGGATAACCTTGACATAGCCAATTGTCAATCCCACAAAGAATCCCGGGAAGCCTCTTTCCCGGAAGATCATGGCGGCCGTTTCAGAGATGTGCAGTCGGCGTCCATCGCCGACCGCACCGCTCACTTGCATGCGCCTTCGAATAACCTCGAGCGGATAAGAGGCTGTCTGGGACAGAAGACCGGCAATGCCTCCTGCTGTCAGTTCGGCCCACGAGCGAAGGGGTGCTGGCTTGTTGGCCGGGTGTGTCGACTTCTTAGGTAGGGTGGTGTACTGGGCTAGCGATGGCGATCGTAGCATGTCGCTGACAGTGTCGTGTGTGAGGAAGGATATGCCGGCATATGGAAGCATACCCAAAAGAGTAGGCAAGAATCCGCGGTAAAAGTTGATGATGCCGACCCTGGGGGTTACGGCTTGGAGTTTCTCGGCAGCAGCGGCAATTGGCTCTGGGGCGTGGGGCAGTCTCGCCGCTGCGCCTTTATGAACGGGCTGCTCGTTGTAAATATCTCGACAAATGGACGACAGAGATGACCGGCTACTCTGCTTCGTCTCGAAAGCTAATCGGACTCTAATAACTTCTAGAGGATATGTGAAGAAGACAGAGGTGACTCCGGCAAGACTTCCACTAAGCAGTCTTCTTAGGGATGTTTCATGCTTGTGGCTCGGGATGATGATAGACCGAATTTGTTCGTACGCTAGGAATTTGATCGCGGCATATGGGAATATACGAAGGAGAGTCGCTGAGTGGCCTCGGAAGAGACCTCGGGATCCATCTTGGTGGTAGATATCTTTCATAGCCGTGGCCACGCCGAACCAGGAGCCCGTGTATTTCGCGAACTGAGGATTGCTCGCCTGGAAGAGAATCTTTACCCGATCGAGGGGCGCGACGAGGGTTTTGGCCTAAGGAAAACCAAGTCAGTATGATACCATGAAATCGCCAGCTCTATCAACGTACCGCACAGCCTGCGAGGCCTCCCGCCACTCCTGATCGCCATATATAATCTAAGCTTCTCGTCTGCTTGCGGATTGCGGCGTCGGTTGCGCCATGGCCGTCGACATGCTGTATAATCTGCGCATTCTTTTTGTTCGCGGTCGTACTCGGGTGATGCCTTGGAGCGTCCGCAGGGTTCACCTCCGCGATAGATGCAGCATGGCTCATGAGGACAAAAACGTTGCCGGCACGTGGGCGCGGTCTAGGTAGACTTTGAAATGGGATAAACTCGCTGCGGAAATTGTTCGAATCGTAGACAAATTGGTAGTGAGGTGAGGAATATGTCTAGTCGTAACGCTCCAAGCAAGGAGTGCTTGGAAACGGGGGATGAGGGCGTAGGAAACAAAGGACGACAGTCCGGAGGTAACGGGAAAAAGAACGGAAGCCCCAGTGAGACTGCGTAGGTAGGGTTTGCGGGGTGCAGCCAAAGTTGATCTCCGGACGCAACAGAAAACTTGGGGGTTTCAGCTCCTACAGAACGTCATGCGGGCAACTGATTAATCCCCAAGGCTTTTTAGTGGTGGTGTTCACTGTTCCAGGCCCACAACCCATGGCCCAAGGGACAGGGTGTGGAGAGGCCCTCACTAACCGAGGTTTGCCGAGTCTAGATCTTAAGCCTTGCGATGCCGCCGGAAACCCTCATTTGCTGCGTGCGGCTTTCAATTCTGGGATGCCGGGAGCACGAGAATTTGAGGCATCTTTAGAATCAACATCGAGTATGACATTCGTTGCGTCAAAGTGGTATGTTGCACATTGCCATGTAGATGATGTTAATAGCCGTGACAGTACCTACTTAGATAGCCGCGATTATTTGTCGTAGTGGGTTTAGTCAGCCATCGGATATAGCACTTGGCATGCGATTGAATTCCTAATACGACCTTCTTCCAATGACTCGCCTCTTTCGATCGGAACCGAGATTTGGGGTGCTTCCTGGGCCCTCGGGAACCGATGGACAGCCGAATTCTTAGTAGCCTTCCGGCTTCTGTTCGGTACAGCAGCCCAGACAAGGGTATCATCATCCTTGATATCCCACGCACGCTGGAAGAGTGCCAGCTACCCTCTGGTCACGAGACCATTGTCACCAGACGCATTCGTTCAGTTGAGCCAATTGCACAGCCGTTTGAAACACCTGAACCCAAAGACAATGGATATGCAAGCCAGAACAAGAGTGCGGCGGCGCAAATTGCCGACCTTATGACCACAGCGACTATCCAGGATGCTTTGGAACACACCCATTCTTCATTTCATGAATCCTATTGCCTTCCCCGGATCACCGACCAGGAGAATGCGCCCAATCCACTACCAGCCCCCTTCATCCCCGAAAATGCCACCTATTTACACGGATCAATACAGGAGTTGAGCTCGCAATGTAGGGAATCTGCGCCCAAATTCAGATTGATTGTTCTTGACCCGCCCTGGCCAAACCGCTCCGTTCGGCGTAAAACTACTGGCTACAGCACGGCTTACAATATGGATGAAATGGGCCAGCTACTTTCACATATACCAATTCCCTCCCACTTATCCACGGATGGCCTCGTTGCCATATGGATAACTAACAAGCCCAGCATAATTGACTTTCTTTCCTCGCCTTCAGGACCCTTCGCCCAGTGGGGCCTTGAGCTAGTAACTGAATGGACGTGGGTCAAGGTTACTGCTTCGGGAGAGCCTATCTTTGACGTTGAGTCTGCTTGGAGGAAACCATGGGAGAAACTCCTGATTGCCAAGCGAACTGGGAGCCCGAGTCTTCAAGGTCTTCGATCTAAAACTATCTTTGCAGTCCCAGATGTGCATTCAAGGAAACCGAACTTGCGTGTACTGTTCGATGAACTTCTAGGACCTGGCTACGATGGGTTAGAAGTTTTTGCACGTAATCTGACAGCTGGTTGGTGGAGTTGGGGGAATGAGGTTTTACAATTCCAGGAAGCGCACCACTGGGTTGATGAAAAGTGACATCATGCGTATCATCGTCCAAGGTGCAATTCTTTATTTTCCCGACTATTTCAGTAAATGCTCTGAATGCTTGGTACAGTAGTTATACATGTACAATTTGATGATATATTACAAGTGGGTCATTTTCATCATCTTCTCCCACGACAACTTAGGTTGCCTCCTGGTCATATCCTTCTCTTTGTATATGCTCCCCTCCCCAACCCTAAGGCTTCTCCTGCTCTTGTGGTTCTGTCTTCTTTGACTCCTCCTTTGTCTTCTTCTGTTGCGTAGCCTGCTCCAGAATACTGTCCCACTTGGGATCCAAAACGACATCGTTAGACCACTTCACGTTGCCTGACAACATTTGTTTAGCCAGCTTTGACAATTCTTTCCTTTCATGAGTGATGGGTTGTCTGCTCTTCATTGGGAGCTCCATCTTTTGTTTCTCGGTCTGTGCCTTGTTGTTCTCCTCGTACTTCTCCTCCCGCAGGTCGAACATCTCCTTGTTCCAGGCCTCTGTGTTGGTGGGGACCTCAGGCCATTGGAATGGCTTGGCAAGCTGGACTGTCATAATCTTCTGCGCTCGTGGGCGGTACCACATGCGTGTGCCGGGCTTCTGTGTGAGAGGCAACTCCTTGACGTAGGAGCGAACCTTGGTGACCTCAACATTATATAGATTCCATAGATAGTCGCGCAGGTCGAACTTGGTGAATGTGAGAGGAACGTGGAAGCAGGCTTCGTTTGGCGGAAGGTGGTCTTTTCGCAAAAAGGTGATTACATGGTTGGGCCTAGGATCTGCAATTAGAATGTGTGACAAGAGGGGGCAATTGGAAGAGCTGCTGGCTCAGAGAGCTAGTAAACATACAGAAATACTTGTTTCTTGCCGAGCTTAAACTTTGGCAGCTGCCTTGCCGCTACACTCACTGCCTCGGCCATGGTTCTTTGTGGTCGCCGTTGGAAGATACCTCTGATCGTGCATTCAAGATCGCAAGTTCTCAGCACGAAGAAATTCAATGATAGCAGGGGGCGCTGATTGGGCGGAACGGGGTCTTACTTGTTCCGGTGCCGGACTACACCAAGAGACGTTGAACCCTGTTTGCCTGTTTGCCTGTTCTTTCTGACAACCAACCTCCCCACTTTTAGGTACCTGCAGTTGTCACTGACAACCGGGTTTATTACTGGGCTTCAGTGCTCATGCATGATAGTGTCGTTGGGTGTGAATGGGAACTCCCAGGTACTTACCGTTTGTGGTAGCAATAACAAGGCAAGCGTTTTCTTCCCACACCTCCTCTCACTGCCTCGTAGCCTCACTTTTTTCTCTTGTGCCTCGTGACTCAACCTGCGGTCAATCATCACCAGGCTCCGTGGCTGCAGATAGCAGCTACAGAGCCTCCTTCTTGACTCACAAAGTAGTCAGATCCTTGACCGTCATTTGGCACCTGCTTTTGCCTGGGCTATAAGGGTCCTCCTGTGTGTGTTTCATGTGTCGTCGTCCAACAAAGACATAATTCTAGGATCTGTCTGTAGACAGACAATCTCTTGACAATGGCTCTGTCAACAAAGAGCCTGATCCAATGGGCTGAATCCATCCGGAGTATGTTCAAAATGGAGGAGTCCGCCGCCAAGGGGAACGAATTGGCAAAATCCAACGCAGACAAACCGGCAAAGCAAGCCTCCGATTCTGAAGCTGAGAATCCTGAGGAAGCGAATGAGGCCACAGAAGAAGCTGAGATGTCTCTGTCAGACAGAATGGAACAAGACAAACAAAAATTCCCAGGCGCGAAGGAGTGGGCGAAGGAAGAAGAGCGGCTGTTCGAGATATTCTACCTTCGTCAAGATATCCCGATACTCCCGCCGCATTGGAGTATTGACCTACGTGGATTTCCCCTGACCGACCATATTTTTCAGACCTCAAAAGACTACCCGCCCGTCATCTACTCACACTCGGAAACCATGTCAGGCCAATTTGCTGGTATGAACCCTTGCCTTCCTAAGGCTATGCACCTGTTTTTCGACGTTACTGACCGCCGCGTAGCAACACATGTCTTGTCGCAGTTGATTGACCTGACGCTCTCCGTCAGGACGCTGATTGAATCAGAAAACCTACTCTCACCCACAACCCAGCGGACAGCCCGCCGAAGAGTGGCAAAGCTCCTCAAAGCAAGACTCGATAAAACCCTTGGCTGGGCAGCACAAGATGGTTCCTATGATAAGCTTAAGATTATCCCCAACATTATCGCCGAAGTCGTCGAGGCGCCTGAGGAGGAGGCGCGCGTGGTTGCCTACATGACTGCCCGCATAAGAGCGCTGGCCATGCTACAGCGAGAGTATCTACGAGTCGATCGAGGTGATGACTTCTGGACCTCGACTGAACCACGATTAATGAGACCAAAGAGGAAAACCAACAAGTCACCAACGGGTCGTATCAGAGCGGGAATGAAGAGAAGCCTTGAATCAACACGGTCCACCCCCGATCTGGTTGGTGATGACACGACCACAATGTCACCGGACTCTCCTGCAACAGTACTACACGATGACAGTGAATACCGGTCTCTAAAGCGACGGCAAATCGCCAGCCCATGCTCTAGTGACGATGAGCTGACCGAGGTCGATGGGTTTGGGGATCTTTCCACCCCTTACAGGGTTGCACCCAAGTCCACAACTACACCGCCACGAACTCCCGCCAATCTAGAATTCCGCCGAAAGCCCCCAGTTGTATATGGCCTATACATTTTGGGCACCAACGTGTTCGTACTCACTCTGGACTCTTCAAAAGGAGACGCTGGCATTGTCAGCTTCCAGGTTCACGTTGACTTTTTCGACAAAAACCAGAGCGTCTGGAACGCCCTGACCCTGGCCGTGCCCATTTGTGCTGCACGGGATGAGTTAATGACACGCCTTGAAGATTTCTCGCCGCTTCCCGCAGAGGAAGAAATTGACCCAGATGCTTAGAAATTTTTTTTTGGTTGGATGAAAAAAAGGGTGATCCTTCAACATAGTTGCAGCGAAATGGAAACGCCGTCACGTCTATTAGCATTTTTCAATATTCACATTCACGCAGCCTTCCTTAACGCATTGTTCTTACCGCATGAGCTATTATGATGATGGAGGTTTGTTAGATTAGTTGATCAAATATTACCTACCACTTTGCCTTTTGAATTCTCCCGATGCACATCGCTCGCCCGGTGACTTGAGTAAATGGACGGAACGTTTGCGAGTTTAACCCTTTCCCTGGAACACCCATTTATCAGTGCGGAGTGAGTGACACAAGAATGTCATAATCTATTGTCTATGTCTATGTATGAATGATGAGATTTCCACACGTTTCTATCCCCCAACGCCCAATAAAATCATTTTCTCCCACATTCATACACATGGCGCTTTCTATTTATACAAATATGGTCATCTGGCGCCTAATACAAAACAAGGCTGGCGTCGTGATGCTCCCAAATATATCAACGTTTATTGTATTACAGGTCTTCCTTCTCCACCGGCATCCAAACATCCAGAGTGCGGAGGAGGCGAGAGTAGAGGAAGAGCATGCACCCACTCTGGACAAACGTCCACACGCCTCGAGGCCCCACGCCGCGGAACCAGCCCGCCAGGCCTTCGGTGCGGTAGATGACGCGGAGGCCAGTGATGACGGAAGACGTCTGCAGGTTCATTGCCCCGGGCTTTGGGCGGTGGGTGCTTGGAGAGGAAGTGGAGATATGTCGTTTCTGCGGGCTCGGGGCGTTCGTCTTGGAGGGCTCGTTGACCTGCGTCTGAAGGCGCGTTTTCACGACGTCCAGGGGGCAGGTAATGACTCCGGCAAGACCTCCGGCCGATGCGCCGGTAAGGAGCTCAAGAGGGACGCCAATATCGCGGCTCTGCTTGTAACGGCGGGCCCAGGTCTGGAACTGCTCCCAGAACATGAACTGCAGAGCCGAGAAGGGCAGATCACGGAACAGGGTGGCCCCGTAGCCATGGAAGAGGGCGGCAGAACCCTCTGTGCGTACGATGGTACGAGCGGCATCAATGGTACCGCGGTAATTGTAGCCCGACTTAAAATAGGGATTATTATAACGGCCTTGGAGTTGCAGGCGAGTCTTGAGCACCTCCGAGGGTACATAAACAATAGAAGCGGCAAGATCGCCAAGGAAACCTAGAAAGGTAGAAATATCGTCAGTCAGATACTCGTACACGAGGATCAAAGAGGAAAGGACCCGTACCAGCCGAAAGGTATGATAGATGCTGCTGAAGTCCATGATCGATGAGAAATCTTTTACTCCATTCATAAGTGCCGAAAAACAGAACGGTTCCTGGAAACGATCCGCTAAGAGCAGGAATCCATCCACCGTAAAGGCCTCTCCGGATGCCCTCCTGCCTCCAAATAGTGTAATATGACTGCCCAAGCGATGTGTATTTGGGGGGGACGTGCGGGTCGCCCTGTTGTCGAGTTTTTACTGTGTCGAGAGAGTGCATCAACATGTCACCAACCGAACCTCCAATACCACCCGCAATCATGGCCTACAACACCTGTCAGTGGGATGAAAACAAACTATCGACGAGAATGGAACTAACATGAGAATATGGCGGGCGCCCCTCGGCTTCAACGTCATCTTGAGAACCCATAGTCTGGTGTCCGCTATGATCTCTCCAGACTTTCTTTCCGATAGATCGTCCGGGCGTAATTCAACATGACGACCTCCTGGCCAAGTCTTATATCGTCGCAACCAGCCCAATGCTCCGCAATCGCCGAGGGACGGGGAATTCGAACGGACGGCCCCTGAGGGGGGCAGAGGAAAAGAATGCTTTGGCGTAGATGCCGCAGAGACCTCGCAAACGGAAGAGAGTGAATTCAAGCGAGGGTCGGGTGCTAGAAATTACGCAGGTCGTGAAAGCGGTTTGCGCCGAGCGCAGGTGTTGGTTCAGAAGAAATTGATAGAGGAGTGTCGGCGAGCCGGAATTCTGTAATTTTTTTTGCCGATTCAATGCCAGCTGCTAGTCGTGACATTCATCTTGCAGAGCACCGGCAGCACAGCGCATGTACCGTTGGCTGCCCCACTGTAGGTACAGCCCCAACGGCAAATCGATCGACCAAGTCATGGGTGGCATGGGATGGGCTAAGACTCTTGGAATCCTTGGACGCCTTGGACGCCCATTGATAGATGATGATAAGCTACTGAATTCACCAATGTTTGAGCATGGTGACGGTGTTGTTTCTTTATTAATACAGTTGCATATTATCGCACAAGAAGATTGCGCTAAACTACACAGAAAACTGTCCGTCAAGAGGAGCATCACTGTGCCCTCTGGGAAAAGCTAGTATACACAGAGTTACAGTGCAATGCAAGATGATATCAGTGACCTGACCAGTAAGGGTACGACTCACAATCGCCACATACAACGGAGCGATCTTATTACACGAGAGGCCGCTCATGTTCGCGCCAATTGATCGTCCCAAACTTCTTAAAGGGATACACAATATGTGTCACTCTTCCGGTAAGAAGCCTCCTAGAGATCGGCCCATATGTGTTGCTGTCTAGACTAGAGCCGAGAGGGCCGTCTCCCTCAACCCAAACATGTCCAGCGGGCACCTTGACTACTGGCACCGGATAAGGAGGCTTTGTCTTGATAAGATCGCCCTCCAAAGCAACCACTCTTTTGATAGCAGTTACCTCGGGATGAAGAGGGCTCCTGTGCCTTTAGTTAGCCATTGCTCGCGCTCGTTAAGGCTCGAGTAGATGTACCTCAAGGTCACGATCATCCCCCTCCGAAGCGTCTCCGGGGGTGCTCTCTTCCAATTCAACACAACATCCCTTCGCAGGGTCGAGTCCTTGTCCGAGTTCAGGAACGGATACATTGAGGGCCCGTCCACAATTGTGAGCTCGGCCACGTACAGATTAATCCAGGCCAGCACTGGTATCCACGTTGCAAAGCCGATGAGATTATAAGTGACCGCTTTTGCAAATGAGGACTGGTTTCTCAGTCGTGACCATGCCGACTTGAGCGCCATTCCGAGGCCTTTGTCTGACGACTTGCTAGAAAGCGAAGCCTGAGTTGCTGTGCTGACTTTGGTGTTGTCTCGGTTGTGACCAGAGTAAAAAATGAGTGGAGTAATTCGTGTGCTCCACGACAAGATCAAACCAGCGCCGACCGAGTCAACCGGCTCAAATATATTCAAAGGACGAAGATATAAGAAATAGTTGACCCTACTCCCACATCTGTATCAATTTTTTTATATGAATTATAAAAGCTACGATGCCTGCAAATCCAAAGCAAGGGAATCCAACGGATATTGTCATGTTCACGTGACCCCTTTGCAATCTGGTTCTCAACGCCTCCTACCCTAAAGTTGAAAGTTAACATCACCAAGACTGACAATATTGCGTTTGGTATATGATATAACCCAATCATGCCAATGATACACAAATCTTAGAGGGAAATATCATATCATAGTTCCTTGTTTACTGGGTTTTGAGTTTACTTTTGTAATATTTTACCCGGTCTACAACTCATATGAGCAAAGATCGGTGATGCCTGGTGGGCAGTGTTTTGTTCTATCTACTTCGTTGCCACACAACACTCTCAACTAGCTTCTCCCCTGAGAGGAACTGACACATAGATATATGGTGTGAAGTTCATGTACGTAAACGCCCTCTGTAATTCATAACTCCACGTGTGACATAGCACCTGATCATGTGCTCACTACGAGCAAAGGTTCTTATTATAATTTCTCTCCCTCAACTGATATCTAATCCCAACGCTCGTAATCGGGGAAGTATGCATCATGGATCCTCTCCACATAGTCCATCAGAACCGGATAACTCTTGACGATATCTCTGCTGACGGGGCAACTATTCACATGTCAGTTTCACCACAACAGGTTTTGGGGAAGGTTTGGAGATTGGAAACATACGCAGTGCAAACCAATGATCCAGTGATGAACCCGTACAGACTCGCATCTGCCTCCGTTGGCAGTGCCCCCCCGAGAAACCAGAATGGTTCCTTTCCCGTCCCCGATAACTTCTGTCTGGCTTCAAGGAGTAGCTCATCTACGGCGTCCCAAATTTCGCTTCGCAGCAGCGAAATCTCCTGGTCGTCTAACCTCCCCGAGCCCTGGCCATAAAGAGTCCTCAACAGGGTGCTTTGAGCGATCCAGCCAACCACGATCCGGATAGGCCAGGGAACGGCGGCAAGGGCACCATCTCGCATCGTCGCATAGTTGTCCTGCCATTTTTCTCTGACAGTGTAAAAGTAAAGCTTCTCTTCCAATAGAGCGCGGATGGCGAGATCTTGTGCCCTTTCCGTCGGGGGAAGTTTGGCATTGAGATCAGATAGGAGATCACTGGCGACCAGTTGCTTAATGATGAGCGTAGAGTCACCGAATTGCTCGTTCCCACTTAGTTGTATGTACGGGATCTTGCCTCTGGGAGCTGACTTTGGTGACCCGACTTCGAGTTTATAGGACACATCCTCAAACCGCAGTCTCGCCTCGAGTTTTGTGACAAACGGGGACCAGACATACGTGTTTGTTGCTGGTGAACCTCTGAACAGAGTAAGTGAGGTTGTCATGGTGAGGAGCGTAAACTTGGGATGACTAGCTTAGAGTAACCGCGACTCTCTTGATGAAATTATCCCACGAGTAAATTATAGATGACGTGTATGAACACTATCTACTCTCTATGCGACGCCTCCCCTTAGACATACATGCCGTCGAAGATTGAGTTTGGACTCACTCGCGTTTTCGCACTTTCAACATTCTCCGAAATGTGGGCCGCTATGGGAAGGTGTCGATCCTGGCGTGAATGTTAAAGCGACGATGATGCTAGTGATATCACGGCTATGATAGAAATGTATTAAACGGCTGGTGGCCAACCTTATCGCCTCCCCTCGCCTTAGGTGGATTTGGTTCTAGGACTCCTTGATCTGGTTAACAGCGAGCAGGGTTTCTAGAAGCTCGACAGGAATCGTGTTTGTGAAGGCACATAATAAACATAGGGATCTACAATGCTGCTATCATACTGCTCCAAATGCCCAGAAGCCTCACATTCCTTGGACAAGAGACCAGCTGCTCAAGGTTCAAACCACAGTCGAATCTCTTTCTGCCTTACTGTTCTCGATACCTAGTATGCTGAATACACATGTCTCCGCAACATGAAGCAACGTAAATCCATGAATTCACCTATCGTGCAGGAATTATTGGGCGCCCAACCACATCAAGTCCTGTTGCGAACCACTTCAAAATAATATGTCATTTGCTTGACACCCGGGGGACATTATCATGGACACAAGCCCCCTGCCAGCTGTACCGAGAACCATCATCGCAGCACCATAACATACTTTTGCCCCTGTAAAGAGTCCCAATTTTAAGCGCCTCGATGCATCTAAATTTTCATCCTTGACCTCTCAATTAAGGGCCGTGAGACTTGGCAGAGTGGAAAGCTGCCGTGCTGAAACCTCAGCACCTCGCCTTGATTTTTTGAGTTGCTCAGATTGTGTCGGGGATGTTCTCGTCGCTGTCAGAGACACTCTCGTCACCGCTGACCTCCGCGTTCTCCCGCTCCCTCTTCTCCATGAGGGCCTGGAGCTCGGCGTCGTCGCTCTCGGTAACGGCCTTAGGCTCCATCTTCACGATGAGATTGCCTCCGGCAGCCTCGATGTTTGTGCGGATATCGACAATAGCCTCTTCCAGACGGCTGATACCCAAGCTCTTGTCCAGGCAGGTGTTGGTCAAGACGTAGAGAGGGGGGGACACCAGCTTGACCTTGACCTGGGTCTCCTCGGTGTTCTTCTCCTCGGCCTTGCGGAGGGCAGTCTTGACGGCGTCGATACCCTCATAGCCGAAGCATGTGACTTCGATATCAGCACGAACCTTGGTGGGCTGGGGTGTGAGTCGCTTGCTGATGTAGAGCTTCAGCTCGTCAGAGACAGGCGTGCTGGGGAAAGTGATGTCGTTCCAGACTTCCACATTGCTAATCTCCCAGTTAGTACATGAGCCCCGCTTCAGCGCGCATATACGCAGGAGGTGAATACTAACGTGATGGAAAGTTTGAATGCATCGATCGCGTGGCCGAACTTGCGGTTTAGTGGCCACGCAATAGTCTCGTATAGGGTCTCGATGGGGGTGTTGGTCTTCTCGGCGACGTGTCGCATGATGGAGTGGACCATCTTGCTCTTGTTGTATCGCTCTTCGCACTTGACGATATCCTCGGGAGACACTCGTCTCTTTGAGAGATCAATATATCCTGCTCAAAATTAACATCCAAACTTTTAACTCGCCGCTGCCATGAACCACTGTGTTGTCGAGGGAAATAATCATACCCTTCTCCTTGTCTACTCTCAGCACCACCACAACCTCATTTCGTCCCACTCGGATGAGCTTCTGGATACTTCGGATACGTCTTCGGGACAGTTCGGAGAGAAGAATCATGCCGTCAATGTTGTCGTACTCGAGAAGCTTGACGTAGGCTCCCATCTCGGCGATCTGCCTCATGGTTAGATCAGCCCCTCAAGTGGCATGGCGACGATGTTCCGCAACCCACCTGCTTGACATTGACCATCACGAAGCTGTCAATCTCCGGATATTTCTCCTCGTAAAATCGGCAATTTGTTAACGACATTTTGGCGGTGTTTCCGGTCGCGCGACACTACAATGTTCGTTTGGGTGGATTGGGTATCGATTTTGAGGTGGGGGAAGTGTATCCCAGGTAAGACCTCCAAGCGATCAGTATTATATCGAATCTCGGCTCTGGATCGGAAGGTATAGGTGGCGGGATAAAGGAGGTTCGTCGGTTGGCGAAAAATCGAGGCCGTTGTCCCGTAGTTCCTCGTGTTCGTGATGCTTGAAGAAAACAGTTTTTGTGACTCCTCAGCCAGTCATGCCTCCCGCTGAATTTTGGTATTTTGAGCAGGCTTTCTGAGGGATGGTGGGGTGTGGCGGTGTGGCGGGGTAGTGTGGCTCAAAATTGGTTTCGAATTTCTTCCAGCCCCAAGACCTCCTTTCGCCTGTGGAGAAAGTTGGATCCGCAGAGTCGTCAGTTTGGGTAATCTGATATCTTAGCTCTGAGTTTCGAACATCCGCAAACCCGCTCATGATGTTCACAGTTTTATATACGTCTAGTGCAAGGAATAGCGGGATGGCAAGAGGTATTTTGGTAAGACTGTGCCTAGACATTAAGGTAAACCCAAGTTCAGCTGATGAAACATCAAGGTGCCCCCAGAGCATACCTACCCATATTAACGGCCTTCTTCTAGAGAATGGTGCAAGCATCGTGATAGATTCATTATGAATATTTAACTATCGACAAAATTTGTCTGCTTAATTGCGAGATGTCTCATGAGAGCCGCACTGAACGCCAGGTTGAATAGAAATAGTCCAACCTATAAGGGGAAGGTGGGGCGTAGCTACAGAGCGGTGACGGAGTTTCTTCCGCCCGGGCGACAGTAAAGTTACTAGCTGTAACCACAGCATGTAAACAATCTCGCCAGTCGCATTGGTTTGGAGGAACCCTAGCTTCAGCACCACAATTCAGTATGGCACCTGGTATGTCCTCCACCCAACTCCCATTATTGTTCGCTCTAATCTAACGGTTTTGGTAGCTCTGCAGTTCGAAGATCTCGTCCCGCCTCCCGGCGACGCAGTAACTGCGCTCAAGTTTGCGCCAACTAGCTCTTCAAAACTTCTGGTCTCTTCCTGGGATACGAATGTTTACCTCTACGACATTGCCCAAACCGAGATAAACCAGTCACCTCTCATCACCAAGTTTAAGCACCAGGCGCCAGTTCTGGATGTTTGCTTTGGCGACGATGATAGTGTTGCCTACACTGCAAGCGCCGATCGGTGTGTTAATAGGTACGAGTGTTTCCGGGTGCGTGGAAGAGGATGCTTGGAGCTTGGAGCTAACTCACCGTGGAAAGAATTGATCTCGAAACCGGCCAAATCAGTGTCTTAAGCAAACATGGGGCCATAGCATGTGCTGTTGTGTACAGCGCAGCCCACGGTAAGTCTAACTAAGCTGAACAATTTTAACGAATATGGGCTCTGACGATAGCTAAAAGGTATTCTTGTGTCCGCCGCATGGGACAGCACCCTCCATATTCATAACATTCGAGACCCATCCAGCTCCCCCGTCCGGGTGGCTCTCCCTGGGAAGCCGCATGCGCTCGCTATCAGCCCAAGCAAGATGGTGGTTGCTATGACAGGCCGCATCATCAATATCTATGACCTGAACGCGATGCGAGATCTTCTCTCCGCCGGAGGTGGCGACCTGAAGCCATGGCAGCAGCGCGAGTCTTCCTTGCGGTATCTTACCCGCGCCGTCGCGTGTATGCCCAATGACGCTGGGTACGCCACCAGTAGTATTGAGGGTCGCGTTGCCGTCGAATGGTTCGAAGACACAGCCGAGTCCCAGGCTCGCAAATACGCCTTCAAGTGCCACAGACAACCGGCTCCTGATGGCGATGGAGACATTGTCTATCCAGTTAATGCGCTTGTTTTCAACCCTGTACATGGCACCTTTGCCTCAGGCGGAGGTGATAGCTCTATCGCGTTATGGGACGCAGAGGCCAAGAGGAGGTTGAGGCAGTATCTCAAGCTGCCAAACAACGTGGCGGCAATGGACTTTTCAAACGACGGCAAATACTTCGCTATTGCGACGTGTCCTGGGTTCGAGACGGGCCAAGAAGATTATTCAGGAGCTGGGCTAACCAATGTGCAATTCCGGATACTAGGCGACAATGAAGCCAAGGGGAAGTCATCAAAGTAAGAGTCAACATGGTGTTTGGTGTGACTTCGTTTGGGAATGGCGTTTTAGGTTGATATATGGTCGCAGGCTTTCTGTTGGTCACCGTTTTGGTTACCTACAAGGCATTGACGAAAAGTACCACAGTAATTGTTGCGTAGATATCCGCACAATATTCAAATGAAAGGCCGAACCATGCATTCGTTCTGTGAGATGTCCTTGAATGAGTTCATCAATTTTATGTGGGCATCGTATCTCATATTGCCTCCCTCCCATTGGATTCGGGCGTGTATTATCATTTCGTGCGATGAGGAATCGAAGGCAATATCTGGCCCAACCGGGCTCCCATAAAAATGGAACTTCATGCAACCCTTGCCAGAAAGTGGCTCAGTGATGGCGGAATATGGGAGATTGATTGAAGTTGTTCTATCTAGCAGTGACTTTGCAAATCTATTTCATTACTTTGCTTCCGGGCCATCGAACCCATCACAACCTCGAAGTTGTTGACTGCTATGGGGAACAATTGTTGGGTTTCGAGTTGGGAGCTTGTAGTCAATAATGCGGACGCCGTGTCGAAAAGTGAAAATGCCACACTTTTTGATGTCTCGAGGCGCATTAGGCGGTACGGGTTTGAGTCTCTTGGGTTGGGAACGGTTGGATGAGCTGTTTGAGCCTTTTACAAAATCAGAACTCGTAAGCCATTCCAAATAGCCGCTGGAGGCAGTGCTGTGTGGATTACCTTGACTGGAGTGGTTGAGGGCAAATTCTTCATCACTGATTCCTTCCAATGACCTCTTCCTACGCATAGTTTTATTTGTAGGTTTGATGGAGGCCAGCTTTTCCGAGGTATTACTGGGTAGCTTAATATTGAAGTGAGATTCATTCGGATGTGAGGATATCTTGTCCTTGCTTTCCTTTCTTGAAATTGAAACCTTTCCATGCTCGTCGAGACTAGGTCAGGTTTAGCGATTGGATAATGGCGAAAAGGACGGAAAGATATACACCCTCGTAGGATCCCCTCCAACTTCGCAATCGTAATTCATCTCGTTTTTCTGGGACGCGTGCTCTTGGGTTGAAACATTCGTCCTCGACGAAGGGTTGGGGCTTCGCAATTTTTCCTCGTCGTTCTCGAGGAGACTGACTCTTGCCGATGATCCGCAGCCGTGTGTTTGAAGGAGATCAAGATCTGGTAGATTCATTTTTGCCAAGTTGGGTCTAGAAGAATATGGAAGAGATGTGCATGGCGATATGGTAGGTCTGTCTTTGCTTTTGGTGGCCCCATGCTTGGAGATGGGCAGTATTTGGGAAGGAGCGGAGGCAGGAACTTCCTGCTTTGCAATGCGACGCCTTCCGGATTCCTCAGGCAGACACTCAGATGAGTGCTAATCAAAGCGCTACCTTGACCATTGGGCATAGGGTCTCGGGGTAGGTACGTGCTAATTGTAGGACTTAATGCGCCTTTATATCATGATAGGGGACGGCATGTACGCAACAGATGATTCCGGGGATGGAAATCATGAACCAAAAACGGCGGCATTGTTGGACCTTTGATTCGTATAACAGATGATTGTGTATACTAAAATACTACTAACACTGGAAATTCGGATGATAGGGAAGTTTCATTTGCTTGTGTTGATATTTGCCGTCGATCACTACATTCTGCCGCGAGGTTTTGAAAACCTTAGGTTTGGGGCTCTTCTGGCTGCGAAACCATGTCTATTATATTCGTCGGTTCTAGCCATTGGCGCGGTGATAGGCTATGAATAGGTTAGTTGGAAATTTGTATAGAAGAGTTCGCACCAAATGTATCTGACGTACTGCCGGTTCTGGAACGAAGTCGAATGTGCCCGCCATTTCCAAGAAGCTGACATTCTGGGGAGTCTCAGGGATGTCATTTTTCCAAAGTAAAGAATGGGGAAAGCCTAGATCAAAAGGGATTGCTGAATCAACCGCCTTGATATTTTCTGGATCAAGCTTAACGACGAGGGCTTGGATATATTCTTTCAGGTGATTGATCCCCCGTGCCGCGATCACTGGGAATACGTATGGCGCTTTGTGTATGATATATGACAGTGCGATGCACGTCAAGGTGGTGTCGAGCTGAATTGCAAGATCCTCCATTGTCTTACATATCTTCACTTCAGGATCGTTGAAGTTGGAATAAAGGCCATCTTCGTATCGTCGCTGTTCTGCCATTTTGGACTTCCCTTTCCCAAGCGCCCCCCAAGGCGTGATCCCCATACCTTCGCTCTTGCACATTGGAACAACATCGCGTTCCAAATCACGACAGGTCGCAGACCACAGACCCTGATAAACGGAAAATTGACGAAGGCCATGGTGCCTGGCGTACTCATTTGCCTTGCTAAAAGTTTGGTTAGGTGAGGATACCAAAAGAGCGAGCAGGAAGAAGGTTTTTGCCAAACCTTACGACCCAGGCAGGCGTGTTACTGGCACCTAGATATAGAACTTTCCCCATGGCAACGAGATGGTTGAGAGACTGCATCAGTTCCGCAATGGAGGTGCTGTAGTCCCACTAGTGTACGTAAAGCTGTCCTAAGGATGAGACCGAGAGAGAATCTTTTGCATGAAATCACTGGAAGGCCATACCACGTCAATGTAGCTCGTTTGAAGATTCTTCAAACTTGATTCAACCGACTGTATTAGGCTTTTGGTTCCGTTGCCTGCGTAATTGGCCATGATAGGAGGGTGTGCTGGCCCAGCCACAAAGTTGGTTGTGTACTTGGTCGCGATGACTGTACTCTCCATGTTAGTATTTTGTATCAAATGGGTACAATAACACGGATCAGGAGAAAACCAAACCCATTTGGCCACGAACACCTCGTTTTCTCATCCAGTCGCCGACCCATTGCTCCGATTCCTGAAATTGATAGTTGTTGGACGTATCAACGAAGTTCCCTACTGCGTCTCAGTATAGCAACGCAGCTTTGATGTAAGAAACAAGGCGCATACCACCCTTAGTTTCAAGTTAGAATCTATGGTATCCAGATTGGAGCTCCGCTTGAGTGCTTACCTGAGAGTAAAAGTAGTCAAGAAGAGCCTCGACTTCACGCTGGCTACGGTCTCCCATCTGGTCCTTCCTGTGAATAACCATATTAATCAATTAGCCTGTATGCGGCTCTAGGAGCAAAAATTCGACATGATTCTCACCATGCGTTCCCGAAGCTCATTGTGCTCAGACATAGAGGACTGACTTTTACGGCAGCATTCGGCGACAGCAAGCGATACCGGGCGAGCGGGCTAACGGGAGGAGGGGCTAAAGGTGTTGCGGACATCATTAAATCAACATGGGAAGATTCATGGCGAAATGTGGGAGATGGACAAGGAAAAGAAAGAAACCCCTTGGGATTCTCTACACGAAAGTATTAGTACGTGTCGACAATTCTGATTGAGACGGCAGTCACGATGGTGTTGCACGGGCACTCGGCTTAGGGCCAAGGTATATTGATGTATTGATGTCGGCACGTATTCTCGTTACAAATATCGTTGCAACTTGCCCAAATAATTCCTAGCAAAATCTGGGTATCATACCTATGTAGAAACTAATTCACTTGATTCTCGATCTACAGTGCTCAGCAATTGTCAAGGCTGTTGCCCTGAAAGATGCCAGCCATCATTGGTGGTTCGGTGAATCAGGCCATTAAAAAATGGAGAGGCCTATGATTGGGTGGATCCCTGCCCGCTCCAGCCCTTACATAATAAGCCTGGCTCCTACTTTGACTCGTCGCCCACGATTGTTGGTACTAGATAACCTCATTGACGACCGGCTTTTGGCACGACATATACATTTCCGACCTTCTTTACGCCCAATTGGACCCCTTTTTACATCTGCCCATCGGCTCTGGCGCTGGGATGATGGCCACTGACAATGGTCTCGTCTAAACCGGTCCCTTCTCGGGCCGCGCTTAATGCTCTTCGAGGCCTAGTTTTCACGACATCCTGCTCAGTATTTATTCTTGCCGAGGAACGCAGACAACGCATGCGGATTGCACGATCTGCCTTCGACAATGCACGAAAACTACACACTGTGAAGGCCCGCCATAGGCCCGCTCTCCTTGCTGATACAAGGCTATCGGACGAAGACTGCGAGGCTCTATTAATTGAGAGAATCAGCAAACCCGAACGACGGAAGCGTCGCCCACGGCTTCGTTCAAGATCCGATGACTCCGATGCCCATAACAAGGAGAAAAATTCAATGCAGGATTTGGAGATCAGGGGAAACAATCGAACCGACTTGCCTTCTCGCTCAGCTCGTTCTTCAACAAGTCCTCGAACCACAGTAGACTTGCCGATTATTGGACAAAAGCCTGGTGCACCTCCCATACGCTCAACTGTGTCTTCAAGAGACACGTTCAGTAGGCCTAAACTGGGCAAGCCAATATCTCCCGCTTCTCAAAGTTCCCGACCCAAGGTTGCACACGTGAATCATCATGCCAAACCACGCATACCGGCAGATTTTCAAGTGGGCATGGCTACCTTGACAGCAGTGGCTCCATTAAGCTCCAAATCTTATGAGCATCCACATGTGGGAGCCCCTTCCACCATGGATTCTTCATTGACCCAGGCAGTCACGGATTTCCTGGGCCGTGCATCTGGTGTTGACACCTCATTTGATTCCACGATATTGCCCATCTTGAACAAGCTCTTGGTCGAATTTGATCCTAGGGACTCGTCAGTTGCTGGCACAGCTTCAAGGCTAAACATGGCGCTGGAGATCTTCGAGAAACTTTCGAATGTTACTGCGACAGGCTTACATGCGGATGCCATGGAGGCCAATTCTGTTGCACTGATCAAAGTTGCGATTGTCCTTGGCCAACATGAACTTTTAGCATTAAATCGTACGCGTCGTTTTCACAAGGATGTCCACAGGGTCCTTGCTGTCGTCTTGGACTGGATGATGGAAGCAAACATTGCAGATCGTGTACCAAGTTTTCTTGGCGAGTTTTGTAACTCCGAGTGCTCCGTCGAACAATTGGATCCTAAAGCGATTTATCGTATCTTGGTCTGCCATTCGACTCTCTATCAAAAGCCGTCTCGGACCATTGAATTATACCATATGCTCCATTCGCCTAGGCTGCCTTCAAGTTCTCAATCCACGCTTGAGGGAGACTTTGAAACCCGTCAACTCATCAGTTATCTTCTCCAAGACGAGATGCAGCGCCGTGGCATATACCAAGCTGTCCATTCTCCTGCAGCATACCAAAGCGGCGCCCAAAGCGACGGTAGTGAGGCTAGCCGACGGCAGTTTCAGGACATTCTCGCCAACCTTGTGGACACGTGCTCCAGACGGCATGCGCCGGCCAACTTCGAGGCCATTGTGCGTTATCTGACCCAGATTCATGGCCTAGAGCTACAGGGTCGATGGGTTTACTCACTCCTTACGCGTTATTTCAGAAGCAATGGGCTTGACACGGTGTTTTCCTGGATCCAATTTTGTCTTCAGAATAACTTTCGGGTAGACGACGCTTATATTCTTAAATTCTACCAGAAATGTCACACCAATTGGGACATGCCCTGGGAGAAAGTCAAAAAGCTCGCTTCCTTGTTACGAAAAGCCAACCGCAATTACACTGTTGCTGACTGTAATAAAGCCATTTCCCCAAGTGCTGAGAAGGATGGCACTCCCTCAAGAAGGCAATCTGTGCCAGCACGCGAGGATTGGGAGCGTTTATACGTCCGAGTTGCTCGGGAATTGGTTCCAAGCCCTCTATCAAAGGAAGAGGCTGACGTTTTTGATTCTATGCAGCGCTATGCACGAGAGTGCGAGTGGCCACTCGTTTGGGAATCTTATGAGAAATTCCGTTCTACCAGTAGCCAGAAATTCTCCATACGATGTCTTCGACTTGCAGTTCTTGCTCGAGTCAGGCTGGATGGCGATACCACGGATAACGCAAGTAGACTTCTCTGGTCCTGTTCTCAAGGCCACGACGTGAGCGACGCAGCAACAGCAGTGCTAATGGCGAAACTTGCCAACGAAGAGCGTCCAATATCCATTATCCGCGACGCTCTTGATCGTGGCTTGCGTGTTCACGACATGGTCTATAACCTGGCTGCACGGAAGACCATCGCACTGGGGCACCTCGCAGACGCGTTGAGAATTTGCCAGATGGCAATCTCGCAGAATGGCTGTGGTGATTTCTTGTATCAAGAGTTCATATTCCTGAACCTTGTCTCAATCCACATCTTACAGCTGCATTATTCAGACTTGAAATTACTTTTGGCTGCTCTGATGGAGAAGAAGCCTAACTGGGTCGGCACGGAAGCTACCAAGCGCACTCTTAAGCTGAACATGAAGACAGTAGTGAAGCGGATTGCTATGGCTTCTGGATCTGCTTCTAGCCCACACCAGGAAGCCTTATCTTTCTTAGACATGGCTTTGCAATTCAATTCAGATTGCACTGAACGTTACGCCCCGTCAACTAGGAGCAACGCCCACATCAATTCAAACATGGGCAACGTTTTCCTATCGGCATCTGAAGTTGTCAGCTCGCGGCTGTCCAAGGAGATCAATAATGGCTCAGAATTATCGACGTTGCCAAAGGACGTTGGCGATGCTCAGCAGATCAGCGAGTCAAGAACAGGCGATACAATCACCTCCCACAAGTTGTCAAACCCCTTGGACAAAGAGGGCGCCATAACCGGTCAACCCCAGGAGACGATTCCACTGGGGCTGAATCAAAAGCCGGTTGATGAACTTCAAGAGAAGAGCAGTATTCCAGCGGAACAGAAGCCGCAAAAAAAGGCTGCGCCACGTCTCAACCCAAACTGGGATTACTTTTCTGAAATGGAGGGCACCGCCGTCCCTAGCAGAGATATATTCCCAAAGGAAAAGCCAAAAAATTCGTCTCCGAAGCAGAATGCGAAAGACGAGGATGTCCCCACGAAACTTAATGGCGAAAATGCGCGTGAGGTATCATCCGGCATTGCGAGCAGTGATTCAAGGAGCTTGTTGACAGGCGAGAAGAAGATGATGTACGAGTTTCTAAGTTTACAACCACGGGTCGTTCCCGGCTGGTCTCAATGTGAGGTAGGACACGAGTCTTGAAACACTGGACGGGAAACCATTCATTTCGCATGTATGCAACTTTCAGGAACATCTATATACCTAGCATACACGCCCTGGACGGGCACAATACATATTTACTGAATGTAGTTACTCATATTTTCACGTGTATCTTTCCACTAGGGTGTCGAAAATGGAAGGCTCATCGGCAATGACTTGGTGCTCATTGGCTCGATTTGGGATGTGCCGCGTGGGAGTTGGTGCGACTCACCACTCGGGCGTCCAAGTGTTTGGTGGGGGTGGCTGCTTATTAAGATCGTACGATTCAAGGTTGCGGTGCCAGAATCACATGCCCGCTGATCAGAGAGTCGGGCGGGCTGGCAGCCAATGGGCGTCCACGGTGGCGGGGCGGTGAGGGCCATAATGGCGCCACTTACCTTTCGCCTAGGTGTTAGCATCCCTGCAAGCCAAACTTTCTGTAGGGGTAGATTTCAGGGTCAATCTCGCAGAGCACAGAGAGACCAGGCTGCTCACGAACGACTTCGCCAACCCATATATTACCACTCTGCCGTCTGCTTGCCCTGACGCATCCCCACCCGGCCTGCTTCGAGAATAAGCGTGACCTCGACGGACCCGACAAGAGAACCAAGTCGGTGTCTTCGGGACCATTTCGCCCGCAAGCAATTGGATCGATCGCATGACAGACCCGATGATTTGCTGTCCCGCATGTTAGAACTTTTTGCCTTGCTCGAAATCTCAACAACTTGCCTCCCGGTACAGCCGAACGCTGGTTCTCGTCTGACCATCCGTCGTTGTTCACGTTTGCCAAGCAGAGCAGCCGAAGTCGCTAAGCTTGACCCTCCTCGCCCCTAATCGACGTCTGGAGACCACAACACCCCCCTTTTCCCGACCACTATGGCGACAGAATTTACCGCCGACTATCGCGCAGAGCGCCGCGAAAAATTCCACGAAGCTGAAGTTGTAATTGTTGGCGCTGGTGTCTTCGGCTGCGCAATTGCTTTTTCATTGGCAAACCAGGGACGTTCCGTCCTACTCCTTGAGAGATGGATGCACGAGCCTGATCGTATTGTTGGTGAGCTGATGCAGCCCGGCGGTATTGCAGCCCTCAAGAAATTGGGCTTGGGTCATTGCTTAGAGAACATCGACGCCATCCCCTGCTACGGATACTGTGTCAGCTACCACGGCCAACCGGTGCTCATTCCATACCCAACATTGGACGAAGATGGCCAGGTAGAACACCAATGGTCCGGTGCAGGAAAGGAAGGAAAGAGGCCCGTTGGCCGAGGATTTCACCACGGAAAGTTCATCATGCAGCTTCGAAAGTCCTGCTTGGAACATAAGAACATCACAGTCGTTGAGACGGAAGTCGTCAACGTTGTGCGTGGTGACTACCAAGACCAGATCCTAGGTGTGGAAACAAGGACGGTGGACAAAGTGACGGGCGAGAAGCGTGCCGACTGCTTCTTTGGCCAGCTCACTATTGTTGCTGATGGGTATGCTTCCAAATTTCGAAAGCAAGTTATCGACACCACTCCCGTCGTGAAGAGCAAATTCTACGCCCTCGAGCTTATTGATTGCCAAATGCCCCAGCCTGGGCACGCCATGGTGATTATCGGAAACACCTTCCCGGTTCTCCTCTACCAGATTGGCACGCACGAGACCCGAATTTTAATGGATGTTCCTACGGAATTGCCCGAGGCCAGCCCATCGGCTGGAGGTGTCCGAGGTTACATTCAAAACTGCGTTCTACCCGCACTTCCAGACGCCATTCGCCCATCAGTCGAGAAGGCATTGGAGGATGGCAAGATTCCTCGCAGTATGCCGAACAGTTGGCTCCCGCCTTCCAAGCAATCCACAAACGGTCTGATTCTACTAGGCGACGCTATGAACATGCGTCACCCTCTAACTGGCTCGGGTATGACTGTTGCGTTTAACGATTGTCTCATTGTCTCGGAGCTCCTCCACCCCGACAAAATCCCCAGCTTTGAAGACTCTCGAGCGATTAAGAATGCCATGGATACTCTCTACTGGCGCCGCAAGAGCCTGACGGGAATCCTCAACGTGTTGGCTCAAGCTCTCTACGCTCTCTTCGCCGCAAACGATCGCCAATTACGCGCCCTCCAGCTGGGTTGCTTTGGTTATTTTGAGCGCGGCATGACCGATGGTCCCTCTGGTCTCCTCGGTGCTGTCATCCATCGTCCCATCGTTCTCTTCTACCACTTCTTCTCAGTCGCCTTCCTAGCCATCTGGCTGAACGCCTGTGCCGTTATTGGTGGACCCTTAGGCCTGTGGAAGCTCCCGTTGGCTTTCATTGACGCGATTTTAATCCTCTGGAAGGCTTGCATCGTGTTTCTGCCCGTAATGTGGCGTGAAGGTTTCCAGTGAAACCGTCATCCCTATATCCTCCAGGCCTTTCCTGTCCCTCTTCATTCATTTCTTCAAATTTTGCACTCTCCCACGCATCTTTCTATTTCTATTTTGGGCTTTGGTGTTTTAAGGCGCCCTGCATGGAAAATATGACCCATTTAATGGAGCGGCTGTTGTCCTCCCTATACTTTTTTTAGTTTGATATTGGTGTGGTGGGAGAGCAAAGCACTGCCTGAACCATACAATAAAGAAAATGGTTCTGATGTGAAGAGAAGTTTCGAGGTAGCCGTTCATTATCCATCCTACCCCCCAAAAGAGAGAGACTCCGCCACAACCGTCTTCCTCACACATCCTTTTCCAAATCTACAAGAAAAGACTTTCCCTCATATCACTTTTATTGTTTCTCGCTTCTTGGATTTAAAATAGACTTTTCTCACGGCTCAGAAGCAAAAAAAACCTTGGAACAAGAAAGAGAGATCCTTGACAGACCTATGGATAAGCAACATGGAGAGATCATTGTATTTCTTTCTTTGTTTTCCACCTTCTCATCAGTTTTAATCCCTAATGTCAAGCAGAGAGTGCAATGATCCCTGACTAGCAGGAATTTGCCAGCTATGAAGAAACGCCGCATGCATGATGCCCGGAAAAAAGGCTCTTTTATTTGTTTGTCATGGTAGCCACCTGTATCTAGCATGTCTATAAAACCTTGCCTTTTTGATATAGGTCTGAATACACCAGACTGTACTGTTCCATCTTAACCTTGTTACGCCGCGCCAGATTGCTTGTAGAAATAGAGAGGAAACGAAATACGTTGCAAAGGATCAAAACTAGGCAAGAATAGCGGCCACATTCGCCAGTGCTCTGCCTGCAAAGCCTTGCCTTGTTTGGAAGCGTGCGTGAATGTCCACTTGGAGTATTCTCATGCAGTCTAGGTCAGCCGTCTTCTATACACGCCCATCATCCAGCTGGCACGCAAGACTGCCAGGCCAATGGCCATCTTGATGCTGTCCTGGATGACGTTGAGCTTGCTGCCACCGACCTCATGCCACTCAATGGGGACTTCTGCAACCTTGATACCGGCACTGCTGCCAATGACCGTGCCATCGGCACTGTGAATGGGAATGGAAGGGGCAGACTCAGCAAGCATCAGCATCTCGATGTCGAAGATCCAACCCTCCGTGTGCATGTACGGCACGATGTGGGGGAGGGAAGCGCGGGTGAAGAGCTTGAAGCCACACTGCGTATCACGAATACGGGATGTGGCAGGTGGTGTTAGGATCATGAGAACGAGGTGAAAGGAGCGCATCAAGAAGTTTCGCAGGGCAGAGCGCTTAAAATAAAGAAGTCAGAAAGTCCATGGGTACGGTTTTTGAAGGAAATGGTTTAGTCTCACCTTAACAACTGCTTCACTGCCAACGAGATGGGCCCGGCTTCCAATTGCAACACCACGATGGGCGCCATCCACGACCTCCTCACAGCCCTCAATCAGCTTGGCAACATCGCTGAATTTTGAGGCGCCGTCCGCGTCAGCAAAGAGCACATATTCTCCCCTGACATGTCGCAGACCGTGGGTGACACCGCCTCCTTTGCCTCTGTTCCGTTCCAGCGAGACGACTCTCAGCACGTCGTGAAGCTTGTTTTCGCGGGAAAATTCAAGGGCAACGTCGACAGTCTTGTCGGTGCTGCCATCGTTCACAACAATGATTTCGTATCCGGCGGCCTTCCCATCCTGCGCGTGGCGAGCAGCGTGACGCTTGTTGGTCTTACCAGCAGCACCCTTAGCATTGCCAGTCCGTCCGATGTTCGCATCGAGCCATGCAACAGCTTCCTCGAGTGTTGGGAGAATACGGTCCTCCTCGTTGTACGCAGGGAAGACGACGCTCAGTCGCACCTCGGCGGGCTCAATGGATCCGATGTCAGGTGTTGGGGAAGTGTCGTCCTCGGCGGTCTCGGAGGCTTGGCGCTCTGCCAGCCAACGGTCGTACCAGCATGGGAGCTCACGTGGGGTCGAGGGCTTGCGGGAGGTAGACTGGCTGGTGATGTATTTCTTCTCCGAGGAGAGCACGCCTCGCGGCTTGGGCGCAACGATGTGGAGGAAGATGAAGAACTGTTGATGTTAGGCTCGTCACCTCGTTGTCGCCTCTGATAGGGAGGCGTCGAATCTACAAGGTGGAACTTACCAGCGTCTGCGCGACCAGTGCAACTACAGCGACGCCAGCGAACTGAATGTGCACCGGGACCGAGTTGATCTTCTCCATCAAGAACTCGAGCTTGGACTCGAGGATGTGCAGTACAGACATGGCTTCGGAATGCGGGCGGCTTCTGAGGCCGCGTGGTTGTAATGAGGGAGTTCTATATCAAAAAGCACATGCCGAAAGTGAAAGGAAGGGAAGGCTACGTGGTGTGGGAGAAAAGCCAGCGGGAAGAAAAGAAGTTGAGGGTGGTGAAACGGTGACGTTGCGCAGTTGCGTAGGTAGGTACTTGTTGGAGACAGTTTGCAGCTGTCGTTGCTTAGCGTCTTAGGGGGGTCCAAGCGTGGATGCCGCGGTTTAGCGCGTCCGAGGCGTCGTTCTAGGTGCCGTTAGGTGACATCACACCCCCAGGCCCCTGGCTCCAGGGGCCCCAACCCATCAATTGATCTCCTCCAGGGCTCTGTTAGGTCCACCAGACCCGTCTCTATGATGGATCTGAATTAAATGGTGTGTAAAGCACCGCCTTCGATTCACGTAAAGTGACTCAAGTATTGGATAATACTGCAGGTAATCGTTCTCGAGATTGTCGGTATAGCCATGTTGAAGTTGATACTGCCAATCAGAGTGCTTACGAATGGTATAATTCAGGATGTACAATAAGTTGTTCCAAACATATGGTACCTTTGCAACAGGGTTTTGTTGCTTTTTGGCTAGGCGATTCTCATAGAGAGCTGTTCTTTTCTAGTTTCCTATCCCTGGAGTGAAGATTCCCAGTGCTCATGTCCCAAGTTTGCCTCACTCCGACCCAAGTTGATTTTAATGTTGGTGGCTGGCGTGCCATGTTTTGTGGCGTGCGCTTACATCTTACCACATGGGGCTTTGATACACCTGACGAGCCAGTGAACGATGCTACTAGTGAGTAAAAAACAATAGGTCAGGGTTGATATAAATAACATTCCTTAAACTTTCTCGTTGAGGCCAAGAGGGTGGGGGACCTAAACAGGGGTGCTGAAACTCTGAAGATGTCTAAGACCGCGGGGTAGAGGGGCAATGAAGAATGTCTCGATCTGCTCAATTGGACCTTCTGATTGGTCGAGGAGCATGGCTCAGCTCGGCACACGTCGTGTCGCGGTGCTTAATCTTGTCTGGAATTTGTCGTTGAGCAGACACCTGCCTATTACCGGATATTTGGCTCGGTGTGAGAATTAGAACACCACATCTTGCTCTGCCAAGACAGTCTCAACGGTGTTCCCGGATGTAGCACCTGGTGCATCTTCTCGATCATCAATGTATTCATCAAAACATAATCTGGCGTCTAATAATGCCACCATAACTCTGCTGTTTACACAAATGGGAGACAGTAGAGAAGAACAACAGAACAGAGCCTCCATGTATAGGTAACTCAGCAAATAACCAACCAACCAAATGACACCGAAATCCCAGGATTGCACAGGCCGTTAGAATATAAAAATCAGAGATCGAAAGCCTTGGAAAAAAGGCAACAAAGGTAAAAATAAACCAAGCTCAAAAGTTTTCAAATCCCAAACCAAATCTATCTAGTAGCGCCACATAGGCTGCGTATACAAACAAGTTGGAGCATGGATCCTTATCATCCGTGCGCTTTCTCTATCGTCGATGCTTTTTCAGTAGCTTTCCGCCGCTTTTGCTGAATCTTTTTGTCTTGTGTTTTGGTGAATCACCAGAATCAAAGTCTGCAGCTCGCTCAGGAAATGTATTAACAATCTCGACCTTGCCATCAAGGTGCTTGCCTCGATTTTGATCATCTTCCCAAGGCGCAACGATATTCAATGGCAATGATGGAGGAGCCACGACCGTACTTTGGACATTAGGTTGGCTCTTTGTTGGCTCTATAGCCGGAACGTTAGGTTCGTGGTTGGAAGCTGAGGAGTTGCCGTTTGGCGTGGTGGTATGACTATCCAGATAATCGTCCGCCACAGTGGTTGCGAGGGCCAAAGGAGACGAAGGGTTTGATGTGGGCATCAGCCTTGTGGAGTCCAGCGTGAGTCCAGGGAGGGATGGGGCCGAGTTGTGGCGAGAAGTCTTGGTATTACGCACGGTCGTAGCATCAGGCTGGGTTGGGCTTGTCGCCGCATCATTTCCAGGACTTGGTCCGGGGGCACTGTATGATTGAGCTGTTACCAAGGAGGGTGTTGGAGTCGTATGAGAAAATCCTCTCATAGAGGGGGGGGGTCTCGAGTCTCGGGAAGAGGTCGACTTTCCATGTGCCTTTTGGGAGGTGGAATTGGATACAGCACGCCTGTCAAGGGACGCATCGGAAGTCCGCCTGGAACGGCTGGCAGGATGAAGACGATGGGGCGAGTCTTTGTGTCCATTCGATTGGGGCACAGATTCCCTTTGAGGCTTTCTCATTTCAAGTTCATCCTGGGAGCTGGTCTCGTCGCTGGCGCTCTCGGCGTGCCACTGCTCCTTGAAAGGAGCGGGCTTTGCATAAGCGCTACTTGGGGCAGAATATATGACGTCGCGGTTGCCATCCGAGTAAGGTGAGACACCAGAGTAGCTGTACGACTTGGGCATTCTTGCCCTGAGGCTCATTGGGCTTCCTGGAAATGAGACATATGATAGCGAGCTCCCAACGCGGGGAACAGTGGCCGAGGGCAGGCTCAGTTGGGAGGAACCTGATGCCATTGCGCTACGTCTTTGGTTATGCTCGATGATCGTGGCTCGATCGGCAGCCTCTCTCCATCTTGGGGGCGCACTGGCAAACGCATCTGTGGCTGCGTGGGTAGGGACATGGCGATAGGGCAATGTCTCCTCCTCTTTCTTCTTCTGCTCAGCTAACTTGGCATTTTGGTCCTTGGCGTCCTTCCGGGTTTTTCGGATTGTGGAGAAGATAGACATTGTGAAGATGTTTATGGCCCAACAGAGATGTGTATGATCAAAGGTGGATATGCAGCCTGTAGCTCATGCGAACGCTGCGCAAATTGATTCAAGCAGGTGAGACAGGGCTGTTGGCAGAACTGGCTCTGTAAAATGGGCCTATTTTCTTGATCACGCAATCAGATGTCTTCAGTTGTAATCCAGGGACTGGTTGTCGACGGTGCAAGGTCGATATCTTGGACTATTTTGTGATGCTCATGGTGGTGACTGAATTCTTGGAGAAGAGCACTGAGAAATTATGAACAGCTGATAGAGAGGACAGGTATCGACGAGAGCCCGCCCGGACAAATAGTGTAGCGAAACGGCAAGGGCCTTGGCGTAGAAGTGGGTGAAGGTGAGGGCAGCTGGAGACCAGGATATATCTGATTTAGCCGCCGGTTTACAACGGCAAGGGTGGCGCGGTTCTATACTGGACGTCTGGATTACGACGACAAGCAATAAAGCTCCAGGAATGTAACTATATTTGCGAGGATTGAGAAGCGGCTGAAAGATGGGGATTGTGTTGAATGGTAGGCTAAGTGTAAGCCAGGGCTGATGACCCAGAGATCCTAAGAGAGTGTTGTTGCCCAGTGGGGGACGGAAATGGTGATTAGGCGTGATATGGAAAATTGGAACAATTGAGAGAGAGGAGAAGACCTGGTTGTAATTGAGGAAACAGAAAGCAACGAAGACGCGCCGGCGTGAATATATGTTCAACGAGGACTACCTAGGTAGAGAGCAGGCCAGGGGAAGCGAAGAAGATGGAAAGAGGGGGACTGGGTTCATCCCTCTTGCCGCTCCCTGGTCTAGTGATGGGGGGAAACGGGGGTTCATGGTTTATTTATCTAGACACAGATAGCCTACTAGTACTTTATCAAAATGAGTTTTGACAAGCGAGGGGGAGCCAACGTCGACATGTCCCGATTGCTTGGCGAAGATGGATGGAGAAGATACGAGGCGGGCGCCGACGCGGCGTGCTCGATGCAGCCAGGACTCAGGAACCTACTGCGCGGCCAATGCAATGCCGAGCCCATAATATCATTTTACGATAGATGGGATGGGTGTTATCATGGGTGGCCCATGGCATGGATGGGCTATGGAACAGGGTGCAAGGGAGAAAGAAGATCCATGGATGGCAACCTAAAAGCTCAACACCGCCAGTTCAAGCCGCGTGAGTCGAGGCGTTCCAGCGGCCAGCGCTCGCCACAGCGGCCAGCGAGGCCTGGCTGGCAGCGTGTAGTGAGTGGGTAGGCTCTCTGTGTAGGGGGGGCTAGGGGGTTCGGGGCCTCCACCCGCGCTGCACGCTACTGCAGTCAGTGTTGTCTGCAGGCTGCAGCCACGGTCAACAGCGCGCAGCCCATTATCTTACCTCCCTCTCACGAGTATTGGAACCTTTGGCCTGGTAGATTGCTGCTTGGAACCGCCCGCCTGAGTACTGGACTCGTGTGTGTATCTACCTGCAAATCTTTTCTTTGTCATAGCGCAAAACATCCATTACGTTACAATGTAACCCTAGCCTGCTTCTTTGGATGAACATTTTTCTTTGCTTTGCTGGCAGCCTTCTTCCTGCTTCTCGGCGAATAGCGGTCCCCATTCTGTAGGCAATGCGATGCACGCCTCGGCGCATTGCGGACAAAGAGTCTGGCCACCTCAATGCTGTCAGCTCGTTGATAATGTCAGATTATCCATGATTGGACTGGTGTTTGCTTCCTCGGGTCGTCGTTCGTCCAGTTGTGGCGTCGATATCAAACAATCTCTTATATTAATGGTAAGTTATATGCAGCAGTAGGTAGACCAATATTGTCCATTACCTGGAAGCCCAGCAAATACGGACTCCATACCTAGTGCAGCAGAAGCTGCTTAATCAATAAGGTGCAGACCTTCCGCCTTGGACCCTCCTTAGTCTGCATTACAGGGATTCTTGATCCAGTAGCGGAGGACACTACCATCTCAGCCCATGTATGCTTCTTTGTTTAGCTGTCCGAACCGTTGCTGCCCCTCTTCAGCTCTGCCCATGTGTGCTTCTGCTTGAGCCAACCATCTCGGAGGATTGCTACACCCCTGCGCCGCTATCTTCGGGACGTTGTCCCATTCCGTGCCACCGAGAGATCCGGCGGTGGTCTTGGGTTTGGCCTATCGTGTGAAATCCCTAAGATGGTGTTCTCGGGCACACCATATCTTCACCCGGCTTTCGCAGCTAGATTGATTGATATCTTTCTCAGCTCTCGTTGACAAGGACACTAATCTCTTCGCTGCACTCCGGCATACACGAATATACCAAATGAAAGCAGGATTCGATTGTCAACCGATATTACGCCTCAAGACGTAACCGCCTATAATATGCGCATGGATCCGCCGTCTGATTGGCTTCCCAGGCGCCTGCTCCCTGGACGAGCTGAATATATATGAGGTTTCATGGCAGGTAGACATCAAGCCTCAACTGCAAGGCCTGCCTTCTGGCTTGTGATCATAGTCCAATACAAGCAGGGGCCCAGAACAAGGTCGATTTATTTTGAGCCGTGCTTGGCATCCTCCCGCCGCGCTGAAGGGAGCGTGCGTGTGTGCGATGGCATGCACATCCTGCACAGTCGGGCATTATCATTTCTCCTGTTTTCGCCAAGAGCCGCTCCCCCATCGATCATCAGACTACATCTCGGGACCCGGGAGCTTGACGATCTTGGGAAAGACGTTGGTGGCCGCTGGGCACTAGCCGAACTCTCTTGACCATGCTTTGGCTATGCTTTATATAGATTAATGCCCCATACAATACCCGTGGGATCGGACCCTGTCTCGGTAGCCCAAGGCCGAGACGAACCCAGATAAAGCGGGTGTTGAGAAAATGCCATTCTCGGTGGACAATCCCCAGGGTGGATGGGAGCATTTGCAGAACGCTCACGGGTCGTGATGTATGAATGTCGTGGTTACGTTACGTCTATTTATCCAAGCGGGCCAAGGTAGTTCGAGAAGGTGAATTATGTAACATCGGTGTGGCATGCCAACGAGAATTTGGTCAACTTACTGGGCCACGTGGGGGTCTAGCACACTAGCGGTGATCTAATATCGTAGTTCAATTATGCAGAAGCTCTGCGACCGGTTGATGATTAAAAGCCCAAAACCCGGGGGAAACGAACTCTTTCCACTCCTCGAGGATTCGAGAAAGACAGAAATGAAGAACATTGGTCGCTGCAGGGGCAGGATCTAGGCTAACTAGCAGAACCTTGCACCCAGTGCCAGACCGTACGAACATCTCTCCAGCCCAACATGCACGATGCCATGCGCCTAATGCGGTCGGACCCAACACGGAGGGAAGCACTCTATACTACAGGGCCATCGAAGTCCATCATCCACTCGCATGGGCGGAATGGGAATGGTAAGTTGGGCATATGTACCGTAATAGATCACCCCATGGGAGCGTACCCAAGCATGTATCCAATCAGAAACAGGGCCATCATTTCATGACATCAACTGGGCGGAGAGCGACAGACAACAGCGCTCTTTGGGCATCATGTCGGTTCCGAGACATCGGCATTCGGAAATGGCGTAATATATTCGCGGCAGAAGAAAACACACACACACACACACCAAAAGCTTCATGTCTCACACCAGAACGCCGTCTCGAGGCGTTGAGGTACTTGCCCCTTAAAAGCACGTGACCCTGACGTGATGGGGCCGGTGGCGTTTTGAGGCAACTGATAAGGCTCCCACGGCTAAACAGCGCACGAAGGGGAGTAAGACGCCCCCCCGACCTGCTTGCCCAGGATTCCCAAGAAAAACAGACCCTCCAGCCACATCTAGTCCCTGGCTCCACTGCCGCCTCGGTCGGCACCCAGGAGGAAAAAATAGAAGCCCAACTGCACCTTCGTGCTGCCGTCCGGACTGCCTAAACCCAAAAGCGACCCAGTCACGCGCATCTGCCCGCTACTCTGTCACATTCTGCCAGCCGGCTGCCACAATCGGCGGTAGACTTGGCTCCTCCATTGCTTCGGATCTAACTCGAGCATTGCCTCAGCCCCGCGCTCGCTTCACTTTATGCTGCACAGTCCTTCCTGGTGGCAATCGCGTGTTCGGCCTTCGCTTCTAGAGTCCCTGCTCTGGTACCTGGAGCCTCTGCTGCGCACAGGCCACAGCCCCCCCGCCTGCTAGCTGGCCTTCGCAAGCCAGCCTTTCGTTGGTCCGATCCCATCCGACACCACACACGTCGTCAATCCAGCCCAAGCAACAACCTTGACTGCACCACGCGCTGCAGTCTCTCCAGCTCCCGACCCCCCTCACGTACCCTGCACAACGTGTATGGCGCACTGAAGCGCATCGCAACTACGTCGCAGCAGTGCTCTTAGCCCGTCGTGTGCTGCGTTTTTGCTTTGGTCCTCCTCGCAGAAGCTCGCGCGTCCCCTCACCCAGGGCGCATCCAGGACGACGTCGTGGCGGCGCTCACCATCCTCAGCCACAACGAACCAGCTTCCGAACTTTCTCTCCAACAGCATCTCGACATCACCCCGAGCCTGGTAACATACAACTCCTACGCCACGGAGGGCGGCGACTCCGAGCCATTGATGATGGCACAGCCGGTGCCTCATCAGGCCACGGACAAGAAGCGCGTAAAAGTGTACGAGCTTAGGGACAACGACTGGTTCGATCGCGGTACCGGTTTCTGCACCGCGACCTTTGCTACTGTGCGTTCTGCCATCACCTCACCCGTGCTCCTGCCCTAAATTTTCCTGCTCCCTTTCCTTGATGCGTCCCCAGGCAACTCTGGTCGCGTGACTAACATTTTGTTTTCTGTTCGCAACACAGACCGAAGATGGCCGCAAAGACCCCCGAGTGATTGTCGAGTCTGAAGACCAACCCGAACGACTTCTTCTGGAAACGAAGATCCAAAAGGAAGATGGCTTTCAGAAGCAGCAAGGCAAGCCCAGCCCATCTTGATACTAGCACCCATCGGGCATATACTGACACACCTTTCTTAGACACTCTCATTGTGTGGCAAGAGCCTCGCACCGGTGTCGACATGGCCCTCAGCTTCCAGGAAGCTGAGGGCTGCGCCATCATTTGGTTTGTTTTGTCGCGCGCCTACTCCTGATTGCCGGATCGCTAACATCAACCTAGGCGGTTTGTCAGCAGTATTCAACAGACCTTCCACAACGCGATGGCCGGGACCGGTACGTTGCCTATCCCGTAGTAATGAAACAACGCGACCGGCTGACAAGAATCAATCTAGGAGAGGGCTTATCAGACGACCTCGCGATTGAGGTTCCTCCCACAATCAATCTTCCAAAGGCTGAGCTGGGCAACCTACCGGAAATCGAGTCCAGCATGCGCATCATGAGTTCTACAGCTAACGGACGTGATGCTCTCTCCAAATCGATCATGGCTGATGACTACATCAGCAAATTGATCCCCCTGGTAGAAATGGCCGAGGATTTGGAGAGTTTGTCAGATCTTCACCGACTTTGCAACATCATGAAGACAATCATCCTTCTAAACGACACATCGATTATTGAGCACGCAGTATCCGATGAATGCGTCCTTGGTGTCGTGGGCGCCTTGGAGTATGACCCGGATTTCCCAAGCCATAAGGCCAACCATCGACACTGGCTTGACAACAAGGGTCGGTACAAGGAGGTAGTTCCCATCGAGGATGAGCAAACGCGCCGCAAGATCCACCAAACCTATCGCCTACAGTATTTGAAGGATGTTGTGCTTGCGCGAATACTTGACGATCCTACATTCTCGGTACTCAACTCGTTGATATTCTTCAACCAGGTTGACATCGTCCAGCATCTGCAGTCTAACTCAAGCTTTCTTGCTGATCTGTTCGCCATCTTTGCGTCTCCAGTTCGCAACCAGAAGAAGCGCAAGGAGGCGGTGCTGTTTATTCAGCAATGCTGTGGTATCGCCAAGAATATTCAACCACCTGCCCGTCAGACGCTGTACAACAACTTTCTCTCCCACGGACTACTCCCTGTGATCAACTTCGGCCTCAAACATAACGATGTAGAGGTACGAGTAGGAGCAACGGACATCCTGGTTTCGATAATCGACCACGACCCTCAGATGATTCGACAAACTATTTATCGACAAATGCACGAGAACAAGCCGCAATTGACGGATTCTCTAATCGAGCTTCTGCTTGTCGAAGTCGATCTAGGAGTGAAGTCTCAAATCTCAGAGGCTATCAAAGTCTTGCTGGATCTGGGACCGCCAAACCATCCTGGCCCGGAGAATTTCCCCAAGGTCAATGGAGAGATGAATGGGAGGCCCAGGCCCCAGACTGCCATGGACCCTCAGCAGGAGGTGTTCCTAACGCGATTTTACGAGCGATCTGCACCCAATCTTTTCAAGCCGTTGCTTGATCTGGAACACCGAACTGATATGAATTTTTCCCCTCAGCAAGCGTCTATGTTCAGCTATCTCATAGAAATCATGTGTTTCTTGGTTCGACAGCATCATCGATTCAGCAGATATTTTGTTTTAACCAACAACATCGTCGAGCGAGTTGGTCAGCTTCTCAACTTTGGAGAGAAGTTTCTTCAATTAGGTATGCGCTAATTTGTCAACACACATCAAGTCCAATATCCTAACAATCTTTTCTTAGTTGCAATTCGTTTCTTCAGATCCCTGATCGGAATGCAAGAAGAATTCCTGATCAAGCACTTGACTGAAAAGGCAGTACTTGGTCCACTTCTCGATGTGTTGATATCCGCCGTGTCACGAGATAACTTGCTCAGCTCCGCCTCATTAGAACTCTTTGAGTACATTAAAAAGGAGAACGTCAAAGACTTAGTGAAGTACCTTGTGTCGAATTATAGGGAGAAGTTGCTTGGTTTGGGCCACATGTCAACTTTCCGCGATCTCCTACTTCGGTACGATCAAACACAAGGATACACTGTTAACATAGACTGCTTTTTGGAAGCTGAGGAGGATGTGGGTAGGAGGCCACCTCCAACACCCACAAACCGAATGATGGAGCACATCACCATGGATCCGGCCGAGGAGGAGTACTGGAATGCGGCATCCGACCCTGAAGACGAAGAGGATCACGGTCAAGAGAGAGGAGGCAAGTCCACAGCCAATGGCTCTTCAACCCCTCTCAAACCTTTGGTCGACTATGCCTCGGATGAGGAAGCAGATGAACAAGCGGAGGGAACCCCCGAGAAGGAAAAGGAAGGCGACGATGCAAGCAGCACTAGCTCTGGCAACGATTCGACACTCTCAGCAACCGGACCCCCTGAGCGTATCGCTGAGAAGCGACGACGCGAAGAAGCCGACGACGACGAGATTGGCAAATTAATGCAGAACAAGAGACGGAACAGCAGCTCGTCAGCCTCCAACGCCTCCGTTTCATCCAGCGTGTCACGAAGACGTAAATCCTTCACCGGCGTTTCGGGCAACAACGCCCCAAAGATTTCTATCAGTCTGTCGCCTGCACTCAGGACAGGCGGGGGTGCAAGGTCAGATGAGGACTCTTGATCTTTTGTGGTATCTTGCGTGTGGAGCTACGCAGCACCTTTTGCCACAAAGATTTGATGATTGCTTCTCTTCATGATTTCCCGTTTTATAATACATTTTCAACTCTTATTTGGCGAAGGCGCAAGGTGGAAAATTGTGGAATCGTTTGCTATATTATTCAAGGTTGTTTGAACTTTTGTACCGAGTTCTTAACAGAACAGGGGCAGGCATTGGACGTCCAACCGCGGGGAAGAGCTGACCAATACGAAGAAGACAAGGACTGGTCTCTCGTATCTGGATGGACTCGTGACAAATGCCTCGCCTTACTGGGAGAATGGAAGGAACCGAGGTCGGAGGGCGTTAATTCTGTCGCCCCGGGGAAGAGATTGGTGGTCTGTTAATCTCTCTTGCCCGGGACGGAAGCAGAGAGGGATGGGTTCGTTTTGACACATATATACCTAGGGCCATGATGGAATGGTCTGTTCTCCAGGCTGGCAGGGAACATAGGTTACTACTGTACTACTTTCGGTGGAGGAATCAGGGAGAATGAACAGGGAATGCCCAGAGTGTCCCGGAGTATATACCCCCGTTGGAGGCTTCTCTTCGAGTCGCCAAGAGTGAGCGAATGTACGACATATTGGTTTCGCCAAGTAGGGAAGTGTGCAAGGGACCTAGACTTGCCGTGACTGGACCAAGAAAAAAAAATTCAGAGATGGGGACTCGACTTGACATATAGGGAGCAAGGGGGAAAAGGATTGGATGCCCTAGGTCTTCTCCTATATCTTGGCCCTCCTTGTAATTCAGCTTCTTATCTAGTAATCGCATCAATGTCATCCGTAACGACGTATTAGACCTCTTCAAGAAAACGTTGGAAGAGAGCAAGGTTCACATATCCCCTTTTGAGTTGTATTCATTAGCTAAAATCTACCGTCATGTCTTCTTGAACTGTCGTGACCACTCCTCGTACGTCTCAATCATCTCCCGCGTGATGTTGCGAGGCGTCCTCTCCAAAGCCGCTACCAAATCCGCCATCTGAATCTCCAGCTTCTCGGTGCCGGTCTCGTCCTCGTCGTACCTATCCAGCACTGCCAGGCCAGCCTCGTTGCAAATCGCCTTGATCTCGGCACCCGAGTAGCCGTCGGCCTTGGCGGCAAGGGCTTGGACATCAACATCGGAGGCGAGGGCGAGGCCCTTCAGGTGCACGTTGAACACGGCCTCGCGGGCAGGCTGATCGGGGGGTCCGACGTAGAGGACCTGGTCGAAACGCCCCGGGCGCATGAGCGCGGGGTCGATGGCGGATGGCCGGTTGGTGGCGGCGAGGACCAGGACGCCGGTCAGGGACTCGAAGCCGTCCATCTCGGTGAGGAGCGTGGTGAGCATGTTGACGGAGCCGTTGCTCCTCGACGCGGAGGCTCCGCCCCCGGTGCCGCTGCGCTGGCCGCCGATGGAGTCGATCTCGTCGAAGAAGATGATGGAGGGGGAGGCGGCGCGGGCGCGCTCGAACAGGGTGCGGACCGCTCGTTCGGATTCCCCCACGTACATGTTGAGCAGCTCGGCGCCCTTGACCGCGAAGAAGTTGAAGGAGGATTCCGTGGCCATGGCCTGGGCTGACAGAGTCTTGGAGCATCCTGGGGGCCCGTAGAGGAGCAGGCCTTTGGGTGGGTGGCGAAGGACGTGCCGGCTCGCAGGATTGGTATTCTTGTTGGCAGACGGAGGTTAGGGACGGGCGAAGGGGGGTTGAGAACAAAGATGGGGGATAGCTTACCTTGGTGTTCTTGATCATGCGAGTTAGGACCTTCTTCAGGTTCTCCTGGCCACCAACATCTTGCCAGTGAATCGTGGGAGGCTTAAGGTTGATATCATGCATGGCTGTCGGGCGTGTGATGCGTAAAGCCTGTTCCATGTCGTCGCTTGTGAGATACTGCGGCCCGGCATTCTCAGGGTCAACACCAGCATCGTCAAGTCGGTTACCGAGAATCTTCTTTGCATTGAGGACGAGGTTGGCCAGGTCGTCTCCGTTGTACGCGTGTGTCTTCTGGGCCAGGCTGGATAGGGATGACTCCTTATCTTCGGGGCGGATAGGAGGGTCGAAGAAGTTTAGAATCTCCAGACGCTCTGTGGCTCTCGGGATGGGGAGAGCAATGTTCTCTCGGAAACGACTCCTCTTCTGCAGCTTTGGTGGGACGTCGGTCATGTAGTCGAGACAAGAAGCAATGACCACCACCCGAGGGAGCGCATTCTGTGCCTTGGCGGTGGCCGAAAGAGCATCCAGCTCCTCGGCGATTGCCTCGACGACGGCCTCCCTGTTTTGCCGGTCCTTTGAAATGAGTTCCTCGAGGGCATCTATCAGCACAATACTCGGCTGCTGCGCCTGGGCCTGCTTGAAAGTATCCTTGATGGCAACCAGTTTGTCCGAGGGCTTGATCCAGTGAACCTTCCCCCAGTTGGTGTCGGCGATGCGCTGCATGATGAAGGTCTTGCCTGTGCCGTGGCCACCGTGAATTACGAAGGCACTGGATTCGCGCTCATCTTTGACCCAGAAAGGGCGTCCGAATCCCCTCAGGAAGGCATTGATAATCTTGACTTGTTTCGCCAAACCCGGGACTTGGCTGACGACCAAATCGCCTGCGGGCTCAGTAGCGAGAGCTGCTGCGCCCGTGTCTTCCGAATCTCCGGGTGCGAGAAGTCGTACATTGCTGCTACTGAGAACGAACTTACCCAGGTTTTCTTTTTGCGAGTTCACAGATAGAACCTTGAACGACCGGCGAAGTTTATTGATGGTAACTCCCTCCAGCACCATGCCAGGGAAAATGAACTCAGCACGGTCTGGAACCTAGTCAGCTTGATAGAATTTCTGGAAGAAAGAAGAACAATTCTGAGTGGAAACTGGCTTACCTAGCGAGATACTGATCGAAAACTCCCAGCCAGGGGGGTGGTAGGCCTCGGAACCATCATCCTGTCCTGGATCGCCCGCCTCCTGCACAACAACGTCCTCAATGACTGGCGTTGCAGTGTCACTGGCTAGAGATATGCGAACCTGGTCTCCAATCTTGAAGCCAGTGGCATCTTGGAATGCCCGAGTCATCATCACGACATTCGGACTGAGATTCTTCTCTGGCAACACCCAGAGAGCGGCCTCTCGTCTAAGAGGCTCCTCCGTCTCTAACCTCTCGGCAATGCATAGTTTCCCATTGTCCAGGTTCCCCGTGAGCGAGATGAGCGAGTCTTTGCTCACATAAATGCGGGCCGCGCCGAGAAGGCTGGCTCTCTCGAGACTTGTGTTGGAGAGCGGACGCACCTTGGCGTCGATGGACTTCTTGACCATTGCTTCCCGTCCTCAGCTAACCCTACGGCGGAAAGTTAGAGAAATGGTTTAAATCTACAAAAAATCTCCTCTTTCTGTTTTCTATGGGAGAGAGACGTACCTCTATCTATTTGGTGGTGCAGTGAGGGGAAATAGCCTGGAGTGGATGGGAAGAAGTAGAAATAGAAAATGGAGATTCTTGTGGTCGATTCTCTTAGTAGTAGTTCAGAAATTTTGCAAGTTGAGCAACAGTCCAGTCAGTGGGTGCTGCCCTCCCTCCACTCCAGCTTTACATCTCGACATATGGTTTTTCGCTCATGATCAAGGAAGTAATATGAGGAAGGATTATATTTGGAATAAGTGTATCATCCTCGTAATTTTCCGACTGGCGACTAGCGTGATGGTGAGTGTATGTCTTAGGAGAAATCAAGCTCTTGCTCTCTCTGTGTGGCTGCGTCCAGATTTTAGCTACCAACGACAACCCACACAAACATCCCTGCACCACCAATCCAGATTTCTCGCCCTTCCACAGCAGCGAGAAGACGCGGGCAGAACGCCATCCAGCCTCGATGATTGCTCTCGTCCCCCTCATACCGCCCGCATGATACGCCCAAAATGGCCCGGCAGCCAAGCGACGACATCGTCGATCCGCCAGTGCGCCAACCATCATCATAGGCGCTTCATATCCTCCTCCAGCTCCGCTCCCCCTCCAAAGTTGCCCGATGGCCTGCAACGCCGAGACGAAGACCAGCAGGAGAAGCAGACCGTTCAATGGCCAGGGCTGAGACGCCGCACCCCTTCTTCCATCGATCAAGCGACGGCTCCGGGAGCCAACGCCCTTTCCTCGCGCTCGGCCCAGAGCATCGCGACGAGCATGCCCAGCAAACTAGCGATAAGCAGACCGCTCGAAAGCAACAAGAACATGCTCGTCTTCACAGGCCTGAGCAAGAACCTCGTCGCCAGCGACTTCTACCGCCTCTCCCCCGAGTCCCAGAGCCTGTCCGCCTGGGGAAGCACCATCAAAAAGGGTAGGTCAAGATCCAGCAACCCCACGACAATACTCCCAATTTGAAACTAACTGAGTGGTGGGAGGGAAACAGTCCAGCAACGCCGTGACAGGCTGACACTGGAGCCAACGGGCACCTACCAGGTCTCCTTCAGCACCTCCGAGGCCGCCGCCGCCTTCCACGACCGCATCGTCCGGCTCCACCAGCTGGCCAAGATCAAGAGCGCGAGCCAGAACGGGCTGTGGACGGCCACCGTCCCCAAGCACCTCGAGGTCCCCGGCGCCGACCCGGCCCAGGAGCTGGAGTCGTACGCCCTGCTCCCGCCCTCCCAGGACCTGCTCGTCACCCGCGCGAGGACGTCGCAGAAGAGCTGGGAGAGGCACCTGGGCGAGATCATCACCAAGGACTTCGGGCCCAAACCCGCCGCGGTCCTGGTCCACGCCGACCCTCCCGATCTCGCGACGGAGGATCTGCATGATGTCATTCTGAAGGACGGCGATAAACGAGATTCAAGGTGGAAGACACCGTTCCCAGTCTCGCTCATGGACGCCTCCACCGCTCAGAAATCGTCGGAAACGACGTCAGTGCTGGAGAGTCATACCTTGGACTCGCTGAGGGGCCGCTTCGTCCTGGCCTTTCCCAACGAGTGGGAGGCCAGGAGGTTCCAACGGGGCTGGAACCAGGGGCAAATTGAGGTTGCGTTGTCCAATGGCTTTCACAAGCAGCACCTTCTCAACGTCTCCTTCATCAACTGGTAATCATGGGAGAGGCGAGACCTGTACTATCATCCATCCTGTATATTTGTATATTTGTATATATCATAAGCACGTAGACATGCACACGAGACCCATATCAGTGTTGCTTCACTGATATAGGGCCCACCTACTCGAATCATTCTGAGAAGCCACATATTGTAGGAATGTATATTAGTCCCAGATCAAAACCCAGAAACTCCGGACCTTATTTGCTCTCTAAAGAAGTAGGAACAGAGACCAGCTGGGGGCGGGAGACACAGTATTAAGACATGACCTTGCCCGCGCGCCTCATCTTGGTGTCGCCCTCCCATGCCGCCCGCGACGTTGGCGCCTCGCCGTCACCCTCCAAAAAAAACCAGGTATCAACAACACACGCGCTCGCTTGAAGGATATCTCTCTCCGTGTAGCGAGCTCGAATCCTACACATTGAAATGATGGATCCTTGCTCCGTCGCCTCCTCGGCTCTAGCTCTCGAATGGACTGGACGCCATCCGCGTGTATATGCTCAGTGATTGATTGACTTCAGCTTGTCGCTCTCATGCATCTCATCCGTTCCACGTGAAAAAAAAAATCCCCCTCTCAAAAACTTGTTGACATCATAATCTAGCAGCACTTGCTGCCGCCTGCGTTTGATTTGTCGCCCACGTTGACGCCGGGGCCGCCACCTTGTTCATTCTTGGTGTTGTCTACGAGACGCTTCTTGATATCGGCAGCGAGGCTGTAGAATGCCTTGTCAATGTTGATGTTGCTCTTGGCCGAGACCTCGAGGAATGGGATGCCAAGTTCGTCGGCGAGCGCCTGGCCCTTTTCTGTGCTGATGACTCGCTTCTCTTCCCAGTCGCACTTGTTGCCGATCAGGATCTTGTTGACACCTTCGGTGGCGTGCTGTTCTACGTTCTGGAACCAAGTGCGGATGTCTAAAAGAAGGGGTATTCTCGTTAGCATGAGCTGCCAAACCATTCACATGGTCTCATTGTGTCGTGTGGATGTTGCGAAAATCGAATCTGTCCTGTTCGTGGGACCACAGATAGAGGCGGGGGAGGGTGGAATGTAGAGTGTTGGAATTGCACAGAAAGACATACTGTTGAAAGATCGTTCATCGGTGACATCGTATACTAACAGAATGCCCATAGCGCCGCGGTAGTAGGCAGTGGTGATGGTGCGAAACCGTTCCTGGCCAGCCGTGTCCCAAATCTGCAGCTTGACGCGCTTGCCATCGAGCTCAATCGTCCTGATCTTAAAATCGATTCCGATCGTGGTGATGAAGGAAGGGGTGAACGAGTCCTCGCTGAAGCGTAGCAGGCAGCATGATTTGCCAACGCCGGAGTCGCCAATGAGGAGCAGCTTGATCTAGAATAGGGGCAGAGCGCATGGCGCGCGGGAGAGTCAGTATTGTCAACCGCCATCAAAAGAGGGCTAGAGAGCGAGAAATGGGCTGATCGCGATGGCTTCGGAGGGGGTCTGGTGCTGCATGTGGGCAAGAAATGCTCACAAGCAGAGCCGAGGGGGAGTAGCGATGCGGCGTTGGAACGGGGAATGGATGGGTGGTTTGGGACAGATGGAACGGGGTGGGCGTACCAAGAAATCGTAGTTACGATTACTCGACATTTTGGGCGAGGGAAGTCGGCGGACGATAAGATACTAAGTGTCGCAATATGTTGGATGATGATATGCCGCAGTCGTTTCGAGGTCTCGCAGCGTCGGCGGAGAGAAAAGATTCGAGAAAGTTGGAAGACAAGGTGCGACTTAGGCGAGGTGGGCTGGGGGAGGTCGGACGTTTGAGGTCACCTAACTGTATGTACGGTGGGCGGTGGACGTGGGAGCCGGTGAGTGGGTTGGGTTGGGTTGGAGGCAGGCAAGAGTCAGGAAGGCAAGGCGGAGGTACCAAGGCAGCGCAGCACTACTCGTGCAGTACTTGGTCCTTGCAGGCAACAAGTAGCGGCAAGTAACATTGCTGTGGCCGATAAGTCCCTACCACTTGGTGGCTGCTAATTTGATAAAGGTGCACGGGGCTGGGGCGGCCAAGGTGTGGTGCTGGTCGTGCCCCGTGGCGATCCGCACAGGGCACTCTCACGTCCGTTACAACAAGGACGACTGCTGGCCTCCAGGGATCCACCGCTGTCAGTGTGCGCATGTGCTCTGCGTGCCTTGGACGACACAATCTCGCTTTCTTTATGACGAGTCTTTGATAGGTATTGTTCATTCATATCTATCATCTATCAGTCCTTGTTTCCAGTGATATTCTGGAATTTCCTCCAAACTTAATCTTCACCTTGTTCATGATGCATCTACTAGCAACGGGATTCACTAGCATTATGATATCCCACTTGGCTCAATAAGAACACGGTAATCGTATGCTTTCCGTCGGTTTCCAACGTCCTAATAGATCCATTTGGTATCTCTTGGTAGTATCTAGCTGTCTGTTTGTTCATCAAGTAACAACATTCGATGTAAGCTTGGGCATTATAAATAGCAGCCTTACTCCTCATATGGTCATCTATGCGTAAGATTCTGTTCAAACACCTCTCCGACAGTGCTCGTTCAGAATACTGATGCTCGTTCAGTAAATTTCATATTCTACTTGAATATGTAATTTGCACTATGACAGCCCAGTTTTCCCTTCGAGTCCATCACTTGCATATTCTGAAACGCCTAATAAATAGAGCTGGAGATTCTAAATTACGGCACCATGGCCATTCTGCATCCAATCTCGAATGGCCATGCAATAAATGATTGCCTACTAGGTAACTTATCTTTTAGTCCTGATAAGTTAGCAGGTGCCTGAAACCGTTCTTTCCGGCCTAGTAGGCAGATGGCTGGTGGCTGCGGTACGACCATGTACATGCCTCCCGCCACCCGACAGGTACCCCGACCATCACCCCAACAAGCTCAAGGGAAAACCACTTGACCATCCCGTGTGGCTGGTCTCGATTAACGTCATCCTCGTCCCAACCTGGAAGCGGAGGCGAATTCTACAGGCCGGGAAGGAAGTCACATGGAGCCAGCCATCCATTCTCTGCCTATTCTGACTCGGTTTCTTGCCGGACTCGGTTCACGAATCTCGCAGATTTAGGCTATTCCAGCTAGTGGAAGCCAAAGTATAACACGCTTTACTTGGGCATCGCGTTTCGTCAACAAAGACTTGCAACAATGCTGAACAGGCACAGATGATTGATCGATTGGTGAATTCGTTCATAAATTTCCTACATACAGTAAAATGGCATCTCTCTCTGAGGCTCTAGGACCCTAGCTACCTGCTTCCCTTCAGACCTTTCCATCTACAGGCTAACATCCAGGTTACCAGATTCCCGCCAGGCAGCAGGATCGCAGCATGAGGATCCAGATACTCAAGGAGCATCGAAGCGAAACCGCGAGGCGTCCTAGCGTCTGGCGGGGGCGGCGGTGACCGTGACGGTCTGCCAGACGGTCTTGACTTTGGATACGCACTTCTTCAGCGTGGTGCTGGGGAGAGCAGATGAAGATGCCTGCTTGTCCTCGACCTTGGTCGAAACAGACTGGGCAGAGGAAGACTGAACGGGAGCAGCTGTGGATGTAGCCGCAGGAGCAGAGGTAGGAGCGGCGGCAGCAGAAGTAGTGACGGCGGCAGCGGTGGAGGTGGCAGCGGCGGCAGTGGACGATGAGGCGGCAGACGAAGAGCCGCCCCCATTTCCGGGCTCAGTTCCCTTCGGCTGGTTGTATGGGGCAGGGACGCTGCTGGGGACATGGGGAGCGACCTCCTTTCCGCTGAAGGCTGGGGTGCCATCATAGTTCTTGCTCTCACATCTATTGCCGAGAGTTTCGCAATAGTTGCCCCAGACATTGCAGTTCTCGTATCCAACAACGGCCGCTGTATCCCAGCAGACCTTGCTCTGGTCCCAACATTCCTGGGCGGCTGCCCAACAGCTCTTGTTGTCAGTTGCGACTGTGCTGACGGGCTTTGCGCACCAGTTGGCGCTCTTGAGGATGCAGTCGGAGGGGATCTTTCCGGCGTCCTGGGTCTTGCTGACATCATTGCTCGAGCTCGACTCGGGGTAGTAGACCTTGGGGCCGGGGATCTGGTAGGTGGTGGGCGAGGTTCCGTCGTACAGGTTGAACGTGAGGCCAGGGTGCTTTGCGTCGACGTAGCCAGGGATGCTGACGGAGTACTCGTCGGGGATGCTCAAGTCACCCGCGGGACCATTCTCAACGAAGACCTGGGCGCAGCCGTGGTAGAATTGAGGGTCGCCCTGGGTAGCCGCGTGCAGGGCAATGAGTTCGGGGCGGATGAGGTAGTAGCCAGAGGGCAGAGCAGAGGGAAGCTTCACGGAGAGGAAGCCATCGTTGTCATTCAGGGTCTCGGTGCACCACTTCTTGGTATCGGCGTTGTAGCCATCTTCCCAGATCTTGAACCACCCGGCCCCGGCGGCAGAATCGGTGAATATGTCGTCGACCTTCTTGACATAGACCGAGCAGGGACCCTTGTGGCCGCCGTCGATGGCACCGCTCCTTGAGTAGTTGGGAGACTCACGGAAGTCGAAGGTGAGAGTAGACGAGCCCTTGGCGGGGCAGATGTACTTGACGGGGTTCTGGGTACCCTCGCGGCCTGTTTGGTCACTCGATCAGAAGCTGTCAAAGTTGGGGATCTACAGGACGAGCCTTACCACATGCCATCTCCGCCCCGGTGAGTGGGTAGATGGGGCTGTTGGACTTGGAGGCGTCCGAGGGAGTTCGCACACAAGTGCCATCACCCTGGCTCTTGTTGTCGATGAAAAGGTTGCTGAAAAGGGTGTGGGCAGAAGCCACGGAGGCCAAGCTCAGTGCAGTGAAGAAGTATTTCATGGTGGATGGTGTTCGAGAACACTTTCTTTCCGGATTGGAGTAGTTTTTATTGTTGAGTTTGGGTATTCAAGAAGCCAGACCAGCTCAGGCAGGGTTTGGTATAACAAGCAGCAGCTTCAAGCTGTAAGTGAATGAGAAACTCGGTGAGATGAGAGAACGTCAAGTTCTTTGATCAGCAAGGAGTGAATGATTGAAGGAGTGTTTGACAAAAGACAAGAATGAATGAATGAAAAAAGACTCAGACAAGGACAGTCCGGAAGAAAGTGGTGAGGTTGCCCGCGAACAGAAGGATCAAGACAAGGACAAAAGACTCAGACAAGGACAGTCCGGAAGAAAGTGGTGAGGTTGCCCGCGAACAGAAGGATCAAGACAAGGACGAGATGAGGGGGGTCGCCATGACCATCTTATAGATCCAACCGCCATGGCCTGCTGCGGGGAGTTGAGGATCGCCACGAGGAAATTTAAAAAAAAGGCAGGTACATGAAAACAACCCGCGGACAAGGGATCCCCAGCACGATAAAACAGTGGCTTCTGCCCTTCCAAGGCTTTTGAAATGAACAGACTCGCACCAAAGATGCAGGTTGGGACGGAAGCCCAATGGCGGACCCCGGGGAGGAGCCTTGGTGAGAGCACATGAAACGCAAGAGGATCGCGCTTCGGCAGTTCCAAGCACTCTTGGCGGGCGGCGACCTGCAGTGGTGCGACTGCTCGGCCCCAGCCCAGGGCCAACAAGCTTATTATTCGGAACATAAGCGCAGCGCCTTTACCCCTTAGCTGAACATTTTGGCGCTGGAGTGGCCCGGCGCGAGTGTCACGAATTTCCTGATCCTCTTGGCGACACCCTGCTATTATCGCCCGGCAAACCCATTCACTCACCCACCTGCCCATCCGGCCGACACGTCTGGCCTTTTCCGGAATGTCCTGTCCACGGATCGACCCATGGTGAACCGTTGCCCATGCCCATGGTCCAGGCCGATCGTGTCTGGGATGGCGAGAAGGGGGGACTATGGCAAAACGCCCACGGAGACACTTGATTAATCTAGACTGCTGCAACCAACGATTTCAGGGCGCTTCCGCGATTGGCAGACGGGCTGGCTGGGCGAAAATGCAGAGGGAGCACAAAGCGCAGAAAAAGAAAAGGGCACTCCGACCTGATGTGGCGGTTCTGGTGCCTTGCATGACGACCTGCACAACGAGGGCGCTAATAATTGACCGATTGGCCTGGAGCGAGATTTGCTGGTAAAAGCAGGAGCTTAATAGCACGTCGGAGGTCCATGCGATGCAGCCAAGACATGGCAAAAGACCAGACGCACCCGACTCGTGCTCTGATTCTCCTCCGAGGAGTAGGCACCACCACGTATCCCGGGATGAGTGGCCCATTGATCACCACGTAAAACAAGGGGGCGTCCCAATGCACTGCATGTTGTTGTACCCGAAAGGATGCGCTGATTCACGTCATGGACCGGACGACTAAAGCGAGGTGGCAGATACTGGAATTGTGACCAGACATGAGTGGAGATTTCGTAACAGCAGGTTTTCCTCTATACACATAGACCAGTGAATCTCCAAGCAGACGCTTCCCTCCTTGTACATGGCCCATGAACCTTACATTACACACACCAGCCTGGGCAACGGAAATGGGACCTCCACCTTGTCATGTCTTAAGCTTTTTTATATATTCTCCTGAAATACTATGATGGTACATTATGGTACACTCAGCAACGGGGCGGTAGGGTATCGTATTTATTCGTTGATCTTGGCCAGAATCCTGTAGAAACACTTGGTTAGCCTGTGCTCCCATGCCCGTATATACCAGTGCCAGGGTAATACACCGGTGCGGAAAACAACTTACTCGCTGTCACGGAACAGCTGGTAGTCCTCCTCACCGGCCTTAACGGGGGAACCACCGAACTGCAAGCCACTATTAGTACAACGTCCATAGACATCCAATCGGTAGCATCCATGAGAGGGGAATCAGAAGCTGCCAGAAAACTACGTTCCGCTTCCCCTCCCCGCTTTGCATATCGATTCCGAAAGATCGGTGTGGCATACCTGGGGGATGAGGACACGATCGCCGACAGCGACGCCCATGGGCAGGCGGTTGCCTTTCTTGTCGAGAAGACCGGGACCGACGGCCAGGACCTTGGCCTCGTTCAGCTTCTCGACGCTGGACTCGGGCAGGAAGATGCCGCTGGCGGTCTTGGTCTCGGCCTTGACACGCTGGACCAGGACACGGTCCAGGAGGGGGGCGAGGGCACGGATGGATCGGATTGAGGTGGCCTGTGTCAATTCCCATGTTAGTTCATTCCCAACCACCAGACGTCGTTCGTCGTAGAGTGCGAAGCAAAGGATATTGCCGAGGATACGCCCCGCCGGCGATGCCTAGGAGGTTCGCCGAGCGGCTCTCCCAAGGAGGGGACGAATTGATGGGAACAATTGAGTTGTTCGCACGTACCATTGTGATGGTGGTTGTGTGGTGTAACGGGTTACGGGTTTGATGCTGATGCAGAGGAGCGAAGTTCGGAAGGAGGATGAGGAATTTGACTGAAGCTATTCGGCAGTGGAGCTCTATTCCAACAGCTTCCAGAAAGCCCAGGCAATTTTTTTTCCGCTTCTGCCACTGGCCACCTCGGGATCGGATTTCCCCGGCTCCGGTATCACCCAGCAACTTTTCCCCACGATCAGATCGGAGAGCAACCCCCACCTGCTTAAGCCGCTGGCCTGGCGCACTCCTCAATAAGGTCTCCAAACAGATCAAAAGGTTCAAGAAGCCATAACAATATCCCTCCTTTTCATAGAAAACTCTTTCTTTCTTGCCTGTGCATGTCTTTCTCGGTCGATGAAGCCTTTGATTAACATAGCGTCTCAGCAGGGGGCCAAATCAGTTGCTGTTCGGGTTCGGCCTCGGCAGATCAGCAGGAACAACCACACAGATCATTTCCAATCCAGCTTACGAATCGGGAAATCAGCCTCTACTCCTTGCCAGAGTTATGTCTCAGATTTTATCCTCCAATTTTGCCTTCTGCATACACGACACCATTGATTAGTCCCCGTACTTGTGAGGGAATTCGATCATCCAAAGTGCGAGAGCCTCAGACGGGCGAACACTGATCCTCACTGCTTCTGAATAGGCGCCTATCCATATCTCTCGGCGTACTTCTTTGACCAGCCATTTGGTCCAGTGAATGATGATACAAGGTACGCGAAAAGCTAATGTGTCTATTCATGCCCCTATATGCTCTTTTCTCTGAAACCACCTGTTGTGTAATAACTCCCTGAGGAGAATGAATGTCTGCACCTATCTAGGCAATATTGCGCCACACGAACCGCTGCTGTCTGTCATCCCATTCTGCCGTTGTAACCCAATCAATAAACCAAAAGAAAAGGAAAAGGAAAAGGAAAAGGGGACATTAAATCGTTTCCAAAGGGTACTATTCCCAGTATGATACTCCCGCCGCTGAATATCCTACAATTATTTCCCTCCGCCACACGGAGGGCGGACAACATCATATATGTGCAGGGAACTATGCCTTGGGCTGTGGCTGGGCGCTGGGTGGCTCCAGCACATGTTCGTGGTCACAAGCAGGGATAACCTCTCCGTTGTCCAGCTGCTGGCAGATGATAGTGTCTGCGACCCAGGGTTCGGCCAAAATTTCATCCATGGTAGCTCTTTTCTTGGGGTCCATTTCGAGCATTCTCCAAACAATATGCCGGCTTTCTCGTGGGAGTAAGCGCAGAATTCTCCATGGGCCTCTTATGACCTCCTTCTTCTCACCCGACGGCTGCTGAGACTGCGATGATGAGATCTCTGCCTTCTCAGTCTTTTCTGGCTTCGCGCTCTTCTCGGTCTTTTCAGAAGTCTCCGCCGTTTCAGCCTTGTCGGTCTTTTCCGGCTTTTCGGTCTTGTCGGTCTTTTCAGGCTCTGCGGCCTTGCTTGCAGTAGACTCTCCGCGCTTGTGATGGTGCGAATGAGAATCATGGTGGTGCTGGTCAGAGAAGTGCTGGCTCTCGTGGTCACCAGGTTTCGGCGACATCATAAGCAGTTCCGCCGATCGCTTAGATTTATAGACCAACGCCGCAGGGTCGTGATCAGGGGTTGGCTCAGATGCAAACAATTTAAAAGAATTATCTGTCATTCGGGGCAACTTCCATGGGAAGCGCCGGAGAGTCATGCAACAGAAGATGATGGCGAGCGACCAAATGTCAACTGGAGGGGCATCGTATTCCTTAGATTCATACACCTCAGGCGCAAGGTATGGATCGGAGCCAACAATACCTAGGAGCGGTTAGTTCTGCACACTTATTGTCCAGCGTCGGGGGCGTGACATACCTTTGGCCGGAACCATGTCAGTTTCAAAAGGATATTTGAAGACATGGGCGCTACCAAAGTCGATGATTTTCATGATCCCTTTGTCGCTGACGACCACATTGTCCAGTTTGAGATCGCGATGAGCGAGGCCCAAACTATGAAGGTATGTGAGACCATTCAGAATCTGTAAAAAGCAGCAAGTGATTTCCTCGCGTGACATCTTCCCTGTCATAACAATCGCGAAAAGGTCAAACGGCGCATATTCCATGACCTCGTACCACCGTCCCTTCTCGTGCAATATGTCAAGAGTTTCAATGATATTGCCATGGTGCAGAGTTGACCCCACACAGAATTCCGCCGTCACCTTCTTGTTATACTCCTTCTCACTCTCATAGGTATGTCTGGCACGGAACTCCTTGACGGCGAACACGGTATTATCATCCTTACGTTTCATCAACCTCACAGATCCACCAGCCCCGGAGCCTAACACCTTGCCGATCTTACCGTACTTGGAGGACAGCCCATGATCATCTCCAAACGGAAGCTGTGTGGATGACCGGGCACCGGGGGGCGTGTTTAGGCCGTTTGTGGACGAGTATGGTGTAGCCACTTGTTTGGACTCCCGTTTTTTATGACTGCCTCCTTTCTTAAAGAACCGCTTTAGATCTGCCATTGAGCCATGGCCTCCGTGCTGGTGGTGACCATGGCCATGGTGTTGAGCGGTGGGCACACCCCGTTCGCTGGCAGTGTCGTCGCTCGTACTCTTTCCAAAAATGCCAGAGGATCGCTTTTCCGTCAGGCTCATCTTGGAGGAGCTTGGAGATGGTCCATGTTGTTTCTTCTTCTTCGTGAATATGAAGCGAGGGTCAATCGTGTGTCGCCCAGATTGCTGAGGAGGCCGCCGGCCCTTGGCATACGGATCGTTCGCATCTCCGCCGGGAGTCATTGGTTTCGAATAAAAGTTGGAAGCTGAGATGCGCGAAGGGCTCGATTCTCGAGACACGGGAACAGATCCTGCGGGCCTACCCATAAGACCTCTTCGGTGTGACGTGAGTTCCTGGTGTCTTTCCTCGGCGGAGGCAGATCGCTTAAAAATCTGGTCTGAAGACGCAGGTCGGTGTGCGAGAGGCACTCGCTGGCCCAGCGAAGGCGATTTTTCGTTTGATGTTGAGGGTTGGGGAGTGATTGACTGATAGTCGTCGACTGGTGCAACCCGAAGAGACGGCTTCAGCTTCTCCTTCTCCGGGGAAAGAGCTGATCCTGCGGGAGTGAGCGGCGGTGATGCCATTGCTGACAGCCTCGGGCTGCCATGAGGCGATTGGGGGAACTGTGCAGATGAAGGCGTAGGAAGCGTCGAGTGGCCGGGTGAATCTTCGTCTCTTGATGGAGCCTACAATGACGAGTCAATCGAAAGGAATACAGGCGCAAAAAACAGGCCGCTTTGTCGTTGTGCACATGCTGAGAAAAGGAGTATACAAAAGGTAGCGCTGACCCAAGAAATTGGGCTTGCGAAAAAAGAAAAACTTGGCATGATGGCACGGACATGGAGGACCCTTGTGCCATGGGCTGTTGGGACAGACGTACTCTTGAGGGTGGTAAAGAAAACGGTTCGAAGTGAAAGGTATTGATGCGGCGTTCCTGTAACGGTAGGGTTTGTAGAGATCGTGCAACATCTTTCAAATCTTCGGCTGAGACAGAGTCTGACAGCTGAGGTTCCTGTTCCTGGCTCTGTGCAGGTTCCTCTGGAGGGCTCGTTAACGGTGTTGGGCCTGGGTTTATCTCCTCGACCGCCGAGGAGAAGCGAACAGCGGGCACGTCATTTTGGGACGGCGCATTGACGCCCAATGACTGATCGTTTTCCTTGGGCGCCTCGGGGACTATTCAAAAGGCCTGGTGAGCAAAACGATACCACAAGATGTCAAGGTGCGGATATCGCAAGAGAAGTTGCGACAATCAAGGTGGGGCATTTGGGACAAATTGATTCGGAAGGGTCGGGAAGATAGCAACGTACCAGAGGCGTCCTTCTGGTGTTCTTGGTCTGACTGGGCTAAGGCCATGTTGTCGAAGGGAGCCTTGGCCCAATGCTGGCAAATTCGTTGGGGAGGGGGGAGGATGGGGGGGAAGAGAAGGAAGAAACGAGCGGCGACAGCGGACAAAGCTGGAGGATAAGAGTGCCGGATGATGGTGTTGGTGGGATGGATGGCAGCTTTTCCTGCCTGTATGTACTGCGGGCAACAGGCAATTACTGGGGATTGGCAAAAGCTGGTACAGAAGGTACTCGTCAGTGGTAGTGGGGCTTGCACCACCTCGGTCCCACCCGCAAGCATCAGTCTCACTCTCCATCCGTCATGAAGATGCGAAGGAAGTGCTGTTCTGGCTGTTGGGCACCTGGACGGGCAGTCTGTGTGGTGGCCTCACTCCATCATTCACACCTCCGGCAGACTAGGTGACATTTGGAGAGCCAACCAGCTGGCCGTGATAGCCCGGTAATCCGGCCCTCTTTGAGTCTCTGGCTACCACTTCTAGGTATCCTACCCCAACTCATGCAGCCCCCATGTTTATTAAGAGATCCTCCCGGGGGATCCCCGTCATCCATCCGTCATCGCTGATAGGTAGTGATTGGGCTGCAGAGTCACAGTATCTTCGCACCAGCCAATCTCTAGACATCAGGAGTATAAGTGGACCAGCAGCAATCATCTTACAGCGCATGTGCGTTATCATTAAGCTCCGTTCTCACATGCGAACAGTAAGCATATGCTCCGCGCCCGAACCCGGCAAAAGAAGTGACTCTTATACAGGCCGCGGGTCCCGTTCTGAAAAGCGGTTAAAACCCTTCTAGTTAGTTAGGTACTAATGTTGGGGCAAACCAGCGGCAGAATTTTCTCGACCATGGCTGGTGGCTGGCTGTTTCGGGCACGGCAAGACCAGCCGAGCCGATCAGGCCAAACCAAGGCACCGATGCCTCTTCTGCGGCAAACCTTAAACAACCTTGCTAGCACGCGGATTGATTAATCGCCAACTGATACATCCAGCTGCTTCCAAGGTATGCAGCTCGGCACTACCGGCAAGAGGCATCACGGCACGTGGCCGTACCGTAATCAATTATTGCGAAAACACCAAATACCTCAAGGAGGATCGAAAGTACTGATTTTTCCGCGGAGCGCTTAGGAAGGTGCAGTTGGTTCGTCCCGAGGCGAGGTCCCTGTCAGAAGTTCCATCGGCCCCTCGCCGTGGTAGGGACATGGATTGGGTACTACAGCATGCCATCGTCTCCTGTTGCATGTCTTCCCTTCCGTGACATCCAGAAATACCCCAACTACCTACTAATCCATGTGGGTGTCTATATTGGGGGCAAATATTGGCTCATTTTTGGAGTAGGGTATATGAGGAATATGAGCATGAGAACTCGCCAAATATGCATGGCTATAATGAAGTCATTTGAGGTCCGCCGGTTTACGCACCTACCTTACCTAGTGTATGTAGCTCCTCGTCCGCATGACTACCTAAGGTAGGCTTCGCCAATACGATTTCGCAGCGCACTCCGTTCGTCGGGGGTTCTTGGCGGGGACCGGTCGCTGGTCGCCAGGGTCTCATCCAAGCCGAAGCAGGGTGCATCCGCAGACACGGACCGCCGCAGATGAGGCATCGGGCTATTCGGACGAGTCGTGAATCCATGCAAACAATTCTCATTGTCATTGATTCAACCCAGCTATCAACACAGAATGGCATCAAGGTGCCCACTTCCAATCCACTTTGTTGCGTATTGCTGTCGTCGGGGTAAGCAAAAGAGGAAAAAGATGGAATGCTAAGTTCTAGATGGAAGGATACCCCATTTCACCCTTGGCACGTTATAGTTGCCTACTACATAGGTTCAGTAATAACAGTTTGCCGGCTACCTGTTTCCAGTCGCTTCGTATTTTGATTTACTAGTGTTAGTAAATATACTGTCCTAAAGGAGTTTCCTATTTCTTTAGGCTTTCGTATCCTTTTATGTAAAATTAAAAGTGTTGAACGTAGATCCTCAGTTTCGCAGTCGGGCATCTTCAATACCCTCTGTCTTAGAAACGCCACTGAGTCCTGTGACTAACGTTAATCATTCTGCCGGACTTTTCAGCGGGGTTCCCGCGATAGATACGAAGCGAATTGTTGATCGTCCAGGATATTCTCAAATCCTTAGGACGGTCATATTGGGTTTCAAGAGAGTTAAAGAACATTCGCAACCTTCCTCCAATTCCACTAATGTCACTCAAGGCACGTTTGAGTTGCCATTGTGGTTTTAGTTACGATTGCAGCTCCCAGAGCTATGCACTCTCATTTCATTCTAGGCGTCGTCTACAGGCTCTTTTCGTACATCAATTCGACGCATGATCGTCGAGAAAAGTGTAAACCATCCACATCAGATACAGCAAAATTCTGAGGAAATACATGCGGACAATGTAATCACAAGATCCATTAGTAGGGTTGCCGTCATATACAATAGGGCAACACCGCTGTTAACTATCAGGCATATGGTTCACTAAGTTGTCCCGTTATTTCGGTTGCACATTCCCATAAGTCATCGTTTGATAAGGGACATATACAAGGGGTCAGTTACTCCAGTCCCGGGGCTCTGTTGTACACTAAATAATACATGCCGACGACCGAAAACCCAACGCCAGATATTCATTTGGTCTCATATTTAAGCCACAACATCTATTCCCATCGATTTGCACTGGAAAATAACTGATCGGCAGAGTCCTTCCAGTGATAATCCGGACAATCGAAGTTCAGACTGCTTAATCTTTGCGATTTCATAAATGTGCTTCAGGCTCACAGTTCCGATCGACTCGTGGCCAGGTTTTTGTGCTCCCTTCCTTCCCTTCTTCCCCACGGGTGCGTTGCAGGCGTTTTTCAAAAGCCATGATGTCTGGGGCGTTCGCAGGTCGAAGACAAATGATCGGTCAGGGCGGACAGTGACACGGCAAGGCATGGGGGTGCCGACGACGATGTGTGCAGTTCTAGCATTAAACTCCTATAGGAAAAAAATACTTGTCAGTACACGTCGAGTCTATGCCTCGAGCAATGGCTCCCAGCACAATTATGAAGCGGGCTTGCCTTGCAAAAGTCCATGGACTTGACACCTTTACTACCAAGCGCAGGGCCGACTGGGGGACTCGGACTGGCCTGCCCGGCTCCAACAATGAGCTTCACAATCTGGTCGACAGCGCCAGCTCCTCGTTTCGACATCGTGACGGTTGTGTGGTGGTATGGGGTAAGGCGTGCGTAGAGGTCTAGCAGGAGTCTCCCGCAATTGAAGATTTTGGAGCTTGTCGCGATTGATCAATCCACGGCAGGGGTCTTTGCAGTCTCCACTATCTGCTGCCAGCCCCACTCCAAGTTTCCTCGATAACAAAAAAATTTGGACCAGTGTCGTCTTTAGCATCATATCCTACCAGTGTAGTTGTATTTTCTATTCGAAATACCACAACTTTTACCCCTTCCCGGTGTCACAAGGGAGCGGCCAACTCATTGCGCCAACTGCCTTTGGATAATCACCTATTGCATTCATTAAACGATCATATCTGGGACCAGTTAATCGCACGCGACCGCAATGCCTTCGACCCATAAGAAGGAGAAGCCGTGGGACACGGACGATATCGACAAGTGGAAGATCGATATTTTCAAGGCCGAGGACAATGTCGGGGGATCATTCGCTGAGGAGTCATCATTCGCTACCCTCTTCCCCAAATACCGCGAAGTCTACCTGAAGGAGGCCTGGCCTCTAGTAACAAAGGCATTGGAGAAGCATGGCATCGCGTGCACCCTCGATCTCGTAGAGGGTTCCATGACCGTCAAGACTACCCGAAAAACATATGATCCTGCTGCTATCCTTAATGCCCGCGACCTGATCAAACTGCTTGCGCGCAGTGTCCCAGCCCCGCAAGCCTTGAAAATCCTCGAGGATGGTGTTGCCTGCGATGTCATCAAGATCCGCAACCTTGTCAACAACAAAGACCGCTTCGTCAAGCGACGTCAAAGAATTCTGGGCCCCAATGGATCTACCCTCAAGGCTCTTGAGCTTCTCACCCAGACCTACATCCTCGTCCACGGCAACACAGTATCGGCAATGGGCCCGTACAAGGGCCTCAAGGAAGTGCGCAGGGTAGTGGAGGACTGCATGGGCAACATCCACCCAATCTATTACATCAAGGAGCTTATGATTAAGAGGGAGCTTGCAAAGGACCCTGAGCTCGCCAACGAGAGCTGGGACCGTTTCTTGCCCAACTTCAAGAAGAAGTCACTGAGCCACAGACGTGTACCTCACAAGGTTACCGACAAGGCCAAGAAGACATACACGCCGTTCCCACCTGCTCCTGAGAAGAGCAAGGTTGATATGCAGATCGAGTCTGGCGAGTATTTCTTGAGCAAGGGTGCCAAGGAGAGAGCAGTTCAGGAGGACCGCAAAGAGAAGCAGAAGGAGAAGAAGAAGGACAGGGCAAAGGAACGAGAGGCTGAATTTGTTCCCCCAGAGGAAGGTGACCGTCCCAAGAAGAAGCGGAAGAAGTCGTCCGAATAAACAAAGCAAAAAGAACCTGTATTTACTTTCCTTCGTCTCGGCGTATTCAAGGTATGGAGGCATTAGGCAGCATAAAAGACATTTCTCTCTGAACAAACTAATTAGTACCCAATGCCGCTGGCTCGATTTCTAATTAGAGCCATTTCAGGGAAAGTTGTGAATTCCTAGGCATATATCTCCTTATTGAACCCAATTTATAGCGCTCTAATCCCCCAGGATACCCGGCCGGTAGTTCTTCTCATAGCTTTGACGATTCGGTACCATTAATCTCGATGACAAGTTTGCCAAATTGTGAACCGGCCTTCATTTCCAAAAACAATCCATCGATAGCCTCGAGGTTATCGAGTCCTTTCACACTTCGACTGATGACTGGGCGAATCTTGTGCTGGGAAACAAACGCGACCATGTCCTTGAACTCCCTGGTCGACCCCATTGTCGAACCTTTGAGCTCGATATTATTCAACACTCCGAGCATAGACCAATCCATCTTGGGTCCCACGGTCATACCATACTGTGAGATGACACCGCCAGGCTTGAGAAGCTTGACCGCCTTGGACACAATATCGCCTCCTGCGCCATCAATGATGGCGTCGATAAACGGTCTATCCTTGGGAAGGAGTTCCCGCAATTTGGCCTCCCACTTCGGCTCCTTGTAGATAATGCCCCCCTTGGCGCCCAACTGCTTCGCCTTTTCGATTTTGTCTGGGTCACCAGAAGTGACGAATACATTCGCGCCAAACGCAACTCCGAACTGCAGAGTCTGCAGAGCTACTCCGCCACCGATCCCTGTAATGAGGATATTCTTACCGGGTGCCGCGGCGTTCGTCTTGGTGACCAGCGCGCGCCATCCCGTCAACCCTACAAGCGGCAGAGCGGCACCTTCAACTGCCGAGAGGTGGTCGGGCGCCACCACCACATCTTTCTCGCTTACGACGACGTAGTCCTGGGCGGTCCCGGCTGGTGTGATCCGGCTGGAGCCAATAACTGCGTAACTGCGCCCGCCGTCAGGACCATCTAGGTCCGATTCCCAACCCCGCATAGGGGTCAGCAGCACGCTCTTGTTGAGGAGCTCGGGCTGAGCGACGTTGCTTCCAAGCTCGACGACGGTTCCATAGCCATCAGCAAGCATAGGATTGTCGAATGAAATGGCGGGATACAGGTGCTGGCGGATGAATAGGTCACGGTGGTTCAGGGCCGCGGCTGATATCTGTACCAGGACCTCCCCATTCCCAGGTTTTGGCCGAGGGTCTTCCCGTAACTGAAGCCTATTGAATGTTAGGATATAAAAACCATGAGTTCAACGCTATCAGAGCTCGCAGACATACGGGTAATAGACTTCACCGGGCTTCCCAGCAACTTGTTTTATATGAAGCACTCGAGACATGGTTAATCAATACCCAAGCCGAAAATACAACTGGCGGTTCTCGATTGAAGATTAAAAAGAAATCAAGGTAAATTAGGTAGCCTTGATATCCTTCAATATTTTGATAAAGAAAGAAGAAAGAGTTTGCTTAGAGATCACACAAGCTAAATACATGGAGGTTGGCTGCATTACATCGAAGTACCTACTGTGCTGTCGGGTAGCTCGATGATTACATGTAACTAGCACCTATTCCCCGCCCTCGGCAGTCGATTCATCAACCGAGGCAGTTAATTAGAACTCATATGCCATCTGGACTTCCCTCCTATCCGGAACTCGAGTTCCAAAAGTGTAAGAAGTCTTATTTCTTTGGAAACTTACCACGTAAAGGTAGCTCATCTAATTTCTCCCTTCCATTCCAAGAATTTACTGCAAGCTTGTATGCGTTTCTTCAGGTATTTTATGCTACCCTACACCATTGACTTACACTAACATCTCGATAGAATAGTGGCAAATTGTTTGATGTCCTAGTAGATTTTCTGGTTATATTTTCAGATGATCAATTGAAGTTGGCATTAAAAATTGCATTGATCATGCATATTCTATATCCTAGAAAGGTTGTGGCGTGCTATTTGAAACTGAGGAGATTCCTCCTTGGTGAATACGTACTAGCCCCATGTTCCCACATGAGCGACATTACGAACCTCATGAGTCGTGATACGCTTCCCTAAAAGACAACTTATTTATCGCCATTTACGAAACAACAATTCAAACTGGCTAAGAAACCAAGAATTGGGGTACCTGCTTAGCCATGGCTACGTTCTTATCTGGTGCGGCCTTTGGAGCTGGCATCTTTGCTGCTGGCCTCCATCACCCGTCAGTGGTTGCTTCACAGTTGAAGTTTGAGAACCATCAATTCTTGCAAGCCTTTCTCACAGCAACAGCAAGCAGCGCGTTAGAGACCCTAAAAACGATCTCGTATTGGATTCAGCTAATCTTGATACAGCATCATATATAGCGCCGTTGAGCGTCTGGGATTTGTGAGGCTTCAGCCCCGAGGACCCTCGCCCCTCGGGCTCTTTGGGAGGTTTGATGGCAATGCTATTGGGGGTGCTTTTCTCGGTGCCGGCATGTCGCTGTCGGGGTCAGCACCGGAGACATTGCTCGTGCAGGTCGCGGTTGGAATTTGTAGCGGCCTCTTCGCCCTCCAGGGAGCAATTTTAGGAGGCGCTTTATGGGCAGGCCCCATCAGCACGGCAGTAAGGAATCGCAGGCAGAATATCGTTGTTCAGGGTGGTGTGGCCACCTTGAATGACCAGGTCGGAGTATCCAAACCTGTTGGGTTGGCCATATTCGAGCTCGTCTGCGCAGGTACCGTGGCAGCGATAACTGTTTTCTCTGCCAACACAACCCGGTCTAAGGTCTCAGGTGCCGTTGGCGGCTTACTTCTCGGTGCTGCACAGCTATTTTCTCTGCTTTCGCGAAAATCCATGATGGGTATCTCCGGGTGCTACGAGGAAGCTGGAAATATCTTCTGGTGGCTTGTGAATGGGGCAGACAGCACCAAGAAACCTGGGCATGGCTCGATTGTCTTCGCCACCGGGCTTGTTACAGGGGCATTCGGCATGGCATATTTGGTACCTGAGTTGGGTGGAACGTCTGCCTGGGAGCCAACGCCTCTCCTGGCAACTCTGGGAGGCGTTTTGATGGCCGTTGGATCGAGACTGGCTGGAGGCTGTACCTCCGGACACGGGATTAGTGGCATGTCACTACTGTCGACATCGAGCTTGGTCACCATGGGAAGTGCCCTCATCGCTGGGGCAGCAGTATCTTTGCTGAAACTCTGAAGATTTTCTCTGATTATTCCTTGATAAGCCTTGCTCCCTTGCACGACCCCCTACTGTTTTGCACACCCCTTTTTGGCCGTCACTTCGATCTCAATCTTCATTTCCTCCTTCATCAACTTTGATTCGATCATCATGGCCGCCGGACGGACGTCCCCAAACCACTTCTTCAATACTGGCCATGTCTTGGGGAAATCATCGCGATGTGGAAGAACGTATTGCACACGCACAACCTCAGACATGGACGATCCGGCCTCCTCAAGGGCCTTGGCAATGTTGACGAGAGTTTGCTCGGCCTGCTCCTCAACATCGGCGGATATCTTTCCGGTCTTGTAGTCGTATCTACGCGCAATTTGTCAGTTGGTTGACGGGAGGGGTTCGGTTTCCCATTTGTTGTTACCCAGTTGTGCCAGAGACCATCACCCAGTCATCGACGACAACGGCGCGGGAATAGCCAATCTCGGCTTCAAAGGCAGAGCCTGAGCTAATGTTGATTCGCGACATGATGAACGAGTTGATGTTAAAATTGGATCTGAGCAGTATTCCACGGGGTTTAGAAAAAGAGAACCGAGCGAGAAAAAAGTAACTTATACCATCTCGATGACTCAGTATGATATCTATGTGTGGGGTTAGTAGCATCTCCGTATCCGGAGGAATAAGAAATACCCAACTCATCTCGCAGTTAGATACCTATGAGGAATCGATAATTCGAATTCCCATCGGCTTCTTATCTTAAAAAGACCGGTCCACACACTTAAGTTATATAAGGGAATACAAGATATGGCATACTTGGAGAGGTTATATCTGGGCATTGCATCATCTCGTCTAAGGCTGAGTGTTGTACATAATACTTTACATTTTAATACATCTGGAGACTCTCTGATCTCGGAATTTACCTCTAATTTTGCTTGTTCCTCTCATTGATGAGTTCTTTGACCAACGGGGCCAGGATTTTGTTCTCAACAACCTTGTCTTCGGTCGCAACCTTGATCCGCTTGATCACATCTGCCATGAGGGTCTTGGCTTGACCGCCCTCCGCGATGGACAGCTCGATTTCCTCCTTAATCATTGGACGGAGCTGCTCCTCTCCCAGAACCTCAAGCTTGCTCTTGACGATGTACTCCTCCAGGATCTTGGCCTGCTCGAGCTCCTTCTCGGCCAAATCGTCCCGACCGACCTTCTTGGCTTCTGCAGCGGTATCCTCGGTGGATCGCTTCATCTTCATAATCTGAATCACGAGTTGGGGGTCTGTTCTAATGGGAGTCTTTGTCTTGGAAGCATTGAGGTTCTCGGAGAGGATGGCTCGCAGAACGGCAAGGCGAGGGGCGTCCTTGGCTCGCATGGCAGTCTTGAGATCGGTCTTGAGATGCTGGAGATACGGCGCGCTCGCCGGGGCCTCATTGGCAGCGGCCTCGGAGTAGAATCGCAGTGCTTGCCATGTTCGAGGTCGGTAGGAGGCTGTGGCCAAGGACCGAATGGCTTGGAAGGCGCGCAGGGATTGACGAGACGCCATGTTCGGGAATGATTAGATTGGAGGGGGTGTGGGTAAGTTCGAATTGCCTCCTGTGCCTCTTAGGCTAAGAAGAACCCAGCAGCGATCTAGCCGTTGGAATGGCGTTTCGATTAGATGAGGGTGGATGCAAGGTGAAGCTCTCTGCTGCTGCCAAAGCTCCATAAAAAAGTTATGAGTTGGGGTTGTGTCTTCTGGATCCACATTCACTTTGAACTGGCACATCAAAACCATCGGCACTGGATTCGACATTATATCTACAACAATTGACTTAATAATGCATAAATGATGTATACAAATTTCAGAAAACAAATTATTTGTCAATTGTTACTGTGGCCGTTTTTATCAATCAAAGAATACTGGGCCTGCAGCTTCTACGATAGCAGTGGTTTGGTGTGCCATGTTTTATTTTCTGCCTGTTGCGTACGATTCACGAGCCTCTATCCATCCCGGTCAAATTGTCTAGTGTTCTTGCATGTTATATGTTCTGAGAAATTTAAAGCACAGTGTGAAATACACGATTTGAATTGATTGTTGAATTGGCCGAGTTCCCTTGTGTGTCAGGCGAGGGTCGTTGGCGTCCGAATTGCTTGTTATGTATGGCTAGTGGCTGTCTTCGGGAACTAAACATGTGCATCTACAAGACAGGAATTCATCTAGGGGGAGGAGAGAAAAGGATGAGGAACACAGGCGTGTGAACACCGCCGCCCGCCCAAGACATCAAAATCCAACCGAGGCAAGATGGAAGGAACGAGCTGAAAAGTGGTGTCACTACCTTTTTGAAGAAAGGCGTCAGCCCGATAGAACCAAACCTCCAAAAAGGTACTTTACATGGAAGCACTTTGATGTATTTGCCAAGCAGGCCAAAGGCCCTTCTAGATCGGATTAATTGACGATTCGCCGCCTATCTACGTCAACTCTCTCATATACAGCAAACCGCGAAAAATTGTACCGGTGAAACTTGGTGGGATCCGAAAACATACTTCCTCGATAAGCTGAGATCGCACTTAGTTCAATCGAAGAATGAGATGCAAGAAAATCACTTTCAAGCGACATGAGATGAGCGATCGCTATGAACTTCGCTTTTCTGTCACCTATTGAGCTGAGTGCTCAATGATTCATAGCCTAAGGTTGATAGTGAAGTCACGAGAGGTAATAAAAAGAAAAAAGGGGAAATCCCATTACATGGAAGATAATATATCTTAACTTGGATTAAAAGAATATCTTGTCTGGAGGAAAGAGGTGCTGAAGTCGATATAAAGGTTCTTAGGGCTGGACAAGAGAATGAAGTGAGCTAGGATTCTAGGGTAAGCAACACACAACTACCTCATAGAGGACAGGAGGCAGAGTGAGATATTTTTTCTTTTTTTTAAAAAAACATCCTGACCCTTGTCGGGCGTTGCATCTCCAGTGTTGGTCGTCTTCCTATCTTGAGCGAAATAATTTACAATGCCTGATGTAAACCCCCCTGGTCTTGTCCTTTTCGCATGGATCCAGTCGTACCCATACTTGCTCAGGTCGACGCAAACTGACGGGTCCATGATTACAACTCAATTGGCGCGTGTCAATACTGGAATAGCCTCATTTTAAACGTCATTGACTGGAATATTTAGTACTGGCTCACAAATGGTTTGATGTATGAGATGAAATGCACATGGCATTCCTCATCACCTGACCGGTTTGCTCCTGCACAATAATCCACTAGGAGCTAGGGTGAGCCGCGGAAGCATGCCGAAACTAGGATGACACTCAAGACAGGACGTATTTAGCATCCTGTTATACAGGGCTGGTTCAGGAGAGCTGTTGAGCCTGGGCAGGGAAGGTTTTTTTATCGGTGATTTGTCCTGTCAATTCATCATTTGGTGCTATCCAGTAGTTGGGGACGGGAAGTAGAGCTAGGTTCAGGGATGTCCTTCATGGAGACTGTCTGGATGTTGAGAGCATCAACGCGTTCGGATTGGGCATGAATCATAGAATCGACACTCCAATTTGTGAGGCTGGGGACTTGCATGTATGTTTATCCCGACGTTGTGCTTGAGTCAGGTTTCCCGCCACGAAAAGTGAAGGTTTTGAACCTGCAGATTCGCAGTAGTCAAAAGAATCTGTGACATCGATTTGTTCGTGTTGGGCTTCGGGAATCTGTAATTAAAACCTAACCCAATCAGATGTGACAAATGTGATTCGGGCTGCAGGTCTCCATCTCTACCTGGTCCTAGCCCAACGGCAACGAGGCCTGCCGCGTACTAAGTCCAAGCCAAGAGAGGACGTAATAATCTCCCTAGCCCATCATCAAGATAGGTATGCTCAGCTACCATTGTGGCTTCTCCTCCTGACCAGCACCAAGAGATGCCGGTCGCCTGCTTTGGTGCATGGTGTGTGACGTCCTGGTCCTGCATACAACACAAAGCAAGACGCCATTCGAGCACAGCCGCAGCAAAACATGCCAGTGTATGTACTAAGGCAAGGTATCTTATTGATTTTCCTAGGGGTATACAACTGCTGGAGCCACACTTCATCCCTATTGCCGTGTTCAGTACCGAAAAGTCACTGGATACAACGCACATTTTCTTCCCTGTTACCTTGGTGCCCTCCCAGCCTCCAAAAATTCTGCTTGCCATGGACGGCCAGGTAAGACAATGTGTTTAGGTGCCACCCTACCCGCAGCACTGCACCTGGAGAGTACTGCGACATCGGGGCAGGGCTTGAGGCAGTAGGTATGATGCCTTTGACAGGAAGGTGGTGCCCAATCTTTCCGACCCACGGCACGTCTTCACTCCCTCTTGCTCTGAATGTTGGTTGGTGCCTGCCCAAACCATTTCTCCCGCAAAACCCCCCCTCGTCTCGTTTCCCATCCTGTACCACGAAATCCTTACGCGGCCCCCAAACATTATTGAAATGCTGATCCCTGGTCATCTCCGGCAGTGGTTGGGCTACCTAGAGTACCGTCTCCGCAACCTCGCTCATTACCTCGCTCGGCTTCTCGGTTTCTTTCCGATGCACACGTATCTTTCTCGAACTGTTAGCCCATATTAAGAGACCGAAACATGAATGTTTCTTACAGTGGAAAATAGGCCTTTATTCGAACCGTTCGTGGTCAGCAATGTGTCCTGATAGAGGTCGGATATCGGGGATTCCTACCTTGAATGACGGATCATTGGCCTCCGCGCTTGCATCTTCAACCAAAATTTCAAATTCTTCTATCGGCATTCTGTTCAACCTTGTCAGTGGATATATCCATCACGTTTCGTTCGGGGCTCGCCCTCAACCCTTTTAAATGCACCATTGGATATAAACCGATCGTATGCAGCAGATTTCGGATGATGCCCGCCATTGTTTGTCCAATTGCTCGGTCGCGAGGGCCTAATTAGAGGATTCAACAGTTAATTCGGATGAGCTTTCGTCATGGCACCGGGAACTTACTGCTTGACCAGCCGCACATGGGGAGTACCAGCAGTTTCGACTCAACCTCCGTGAAGCCGGCATTGCGCATCCAGTTGGCGATTTGTAATGGAGCCCGGGGATTCTTATACGGCTGTACTCCTTGCAAGTAATTTCTTGACCATTTCGAGAGTGCATGGTCTACAGGAAGTGACCACACTTGGTTAGCCATCGACACTCTCCTGTGGGAAGCTTTGGCCTACCCCGAGTTAATCTTCCATTGTCGGATTGAGCGTTGAAATATATCTCGACCATCTGACACCACCCGTCCGGTTTGAGGACACGAAATATGTCCCGAATATAGCTCTCCCAGCGATCTGCATGGATCCCTCCTGCAACCATTTGACTATGGGCAATATCGTATCGATCCGATTGGAATGTGAATCTAAAATGGCAACAGTTAGTTCTTCGTCAAGATTCGGAAAGAGCCTGGGATTGTCATTCAACCTTGCGTTCAAATCGTCTACTTGTAACTCGAGGTTGTCTGGGGGATCTTCCGGCAACATATGTGGACTGGCATCGATTCCCAGGACCTTGTGTTCTCTTTCAGCCCTTGCAACAGCACAAAATATCGTCTCTATTCTCTGGATGATTTGAACTTACCGACGCTCTCGGAAGTTCTTCAGCTACGGCTGATGCCCAATCACCGCCTCCGCAGCCGAGGTCAAGAACTCTGCGCGGAGAGGCAACGGGGGGGAATATCAGCCGATTGTCGAACACTTGGTTAAAGATACGATGCATTTGCTCGAGCCGCGCTGTCTCTCTCTGCCGAAAGTTAGTCGAATATGGTGCCGAAGGAGAGACCCGATTTACCTCATCCACCGGTGAGAAATATGTCCTGTTAGATAAGGCATACTTTTGGTACATTCGACCATGAAACTCAACGACCTCCGCAAAAGCGTCATCCAGAGGGACTGTTCCGTCACTAAAGCTGTTAGTTGTGCTCTGTTCAACGCACCGGTTCGCGTATTCTTACTCTGGCTCCATGTCAATCAACCGACGCAAAGCAAAGCAAAGCTCTCGTGATCAAATGTGTCCCCGAGCTTTTATTCCTGCTTGTTAAGTTTCTGGACTTGGCGAAAAGGTATAGACTAGGGAAATAGGGATTTGAGGTTTGGTTGTCTTCGCAAACCGCTGGCCACAGTTAGTCGTCGTGTAGTGGCTCCGAAATTCAGCGTTATGCCCTCCCGCACGCACAAGGTACTCTTATTCGTCCCTTACTGGCTCGCAACTGCCAGCATATGCAGACGCTGAGCCTTTGATCCCTTAGAACTGGTGGGGAGGGGCCAAATACTGCCAGCACACATGAACGGTCCACCGAATCTGTCGTATATGATTATACTGCCGATCGTAGGCTGGAGGCATAATATCAAGGCTCCGGTGGTGCCTGGTCCTGCTGGCTTGACCCAGGATCCACCCCAATATGTGAAATGGGCGGGCAAGGGACGGGAATGGGGGGAATACAAGAACTGGGGCAGCGAAGCGTGAATTGGGCAAGTTATTGAAGGCTTGACCATGCAAGCACCGAGCGCGCTTCTATCTTCTCAAGCTTAGTTTCATACCCATGACAGGGTGAGTGTCAGTCTATGATTTGGTGGCAGAAATATTTGATGGCACCCTTTTACATCTCGAGTACTTCTCGCAATCGGACAGTCAGCAAGATGCCAGAGACATGGACATACCTGACTAACTGCGAAACAGCGGCCTTTCCATGAATCACAATCACAGCTAAGACTTTGAGCTGTGGATCCTGGCAGAATGGAAGATCGGATCAGCGGGTGGCTGGCATCATGAGTCTATTTGTTGATCTGATTTCATCCCTATTTTGGTTCAGATTGCACAGTCGGTGTTGTTGCTCTAAGAGCCTACACCTCTCACATTTATTTTAGACATCGCACATCTGCCCTGTGCGCGCGCCTCTAAATTGGGCAGAATCTTGCGGTCTTCCAGGTTACGGTACCAAGCTTTACCTTGGAGGAAATATTCGGAAATTGGTATCCTTCAATGACCGTCGCTGCAAGCCCCAGGAGCGAAAACCAGGTCAAGCCAGCGTGGCGCAAAAAACTTGGCCAAGGATGTTAGTGCTACGGACAGAGGAGGGGGGCAGTCTCACGCACTGGGCTGCTAAGAACCCACACACAGGGAAGTAAAATGTTGAACAGGTCATGCAGCCAAGCGGTTTTAATTCCTAGCCAAGGAGCGTGCACAAACCTGTCTACGGCGTCCCAGGAGCTTGGGTTTGAAAGCAAGGGATGGATCGTGGAGGCGGAAAGAGAAACCTATGACGGAGAGCCTCCATGATTACCAACTCGGATTCTCCATTTTGATATGGCAGGCCCTGTATTGCTTGACCACATCCTCGCTCCCTACGGCTTGTATTGGAAATATGATCCCAACCAGGAGCTGAAGCAAAGTCAGCTGGTCAAAGTCGTGAATTAGGATCCAGATAGCAGGGGCTTGACGAGAAAAACGGGGCAAACGAGCTCACGCTACCAGCTAGGGAGGGAGAAGCAAAGCAACCGCCTCCTGTCTCTTTGGGTTCAGTAGTATCGAACTACTCTTCACCGCCTCCTCGATGAAGGGTGGGAGACGGATGTTTCCCTCCTTGATGATTGAGGCTATATATGAGGCATCTTGGGCCAAGACCCGGATTTCACAACCCGGAGAGGCCGAACAGAGCTGAAAAGCAGCCTCAGCTGCTGGACATGAATATGCCGCTAGGCGTAGGAACTCTACCTCACATTTCTCTTTCATTATGGGAAAGCGACCCTGGCAGGACTCCATGGCCAGGTGGATACAGGCTAATGAATGCATGAGACAGTGACATGGTGGATCTGAACTGTCCTCGGCTTCGACCGAAGACATGGAGTCCTTCATAAGGGCCGCGTTTAACTGTGGCAGTATGACCCGAGGGAGGGACATGATGCGGATTGTTGTGGTGTTCGATTGATGGCGTGGAGCATCCCGTCCTGTCCCTCGAACCCAACAGTCTGGTAATTCGGCCGCACACATCTGGTGCTAGCGGCAATTTGAACCCCAAGGTCATAATTGACTGCATAGAACCCCTGCCTTGATCCACTCAAACGACACAGTTTTCCCATGTCCCGCTTATGGGTCATGAAGTTTCCTGACTTGATGGCGTGCTGGTAGGTTGGGGCACAATGGAATGGGCTTGAGTCTCAGTCAGGAAGTGTAGCATGAACTGCAGTTCCCATTGATCGGCTAGGAAACGGCTGCTCCCTGCTGACTTGTAGCATGACTGGCTATCAGCTGTGCTCGCCTAACATAGGTACCTCACATTGACGAAACAGCTTTCAAGAAGTCGTTGCGTCCCGTTGCGGTATTTGATGGACCCAACAAGTAAGAGCTATCTTATTGGTAACTAAAGTAAAATTGTCCTTCATGCGTTTGTTTCTCAAGTGATTGTCCCATCTGTTGACCCTCCCTAGCAGGAAGGTCCTGGTTATGGACTGAGATGGGTTTGGCCGCTGCGGCCCGCTGTGGTGGGATTGGCGGTCTTTCAAGTGGGTCTTCCGCCCGGCCAAAGAAGATCCAATCCTTATTAGTGCTGTGCTGGCGCAATTTCCTGCACTGTGGTGTCATGGGCCTCCCGCACAATTGTAGATGAGGTGGCTTCTGCCTATGTTAATCCTAACTAGTAAGAGGTTTGTACTTGATTTGGTGATTAATGTCCGCCTGACGATGACACTTGAGCTACGCTTGCCCGGCGGGAAATTATTTAGATGCCAGCGTCTATTAATACCTAGGCTGAACGGGTAGGCACGTAATCAGTAGGCATGATAACAATAGCGCGCTTTGGTAATGGGAAATGCCAGGGGGTGCCCTGAGACCTAACCAAACAGTCGGGTCCTGGCTCCAGCAATGTGGTTCGGCTTATGCTTATGAGTCATGGCGCGCCGCTGAGCTGAGACAACACAAGGCACAGGAATAATCGGGAGCGCGAAGGACTTGGCATTCTCTCCCTCAGTTCCGTATTGATTTCTAGGGGAAATAAGCGCCCCGCAGCTAATCCATGAAGTGATGCCGACCCCCTATCCAGTCCCCTCCGAAACCCCTGTTGTTCCATCTATTTTGTGACCCTTTAGAAATACATGCGTCTCCTGCTCCGGTGCGAAACTTGATAAGAAAACAAAAGAGGAAACAGAAAACAGAAATAATGTTGATGATCGAGATTCTCCACTCTGGACCAGGTGATGAGCCGAGGCTGCAAGAAGTCTTGAAATGCCATTTAACGAAAACACCCCTTCTCATACGCAATGTGCGATGTGTGTGTCCTGAGACGTTAGCGATCATCGAATCCGTTGAGAGAAATTTCTATCGTAGAAGTATGCAGGGGTAGAGCGTGTACAGCTTGAGATGACGGTACACAACGCTCAGCGGACAATCCCCTGGTTGTGCTCTAGGAGGAGGAGGGGAAAGAAAACAGTAACAAGACATCTTCTGATTTTTTTTTTATAAAAGAAAAAGAACAAGGCCGTTGTCGTCGTCTACAACATTGTATGAATAGAGAAGAAGGAGAAAAGGAAAAAAGAGGTGGTGTACAGGTTTGTTAGCACCAGGTGAAAACTGGGCTCGTTTTGACGGTTTCGAGACGCTCGACGATAACTTTTCGTTGATTTCCCATTTGGCCCTCTGCCGCGGCGTAGCCGATGTCACCCTCGAGGTCGTCGCCGTTGTAAATCTGCTGGGCAATGCTGAGGTTATTATGGTGGGCTCCCGAGGCGGTAGAGTACCTGCGCTGGTGTTTCTGCCGAGCAGCGTCGTAAGGGTTGAGGGGCGGGTCTACGCTGTGGTAGCTGCTGGCGGGGTGCATTGAAGGGCGCTCCATGGCTGGGAGGCTCGTCCGTGATGGGGCCGGGCCCGAGGAGGCATAAGCGTGGCGTTCGTTGACAGGAGACATGGCCCCATCGTCGTTGGGCGTGGTCACTTCGAACCGCCCTGGGTGAGGCATGTCTGCCGGAGAAGAGTGCAGGCCGAGGAGATCGTCAACCTTGGATTGGTTTGCAGGCACTGACCCGGCAATGTCAGCCTCATCCATGCTCTCGCGCGGCTGGATATTCCGCTGCGAGTCGTTTGAAGTTATGCGCATTGGCACTGCAATTGGCACATCTACCAAATCGTCCCAGACGCAGACTTTGGTCCGACGGGTCAGCTCCAGGGGACCGTGATCCGGAGTCTTCAATGCCTCGACGACGTTCCAGGCCTGGCCTTTCATAACCGCTAGTTGCTTGGCAAACATTCGCTCCTTGAAGTCGTTATCATTTTGGAAGACTCGTTTGAGGGCCATTGAAGTTTGGCTCCACCAAGTGGCGGAAGTCAGCAAAGGCAGAAAATGATCTCGCGTCTTTTGAGAAAATGGCCGGCCGATGAGATCGACAGGTAGGAAAAGCCAGCCAAAGGGGAAGCTTTCGAGTGACAAATTTGTTAGCGTTGCTTCTGAGAATTCACCTCTACTTGTGTGGTTACACTCACCTTCTCCAAGCATCAGGATGTTTCCAGGGCCATGATAGGGAGTTGTCGATTGCGCCAAGGGATATCTGCGGTGCGCCTTTGACCGGTCTGCTACTTGATGCATCCATGGGTTTTTGGCTCCTATAAGGATTTGATGCTCTTGGTGCAGAGCTAGTGGGACGATTGCTCAAATCAACCGGTCGTGGCCCTTGTCCTTCTTCCTCGGCCACTGTCTCCATATTCAGCCGAACTGGATCTGATACCACTGAAACCTTTTCAGTCTCCCAATCAATCTTGACCATCCAATTATCGAGACCGCGATCGGTATTCCTCATTATGTAGTCCAAGATGACGAGTTTCTCCAATTCCTCCCGGAAGGATTGCTTCAGTGGTTCAGTCCAAGCAAACCGGTCTCGTGGTGTTGTTGGCTCTTCGTTGTGTTCACCGTCACTATATTCGGCGTCGTCTAATCTGGGACCGCTTGAAGGGCGGCAGTTCTCAGTCCATTTCCCCTGTCTCTTGTTTCTGTGCGTGTCGTTTGTGCGGAATCCAGACCAGTATTGATCTGGCCACGGATGCTCTCGGAGGAAGACATTAGCGTCCTTGAAGCCCTTCAGGAAGACTTGGAAGCTGCCCGGTTTCGCCGGCAGAGACTTCTTTCCCTTTCTGAATTTACGCCGATCCCAGAAGGGATAGTGAAATGATTTGGAAGAAAGCCAGACGACATCGGTATAGGGGACGAGGTGCGTTCGCAGCTGGCAGTCCAGCACATAAGCCGCAGCTTCGCTCACGTAGGATAGGTTGGGAATCAAGCTGTTCAAAACAAGTCAGCAATCTAAGCTGGGACGACGCGATCATAGGCACGCAAAACCCAGAACGTACCAAGCTCTTCCGAAGAAGCAAGGGAACAGGTTCCGATGAATCCATTTGTTCCACTTCGGATTGCCTGCTGCATAAGGCTCCTCGTCCTTGGGCTTGAAGACCCCTACAATTTTCCCATCCGGATCTCGCGCAAAATAGCTTCCGGAACTTCCTTGAGAGATCATGCTTGGATGCACTTCTTGCCGGATTGCCACCCGCACGCTTTCGACTATTGTTTCGAACTCGGCTCTCGACATATGCCCGGGTTGCAGGTCCGCCATGTCCTCTATCGTGACGGGCCGCACCCCATCGGGAGGCTGAAATACGGAATGGTGGATTTCATAACGCTCTTCCTGCCCGGTGCTGTCTCTTCCGCGGCGCTTGAAGCGGGACGCGATTTCGTCGGCCCAGCGCTCGAGGCGGGCATTGATGGCCTTGAGGTCGACACCGGCATTGCTCCCAACACGCTGACGAAACTTGGGTCTGGATATCGAAGCTCTAGGGCTGTGTGCGGCCGAGCGGTGCCGAGGCTGCCCGGTTTGGCTGAAACGAGGGGGAGGGTGCTGCAGCGAGGCTGAGGACTGGCCCATGAGCTCATCGTCGGATTCGTCGCTGAACTGGTCCGCCTGGGCCAGGCGTTCGTAGCCGGTCGCGGCGTTTCTGCCGAAATTCATGGCGGCCGATGCAATAACGAAGCAATGATGTCGATTCTGGGTTGTGTTGTGGAATCCCCATGGGTGGTCAGCGGCGCGTCTGAGCTACAGGCGTCGTGGCAGCCTGCATCTGGCGCCGAAGCACAGCCGCGAAGCTAATAAAGGAGTGAATGGCCTGTCGTCACCTCCTACAAGGTGAGCTCCTCGACAGTGAAGTTCATTGAAGGAGAATGGCTTCGAATGGATGCGCGGGAGGCGCCAGTGGGAAGTTGCGTGCAAAAAAAAAATTATGAAGCCGGGAATCACAGATGCAACCTGTCGTCATCCCGTTACCATCGTAGAGGTAGTTGAAGCCAGCACGTGAAGGAGGGAGACAATCTTATCTAGCGCGAACAGCTCCATTCAGGGGACGGGTACGGGGCCCTATCAAAAGACTATTAATTAATTAATTATTTGTTTGACTCGGATTTCTCAGAAAATGTCTAGGCAATCTGATGCTCTGTTTTTTAAAGCTGTCGAATTTCAAGAATCTCCCTCTCAATATCTCAATTACCACATACCTTAGCATGGATGCTACAAAAAGTTGTCACTACGTACAAACACCTACCAACCGCACTAACACCTCCAGCTCCAACACACGAATCCACTGCCCCTCTCACCCCTTATTCGCCTTGTAACGTGATGTGCTTGATGTTCTAAACACGATTGAACCAGTGATAAATCATTGCATTACTAGGCTAATCCGAGCCAAGGTAGTCCCTACAGCCGATCGATTCCGCTCTTCTCCAGCTCCTTTTAGTGGTGGGTAAGCCTCGCTATGTGGCCAAGACTCTCGTTCGCACCTCCTGGTCTATGCTTTTCCTCATTTAGCATACTACGCGGTCTGATGAGTGTGTTTGGGCGAATGAGCGCCTCATCGAAATTCTGGAGAGCGCTCGAGCAGAGCTGCAAAGCACAAAGGGGCGAATATCCATGACGCTGTTCCCCGGGTTAAGGGGATCTAGTTCGATTCCGCTTACCGTTCAATCTATCTAAAAGTAGTATCGAGTAGGCGAAGATGATCTAGGACCATTAAGAGAACCAGGATCCCGTAGAAGCAGAGGACTACTGCAATGCAGCCATTCTATGAATGAAGGTATATATCTGAATTTCGTGGTAAGATCATTTTAAGCAGGTCTATGGGAGGCAGCGCGTAAAGAAGATAACGAAATCTTGATATGGTCATGACTTTATCGATCGATCATGAGGTCAGCCTATGTTGGGTTTAGTTCGACTACCCCCAGTATTTGGAAGCAACGAAAGTGTTCCAGAAAGCGAGAATCCCCCTCTATTCTTTTATTTTTAGAGTTGTAGCAAAATGTCAATGATAGACCAATGTGGGAAAGTAAATTCTTTGTGTAGGTATATCAACCAAAGATTAAAGCCCTTTCACAATGCGACACTCGTTCAAGCACCAACAGGTCCAGATAAGAGAGTTACGGAGTGGCCTACAGAGTTCATCCCACTACCTACACCAGTTGCTCAGCCACTACGACGGCACTTTGCTGTCGGCCTATTATAAAACGTGCTGTAACCCCGGCGCTAGCTTGTCTTCCGCCCATCTTAGAGCCCTTTTGGTTAGAGGAGCATGCAATCTGGGAGTGTGAAGTTGTGCCACCCTCCTTTCTTACCCCTCTTCCCTTCCCTTCTGAGTAGGTGAGCATGTGCTCCGTGGGATGTACGGGGTTTATCGACATCTTTCTCCTGGGATGGGAACAGCCCTGCACTCAATTGACAGTAGGCCTGCTGTTTCTACGCAAAAGGGGTGGTCGTTATGTTACAACGCTCTCCTGCCGCTGATGCTGTTTTATCGCCGTGCAATCGAAACTTAGGTGATCATCATCGCTAAGCCCTGGCCTAGCGGAAAGTATGTTCGATGGAGGGATGACAATGGCCATTTGGTAGGCTCTTGGAGGCAGCCGATCGCTACTGTGCGCTGATCCTCCGCATGATCATGTGCTTCGCATGATCTAGGCATCCGCGCATCTATACTAGGTAGTGCCTCTGTACACTCATGGCAGATATGTGATGGCTACGGGCTCCAGTTGACGTTGTCGCGGACCATCGGCCTGTCCTAGGCTCCGACTAATTACCCCAGCCTTGGCCAGGCAACAAAGTTCGTGCTATGATGGGCGTTGCCTGACCATACCCGTACTGGAGGCAGACAGGTACCTTTGGGTCGGGTCCAGAATGTAGGCGTCGGTCGGACTCAATTGCTTACGGCACCATACTGGAACACCCTCGAGAAATGAAAGGCGGATTTACATTTGTCGAGTTTGCGATTCAGACAAGGTCTCGGGCATTCCTGCCGGGATGATGCATGCCGCATGTCTAAGGGGTTTCAACAACATCCCACAGCTTCCACATAAACATCCAATCCATACCTACGTGGCCCGGATAGCCGTATGGGCACGTCCCTGACACGGTCTGAGGCGCTCTGTGACGCTCCCTGACGCTCCCACCCACCAGCTTGGTCATCGCCCAGGATCCAGGAGCCCGCCGGCGCACCACCCCGGGCCCTGCTAGCGACAAAATGACATGCAAAAGGATCACCAGGCCTCTGCTGGGGAAGTTTGGGAGTCTCCCCGCCCCGTTGCCGCGCTGGCCCCGGTCCATCAAGGCCAGTTCTGGCTTGTTCCAGTTGACTTTGGTGGCTGCTGTTAGCGGTGACTCAAACGGCCTCTAACCGAAAGAAACAGCAATAATATTTATGGACCGGGTGTCGACGGCGCTCTGGTGGTTTGGTGGCTTTTGCTCAGCTGACCCTGTCAATGCCCTGGGACCCGTATTCACTAAGGTGAATGAACATGGCGTTTGGGAGTGTCTCATTCCAAGTTATTTCATGCCCCCTAGCAATAAGTAAATAAACTAATTTTTGCTCCCTGGTTCGCTTTAAGTTCCCCTTCGCTTCCTCATCATTGCGCCCGTCCCCTTCTCTCCATCTTCCTCTCTCATTACGGAACAGCATAAAAGGGACATCCCCCCCCCCAAAAGGAAATTCTACATTGACCCTCCCTTAATAATCCACTGCCAACCATCCAACCACACCCTCCGGCTTTAACCGTGTGTTGTATTTACCTTCGGCATCTCCAGCAAAGCAGCCACCTTCTCTGACTACACCAACATACCTCCAGACAAGCTCCCTGGAGTCATCGCCGTTCTTTCTAGTTCTCCGGCAGAGCTAGAGAAGCAATAAGATCGAAACACCCTACCTAAACAACTACATGAAATCCCCCACCGCGGACGATACCAAGATGCTTGAGAATATGCGGGGACGTACCAGAGATCGCCGGCGAGAGACATCTGGCTCAAAGGCAGAGCGAACAGATGAATCAAGCACACTGAGGGGCAGATCTCGCCATCGAGCCTCCTCCCCTCTGGGCTCCTACTCACGAAACCCGTCGCCTTCATTGAAATCCCCTAACCGCCACCTCTTCATTCTCAACCGAGTCCGCGATAGCCGACGGGAGCACTGCCCATCTAGAGTCCCATCTCGGTCTGATAGGACGGCCTCTCTTCGGCGGGGACAGAGAACACGAAGCTGCAGCCGAGGCCCACAAGCCCGCCGAGCTGTGGACCATCCCTCCAGCCTGAGGAACGAGGTCCTGGCTGAGGATGCCCAGAAACTCGAAACCACAGAACAGACCTGAGGAGGAGGGTTTGTCCCGCTCCTCTATTCACGCTTGAGCATATCATCAATAATGGCACCATCACGAGAAACGACATGAGGTCCCTCCGAGAGGGCTACACAAACGAACCTTGCTTGTACAATAACGTTAAACGAATACTATGGATTCTGGTAGCACATGAATTTGGCTAGGAAAATTGGTTTTGAATTATGTTGCGCCCGACGAGATTGGAATCGCTGCTTGGCATTTTTTACTTTTATTTCTATTTTTCATTTTCTTGTTCTTTTCTTTTCCTTTCCTCGCTTGTCTTTCTTTCCTCCTTGACATCAATGTTAGCAGGGCTGTTCTGGGCGTTGGATTTCACTTCACGATATGTCATTATCTCTCTGCACTAATACCGGGAAAAGTAGCAGCTGTCTAGCTCGGCCTGGGCAGCCGCTCTGATTGAATAAATACCACATCTCATACCCAATTTATCAAAGTGATTGAATACCTATGCATCTGTGTGGCGAAGGCCGGCAGAGAGTCTCAACTTACACCACCCAACTGAATCGCCGTGAATGCCGAACAGATTCCTATAGCGGTGCTATTAGTGGAACCTTCAGCGGTCCAGGTGCCCGTTTTTACGCTAGATCCACATGTCAGGTCAGACACAACTTCCCATTGGCCCGCCCCATACATGACCTTACAGTACAACGCCTGATAATCGTACTCCATGTCCAAAATATTTTTCTTGATATCATGTTCGCCTTCACCCGATCACAGGATCAAGACCGCGCGACCGCAATTGCCCGCCCCCCGACTCCGACCTGGTCATAAGGTCGCCAACAGCTACCTCTTTGGATCCAGCTATGCTGGAAAGGGCAGCAGCTACCTTTGAGTCGGGCAAACTTCAACGGGTCCTCCCCCGGGCTACACACATCTCGAGGAACAATGCTGCTGGTTTCCCTCAGCAACATGGACGCCTGCTGACTGGGCTCCCGCGCAGCCATTCAACGCCGTCCAGCCACCAGGTTGTTCCCCCTGATAGGGAGCCTCATCCTCGACATGCTTGTCCCCGTGGCGAACCGACCGACCCCCTCGACTTCCTCTACCCCAAGCCCACTCACGCCCTCCTGCGACAAAACCGCCATGACTTGGCAAGACCTCACAAGGCACTCAATGTTCTGAGTAAGATTGATAACTTGTGTATCAAGTCTCACGGCGGGAAGCGATTCAATTCGAATGGGACGGCAAAATCTCCAGGCAACACAGAGAACAAGTGGGATGACACAGAATCCCAGCAGCCTGAAGCTCAATTGTTATCTGTCATTAAAAATGGCAAAGCTGAAAGCCAATGGGATCTTAACATAGGGCTTAGAACGAAGGATATGTTCGCCATCCAGGACGAGAAGGAGCTCAATACGACTGTGGACGCCGTTGCACTCACCGCCGAGGAGGATGTCAATCGTCTCCCTAGCCCGTCCTTCCATTCGATAAGCAACTCTCTGAACGACTTGTTGGCAGATCCTGATGGAAATAGTTACCACGATGTTTGGGACCTATACTGCCGGTTGAACATGGTCGAGCAGATCCTCCTTCGACCCCGAGTTGTTACATATCTCTCAAGATCGCGCAGTGTTGTCGAAGCCGGGCGTTCGAATTCTCTCATTCGGCAGGTTGAACTGGAACAATGGGATGACGAATTTCTATCCTCAGCAGTGCTTGTCTATCTGAGGTCTGACCAGCAGCAGGCGGCTCTTGATATCTTCAAGACTGGAGTGGATGCCAAAGGTCTGGTTGGAGGTATCGAATATCTCATCGTGGATTCGGTTAATAAACAACAGTGGGCCGTTCTGTTAGATGCTTGGATAACTTACTGCGAGCATTGTGCAAGGATGCCCGGCAATGCCAGTCAAAAGCCTGATGAGCACCTCTTGTCCCCGTTTTCGTCGTTGTCAAACCTGGGAGCTCTCTACTACTCGTTCGAAAGATACCTAGTGAAAGACCGGAGAAAGGTTGAGCGGAAACTTGACAGGTCTGCTGTCTCCAAGTCTGGCTTGCGTATCCTCCGGCGACGATTTGCAGAAGAGGCTTTGGCCCAGCTGTGCCCACCTTCCCAAGCGTCCACCATCCTGGCTTTCTGGAGAGATGGCATATTGTATGACCACTATCTTACCAATATGTTTGATCAATGGTACATGAAAAAGATTTCCAAAGCTACCGCCCGCACGCTCTTGGGCATTTACCAGGCATTCAGGAAGCTTCCAGGAGCAAAGCCGTCCCATGCTGTCTTGCGAGGAGTCTTCAAACTACAGTTTCACGACCTCAGTCCTGCACCCCTCGAACAGCTTCGTGGTGACTGGATCCGGTATTGGGGAGAATTGAGCCAGTGGGCCTATGAGAAATATCTAAAGCTGTACGCCTTTCGCGGAGACGTGGATCGTGTACGCCAGCTATGGGATAGTTACGTACAGCAATACCCCTCTAGCGTAGAAACTCCACGGGGTTTCCGAAGCACAATGAATGTCTACGCACAGAATGGAGACATTGCGGGGGCCGAGAAGGAACTCGATAGGATTATCAACCGTTACGATGTTGAGCCTGACCTGGACATTTATAACACGCTCCTTAAATGTTACATGAGGGCCAATGACTACCAGAAGGTTTTGGCCTACTTCGATGAAATCTCTGAGAAGCAAACCCCGGATTCGTTTACATATGCACACGTCATGGCTATGGCCTCAAAATTGGGTGATCTAGATATGACCATCGAGTTTTTCAACAAGTCTCAAGAACACCACGTCCCACTTTCAAGAGAAATGGGGCTGTCTCTAGTGGTAGCATACTGCAAAAACGATGGCTTGGTCGAAGCCGAAAATGTCTGTGTTGAGCTGGCGCAGCGAGGGGCCTGCAGCACGGCAGTCTGGAATCAGCTCTTGCATTATAATGGCATGTACAGACGGCTGTCAAAGTGTTACCTATTGTTAAATCAAATGAAGCAATCCGGATTTGAGTGGGACCAGGATACCATCGGCTGCCTTTTACGAGCCTTGATTAGGGTCAATCAAGTTGGACCTGCATTTGTGGTTGTGCGAGATGCCGTCAGGGATGGGCTGCGTATTTTGCAGCCGGATCACTTTTCCATGGTCATGTCGGGAGCTGCTCGGAGTGGTGATCGTGGCATAGCAGAGAGCTTGATGAAATTGATGGAACAAAACTCCATTCCCGTACCCTTCAACGCTCAAGTGGCATACTCCTACGTCTCTCTCAAGGTAGCGCCAAATACCACGCGCACACCCGCTTTGATAAAGAGCATGGTCGCCTCGCTGCGACCTTCCGACCCGAACACTAAACTCAATGTTGGGGATGTCAGGCGGCGAAAGCAAGATGCGGCAAGCATGGGGCGAGCGGTACTACTCCTGACCGAGTTCCGTGAGTTCGTCAGTGTCGGGGAACTATTAACGATATTCACCGATATGTTCCCACAGTACAAGACAGGTGAGCCGATGCCACAAGACATCGTCAGTGCGTTGATGCTTGCCTATCATCGGGACGAGAACTACGACCGGGTTCATGAAGTATGGAGAGCAATGTGGCCCAAGATACTCGATCGCTACGTAAAATTGGGCACTAATGAGGTTTATCCTACTCATCAATACGATGTAACGATGATCATCTCCCGCTTGGCTCAGACATTTGCTGCCCAGAAAGATGGGGATGGGCTGGCTGAAGTCGTGAGGCAAGTCACTCGGGTTGGATTCAAGCTCACTTCGAACACCTGGGATCGAGTAATTCGCTGCCTGGCGCAGTTCGGGCAATGGGAAACAGCGATGGACTGGTGCGAGAGGCTTCTCATGCCTCAGTGGCAAGGCATGAACCCACCCAAGCTGCCTTTAAATCAGCGACGCGAACAAATGCATCCCAGCATCCTCCATCCCAGGAAGCCCATGATCATGGCGTTGCAAAAGGAGTGGATGGAAGCCCGGAAACTTGGTTTATGGTCGGGAGAGATGTCGCGTAAACTTATCGACATGGAGGAAAAGTACCCTCTCCTGCATCGTGCTTTCGCCGAATCGAAAATCTCGGATCAGTCTGACCGCTGGGTTTTCGGAAGCGAGGCTGAGCTGGACAAGGCCATCTATGCCTTGCTCAAGCCGCTACCCCTGGCAGAACTACTCCGGATGGAGAAGGCTCTGGAAAGACAAATTAAGCTTAAGCAGCTGGAAGCTGGGCCGGACGACACTCACTTCCTCAGGGTTGATGAGGAGAGCCTTACCCCTATGGCGCTGCAACGTGCCGAGTTGCAACAACTTCGGTCCGTCTTGCAAACAACCCTCAGTGCGAGACAAGATCCGGAGGCAGACGACTTTGATGAGCTAGACGAGGCTACCGTGCCGCAGTAGGATGGATGTCTTATGAATGCCACTTCCGTCCTCAACGACTGTATAAACTGTATGATAAGGATAATTGTAAGCTCTTATTGTAATATATAGACATACATGTATAGTATTCGCATAGAAGCCAACAGTTATAGAATATAATCGCTTCTTCCCAACTCATCAAGGACTGTATCATGTGCATGTTCAATTTGTGTTATATTCTCTCAAAATAAAGTATGTATGTAATAGCCTCAGCTCAATGTATCTCTGCGCCGGAACTGTCCGTTTGTTTATGCAGGTGCTATGCCAGCGGTCAAATACCAAATACCAAATATCAAAGCTAACGCCAAGCTAAAGAAGGCAGCGTTCAACTCCAATGTGACCCATTCTAGATTGGAAAAGAGCAAATGCCGGCTGGGGCGCAGATGCCACCGTCGATGAATTAGTAGGCGGGCATGCATGAGTTTAAGAAAGCAAATGACACCGAAACCCCCAACCTTTTCTAAGTAAAGTTCCGGAGCGAAACTCAATAATGTACATGTGGTGGACATATAGTCTCCTGTATTGGAGAGGCGACGGTCAAGGGCTTTTTTTCTACACATCATGGTCAAACAGCAGCTCTGCCTCGCCGGGCTTGACACCCAGAGACCGCAGGCGTTGGGAAAGAAGACTCTCGGAGCCGCCACCTGCGGGTCGTGGCCCAGGCGGGCTGAAGAAGTTCCCGCCGTAGCCGATGTCGCCCTTGCTGAGTTTCGTGTAGGGCGACGATGCCACGCCCCATGAATCAGCGCCGGACGAGTCCTTGGTGGACGGGCGGCTGGCCTGGGAGGACTGCGGCGACCGGAACTCGGCCGCCGCGCTCTCGCTGACCTCGCTGCCGGGACGATCCCTCCCACCCCCAGGGAGACGGAGCGGGATGGGCTCGAGGGGGAGGACGTTGCTGATGCCGAGGCCTGACGAGGCGCCCATGGAGGAGCGGGTGAACATGCCATCCGCCATGTCGAGAGATAGGGGCGGGGCCCCCATGGTGAACCCTGAGCTCCGCCTCCTGAATGCCTTTTCGGCGGCGAGCATGGCTCCCGGCCCGCTGGAGGTTGAGAGCGGTGGGTGCATCACTCTGATTGGCTTGTAGGGGCTGAAACGCGGCTCTGGCCATGTGGTTTCATTTCTTAATTTCTCCTTGCCGTCGGGAACGCGGTTGGCAAAGACGAGACGAATGCTCTTGTAGAGGTAGAATCGGCCCTTGGCGGGACAGCAAATATGCAGATGCACCAGGTACCGAAGGGTTGGTCTCTCCACTGAGCCAGCGCCTCCATGGTTGGGAACGCCGTCTATGATGGGCCCTCCAGAGTAACTCCTCTGCCGGATGAACGTCTTGGTCCCCGGTTCCATGCCCTCCAAGTCGTACGGGACAAGGAAGAGCTTCACCGCCGTTTTGTTCTGGTTTTTTATCACAATCTGGATCTGGCCCTTTTCCGGGATCCTGTAACTGCCCCCAGGGGGGGCTCTTGGGGAGGCTGATCGGCGTTTGGGTCTTGGAACTTGCCGGGTTTCAACATCCATGGCCTGTCCCGCCGTTACGGAGTCGCCGGCCCCTTCGACTGATTTACGATCAGCAATCCTGCTGTGGGCCTTTCTTCTCGACCGAGATTCGTCAGACACATTTGGCAGGCCGTTTTCCAAATCTATCTGGCCAACATAGGGACTGGGGCCGTCTTCGCTGCTGGAGCGGCCATGGGGCGTGGTGCTGTAGCTATAATACACAGCAGGGAATGGAAGCGTCACATGAGCTGGGCATTTTAAGCTAGGCTTGCACTTGCCCATGCCGAGAACGCCGATCTGGGCGAGGAAGTCGAGCGGTTTTGAGGGTGTCGTAGACATGCGCCCGCGCAGAATACTCTCCTCATACGACCCGACCATGGACGCATGCTGCTGGATCGGGGACGAATCCGAGCCGAAAAACATGCGTCGCAGCATGGCTGGGGTTGGAGGTGATGTTGCCGAGTGCTTGAAGCTCGAGCTAGACGTAAGCGACCTTCGGGGTTGATGTGCTTGGTATGGTAGTGAGCCTTCACGGCGATGGAAGGCCATCCTTCCTGCAAAAGAAGACGGCCCTCGGGGAGATGGAGAAGCATAGGGAGATGAGAAGTTGGAGTACAGAGTGTGTCGTCTCGAGGCATATCTGCCCGACGCAAAGTCGATGCCTCCCAAGGGGTCAGAAAGGTCCAGCTCGTCATTGCTCTCGGACTGCACCAGTGGACTTGTGGGCGGCTGATAGGCAAAGCTAGAGGAGAAGGACGGAGACAGAACTACCGGGGACGTGGCGAAGGTTGCGGATAAGGGCGTGTCTCTCTGTAGAAAAGTCCTCCTCTCATCGAACTGGAAGGGTGTATAATCCCTTGGGGGAGATGCAGCCAGCCAGTCATTTTGGGGTGGGATTTCTGACTGTACTCGGGCCTTCTGCACTCGATCCTCTCGCTTCGTCTCTGGCGAAGTGTCGTGCGTGAAGTCGCCGCTGTGGAGAGCCGATCCTGGCCGTTCGATGCTCAGCCCATTACGTAGGTTGACATCTGCTGCCGTGGAGTTCTCGTCCTTCTCTGGAGTAATCTTCGCCGCCGGGAGTAGGTTGGAGGATCTTGAAGGCGTTCTCGGCGGTCTCGTAGGTGGGCTGACTGGTCTGTCCTGCTGGAAAATGACCTGATCACGCTTCTGGTTAACGAACGCTGTGATGCTTGTATCTGTAGGTAGGAAGTGTCGTACATGGCGGTTAGGGATCCATGTCGGGCTTTGTCCCCTCTTTAGCCTTTCAATCAACTCAGCCCTGTTGGCTGTGGCGGTGGAATCGTCGGCAGGTGTGTGGAACGGTGACTCCCTGGGGCTTTCGAGGACTGGGCCCTCGCATAGCTCGGTTCGCAAACTCTCCTCGGAGAGCCTTCTGCTCTTGGAAGCGGCATGCGGTATGGTAATGGCCTCTGGAGTCGTCTCGGGGCCAGGTTCGGGTTGAGACGGGTGATGGACAGTGTCGCTGCTACAGCTGAGATCGGCTTGGAAGATGGGCATGGCAGAAGGGCAGAACCACAGCCAGGCTGCGGTTCTGAAGAGATAGGCAGTCGTAAACTATCATCAAATCCAAGTATCGAGGTTTGTTGCTTGAAGTTGGAAACCTTGGGGTCGGTAGAGCTGGGGGCGGCTAGGCGATAAGATAGCTGCCCATGTCTCGTGAGCGAGGTCGGCTTGGGCTAGGCAGAGCCTTCACTGCATGAATCAGACGAGTGCACAGACACGTATATTTTGTGTGCTTTAATTCTGGTCCTAGATATGCAAACACCCAGCCAGCGAATCTGCCCCGTGGACAGCGTCTGAGCCTGCCCAACGTATTTGAAGGTGCGGTGAGGTCCAGTCGTTCCATCAGGGTCCCGTGGAGGCTAATGCAATAGATGGGTCCGTCATGATGGAGAAGATGCAGTGAGCGAGATGTGCCGTCATTTGTGCCAAATTAGAGTGTAGGATAGCACATGGTGTTCAGAGTACCTGCAAAGTACACCACCTTGGCACCATTGACCCGCAGTTTTGGCGCCAAAGGCCCATGTACTTTTTAGGTATCCAGTACTTGCTTGAGTAAACTTTCAGTCGCCCATTTCTTTCTGACAGCAACACACGACGGCGCATGAATACTCCATGTGGATCTTCAACAAAGCGAGAGTAGAAAGCCTAAAATCTCCGGAAGAGTCTTAAGCAGACTGGCTGGGAATTCCGTGGGAAAAGGCGGGCTTGGAAAGCGTCTGGAGGCTCAACTGTAGATCCCCTGTAGACATATCCATTCTTTAGCGGGCCCCGCTGTGTCTTGACTGGCTGCAGCATCAAAAACTTGCAACTGAATCTGAACTGTCCAGCTCCAGCTTCATCAATCCAGCCATAGCTGCGTGCCATCTCAGCTCCCATAATACGAAATGGCGCCTAAAAGGCCCCGGGAGGATTCTGAGAAGGCTCCGGATGCCAAGAAACCCCGGCGTGGCTTTCGAGTCGGCCCTGACAACCTCCCAGATGGACCCTGGCGTAGAAAAGGTTGGTCTCAATCTTTTTTCATTCATGCTCTCATCTACGCTCAGGTGTGGTTTGTTCCTTCATCAATCTAACGCAACCCTACAGTTACAAAAATCAAGAAGGGCCTTATTGTTAAGGCCAAGTTGAAAAAGAACTACGCCAAGATCAAAGCGAGAGAGGGAAAGGACCATCAGGCTTCGGCTGAAGATAATGATCATGACAGCAATGGCGACGAGGAGACGGAGAAGCCGTCTGGGGGTGATGAGCCAGAACAGCTTCACCCCACACGCCAACTCATGCTAAAAGATGAGGACATGGCACAGGCGGGCGCCGACCCCGAGAAGCAGAATGATGCCAGCGATGGACAGCGCCGCAGGACTCGGCGACCAGGTTACTATGACAAGCAGCTCAGGAAGGCAGATGAGCGGCGCACTGAGAGTGAGGCTCGGGCACAGGAGTTTCAGCGGCGCAGGGAGGAGCGTGAGAAGAAGATTGCTGAGAGGGAACGTTACAAGAAAGCAATGGCAAAGACAATCGGCAAGGACGGGAAGAAGAAGCTTGGGAGGGAGAGCAGTTTGCTGCTGGATAAGGTTAGGAAAATGGTTGGCAACCAGTAGGAAGTGAGCGAGAGGCGCCAGATGCCAAGGAGGGCAGACGCTATACCCATCATATTTTCTCAAAACAGCGCATAATATTTCATGGTTTCATTGATTTCCACCGCCTGCTCTGACACTATTCACACAGGTTGACGAATGACTGGATATGTCTCAATGCTGTAGGTGGGCCGCTATCGTGTGACAAACTATCGGTAGTTGGGGCACGGCACGTTTCTCCCAAGGCAATAGCTTCGCGGCCGAGAAGAAGAAAAAATCTCGATGTACTGAAGGGGGTGTGTGACGGGGGGCGGGTACTGAAAAAGAAATAGCAATCAAAAGTGATCAACCGTTTCGGAAGATCGTCTGTACTGTCTCAGACGACGTGTTTGGAGTTGATGGGTTCCAGGTGGTCGGTGGGTAATAATGCTGATCTTGGTATGTGCCGGATCTCGACAACGCACACCATGAAGAAGCTCCTGTTCCTAGACGGCGTGGAAGTCATGGCCAATTGGGACTAGGTTAGTAGCCATTTATTCAGGCCGAACATACGATAAAGAAATCCCAAGGATGGGGAGTTTCTTCCATCACAAGCCTGAAATCAATACAGAGTCATTAGCATTGATACGGGGACGCATACACTCGAATCGGGACAGCGTGTCGTTCATCAACCTGGATCTGGCATTCTACTGTAGTCTTCCGGGCCTCCTCCACATCCCATATCCACCGACCCATTCTGCGCTGGGATTAGGAACGCGGGACGATGGCACATTTGACAGGATAGTGATGAGCCGGGCGCTTACGCAGTGAAACAGCAGGCCCTCTTTCTCGGATGCAGACCTACCTCCTCCCGCCACTTTGTGCTTGTTCATATCCAATGTCCCTACATGCTGCAGATGAGACAGACGGGCGGAAATTAAAGACCTTCAGCCTCTTGGTCAGCGGTAATGAATGGCGGTGCGGATGGATCAGGCACAATGTAGCAGCTCATATGTGATGCGCATGTCCATAGAGGAGCGCCCTACTAGTGGCGTTTCATGCGGTTTCAACCACGGTTTTCAGGGACCGGGCCCCCAATGACACCTGGGGGAAAACTTGGCCCAGAACCGGATAATGGCGAGAGCCACGCAGTATTTGGCTCGTGACTGGTGGCCGCGCGAAGAACAAGGCAATGCGAATGGAACTAGCGTGCGCACGCTGCAGGCGTGAGCTGAGAAGAGGCCATCTGAAACATGCAAATGCTTAAGTTTTTGTGCCTGCCGATTTATTGCTCGAAAGGATGTGCTATTGCCGGTGCAGGCAAATGAGTGACCTCCTAGTACTCAAGGGGTCTGTCCCTTCTTACTGCACTTCATGTCACTCTGCTTTTTTGACAATGCCTTGTGCTACATTCATCAAGTACCCTCGCCGATGGGAGAAGGAAGGAAGGCAAACAAGGTAACAAAGGCATCTGAGGATTCAGCTGGCTGTGGAGCACGACGACGGCTTGGTGGAGGCAGAGTCGACTTGCTTCTGGGGCGCGAGACCCGACGGTCTGTCAATAATCCTCCGTTGATAATGAATACGACGTTCATTTCAATTCACCAGAGCAGTGAGTCTTACAAGTTCCTGCGCCACGAAATGGGTGGTGTGGATTGAGGCTATTGGTCTGGTTTGGGAGATGGGCTGGTAAGGATGGTGGCGTGACCCCTGGCAGGGCACCACACCAGGGCAGGGCATGGTAAGCCACAGAGTACATGAAACGGGTCAGTCAGAAGGTAGAGAGCGTTGGTTCAGTTCGGCAAGGATTACTGAGCTGCTGGCCAGCCTCCAGATGCCAGAGCAGATGATATCCCCACGAGTAATCAATGCCTGGCGATTAGTATCTGGCTTCGAGACGATATCCTGATTAAGCAGCAGCGCAGCTAATAGAATTGGCTCCTCTCGCGTGCACAAAGGGGGAAAGCGTATGTCGGTAATCAGCTGAGCTGAGAACGAGTGTTGTCATCCAGCCTTCCCTAGCAATGCGAGAAGCAAAGCCGAGCATACCCGGAGAACGAGCAGAACGAGCCTCATCGTATGTGCGAGTGCAAGAGGAGAATCATGGAACAATCCATTCGCTTAGACGCCGACCGATTATGCACACCGTGGTCTGGTGGCTGCCGGTCGAATGTGGTTGGTGCATACTACCTGATATTTGACATCCAGGCTAGGTACATGTGTGTATGTACGCACAGACACACACAGAGAGACAGTGAGAAGGCAAGTGATACCCCAGCCCACGGCTGATGGTAGAAGATCTCTGTCAATGGGCGACGTTTATTAGTTGAAGGTAGCTTGGCCTGGGTGGTCCGTGTGGTGGGCCCATATTACACTCATTCCCTGATAGACACAGCTGGTTGGTCTCGGGGGTTTGAGGTGGGTGGGTAATGAACGACACGTCTCTATCCTCATGTTCTTCAGCAAAGACTAGAACCGAAGACACCGTCTGGAGGGTGCGCTCTGTCTCATCACAGTCCGTGGCCAAAAGCCAGTGAATTGGCGGAGCTGCCCCTTAATACGCAGGAAGCGTTTCTGACATGACATCAGCCGAGTTACCATGAAAGGAGCTGTAATACCACTTGCTGCTCTACTATGAATATACACTATGGGGGCTGTTACCATCAGCCTCAAGCCCCTCCATAGGTTACGACTCTCTAATTAGTCGACACGAGTCGGGGCTTAGTGCTGTAGTGAGTTTAATCACAGTCGCTTCCTCCCCTTTGATCCCACTGCCTACCATGCCTAGATAGGTAGTTGGCACTCCCTACAGAGCAGTAATTGCGAATTATACCATGGAAGAAAGCAAAGTTGCCTCCCAATCGCCGGCGTACAGACAGTTGCAGCGAAGGAAGGATTAATACCTAGCCCACGCCGGGAAGCACGCCCAGGGCTCGAGAAGGGCTGGGCCGGGCAGGGGTTGGGGCAACAGGGCGATTACAGGCCTTCTCGGCGAGGTACTGGCAGGTACCTGTTTAAGGACAGGTTGCCTACCCCACCAGGACCCCAGCTCCAAACCTACCAGACCCCATCGGGAGTCCTCACACAAGAGAAGCCCACTAAAACACTCTTCGAACAGTGGAGAGAGCCCCTGAGCGAGATCATTACGAGGAGCTAAGGGAGCATCTAATATCAATGATCAGCCTAGGTAGGTCTTGCTGCTGAAGAACTCCTGTCGGCGTCACGCTTTGGTCAAGATTGATCGGGTTTACATCATCACCGTCGGCGCCCTAAGGTTGACGACACTGAATCAATCTCGTTGTGGTCTAGCTTCCCAAAGCCCAAAGGCACCACCAGAACTGGCAGCAATGGATTGGTATCAAGTTTACCTTCTTCGTGGTCGCTAGCTCCAGGAGGGTTGGAGATTGATCCCTAGCTTGATTAGTTGGCCTGAGCTATATCCATTGTCTCCGTGCTGTATCGAAGGCGATAGAGGCATCGTTTTCCCACGAGTGTTAGGGTGCCTTCTTCATCATTAGAAAGAATTGCGATAACACGTGCTGGCCACCCTGGCATCAGCTTCAAGTTTGTTTTCCTCAACGGGGCAGCTGCTCGTAGACGAAGTGCCCCGACTAACATGGCCATGATACGACTGATAGAATTAGCAGCTCCATAGTTCAATAGGCACAGCCAACGCCTGTGGGTTGAGGGACGTACACATTGGGACTTGAGAAGCATCGGGTGTGATTTGCCTAAGTAGGCCATCTGGGGTTGCTGGTCCTCTGCAGACGGAATGCGCCGAGTCTGGCTTGAATCCATTCGGTCAAGACACAGCCAGACATGCATAGCGAAGTGTACATACGTAACATGCGTGCGTGGATAGGCTGGATAATCTTGCTGCTCCCCGCCACGAAACAGCGAAATGATGGCTGAACAGTTGTGCAACATTGGTAGCAGCCTCCTGAGATTACCATCTCCCTGCCTAGCTTCTGACCCAGGTGTTTCTGAGAGCAGCAGGACCAGAGGCGGCCGGCAATGGATGGATCTTGATGCGGAGTCGGGGATTATTTGCCCTTGGCCCTACTGCATAGGCATACAGGGCAGGCGAGATGGATTGAGTTGCTGTCGAATAGTCCGTGACCAGAACAGTATCTGGCCGCAATGGATGCTTCTTTTGTTCCTTCCTGGGCGTGCCTCCGTCGGAAGCCTGGTCCTTCCTTCCTAGAACCTAACTCAATTCAAGCCACCCATCTCGCCGGTTGCCATGTGTGCAAGTACCTCTTCTGTAGTGGCATTCAGCGGTTCATGGAGGGGCGGTGGCCCATGATCTGTGGCTGGGCCGGTGCATTATTAGCACGTCGTAGACACCTAGTAAAATGGGTGCCACTAGCGACTATGCTAGCCTGGGTAAGACCGCTGTCGATGGCGAGGACCCAGTCAAACCAGGTACACATCTGTACCTACAAGCTGCTTGTACTCCAGGTACCACCACCCGCTGCCCGCTCTCCATACTGGCACTGGACAGCCCCCTGGCGGAATGCGTCTGGCACATTTTAGACTGGCCCCTCGACCAGGCGCAGGTGCCAATCCCCGTCCCGCTCCAGCAGCTTGGCCAACACCGTCCCGGCCTGGCCATCCTCTCAACACCCAATCATCCGCTCATTGGATGTGTGATTCGCAGCTGGATTGTGTGGGAGTGCCCTGACTCTTTTTTTTTTTATCATCTCTTAATCGTTTTTTTGGTGGTTCTTGCGGCAAAGCAACGTGACTGGCTTACTCAAGTCCCAATCTTGTGTATTTCATGGCATGTGCTCGTTTCTTCCTTGATGCTTCCATCCGAACCTCAGCCCTCCTCGCCCGCTCGTGCCCTTCACGCCTGAGGATCACGTCGTCGGCAGTCTGCGTCTTCGCCTCGCTCAACCCTACCATCGTGCTCTCCGCCCCCGTCGCTCGCTTATCCCCCGGTCTGGCAGCCCTTCTAGATTGAAACACTATCGATGGTCCCGATTCTTCGCCGCTGTACATTTCCCCTGCCAACGCATAACCAGCCTCTGCAACCGACCATCACTCTATCTTGACTGCGCGAGAGCGTCTCTTCCAACCTTCCCACGTTCCCTCTCCATCTTCGCTCATATAGGAGACCCTACATCGCACTTTCATACCAACAGGCCGGCATCGCTGAGCGACGCCACGGTTGCCCGCCATGGCCGCCATCATTGACGAGTATCTCGACACCACCATGGAGCAGGAGGATGTGTTTCCATGTAAAGGTTGCGGAGAGGTAGGCTATTTCAATGCATTAATCTACACTCGGCCCTGAGATCTGAATCACCTTCACACAAGAGTTGGCGAAAGTGGGGGTTGTTACTTGCGGGACTGGACATAGGCTGACTTGACTTCATGGCAGATTCTCGAGGAAGGCAAAGCATACGAGCTTGGTAAGTGGCCATTCTTCCCTAACCCGATCTTGGCCATTCCCGCCATGGAGCCCTCTCACACCTCCCCGAGCTACTCTCTCAAACAAGAGAGAGGGAACATGATCCTCAAAACTTTTGGGAATCTGCCTCCCAGGCCTCGCTTGGTGTCGCGAGCCCCGCGCATGTCAACTACTCCCAGTTGCAGACCGGTGTGTTCCTTTGTCGCTTGAGCATATGCTGATCGTCCCCATTCACAGCCGGTAACCGATGGCATCTCGACTGTTTCCGCTGTAACACCTGCCACACGCTCCTCGACTCCGACGCAAACCTGCTCCTCCTCGGCGATGGCTCGCTTATTTGCAGCAACTGCACATATAGTTGCAGTGCCTGCGGCAACAAGATTGAGGATCTGGCCATTCTCACTGGCGACCAGGCTTTCTGTTCCACTTGCTTCCGCTGCCGCAACTGCAAACGCAAGATTGAAAACCTCAGATACGCAAGGACATCGCTGGGAATTTTTTGCATGGGCTGCCACGAAACTATCATTGCTAAGAAGCGGAAGAAATCGAAGGCTGCGGCATCCGCCAAGAGCAGGGAGAAGGAATCTCCCATGATCACCGAGAAGTCGCTCCCAGCGCTCCCCCCCAACGAGATCCCCAAAGGCGCTTTCTCCAATGATAAGGTCGATCCTGATTCCGATACACCAACGGAAATTTCACCCAGACCGCGCCAAGGCCATCGATCTACTACGTCCGCTTCCCGAGATAGCTCCCGGCCCGCCAGATCTCCCGAGCGTTCGGGAAAGACAGATGGTCTGGGCCTCTCTGGAAATTCCTATCGAAGCAACAGGAGCTCTACGTTGACGGGTAGCGATTCGACGGAGAAGGATGATGGGTTCTTCATCCCCGTGGCTCTAGATCCTAGTCCGGGACCAACTCCAAATTCGATCAATAACGATGGTACAAAGAGGAAGGATTATTTCAATCTTCCCAAGTCGTCCTTTGCAGACAAGCGGAATGACTCCCCATCCTCGACACCCCACATCGCCTTTCAGGATAAGGGTAGACAGCAGTCTACAGATCGTGACTTAACATCAGCTCAAACCCCAACATCGAAGCTTTCCCAACCCTCGACGTCGAGGTCAGACCAACACTCATCTCCTCCGAGTGAAGATAGACAACAGAGACCTCCCATGCGATCTCACACCAACACTGATGATGGCAAAGGCCAGACGCCCAAAGGCAGGAAAGCGGCTACTTCTACTAGCAGCAGTTCTTCATCAATTCATGACGGTGGTGTGAATGTGAAGGCCAATAACGCTACCTCACAACCGGAGGTACGCAAGAATGGGGAAGCCGGCCTTCCGCCCTCACGATTCTCCCAAGACACGAGAAAGCCAGAGCCGGACGACAGGAGAGGGTCAGGGGACTCGAACCTGAAATCCGGTAGCCGGCCTGAGAATGGGAAACCAGTCACTCGTAAAGATAGCACCCCTCCCTCAGCTAGGAATAGTAAGTGCACTCGTCCTTTTCCTTTCTGGACCTGGTTCTTTTTTTACTGACTTGGATGGTACAGCTGCACCAACTACAAAGGCTGGCCCGCAACGTAGAGAGTCAGGAAATGAAGATATCCCTCCACCAAGAGTCCCCCCTCCACGGCTCAAAGCTGTCGACCAAAGCAGCTCCCGAACCGAGTATGCCAGCCCACGGGGGCCACCACCTTCGTTGGCTGGGAAGCCTGCACCAGGCTCGAGAGATGAACAGGGATCACCCAAACCGTCTCCAAAGCTTCCTAGATGGAGTAACGGTGGCGATTTCACGATGGACGAAGACATGGCCAGAATACTCGGAACCGATGAGCCTTCCTCCAACATTCTGCGTCGGGCGTCGAATGTCGCCAGGCACGGCCGTACCAACAGTATTGACTCGAACCAAACACCAACTCGAGGAACTCACACCCGGAGCATCAGCGAAACAACTCGGGGTACCGCCTCGCCCCAATGGCCCAAAGCTCCTCTTCATGAGGATCGGGAATGGGCATCACCCGATTTGATGAGCCCGGTGTCGGTCTCGTCGCCCGATGATACTACCATTTTGAGACGCCAATTGCGGACATCCGAGCAACGCGTTGCCGAACTTGAGAAGCAGTTTAACACAGAGAAGGATCTTCAGAGTCTTGACAGGAAACTACTCGAGAAGAGGAAGACAGTTTCCGTTCTAGACACTCAAACTGAGATCATGATTCGACAGCTCGAGGTGCTCGCCGGCTACGTTGAACGGGCAAAGGATTCTAAAAAACCGATCGATCCTCGTGAATTGGAAGATTCAGCTATCAAGGACTTTGTCCAGAAGCTCGAGGAAGTCAAGATGGTACTGGCAGAAAGCATCGAGCAACTCCACGAGGAGCGAGATCGTTTGGCGGAAGAAAGAGATCAGGCGTCTGCTGACAGGGATCATGCTCTCATGGAATTCGAACAGCTTTCTTCGAAGAACGCCCAGTTGGCTGAGATGAACAATGACATGACGCACCAGCTGCAAGAAAAGTTCAGAAACCAGGTGGCTGATGGCAAGTCAAGCAACGGCCTAGGCATCTATGGCGAGAACAAGGCAGCTACCGCATCCTCGATCAATCTCGACAATGCCAGCATGACGACTGGGCACACTCTGGTTGGTGATGACGATCAGATTGTGGAGAACGGCCCCATAGCGGTACCAATCCGCAAGGGCCAGGTTAAGAAGTTCAACTGGAAGAAAGGCTCTAAGGGATTGGCCCAGAACGTCGCCAAGGGTGTTAGAGGTGCTGTGGTTGCATTCCAAAATGACCGCGGGGAGCGTATTCAACAAGTTGGCATCGGGCCCATGGGTGCAGGGGACATTGGTGTTCCCTACAACAATACTATGGTTCCTCCGGAGCCATCAACTACGCCTGCGCCAATGATGCCGCAGCAAGGCAGGCAACCGAAGCATCCCCAACAAGGATTCGGTTTCTTCAGCAAGAAGGCATCCGTTGTTCCAAAGTCAGCTTCTGCCAACAGCATGCCCCTGGCCGTTACCCCTGAGGCTCCTTCGACACTTTTTGGTTCCGATTTGTCTGAGCGAGCTGATTGGGAGCGTCGCCAGATACCCAGCGTGGTGACACGCTGCATCGAAGAAGTTGAGCTCAGAGGTGTGGACCAAGAGGGCATCTATCGAAAGACGGGAGGCAACTCCCAAGTCAACATGATCAAGGATGGCTTCGAGAGGAGCGAGAACTTTGATATTTCAGATCCCGATTGGGATATCACAGCCGTCACCAGTGTTTTGAAACAATACTTTAGGAAGTTGCCAATTCCGCTTCTCACTTTCGAAGTATATGACAGAATTCTGGAATCAACTTGTACGTATACATCTGTGCTTCAGAACTTTGTTCTCCAAACTAATGTCTCCCAGCAATTGTTGACCCATCAGAGCGCTGCGACCATTTGCGCCGGACCATTGCTTCCATGCCCGAGAAGCACCGTGACTGCCTTGAGTTCCTCATGTTCCACCTTGATCGTGTTGCTCAACGCCAGTCTGAAAACTTGGTAAGCCGATGACTCAATAACCTCGGTATTCACTTTCACACCGCTGACACCTTAAATCAGATGACTCCCAAGAACTTGGCTGTTGTCTTCGCTCCCACGATTATGTTCGATCGCAGCATCGAGAGAGAAATGACAGACATGCACTCCAAGAACCTCGCAGTGCAGTTTATCATTGAGAATAGCCGCAACATCTTTGTTGATTAGTTGCTGTGTCAGCTGCTTCTGGATATCTCAACCCTATCACATAAGGTACGCTCCTATAGCGAAAGAAACTGCAGGAAATCAGTGCCGACCTTCGCAGAACGCCAACATTTAAATGGTGGTTAGAGAGTCTGACCCTCATTTGCTTCGCGTCCTGCGGGCTAACATAATGCCTGCTGTCTCCTTGTATCTGCGCAGAACAAGGGCAATGACTTTGGAGAGTGTACGGGGCCCTCCAAAGGGTTTGACAGGGTCCCTTTTTTTCATGTGAATGATTTTTTTCACTTACTGTTATGAAAAACGCTGGGACTTGGTGAAATGGCCCAAGTGTATCATATCTGCTGCTTGACCAGTTCACATCGGCTCTTGACCCGATTGCTTTTTTCACCCTTGTTCATCTTTGGTTTTGTTAGCCTCCTTCTATATCCATAACCCCTCCCACCTTATATACCATCTCATGGCTTTGGAGTTTGAATTGGTTGCGTTGATTAAAAGGGTGGGAACCTGTTTACCCTCCTGGAAAGGCGGAAAGGGTGGTATTTTCATTTCTACGTTGACGATAGCTTCTGTTTGAATTCACCTTGCTTCTTATTGTTCTGGTCTTTCTCAATGCGTCTGTCTATATGCAATGTAGTATACTGCGGGTATAGGATGGCGACCTGTTTTGGGGCGGTCTAGTTGCTGAGGAGGTTTATGCTTATGATGGGATGTGGACGTGTAATGCAACATCATAAATTGACTGATCTCCCGAGAAGTGAAGCTTCGCGTGATTCTGCCTGTATTGTCATGCTTTGGATACCATCGTCTTCGGCTCCGTTGGAAAGTATTTCAGGATAAAAATATTATTGCAATGGGATATATATCATACATCCAAGCCACTCGAACCACTTAAGCTACAGTATACAATCAACTCATCCCAGCGCCGTATTATATATATACTGTTTTACCGTGTCCAACCATAACCATGCCCAGTGCCGAAAAATAAACGCCAATGCTTTGCCTGCCCTTTTGTCTTTCCATAACCACACGAAACGCACTTACGCAAGGGCAACGCCACCATTCTCGCGCTGCCTCTTAATGATGTAGTACGTAATCAAGCTCTTTGGATCCTCCTTGATGTCCTTGAGGGAATCCCAGAACCGCTCCTCGCCCGCGCACGCATGCAGAGCGACACAGAGCTGAACCGCGTCCATGCGGACGCCGGAGTCGGTCGAATCCAGGCACCGGCCGGTGAGCTCTACCAACAGCGCCAGCTCGGAGTCGGAAAGAACGATGTTCTCCTGCTTCTCCAGCATGGCTTTCAGAACATGGAGGCCTGTGCTGAGGGCGCGGCAGCCCTCAGGGGTGCTGTCGTCCCAACCCTGCAGCTTCCTGCCAAGAACGACAACAATCTCGGGGGGGTCGCCGAGAGTGACGAGTTCGTCGGCCAACAACTCCAAGCCGCTGATGATGTGGGCACGTCCCTCGTACCTACTTCGAGTCTCGAGCAGGGATTCGAGGCATTTGGATACGTGGGGCTTGAAGTTGTCCCGCTCTCTCTTGAGAAGGAGCTTGATGGTGGTGAGAACCTGTGCTTTGACGTCCTGCGCCTTGTCTGCGGGCGTCGTTGACAGAGGGTCCTCGAGGAACTGGAAGAGACCGAGCAGCAAAGCTTGGAACTTGTCGTCCGTGAAGATCGTCCTGTTGTCACGTAGAAGGCTCTGCAACTTACGGAAGCCATGGACCTCAAGCGACTTGAGCTTGATCTTGGAGATTCCGCTGTCCAGGAGGCGTGCGTTCTTGTTGGCCTTGCCTGGCGAGTCGGAATCGTCGGCTTCTTTAGCCTGGCCGTTGGAATGAGGTAGATTCGCGGCATCCTCGTTCACAGGCTTGTCCTCGAGAACTGAGCCAGTGAAGACTGGTTTCGGCTCTTGTTGGTTCTCGACAAAGGGATCTTCGTAGACTTTCACTGGCTGTGGGGTCTCGTCTGACGGAGACTGAATCTGAACAGGCGCCTCGACGGGCGTTTCAGGGAGTACTTCAACGTGTGGTTTCACGAGCTGCTCTTCGAGTTTGTTGGCTTGTTGTGCGGTGGTTGCTTGTGGGGTGGGGATTTGAGGGACAACGAGCGTCAGGTCCTCATTCAGTTTCGCGGCAGGGCTGCTTGATAAGAGTACTGACTGCGAGTTCTTAAGCCGAGTCGGACTCACTCTATTCGAAGCTACAGATCTCGGCCTTGCAACAGGGGATGTTATACTCGACTCGCTGGCGTGCGAGGCGTGCCCAGGCCGGGTCCTTTGGGCCGTCCTTCTAGATGTCGTCTCCTTAGGTTTCGGTGCCAGCTTAGCCTTGAGGGTCCTAGGGCTCTCGGCTTCGATGTGTTCGCCACGATCTCGAACAGAGTAAGGACCAGCCGTTGCAGGTCGAGGAGCAACTTCGGGTCGCTTCCTTGTTGGGCGCATGGGGGCGACTGACATCGAACTAGCATTAACAGAGACTGTTCCAGCTTCAGGGCGTGCCCTACTCCCTGAAGGCTTCGATGAAGAAGCGTTACTTGGTGGCTTAGGGTCCGACACTTTCCGTACAGGTGAAATACGGGCCATGGCAGACCCTGGTCGAGCAGGCAAGGTCTTGGCTGCAAGTGTCGCCTTCTTCTGTGCCATCATCGTTTCCCGGAGGCTTGGTTTACTGGCGGTCATAGTGCTCCTGGATAAGCCCAGTCCTGGTCGAGGGGGCGCGTCTCCCTTCTTAGGGGCGTTAGGATTGCTAGGGTCCTTGTTCAGAAGCTTTTGGGCTGTTGCGTCTAGATCTTCCATGATTCTGTTGGGGGTTAAGTATTGTCCACTCGATTGAAAAACAGGGATACAGGAGAGACTTACACATCGGCTCGCTGAGGCCAAACGCCCCAAAATGCCCAAAACACTGATCGCGTCTTCTCTCTGACCGCAGGGTTTGGATCGCCGAGCCCCTTCTTGATACATTTCTCAATCAGGTCAACTCCGCCTGTGTGCTCGACATGGCTCTTGTGGTTGGCTTCCTTCTTCAACATGGTCTTGAGCCATTCGGTCGCATACGTGCGAGGAGCCACGTTCTTGTCTTGACAGGCAATCCAGATGTGCTGCATCAGCCTCTGGCTATAGGTTACGTTGCTCAGAATGGTGTCGACAGTCGTGTTTGCTAGTTGGGAGCTGATCTTCTTGGTTCCGGCGCATAGCTTGACGAACGTTTGCATGAGAAGCTCTACCATTGGGTCCATGGCAGGACCAAAAGCAACAGCAATATCCTGAACCAGTCCACAACCCTCCTTTGACAAACTGGTTCTCAACGAGGTTACAGCTTTGATTATGCCGTCAAGCATTCCACGGAGCCCTGCGAGAAAGGTATCGGGGAAGTCGGAAGTCGCATTACCGGCATTGAGTCGTCGCAATGTGACCATACTCTCTTCTCTCTTGACCCAATTCTGTTCCGACTCCCTGCCCTCAAAGAACCACGCCATTCCCTTAAAGATATCGTCGAGTTCGCGATTCGTGTTGACGTATTGAGGTTCAATATTCTCGGCCTTGGTATCGACGGCGGGAGTGATTGGTCGTTCGCTTGACATGGAAGATACGCTCGCGGCCAGTGCAGGTCGGGCGGCGGGCGCAGCATTGGCGGGAGTCTCTGGACGGGTGCCAGCTGGGGCCAGTTCCTTAACAATAGCTTGCTCGATCGCAGGTCGGACTTTGAAGTTTTTCAGTTGTCGCTTCAGATCAGATTTTGCTGTGTTTGGTGCATTCCTATTCACCCCCCGTATCAGCCTTGGCCATCCTCTGAATGTGATACTATATAAAAGGGGGCATCTCACCTGAAAAGTTCAATGACGGTGCTCTTGGCAACATCTCGAACCATACCATCGGCATCTTCCAATAAATCCATAAGCAAGGGAACGTAGCTACGGAACTGGAGGCCTTGCTCCTGGTGTGTCTTGTCGAAAGTCAGCATTAGAGTCGCATGTCGTTTCGCTTCAGGGGATGAGGCATACCTGCAGCAGCCACTGCATGGCTGATTCCTTCGCGCGGGGATTCTTGCCGGTCATGGCAGAATTACGGATGAAGCGCTCAACATCCCCGGGGTGAACGCTGTACAGTGTGTTGAGTGCCTGCATTGCGGTGGCCCGGTACTTCTCCTTCTGGTCGCCCAGCTTCTCGATGATCAGGGGTAGAGTGCGAGCAGCCTCTTTGTTCAGAAGCTTGGGCTCCTGGCGGGACAGCCTGGTCAGGAGGTGGTTGAGGGCAGTGAAACCGACATTGACGATGGCATTATGCTGGGAGCTGGCGGCGGCGCGAAGTCCGTCGAAGAGTTGGGGGACGCATGTTTCAGGGACATTATGCTGCTTGATGCCCGACTTGATGTTGGTCACAAACTGGACTTTCTTGTCGAGGATGATGTCGCTATGGAGGACAGTAACGAGCTCTGCGGCCTGCTCCTCGGTCACTTTGTTGTCGGCCATCGACGTCTAGATATCATCCCGCGTTAGCAACAAGCTCACGAGCACAACGGTCGCAATGCGAACCCCGCAATCGATGTAAGAATAAACAGATCAAGACGAAAAGTGCGATGCGGACGGGACAGATGAAAGACCAAAGACTCCGGAAAAGGGGGGAGAAAAAGCAACGAAAACAGGAGTCGGGCTCCCCTAATCAGTCGCGGGGGACCGCGCAAGAGGTGTTTAGCAGCAACATACAGATTTCAGTGAGAGCGTGATAGATTCCCAAGACAAATTCAGGAGCCTAGGCTAAGAAAACGAAGAGGTTGCTGTAGCAAGTATATCATTTGGGGGTATTAGCGATAGCTTGTTGCGCGCTGCCAAAAAGACAAAAACAAGAGAATCGATCGCAATTCGGCTATTCTGTGCAGACGAATGATGCTGGAAATTGGATGAGCGACTGAGGTGGTAATGTGATGGAGTGACGCGCGAAAACAATCAACAGGCCGCAATGGGCTTGGCTCTGCAGTGGGCAGATGGAGCCCCGGGGAGGGAGTTGATCCCCTCTAGGTTGCCATAGTGAGCCACGGTGCTGCGGGGCCTGCGGAAACAAAGCCCGCCCACAGAGGGGTCCAGCAGGCCCAGCACTGGCCTGAGCGCCTGGCCTAGCCTACTTGGACCGGCAAGGGCCCCCAGCGCCAGCGAAGGGTGTTGTATTGATCTATTGGGCACAATCTGGAATTGCCTTCAGGTAGGCCGCTCGGTATTAATTAGAAGCTACGGTACCTATCCCAATGGAGTACCTGGTCTTAATCTTTCCCGAGAAACTCATCATCCATCGAGGCCACGACTGCAGGCCTCGCCCACGAGAACGTGACATTCCCGAATCAAGACGCATGAAGTCCCGTTATCTCCATATTATCAGGCACCCAGACTCAGGCTGTTTTAGGGGGGGAGGGGTAATAAACGAGCGGCACCGTGGACCCCTTGAATCTGAGCGGGGCATGTCAACACGGACTAGAAGGGCTTCACCTCTGCGACAGAACTCAAACAGCGCTGCCAGTAATTCATGTAGCGCGGCTGTTTTGAAGGTAGCGTTCAATTGTCGCCGCTCCTGTTCTAGATCACCTCAATGAGAGGTGGGCAAATCTGTTATACGAGCAGGGTAGTACAGCACTATAACGTGAAGTTGGCGGCGAGGTCAGAAACGAGAATGATCGCGATATCAAAGAAAAACAACACAAGGGGCCTACAGATGGCCGATGAATTAACCCGACATGCTTGTGTATAACAATTTTACAACAACCCATTACAATCCGCAACAGTTTGTCGACTTCTGTCGAGAGATGGGTGACTTCCCTCTCCCGGGTAGCTTGCCTGATTTCCTCTTGTCACCATCCTCATCAGGGCGGTTTAATTTAAAGGGATTGATGTCGCTTCTCTATCTTTTCTAGCTAGTAAGAGCTATCCCATGGATAGCGGCGGGACACTAGGGAAATCCTCATACGGGACGTAGTTTATATGTGTGTAATCAATAAGAAGCAAGCCAATTGACCAAGAAAAATCCCTAAAGTAGGTATTATCTAGAGGGATGAAGGAGTTATTCCTATAAGAGAGGACGAAAGATACAGGTTGACTTGGTCGATGGTGGGCTAAACCTGAAGCTGTTTACCGAGGCGTTCCCACTGGGAGTTGGCGATAGAAAGGTCTTGGACGAAAAGCACGACGAATTGTAGGCAAATGGGTGCTTTAGGATAAGCAAGCTCTGGCACTTGGATAAATGTGATGTATACAGAAACCAGACATTGAAACCAGCCTCCACAATACCATCAACAACCCCCTACGGTGTTGTTGTATTGTCAAGGCTTATTGTGCGAACCATGTAGCCACACAGCCATCGAGGCTCCTAGCATTAAGCTTTCTTTTTCTGAAAACTTAACGTGGGTAAAACGCGAAATTGAGTTTTTTGGCTTGGTAGAAACGCAAAGAAAGTGACCAATTTTTATTTATTTATTTTGGCAGTGGTAAATCGAAACTCTTTCAATCCTACATCATTGCATTGCTACCCTAATAACCATCCCGTCCTGCTCCTCTGCTTACTGTTTTGATTTGATCCGGGCCTCTTGATTGCTATGCGATGGCGCTCGCGTTGATTTATGGATGGCTCCAAGAGCTCGTGGCAAATATAACAAGACATGTTGCTTGGTCGGGGCCTCCTCAGTCCCAATCACCCTTGTTGGAGTTGCCAGCCGAGGTTGTCGTTCTGATCGTCACATTTCTCTCTCCACCCGATAGACTCTCTGCAGCACTCGCGTGCAAGCCGCTGCACTTCATATACAAGGAAATCTTACATGATCTCTATATGCCGGCATCAAAGAAAGACCATGAGAACTTCCTCCTCCGCCTGGAGCGAGATCTCATGGCGACGCACCTCTACTGCGGTGTTTGCACGGGATTGCACAGGCTCTCTTCTCTCAACAAGCCGAACGAGCGTCCTCCTTCTAGTGGCGCTCCGACCTGTTTGGGGATCGACTATCAGAACTCACCAACATTTTCGGAGAACCACTTTGCATATCATCATGGGCGAGCAGTCATGAACCGTCATTTCTATGGGGCGCCGGCCGGCCTCGACCCCAAAGCTTTACGTTATAAAACATTGTTCAATGATATAAATGTGGTATTGGGATACCACGTATGGTTCGGTCGATACTCCGTCAAGATCGTATCCGACAGCCTTTTCCTTTTCGGCAGGAATGTGATGGAATCGACCGACGTACGGAGCATGACGAGGAAACTAAACACTGGATTCTACGATATCTGCCCACACACGACGACTTCGGTCATGTCGAATCGCCTGCTATGCTCTACAAGAGTGGTGTCTACAAGAGCGGCCGGTTTAAGCGCGGACGAAATCTCCAAGTTCTTGCGGGAGCCGGGGCGAGTGGTCCACGGGTCGTGCGCCAGGTGCCTGACAGACTACACGGTGGAGATCTCACGGCACTCTCGGAGTCCTGGACCCGTGGTATCTTACCGCGTGAAAATAAAGACGTGGACCAACTTTGGCCAGTTCCGGAGTCCGCAGGACTGGAAGTGGAGGGCATGGAGGCGGAAGGCTGGAGAATACTACTCGGCCGCGCCCCGAAATCTAAAGGTTTACCCCCCGGGAAGTGTATTTCAGCGATACCATGCAGCTAAGGAACAGGAGGAGAGTGAGCGTTTTAAGGCATCCGCCTAGACCTTGCCCCCATTTTGTGCTGCCGCTTGTTTGACCCTTCATATGAAGCACGCGCTGTCTTTTCAACTGGCCAATGTTCCCTTGGGTCAGCGTTGGGCCCGCTATAAGGAGGATTATTCTAATAACACTATTAGCTATTACGCAGTAATAAATTTCTATTAGCCTGTTGACTAATGTTAGGCTTATGTGTGAGGTGAGAGAAGTAAATAAATGATGAAGTGAAGGCAAAGGTGAGGAAACGTTTCATACGCCAAAATATAGCCACCTTGACTCAGTTCAGCTAAATATAAAAAAAATAAAGGATTATTCCCGAAAGCTTAGGCTATGGTCGGCTCATGTTAGACAGGACATAAAACTGCCATCGCTCTTCTTCTTCTCACCCACAACGCACCCAGCAGGAGTCTGGTGGTACAGAAGCGGGCGAAACCCCATACCAACAGTCTTGAACAACGTGTCAGCCCGGGCAGTCACCTTTGATCCCCCAACCCACCACCCGCCAACCATGTCCCCAATCCCAAAGCAAGCCGGCGACGGCAGCGGCTTCGCGGTCCCCAAGCTCCGCCTCGAGATCCGCAACCTCTCAGACGCCGGGGCCTCCTCCTTCCTCCGCGCCGTCCACGCCACCGACCTCCTCACCGCCGCCACCCGCAACGTCCTGCGCTGGCTCTACGCATCCCCCTCCTCCCCCACCACCACTGTGCCCCCCACGCGCTCCGTCACCCTCATCCTCAGGGACATGGACGGCGTCGCCTACACCACCGGCTCCGACCTCGACAGCGACCACAAGGAGGTCCACTTCTCCACCAGGTACATCGCCGCCGTCAGCCCGGACCGCACAGCTGACGAGATCACCGGGGTTGTCACCCACGAGCTCGTCCACTGCTTCCAGTACGACGCCTTCGGCACCTGCCCGGGGGGGCTGATCGAGGGCGTCGCCGACTGGGTCCGCCTCAACTGCGGGCTGTCGCCGCCGCACTGGAAGCGCGAGGCCGGCGGGTCGTGGGACGGCGGGTACCAGCACACGGCCTACTTCCTCGAGTACCTCGAGGGCCGCTTCGGCGAGGGGACCGTCCGCCGCCTGAACGAGAAGCTGAGGATCCAGAAGTACGACGAGAAGACCTTCTGGGTTGAGCTGCTGGGCGAGCACGTCACCAAGTTATGGGAGGAGTACGGCGAGAAGCTCAAGGACGAGGAGACGGTCGTCGTGAGCAAGGAGGATATTTGAGGGACGAGTGAGAATTAGCAGCGGCATCATGAGTTTTAGACTTTGTGTTTCATTGAGAGCCTACATCGAGCACGAGGAGTTGAGCGGTTGTATATCGTGTTCTTAGATTTATTGTGCCTTACATACCCTGCGAAACAAGACCGCCAGCAGAACGCCAGAGAATTCGACATAGTGTATAGAGCTGTCCAGTTCAAGACTTAGAAAAACAAAAAACGAGTGTATTCGAACGTTATCCTTGACCCATGAGTTCACTTCCTGACGCCGTAAAGAGAGAGAAAAAAAAGAGATCCTTTTCACAGAACCGGCATGCCAACCGGTGATTACGCAAGGTTTAGCCCAGCTTGAAACACAACTGGCAGAGATGATTTCACTTCTATGCACGCATTGGGGCTGGAGCCACATCGCTCTCGCTGATAACACTACCAACCTCTGACCAGCTGGCGGGAGTCATCATACCGTCGCTCTCGCTAATTACGTCGTAGGGACGGGCGGCGGAGCCATTTCTCATTGAGACGCCATCGTTTCCAAAGTCCTCATGTGAGCCGATAACTGAGACCGAATCGGTTGGGGTGAGCTGGCCTTCGGTGAGGAACTCATCGGGCTCGGAGCCAGCCTCAGAGACTGGCATCCTGGGCGTTGAAGGCAGTGGTGAGTAGAAGCCCTGCTCAGAGCTCTGAGCCCATGCCTGGATGGAAGCATAGGCATCGTCGTGTTGGTTTTCCTGGCCTGGGGTCATGTACTCCTCTGGTTCTGGGCTGCCGTCCAGGGTCACGGAAGACTGTGTCTGGACTGGGGACTGTGAGCGGAGATCAATCAGGGACTCGGGCTCCTCCCTGATGTCTAGCTTGGGTGACTGAGGATGCTCTTGGGTTGTGGCGCTGTAGATATCGGACATGATCTCGTCTCTTGACGGCATAACCTGGCTGGCCTGTGCGGTTTCGATATCATCGGAGATAATAAAGTGTTCGTCGGCGAAGGGGTTTGCAAAAACAGACGCAGGCATTCCCCGAATAGTGTACGCGGATGCCTCGCCTCGATGTCGCAGGCCATCGGTAGCAGGCGAATCGGTTCCGGAACTGAAGACGAATGTGCCCCTCTCGGCACCCTCATCCTGTCGCAGGAAATCATCGAATGATGACCCTCTGCTCCCATTTGTCAGGCGCCTCACAGGAGTCGGCCCCTCTATCGCAGCCTCTTTCTCATCCATCTCCTTCTCCTTCTCCAGCAGCTGCGAGTTCCAGTAGAGGAGCTCCTCGCGCTGCCTCCTTCGTGTTTCTTCGTCGGCGTCGACGCCGGGTTCTGCGCCCTCGCCGCGGCTCGATTGCAGGAAGCCGTTGGCATCCTCGGGTCGGTTGAAGAGCGGTTCTCTATGGGGAGGGTCGATGCCCTCTCCTATCGCGTGCAAAGCAACGGCTATTCGACGGCGGACATCGTCGGCGTAGCGCCTGAGCTCGGGGGACTCGTAGAGAGCGATGGCGGTGGCTACCGCTACCGATACGGCGACAACAGCGCCTGAGGCGAGGATGACATGGTTAGCGGGAGGCATATTTTCTCGATCCTGATTGTTACTGTCGGGAAAGGCCAAAGGCCCAAGGCGTGGTGCGGAAATGGTAGAAAGGACCAGCAGAGAGTTGCCTCGAGGGTGGAGGGCAGGTAGGTGTGGAGGCTGCTCTAAACCGGTACACAAATGATAGGCCCCAAATGCAGGCTACAGGTGATGCATCGGGCCCTTCAAATCATAAGAAAACAACACAAGGCTTCTCCAGATGACGGGGGCAAACAGCGGACAAAAAAAGTGTTGGGGAAGGGCCGCGTGTGATGATTTATTGGAGGGAACAGGTGATTGCGCGGTCCCCTGGCCTGGGCCTGGAAGCCTAGAGGCTCAGGTGGCGAACAGCTGAACCTGCTGGAAGGGCGTCGTGGGTTGTGCCGCCTGTGACGAAACGCGGGGTACAGCAGGCTGCGAACTGATCGCCATCGCCATGATCGGACGCATGAATGAACGCTGGACGTACCTTTTGCCGCCAGTGGAATTGGCATTTTGAAGCAGGGCTCAGTGAGCCGTCCCCTTCTTCGTGTGAGTGTAGTCGGCAGGAGTATGTAGGTGGGCGGGACGAGGTTGAAGGACGGGGAGTTGACTGTAGCAGTGGTCGGACGGGGCGGGAGGGGCTAATATGTATGTCCTGATTCTTGAATCCCGTTGGCGCTGTGCGTCCGCGGCGTATTCCTTCGACTTTAGCTTTTCCAATCCCCCAGCTGCGCAAGGCTAAATCATCGCCCAGGAGCTATAAAGTGCATTTTACTTCGCCAGCCAGACAGTAAGCCGGCAGAAAGAGAACTCAAGCACGCCCGACACATGCTGGCTGACTGTCCAGCCTGAGCTCGAGGAAGCGAGGCTTGCTTGTGGCTGATGACGACACCCGACGCTCATCAGTGGCGTGCGCACGCAACCAAAGACCGCCCATCTCTGGATCCATCCCGTCACACGACTCGCAAGCGCCTCGCCTTTGCCATCTCTTCCTCTCTTGGCGGGTGGCTGCGCCAGAAGCGGAAAGTAACACGAGAGTGAGGCACCGTGCCGCTTCTGGCCGTCGAGGGCAGCGCCAACACCAGCAACAGGGACCAGCACAAATACGTAGCATCCGTTTCACCTTATTTCCGCCATCTGCCCGTCTTGAACTGATATTTTGAAGGTGGCCCAAAAGAAGACATCCCCTAACCAGTTGGGATTAGTAGTCAGTCCACGCACTAGGCCTAGGTTACGGGAGCCACGGGAGCTGTACCCCAGCGGGGGGTTTAGTCTCGAGTCTGCAGCAGTGGTGAAACGCCCAACCCAGTAACAAGTCCGTTCTGGCTTCTCACGATCAATCATCATTTCCGATCTGTTTCTCACGGCCATCCTAATATCTACTCTTGCTCAATATCAAAGGAAGCTATCTCCATCGTCATCCTGGACAATACATACCTGCACATTGCCTGCAGGATGCTAATCAGTGGGGGCGGGTCCGGACTCGGGATGGATCTGGTGGGGCCGGTTGACATCCGCTTAGAAGACTGGATGCCATCTGAGTTGAGAGATCACCACCTTGTACTTGTTAGGCTGAGTGGCTAGTTACTTTGACTATTAGCCTTTCGATCACAGCCATTCAACGAGGTAAGAATTTCTAGAACCAAGGTAGAATTCATATATCTCTGCTCTCACTGTGAATGATTGCAGACCGAAACTACACTGATATTGGATTTGGGCTTGTTTCGAACAGTAGTAGTAGGTTCATTACCAGCCGGAGAAACTTCGTCCTGGAAATTTCTGCCACGCTAATTTCTTCAATTTAACTATATCCTTTGGGTATACTAGATATATGTATATGGCAATCCATCAACGGCCGTTGTCCGTCAGCGGTGCAGCGCCATTATAGCCAGGCAAAACGTCTCAATGAGCTCCCGATAGCCCCGGGGCGGTCGTCATCCCATCATCACTTGAGCTTACAGCACAGCAGTGATGTTGATTCTCTGTAGCCCCTCCTCGGCCGTTCCCGGGGTTCTCCAGGTAATCTGGAAAGTACCAGGCTCCTCCGTATTGGCGAGATAGAAGAATGTGTGCGTATCCGAGATACCGCCAGGGTTGGCAGGGACGAAGAAGGTGCCGTAGCGGATCCACTTGGAGATGTAGCCGTCACCGAGCGACGACTCGTCGTTGGTGAGCAGGACAGGGTCCGTGGCGCCCGTGGCGTTGTTGATGGCGATGAACGTGCCGTCGGGCAGGTCCTCGGATGTAGCTGGTGGCACGGGGCCGACGAGCACCTGCGGCTGCGTACCAGTCCAGTCGGGGACTACGGGAGAAAACGTTAGAGAGCACATCCAGACTTCAGATGAAAGCACGTGGCTCTGGCGTCTCTGCCTTCCGTGGTCTCACAATGGCGGGGGGGGGGGGGGATTCCTTGGTCTTTTTAAGACTTACTGGTAAAGTTCAAAGCATTGCCCACGCTCGCAGGGACCTTGGGGCCAACGTACAGGTTGCCGTCGCCGTACCAGGTACGATAGGTGATTGTCTCACCAGGCGTGCCGGTGTAGATCTGACCAACCACACGGAAGTTCTGGGCGCTGGCAGCTGCAGAAAAGACAGCTCCAGCGGCCATGGCTTTCTTGAAGATCGACGGCATAATGAATACTGATTTGCGAGGGAGGGCCTGCTAGGTATGCTGCGGTAGAGTCCGATGTGGCGGTGGAATGGTGGAGGGGGATAGTCAACCGGAGCCTCCCCTTTTATACATGGAGCTCCGAAATGTCATGATGCCGGCCGCCGCGTGCCTGCGTGAGACATGACACACAGAGATTGCAGGCCGCTGGCGACGACTGCCTGCCCGCCCATGTACCCGTCAAGGGGTACCTGCTTGCTGGAAGCATAGTCTCATCTATGTGAAGCACACGAGCAGCAGCGCCAAATCGCTGGCGCAGGAGTACATACCTGTCGCTGCAAGGATCATGGCCCCAAGCTGGCATAGAACTATCCCAGAGAGTAACGTAGCAAAGGGCAATCATGTGGAGGAAATCGCCAATCGGGCAGGTGGCTACCTCCGCACGTCGCATCGGCAGTGCCCTGGCCAATCGCCAGCAGCCACTCATCGTGAATTAAGGCCCGAGATGCATCGCGGGAGGGTCGCAATCGAGGGTCCCCCAGAGAGCTTCGATGTCGGTTGATGACAAGTCTGTCTGCATGACAGTTGAGCTGCTGGGCTATTGGCAAGGGACATTGTGTATAGTCAGACCATCCGCAGATCATGGCTGGACTTAGGAGCTGGAAAAAGAAATCAAGCCAGGCTGAAGGTCACGTCCGACTTTTGATGTTTCCTGATGGGGTTATGAAACGCCGACGCATAAGGCAGGAAGCGCTTTGTACCCCGGGCGCGTATAGGCCACCGAACTTCCCGATGGGGTGAAGATGGGACGAATAGAAGAAGCTTGAAAAGAAGGTTTGCGCCCAAGGCTATTCGGCGGGCTGCGTGTGTATTCGCGGGTTTCTAGATGCAAATCTGTGGCCAGACAGTCTTCGCCTTTGAGCCACAGATGTTGATGAATGGTGCAAGCTGCAAGCTGTCAGATGGCTAACAAGAGTAAGATGCAGACCGGAAAGAGGTGCATATGCCAAGCCACAGTTTACAGACTCACCACATGGCTTTCTTTCTATTGGATTATTTACGACCCGGAAGCGTCACCACCACCTGTCGTGCCTACCTCCATGGTTTGCAGATCACTTGAATCCGGGACGGGGATGAGAAGAGCCTCACGGGCCGTGGCGGGTGCGACCAAACTTCCAAACACGAGCCGCTCTTGTGACACTCAGCTTCCATGGAATCATTGTTATTGGCGGGAATACGTAATCCAAATAAATGGCAGTTGTCAGTACCAGCTGTCCTTTGTTGATCCAGGTCTATGCCAATACTCATCTGGGGCCCTATGGGATCGCTTGTAAATCCGTGTATTACTTGGCTTAGCAACTGTTTGGAGGTGAACGATGCGCCACCTACGAGCATGAACTCCATCGAAGGAAGCGAATGAGTAGCCAATCGGTCAACAAACGTCTCGGATGCTAGTCCGTGGCAGTCGGGGCATGCATGGTTTCCGCCCGGCAAACCTTGATATGTTGGGGCCATCGCATTGTCTGTCTTCCCGGGCCCACTACCTTGGCGCCTCTCTCTATACCCTCGCAGGAAAAGTATCCGTCCATAGCTTGGGCTTAGGTACACACTCAAAGGTAAGCTTCAAGCTCCTCGGTCTCAAGTGACACGGCTCAGTACGTACCACAGCAAGGTAACCTTTTGGTATGCATCAAGCAATCTAAGGCCTTTCAGAAAGTCTCAACGTGGAACAGAATCGTGGTCAGATGACGGTCAAGGTCATGAAAAGTGTCAATTTATCCTCAATTGATGGATCAGTAGAGCAACACCGAGGCTCCTTGCCCAATAAAGTTCCCCTATGGTATAACTTTTTCCCCCCATAAACACAAAAGAAAAACTCGCTAATTTTTGAAAACCCATTCAGACCAGGCTGAAAATGCCGAAGAGCAAGCATCCTTCTTGGAACATCTGCCAGACCAGACCCCCCACACCTAGTCTTCGATGAGAGCGACTAGGTGCTCGGGGAACGTCCCCCGAGATCCGGGGATCTGGTGAGGCCAGACGACCACCACACGGGGTGGTAGGACACGTTTAAATTGTCATGTGAAATTGTTTAGAGGGACTTCTCGGAAGCGTTGCTGTCAACGGAGTCCATGGTGTTGGTACGGGCAGCCTTCTTGCGCTCACTGAGACGAAATGGTTAGCACAAGAAAATATTTTCAAGTTCCAGGACTGAGAGAGGGACACATACTAGTGGTGGCGGTCCTGAATGACGCACTTGTAGGAAGCACCTCCGGTCTTGATGCGGAACTCGATTCCCTTGTTCTCGCCGAGGCCGGCGGAGGGAGCGGCAGTGCTGGTGGCAGCAGGAGCAGCAGCAGAAGAAGCAGAAGAAGTGCTGGCGGCAGATGATCCGGACATTTTGGCAGATGGAGAGTGTGAGAGAGAGACTGGTGGGTGGTTTGTTGAATAGTTTTGCAGTGTGCAATGAGCAGGACAGTAGAGTATGGAGATAGGATGGTCGAGGGGAGAAGGCCAGGAGGGAAGGGGAGAGGACGAGGTTAATATAGGGAGGTCAGAGCTGGATGATGCGAGGCAGGAGGGAAATCGACTACTACGAGGTATTACATTACATTACGCCTGGCCAAAGATAGCAGCGGGTGGCACCTGGGACGGATACATCGGTAGGTACCTTGTTTCTGCCACACCACACGTTAGTTTCCTCTTACATGAAATAATCGCTCGCGCTTCTCTGAACTCCGTCGTGTCTCAGAGCCGGGAAGGAGAGAAACAGTAGCTTATCCAGAGCGCAACCAATATGGAGAAGGCGGCCGTCTCCCCACATGGCCACCAGCCAACCACCTGCACCACTCCAGCGTGAGCCATTTTCCTGCTCGCCCCTCCAACGCCCTCCCCCAACTAATCCAAGACAATAATAGGCACCTACAGTGCGGTAAGTGGCACGAAGTGGCCCTCCTCCTATTTCTGGGGCTCTTGTTTTCGGCCTGTTGGATCAACAAAATTACAAAGGGGTGTGGATGTTCTCTGCCTTCGCGCAGACCGAGACAGCCAGCGCGCCACGCCACGATTCCGGGCTTGCTCCGTCTAAACTGATGCAATAGCGAATAAAATCCGGATCAAAGGGGACGCCCAGACAATGTAGATACAGTGCTGTCTGCCTTGTATGTACCCTCGCCTTGGAGAATTGGAGACTCAAGCCGGGTCGGCACCGGACTTGTGGGGGTGGGAGGCAAGCCTTGTGGCATTTCGCTCACAAGTCACCCTCCAAGGACGGCAAGAGAGTGCCGTTGCATCAATGGACCCTGACGGCGCCGTCCGTTGGGGAGCGAGAAATCCGAAGAGGCGAATTGGCGCCCTGGTTGCACCTCGCACTGGGTATCAGGTTTATCAGACAGTCCCACCCCCAACGGGAATGCCGCCGGCAACATTCATCAGTGGCTACGTGAGATAGGGTTTGCGACAGACACGCCATCGCTGATGAGTTTTACATGACCTGACCGAGAGGAAAGAGAAGGCTGGACGGGTGGCGGTGACCAGGGCGAGGGCCAAGCCAAATGATTGGCCGACCGACTGCCCTGGCTTCCCCAACGGGCTCTGATTGACCGAGGACGAGGGAGAGTTCAGGTCCCCTGTCCCCATCCTCGTCTATTCTAGAAAGGCGATAGAACGATCGAGTGCTGCCACTTTGGTGGAGGTGCATGCGGCTGATTTGCTGGCCCTTCTCAGCATGCAATAGGTGAACAGACCATTTTGCCTGCACCAGCTACGGAAGCGACCGTCAGGCAACCACCAGCGCGAGGCGAGTGCGTCTCGCTGATGGAAATCCAGCTTGCCATTGATTGATTATTGGCCGCCGTTGGCCCGTCGTTGTGCGCTGCATGCCGGGGTGGTGGCACGGCAGCATCATACTCGTGTCATGTCTCGCTTTCGGCGCAGACCAGACACCGGGCCGGAGGACGCAGCTGAGCAGAACAGGACACAATCACGGTCATGCACCCTTCAAATGCAATGCCTATCACTGTGCGTATCTCTGGTTAGCAATTGATTGCCTGTGGCGATTCTCGCGGTAACCGGCGATAAATTGGCCGATCGATAATAGGTACCCAGCAACTGGCTACGTCGAAGCCGCTGCCGACGTCTCCGCGGCCGACGCGCTTGCACAGTGGCCTAGCAGGCCCAGTATCTCAAGAAATTAGGTAATAAAATCCGATTGTGTGTGGGAGAGCGAGATGTCGGCATCAATGTCTGTGGGGATGGATGTTCATATCCCAGACATTCGCACGTCCATAGAATGGACCCTCATGCAAGTGCAAACGTGCGCCCTGGGGGGCCAGACATCATCGGATTCCGGTGATCGCAGTGGGCCGCTCATCCTTCATCCAGTCAACTTCAAGATCGTATTCTTATTCTCCTGGACCCCTAACCAATTTTCTGGGCCTGCTCCTAACCCACACGTCATGTGAATGTAGCTCTGTACATCAGCTTCACAACAGATATGCAGAGCAAGTTGGCGATGATCTCCTGAGGTCTTGAGCGTGCTGGTTGCGCAACTGCCCCAGTTATTCAGAAACAAACAGCGTGCTCTGGTGTCAAAAACTGATGGTGGTGCTATGGATGTGTTTTGTCGCGCAAATTGGTGTCGATACCTCAGCGACAAGCCAGGCTGGCGTATGATAACAAGTATCAGTTACCCCGGGAATCCCCAGCCAACCACAATGATGCAAATCGGGCCACACCACACTTCAGTCGCTTCGAGGAGATAAAGTACATGAAATATTCCCGCTCGCGTGCCCACGAAAGTATCAAGATCGGGAAATTAGGCTGTCCCGACGGAATCTTAGGATACCTAAATTCCTAGCCCGTGGAACACGGCGAGACACTTCCCGCCAGCACCGTCATCGCCGTCACCACTCAATCTCGTATGTATGTACATACGCTGAACTGTGAAGATTCAGGGGACCGGCGCCGTTTCACCACGCTCGCCTCGTCATGACGTCAAACTCATCATCAAAATGCCGCTCTCCGGGGTCCCTCATCCTCGTGACGATGGTTCCTCCGCCTTACCCTTTGTGGTTGGCGGCCAACACATGGGACGGCACCATTGTTCCCTCTTCTCCCCCAAACAGGCCAATGCTGTGCAGCTTGTTGATAATAATAATAAACACGCAAGATAGCGCATTGCTCATATTACCTCCCCACACTATAGTATTAGTCTGTCTCCACGATCACCAGCAGAGCCATTTCGCTCTCGCTTGCTTAGAGCAGAGACACATTTCTCGCTCACCGCTGCTTTGTCGCTTCCACCGTTCCCTCCGTCCCGTCTCTTCTGTTCTCAGTCACTCACACTCTCATTCTCATCTCCACCCATACTAGACCACCAAGGTTGTGTGACTTTTGGTGCAAACACATATGGGGCACATGAGAGACAGTAAGCAGCTCACGACTGGCGATAGTATATGCATAACAGAGCTCAGTCGAGTTTCAAATTTACCCCTGTTCGTAGCTTGCCGTAGAGACAGCCCCGTTTGTATATGGTCTGGAGCGTTCTGCGGGGAACTCCATGTGCCAAGGCTACCTTGTTATTTTCCATCGAGAGTAGAGCATAGGCTATTATAATGAGGCAGAGCTAATATAAGGTTGTTTCTCTTTACCCGGAAGCTTCTTCATCCGGATGTAGGTGCGGGTCTGAAACAGGCTGTAGAACGTTGATACTGGATGTCCTACATATGGTGTAGGTACGTTGGTTGCCTCCCTGGATCGAGATGCTCGCTCCGTTGGTCTATTCAAGGCCCTTAGTTTTGACTCATGCTCTCCCTGCGTCTTGTTCTGTCTTCAGGCAGTAGGTTGGACCGATGCAAGACATAACTGTCCCAAGAAAGCAAGTAAACTTCATGACTTGGCCATGACTGGTATGGTCTCAGGCAATAGTCTGATAGTGGCTGATCCTGTGTCAAGATCCCCATGAGACGATGCAACCTTCTCGGTAGGCAACAGGTTAAGCTTACTTTTGGTGGCGGGGTGGAAGGAGGGAGCCAATTCCCTGGAATCTCAAATCCACCTATCCATGGACGTATCTCTGGGGTGTGCAACGAAGGGCAAGACGTGGACCTCTGCGGTTGTGCCAACCACTTCAAATCTGCTTCGATTGGCCCGGATTTGAGTCGTCTCAGAGGCCGAGACACAAACGGCCGGTAGGATTGGCGGCGTCCTTTCTATCGGCTATCCAGCATTCTCATCGCCTCGTCCTCCTTGTCCAACTGCTTGGTTTCCCCATTCTCAGCCTGGAGGCCCCTCTTCTGCATTTCTCCCTCCACTAGAGTCCTCGTCGTCATCCCCTCACCCGCCCATGGCATTTCTTCCCTTCTTGATGCCAGAATGCCCTCGACGCTCCTCATTCCAACTACTAGGAATCCGAGGTCCTCTCTGTCAACGTCAAAAACCTCCCACCACTCTGTTTCAGGCATTTTGGCCCACAGGTCCCGCGCAGCATTGTATATCGCCGCAGTGGCCAGCGCATGCGGCTGGTGCGTCAAGTAGAGCATCTGCGGTGACAGCAGAGCCGTGTTGAGATACTGTGTAACTCGATGGGATATGGTAGACTTGGGCTGTGATAGAAAGTCGAGGGTCTGCAGGTATGTGATGGCGAGGGCGTGGGGAAGGGATACGTGGGTGTTGAAAGAAAGGCAGTAGAGGATACGCGCCTCGAGGGCGAGCAGGCGGCTCTGGAACGCGAAGTAGTCGGATTCGGTCTGGTAGTACGCCTTTGGATCCTCCTCCGGCCTTCCCTCCTGAGGGGCGCGGAAGAGTGACGACTTGGGGGAGAGAAGGTAGGCGTAGACGTTTGATACATCGCGAGTCGAGCGTGGCATTGGGCCAACTTTGGCGACAAGGTAAAGGGCAGCGGCGGACACGTCCTAGCTCAGGGACTCCGAGTTAGCATCCAGTAATCTTCCGGTTCCTCCCCGCCATGGTCACAGACAATTGAAGTTGCCTGACTTCAAAACTTACACTGAATTCATGGGCCATTGGTGAATCAATCAACCAGTAGCGGGCGAGAATGACATTTGCCTGCGCGGTGACGGATTGGGGGAGCTCTAGCAGCAGTCCCGCGGCCTGGGTTAGGCATTGCGTCGTGATGAAGACGACTTCGCGTAGATCGGCAGGTAAAGACGAGAATGACGTGTGATTGTAAAGCTGAGAAGGAGTCGCCAGTGGATTTGTGAGGTGCGCCATGGCTGTAAGGATGCCCAGGCAGTCAGCTGGTGGGTGCTGTGAAAGTATGAAGAGGAAACAATTGAATATTTCGGGAGCTGTCATGTCTGAGCTTTAGCGGTGGTAAACCTGAGTCTGGGGCCATTGCCGCCGCTGTGGGGCCGAGACTCAGCTCTGTGCCGTGCCAGTAGGTGACATAAAAGGCAACACACCAAGATCACCAGCGTAGGATTCCAACATAATCACGACACAATTGACTTAACAAACGGTGAATCTCGAAATTATTTTCTTCTCAAATTTAGTTTTTTATTTCCTATGATGGTGTGTTACTGTCGATTAATGAAGAGCACAATGTAATCGACATACATCAGAGGCTGAGCGTATCATTCGTGTGCTATTTTCTCTGTCACCCACTTACAATGGTATAGCCGCTTTTCGAAAAGTAGAACCAACAAACAGGTACTTCGTCTATCCCCATATTATGCTGAGAGTACATGATACCGAAAATTACTGTTGCCTTGTGTCATAATAGCGTGGCTGCTCCCGAGAAACACCTCACTCTAGTTGCACAGCTGGGTATAAGAAGGCACATGATGGCAATGCAGCCTTCCAGGTTTCCAGGCACCCGTTTGACCTGCTTAGATACTTTCCCTTATTGGAAACGTAGCAATATTTCATTTATGTAAGTGTACCATTGCGGCCAAATCAGGGCACCACCACTCCTGATCAGCCTCACTGATGGGATGATATGCAAGGATGGACGCCTTATCGAGGGGTTATATTTTCTCAGGGCAAGCGGTCTATCGAATCATACTTCTGCCAATTTTGAAGGACCGTGGATTTTCTCATTCAATCTGATTCCGCTTCTTCCTGAACTCGATTCTCCAGCTGTGTAGAGTAAATCATGTCGAAACAAGTTCAGGCTCAGGCTGACATTGGCTCTCTGAGCCTGCGAGGCTTGGGGCTTTTTACCGATATGCTCGCTATTCTCTCCGCCGACAACGTCACACCAATGGCAATGATCCAGATGGAGCAACTCGGCTCTCTATTTCATGTCAACGGCCGTTTCGCCACCAGTGTTCCCGAGCTCCTCACACGAGCCTCCTCCCACCCGATCGGCCGGTTGACACTGGCAGTAGGTTGGCGTCGTGGTGACTCAGTTTCGCTTCTTGCTGAGTCTGCCGGGGGCCAGGCCATATCGCTGCTGTCACTCTGCATCACGAATATATACAATGAAGAAGCTGTCGGGCAGATTCTATCGCGCCTCAGCGCCAGACTATTACCAAAGTCATATCCACGTGCTGGCGTGGTCCCCTTGGCCGATGTTGCGGCCTTGGTGGCATCGAAATTGAATAGATTTGGGTTTGGGAATGTCCTTGCAGAACAGACGATGAGAGTACATTCGGCATTCGAGAGATTGGAAACCACTATCCCGGACGGTCTTCTGGAGCTGCCTAGTGTCGAATCTATCACGGATGTTTTCGAATGCCTAAGCCAGCTTCGGGGAGACGATACAGTTGTTAGGGTTTCTGGGTCACCCGGAATTCTGTACCTGCTATCCATAGCCATTTTCATGTTCCCACATGATGCAATCGTAACAGTTGACTCATATGTTATCCACGAAGGAGAAGCTGGGGGCAGAATCATCATCGAAATTTGTGATTCTGCCCCGGTACAAGTTCAAGTGGAGAAGAAACTCAGTCAATCAGCGACACTCACACTGCCCATGAAGGTCTGTGAGGATGGGCGGAAGATCAAGGGCGCTTGTTCATTTGCATGGGAAGGGTGGATAGCGCGAAAACTCCAAATTGAGTTTGCAAGAGTTGGCTCAACATGTACCCAAGAGGTATTAGTTGCCTGTTGCTCTATGGTAACTCACCTCGCTGAGGATCTTAAGCTCTTCAAGTACACTGGAATCAGTCAAGAGATTAGGTTCGAGGCCTTGCTCGGGCTGTATCCCGCCGACAGAATTGATCGAATCTGTCGAGAAGTCTTCCTGGCACCGGCGGAGAAAACCAAGTCGGATGCAAAAACAGCTTGGGCACGCTTTACTACCATTTTAAAGCCAATCTTAGAAGGTATCAAGTGCCAACCTGAAAAACGTTGTACAAGTTGTTCTCATGGTCAACATGGTTGGGGCTCATGTGTGCACTATCCCACATGGCACGGTTGTCCATCAGCCGACCTCTGGGAAACGGTGGGAAACAGTTTGACAGCTGGGCTTTATTGCCTTCTCATTAATGCACATGGGCTAGTCTCCGTGCCTGGAATACTTCCATCAGTAGAAATGATAAAGGACATCCTATCCAGCACAATGGACCTGAACCGGCCCAGCAATAAACGACGGAGTGCCAACATTTTAGACGATGTCATGCGACTAATACATCCATCGGGATCACTTGGTCGCAGTTCAGGGGCATGCACAATCTTGCCGACGAATCTTGAAACCTTAGAAGTTGATCCGGATCAAGCATTCACCTTTGAGCTCCACGATGGAGTTTTCGTTTTTGAGAATCGATATCATCAATGTCTTACCAGCGACCCAGCTTCGCGGCCTCCGGCCAGGGCGTCTCTGGCAAGCGACCCCTCGCATATTATTCCTTCGAGCCATGGGGAGCATTCTTCTGTTGGATTCACGTTGCGTGAGGGCTATAAGAAACTTATTTTATCTACGACCATCCACGGTTCGGGTCGCTCCTCACGCATAAATCTTGCATCGGTGATTGCTGGCTCTATGTGGCTTGAACGAACTAACCATTGTGAGCACCGACTTGACAGTCCGCTGGCTTCTTCAAAAACATCCACTTGGATTGACAACGTGGTAGTGACAGGTGTGATGAATCCAAAGGCACGGAGCGCGTTATCACTAGCCATGGTGCGCTCGAACTCCGTAGCCCAGTTTCTCTGTTGTGAGGTGGATTCTAGTTGTTTGCTTGTAAAGGGAACCTGCCTCAACTGTGCTATTGAGCAAGCTGTCGGGAACTTTAATATCTTGATTATTTCTTGATTACTGGGTTCGATTCAATCTACTATGGAGAGTAGGTAGCTATAGCTATCAACCTCGCTGAGTAAAATAGGATAACCAAACATTAGTTCGTGATGAATATCACACTCGAGAGACCTAAACGTAATATAAAGGTTATGAGATCCTTAATGAATTGTATTTTGACAGATGGCTTGCCCTAGTAAAAAAAAAAGATAATAGAAAAATAAGGAACTAAGCATTAATAGAAAAAGAAAGCCTTTCTGAGATTCAGTACACATTATTTAGATCGGGATGTTGTGAGAGCCATCCTCCATGAGGTGGTTGGAGGTTGAGATATGTAGTACTTGGTACTTGGCGGTTAGCGCATCCACCCACTTCCAACCATTCCCGTTCCCCATCCGAGCACCACATCGCATGCATCCATACCTCCTCCTACCTTACATACCTTCCATTGTCGAGCATGGGTACTAGCTTGATGCTGGAAAGGTTCTGGCTCTAAGCAACCTCGACCTAACCAGCTCATCATCAGCTTCGATCCCCCCCAGAAATCCCCGACATGGCAGCCTCAGTTCCACCGTCGCCAATCGACGACCGGCCCAACTTCGACCTCAATCTCCAACACGGCCACAAGGACCTGGTCCTGGCTGTCGCCTTCAACACCTACGGCGATCGGTGCGCAACTGGCTCCGTCGACGGCAAGATCCGTGTATTCAATCGCCACAAGGATGGCATCTGGCGCCTGTGCGATAACTGGAGTGCGCATGGCGGTGAGGTCCTCGAGGTAGGGTTCAATCATCCTCGCCGACCACGGACAGCTCTGCTAACACGGGTCCGCCCCTCGTCCAACAGCTCCAATGGCTCTCCGCCACCATCTATCCCAACATAATCGCCTCCCTCGGCATTGAGGGCTGGTTCTGCCTCTGGGCCGAGGACCCCTCTGCCGCTCCCGGCCGCCGCTTCTGCTCAGGATCATCCCGCTCCGCCAGCTCAGGCACCGGCCGCCCCGCCTTCAGCTCGCGCTCCCCCAGGGCCCCCTACCGCTCCTTCAGCATCAAGCACAACGAGGAGAACCGCCATACGTACCTCGCCCTCCTCGCCACCGACGGTCGGCTCACGGTCTTCGAGAACGAACAGCCCGAGCACCTGTCCGAATACGTCTCCATCGACGAGTTCTCCGTCTGCCCGAAGCCGAGCCGTGGGGAGGAAGTATCCTTCAAGGTGCGCTTCGACCCGAACCCGGAGCCGTGCTACGCGGCGCTGCGCGCGGGCGTCATGACGGACTCGCTGGGCCTTGTTGTTGCGGGGATGGACACCGTCAAGGTGTACCGCTCTCGCGAGATTGTCACCACCGCTCTGGGCGTCCAGAGCAGCCAGAAAGAATTCTATCCTGCGGTTGAGATCACTGGCCACCGGGGGTTGGTGCGAGACGTTGCATGGGCGCCCGGGAACATCAGAGGCTACGACATGATCGCCACGGCCTGCCAGGATGGCTATGTCCGCGTGTATCGGCTGGACACGCCCGACTCCGGCTCTGATGGTTCCTGGTCTGTTGCGAACCTCCACAAGCCTGTCACAGATAATGGTGACAGCAACGAATCCGCGGTTGCCAAAAGCGGTCCCCTGGAAAAGCACTCTCACCACTCATCAAGCCTCAGCGCAAGCCTGGCCAAGTCTGGGGCCAATGGAGATAGAGTATGGGCCGGGCAGCCTGGCCAAGTGAAGCACACATACAAGGAGATTTCCAGGCTGGACAACGACCGCACTCCCATCTGGCGTGTCGGCTTCGATGACGACGGCCAGATTCTGGGCACAACCGGCGATGATGGGCGTTTACTCTGCTACCGCCAGACTCCCGATGGCTCATGGGCTAAGAGCTCGGAGCTAGCCATGATGAAGACGCGGATGGTTGCGCCCTGAGAACCCCCCTTGTTAGTCCTGGCAGACTCCAAGGCTATGGATAGGTCTACCTACCAATTATCGAAACTGCATTGGCCACAACCACCCTGTTTACGGCTCAATAATCTGGAAATGATTCCCATCAAGGCCTACGGGATTGTGAAGAGCTCTGAACGCCCTAATGAGCTCTCTTTGACGGAGTATGTTAGGCATATGAAACATCAATATGGAACAGCAGAACTGGCCATTGGGGGGGCTATTACTTTCTCCATCCAGGCTTCCCGTCTACTTATTACGAGTATATTCTGTTATGCAACCCATGGAATGTGGTTCGAGGAAATGCTCATCTGGCATTGTCACCTTACATGATGGCGCAAAACATATCAGGAAGCAACACAGCGGGCGATATGATTTGATGGTGCTAGAGAGGTTGCCAGTCCACGAAACTCGGAACAGGGAAGTAGGGGGGCAAACAAAGTTGGCTCCCATTCGCAAGCCTAGCCAAACTTCAGATTTCGGTAAAGCTAACGATAGATGAGCGACATGTAATGAGGACTATCGCGATCTAGGTAATAGTTAAATTATGGGCCACCTTCTCGGCCATTAGAGACAGTGATGTGGACTTTATGGGCAACATCCACAGGGGTCTTCCTATTTGCAGTCACAGAATTCAGATTAAGAAATCTTTTGGTCATCATAACGTTGCATTATCGTTCCTAATTTTAAAAATGTTCATCACCAGTTGAAAGAATGCGGTAATGGAATGCTAAAAATCTTCATGTCTCCTTCTGCCCAGTTGCTTTATTTCTAAGCCTTGTGGAAGACCGCCAACTTTTGGAGCGCAAATTATAACGCCGGCCTCCCCTTCTCATGGTTTCTCCTTCGTTGTGTTGCTTAGGCAGCATCGGCGCTGCCAATAGGCTGGGTCACCTTGGTAACCTGGTTGCCAGCTCGGATGATGCGCTGGCCAGCAGAGTCGTTGACATAGGTAATGTCCTTGTTCTCAAACTGAGCGCGCTTCCAGATCTCAACCTCACATCCACCACGGAGAACACCGTAGCGCATAGTAGACAGAAGATTGTGAGCGGCGTTAGAGTGGTAGTAGACACCACCATTGAAGATGGCGGTGGCATCCTTGCCAATAGCGGACTTGATCAGGGCTCTGCCACCAGGGTGATCCTTGATGAAGTCAGTGACATCGTGGATGACACCAGCGATGGCAACAAGAGCCTTTCCGTTCTTGGCCTCCTCAACAAAGTCGTCCCAGCCAATGACAGGGAGCTGCTCGAGGGGAGTTCCCCAGTTGAGGGTGGCTCGCTTCTGGTCGAGCTTCTTCTGGAGCTGCTGAACACGTCCCTTCTCGATCTCGTTGGCACGGAACTGCTTGAGGTCGTAGGCGAGACCGAGCCACTTCCAGAGGCCGATGGACCACTTGGTGGGATCCCACTGCCACCACTCAATGGCATTGCGGTAATCAGAGGGGAACTCGTGGTGGAAGTTGTGGTATCCCTCGCCGAGGGTGACGAGGGCGGTGATGACGTGATCGCGGGGTGAGTTGCGGTCGTCGAAAGGCTGGTCACCGAGCCAGTGGGCAAGGGAGTTGACGCAGAAGGTGGCTTGCTGGACAAAGGCGACACGGAGAATGGCGGCGTAGACGAATCCACCTATCCAATCGTTCCAGAGAAGACCGCAGACGGCGGTAGGGAAGATGAGAGCCATGAACAACACGCACTTGATGAAGTTGCGGTGCTGCCAGACAACGACGGGGTCTTCGTTGAGGTCGGTGATATCGGTACGACCAGTGTTCTTGGGGTTCTGCTTGAAAACCATCCAGCCAAGATGAGAGTAGAGGAGACCCTTGCGGACGGAGTAAGGATCCTTGACGGTGTCGGTGTATCTGTGGTGAGCGCGGTGATCCCGAGACCACCAGCGGATGGAGCCCTCCATGGCGCCAGCGCCTACGGCAGCGAGGTAGATCTTGAGAGGAGTGGTGGCCTTGTATGAGCTGTGGGCCCAGAGACGATGGTATCCTGAAATTTCAAAGTCAGTACGAATTTGACAAGCTACAAGCCTCGTTGGGGAAGAATTAAGTATTTACCTCCAGTGATACCAAGACCGGTGTTGAAGTAGTAGACAACTGAGAAGATGGCCGTGTTGAGCTTCAGAGGAACCCAGAAAGCTGAGATCAGGCCCAGGATGGGGATGAAGACGATAAAGGTTGTGTTCAGCCAGTTGACGTGCTGATGCCAATTTGACCAAGTCATAGGAAGATCGGAAATGTGAACTTTGTTGGTATCGGCTTTGGCGGAAGAGCCTCGCAGAGGCTTGTAGTCCGTCGTGCCATCAGGGAAGGCCTTGGCCTGGGCGGCCGCTGGCACCGAGGTGGACATCTCGATGATGCTGTGCCTTTTCGTGAAAAGGAATTCCCCTATGAACCCGTCTGTCGTGTTAGAGGTGACGGCCGATTATCTCCCAGTAAGGGGAAGGTGGAGGAAGGTGAGAGTGAGAAGGAGAAGGTTGACGAAGGAAGGAAGGGATAGCAACGCTCACCGTGAGGCGGCTGGGGAAACATTTATATACGTGAATCCACTTACAAAGTATTTGTTGGCCGAAAATAAGCAGTAACGAACCGTAATGTATCAACGAAGGAATGTCTGCACTGTACAGAGTAGCAGTACTAGTGACATGGGAGGGGATGGGCCAGATTAGCAACTGTATGCTGGGGATTCGCCTTTTTGGGGGTTGAACTCCTCTCTAGCGATTCGGGTATCTGGTGGAGCAGTCGTTTATCTGTACTGTGCCAGGGACTAAAGGGAAGGGATAGAGACAAGGGGAGGATGTGGTGGCCGGGACTATTCGATCTGCGGTATTCAACAATTCCAACCGAGAAGCATACGCCCGAGTCACCGTTATCAAACCAACATCCAAAGTCGCCATGCCCTGCCAGCAGCCCGCAGGCTGGTAGGCAGCCGGCAACTCCGCCCAATACTTAACAATAATTGGAAGTCTCTGCCAATTCCAATCTGTACTTTCCACAGTGTGCCTTTGCTCGGCCTCCCCACCTAGAACATGAATTTTTTTTTTTTCTTTTGGCGAGGCTTGTCTCGAATTGATCCCCGTTCCTGCCTCTCAACCATTCTCCCCAACAACTTTTCTGGCGCGGCCCACCGCCCCATGATTGGCTGGCTGCCATCCCTGCAACAATGGGAAAGTACTCCGGGGCGCCGTGAGCGCTGATCTCCGGCTGCCCGGAGAGCGCTTAGGTAAGGCGTTGGTGGCAGATATGCAGCTGCTCATGCTTTGCCATGCCCTTTTATGCCTCCTTATGCCTCGGCGCTGTTAAAAGTACCTAGAAATGCGTGCACTACGTCGGAGCGTTCGAGGTGGCTAATAGGTTGGCCAGGCCCCGGCGTATTATTCGACCGACCGGTCGTTTGCGACTTGCCCTGACTCTAGGTCCCGAATTACCCGCTGGTGACGAGTCACAGTCGCTACCACCTCGCGCTCCCGTAAGCTATGACCACCTCCGTCCCTGCCTTCTTTTTTTATCGTACCTGCTCTAGATCGCGGGGAGGACTGATAACACAGCGATAAGATATCTGAACGCAGCCCGTTCCATTTAGCCGTTTCCGAGTTCTGACCTCAGATACTCATCAGGTCCTGGCGCATCCGGTTCATCAGTATCGCTGAACATCTCCAAACTCTAACAATTATGTAGCTATCGCTGGCATGTGCCATCTCACCCGACGCGCCCAAATGGCCGAGGGGCAACACCCCCAAGATAACGTTAAGCCATTCCTTTCCTTCCCTTGCGGGAACGGAACCCCACGCTAAGCGACCACTCCTGGACCCCCAAAACCTGTCACAAGAGGCCCTTGTGTCGCAATTGACAGGGAGAAGGAAGCTCATCCCTCGATCCAACACTCGCGATCTCAGTATAAATCTCAAACCACCTGCCGAGATTGTAGCCATCCCCCCCTTCTTCAGTGCCTCGGCTCGCTGCTTGCTCATGCAGGGCTCAACGGCGAGGAGGCTCGTCAAACCCTGCAGGGTTGTGCCAGAGATCATCCACCCGCCCCCAACAGATTCTGTGTGGCAAGGGCCCCCCCGAATCTGGTTAACAGTTCACCTCCTGGAATTTTGCCGCTTTGAAGGTGGGCCGTCTTTCTAAATATGGTATCCTTCTAGAACACTTCTATTCTAGTGGCTAGATGAGAACGGGGTTAGGGCGTGCCTGTCAATGTCTAAGGTTTAAAGACATTTCAAAATATTTTGGAGCAGAAGCAAGAAAATAGTCGTAATTTGTTGTGAGCTACTGGTAAGCTCCTTTCTGATACTGCAACTCTGGTGTAATGTACAGATTCCCTAACTCTGAGGGTGTAATGAAGTTGCGTCACTGTTGCTGCTTCATGCTGTCATATCATCCCATGCCCAAACATACAAGCCCACGCTCCCCTCATCAATACCAAATGCACCCGCTGTAAAAACAACCCGCGATATGCCAAAAAAAAAAAAATCCCACCTACCCAACCAAGGCTTTGCAGCCGTCTCATTGCTTGAGCTTGTGAGTGAACAGTCCTTGTCCACGCAAGCCTCTCAATTTCGTTATTCTATCCAAGTTGAAGATTGACCCAACCCAAACGGTTGATTTGTTTTTTTGACAGTAAAAAGAAAGAAGAAAAGTGGGAGAATTGCGAGAAGTCAGTGTGTTATACCATTCTCAGCTGACGCAAGCACTCGGAAGGTCCGAATCTAGCACAAGAGTGCGATTATCCCGCAACATCGAATCGTCATGCAACCTTGGGTCATCGAAACTACTCCCAATCTGCTGTAAAAGCGAGCTGGTATCCATTTGATATGCGCTGGCCTTGGGTGTTGAGTCTCCTGGTGACCCCAACGTAATGATTGCTGGCTGAGGTTGGAAAGGCTTCGGGGTTGTATTCTCCTCATCCTCAATACCCCTAGCATCTTTGGTGAGATTGGAGCCAGCACTCGCGTGCCCAGATTTAACTGTTGGGGTTACTGGAGTGGCAACATTGTCTGAATAACTGCCAACAGAGGCGATTGTGCCATCTATCAGGGTCTGAGCAGCCGAGTCTTGAGCCTGGTCGTTTTCTGAAGGTAGCCCATCAATCTTTGCAGGGTCACTGGACTCCAGCACCCTCAGAGTATCATCCATCTCGTCAACCTCAGACGAAGAACTTGGAGTCTCCATATCAACCTGGTCAGAATTTCCTGCCAAACTCTTCTCAATCTCGATACCATCATCTTCAGGTCGCAGGATTTGGTGTTCGTCTTTAAGTACCGCGGTTTCGGCTGATAGATCTGGCGGTGTCTCATCTTCTTGACACTCGCTTCTGTCGTCTGGTGTGGTAGTCGGTAAACAGATTGACTCCGCAGTGGGAGTAGGCGTGTCTTGTTGAGCTTGCCCATCTTCGTCGTCCTCTTCATATTCTTCTCCTATCTCATCTTCTTCTTCATCGTCATCCTCCTCCTCCTCAACCTCGATATCACTATAACCAGGTCTTGCGTAGTAGCTTGATGCCCATACCGGATGTTTTTGATCGAAGCTGCTAGCTGAAATGCTCGGCGGTGAGCGTCCTCGGGGGGCAAAATCCTCCTCGTCCCACGATGTGTACGCAGGAGGTCTGATGTAGGGATAAAGGGAGCCCGAAACCATGGAATGATCTCTGGGCAACGAGTCATGGGTATCCTCGTAGATGTAATTTGGGAGGATGGAACGAGCGTCGGCCGACGCGTGGTGATCTCGAGGGAACATATCAACCAATATGGTTGCTTGGAGTCGATCCTTCGGATTGGGTTTGAGACAGATTTCGGTTACTCGTCTATACCAAAGAGGAACATCCACCTCTGGCCCAAGGACAAGCGGCCCCCTCTCCCTTTCAAGTTCCGGCTCGTCAACCCCCATGGCAAGAGCCCAGAGTACCATTCCCAATTGGTACAAGTCAGACTTGTTGCCAATATACATCGCAAGCCGGTTGTTAGACCTAAGCAGAGGTGTGGCCTCTGGGGGCTCCCAGCCGACCGGACATCCCCTCCTGTTGATGTCGATGAGTTTGGCATCATGGTTTTCGTCCACAACAATGTTGGAAAGCGTAAAGTCACCCTGTACGAAACCAGACTCGTGTACATCTGCGAGACCTTGGATGATTTGCTGAGCCCATCTCTCCCTCAAAGGCCAACCTAAACCCTGATTACTGTCCCTGCATAGATCATAAATAATATCTACCAAAGCACCATGATGAGCATAGCCTATGAGGAGCCCCTTGACATATTCGTCATGCTCGTCCACCACGAGTCCATAGAAATCAATGACGTGATCCGAGTCCATTAGACTATTGAGGGCGTTGACTTCGTAGAGGAATTCTTGTATCGTATCCGGGCCGGGGATCTCCTTCTTGATGAGCACCGTATTTCCCACATTGACTTTGTAAACAAAACCAGACATGTGCGAGTCAAAGTGGATGTCCGTCTCCCTGATGTGGCGGCAATCCAAGTGCGCCACTTGACTAACTGAGGGATACTCTATGATTTCCTAGGAGACATCTAGTTAGCATCACGGGAAGGGGGAAATAAAGAATAATAGAGTCATCATCTCCTCCAACCCCAATGTGAGACCACTCACATTTCCATCCTCGACCACATGAATATGTAGCCGGTCACCCAATGTTTCCAACTTGAGGTTCGTAACTGTGTCGTAAAACTGTATATCGGGGAGGCTATCGCGAATGGCCTCGTATATCCGGGCGCTCTTGTCCTTCTGATACCTTATCTGGCTCAGCGTCATCTCCAGAGAATGGTTGGGGGCGTTGCTGTAGTCGAGAGAAATGGTGATGCGCTTCCAGTCATATTCAGTTTGGCGATATGTGACGAAGAACTTCTCTCGGTCGGAGTGGTCCTTGAAGTGCATACTCAAATTAAGAATCCACCTTGTTTCCAGCTCATGGCGAATGACTTCATTGTGGGAAGGGGCGATGGAGTGAACGTCAGAAAGGGCATCAGGGGGCAGATGAAATTGATCAACTCCGTCGACTCCATCGGCGACGTTGTCATAAAGGTCGTCCAGGTGGCCAGGGTAAAGTTCCGGGGCATCAGGAGGGATCATCCCATAGGAGCACGAAGACGTCGGCCGTGGAAGGACGGGGCCTCCGTGGAATGGCTCACTCTGCCTGAAGACATATGAGCGGCGGTCCATTGATGCAGCTCGTCTTTCGTCCGATGTTGTTTTAACCGGAACCAAATGAACTCGACTCTCAGACTGTTGGCGCTTCAAGGTCTGTTGTCGGGGAAGCCCAGGCACCACACTTTTGAAGCCGCGCGGGTGGCTGCCTTTGCCCGGCCCGGCGAGCTCATTGTCGTCGTCATGAGAATCCGTGGGATGAAGAGATGAGCGCTTGCCTCCGAACAACTTGCGAGCAATCCTCTGAGCTGTCGTTGGCGGTGGCTCGGACTGTGGGCCCTCCGGCTGAGCCATTCTGAGGTGACGAATTTCAAATGACGGTCAAGACCCGACTCGCAATGCGACGACGGGGCTGACCTAGAGATAGGCGGCTGACGAAGTGAGGCTGCCTATCGCCTTTAACTGATGGTAGTGCTGGATATGAGAGTGAGGTGCCCTAGACTCCATAGATTTGGGAGGTCTATGCTGTATGCAAGTCTGTATATATCTGGTGGTATGTCTTTGGCCGGTGGAGGTGCGTGCAGTAAAGGCGGGGTGCTGTTCGTGGCGAACCGCCGGCCGGGATGCAGGCGAATGCAGATGATGAAGCACGCTGATTTGTCTCAGAGCGAGAGCTGAATGGGCGCCTGCTGGAAGGATGCCGACTTATGTTTGCACAATGAGAATGGGGGGCGAGAATGGGCGAGGACGAAGGGTGCCGAATGCCAGCGACGAGACCATCTCATATCAAGTTGATCCACGCAGTCATGAATTAATTCATGCCAGGCTAAACGGAGCGCATGGGGGTGTGAATTAGGCTGGACCAGGATAGGGCGCGGCTGCAGAACACGGGTGTGTCTGGCACTGGGAGGAAACAGTCTAGAACAGAGATGAAAAGCAGGGCGGCAAGACGGGCAAGAGCAGGCAATGGCGACGGATGTTCTGGCGTTTGGAGAGTGGAGGAGGATCGTGATGAAGGACGGAATCCGAGGGGCTGCTTGGCGACGAATGGTGTGGCTCAACAGCAAAGCTAGGCCACCTGATGGTCTGCCGAACATTGTATATCCTTATTTGGCGAGCTACAGCGGCGTTGACTCTGACATTAGCAGGACAGGACCCTGGAAGTCAATCTCACTGACCTCATCCATTACTGCTACCACCGTCTCGGCGCGCTAAACGACGACCACCACAGCCTGAAGCTAGGATCATCCACAGCGGGTGGGACGGGAACCTGACCCTTAGAGTCTTCAGCCCAGCGTTGCGCTATTGGGCAGCCACAAAGGTACCAGCCCCCCACCAACCTCCCTTTTGGCTGCCATTGCCATTTCCCTTTACAACCCCATTTTCCACCGCCACGCGCACTGGGGGCGGGTAGTCAAACAGAGCCCATAATGGACGGAGAGCGCACAAAGGCATTGTTTAGGGCCGCCCCTGTCAGATAAGCTGAGTGAGGGGGCGGCTGGAAGCTCAGCCCTACTAACTTCTACTGGCATTGAGGCAAGTATACGCGGGAACCTCCGTCGCTACCCAAAGAGCATCGCAACGGCTATGCCCAACAACTCAGGCGGCAAGAGTTTGAAACGGCAGACATCCGACTCCAGGGACAAGAGGGATGAGGTCGCCGACATGCGGCCTCCTGCAAGTGCTCCAGCGGTGTGTGGACAAATCCCCTTGCTTGGCTTCGAGCTAGCTGCCCTTGAATGAACCCTCCGATGGTGACGGTGAACGCCAACGAGTGGAGGAATGGATACAGAACCGATGCCAGCAGGATGGTCGGTGTGTAGATCTGACCAAACAGATGGCCGCATCTCGGATCGTTGAGCTGCTGTTGCTATTCAGAGACCCAACTCCCTGACCTTTTACTGCTGTGATGCGAGGATACGGGACGAAGCACGCCTCACCGCATTGTCCCCCTGTATTGGCCAGATGAAAACGATGCCTAATAAAGGCCAGGCCAATCCTTCCACAGAGCGGACGATGGGAGCCCAAGATGCTCTTCCACGTTTTGCCCGGTGTCAGCTCGATGGGGCATTCCCACGGCAATTCTCTGCCATTGATTGCACTCGAGTCGTCTGCTCGCCTCTCTTCTTAGGCATCAATCAGCAAGTCGGGCGAGGCCACCAGCAACTTGTCATTTCTGTAATATTATGACCGTCGTGCTAGTCAAGCCCTTCTGGGCCAGCCGGTGCAGCACTAGCTACTCGTCTCTCCTCTTTTCTCCATCGCTCTCCTCCGCTTCTCTCCTCCGTCAATACAACTCGCCAACTGGGTCCGTTCGTGGATCAGCCCATCGCATCCCGGCAGCGTGCCAACGTTATACACGTCGGTACTGGAGCCAGCACAGCACTCCATCTCAACACCATCCTGGAGAGTAATTACCTCCCTACATTGGACCCCTCTGAGCCCCTCGCTTTTCTACCAGCGCCGAATCTCAACGGCTCGCGTTTTACCACGTCACACATACATGCCCCATACACACCGTAGCACGTAGCAGTTCCCCTCCTGATCACCCGCCTCCATTCATCAATTCTCCGTTCTCGACCGCCTCACAGTCGTCATGCTGAGCTGCTCTTCCGGGCCAAAGCTGGCCTGCCACCACGATGGCCCTAGATGCAGGCCTCCTTCGCCATTTGCGCGGCGGGGGTTGGGCATGGCTGCATCCATCACGCAGCTTGTCCTGGTCGTCGGGAATGGGACACCATTCGTTTCACGATCGAGCATCACGGTGTTAATCCCTCTCCTCTCTCCCAGAGCTCCGAGTCGCAATCTGGGGCCATCGGTGATCCCTCAGCAATGATACCTGAAATGGCCATAGCTGTGATCAGGGCCGTTGATAACCCAGGCCAGGCCAGAATCACTCAGACCCAGCGGAAAAAAAAAGACGCTATCGAGACGATGGGGCCAAGCCAAGCAAATGCAAAGGGAAATGAGGTCATCGCGATTTCAGTTCCAGGCGAGCCAAAACGACAAGTCTCGAGATTAGGCCAACATGCATACAACTCCCATCACCACTTGGGAGTCAACCATCGCGCTTTCTCCCTTCCGGCCTCTCCCGCTACGCTTACACGATGGGAATGGAAATCCCTCGCCGAGCGCTAGCTTTCCTGTGGCCGCTGACCTAGGCTCGTCCCGCCTGCTCCCCCACCACGTCCTTGCCATGATCGCCCATTAGCTCCCCAGGACCAGGCCTCGAAAGCCTCAAACTATAGCAGCCAAGTTTATACCTGTAAATTGACCACTAGCGCTGCCATTGAGTCCCAGGCCAGGCAGGAGGATTGGAATGAGTCAAACAACAATCTGACAGAAGCCTGGCTTCTGCAACACGCCCGCATATCGGAACTTCACATGACGCATCACAGTCACGGCATTACTCGGTGGCGCGCGTGCCTGGAGATCTTGACGGGTGTACAACTATCAGCAAGGTAAGAAGAATCGGAATTGGCTCTCGCAAGCTTAAGCGAAATGCCAGCCGCCTCGTAACAGTCGTGTAATTCTGCATGCACAATTCTTCATGTGCGACATACGTAACAAGTCACAATGCAAGCCTGATTGATGACCGGGAGCCGAATATGCTATAAACAGAATAGGAGTTGTTCGCTTTGCATTCAATTCAATGCAGCTGCTCTGGCTAAGATGCCCCCATCGAAACGCCCGACCCAAGCCCCCCCTTCTCTCCCTAGGTATGTTAGAAAGACGCCGGAGTAAAGCTTTATATATAATATGCATATGATATCGTCTTTAAATGACACCCCCCAACCTCGTACAAGGCCCTATTTAATGCATCTTCCACTTGCGTGAAATTTGCCAGGCGCCGTTTTTAAGTTTAGTATTTTCCCTGAAATTAGAATACACCGTTTCGTTTATTCGTTGTCCTCTGACTTTTCTGACTTCTTGTCTTCGATAATCTTACACGTGTTGGCAGCCTCCTTGTCGAGGTTGGGGAAGACCAGCTCAAACACTTCATTGTACCACTCGACGGGGTGGCCTTCGATGCCCTCCTTGATATTCTAGAGTAGAGAAAATTGTTAGCCAAGAGCGCTTAGTGTATACAGTAAAGAATAAAGATGAAGACGACATACCTCTGGGAGTTCCAGCCAGTCCGACAGGTTGTCTCTAGGGAAGATAATAGTAGTGCAGCCTGCTCGTCTGGCGGCCACCGTCTTCTCCCTCAAACCACCGATGCGGAGGACCTTACCCGTCAGGGTGAGCTCTCCAGTCATAGCCACAGTAGGGTTTACGGGAGCCTCGAGTGCGAGCGACAGCAGTGAAGTAGCCATTGTAATACCGGCTGATGGGCCATCCTTGGGGACGGCACCGTCGGGCACGTGCAGGTGCAGCTTGGCCTTGTCGAAGAAGTTGTTGTTGGGGAACTGCTTGACTCCGAAGGCCTTGGCAAAGGAGTAGGCAATGGTGGTAGACTCCTTCATCACATTCTTGAGGTTGCCGGTAATCTCCAGCCCGGGCCGCGAGCTGGGTCGCAGTGGTGACTGAAGAATAGATTCGATGTACATGGCGGCGCCTCCCATCTGTGTCCAGGCCAGGCCCATAGCGACACCCGGGGGGCTGACTTCGTATAGACGGTCTGATGTGAACACCGGTGGCCCGATGTAGTCAGTCAGGTTATCCTTGCCAATCTGCACGTGGACCGTATCGGGAACCTTCAAGGCTCTGCGAGGCTTCTCTGTGGTCTCGCCCTCGGTGGCCTCGGTGGATGGCTGTGCTTTTCCGGCGGTCTCCTCAGCAGCGTCAGACTTCTTGCTGGACTCTTCCAGAGCGGACTTGCCCTCCTTGGTCAAGGCTTCCTCCTCAGGAAGAACGTCCTCGCCCAGCTCCTGGACAATCTTGAGCGCAGATTTACGGTACACCTTCTCAATCTGCTTCTTCAAGTTACGCACACCAGATTCACGGCAGTACGACTTAATGAGCTCCTCGATAGCCTCCTCGGTCAGGTTGACATCAGCATTCGCCAAACCAGCGGACTCTTTAGCTGCTGGCGCGAGATACTTGTTAGCAATGGCCTTCTTCTCGTCCGCAACATAACCAGAGAGCGTAATCAGCTCCATACGATCCAGCAGCGGTCGGGGAATGGTATCGGTCATATTTGCTGTGCAGACAAACAATACTTTAGAGAGATCCACAGGAACATCCAGGTAGTGGTCCAAGAAAGAACCATTCTGCTCAGGGTCGAGAAGTTCGAGCAAGGCAGAGGATGGATCTCCTTGATATCCCTTTCCGATTTTATCCACCTCGTCAATCAACACAAGTGGGTTCTCGGTCTGGCATTTCTTCAATGCTTGAATAATACGACCGGGTAATGCTCCAACGTACGTTCTTCGGTGACCCTTGATCTCAGCAACATCGGTAAGACCTCCCACACTGAATCTGTAGTACTCGCGATTCAGCGCACGAGCAATGGACTTTCCGATACTGGTCTTTCCGACACCAGGGGGTCCCACGAAGCAAAGAATCTTGCCCTCGACTGTGCCTCGAAGTTTTCCGACAGCGATGAACTCGAGGATGCGATCCTTGACATCTTGTAAACCGTAGTGGTCTTCGTCCAGAACCTTCTGTGCATTGGGGATACCAAAGTTTTCTGGGCTCCTCTGACCCCAAGGGATCTGTGTGAGCCAGTCCAGATAATTCCTCGTGACGTTGAACTCTGATGCGGCTGTTTCCAGGTGGGCAAGCTTGTTAAGCTCCTCGTCGAACACCTTTCGGACTGCATCAGGCATAGCGAGCTTGTTTGCCTTGTCCTTGAACTTCTCCACAAGCTTGTCCTTGCCATCCGATTCGAGCCCAAGCTCCCTGCGAATACCCTTCATTTGCTCCATGAGCCAGTATTCGCGCTGGCGCTTGCTGATCTTCTGCTCGACATCCTTGGTAATCTTAGACTGCAACTGCGCATTCATGAGCTCCTTCTTGAGGACGGTGAGGGCCTTCTGCATCCTTTCCTCAACATTCATGCAGGCGAGAACCTCTTGAAGCTCAGTCTGCTCCCCAGATGAGACCGCAGCCGCAAAGTCGGCCAGCTTGGCAGGCTCGGATGTGACATTGCCTGTTGACTGGCTCATCGAGAAAGTGGAAATCTGGTCACGGAAGAGGTTGTTCATGGTAGCCACCTCCTTGAAGACATTGACAATCTCATTTGTTACAGCTCGAATGACGGGGCTCTTGGGGTCAAAAGCCTCCTCGACCATGTTCTCTACATTGACAAGACTGACAGCATAGCGCTTGAGGAACGACGTGGGCTCGTACTTCTCAGCAACCTGGTCAGGCTTCTTCTCGACGGCGCCCTCCTCAAAGCTTGCAACGACATCTCCCTTCTTCTCTGATTGGGTCTCCTCGGGTGCGGGCTTCTGAGGTACCGGCTCGGGGGTTGGTGGTTCGGCCTTAGGGTCGCTCTTCTTGGTCTCTGGAACTGTCGACGGCGCCACAAGACTCGATAACTTGATTCTTCGGTGGGGGTACAGGATAGCTGTCAAGGCACCCTCCTGGCCATGGATGGGGAATGCGCTTGTGATCTGAGCGAAAACACCGACATCGTAGACATCGTCCACATTTCGGATCACGTCATCGTCCTGGTTCTCGTCCTTGAAGAGGAATGCGCCAACATATGGCTGGCCGCGCTTGATCGATTCCGTAATGGCCGTAGCGACTTCGGGGTCTTTGATGGTGATGGCCTTGTAAAATCCAGGGAATAGCGGTCGCCTTGCTATGGGGATTGCCAGAACCTGGGGGTATACGTCGGGGACAACAGGTTTGGAAAGCGCTCGTTCTGAAGCCTTTCGACCCTTCTTTCCGCCATCGCCGCTGTTACCATCGCCTCCGGCAGCTCCACCAGCGGCACTGGCAGCTTTACCATCCTGTGAGTTACCACTGCTTTCAGACTTGGCAGATACTTGCGACTCGGCCGCGGAGCTCTTTGGGTCCGTCTTCTCCTCCAAATCCTTCTTCTTATCCTGGGCCGCCTTTGCCTCCTCTTCTGCGGACTTCTCGGAATTCGCCTCGACAGAAGAGTCAAAGAAGCTCTTAGCTTTGCTGTCCTTGTCTCGCTCCTTGCCTAACCTCGCACTGGTGGAGAAAGGAGCCTGTACCCATGTCGATCGAGCGGCTTCGAGGCGCCGGGCAGCCGGAAAGCTATGGGAGGGGTTTGAGAGCCATTGTCTGCGAGAATTCGATAGGGCTGAAGCTTTGACGGAGCGGCCGACCGAGTTCTCGAGGAGCAGGCGGCCGGTGACGCGGGATCGTGGGATCATGGTCACCGAGCAGCGAGAGCTTCAGGTAACGACTTGCTGATTCCTTTGCCGCTCGGAGCTAAACTGCGATCGCCGGTGACCAAGTCCGAGGTGGTATTCGTGTCGAGGAGTAATTGGAGAGAGCAATGGCGAGAGGATGGGCGAGGGAGAAGGAATTGGACGACTGAGGAGGTTGAAGGCGAGAGCCGGCCAGTCATGCAAGCATTATGGCGTAGTGGAGGCGCCTTACTAATGAATTTCGACGATGTCGGCGAGCTTCCATGGACAACCAAATGTTTGAAAATTGCGGATGCTTGCAGTTGGCAATCGCGGCCTAGCCTCGGGCCAAGCAGCCAATGGCACCCCGCCAATCCGATCTAAGCTCCACAAAAGATACGGCAGTCATATCAGTCGGAGGTGAGATGTGCCGAAGCTTATCCTGGCGTCATGGCCAGGCAGCTAGATGGCGTAACTGCCATGGGCATCGGTGAGCTCGGTGGGCTTCAAAGAACGAGGGGATTATATCCTCATCTTCTTACTCAACGATGGACTCTGTTCATTTTGCTATCCATAGCTGTGCCAAACGATAAGACGTCAGATATGGTCACTTATATCAGTAGGGGCACGTGAGGCTGTCGCACAGGTGCTCTCCACCGAAAGGATGAGGAGGCACGGCTACATTGCGGGGAAAATCTTGGGCTCGGCACCATGATATTCCCCACTGGATTCCAACTCCTCGTCTAAGTACAACAAAGATTTCAGACCCGACCAGATTGCTATTTCCTGGCTCCAGGCACGTAGGCCGGACAAAGGATCTACTCAAGCCTCTGCTGCCGAGCTTATCCCGACTAGGTTGGGCACTATTGAAGCTTTGTGTGAATAAGAGTCAATATTATATCTCAGCGCCAGCCCGCCTCAGTCCCTTCCTTTTCTCTTGGATCCCCCATTCTTGGGTCAACCAGCCGAATTTATTCCCCATTCACTTTTGGCTTATCATTATTTTTAATCGCATTCTCTTAAGATGTCAGACAAACAGGAGACGGCCCAAAAGGAGGATGTGGCCAAGTCATTGTCTTCCTTGTCTTTAAACACATCTACCAAGGCCCCCAAGAAGGCAGCAAAGAAGAAGAAGGAAGTTGTAGCAGATTCCTGGGAGGACGAAGACGTGTCCGACTCGGGTTCGGAGGACGCGGCTGATGTGTCCTCAACTCCTACAGCCAGCGGCACAAAGGAGCACTCTGCCGGCACCAACGCACCACCACCAACTCCTATATCCCCCACATACGGGAATCAATATCAGGACAATTGGTCAAGCCAATCCTCAAGCCAGGCAGATTCAGGGCCGCGACGACCAGAAAAGACGGATGCTGTTGCCAGGCGCATGATTGCTGCCAGCCTTGGACTCAAAGCTCCCAAGCAAACGGATGAGCAAAGGGCCTACCAGAAATCCATAAGGGAGCAAGAAAGAAAGCGTCGTGAGCAGGAGAAAGAGGAGGAACAGAAGCAGAAAGAGAAGGAAGAAAAGGCCAAAGCGTCCGTTTGGGACGATTGAACTCCGATCGAATTTTGCGACAATTGGCTTTTATTCTGTTTTATTTCACTAAATCACAATAAAGAATGAGGTTCTTCCCGCCGTTGGCGGTAGTCTCTACCCAAGCACGTCTCGCTATTGTTCCATCAATGCTTCTTTGGCTCCACTTACTTCTCGCCGCGCGCCCTGGCAATGGAGGGGCGAGAGTTGACACGTTCATGCCAGGCCATGAAGTTGGGGTACTTCTTGTCCACTTCATACTTCTCCCTAAAGTTGGGGCCGACGACCTGGGGTGCTGTAATGATAGCGGACCAGGGAACGAATGCAAGATCAGCATATGTACTAAAGGAGAGGTTAGCTTCACGAATAATAACGCTTTCTGGCAACTTACAGCTTGTTAGCAACAAGATATTCCTTGTCCTTCAGGATGTTATCGAGGACCTCGAGAACACGAGTGACCTGCTCCTCGTATCTGGTCTTGGCAGACGGGACGTCCTCGGGATGGAATCTGTGAAACCAGACCGCCTGTCCGAAGTAAGGGCCCTACATCTTGTCAGAGTCGCTCATATCTTGCAAGAGCGATGGTGTTTCCGCATACCTGTCCAGACATCTGGAAGTGCAAGTACTGCTTGAGGTGCCACTTGTCTTTGGCATCCTTGACGGTCAACTTGCCCTCCTTGTCGTAGGTCTCGACGAGGTATTCAATAATAGCACCAGACTCCCAGAGAGTGAGGTCAGTGTTGGGGTCGATGATAGTAGGCACTCGACCATTGGGGTTGATCTTGGTGTACGACTCGGCCTTGGGATTGTCGACCTCGATCTTAACACGTTATGCATCAGTGCAAAATTCAAATGCGAAGAAGAACGAAAGGTCCTACCTTTTCGTAAGGAATTCCAAGCTCCTCGAGGATAATCAGTACTTTGATGGGATTGGGCCCAACGCCTATAAATCCTCAGTGAGCACACATGAATGCTGGATGTTTCACGACGACTCAAGGACCTACCGTGGGCGTAGACAGTGAGAGGCTTGATGTCAGACATTCTGGTAGAGGATGAATACAGAGGATTATAATAAAGCAGTGTCGGGTAGGTTTTTTGTGCTTGAAATATCTGGTTGACCCAATGCAAAGAGAAGCTGCTCTTCCATGCCTTTTATACTACATCCAGAGGCGTGCCATATCGCCCCTCTGCCAAGGGACTGTTACACCAGCCCGTCCGTATAGGCAACATCCGACGGCATCGTCCCTAGCGTCCAGACGACAAAACTCCGTGGACTTGCATACATTCCCTACAAGCAGCGTCCAGATGGCAGAATCCGTGGACTTCGATACGAACCCTGGTGCCCAGATGACAAATTTCAGGGGAGTAAAGTCTCCGAGCCATGAGACCAGCGCGCGGTTGAGGGCCATTCGCACCAACTTCCGTCCGATGCATGCTTACAAAGCCGCGCGGTAAATCTAACATCTGGTGAGAGCCTGCTGATCAACTCGCGCCATGCCGAAATCAGAACGTATTCGGGAAGCATTCCGCACATTGTTGCGCTCCGTAAGGCTACATCAGCGCATCCCCATGTCGCATCAGGTCAATTACCCATTCCCTCATCAGCTCAATGGCAAGATCTTCCCAATATTCCCACTTTCCTAATATCGGTCGAGATGCGAGACCGACCAATTCTTGAACGTGCTTGAGGCCCTGATGGCACTGCGCAACTCATCAAAAGCATCAGAGGTAAGATGGGAATCAGAAATTATCTAAGAGTAAGTAGGCTAGATACACATGTAACAGGACAATACTACCTGAATTGCTCCTCAATCTCGCAGCGTGGGACAGAAAAAACATTAGAGATCCCAAGGCTCATGTAAATCACCTCAGAACTTTGGGAGCGATCAACTAGAAATATGCTGTTTTTATACTCATGTCTGACTCGAAGCCTCGATCCTCAAATCTGATGTCTTCTACAATTTCGTAAATGATAACCCATTTGCCTAACCATCGTAGGCGTATGCTATAGGCTTGTCCCTCCATTCCAATTCCTTCGATGAATTTTTATTACATCAAATACCGTAGGTAATTCAGCAAAAACTCCTAAAGTCTACTTCGCGTTTCGGAAACTCATCATGTACTCCTCGTTCGTTCGCCGTAGGCCGTTCCCTCCCAAATAAATCGCCGCTTTCAGAGCCTCATCAGGTCCTATCGAGCAACGGTAATACCACTCCATTCCGAAGAAGTATAAGCTCTTCTTCACCCTCTTGCCCATCCACGTGTCTGGTCGCCACGTCAAAGCCTTCGAGTCCCTCCTCCTCCGCCCGGTGGTTCCAGATCATCTGCTTCAGAACCCCCTCCCTGGAACAGCAGAGGTATCCCATCGGCCACCGGCTCCTCCCCATCGACTCCCGGACCCCCTTCGTGGCCGGCCTCTCGCTCACCAGGAGCCCCAGGACCCCGGACCCCCTCCAGCCCACCGGCGCGCCGACAAACGCCCCCTCCAGCTCGCGGATCAGGTTCGGCCCGGCACGCTGCGCGCCCGCCTTGCACTGCACCAAGGTCTTCATCGCCCGCTTAGTCTTCGGCGGGGTCCAGGTGCCGAGGAGGTCGACGCCACAGTCGGACGCCCCTCCGACGCGCTTGAGCGAGAAGCCGTACCTGGAGAGAGCTGCCGCAATGGTGTACTCGTAATGCGTGCCAACAAACACCGTGGACTTCTCATCGAGCCCGGACCGCTTAGCGTAGGCCAAGAACGTGGGGAGGTCGCGATGATGCGACGCTGTGCGGTTCTCTGGGTACAGAAGCTTCTCGGACAATCGAGGCTTCGCTGCGCAGAACCATCGGGTTGGTTGGTTGCAGCTGGCCCTATAGGCGGTGGCCAGCGGGCGCGACCGAAGAGGCCGGATCATGATTGTTCATCTCAGAATATCGATTTATACAAAAGAAAGAAATTGCCTTGTGGAAGCTATCATGGCATTGTTCAAATTGTCGAGGTTTAGGAATCGACTTATTCCAATAAGCGGGACTATGTCTATAGTGGGGCAGCCACCCTTAACTGTAATCCTCCTATCGTGCAGACATGGACATATTTAATCGTAAAGCACTTAAGCCATCAAGCTTATGGTACTCAATTCATTGGATCCCTTCTCACTACATCGATATAGGTTTAATCCCGATGTTGTTGACTTGGCAGAACTTCACAAAACTTTCGTTGGCCTGGGAAAAACATGTCATTTTATTTCCTTTGTCATGAAATATCCTTATTATATAGCACGATCATCCAACTGTGCTGTGTCCCTCTCAACAAAATATATAATTGCCTCTTCTCTCCCGAGATGCACAGCATCTCTGGTATGTAAGATTCGCACCCAGATCTCCCTCCACACCAGGACTTTCTGATCTTCCACCCTCTCCCCTAATTATCTTAGTGATGTTGATTACCATACAACTGGCCAGGATAGCATATCTTTTTTCTTGTCTCAAGAGGAAAAGAGCCAGGTTATCCATTGCTACATAAATGTACACGTATTGACTTTATCCAACAACGGTGTCATCTCTCCCGCAAATTAAAATTAGTTATGGGCATTTGATGCCTGTTTGTTCAGAGGTGGAATGGGTGGGATCTCTTCCTTCTGTCTCTCGTCTCTCGATCGACTAGCATACCGACGGAGGCTAGGTCGTGTAGTATTCGACGATTGGGGTCTGACTATAGTCTCCACCATGCTGGTTTGAGTCACATGCCCCAAATGAGGTCTTTCATCATCAACATCAGACAACCCTCCTGACTGGTACTCGTCGTCTGAAGCTAGGTCAGGAAGGTGTGTGTGGTAAGATGCCGGGGTTGATGGAGAAGTGATGGATCGAGAATGCAGACCAGGCCGTAGAGCCGATCCCATAGCAAAAGCCGCCGGACTCATCATCTTATGGCCACTTGTGTCCCGCAGAGGACGGTCAACAAATCCATTCTGAAATGAAGTATTGTTGGACGCCTCATGTAGGATAGGGAGAGTCTGCTCGTCGTACAGCTGCGTCCCCGACTCAAAAGATTCGGGCGTGAATTCCGTGATTGTCCTTGACGAATCTAAGTCATCATCCGTGTGCGGCTCATCGAAGAAATCGTCAAGACTGTCCAGCTTTGTTGCAAGATCCCCAGCGTGTCCACCATCTCGAGGCCCGTCAGACAACATGGTTGTAGTCCTGGTATTATCCTCAAAGTATCCATATGATAAGTCGTCTGAAAACTCCAGTGAAGCAGTAGGTGTTGCTTCTGGAGAAGATCCTTCCGCCCCTTGACACATGTAGAATGCTGCATGTATATTTGCACGAGTCACCTCCGTCTTCTTGGCTGGCATCGGGACGGCCCAGCCAGATGCCTCAGGAATGCCAAATAGACTCTGCGTGTGCTCGTACTCTTTCCGGACAGATTTCGAAGTTGCTCGAGTCATACTCATCCTCAAATGGTGCTTGTCCATGTGACTGCCAGACATTGCCATGATCTTGTCCATTACATCGAGAGCTTCCATGCAAAAGTCCGTCTGCAAAAGTCGAAGCAAAGGTGAGATTAGATCCGACCCATGTCCTGCCAGTTCGGGATTCCGCATATCAACTTCTGGGAGGGCAACGCATAAAATGCGCATAGTCTGTATCTTAACCCAGGACAGCGAGTTAGTTAGTAATCCCACGAGGAAGGTGATCAATTTAAAGTCGAACTGCGGCAGATAGTACTCCCGAATAGCTGAGAAGAGTTGGCTTAGGAAATCCTGGCTGCTGCGGAATTTTCCAGCTGTGTAATCTCCGAGGGCAGCTATGATGCCATCAAATCCTTCTGCTTCTGCTTCTTTTCTTAGGAGATGAGCTGTTCCCAAGGTTTGCTCACTCGGGATCCCTCGTTCAAGCTCGTCTATGAATCGTGGAAAATTGGCTAGAAGTGAGAAAAACAAGCGGTCATCGCTGCCCACCAGGTTGTCAACGGGAATCTGGATTAGTTTGTCCATGATATCCAGAGTCGGTTGCCAGCAAACTGAAGATCTCAGCCCCTTTTGGAGTAACGACTGTAGACCATGGAAAGACTCCTCCCACCGCCCAGGTCGTCCCTCCAGAAGGGTCCGCCTCACAACAGGCGAGCGGAAATCCAATTTGAGAAGCAACTCATTCAACATTTCCACAGCCTCTAAAAATTCCATCTCGTTGATGGATTCAAGACATGCGCAGGTAGTCCAAAACAGTTGAGGAAATGTGAGAAGCCGGTCCGAATCTAACTTGATGATGAGAGTCTTCAATGTCGTAAGTATCTCCATCGAGAAGAACTGGATCTCAGGATCCTCGTCGGCAATTGTGTTCGACAACCTTGCAAGCATATCTCCCAACATGTATTGGTCCAATGATGTGAGGACACAGCGAAATACCTGGAAAGAGCGGCAGGCTAGGTGACGAACAGGGCAGGATGTAGCCCATGTCAGTGAGAGACGACCCCATCGCTCCTTGAGGCCCGGGAAGCATGCCTCAAATGTGTTGACGACCTCAGTGGCGAGGAATGCCATACTTGGAGGGACCCTATTTTCTCGGTCATCTGCCTTTCCATTGCTATCTTCATAGCCCCAAACCACTGTTCGGTCTTGTTGACGAATCCGGTCTACTAAATCTTCAATTTCTTTCTTCTGCGCGCCTTGCGTCTGGTCATCGATTCGAGATATTACAAGTTCGTGGATCAAGTGTACCAGCATTTCATGGGACTGGGCTTGGACCATTGGCATGTAATGGTCCCAGAGCACGGTGGCGACATGCAACAGCAAGGGGACGTTGTCTTGAGACATTTGGACCGGCGAGACCATCAAGTCGACGAGCAAGATCATGCTCAACTGACCGAGAGATAGGCCAGCTTGCTTTGTTCCTATGGGCAGAATCTCCGAGATATCAGCGCAAAATGGAAACACGCTGATGTCCGCAGGAGGGCCTGCAGGAACCTTCTTCTCATTAGGAACCATAGCCCTTGGTGTTATCTGCATGAGAAGATACTCAATTACTTTAACACCGCTATTTGTTGTGGAAAGAAAGACAACAATCTGCTTCGCGTACTCTACGAAGTTCTGCTCGCGGTGCTCCAGACAAAGCTGAATGATAAAGTCCATGACTAGACGAACATTGCCGGGATAAGGTCCAGTGGCAAGGGCTTGCCAAACAGCCTGCATTTCATTATACAGTGCTCCTCCAGACTTGATGGTGATCTCCAAAAGGTTGGCAAGTAGAACATACGAACTGGCTGTCGGTCCTCCATTAGGGTCCAACTTTAATTCGATGGCCTGGATCCATGGCAGCACCACAGCAATCACATTGCGCTGCGCCATAGGTTGCAGGTCTTTGAAGTAGAGCGTGAACTCGGAGAAAACGTGAAAGGCGAGATCAGTGTGCTGTTTGGAGAGTCTTTTGGATATCTCGAATTGTGCTAGCTTGTAAACTGTCTGTGTTTTGTCCGAAATGCTGATGTCGAAATCTTGGATCTTCGAGTTTCGCTTCTGCCTTGCTTCCAGCGTACGAATGACTGTTGTCGACTTCGATCTTATATCGCTTTGGTCATTTCCAAGTGTGAAGAGGCAAAGGCCAAGGACTCTCCAAAACGGACATGGGTAATTCGGTTGATCTTGCAAGACCTGTGTTATCACGGCAAAGTAGCTTTCAAGCACCTTAGGGCTATCCACCAAGCAACATCTCGCAATGCAATGTTCAAGCAGATAAGGGTATTCTTGATTGTGAACGATGAGGTTCTCCAGTGCTCTGCGCCCAATAAGATTCATCCGATCACTCCCTGAGTTGAAGATATCTTCGATCCAGGCAAGCATCCTGCGGACATCAAATTGGAGCGTCGCCCCGCTCTCTGTGGTGACACTGATCGGACCAGCGCAGAGAGCTGCCATTGCACTCAGAGCTGCAGTGCGGAGATTTCTCTTCTCGATCTCCATTGCTGCCGTGACCGTGCCTCGCTCCGCCATTGCTTGTTGGTTGATGACCGACTGTCTCATTGTGGCTTCTCGCTCGCGGATCTGGTTGCGGTTCGGGGAAAAGCCGCACCAATCCTCCATCAAAGAAAAGGCAGATTTACGAGACTCAAATGTCATCCATCTCGATGGATCTTTAGTTCGGTTGATGCCATCGAAAAGAGCCTCCATAAGACCACAGTAATGGCGCCTTAGCTTCTGAAATTCCCAGTCCAGCTGTACCTCCCCATCCATGAGAAAAAGTTTCACATCTTTAGTGTAGGTAGTGAGGGTCCCTAGGAAGAAATCTCCTTGGTATACATCAGGCTCCTTGAGGAAATGCGAAGTGAGTTTAAAGACGTGGGCAATCTCCGTCCTTAGCAGGTCCATTTTGCGATTTCTCCGAGGACTACTGTTCGTGCGTTGGTGAATACGAGCACGCGCCTCGTCATTACAACGCATTACTTGGCCTTGGAGCTCTTCCAGCAAAGTGCGATAGATGTGAATGTTGGCTGAGCCCATGGCTACCACAACAGCGTCTCTGACTGAGGAGGTTGCGGATGACAAAAGAGGTATCAAATACTTGAACAGTGTCCGGGCCGTGACCATCCTATCTCCTGATGTCTTCGAGTTCTTTCGAGAATGCGCATCAGACCCAGAGGCCGTATAAGGTGATTTACCAGGATCGGCGAGCGTAGTACAAGCGAAGATGAGATAAAGCTTCCACTGCTCTACCATAACCTCTGGGTGGGCGGCAGGGGACTGTGCAGGTCCCCGAGCACTGGATGGATCAGCGCCACTCGCATGGGGGAACCGGGAGGGCTCCGCGAGAATCACAATTGGTTTATACATCTGCAAAGTTCGGTCGCAGACGAGATCTCGGCAGATAGCCACTGTGAAAGGGCATTTTTCGGCAGCAATTCTAATCAGATTCGGGAATAGTTTAAACCAAAGAGTGGTGTCGTAGGATAAATCGCTTACGCAAAGCTCCACCACAACCCCTTTGTTGCCGCTGTTGCCATTACCAGAGTTCTTGAGCTCACGCTGAAGTCTACTGCGCTCGGCAACTGACAGATGTTCGTCGTTCAAATTCATAACTTGATCAACATCATTTTCCAAAATATCAATGAGCCGAACAGTGTCTTTCTCGGCGCCACCCTTGCCCAGTGCCTGATCAAACTCGGTAATCAAGCGTAACACCGTGATTGCGTGATAACGAACCCGTCGAGACTGGGAACACAGAAAAAATAATCCGTGCGCTTCTGCTTGGTCAACCTCAGCCCAGACAGTGGATAGATCAAGCGTGATAGCTCTCTTATCGGTGGCACTGGGAGTCAGTTCGCTCGCCTCGGCCTCCTTCATCTTCTGCCGAATCTCATCGGTCCAGATTTGGAGCAACTCAACGTAAAGACGCAGGGTACTCTCAATGTGGCCGGGCCCAAGCATTCCACCATCCGACATGGTCGAGTATCGGTCATCAAAATTGAAGATGAACCGGGAAAATCCCGTAATAATGCCTTGAGCATGAGAGTGTCTTGCAATCGCCTTCAGAGAATTGGCAGACGACTGAGCGATGCTTGATTGTACGTGGGCCGTTCCAGTACAAAGCAAATTGATCAAAGAGTTGAACGGTACATTTACAGGTAAGCAACCAGGCAAAGCTTGTACAGCAACATGGAGAAGTTCGTAAAACGCTTGTTTCTGGTCTGCCGCAGAATGTTGCTCCTCACGACGAGCGAAGTTGAAGGTCTCGGCGATTGGGGTCTTTGGTCCTCCAGCTGGAACAGAGCTTGAGAACTTTTCATCCAGGGCAGCTTGGCCACCAAAGGTGTTGTCGCACATTATGGTTATCTTACCAAGAATTTCACAGAATTTTATGTAGTAATCTCTCACGGGGTCGCTCAACACGTGGGTTAAAACTGGGCGAGATATCTGCTCCTCTGCAGCGCCAAATGTCGTGTCTTTCGAACTGCCCCAACGTGGTAATGCCAGCACAGGGGATGTGGAGACTCGTTCAAGACCTGGAGGTGGTTCGTAAAACTCAGGAAATGGCGGCTGGCCTTGTTCTCCTTTCTCCAAGTCTGACATGATGCGTAAAAATGCCCGGATACCGACAACGATCCTGTCTGGATCAAGTTGCTCGATTTTCAAATCCTTATTGTTTACAAATGACTCGGCACTGATCAACGGAAAGATGACATTACGAAAACAATATTCCGGGTACCTAAATCCAACAATACGGATGATCTGGATCAATGGATCCGTGACCGAGGTATCAGATGCAATGATGCTTCGCCTCGTTGCGGGCAAAACAAGCTTGAAAATGTCATCCAACTTTCGTGTCGCACCTTGGGGGCTGTCGTTTGTCCGGTAGAGATAGGTCCAAAGAAGCCGGGAGATTATTTGAAGACACAACGGCTTCATGGCCTTGTCTTTGATCTTGGTATGCATAGGCGCAAGAACTTGCGGCCAGCGGGAGGCGAAATGCTCGGGCGACGAAACGCACATGATGGTTGCATGAAGAGAAAATGCGACATTCCAGTGTCTAGGCTTGGCGGACATTTGAGCCAGACGGGTGCTGATTGCAGAGAGAACCTCTGCCCATTTGGGGTGCATCAAGTGGCTGTTGAAGGCCTTCGCAGCAATGGGCAAGAGCAGCCTTTCGATAACCTGGCAAAAGGCCCATTTAACCTTCTGCCCATGGGCCTTACTAAACAGTCTGCCAAGCGAGATGAGAAATTCGCACGACCGCTCCCAAGCGTCTTCAGGAAGAATCTTGATACGAAGCTGCTGGATTCCTCCCAGGACAAGCTCGACCCTCCCCTCGTTGTCACGGCCTCCTAGGGATGTAGGGCTCTTCAACGCGCGCTCTTGGAATGAGCTGTCTAGATCTTCCAAAAACCGACGGGTTACTGGAACAAAGTTGATGTCGCTCATATGCCCCAGTAGCTGAGCGAATAAGTTCCAATTTGCAAGCTTCAGCGGAGAAAGCGATAGCGCCTCAGGGTCAGCTGTTTTGAGCTGACCGAATATAATACTCTCGAGTTTGTCTTCCATTTCGGGTGTTATCGATTGAAGACTGCTTTGGCTGACAACTTCAATCAAAACACGGCATAGAATGTAAATTGATACCGTAGAGCGCCGCTCAGCTTGTGCGACATACTCTTGTTTTGCAGCCAAGGACGTATTTCCAGCAATACTGCCCTCCGTTCCACCAGAACCTGGGACTCCATTCTGCACAGGTTCAGTGTTCCTTCGTAGCAAAGGACCGGCAGGGACAGCATTACGCGATTGCAGGTGATTTCTAGCCTCGTTGGCAGTGTCACTCTTGCCCTTTCTCCACAGCATCATCGAGTCAATGAGGGCTTTTGGTTTTGGGCTTGCGATGTGGCCCAGGGCGACAATCAGTTGGTCAAAGGCAGGATCGACTCCTTTCCCACAAATTTCTTCAATATTAGGTTCAGATTCAATGGCCATAGTACTACATTCATTCAGTTTCTCCTCGGCTTGAGCAATGAACTGGGTTTTGTTAGATTAGCCAAAACTGTACGCTGGAGATGCGAAATGGGTAACACAAACCGATGTAAAGAGAACGTGAAGGGCATATTCTCCAACCGTCTTCTGGTCATCCTTATGGTGTCGGGAGCTGTGAGAATGATGATGACCTTGTTCGCGTCTCGATTTGCTCGATTTTCGTTCAATCCTACGCTGAGTCGCGGGAAGAGAAAAGCTCTCGTTTATCGATCCGGTCCTCTGCAGGGGGAACCCGCTTGGGGTGGTTGAGGAGGCATCCATCGCAGGAGGGTGCCGCGGGTGGTGTCCAATATCTGTCTCGTGCCACCCAGTTGGGGTCTGTATATCTGGTCTTTCAATGCCAGGGGCTCCGTGTGTCATGTTACGAGGGCTGAGCGGGCTTGATTTCGAGCTTGCGAGACTGCCATTTCTCGAATGTTGTATTCCATTCACAAAGGACGCTTTCCTATGGTGACCATACGTCGCGCTCTTGGGGTCAACGACACGTTCCGTCAGGGCTGATCGAGAAAAAGACGTCGGGATGCGTGGCGAAGATAGGGCTTGCGGAAGTTGTGGTATCTTCTCTATCGATGATTCTCTCGAGTGTGTTACGGAGCGAGACGTAAGTGGTGAACCAAGCGATGGGGCGGGGTACAATGGTCGAGGCCACCCAGTTTCATGTTCGTCTACCTCATTTAATGTTGTGACGGATCGAGGCGGAAACTTGACGGGGTCTTGGTGATGCTCTGGCAGCGTTTGTGGTGGCACTAAAGTAGTTGACAAATCAGCTGGGGCTGGCCTACTCGTCAAATGATGGTCTGGGGTTTCGATGGTCGACCCTGGAAGGGAGGTGCTGGGTGAAGGTTTGACGAGATGCAGTGGCAGGTTCTCGAACTTACCCATTTCGAGTCGCACAAGCGCCCCCAAGTCCCATGATCTAGTCTACTCGATCGAGAGCAAAGGATGGCTAGGGATGCATTCCGGCGTCAGAGGAATCGTGGGTGAGTGGTTCCTAGGAGCGGCGTGGGCCTTGTTGGTACTCCTCTGCGATCAAGTAGAGGCGCTTTGCAGACCCTGCCGGTAAATCAGAGATACCTCAGACTCGCAGTAGGGTAGGGTAGATGAGGATCCGATGGTCGAGCGTAGCCAGGCGATGGTTGATTGTCAAAATGAGATCACTCCTCATACGTCCCAGCAGATAGTTGAATCAATGATCCTGACCATGCATCATCCAGCCCAGACCACTATCCTTGGATAAGGCACAGACCAATGAGGCTCGTGGCGAGCAACGCAGGGATCGAATATTACTGTTCAACCTCCATCCATTTCCTCTCTCCAGTTTGAGCTCCCATGCGACATGCAAGGGCGGTGGCCTATCAGAAGCCGGTAAGCAGCGGTTGGCGGGGCAAGGAGGGGCAGCTCTCACTGGCTACCGCCCCGTATTTCGGGGGTTAGCGTAGCTAGAGCCCAATTCAGGGTCCGTTCCGCTGTGCCACCACCTCCAAATCTGCCACCGTCCTCTCTCCAACTTCTCTGGCTCTCCTCTGACACACTTGTGACACAAGATGGAGGTGCCCAGTGGTAAAAGGCACAGATAATTAGTTCTGTGTTCCTGCTTCGGTACTAAGATAGTCCATGCACCCCCACCACGTGCTGAGATGGGACATACTGCCTGCCACGAACTGACTGTAGCATTCCCCTCTGAGAAATGAGCTAGTGATTAAGCTCCTCTGACGGTCAGCCACAATGCATGGTCGGTCTTGGACACAGATCTATGAGGACGGGCCCGTTACTACTACGTAGGAGCATAAAGGCCGAGGCTATCAGCCGAATAATGTTACAATGACACAATAGATCTCTGTCAACGTGTTCGGTCCGCTACCCTACAGCACCAGACACAACATTGGATGTGAGTTATTATAGTTGCTAAGGAAAAATATGACTAGAGGTCAGTCATCGTTTCGAGAATTATTTCACCGGTGAGTTTGCAACTCGGATTCAGACATTTATTTTATTTTCAGACATTAAATAAAGGAGCGCTGCGGTATATTTTGCTCAAGGACAGAGCGGTCATAAGATCGGCATAATTGAAAGTCGGGATGGTCCACTGCAGATCGTAGGTATGCGTCGGGTAAGAGTCAGAGTACAAGCCACCTATACAGAAGGCATCAGGATTTTGAAATAAGACTCATCAAATAGTGAGGCTTCTTTGTATGGCAGACTACCTGGCGAAAATTGCTTATTGCGAGCCTCGGTGCCAGCCATGGCAATGTGTTCAACCTCTTGTTCTGTTGTGGTTGGTCAAAACGGAAATATATCGGAATCGCAAATGTAGTACGCTTTTGTACGTAGGATGAGCCCAAATGAACGGAATATCCCGAGGATAATTCATCAGATAGTGTGTTAGTGTCAATGTGGATGGTGGATTGATACCGGAGAACTCCCGTCAAACCCGAGCCGGACTGTTAGCAAGTCCAAACGGATGCGAAACTTCGGTGAACATTCCATCGGATTCGGTGCCAAGGGCCGGAATCTTTGAGGCACCATCCCAGCCGGCACCAAGTTTCCCATGCATTGATGTAGCGATCAACGGGGGAAACTGACCTGATATTCGTATTCGTATCCAAGCTGCTGCCCTGGAACTAACACTAGATACATCTAGTAGGTACACAGCGGCGTTGGAAAAGGTCGGGAATCCCGGCAGGGATGTTCAACCCGGCATCCGGCCTCGACACCACGGCATCTCCTGTAGTTTCCTATTCTGCAACGCAGGCGACGTGGAAAAAAGATCGGTTGGTCGGTATCACTTAGGGCACGAGGTTAGTTCTGCATAAGGTCTCCAGGCTTCTGAGTCGGCTTGATATGCCCTTTCAGGTAAAGCCCACCCGGCAAAATCTGAAATCTGGTAGTTACAGATTCGCACAAGGCCAGCCCCCACTACGGTCGCTATCGATAGGAATGATCCTGGATTCCTATTTGATAACCAGGATCAGGGGACCCACAGCGCCCTTATCCTCCATCAGATAGTCCGAATACTTCCTACGGAGTACATTATCCCAAAGGTGTCCCCTCCACCGATTCCTCATCCACTCGACCACAGTCGCTCTCGTCTGTTGTTCTGCCTTCTTTTCTTGACTGTCTTCTAAGTAGTAGCAACGTGGCTATCTGGGACCGGCGATTTTCTCTCCCGAATTGAGCTGTGCGCTAGCTGCCTGGCTGTCTCGCAATCACTATGGCCGAGCTCGACACCCTTGACATCGTGGTGCTCGGGGTGATTCTTTGCGGCACCCTCGCCTACTTAACCAAGGGCAAGTTTTGGGGAGTCGTCAAAGACCCCTATGCTTCCAGCTTTCAAAATGGCAGCGCAAGTGCCAACAGGGCCGGCCGAACGCGAAATATTGTCGAGAAAATGGAAGAATCCGGCAAGAACTGTGTCATCTTTTACGGCTCCCAGACGGGTACCGCAGAGGATTATGCTTCTCGACTAGCAAAGGAGGGAAAGAGCCGATTCGGCCTGGAAACTATGGTCGCTGACCTGGAAGAGTACGACTTTGACAATCTTGACACTTTCCCGAGCGACAAGGTGGCCATGTTTGTTCTGGCAACATATGGTGAAGGCGAGCCTACCGATAATGCCGTCGAGTTCTACGAGTTCCTCACTGGCGAAGATGTTGCCTTCTCGGAAGGCAATGACCCCGCTCTGGAAAGCCTCAACTATGTCGCATTTGGATTGGGCAACAATACCTACGAGCACTACAATTCCATGGTTCGAAACGTTGACAAAGCCCTGACCAAGCTTGGAGCTCATAGAATTGGCGACGCTGGCGAAGGAGACGACGGCGCGGGTACAATGGAAGAAGACTTTCTTGCCTGGAAAGATCCCATGTGGGCGGCCCTGGCCTCCAAGATGGGTCTCGAGGAACGTGAAGCCGTGTATGAGCCAATCTTTGGTATTGTGGATCGTGAGGGCTTGACACCCGAATCCGCAGAGGTCTATCTGGGTGAACTAAACAAGATGCAACTGGAGGGTACTAACAAGGGCCCGTTCAATGCTCACAACCCGTACATTGCTCCCATCTCAGAGTCTCGCGAGTTGTTTTCCGCTAAAGATAGAAACTGTTTGCATCTGGACGTTGATGTTAGCGGCTCGAACTTGTCTTACCAGACTGGAGATCATATTGCTGTGTGGCCAACCAACCCCGGTGCTGAGGTTGACCGATTCCTTGACCTCTTTGAGCTTGCTGAGAAGAGAAACCACGTTATCAGTGTCAAGGCCCTCGAACCAACTGCGAAGGTGCCTTTCCCAACCCCCACTACGTACGATGCTATTGTCCGATATCACCTGGAAATCTGCGCTCCGGTCTCCCGTCAATTCGTTTCAACCCTTGCTGCTTTCGCCCCTAGCGAGGAGATCAAAGCAGAGATGACGAGACTTGGCAACGACAAGGATTACTTCCATGAAAAGACTGGCCCCCACTTCTACAACATCACCCGTTTCCTGTCTGCCGTTAGCAAGGGAGAGAAGTGGACCAAGATACCATTTTCTGCGATAATTGAAGGTTTGACCAAGCTCCAGCCTCGCTACTACTCGATTTCGTCCTCCTCCATTGTTCAGCCTAAGAAAATCTCCATTACTGCTGTCGTTGAGAGCCAAACGATCCCGGGACGTGGAGACCCCTTCCGAGGAGTTGCGACAAATTATTTGTTTGCTCTAAAGCAGAAGCAGAACGGAGACGAGAACCCCACACCCTTTGGCCAGACCTATGAAATTACCGGCCCTCGCAACAAGTACGATGGTATTCATGTTCCTGTTCACGTGCGACACTCGAACTTCAAGCTTCCTTCGGACCCAGCCAAGCCCATCATCATGATTGGTCCCGGAACTGGAGTTGCGCCATTCCGCGGCTTTATCCAGGAGCGTGCTAAGCAAGCCAAGGACGGTGTCAATGTTGGTCGAACTCTTCTTTTCTTCGGATGCCGGAAATCGACCGAGGACTTTATGTACAAGTCCGAGTGGGAGGTATGTCTATGTCCTGTAATCATTTCCCTGCTCTCTAACCGTAAGTTAACATTATTTAGGAATACCAAGAGGCACTGGGCGACAAGTTCGAGATGGTTACCGCCTTTTCTCGGGAAGGACCCAAGAAGGTCTATGTGCAGCATCGCCTCAAGGAGCGTGCTCAGGAAGTGAATGAGCTGCTGCTTCAGAAAGCCAGCTTCTACGTCTGCGGTGATGCTGCCAACATGGCGCGCGAGGTTAACACCGTCTTGGTGCAACTCATTGCTCAGGGACGTGGGGTAACAGAGCAGAAGGCAGAGGAGGTTGTCAAGATGATGAGATCAACGAACCAGTACCAGGTAAGATTCTTCCAAGTCACCCCTCCCCTCCCCTCCAGGAAAGTTGTCTCCACTGATACTAACACATTGGATTACAGGAGGATGTCTGGTCTTAGACAGTAGACAAAAGGATTGGCGCGTTTATTGAGGTAATTAGCGTGGCGGTACTACATATGTGCATATTTTGCTACTTACTGGGGTAAGGATCCCCGGGTTTTGGTGTGGGATAAAGGCTCAGGCCAATTGGATTTATTGGTACATAAAACAAAGACAGCAAGAATACATTTGGTAATTGACTACTTGTGGTTATCTTTCCTATCCTAACTGTGATAGGCCCCTCCATTGGTGATTTTATGGATAACTCCATCAGGTCTGGGAAAATGTATGAGAGGTTTACATAGGCTTCGGCTTCCAGAGACGACAAATATCGGAGAAATTGTGGCGGCTGAGTCTAAAGTTCTGGATGTGGGTGGGTAATACTTTTTGGAGGTTTCGGCTGGGTTCCATCACGCATCTACTCCTTTTCTTTCCCTCATTTCTTTTCCCTTGTCCTACTTTTCTTTTGCTGGGAAAAATGGGGTACAGCCTTTTCTATCTCTCTCCCTCCCTCTCTCTCTCTTTTTTTTTTTTTTTTTTTTTTTTGCTTTTGCCACACTGGCCAATGATATGAGGGGTGGCAGGGATCAAGGGGATGTCCAGCTGGTTGGCAAGTTGGGCTACCTGGAGTGTGGCTTATTTTGTCCGTTTGAGAATGTAGGGAGAAGTCTGCACGGATCTAGGCCTGTGGGCTGGTTACTACCGCATCTCAGCGTGAATTTCGCTAAGGCTTTCGTTCTTGTGGCCTTCCCCAGACACGAGAAGCTCCTCTTTGATCACCGCCAACCTACGTGAAGCGGAGAGCCCACTGTCATATTCGTCTGAGGAAGCATCCCGAAAAGGCTTCCAGTCGCCCCGGGCAAGACATACAGATGTATTAGGCGTAATCAGAAATTTTATGTATGTCTGAGCACTAAGCCGGCCTGAGCGACGAGAGCAGCCTGTATCGTCGCTCGCAGCATGTAATAATGCGTCGGGAATAAACTCTGCCAATAGAAAACGTTTGAGGACAGGCTCAGCACCACCAGGGAGAAGCGGTGATAGCTTTTAGCGAAAGAAGCAACGACAGATCGGCCCGGAACTTGATGAGCGCGCTGCCTGCAGGCAATCATTGTCGGGAAATGCCCCGGCTCCATCCGCGCTCCTGGATGAAAGATGATAGATCGATTTCCGCTCACCGTCAATTGGACAAGGCCCGGAGTCTAATGCAGTAGTGAGGAGCGTGGCGTCACAAACCCCAGAGCTGTGCTGTCCAAAGCCCGTAAGACCTTGCCTGAGCTGACTCGATGTCTCGAGGACGCACTCGGACGGGATTGTAAGACATTCTTTTGATTCATCCTGGCCGTAGCTGAGCAAGATAAAGAGAGTAGAGTTAGGAGTTAAGCCTTAAAGGTCGGCGGCTGCTTCAGCCATATATGTGTGGTGTTCTCCCCACCTTGTCGTGATTGCTTTGTCAAGTACCATACAGCTTCTAGCAGAGTATTCATTATTTATCTTTGAAAATATCAATATTTCCCTAATATTTCTTCATTTTGGTTTGCTCTATTGGATCTAAGCTGTGTCGACTGTTTGCTAATATCTGCATCTGATACTCAGGGGAGGTTAACAGGTTGGTGCAACCAAACGAATCTTTGATTTCCATTGTCCAATATTGGCCCATTTCCTTGGCTTTAGATCTTGACCAACTGGCAGTTCATTTCAAAGGTTTGGAGGCCACGAGTTGGTGCCGACCTTGCTTGACAAGACAACGGAGACGCTCGACAGTGTATATTCATGTATGCTCGATCGTTGGCACCTTGGAAAGATCTCAAGTGATTATTAGATTGGAACATCGTGGTATGAGGCCCCTTCTGTCCATCTCCATCTGTAATTTTATTAAGACCGATTCCAGTGTTTTATTCTTTCGAGATTTCTGCTGCTCTCGTCGATATCGGCGGCCTACCTGACTCCTCTGACGTCTGGAGACTTGGGCAGACACCACGCATAGGCACTTTCCCCCCAAGCAAGCAGCCTACCTACCTCACCTACCGGTCTCAGATAAGCACGCCCGCCTGGCACGCCTGTTTGGATCGGAAGTAACGAGACGTCCGGTACCTCGCTGCTATTGACAGCGGAGAACAATAGAAAGTGCGTCGGTCGAGTCCAGACGAGGTGAGGACGGTACCTCCAGGCAAGAGCTTGCTGGATCGAGGTACCTTTACTCGTTGAATAGCGGTAGGTGCCCTGAGCCCCAAAGTTACAGGTACTTGAGGACTAACCGAAGACGCATCGAGGGCCAAAGTGGTTCTCAGCCTGACCTCAGAAAAGCGAAATCTCACCTTTCTCTCACCTCGCAGGCTGGCACTTGCAGCAGCTGGCAACAGGTGCCCGCCCAACCCCGAACTATAAAAGGCCGCTCTCCTTCTTCTCTCACGATCCTTCTTTCCTCCCTTCTTCATCGCAAACCTCTTTGGAATCCCAACGGTGCCTCCAGCATCCTTTGCACTCCACAGAGTTCTGCACAATATCGCTACAGTGCACACATTACAGCCATACATTACAGAATACTTCTCCCAGTTTGTTTATATCCCATCATCTTGGTAGCTCCGGCTGCTTTAGAGACTCCTTCCTTGTCTTTTGTTTTCGTCATCGAGTCTTCAGAAGCCTCGACTGGTACAGTGTCATTCTTCGCGACTTCCCCCGCGCCAGAGCTCGCATAACATTTCGTTTTTGAGGTAAGCCTTCTGCTGCTCGGCAACTCGCTCACTCCTTCTGTTCTTCAACTCCCGACAAGCGTCGAGGCCTACTTCTACCCCTTCTTCCTCTCGTCCCGTCTCTCTCTTTTTCTTCTTTCTTTCTTCTCTCTTCACAGATTCACCACAGTCATCTTCTTCTCTTTCATCCCCGATCCAATCTTTTTCTCAGTCACCCATCTTGCTTGGTAGATTGTTCTATTTTTCTTACTCTCGCTTCATCTTCCAGTCTTGGTAGCCACATTTGGCCTTGAGCCCGCTTTCTTTCGCCAGGCCTTGGTGTCTGTTCCAGAGTAAGCTGGCTAGCCATTCCTTGTGTCACCAAGTCAAGACTCCTTTCCTTCCCTCTCCTCATCCCTATTCCCTCCTCAATCATTTCTCCATGGCAAACTATGTTTTCTACTGAAGTTGTTTTTCGAACTTGACCATGTTTATCTTCCCGATTTCGTGGATTGCCTGGTCGATCTGCTTTACCTTAGACCTGGATGAAGAGAAATGACTAACAGCTCTTTAGTTTGCTACTCGATCATTTTCAAATTCCATAATTGCCGGAATCAATTTGTTGCTATTCAGGCATGTTTGCATCCACCTTATCTCTACCACATCGCCTTTAGCCACCACTGTCTCCTATGCTCCCCTTGTCTTCACGGATTAAAGGCTAACCCATGGTGCAGCTTCAGTCCTTATTATTCTCACGTATCAACCTGACTCGTCATGGAACCAAACACTTCAACCTTCCACGCCCAGGCGAACGCATCGGGCCGCCAAAACAACGCTGCTCATGCTGCCCCTGGGGGAGTTAATGGAGCAGATGCCAATTCTATGATGAGCCACTTTGCTGGTCTCTCTCTTCATGGCATGAACATGCCGCAGCCAGGTCCTATTGCTGTCGGACCAACCCCTTGGATTGGCCCCCCTGCTGGGTTTGTTGGAATGCACCAGGCTATGTATGACCACTTCGCCATGGGCCATGCTCAGATGAGCGAAGTTCCCTATGCTGCTCAGATCCCGGCTCATGGTTCTGGTGGGGCTCTTTTTGGACTTCACGTCCCAGTCAACACTTCCATGATGCCCTACACCCCAGGACGTCCTACCGGTCCTCAGCCTCGCGTTGATCGTGGCCACTCTGATGTTCCAGGTCTTGAGAACCGTCGCGGTTCTTACTCAACCACTGAGTCTACTCCTGCAACTCCATTCTGGGGTGGTGTCGCTAGTCGTGAAGGCGGCGGTCCCCGTGTCGCTAGCCTTGACCGATCTACTTACACAACTCCATCTCCTCAGCAGCTTGGAATGTCTGCTCTTCATGTTGAAACATCGAAGCCTGCTGTCGTCTCAGACGCGATCTTGGAAGAACTTTCGAACCGCAAGCCCGCCATCCCCAAGGCGGTGCCCGCCGTTTTCACACCTCCCGGTCAGATGAAGAGCCTCGAGCAGAGTCTCGAGAATCGTATTCCTGGCAACCGCAATGTTTACATCCGCGGTCTTCATCCTACCACAGATGACGAAATGCTCTTCCACTTTGCCTCTCGTTACGGTGCGGTTGAGACATCCAAGGCTATCATCGATACAGGAACCGGTGCATGCAAGGGGTAAGAGAACATATTTTCTTTATTCTAGATTCATCCTTGACTTTGAACGCTTTGACTTACAATTCCTTTCTCCCTTTCTCCTCCCTTTAGCTTCGGATTTGCCAAATTCGACGATCCCCAGAGCTCCGAGATGTGCATCCGAGGATTCCATCGCCTTGGCTATGAAGTCGGCTTTGCTCGTGTGAGCCAGAAATACCCCAGCCTCACTACCCCATTTGACCTGTCTAACCCCCCTTAGGAATCCTTCAACTCCCGGCTCAAGGCCCAAGGAGATGATGGTTCCACCAACCTGTACATTTCCAACCTGCCCAAGACCCTGAACGAAGTGGTGTGTAAAAGAACAGATTCAACGTCCCATCTGGGATCTCATTGCTAACTGTGGTGAAGGAGCTTGGAACCATCTTCCTTGGCTACAACATTCTTTCTAGCAAGATTCTTCGTGACAGCATGGGCAATAGTCGAGGCGTCGGGTTTGCTCGGTATGTATAATTTTTGGGTCCCCATGTTACTGATTGTCCATTAACATGTTCAAGATTTGAGGGTCGTACCGTTTGCGATGAAATCATCCGCAAGTTCAACGGTGTTAGCATTGGACATGAGGGCCTCTTGATGAACATTCGTTACGCCGATACTCCAGCTCAGAAGGAGCTCAAGCGTGTGACTGCCGAGCGCCGTCAGTTCCGCACCAACGAGTATAACATTGGCGCCTATGGTACTCCCCTTGTTGGCTTGAGCCCTAACTTGTACACCCCGGGCCAGTGGCGACGCAACGGTGCTCCTCCCTCTAGAAGGTAATTTTCCTCCGCTCAAGCCCTGAAGATGGAATTCCTAATATCTCTGACCACATTGTAGTGAGGGATCATCTAGCGCTCGAGCTGGTGGCCAGAGTGCCGCTGGACATAAGGGATCTCAGCGTGGTGACTCCCAGTACGCGCTGCGACCTCGATCTGTCTGGCTTCGTTGATTTCTAATCGCTCATGTGTAGGGCGGCCACAAGCGATACAACGGATTCCGCAGTCTCTTCTCCGAATTCTTCCGAGTGTGACGAGGGCGTGACTATTCATGCGGATCCAGCTGTCGAGGCCGTTGACACTTTGAGCGGTGTTTCTTCTCCATCTGCATACCAGGAGGTGGTGAAGAAAGAAATCGTGAGCAAGGAGGTTATCAAGAATGAAGCCTGAGAAAAGATGTTGGTGAGCCCTCTGGTCTCCTAGGGGCGTAATTTCTGTCTTTTCTAGTGTCAATGTCTTGATACATTGTCCCCCTTGACTATGTTTTGGAGCTGCTTTCATGAAGTTTTGATAGTATTATGCGATCGAAGAACATCTTATGATCTCTGAGATAGCTGATACACTTTGGTGGAATCGCGAACCGCGTCCAACATCTCTCTTTTTTGTACCTTAGTTTCCAGACAGTTGCACTATCGCACGTAAACCAAAAAAACATGTGGCGGCAAGGTAATATACACAGTTGTGCGCAAAACTCGACCCTGGATTCGCCTCACTGTTTTGTGTTGTGTTTGTTTACGCAGACGCAGATTTGAGCTGGTGGTTTGGGTATCATGTTTCATTTAATCGACTCAACTACCACTAAATTGTCATTTTCGACATGCCCACTTCTGCTGATTGCTGCCCTTGTTGCTCAGGCTGAACTTCATCTTCGGTTGGCTTGGAGGCCAAGTCGGCGTCCAAGTCATCAGCCTCATTTGCCACTCCAATGATTATTTCGCCGCCATCGTCTGAGGGGTCTTCATCCTCATCCTCATCCTCCTCGCTCTCCTCTTCTTCCTCATCAGAGTTCTTACCCTCTGCCTTCATTGCCTCCTTTTCTCTGATGGCAACCTCTAGATCTTTGACCATCTTCTTGGTGAACCCAGATGCCTCAACCGTTGCATCTAATCTTGTCAGGCCAGCCTTCTTCATGGCCCTCTTTGCGTCTTTGAAGAAGGGCCCAGGTTCAGTGCTGGAGAAGTGGAATCTTCTGGAGAAGAAGCGCTTGATGCATTCGACATCTCTGTCAAAATACATTTCTGCATTTTGGTGCTCCATTGATACCATCTGAGGGAAATCAATGATAACTGGCTCGAGGGTTAATGCTTCCTCGCCACTTTCAGTGGTGACCTTGATCTCCTTGATGAGAATGTTGAATTCGTTGAAATCGCCATGAATCAGGCCATGCTTGGCGAGCTGAAGAATTAAAGATATCAACTCGCCGTAAAGCTTTGCTGGGTCCGGGACAGCGGATATTTGTCGTAGAGGAAATGCATCAATGAGAGCCATGAGAATGGTATGTCTGGACTGCGCGATGGGTTCGGGCACTGGAAAACCTTCTGCTAACAGAGCCTTCATGAAGGCAAACTCCTTCATCGCTGCAAGCCGGGACAAGTACATCCACGAACCGGAGGCTCTATTTTTGAGGTAATCTCGATTCGATTTGACTGTACGGAAGGATATTCTCCCTAGGCGATGGATTTTGAGAACTTTCTGGGTGCCTTGGTTATCGGCGACGATCATGATGTCGCTTTCTTTTCCAACGCCGATCCTGGTACCAACGCTGTAGATATCTTTTCGAGCAGAATGAGTGTGCAACGCCAGGTAATCAAGGCCCCCATACGTTAGTCTGTAGCCATCGTACTTCGCCTCTTTGACCCTGGCGATCAACCCGACCTTTGCCAGTGCGGATATGCTTCTATGTACACCACTAGCACCGCCCTTTAGGCGAGCAATCTTCTCGATTAATGGCGTGGGAACAAGTTCATGATTTTTGCTTCCCATTTCCACCTATACGTGACATTAGTTGGGGGTTTACACTTGGGGCTTCACTTGAGCAGGGAAATCAGACGCACAGCTGTGAGCACGCGCCAGTCTTCAGACGCCAGATAGCGCATGGCCCGCGTGTCCAACTTCATGATGAAATTGCAGGGTAATTCCCCTGGATTTTCCTTTTAAATTGAAGATTGTATCTTGGAAATCGTGTAGAGAGGACCCTTGTTCCTTGGCTGGAAAAATGTTGGAGGGGTTGTGTATGTCCCTTGATGATAACTTTCTTATCGGCTTATCGATAAGCGATTATGATGTGAACGAGGTCTTGTGAAGGAGGGATGTCAATGCACGTGACCACGAAGGCTAGCTGACCCAGTTTAACAGGCGCCAGTGCCTCACGTAACCCAAGCTGTAGCAGCTTGGGTCGGTAGGCTCTATCAGCTTCCATCATCAACAACACCGGCACTCCCTTCTGACATATTCTACACCCACATCTTAGCAATAATCCCAACAGAGACTACCCCCCATCCCCTGGAGGTCTCTGATTTATTCATATCGTGGAAGATTGGAGGTAGCGAAGCTCGTTGCGACTTCGACGACAACATGGCTCAGGACAGCGACGTTCCCACGTCCGCGGCCAAGGGAAAGGGCAAGGCTGAGGAGAAGTCCAAAGATGAGAAGCCGGTTCTCAATGGAAAGAAAGAGGAAAACGAGAAGAAGGACTGTGGGTGATATCGACATTCCTCATCTCTTGCTCGGTAGCTAACATATTCATAGCCACTGAGGAGGAGCTCTCCGAGGAGGACCAACAACTCAAGAATGACCTGGACATGCTGGTGGAACGCTTGACCGTGAGAAGCTTCGCTCGCCTCATTCAAAGAATTCTCATGTGCTAATGGACCTCAGGAATCAAATTCGTCGCTTTATAAGCCGTCCTTAGAAGCTATGAAGACCTCGATTAAGACTTCTACGTCATCGATGACCGCCGTCCCCAAGCCCCTCAAGTTCCTGCGGCCACACTATGAGACCCTGACGAAGTTATACGATACATGGCCTGAGGGCCAGGACAAGACCTCACTCGCAGACGTGCTCTCTGTGATCGGTATGACGTTTTCGGACGAGGATAGACAGGACACCTTGAAGTACAGACTTCTTGCTCCATCATCTGATATCAGTTCTTGGGGTCACGAATACGTCAGGCACCTTGCTCTTGAGATCGGGGAGGTATATGGCAAGAGAATCGTCGCAGATCAGCCAACGAAAGACCTTGTCGAACTTGCACAAATCCTGGTACCGCTTTTCATCAAAACCAACGCCGAGGCAGACGCTGTGGATCTCATGAGCGAGTTGGAGATCATCGAGGAGATCCCCAAGTTGGTCGATGAGACTACATATGCGCGTGTATGTCTCTACATGGTCAGCATGGTCAATCTCCTCACCTATCCAGATAACGAAACATTCCTTCGCACCGCCCACACCATCTACCTAGAGCACAAGCAGTACACTCAAGCCATGGTTCTGGCGATTCGACTGCACGATACAGATTTGATCCAGGCTGACTATGCTTTGGTGGAGGATCCTGCCTTGAAGAAACAGCTGGGATTCTTGATCGGCCGCCAGAAGATCGCTATTATCGAGATAGAGGCCAATTCGGAGGATGAGCAAGAGGAAGTCGAATGCCTGTCGAATATGCGCCTGTCAGAGCACTTCAAGTCTCTTGGAAAGGAGCTGAACATTCTGGATCCTAAATCTACTGAAGATATCTACAAGAGCCACTTGGAGAGCAGCCGCGTCTCTGGTATGACAAATCTGGACTCAGCCCGCCACAATCTCGCTGCTGCGTTTGTCAACGCTTTCGTCAACGCAGGCTACGGCAATGACAAGATGATGTTAGTTGACGGTGACAAGGAAACCTGGGTTTGGAAGACGAAAGCGGATGGCATGATGTCTACAGTTGCGTCAATGGGCACGCTGCTGTTATGGGACATTGAAAATGGGCTTGACAAGATCGACAAGTACACTTATGCGACTGAACCTGAGATTGCAGCAGGCGCCATGTTGGCCATCGGTATAATGAACTCCGGTGTGAGGATAGATTCTGAGCCCGCTCTTGCATTATTGGGCGATGTGAACAAGCTTCACCACGCAAACCCACTCATGCGCACTGCTTCTATTCTGGGTCTCGGTCTTTCATACGCCGGTTCGGACAAGGAAGATCTGCTTGAACTACTGGTGCCCATAATTTCGGACTCCAGTGAGTCCATGCAAATCTCGGCCATGGCTGCTCTAGCTTGCGGTTTGATCTTTGTTGGTTCTTCAAATGCTGAAGTCAGCGAGGCCATTGTGACTACGCTTATGGATGATGAACGCAAGAGCCAGCTCACAGACAAGTGGACAAGGTTCCTTGCTTTGGGCCTGGGTCTTCTCTTCTTCGGGCGTCAGGAAGAGGTTGATGTTATCCTGGAGACACTGAAAGCCATCGACCACCCTATGTCACAATCAACAGCCGTACTGGCTGAGATTTGTGCGTGGGCTGGCACCGGGGCGGTTCTCAAGATTCAAGAGCTTCTTCACATCTGTAACGAACACAAGGAGGAGTCGGATGATAAGAAAGGCGACGAACTGCTCCAGGCGTACGCGGTCCTCGGTATTGCAGTTGTTGCTATGGGCGAAGACGTTGGGCAAGAGATGGTCCTGCGCCATTTCGGCCACCTGATGCACTACGGTGAACCCAACATCAGAAAAGCAGTCCCTCTAGCAATGGGTCTCATCAGCCCCAGCAACCCCCAGATGAAGGTTTACGACACGCTTTCGAGGTACAGTCACGACAACGACCCAGAAGTCGCCATCAACGCTATCTTTGCCATGGGCATTCTTGGTGCCGGTACCAACAATGCTCGTCTTGCCCAGCTGCTTCGACAGCTGGCGAGCTACTACCACCGTGACCAGGACGCTCTCTTCATGGTCCGAATCGCACAGGGTCTGTTACACATGGGCAAGGGCACACTATCACTCAACCCCTTCCACACTGATCGCCAAGTTTTGTCCCAAGTGGCAGCCAGTGGTCTTCTAGCAACCATGGTCGCCATGATTGAGCCCAAGGAATTTGTGACATCCAACTCGCACTATCTCCTCTACCTCCTTGTCACCGCCATGCACCCCAGGTTCTTAGTCACTCTTAATGAGAAGCTTGAACCTCTCAAGGTAAATGTTCGGGTTGGTCAAGCTGTAGATGTTGTTGGTCAAGCCGGCCGGCCGAAGACCATCACCGGATGGCAGACACAAAGCACACCTGTCCTCTTGGGACACGGCGAGAGGGCTGAGCTGGAAGATGAGGAGTACATTAGCCTCAACAGCACGCTCGAGGGTCTTGTGATCTTGCGAAAGGTAAGCTACCAGTTCTCCAATGCCTAGCTTCTCGTATAACCTATCCCTTTGCATTACTAACCATCATTTCTTTTTTAGAACCCGGAATGGGAAGAGAACAAATAAACGGTCATGATTGGATGAAATTCGGACGGAGTTGATGATGCTCGGCCATGGGCAAGGCACGGGGCTAGGCATCCTCGGAACTGTATTGTAATACATGCGTCGGAAAATTGGGGATGGAACCAAAATCCAGACGGAAGATACATGCATTGATAGACACTTGATCTAGAAAATCAATCGCAATCTTAACGAAGAAACCAAGCAATCAGTCAACCGAGGTCAGGAGAATTACGATTGAAATGTCATTGTCTATGTCATAAACTCATTACTGGTATATGTCCAAATCTATGTCAAAATATGAGGGGGGGAATATTGAAATCAAAGCAAGCGAGAACCGGCAAAATAGATTAAAACCCCGCGTCAGATAATGATTATCCCCATCACCAGGCGTCTGGCCCGAACCGTTGCCCCTCGGGCAAAGTCTTCCAGGGGCAGGCCTGCCAGTCGCAACCTTGTTTATAAACCTCGGTCCCCCACCAGTGAAAGTTCTGCATCAGGCCGGGATAGATGAAGCCGAAGAAGACGACCACGATGCCAAACGCCAGGCCGGAATCGAGCGCGGCGCTGAGGGTCATGGTGTACTTTGCCCACCAAGCACTGGCGCGTCTCTTGATGTGGTAGTTGAAGATGTAGCAGACGAGAGCCCAGACGGAAAAGTTGAGGCCGGTGGCCGGTGGGATCCAGGACATGGCGCCGAATATCACGGGCAGGTTGACTTTCCGGATGATGCTGTTCTTTCTATGGCGGCTGTAGAGCCAGAGCGGGATGGGGAGGAATGCGCCGAGGGGGAAGCACCACACGAGGGCGCGGTACATGGCACCCGGGCCGAAGAACTCGTTCACGCCGACGACGCCCCAGAGAATGGAGCCGTTGAAGTGGACGCGGGCGATGGGGCAGGTGAAGCCGTTGAGGGCGTCGGGGGTGCAGAGCCCCTTAATGTTGACGAACATCCAGTTCAGGACGCCAATCTGAGTTATGGAGGAGACCAGTGTTGCGACGACCTGGACGGTGAACATGATCCGGGGAGGAATCTTCATGTAGTGGCCGAGCTTGAGGTCGGAAGCAAACTTGATCCCCTGGGCGGAGGAGATGTACCCGTACGTGACGAATACCATGTTGGCTATTGGGCGGCCTGGGAACACTGCGCCGCAAATAAGCTGGCAGATGAGGTAGATGCTGCTATGTTGGTTCGTGACAGCCATGATAATGCCATTTGGTATAAAGAAGATCGCGCCTATTACAAGAGACAGTAGGAGGCCGTACCAGGGCAGGTGGATAGGGTAGCTGTAGAGATTGGTCAGCTTTTGAGAATCAATGGGATTAGCCAGAGTGTCGAAAACGTACTATTCCACGACGAAGATGCCAATGGCCGTCATAGATAAAAATGTAACCAAGTACCATGACATAGGTACATCCTTATATCGCTTCATCAGGCGACAGTGCACATCCTCATGGCTCAGTAGACCATCCACGTTGGATGTCGACCTGGACAGGCGAGCATAATCTTCATTTGCGAATAGGCCGTTATCTTGAGGGGTATCGGGCACTCGCTGGTAGACCGGCCTACCGTCCTCGCGGGCTTCCTCCAATGCCTTTTTCCAAGTCGTCCAGATATCATGGCCATGCCAGCAGGCCGTATGCGTCAGCAGAGCAGCTAAACCAGCAAATTGAACACCGTAGCTGAGCATGTAGGTAACTGGAAGGAACACACGACTGTATTGCTTGTACGCTTCTTTATCAAAGACAAAATCCGAGGTGAGGATGTGGGTGACATTATAGACCTTGCCAGTATTGTCGAAGACTGCTGTAGACAGGATAGGCATATAGGATGTGTATAGGACGTTGGCGTAATACATGATGGGGGCAATCATCCACATCACGACGACCATGCCCCCAATGACGTTCACTGCTGCCCAGAACGGCACGAGCAGGGGAGATCCAATATACGTAATCTGTGCCCAATCAAAGGTTAAAGGCATTAATCCGAGGCCGGAGGTGACGCCAAAGAAGTTGGCAGCAACCACACTTTTTGGAGCAAACCAGGTAAATATGTTGAAGTAGCTCAAAGCAGGCATTAGGAGGCCTGGCAGAAAGTAGAAGATAAACGAGCCGAAAAACACGGCGTAAAAAAAGTTCCAACGGCTGATCTTCCAACCGTTCGCAGGCTTGTTGTCTTGCTTGTGCAATGTACCAAACATTGCCGCGGACATAAGAGTGCCTGGCCAAATCATACCGCTGGGGCGCACCAGAAAACGGCGGGTGAGACCAGCAAACCCATAGCCCAAGATCTGGGTCGAGATTGTTAGAAGCAATTGGTAGAGTATGGGAGCTTCTTGGTGATAGAATCGAGTCTGTTCAATGATGACATCGGTAGCAAAAGCGAACCCAAAGGCAACATTGCTACTGACGTAGACGCAGGTGTGTTCCTTTTCGTTCCACCTGCCTTGAGCCAACCATTGGCGCCAGGATCGTGTCGACTTGCCATTCGGTGGCTCCTCGTCGACCGCGGAAGAAACTTGGCTCCCATCAACAAACTCTTCAGCGGGGTCATGAGACCGTTTGAAGAGTAAATCCCAAGTATGACCAAGAGGATGTACGAGAAGCAAAGCAATAACAGGCGTGATAGCCACGCTGGGGTATCTCAAGGAAAAGAAAAGATTTGTGGAGGATCCAAGAATGGAAAACAGCACTGAAAGGCACCACATTCGCGGGGTATTGATTGACAAGGTAGTGTCGTCTGTGGGAGGCACCGATGCTCGGACAGCATCATGGGGGGAGTTCTCTACACTATCGTCATCGTCGTCGAGGGACGCCGTTCCCTCATGTTCTTCGTCGCCACTTAGAAGAGGAACGCCATCCTCTGAGGCATCTTTCCTTTTGCCGTCGCCCACCATGCCGCCAGTGAGCGGGGCCTCTGCCATACTGAACCGACCTTCAAGGCCCGAGACCAGCATTGAACCTTCGAGGTCCTCTGACATATGCGAGGAGGATTTTGTGGATAGGCCTGAACGTTTGGATGCAAGGGTCCTTGCGGTGCTAGAGACTCTGCGTCGAGGAACAGGTTTCGAGGCCTGCTCAGCACCACTGGGGTGAGGAGTATGGCTTGGTGATGACGACACTGATCCATATGGGCCATCTTGACGGTAGGCAGGCGACGAATTAAGGGACCGTCCGGGTTGAGAAGACGATGCCATGTTGCCGGGATCGGGGGTCCTAGGCCGGGAATTGTCGTCGGCTTCTTCTATCGCCTTGTTTGGCTCGGCCAACGGCTGGACATGGTGGAGAGACGAAGCAGGGCGCTGTTCTTGGACAGTCGGCGGGGAGGCGGATGAGGTGCTTGGAGGGGTAGCGACAAGAGGCGAGGCAGTGGTATTTGTAGAATCAATCGAGAGCGGCGCTAGGTCTTGGAGGGGCACGGCATACTGGTCCTGATGCTGATCCTGGTCATGCAGTTGACGATGCACAGGGGAGGAGTCACGGCCGTGTGCGTGGGCCCCGGTCGCCTTATTGGGCTGACGATGGGACTGGGAATGGGCAACGGCGGCAGCAGGATGGAAGATGTCGGTGTGTCTGGAGGAGGAGGAGGAGGGCTCCGGCGGCTGCTGACGATGGCGGCCCATTGCGGGGCGTCTGGCGATGCTACTGCTTCATGTGGGGAGGGTGTGAGGTCACGGTGGGCAGAGAGAGAAGAAAAAGGCAGCGGCTTGGACATACAAGTTACCTAGTTAGTGTATGTACGGTATGGGAGGTTGAGGGTGGAATCGTGAGTGTCCCAGTGGAGGGAGGATCGGAATTAGGTACGTTCAGCTGGGCCGGTGCAGCCTGCAGATGATGGCGATCGAACAGGGGTGATGCATGCGCCATCCAACGCTGTGGCTGGTCCAGATCGGACGTTGGACTTTTGGGCTGCAGGTCAACCACCGTCCTGGTGCCCACTTCCATGCATTGACAACCAGTCGCTGTGAGGGAGAAAACAACTGAGTGCCTGGGATTGGGCAATGAATGAAAAGAGTCCCGAAAAACGAGCATCACGATCTGACAAGCCTCCCTTTGGGGGCTTTTACCTCTCCCCCTGCAACCGGCGATGCATGCGTTGTTGTACGACGGCCTAGTCCTAAGGAGTACAGCTCCTACCTAGGTAAGTACCTAGGCTCCACGGAGTGGCAGGCACCTATATAGGTACCTACTTAGTAACCAGTCTTCAAAATCTACAATTCTTTAATTTTTCATGTTACTTCTCGTTGCCGACCATAGTTCACTCTGTGACCAAATAATAGCTGCTTGCCTACGGCATCGGGCATATGCGCACTGCCGGCTGTGAACTTGATCAAGTCGTCCCTGTAGTAGTGCCCGTGCTAGAAATTGAGTTACTGGTTCAGAATGACCAACGGACACGATAGGCCAGGAGTTTATGTCGGGCGCCGGAAAGAGATGGCCTAACGGAGATGTCGGCTGATGCCGGTGCAACATTACACCTCCATGAATCCTGCTCTACTTCCTTGTTGTATCGGCGAAGAGTCATTCACGGGATACTGGGTAATTTCTGTTGCTCTGACTCACGGCGATTTTGGGTATTTCACCACTATCGTATCGTAGAAGTCACGGGCCAAGTATGCTTTGATTGATAACAGAAACCCCTAACTGTTTTAGTATTCGCCAATTGTTGCTGATATCATGTGGAAATTTACTTCAGCCAGTTGCCACCGTTGGACCGCTGTGAGGATCTCCGCGCTCTAATTTGTCGGCGCAGGCGATAAGGTGGGGTTGAGTTACTTCTAACTCGGCAGTTGGGCTTCTCAGAACGATTCATTCATACACCCTGGCTGTCCCAAGTAAGACCTGAAGTCTTGCTTGTACTTTTCAAGTGACGTGAATAATCCTAGGTAGCTAGCAACCATTGCCGAAATGAGTTCTTCGGCCACCAAAGCTGCCAAGCAGCAACTGCGGAAGCTCATGAAGGAGAAGCTGTCCACCGTCTCTCAGGAGTCGGTGCGTCTTCAGAGTATGCGGAATCCCAGCGTTCATGTAACGCAGCTTATGCGTAACCCAGGTGCTAACCAACACAAGGCCGGCAGATATTCGAGACCCTGCAGGACTTTCAGCCCTACAAGGATGCACGCCGCGTGAGCATCTATCTCTCAATGCCTGCCTCTGAGATTCAGACCGATGCCATTGTGCGCCATGCCTTGCGGGAGGGTAAGCAGGTCTTCGTCCCATATCTTCATAAGTCACCCTTGGAAACACCAGATACCCCTGCTCGAGTCATGGATATGGTCCACCTCAAGAATCTACAAGACTATGACAGTCTTAAGAGAGACAGCTGGGGCATCCCCAGCATTGACCCGGCCACAGTTCATGAACGCCAACGCATACTCGGAGGCCCTGACGTACACCACTCAGACAAATCTACACTCGATCTGATCCTGGTCCCTGGTGTCGCATTTGATACAGATGAGGCTGGTGCTATCCGAAGGCTTGGGCACGGGAAAGGCTTCTACGACTTCTTCTTAAATAGATATATGGAAAAGGCCGGCGAAAACACGCTGCGGCTTTATGGGCTTGCTCTCACTGAGCAGTTCGTTCCCGACTCGTCAGAGCTGAGGGTTCCGATAGGGCAGTACGATAGACAACTCCATGGACTGATACTGGGAAATGGCGAGATTAAAGGAGGGGACAAAAAGAGCACGCAATAGTACAGAGACGGAAATCCTTGAGGACTGTAGATCACCCATTAAAAGAGAGGACAAGAAAAAGGCCCACGATTCCGTCAAGCACAGCTCTCTGACCGCGCGATTCCTTCTCATCAGGGCGACAATGACCTGCCTATGTCCAAGACGAGCTATTGTATGCTGGTTGAGCCGTGGACGGGGAGCCCCCTCCCGGAAACCGGAGAAAGCGCGCTTCCGGCGGCCTGATTGTGCCTGCTGTGCCCGCTGCGCTGAGCCTGCTGATGCGTTCTCCCGCTTCCAAAAGCTGCGGTGCCGCCCCACCAAATGATGCGGGCTCCACATTGCCATCACAGGCGGCGAGCAAGGTTGGTTGCTCTTCACCAAGCAGGTGGGTTCAACGTGGATGTATGTTTTTTGAAGTATCCCACCTCCCCGCCTCATCCCCCGCGACATCTTCGACCTTTGTTGCGCTCCCGCCTGAGAATAGAACACGCCGCGAACTCTACTTCCCTTTTCTTTTCTTTGTACTCTATTTCTCAAGTCTTTCCCCCTGCATTTTGCCTTGTCCCGCCCGAGTTCAGCAGTCACGGAGTCCGCCCACGGCCATAAGACGACCTTTCCCCTGGATCCTCTCGCCGCCCTCTCAGTTTGCGCTGAGGTTCCCTGGGAAACGCAACGTGCCCGACACATACTTTTTCGCCCAAGGGTATTTGGCTGAGAGGAAAGAAAACAATCCGACATGGCTACAAATGGCGACCAGCAGGCATTTGCGCCAGCAGATGTCCTGGCTGCTGTTCTGACTTTGAGGGGCGGGGAGCAACAATCTAAAGAAAAGGCTCACGAGTATCTTCAAAGCTTCCAGAAGTCGGTGCGTGTGGGAATGGAACAGATTTCTCTGGGATTCCCCTTCCCCCCTTTTCATTTAGTGATTGGAGTTGACCCATATATGTGTTTAGAAAGAGTCATGGGGCACTGTCGTTGGCATCTTGCAGTCAGACGCAGAGCCCGAGGCGACTTTGTTTGCTGCAATCACACTCCGCGGAAAGGTTTTTATCCAGGCGACTCCCCAACGAGCGTGCTCCGTAACTAATGTATCCAGATAACCTACGATCTTGCTACCCAGATACCGCCAAGCCAGCATGAATCCCTCCGGGACCAGATCCTCCTTCTTTTACAGCGGTACGCCGCCGGACCAAAGCCGATTCGAGTGCAACTTTGCGTATGTCTCGCGATTCTGGCTATTCAGATGAAGGATTGGGACGACGTGCTTTCCTTGGTGGTAGGGTCACTGAACAACAGCCCAGAGAGCCATGCCGCTATTCTGGACTTTCTGCGGGTTCTTCCAGAAGAGGTCACCGAAGGTCGCAAAATTACCTTGTCTGTACGTGGATCGCGAAATTACCGGCCAAGCAACCACCCTCATCGTTTTCGTCACGACCGGCCGATCGTAGCAGGGGCATTGATTAGTCTAATCGTTGGATAGGAAGAAGATCTCGCAGCACGGACACAGGTCTTGTTGGCTGATAATGCCGACAGAGTTGTACAGCTCTTGATCAACTACGCACAGTCATCTCGTACGTGGCCCTGGTTTTCTTACATCTTCTACTGGAACCGACTCCTTATTAACCTCGATCATAGCTACGGCTGCCCGAAACCCTCAATTGATGGAATGCTTGACATCCTGGCTCAGGGAAGTGCCTGTTAGGACAGTTGCTAATTCACCACTCTTGGACATCGTATTTAACGGCGTGTCAAGCGAAGACTGCACCCAAGAAGCTGGCGAGGCTCTCTGCACCATGCTTAGAGAGACTTCTGACGTTGAGGAGAGCCAAGACGTGATCGAAATCCTCTTTCCTCGCGTTCTCACCCTTCGGTCCCAGATTGACAAGATAGTCGAGGAGGAGGACACGGAGCGGTTCAAGTCACTAACAAAGATTTTTGCTACGGCTGCGGAAAGCTGGGTTGTCGCCACTGCACGCCAGCCTGGGCACTTTAGGCCATTGGTGGATATCGTTCTCGAATGCGCATCTAAGGACAAGGAGAAAGACGTTATCGAGCACACATTTAATTTTTGGTACGATCTCAAGCAGTATCTCGTACTGGACAGATACGTTGAAAGCAGGGCGAATTTTGCTGAGGTATATTCCAAGTTGGTGGATATACTTTTGAGCCATCTCCAATATCCACAGCCTGAAGGCGGCAGTGAGGTAGATCTATTCGAAGGGGATAGGGAGCAGGAAGAGAAGTTCCGCGAGTTCCGCCATATGATGGGTGACACGCTCAAGGATGCGTGTGAAGTTCTCGGGGTCACCGAATGCTTGACCAAGGTCCTCCATTCCATCCAGCTCTGGACGCAGAAGTATGCCAGCCAAGTTGCCGATACCGTTGTACCGCACTGGCAGGAGTTGGAGGCACCGCTGTTCGCTGTACGGGCTCTGGGCAAGATGGTCGATAGCAACGAGGATGTTGTGCTACCCCAGCTCATGCCACTCCTCGTTCAGATCCCCAGCCACGAGAAACTGCGATTTGCAACGATCATGGTCCTTGGCCGGTATACTGAATGGACAGCGGCTCATCCAGAGTATCTTGAGTCTCAGTTTTCCTACATTGTTTCCTCCTTCAACACCGACTCGAAAGAGATTGTTCGGGCCGCTGCTCTTTCGATTAAATTCTTCTGTACCGACTGCAAGTTTTTACTCAGCAACCAAGTCTTGCAACTCCAGACCTTTTACGACTCTGTCCTGGATAAGCTGCCAGATTTTAGTAAGGAGGAAATCACCGAGGGGGTGGCAAATGTGGTTGCTGTTCAGCCAGTCGAAGAAGTCTACCGCCTACTCAAGCTATACTGTGACCCTCTCGTCCATCGACTGATGGAGAAGGCCAACCACGTCACAGATGATGATAGCAAGTTGGCTCTCGCAGGTAAGATGACGAGCACCAATCACCAACAGAGTATGGCCTCAACTACATGATACTAACAACGTTCACAGATCACCTACAACTCATCACCATCTTTGTTCAGAACGTGATTCCATCAGTGAACCCCGGCCAAGAAAACCCAGCCGTCAAATATTGGCAAGAGATCTTCCCCATTCTGGCAACTGTATTGGACAACTTTTTAAGTTTCACCCCAATTTGCGAACGAGTTTGCAGATGCTGGCGAAGCATGATTATCTCGTACCGCACAGCCATGGCACCCTTACTCCCCGAAATGGCCAATAAACTCGCACACGGATTCACAACTTCCCGGGAGGGATGCTTCCTTTGGGTAACATCTGCGATCCTGAGAGAGTTTTCAGAGGACCGGGAGCATGTCGACCAAAATATTACGAACAGCATTTACTCCTTTTTCGAAGCTCAGACAACGACGTTCTTGCGAGTTATGACTCAGCTGCAGCCTAAGGAACTGCCTGATGTCATTGATGACTTCTTCCGGCTCCTAATTGACGCACTGCTCTACTACTCGCAACGGCTCATCCCATCCCAGCTTATGGGCCCAATCTTCGAGGCTGCTATTTATGCTCTGACACTAGAGCAACGCGATCCGCTCACATCTACTCTTCACTTCTCACGAGACTTCTTATCCTATGGTGGCGATAATCCCGCCACTAGCGACAGAATTCCGGAGCCTGCTGCAACGCAAATCCGAGAGTTCGTCAAGAACATTTTGCTTCAACATGGGCCTAATCTTGTAAAGCAAGTGATGGCTGGAATGATGATTACCTTCCCACGAGATTGCTTTGCTGATGGGAGTGGAGTTCTCCTTGCTCTGTTTGAGCTCCTCCCTTCTCAAACCACTGAGTGGGTGTCGCACACGATCCAATTACTGCCAGAAGGTACCGTGTCCCCTGTGGAGGCCGACCGTTTGATGAGCAAAATAAGGGAGAAGCTTCAGAGCACCGATGCTGGCGGGGTGCGGGCTGTTCGCGTTCTGCTTCAGGATTTCACCAATACATATCGACGCAGGAATGTGGCTCCTCGTGATGGACTTGGTCAACTCGAAGCTACCCGATTCCAATTTTCAGGCTGATTCCATATTCGAGGTTGGCCTCATGAAGCCAGAAAACGAATATACGAGACGTAGCCTGTATGATAGACAGGTCAATCTGAAGACCTAGCATTGCTTTAAGCGATAGGATCATATACGAGGCGATTTTAAGAGGTAGAACAGATAGCAGTTGCCATCGTGGTGGAGTCATGGGATAGGCAATGTGTTGGGGAGCCATATGGGACTTGCAATAGTAGAAAAATAATGGGAATTAGGCATCTCGGGGTTGAAGGGTACGATACGGGATGGCATAGGATGGATGGGATGGAGCCGGGGGGCATGGAACACCCGACCAATTGTAGATGAATTCAAGTAGCGCGAGGACTTCCTTGGCGTTCATATACTTATATGCTGACTATAGAGCATCAAGAAGGACAGAGACTTGTGACAGGCGTGGCACGACTGGCCTGAAAGAGGATGGGGGAAAGGAATATCGACTAAGAGAGAGTCTTGTAAACTGTATGCGAATAGATTGACGGGCCTCTTCATCCACGTCTACACTTAATGACAGGCATTACTCCGCACTTGTCATCAGCGCCATATAGGGTGCAGGTCGAACAGGCCATCGTGCGATTATTGTGACTCACTCCAGATATGGTGGGATCTTTGCCTCCCATTCAGAGATATCGGTCTAAAGATGTAACGAGACGAAGCCGAAAAGTGAGTGAATAGCTGCAGCGGGGGAGGGGGGGGTATTTTATACTTTCTGCACACTGCGAGAAACCCAAAGAGAGGAACAAGCAGGATTTTGAAGATGACGAGTCAGCGGGCAAGCGAGAAGGTCGATCTGATCCCCTGGGATCCAGTCGACGATGATCATTACCAGAGGATGTATTCCCAGAGGATCGCCTGCGGCTGGAGAGAGGACGAAGTTGCTCTTTGGAAGGAAGAAGTGCTGGCCGGGCATGTGTTCTTCTACTGGATTGTACGTTGTGTCGGAGCTCTCGGCTCAGATCACTGCTGGCTTTGATGGGCTAATATGGAAGGGGGTTCGGCGATACAGGTCCTCTCTGACAACTTGGAAGATCGAGAGGGTCTTCTGGCTGCGCATATACAGAAATATCCAATTGTACGTGGACTTTATCGAACTACGAGGTGCCACAGGAGAGGTCTCGCTAACATAAAGATCCACTGAACAGGAGAAAGAAGCTCTCAAAGACACTGTTGGGATCGTTGGCAAAGAGCCTCGGAGGCCGTCTGGGAGGACTTTCGTACCAATAGGCCACATTTCGCTCAGACGTATCCCAGACCTGAACACTCAATTCACCCTTCCCCAAGATACTATCTGGATCAAGTCGCTCTATGTGTCATGGTAAGAGATTCTAATCATCTAATGACCTCACTCTCAGGACACTCACACGACTGGTTCTAGGGCTCTCCAGGCTGGTGGGTTTGGCCGAAGCGCCATGGCACAGTTGGAGCGTCTGGCCGCGGCGCCACCGTACAATGCCTCAGTTGTGGCGCTCGACACCATCAGAAGAGACTACCACCTCTCGGAGGAGCACTTGCGTTGGCTCTACGACCGGAGGGGCCTGGAGAGGCCGAAGAGGCACGTCTCAACCCAGGACTGGTACACCTCCCAGGGATACGAGCAGATTCCAAACTCCGCCGTGTCCTTCTACGAGAACAAGGATGAGGACGGCAGCGTGCAGCGTCTCCCAGTTGTGTTTCTGAGTAAGAAGCTGCCTGCAAATAGCTTGAGGAGCTGACTTGGAGAGTTCCCTAGTTTCACCACCAAGTGATAGCTTTAGGCTTCGATAGATTGATAATGCCTTACATGTACCAATACATCCCTCACCGGGGGCTTGCTCGGCCAATAAGGCATCAAACAGTCCGAGAAACCACTCGAATACCATCCCCATCAAGTTTATATAAGCGAGTTGCTAACCCACCCTAGCGTGAGGGCTGCATCCGTAGAGCCGCCGAGGGATTAAAATCGAAGCGAGTGAGGGGGCCACGCATCCCAACATTCCGCGGCAGCTTGGGAGCTACACTGGGGTAGGTCACATAGGGCCTTTCCCCAGATTGGTATTTTCGGTTGTCCGCTTGGGCTAACAACCAACACCAATACCGGTCGCAAGGGTCTGTCTGTATATACAGAGCAGCTCATGTGGGTGCCAAGCCGCCCACCATTGTGCTCGCATACCGAGAGAAGAAGAGGTGGCCACGGATCCCATGGTCTGGTCAAAGTTCTTCCATCTGCTCATGGGATTTCCGTTCACATCCAGAAAGGATCAAGCAAAGAGCAATAAAGGCGTTATGCCAAGGAGAACGACGCTAGTGAGTGAGTAGCTGCTTTTCTGTGGTCAGAAGTACTAGTAAGGCTTGGCTGCCTATCTGTCGATCGCTCATTTTCCCCTTGGCAAGTGCCAACGCGCACGGAAGAGAAGGGTCTAGGCTCAAAAGAAGGGGGAGGCTGAGGGAAGATCGCTGGTTAGCCAACCGTCAAGGTCGCACGCTGAAAAGTGGCTATGAGAGGTTAAAGTATGAACTTCAGCATGTTCAAGAGAGTATAGCGCTGAAGTGGGCAAATGAGGGATAGTTGCTGGCATTTCACAGTGCTAAGCTGTCACCGGGGCTGCTAGATGAGGAAAATGGAACGAATGTTCATCAGGAGAGAAAAAAAGAAGATTAGAGTTCGAATAATGGATATAAAAGCGAGTAAAGAGGAAGTAAAACCGTGAGAAAAAAACCCATATGTAGTAAGAAAGAAGAAGATGAAAAATAGAAGGCCTTTCCTGCCAAGCACAAGCGCAAATAAAAAAAGAAGATGCGTGGTACGCGTGCCGGAGATCCGCGTACATGACATAGGGAACATTTCTGGGGACCTGGGGTTATCAATTACCCAGTCCATCCCAATCATCTCCGTGTTCTGCCCCGATCCAGTGTCACCTCTTGCTCCCGTCCTTTGTCCTCTTCCTCTTTTTCCCCTTTGAAACAAGAATCCCTGTACACACGAGTACACCGAGGATGTGTGGTTGTAGAGTGGCTCATTGCGATTCGAGGCAGGATTGCAAAATGACCAGGTCGCTTTCGGCGCAGCTGTTGCACCAAAAGGCAAAACACAAAGAGAAGTGTGAGACTTATCTGTGAACCCATCCAACGATGTAAAATAAAGCTAACGAGTGGTCGTGTGCATCGCATCGGTCGTCAAATATGCAGGACTGAAGTTGTGTCCTGTCGTAGGGAACCTCTTCCCTACAAAAATGCATGCTGCTCTCCTCCCAGGCCCCCTCTACCCTTATTACATATACTCTTTTTTTCATTCTTTTTACATCAAGACACACTTGGAGCAGCATCCAGCCTCTCGCTCCTCGCCGTCCATGTCTAATGGCTTTGAGGGTCCGCCGGGCCCGGAGCTGCCGCCGCTGACGCCAGGAGAGTATCCTTGCAGCTCACGGTTGTATCTGCGGATTTCGCGGACGATGTCGTAGAATGCCTTCTCGACATTCAAGCGGGACTTGGCCGAGGTCTCGATGAATTTGCAGCCGAATGAGCGGGCCAATGCCTCTCCCTCTATGCAAGAGAAATAAAACGTCAGTATGATTCCGCGCTAGACCATGGATAAATCGATTGGCGCCAGCAACGTACCTTGCCTAGTGACCTCACGCTCACCCTCCAAATCGCACTTGTTTCCAACAACCACCATGGGGAAGCTGTCCTTGTCCTTGACTCTCAGAATCTGCTGCTGGAAAACAGTGATTTCCTCGAAGCTCTGTCGTGAAGTGATGGAGTAGACGAGTAAGAAACCCTCTCCTGTCCTCATGTACTGTTCGCGCATAGCGCTATACTCCTCCTGGCCGGCGGTATCGAGAACATCGAGCAGGGCGGTCTCATCGTCAATGTTGCACTGCTTGCGGTATGAGTCTGAAAATTCGTTAGCGATTGATAGTTTCACTTGGTGCAAGGCCTGGGAATGATGCCGCGAGCGACAAATGGATTTCTGAGGTCCAAATTGATCGCCCCCTGAGCCGAGAATCCGATAGGCCCATTATGGGCTTGAGCGACGCACCTTCAATTGTTGGATCATACTCGTCGACGAAATGGGCCTGAATCAACTGAATGGTCAGGCAAGATTTGCCGACACCACCGCCTCCGACAACGACGAGCTTGTACTCTCGTAGGAACTGTGAAGAAATCACAACATGTTAGCACACCAAGGACCGATTGGCTTGACCAGCGCTCGTGCCATTTTGCACTGCATGGTCTGCGAATTCGAGCGATAACTGTGCTTACCTTTGCTGCTGAAGCCATCGCGTCTGGTGATTTCAAATGCGAATATGTTTTAAGGATGGAAAAGGTCGACGGCAGCTCAGGCAGCTGTCAAGAGCGAGCTCCAAGGGGGAAAATTGACTCGCGCTGGGCAGGGGGGCTGGCACCAGAAGCGGGCGTACAGTACGTCGCGTACAGTACAGTAGGGCGGCTGGTTAAGGGCGGGAAAATAGAAGGTTAAATCGGCGGCCGAGAGGAGGGCGATGTCGAGGAGGCGTGAGCAAAAGAAGAAGAAAAAACAAGTCTATGAGGTAGGGAGAGAACAAGGCAATGAGGGAAAGAGTTTTGAGAGAGATGAAGATAGCAGAATCAGAGACGGGAGCTGGGGATGATAGGGGAGAGGGAGAGAATGAGAGATTGGAGTCGGCAGATTTTAGAAGGAGTGGCAGGCTGGCTGGGTCAGGTTAGGTTTGAGGTACCTCACTGGACGAGCAATAACCTCCCGGCTTCAGGTAGTTCCTGAGATGAGCGCTGCTTGTTCAGTGGCCAAGAGACAGTGGGGATTGACATGGAGGTCTGCACCAATATGCTGATGGGAGCTGATTGGAGAATCGCGGGGCAGGTGGAGCCGCTGGCAAGAGAATGACCAAAGACGGTGCTTCTCCAGAAGTATCTCGATACCTCAGGCTCGCTATTATTAGCGTGGCTGGTCCAAGTACCTCCCTAGTCCGGAGCAAGTATTATTAATGTACTAAAGGTAAGTCCGGTAGCCTGCCTAGGAAGGCAAGAGGGTATTCCGCACCTCTGCCTAGCAACTACCTGTACACCCTGGATAGGGCCATTCCCCAACCAATCCTCACAAAGATGGAAACATGGCAACGTGGGAGCAGGCTAGCTAGGCCCATTCGGTGCTCTGACGAGTGCACATGTGACATCCGGGCACATAGGATAGCCAGAGGTAGGTGAGGTATGGAGGCTTTGTGTCCTGCCGGTCCTCCCTGAAGATGGAGGAATCCCGCCCTTTGGCGGCCAAGCTGCAGGAATTGGCAGCAGGAGGGAATGCTGATTAGCTCATTTTGTTCTGATGCGGGTCTTCAGGTCAGGTACATTATACTTGCATGCTATGCCCGTTGTTAATAAGTTCGCTAACTGATTGCTAGCACGCCAGTCCTCAGTTGCGCTCAACCACAACACATGGACATGGACCGAGGATTCCACATATTTATCGCCGACTTCCTTTGTACCCAGCCATCCCCCCTGTCCGACCCCTGGTAGTGCATGAAAGTACCCGTAGGCACGGCGTGCCCCATTCGAAGCTATGACCACGAGCCATGACGGGATGGATGAACCGCTACTCTTCGAAGGATGGAGAGCACTATTATTCCTTGTACTCGGCATCCTCTGAAATCGCGCGGTTCCTCAGCCTCTTCGCGCTCTTCCATCTCGCAATGCGGCGCTGGAACCCCAGAGGATAGGACGGGCCGCGGATGGAGGCCACTATGCGGCGGCCTACAAAGTACCTATATGCAGTGCTCTACTGTGACAACCAAAGGCGCGCGCTTGTCGATGTCAAATCGACGGCCAGTCCCATCATGCGCATGGAGGTGGTGCGGTGCCTTATTTAACTTACAGTGGTACGGCCCACGCGTACCAGCAGCTTAAGGAGATACCTGGCCAGCTCGCCTCCCACCCACCTAACCTCCCTAACCTAGAAGGCACTAGTCGTGATTAGTGTTCTCTCCAGGCTCCAAGGCTCGTGGACTTCAGGGGTTGTGCAGTGATTAGACCAACCGGGTGGATTTGGAAGCCCGTGGGAGGAACTCTTCCAACGCATGGAGGCGGCAGAGCTGGTGGCCCCGTCCATTCACAAGCAGATGTGCTGCTATTCTTGTGCATCATGCATCGGGAAGAAGGCTGCGTTGCCCTTCTGCCTGGTCCGTCCCATCTTGATCTGCCCCATGCCACTCGTTCTAGCCTGTCTATGAATCATGATGCGATCTACTGGATACTTGCGGCGGGAAGGAATAAGAAGCCATCCCATCGCGCTGCAAGGAATACCGATGGAAGAACCTTGGCCAAGGGTATAGAACGTGCCTTTCAAAGGGCACTCAAACCATGTGGGCATTCGCTCCAGAGCGCGCTTCAGGCAGGCCGCTTTCCATTGCGAAGCCCTCGTACCCGTTACGATGTGCTGTATGAACTGGACTCGGGGCTAATATTCCTACGGAACATACAGGTGCCACCAACTCTGCTCAGATTACTACTAATAGCAACGCCCGCGAGTGAGTGTCCTGACATTCCTCCTGTGCTGCAACCACTCTCGTACATGGGTGGGTGTGTGAGAGGGTGTCTTGAGTACCTAGGCATCCAGAATGCCAATTGCACATGTTCGCAAACCGAAGTCCAGACTATCCTGTGCGACTATGCTCATATCATGTGAGAGAAGGATTTTTTTTCTTTCCTTTCGTATCGATATTTGTGCGCTCGTGTCTAGAAGATACGCGAAATGAGGATAGTTGAGATGAACATTGCCCAACCCCATCGAAAACGGCCAGCCAATTAAGCGGATATGAGCTTCTAGAGACTGTCAGCCTGTGATATTTCATAATATAAACGTACATGATGACCCTGCCTTTAACCCAGTAAAACGTGGGTTTCGCCCACCCCTGGCTGATCCATGTCTGAGGGCGGGACCGACACTCGCAGAGGCCATGTGGATGGCCTCGTCCTCGGTTTAAACACTGCGGTGCCATCATTTTAGTCCAGATCTACTGCTCGATGCTAATACTTGACTTAAAGTACCGTTCTCGGCACCCATGAAAATATCCTTCAAAGCATCTGGGTGCACCGGCATATGGAAAACATCCATGACTTGAACCATGTCGTTCACCGTAATAATCGAGATTTCATGCTCCACCGCATTCTCTCTTACCTTCTCTTGCATATGGCCACCGCAGATTTACGTTTGTCAAGGATTCGAGTCGCCTGATGAGTCGGAACTTGTTCTCCGTTCCCTATGCAAGGTTTTATCTGACTACTACTAATCGACAGGCCTACTAGGTTGGCGTTGATGATCTACCACGCAGTCATAGAAGGCATGGTTATCCAAACCTTTTGAGTCAAGACACTTCAGGTTTCACGGTCACCCTCAGCCGTGAACTATGGAGCAGCCAACCACCACGTTGCCCTTGCCTCTTGGCCCGCATTACCATGTGTGGGGTCATATTCAAGCTTATATTGAGAATCTATATGCTACTAAGACTCAAGCTCATCAACGACAAATACCTATGTACGCGTCCACGTCTACGTTATAGCAAGTCGTACTTTCCTATTTCACTTCTTCGGCTTCAGAATCATCCTCCCCTTCCGTCTTTACTCGTCGCCCCTTCACGCCCGCCTCGACCTCGGGAACGAGGCTCTCCAGCAGCGCCTCGTCCCTGAAAAGAAGTCCGTTAGCATTCAAGCTGATGTACCGGAAGTTTAGGGTAGAGGGAAGGGACTCTTACTTTCCGACCAGCGTCACTGTGTTGCGCGTCTTGCCCCAGCGAGGATAACTGCCTACTTTGATTCCTTGAGGTTCGACTCTTTCCGCGAGCTGCGTCAGGAATGGCGCAACAGCACTCTCTGACATTGGCGTTGATATGAGAATCCGGGTCGTTCCCTTGCCCTCTGGGTTTGCCAATCTCGGGAGCACAATAGGACTCAACCCATCGAGGAGTTTCTCAACTACGGACAAAACGTAAGACTCAGGCCACATCTCTCCCAGTGATACCCTGCTATACTTACATATGCGTGGTACTCCCGGTAGAATGTGAATGTTACCATTCACAACAGCGACAGGAACCCAGGCTTCTTCATCGGAGAAGATCACCTGTTGTTTGAGATCCCGGGTGTCGTCTGTTGGCAGCTCTACCATACGCAACTTAGCCTTCAAGGCAGGTGAGTCGACGTCCCAGTCAAAATTAGGTTGCGAGGGGTGGGCTTTAGACATCCGTCTCATCTTATCGAACGCTTCAGCGTGTAACTTCAGCGGGAGGCCGAATGCCTTGGCGATGGACTGGTAGGTGATGTCATCGTGCCTGTCAAAACGATCAACATGTCATGAGCGCGATGAGAGAGATGCAGATCAATCTCACGTTGGTCCAATTCCTCCACTGTGCGTACCCTGGTTAACTTCGTGTCATTCGATACAAAGCAGTGGATGGCGGGAGTGCAAAGTACCTGGTCACCACAAAGTCGTATCGCTCACTCATCCTGCGAGCTGCCTCAATGATCTCGCTCTCATCATCTTCAATCACCTCGACCCGTTTCAGATTCTTCGGAAAGGGTTACATTAGCCACCTGAATGCTGGCTGACCAGCCCCTGGCGTCGTAGAGACTTACAATCCCTAGCTTAAAACACCACTTCGCAAAGTAGGCGGAGTTGGTCTAAAGCCCATTGGCATTCGTCAGTCGATAGTACAACATGAGGTATCCTGGCGCCAAATGATGCACCGACGGGGCTCTCACATCAACGGTCTGCGTTCCTTGTTCAGTCAATTGGTTCCCAAACACGGCTGGGGCTGGCGGGTGTGGCGTACCTTTCCGCCGAGGACTTCGTCACCAATAATCAGACATGCTGCCGTGCGAATTGTGCGCGCCTGGCGCTCTCCCGCAGAAGCCACCATCTTTAATGCCGACGGTCGGTACAAGGAGGGGGCTGGTGACAGGTGGTGGGCTACTTGAGACAGACGGCGGAACATGTGAGCTCTGTAAGCATGCGATATGCAGGCCAGGGCTTTCGGCGAATGGAGGGTCGATCCTCAAGGAGACAGTGCGGAGTCGAGCCGGAACGTCGCAGAGAGCGCAATACCTGACTTATATAAGGTGCTATTTCCAAGACACACCATGCACGTAATAGACAGCACTTAGTGTTGTTCTGGGCCGAAGTCGCCATGCCGGGTGACGCCAAGGAGGTAGCTTAGCTTATCCGTAGGTAACGGCACCACAAGATCCTGCGGGTAATGAATGCATCTTGATGCCCGGAAGCTGTAATGGCTGGTGATCATAACGATATTCCTCGCTGTAATATCATTGGATCGAGTAAATACAATGCTTGTAGGTTGCACGCTCAATTGGTAGGTTACCACCTTGATATCGATTAGGTGCTAGGTTAGTACTTGCTTATCGGTGTCGCTGCTACGGGAGTCGAAGTACCGTGCAATCGCGGGGCTCGACCAACTTGCGTCAGGCAAGCAGCGACCAACTCCCCACATCACCATCACTCATCTCCTTACCAGCGCCTACTTCTCTGGTGGTACAGATCCCATTCCAACCCGATCCAAACAAGCTAGAAAGTCCGTCCTTCTAGTTTCCCATAAACATGGTATGTTGGGCAGTGCCCTACCCGAGAAACTTCATTCTCTCCAAATTGCTAACCCGTGTTGTGCTTCAAAGGCTTCCGAATCCCGACTATACACATTCTCCGACGAGACCAAGGAGCATCTTCGCAAATTCCGACTGACAACCTCTCGAGCAAAAGGCCCGCAAGCGGTAATCTGTATGTCGACTTCACCATCCGAATCTCCGAGCCGATCCGCCTCTCAGACTCTGGCGTGACATTCTGGCTAATGCCGCCATTTATTTAGATCTCATTGACAAGAACACACATGAGATTCGCAAAGAAGATTCCACAGTCTATACCTCCCTCGAAGAGATCGCCGACGAACTCCCCGATAACTCGCCACGATATGTTCTATTAAGTTATCCTCTGACAATGGTACGAAGCTCGACACCCCACTCATCGAATACAATTCTAACATGCGTACCCTGTTCTTAGCCGGATGGTCGTTTGTCCGTGCCATACGTTCTACTATACTATCTCCCCGACACTTGTAACTCTGAGATGCGAATGCTCTATGCTAGTGCAAAGGAGTTGGTGCGCAATACCAGCCAAGTGGGTAGAGTAATTGATATCGAAAGTACGGACGACCTTGACGAAATTCCAGAGAAGCTCAAATCGCAATAAGTATGACGCTCTCCAAAAATATATGGGTACATATATAAACGAGCGAGTCTTTCCAATAAAAGTAGTGCTTCGAAGTTGATAGAAATGTTCCTTTGAGATTAGTTCGTTGTTTGTATTGATTTCCTTTCGGTTTTCTATTCTGGTAAGATGGATTTAGTATCAACTCCTATTTGTGCCGCCACCCCCCGTACTACCTGTCTAAACGCTGCGCAAGCTGGGCTGTCAGGGAACGAGTCGAAATAGCTCTCACCGTAATCACACGCCATCCCAATTCTTGGGTCAAGAGGCACGGCTCCCAGGAAAGGAATACCCATCTCATCTGCGAGGGCTTTGCCACCGCCTGTGCTTGGTCTAAATATTTGACTCTCCCCCTTGCACTTGGGACAGACAAAGCCGCTCATGTTCTCTGCCAGTCCCAGAATCTTGATACCTGCCTTTTTGCAGAAATCAAGTTCCTTTCGCACATCCAGAAGGGAGACTTCCTGTGGTGTTGTGACTACCACTGCCCCATCGATGCCGCTTTCCTTCAGGAAAGAGTTGACGCTGAGATGCTCGTCGCTCGTACCCGGCGGAGTATCTACCAGCAGGAAATCCAGATCCCCCCATTCCACATCCTTCAAGAACTGCTTGATCAGCCCGTTCTTCTTGGGTCCTCTCCAGATAACAGCGTCGTCTCTGTTTGGTAACATGAACTGGATGCTCATCACACCCAGGTTATCCATCACCCAGACTGGTGACCAGCCGGAGCCGCTCACGTGTATCGTCTCGTCCTCCACGCCCATCATTTTAGGTATGCTGGGTCCGCAAATATCGGTGTCCATGATTCCCACCATGCTGTCCGGGTTGGTCGCAAATGCATGAGCGAGCAGCGTTGTGAAGGTGCTCTTCCCCACGCCACCCTTGCCGCTCAGGACCAGGATCTTGTGCTTGACGTTCTCCAGCCGCGCTGAGATGAGAGGGATATCCGGGTCGGGGCCCTTGGGCGCTGAGGCGCAAACGGCCTGGTTGGGGCATCCTGCGCATGAGTCTGCTTTCCCGGCTTGTTGAGACTCTGGGCCGGGGCAGTGTTCCGGTTCCGGCGCCACGAGCTGGGGCTTCTGTTTCATTGGGTTCGCCAGGACATTTTCTACTGGCTCTGGGTCCTCGAGTGAGGGTGCCATGCTGCAAATATTTAATCCAGTTCAAATGAGTGGTGTAATGCGCTTTGTTGGATATATTTGGGGAAGTAAAATGATTGGGATGAGGTGCAAGGTGAGGTGCGATATGAGAGTGGCGAGACTCAGCGATTCAGTCAAGCTTAATAATGCAAGAAACTACGGGAGTTTAATCTGCCTAGACTGGTACGTTCTAGCATATGTACCTACCGGCTGGCGAATGAGATCAGGCTAATGTAATAAAGATATAGATCAAGTTTTAGCTGTGTAGACTTATCAATGAAAGTCTTAGATAATAATCTAATGCAAGAGGGTGTCTGTAACTAATCCTCACTGCCTCTTGTATGATGAATTCGCCCTTTCCCCACCCTTCTTCAGCTTGGTTAGCTACCAGGTGACATTGAAACCGATACACCAAAGACCTAGTTCTACTTAACTCTAGGGGTTATGGGAAGTACTCTTCCGTTGCGAGTTAATTAAAAATGGATAAATAAAAATTAGAGCCCGCATAATTATTTTTCTTAGCTTTTATGTTGCTTTATTCTTGTTCTTGTATATAGCGCTCAGCTCGCAGTTGCTCGTCAATTTGGTATCTCATCTCATTTATTTTGTCACCCGGCCAGTAGCATCTATATCGGAAGTCGGAGCGGCGCAATCGTAAACCACCCATCAACCCACAATGACTAACGAAGAAACGGCGTCTGCATTCGGTTGACGGTTTTGAGAGACTAATTATGTGCAAACCGTTCATATGTTTAGGTAAACTCATGTTAGCGAACGGATTCGGGTCGGACATAGGATCGTATGAACGAGCAACCAGGTCGTGAGCAACTGTAGTCTTGTTCCTGTTGTTAACCAGGGATTTCATCACAAAATGAAGACCATACAATACTGAAGGTCGAAAGGAGATATTGTTTTATCACTGGATCAAACATAGGACGATATCACGAGAGAGATGGCCATACCGTCTGCCGGCGACAACGGGGAATGTATCTGTAGGGTAGTCTGGTTGAATGGGATAGAAAAAAATCCTTATCGCCAATCACCCCACCCCCACCTGTATTTTTCTTATTTGAGGCAGCGATAAGATCAGGGCTGGCTTTGCGATGAGCCGATCTACTCACGAATAAACAAGTTTATAAGAAATGGCCGTCACAACTGATACCAACGCGAAAGAGACCGTCGCCGCACTGCGAGAGAGTCTCTGCTCCGAGGCCACTCCTCTGCCCCTGCGTTTCCGTGCCCTATTTTCCCTCAAACATGTTGCACAAACTTCAAATAACCCCGCCACAGCTGTAGCGGCCATCGAGGCGATCGCCGCCGGCTTCAGCTCCCCCTCCGCGCTTTTGAAACACGAATTAGCTTACTGTCTTGGGCAGACTGCCAATGTCGCCTCTGTCAAGCCGCTGCGCACAGTTCTGGCCGACTTGAAGGAGGATCCAATGTGCAGACACGAGGCGGCGGAGGCTCTCGGTGCTCTGGGTTGGGCTGATAATTTGGACATTCTCAAGGAGTACCGTGACCGCGCCGGAGAGGATATTTCCATCATTGAAACATGCGAGATTGCTATTGATCGCATTGAATGGGAGAACTCCAAGGCGAGACAGGAAGAGAAGTTGCGATCGAGGCAAGTGTGAATTCTAGCTCATGCTCGGGATTACTCAGTTATGCTAACTAACACCAGCGACTTTGCCTCTGTCGACCCGGCCCCCCCGATGCCAGAGTCTGGGAAATCGGTCGAGGACCTTGGCCAGGACCTGATGAACACGAAGCTACCACTCTTCCTCCGCTACCGAGCCATGTTTGCTTTGCGCGACCTCGCCTCCCCACCCGACCTGCCCACCGCTGTCCCTGCTGTCCTCGCCTTGGCAAAGGGCTTCGAGGATAGCTCTGCCCTTTTCCGCCACGAGATTGCATTTGTTTTCGGCCAGCTGTCCCACCCTGCTTCAATTCCAGCTCTCACGGCTGCTTTGAGCAATGTCGACGAGGCAAGCATGGTACGACACGAGGCTGCGGAGGCGCTAGGTAGTCTGGGCGAGGAGGAAGGTGTCGAGGAGACATTGAAGAAGTTCCTTAAGGACAAGGAGCGAGTCGTCGTGGAGAGTGTCATTGTGGCGCTCGACATGGCAGAGTACGAGAAAAGCACGGATACCGAGTATGCGCTGATTCCCGAGGTTGGAAGCGCTTCGGCATGAATATAAAAAGGCATCATTTTATTCAGCGTAGATTGGTAGATCGATTACGGTCGGAACGGAAAAAAGCATGTTTTGATTTTAGTTATTCTCGTGCCATCTGCTCGTTTGTTAGTGCTGCTCAACACATAAAGCGAACTATGAATGATCATCACGTACGAATTACCGCATTTACATAGGTAAATGACAGTAGATCCTTCATCAGCACCACGTAGCTGAACGTTGGTGTATGTGACCTCTTCTCGACCGCATTTCGGGCACTTCTCGTGGACAACGCTGTCGGTCTGAATCTCATGTCGCACCACGTTTTGGACGCTTGACTGTAACTTTTGACGGAGGAATGATGGGAAATCAGCGGGCTTGCTGCTCGTTACAATCTTCTTCGAACCGGAATCTGTGATAAAGGTCAATTGTGCTCCAGCGCTCAATGGTGATCAGGGTCGGGCACTAACCTTTATTCTCCGCACCACAGCACTCGCAGCGAAGAGTGTTCCTCTCACTCCCTCTGGTGGATGGCAATAAATTGCCGCAATCAACGCAGAAGACCAAAGATCCGATTGCAGCCATGGTGATATTTTGAAACACAGCGGTGTTGTAATTCTCTGAGACCTGGGGATCGGCGCCAACTTTTTTTGCGACGAAACCTGATGCAAAATTTGGGCGGTGACGAAGGGAGGAAAGCTGATAAGGCATCTAGATAAGCTCAACTAGGCTAGAGCCCAGAAGGTTTGGTGGGGCGGGATTAACATGCGTCCTGAAGGTCCCTGGCCGCTACGCGTGCACGGACCATGAGCAGCCTCTGAGCACCCCAGGTGCAAGGCTGGGGGAGTCTAGCAGCTCGAACCGTGATCATCTCGACATCAATCCAGGTCTCGCGTTGGATTTGTTATTATGTTTGTTGCATGCGCGCCTGGCCACGCCAACCAGTAAACTGCATGGGAATCGCACACCGATACAACAGCGAACGAGCTTCCTCGGATTCACTTTGCGACGGCCGAACCGATCGAATGCGACAACACCCGGGTCACTCCTTCCTTGCCCTTGACCATGTACACTCAACACATCTTGTCCATTGAAGGAACTTAGAGAAAGCAATGGAACGGCTACAGCCACTCCCGGTGGCGGGGCCTCCAAATGGGAACTCTGCTCAGCACACGTCAGGCGACCTGCCGTTAACATCCAAACCTCTTACTTTTCGCGAGTCCCTACCCTACTCGCCACACATCACGACCCTTCCACCTGTACCTGGTTCGTATCTCTTTCCTGAGCGCGAATCGGCTTCGCGCCTCTATTCAGTAGTATATACTGACATTATAACTTTTTAGACCTGGTTCCCGATGCGACTCTTGGCTCCGGTTACCCAGCCCCAGGACTTAGAGACCTATTCTCTAGTAATGAGCTTGATCATTTAAATAGGGAAGCGATTGCTCAGGGCCACCTGTCCAAAGGCGGGAAACAGCTTGTTGAGAACATACTCCATGAGATGAAGCCCCCCCAGCGAACGAAATAGTATGGAACCTTTCTTTCCTTGCTCGCCCCTTCCTCTCGTCCGCGTGCGTATGGTCACGGCGTGCTAATAGCTACTTGCAGCAAGTTTCGGGCCGTGCCTGGCATGATTTCATCCCCCAATGCGACCAACAACATACACCAGGAACTCACTCCCCTTACTAAAGTGCTATATGAGCGAGTGGGCGACTACTTCAAATCTACAAAACCGAACTTGCCAAGCTCATCCCTGAATGGACAAGTTAAGATCCAACCGAGTGAAGGGCCCTCCCCGACGCAGCCCTCAACCTCTTATCTTGTCAAGAACCAGAACAACAACCCACGCGCACACGCATTGAATTCGAGTCGAATCGAAGTTGCAATCCCTGCTAGAAGCACCTTTGACGCAACGGAATATGCCGATCACCTTGCCTCAACTCCCGTGGAGCCCTGGACGAATGGCCCGATTGAGCAGATGCCGCTGGGCCTAAGTAATGCTATGCCTCCGAGCCTGGCACCCGGTATGATCCAGTCACCGGAAGAGTCGAAAATGCCCGTTTTCCATATCGAGCTATCATCTTCAAATATCAATAAAGATGAATACATGGAAGTCGCAGAATCTTTGGCGACACCGCAAAACGTATCACGCCGGAAAGAGCGACAAGACATACAAACCAACCAAACATTTGTAGGAGAGTCTCTTGACCACCGGCAGAGAGCGCAATCAGCCCTTTTGGAGCTGCATCGCCGGATGCAAGGTTTAAGCCAGGCAACTCGCGCTGCTTTCGAGATGCAACCGGGTTTTGAGAGCCTCGTCACCCTGACTTCAGATCAAGAACCCACAATGACAGGCGAGGAACAGAAAAAGATGCATACAGCTATCCAGAAAGTCATTTCTCTCGGAGCTTTTAGTAGTGTTCCTGTAGAGAACCTGAGCCAAGTTCTCCGGCTAGGAGAGCCCAGTTTGAAAGAGGCTCTTGCTCTCGATGCACAGATTGACCAGGAGTGGGATGAGGCCGCGGTTGATTCATGGATCCAGCAACTGTCGACTATTGATACTGCACTCAAAGCCGCACGAACCAGCTTGCGTATCATTTGTGGTGGAAGAGAAGACCGCCAGCTCTACTCGGAGAGCATCATTGACCAGAGCGTCAAGGTGTTCCAGAAGACAACTGACGAGATAATCATTCCTTTGGCAGAGATGCGCAGCTCAGGACCCTCATCAAACATCTTCAAGTTGCTTTTCAAATATAAGAGGGAAGTTTCGCTGGTTTTCATCAATGCACAAAAATTGATCAACCTTGTTGCTGAATTGGTTGCCAAGGTACAGCTCTCTGAGCTGGCCATCAACACGATCGAGTTTGTGGCATCGACACTCATTTTTGTGGACAACGCATATTATGAAAAGGATTCCATCGTCGGAGTGCAGAAATTTGATGGTATCAGATCTGCTGCCATTGATACCCTCTGCCAAATCTTCTTGGTCAAGCCAGAACAGAGACAGGGGATTTTGAACGAAATTCTTACATCTCTCTCCAAGCTTCCCGGCAGCAGGCAAAGTTCTCGCCAGTACAAACTTTCCGATGGATCCAGCATCCAACCCGTTTCAGCACTTATTATGCGACTGGTTCAGGCGAGCTCGGCGAGACCAGACAAAGGTAAAAATCAGCGTCGGGCTGCTCTCATCCAGTCCATGGGACCCGGAGAAGATGATGAATTGGACGAATTACAAACTTCCCCGGAACGAAAGGCCCCGGGAGCATCCATCAACAGCGAGGAACAGGGAGCACAACAGCCTGATGTCGCTATACAGGAGCTCGCAGCACTTGTGCAATCCCCCAGCGAGGATGCCCAAAGGAATGCTTCCATGGTTGTCAACTTTCTTGTTCAAAGAGCTGCTGGCTCTAGTAAGACGGGTGAAACTCCATTCAGAAATATTCTCGATCACTGCGTCGAGGATTTCACCTTGTGCTTGGAGCACATCGAATGGCCTTCCGCAGAGCTTTTGCTACGCTGTTTGATGTCCTCAAATGTCCTCCTCTTCGAGGCTGAGAAGACACCTGCACCCGTGAAAAACATGGCACTGGAAATTTTGGGCAATATGAGTGCTGCCATCTCTCGTCTTCGGTCTCAGGTCAAGAGAGCAGCGAACTCAACCGAGAGCAACAATGCAGATGAGTTGGCGCAGTTTCTTTCTGATTTGGCTAACCAAGCTTTGGACAAAGAGGCTCGCATGGACCTTGTTCTGTCTTGGACTGGGCCATATCGTGTCGTGTTGGAATCCTTGCAAACATCGAAGTCTGCAGACTCTCAGCAGGCAAGCGCTGCTTCATTCCTTCTGACAACTTGGGCTGGCCGTATTCGTACATGCTTTGACAATCTTGATGAGGGTGACGAATATCGAGAGAAAGAGCTTGGAAGCCTTGCTTACCGCCTTAGAATGATGGTTGATGATAGCACTTGGCTCTCTAGCCAATTCGAGTTCAGTTCCATTTCTGCCTATCATACGAAACTTGGCTATGCGATCATCCTTCTGGGATTGCCTCTTTGCGAAGCCTTTGAAAGGATGCTGAGCATCTTGTTCCGTTCAATGACCAGCGACCAGGCAACAGTCAGGAGCAAAAGTTTGAAAAGTATCAGTTCAGTCCTCGAAACCGACCCATCCATCTTAGATGGAGACTCTGCGGTGGTTGATCGTATTCTAGAATGTGCGCGGGATTCCTCAACCCAGGTTCGTGAATCGGCACTTGGTCTCATGGGTAATTGTATTCAGATGAGGCCCAGGCTGGAGTCTGTTCTTACACCTCATATCATGGACCGAGTCTCGGATGCTGGTGTCTCAGTTCGTCGGAGAGCCATGAAGCTTGCACGTGATGTCTATCTCCGGAACCGAGACCGAAAACTTCGCAGCGATATCGCAAGTGGCCTCCTTCGACGGATTACAGCGGATCTGGACGAGGGTGTAAGAGAGGCGGCCAGGCAGATGGTGGAAGAAATATGGTTTGCTCCCTTCTTTCAGATGGAAGATACTGCCGTTTTCCAGACGACACTTGCAGAGCACACCGCTCTCATTATTCAGACCGTTAAGTTGGGAGGAGTGAGTGAATTACTTGACAAAGTCTTCCAAGCCATTTTGAAGGCTGAAAAGAAGGGTCCTGTTGGGCCTTTCGAGGTTTGCTCGAAACTTGTCTCAAATGCGTTCAGCTTTGTCAACAACCCTGAGACAGAAGATGAGCCCTCTGTTCCATCAGGGAGGGACGCATTGCAGATGCTTACGATTTTTGCAAAGGCAGAGCCTAAACTCTTTACTTTCGAGCAGATTCGTCTCCTCAAGCCTTTGCTGGCAAGCTCCAACAACAAAGACGAGCAGATAACGTTTAGAGCAGTGGTCGTCATTCTGAAATCCGTTCTCCCGCAGCTCTCCACCGTACACAACGATTTCATCATTGAGCTTAAAACCACACTGGTTCCGAAAATGGGCAAGACGGAAAACCGCGCCGTCCTGGACGAAATTGCAGCCTGTGTTCGAGTGGTTTTGGATCTATTGCAGGACATGGGGCCTATGGTCTCGTTGACCAAATCTGTTCTGATCGGTCTCAAAAAGCTGCAGCCTCCGTACAAAATTCAGAGCATGCAGGATATAAAAAAGCTTCGCTACTTCTCATGGCTTCTCGCTGCAGTGGCGCAGCATTTCCAGCTTGATGAACACATTGGCGTTCTAAAAGCCATTTTTAAAGATTTCAAGGGTGATTCTGTTGCACGTTTGATGGTTGATTACCTTACGCCCTTCACCGCTGGGACCCAGCAATCCGAAACTCGAAAGGCTGCTATCGACGGAATTGCCTCTGTTTGCCAGGCCTGGCCAAGGAATTACACACTTCCCAAGGTGTGGACGGTTTTCCAGCAGGCTTTCCATGACGAAGATCAACCTCTGGAAAATATCATTTTGAAGTCATTCAAAGAGTTTTTGATCACCGAAGAACGTCGTTCTGAAGCATCGAGCGGTGCCGCCAACGCCAAGGAGAAAAAATCTCTCACCGTGATGGGAGGCACAAACTTTGATGATGTTGCCAGCGCCACAACCCAGAGATTCCTCAAAGACATTACCCGGATTTGTCTTGCTACCGAGGATGCACATGCCCTACTGGCGCTTGAGGTATTGGGAAGCATTAATCGCCAAGGTTTAACGCATCCGAAGGAAACGGGTGTCACACTCATCACTCTGGAGACATCTTCTAACAAAAGAATATCGGAACTGGCTTTCCAAGAACATCGAGCGCTCCACGAAAAGCACGAGTCCACGATTGAACGAGAATATACCAAGGCTGTTCAGTCCGCATACGAGTATCAGCGTGACGTGGTACACAACACCCGTGGGGCGACAATAGATCCACCACAGTCGAAACTACACAATATGATGGATGTGCTCAAGATTAGCAAGATGAGAAATAGGCAGCGTTTCTTCGAGAAGCTGGCCGGTCTGCTGGATTTTGACTTTACGAAGTTGGAAACTCATCAAACAATACCTCCTCACTTGGATTTCACTCGTTTTGTTGTTGAAAATATTGCGTTCTTCGAATACCAAGCTGTGGGAGAATTACAGACGGTGGTACATAAAATGGAGCAGCTAGTGACCGGCACGGGTGTTTCCATTGCCCAGATTGTTGACTCGGAAATTTTCAACGTGAGACTGGATGCAAACACCGAGACACAGATCCAACACCAACTTTATCAGCAGCTCAATGACGGAGTGCTAGAAGGCCAAGCGGCGGAGGTGCCCATTTCAGTAGACCCAGGAAGACTACGCCAACTTGCTACCGCTTCTATTATTCTGTTACTGATATGGGAAGCTCGATCATACCTCCGTCGACTGTACGGTATGGGAACCCACAGGCATGACAGCAAAGCGAAGGCCCTGGCAAAAGACTTGAACAAGACTCCCACGAAAACTCAAGGAGTCCATTGGGACAAATTTTGGGAGGAGATGACTTCGCTTCCAAACGGCCTAGAATCTCCAATGCAAATGATGCAAAAATGCAAAGCATTTGTGGAGTTGATGAACGTGGACAAGGAATTCAAAGTCGCCGAGGAAGAGGATGACATGGACATGGGCATGGAGGATCCAAGCACCCCAAGTGACGATGATGGACAGGAAGACAGGGGCCGAAAGAGGAAGGGTGGCAACACTCCTGGTGGTCGTAAGAAGCGACCTCGGTCCAGCTCTCAACCTCGGAAGAGGGGGAGACCGAGAAAGTCAGATCCACCTGCTGGATCAAACTCTAATGCGGACTGGTTTTAGAACTTTTTTTTCGTTTTTGTTACGGTTTGCTTTTTTGGAGTTTGGGGCTCAGAAATCATGAACATCGTCGACAGTGGGTGCATGATGCTTCACGGGATCAAGGGATTGTATTTGGCGTCGCATTTACGAATATATGGCGAGATTAAGGCAAGAATCAGAAAAGACGGGCAGGCGTTCGCACACCTTATAGATATATGATGGCACATATATAGCTGTGCTATGGGCGGCATTTACCTCAACTACATGCACACTTTATCACAATGGCACACGCTTGGTTTTGACAACCGCAGTTGATGACTAGTATATTACTAGACGAAAATTATCTGATCAATCATAAGCATGGCAATAAACATTGATCTCTTTTATTCTACACTATAACTTTCGATATGAATGGAACACTTGAATCTAGACTCAACACATAGATCGTAAATATGTAAATAGGTTTCAACAGAGGTATATCTTTCACGTCCCCCTTGCCTGAATACATCTTAGGAAAACTTGCACCAAAACAATGGGTTCGGAAAGTACTGTTAGCCTGCCAATTGAGAAAATAGTAATCCTCTCTTTCTACCAAGTAGCAAACGTTACGATTAGATCCCCTTCCCTTTTGACCCCAACCCAAGGCCGTCAATCTGCACACTGCCTCGCCGTAAAAATGGAAGTGCGCCTGGGAGGCGAACACTTCCCCCACCGAGACTTGCGGCTCCCAAGCCGCTTTCGCCCAAAACACCGGGAGGAAGCCCCAAAGAGGGGATGCTCGACTCGGGCACGACCTCCAAGATTGATGCGGGACCCAAGGTCGACGGTGTGCTGGGTACAGCCTGGCCCTTCTCGAAGGTGTCCCTGTAGAACTCCTCCAGGCTGGCTGCGTCCTGGCAAAATCTCTCCAATTCATCCTTGATGAGCTCTGGTTCCGTGATCAGGGGAGGCTGGAAGTTGCTGCTGCTGCTGGTCCAGGGATGGACCGGCTTGAGGGCGGGGGATTGCTGATAGAAGGCTGGCCTCACCAGGGGCGACGAGGTGCCTGCCGTCAACTCGGAGAGGTTGATGGCGCTGGAGGAGCTGATGATGCGGCCGCCAAAGAAGGTGGGCTCGCCAGTCGCGCTTGTCGGGGCGCGGACGTGCTCGCGGTGGTTGAACACCCGGGTGTTGTATAGCCGGTTCGCTAGGACGATGAAGTCGCCGGAATCCAGTATTTGCACTATCAGTGCGCCGGTCCGGTGGATATACTGGCTGTATTTGTAGTCGGGGACACCCCAAGAGTATCTGACCTCGACGTTGCTTGGGAAACACGAGGCAGCCTCCATATCGAGCACGAAGTCGAGCCTCTTGAGGATGGCGATTTGGTAAAAGTGCTTGTTTGAGCTTGCGGGGCTTCCGTCAAGATATGGCTCGGGTTTTGCCTCTGGGGGTGGGAGGGCGAGCTTGATCTGGTACGGACGTCTGAATGGGTTCGTCTCGGCGATGGAAGCAGCTTCTCTAATGGGGACCTCGACGAGACGAAGACCATACTGGCTGGCTTCCCTAGCCCAGCCCTCAATGGCATCTTGGACTAGTTTGGCCGTGACGTTCATCCAGTCTATACGAATGTGGAAACAATTGTCTGGGTTGTGGAGACGATCGTAATGCAAGTCGACTCGCTCAGGGTGGTATGACCGCTTTCTACTATCAAGATCATATTTAATAACCTTGCTGAGTTCGACACGGGGTGGCCTCTTTACGCGGCTTTGGGCGGCTGCTACTGGGGGCACTGGGGACGAGGTCACAGGAGACCTGTCTTCGGGCGGCCATGTCGCGGTTCTGGGGGATGATACATCGGATAGCTGGCTTGAGAGATGCGGATCCTTTCGTTTGTTGAACCACCCGGATTGTGACTTTGAGTACTCACTTGAAAGCTGGTAGAAGTAGTTTCCATCCCGGAACTGATGCCTCTTCTCAACATGGACGAAAAGGCCCTTGGTCTTGTCACTACTTTTCTCATTGGCCTCTTTCTCCTTATTCTTCGGCTCATCGCGGACCATGAGTGCATTTCCAAGAGCTTCGGCTTCCTCTCGACTCTCCAAGTCCTCAAAATTGTCCAACAGCCAGGTGACCATTTCGGACCCAATGAAAGAGTGAGAATACGACCGGATGTGCCACCTGCGGTTGCGCAGAGGCACTCCGCCGTTTTCGGGCGGTTGCTGCATCGCCTCCGCCAGGGCAGAAAGATTGAGGTTCGACTTTTGAAAGCGATCCTTACTCGACACTAATTGCCATTTTCGCGGAATGCCCTCAGCGCCTTCCACTATGGGAAGGGTTTCAAGCTCAGCTGCAATGACAACGGATGGATCTTCTGTTTTGTAGATGATGTTGAGCGGGCTTTGCTCGACACCCGGGCGTTGATAAGGTCGGTCAGCTGGTGGAATGTAGCGATTTTTCTGCCAAAGGCAGGCTAGGCGCTTGATTCCTTCGATACGTATTTCCTCGGGACTGTCCCCGATATGCAACTTGGGATTTGAAGACTGGCGGGATGTCTGCGGGATCAAGACAAACCTAGCTCTCCAGAATCGAAGGCTTTCCATCATTTCATCGTGGTGGCCTGCCAGGAATGAATCGATGGTGTTCCAGTTGCGATCCGGGTTCGGTCGAAGGATCTCGATGTGGCGGGTCTGGTAGCCTTCGTCTAGCAGAGTCCGAATGGCAGGCTTGTAGGTGAGAGAGAATCCTTCAGACGTGGGGGAGGACTTTGGCGGCTTTCGAATGTAAATGTTGACCTCAACTTCTGTGCCGTTAACACAGGCCAGCTCATGGATCGTGTTTCCGACAGACATGAATACACTTGTACCATCCTCGAGAGCTTGATCACGGGAGAAAATGTCGGCGATCTTGATAAGCTTCTGCCCGAATGCTTTCGCGACCGCTGGTCCAACGACCACTTGGAAACCCTGCGAGAGGCGCAGGCTGATCAGCTCCTTCATGAACTCTTGGCGTGACTTGGGCTCCTCCATATCGTCGTCAAGGTTTTGGTCAACATTGTAAGGATGCCTTTGATATTCCACGTCAAACTGGGTCTTGGTGGGAAAATACTCGGTGGTTAGTGGCACGGCGGCTGGGCAGCAAAGGGCCTTCCATTTTTGCACCTTCATCTCGGATGTTTGAGGGAAGATATGCTGCCATCTACTGTAGAGGATTGTGTCATCGATTCGATGCCTCTCCGGTTTCGATGGGTTGAGCAACGTAAGCCAAGGTGTGATTGCTGTTGTAGGGGATAGGGTGGCCGGAAGTTCTGGGCCCACGCCTGCCCGTAATTTGTTGGTATAAACCTTCTGAGCATCTTCTGCACGTAATGCGTTCGAGTGCCTGACGTCTCTATCATCCACACTGCCTTCAGCTCGAGAGCCGAACGATCCGGGTACAGCTGATGGAGGGGGTGGAGGGTCCTTGGATTGAATTGAGCTTGCTCCCCTTGATATTGGAATGCTTGGTGTCGAGGGCAACTTCTCAAATGTTGGTGGTACATGAGTATCTAACTTCCTTGGGCGGGCAGACATGGAAGATGCTCGACTTGTAATGGTCTGTGGCGACGAAGGTCGTAACGAGGCATTAACTAATGGGCTTGACGGAGCCATGTTTTCGACCAAAGATCTGCCGGAGGCGTTTACCGTCTCCGCCTTTACCTCAGCAATGGCGGCTTTGGGCGCAGCGACACCGAAGCCCCTTTGTCCAAGGCTAATCTGCCTGAGAAACTTGGGCGCCTTCATTGATGAGATGGCTTTTGGTGTGAGGTTGGCCTTGGCTTGGCTCTTCATCTCTGCTACAGCAGCCAAGCCTGGCTTGTCTGCATCTAGAATGTTCATTGACGCTTTTCTAGGGGACTTGACTGAAATTGTGGGCTTCTGCTCAGGAACCGATGTTCCAAACAACCTGGAGTCTTCGGTGAGCTGCCTCTTGGTGTCCTCATCCAGATCCACATGTCTAGATGAGTGATGAGGACGTTTGTGTCGAGGTAGTTTTGCTCTCGTCTCGTCAAACTCTTTCAGCTGCTTCCACAGTGACTTTTCTCCAGGCTTGACGAGCCTGTCCGGACTAAACTTGAGAAAGCCATAAACGTACTCATAGAGAGTTTCTGGCGATCTTCGATTAGGGAAGTATATAACGTCAGTGGTACCCATTCCCCGACGCACCTTAGGAGAGGAGGGAGGTAAGGTGAGCTTCGGGGGAAATAAGGGATCGGCATGCAGAGGCTTTGTCTCGATCTCGTTAGTCTCGAGAACACTCCTCATCTGCAGATCGTACATACGACATCGCATGACAAATTCATCATCTCCATCTTTCTCGACCTCATTTGAGACTGTTACAGCAATGCCTTCGTATGACAAGGCCTCATCCGAAGTCCCAGTCCAGTAGGATACGTGAAGCCACTGTGGCAGCGCGTAACACCAAGCATCTTGCGTTTTCATTGATTGGACAACCTCGCTTTGTCTTACGCTAGATGCTTTGGATGGAGAGAGCGATCCTGGGATGGATTGATAGCTACCAACGACGGGGGTTTGATGAAGTGGCGTACTATCACGACTCTGAAATGACTTGGACATTCCCGAATGCTGCTGGGCGCGAAACTTGTCCTCTGAATATTGAGGATTGCGAAATTTGAATAAAGGAACGGAATGCAAAGGCATTTGAGGTAGGCAGATGAGATCGATCCCGATGCCGTTGTTGACAAGGGATTCGGTTGTCCTTCTCAACGTCTCATAGTCAACTTCAAACACGCCCGAGCCAGGTGTGAGGATCATGATGGAAATTCCCGTGCGGGTCAAATCGCGATCTACGTAGTCATTTGCAAACTGAGAAGACGCGAGATTGATGGCCTCGAGAAGGTTTCCATACATTGCGGGCGATGATTCGGCTTTGACGGTATTGACTGGTATATTTTTGGAATCCTCCTCTTCCATGTGCTCCTTGAAACGGGACTGGGCTTGATGGTGGTGAAGGCTAATATCCCGCCTGAAGTAATTGGACTCCTTTTTCAATTGGTGAAGAATCGAGGTCCACTCTCCGCTAGACATCTCGCTCACAACAACGCGGTAGAAATCCTTGTAAGGCCGTTTGCTTCCAGAGTTTTGTGCGCCGGTATAGTAGTCACTATCCAGCGCGTTGTAGGCTAGATCAGTTGCGAGTCCAGTGTCATACTCAACCCGGGCAAACAATACGATGCTGACCAGGTGCTTCACTCTCAGAGTTGCCCATCTTTTGAACAGAGCTGGTAAGAATCCATTGACAACCTTGTTGAACATGATCTCACCGGTATCTCTGGAGTCAAAGTCCCACATTTCTTGGGACATTTGGATGAAGAGGACAAATCGAGCGGATTCACTGCGGAAAATAGGTCGTGTGTCCCGCGTGAAGTAGCCAGAGTGCACACGGCGGCCATTGACAAATACGGCCGTAACCTGGGCTTTGATTGTGCCCAAGAACAGGATAGATTGACCTTTGTAGACGGTACGCTGGTTCAGCTCGCCAACCGTAAGTCTCCATTGGTCAGCTCTCGACAAGTACTGGTCTTTAAAGAACAATTCGACATGCGTAGCTTGAATTGCTGGGTTATCTTGATTAATCTGGTAGCTGGGGTCAGCGGGCGTCTGGGCTCTGGGGGATCATTCAACATACCGGAGCCAAAAGAACCCGGGAGCCTCTCTTGATCCCGAATGCATCCGCAATATGCTTCGCTACCGTAACATCGACATCTGGATACCGGGACTTCATCTCCCGAGGCATATCCTTGGCGAGGAAGACGTATCGACTACTGATGTAATCCTGATCTAGTAGGGAGAATGTGGGATCCCTGGAGTTGTCTCTGGGCCCCGAATCCCAGGAGTGTCGGCCGAGACTGCCATATGTCTGAGAGGACTTGATACTGTCACCCTTGATGGCTGTTACAGCCATCAATGCGCCAGCCTTGACATCCCCTCCCAGCCGGTCAAAGTTGAGGAAGACCTCCTCTCTCGAGAAGCCTTCATAGGTGCTGACGGTACAGTATCTCTCACGACTTTGGCGCAGTCCAGATTCCTTGATTGTAGAATGCGTCGAGGTGCTTCGAGGAGATCCAGGAGGATCGCTGGATGAGCGCTCCTGGCTGGACCTACTGGCATGGCGCAAACGAGTCCATTGGGGGCCCCTGCGCGAAGCCGATGGTGGCGCATTCAACGACATTGCCTCGGTGGTCACTTAACGAGACGGGAGTGACATTCAACATAGGCTGTTGGCATCTCTCTAGATGCCCGTTCCAGGCTCATCAACTTGACCTCGGAGGTTGGCTGACAATACCGAGAACCATTCAACGAGCTTGTACTGATGAAGGTCGTTGAAGCAGTAGCTCGATACGGCAGAATCCACCAGTTGGGGGAAGCTGATTTCACCGCCTGCCATTTTTAGACTGGCACCATCTGGGATGCGTGCACCACTTCAAGATGCTTTCAAGCTATTCTAGTTGATTACATGGATCAATTGAGGGATCCAATTTGACCTAAAAAGTCTCCAAAAGCAAAGAGGCATAAATACAAGCATGAAGTAAGTACACCTGAATGCAAATCAGTGCACACCTCGCAAACTGGATTTTGAAGACAGGAATATCCATCTCCACCTCTTGGCGGTACTACTGAGGTAGTATTTAATTACCCAGCCAATTTCTGTTACCATTCGGGCGCCGCTCAAGTGTAATATACGCTCAACATCAACATCCCTGAGAGGGTTGCACTTATCAATTTAATTATGACAACATGACGAGAGTCGCTTATCCGATCTGACCGCTTCTTGGCCGCGTGTTGCTTGGCATGTGACGATGATGAGGCAAGTTTGTGATAAGGCAAGTACTCTCAGACTTGGTTTAATTACTGCATTCATCATTACTAGTGAGGACGCACAGAAACAAAATGTGATAGGTTGGGGGAGTATGCGAGACTGATTGGTCGGGGGGGACCAGCCGTTGGCGGCACAGACACAAAACTGATGCTCTCAACCAACAGCCCGCTTCTTCCGGCTGGGCGGCTCCAGGGAGGTCCAGAATAGATTCTCGACTGAAGGATAACGGCAGCTCCATCTATTCCCGAGCCTCGACCGTTTGTGGGCAGAGTGCAGTCGAGATTTGTTAGTCCAAGGCTAGCAGTTTCGTTTTGTTGTGGCTGTTACTAGCAACCCGAAAAAGGCACTTGAGAAGCAGCCATGACAACTACAAAATCACTCATTGTCGTACAGAATGGGTATCGGCTGCGAACTGGGGCAAGGCAAGCATGCTGAACGATCGCCGGTGTGATTTTAATCGCGTAGTATGTACATGAATGTGATGGCCGTCCTGCCTTGCTGCACAGCTGTCTCACTACCTGCTTGGCTTCATTTCTTCATCGAAAAGTACCCTTACCTTCCACAGCTGCTTACCTATATCGGCAAGTGCCTCACATGATTTTGGCGGCTTCCCACAAGTTCTGCGAGTGGAATGGGTGCAGGGAACGGCCTGCGAGTGGGTGACCTCTCTTTGCTTTTTTCTCTCCGATTCCTTCGAGTCCTAGTCGAGTCTTGGCGAGTTTGGCCAGCGCAATTGGGAAGTGGAGAGGCGCAAGAGGAGCTGAGAGACGATCGGACAGACATGTTGGATTGGAGCGTGACCACGGACCGAAATTAGTCAAGTTAAGGGTCTTCATCAGCGGGCCCCTTTCACCGCATTTTCGACGTTAGGAGGTGTCTCTATTGAGGCTTTCCATCAAGGCAACGATCGTAGCTTTCGCAGATAAGACAGACATATCGCGTGTGCGTCACATGGCAGACCGTCTTGGAGGCGGGGGTGGGCTGACAAGCACAACAGCTGTGCGTTTGCTAACGATATGCGTCGTGGCCATGGCATTCGCAGGCAGCTTGTTACACGTGCTCGAGGGCTGATCATCCTGTCGTGCCAGAAGCGAAATAGGCCATGTGTGAGGAAACCACCACCTGGCTGGCCACTGCACACCTAACTATAATTATCTGTTTGTGCCCGAGGGAGTCGACGGCAAGCCAGAGAAACAAAAGACCAGCTTCTCATATAGTAGGTATCGGGCAGCCCTATCGATCTACTATCTGCCAACTGGAGCGAGGGCCAGAGACTCAGCACCCCCCCTAGAGGTACATAACATCCAACCCCAAATCAATGAGTTGGTGCATGCAGTAGTGTGCTGCCTGTATCGTCCATCCTATTGCATGCATAGCATTTCATCATGGGTGGGTGTGGACATGGTACCGCAGTGGCTCGAGGTGTCCCACGGTGACATCTAGCGGGATGTCTTTCTTGGGGCAAGTAGACCAAATATCATGCTAGGAAAACTATATCGCTCTCGCATGTTTTGCCAGCTGTGCTGCTCTCTGCCACCAGACCGCCCTTTGTGCTCGCTGAGCTTGGCCAGAGTCGCTGGAGGTTAGTTGTCGTCTCTGGTAGCTTTCCAAGCAGCTGCCCGGCTAAGTAGCTGAGCAGGCAGGCAGGCAGACAATCAATCAACCATCCCTGGGGATCACCTGTACCTAGTGGATAGCCTGCATTAGGTATCACAGCAGATGCGTTACGACGCAACCACTAGCTAGTCATCTCATAGCCGTAACGAGATGCCCCGATCCAAGATGCTTGGGCTGGGATTGGCGTCGGATAGTCGACATGATCGTCGGATAGGACAGTCCCGTCTCAGCAACCGGACATGACTGTTGTCTCTGCCTGTCGGGACCCCTCCGACAGGGTTATGCCCCTCGGCGAGCGAGTGCTGCGTAATATGAGGCATAGTGTCTGTCCTGGGCTAGTGCGCGCCGCCGTGCACTGATGAGAGACACTGCCTTAGGTAGGTAGGGCTCTGGTTTAGTGGGGTCCCGCAGCCCCTCCCCTCACCTGCGCGAATGGAGAGCGCTAATGACACTGGGCCACCAGCACCTGCCTTATTACCACTTGCAGGATAATCCCAACGATGGAGTTGGAGCAATTTCTTGCTGGCGTTCCCGCAGGTTCCCCACAGGAGCTCCAGCACCAAGCTCCTAGCCTGTGCCCTGGCCCCTCTCCGATGGTCCAGCCTGGGTAGAGGTCAATTATAGCGCTCGCCCGCGCACTTGCATCGCGACTCGTGCTGCCCCCAGCGCCCTGCGTCACTTCCACCCACCGCCTGAGTGTGTGCGTTGCGTGGCTGCGGGTGCCCTGGTCCTTGTGCTGCTCTGCTGCTGCTGCTGCTCGCCATACATCCATCAAATCTGCAACCAGAACCGGATTTGCTGCCACACCTGCCCTCATCTCCAGCGCACAGAGGAAGACAGAGTAATAAACAGCCACTGCTGCCGTTGTTGTCCGCTTCTTATCTGTCCCCTCTGCGCGGTGTCGATCAGCTAAGCTGCAGCTTACGCCGCCCATCTCATACGTACCTACATAACTTCCTCGGAATTCGCCACATCCCCCCACCCTCGATCGATTCTCGCCTCCCCCCAAACGGCCGTCGCGCGTCTCCAGAACCTCAAGGGAGGACAGAATCGTGTTGCGCCGTGTCGTCTGCGCTGCTTGGCGGTCTATGCCGAAAGCCAGCCTCATTCCTGGGCTCCTCCGTTACTCCACATCCCTTCCTTCTCCATCCACGTCTCCTCACACGAGGATGGTGATGCCAACCCTTTGCTCACCACCCCGGTCCTTCAGCGTCCAGCTTTCATTGCTGCTTCTTTAGATATCACGCACCTGCTGGACGCATTTCAGCACTCAGTGGTTCTCTCGACCTGGCACTCAATTCCATAATAACTCTGGCCAGCACCTTGCTCCTTGGCTCACACTCTCGGAGATATTTCCATTGATCTGCGCTTCGATTACTATGGGCTTGGACGGCTCCTTGTTGATACCCATATCAAAGATGGCCGTTCGCATGGATTCACCTTGATCGCTCCAACTCAACTCATTCACGCCATAGTGCCGCCAGTCTTGGACAAGACTTGGGCTGCATTTTGACCGTGATCACCATGCTTGGGCGTCTCCTTCACCTGGGCACGGGCTCAGGTTCAGGCTCAAGCCAGCCCCAGGTTAATACTTCGCGAACGGTTTCCTCTCTCGAGTCAGTCCAGGAAGACATCCACACGCGCAACTTACTTTACCCAGATGCACATGCCCTTTTTCAGCATCGTATTGATCAGGTTTACCCGCTCTTTCCTGCATCGACGATTCCACCAACACCTTCAGGATCCAGTGCAGCTTATGACACCAGCGACGATGTTGATCTCGATGCCCGCGATGTGCGCGTTCTTGTCATGCAGGATACCCTTGGCCATATGAATGCCTCGCTTCTGTACGACAGTCACCCGCCTCCTCCTTCGCCATCCGTTGAAAGACCAACGCCGCCAGTTGTAGATCACAGGAGGACCCCCCCAGTGTCGCGGAAGGGTAGTCTTGGCCAACCCTCTAGGCCAGTGGTCATTCAGTCCGAAAATACCCACGCCCGCCCAGGGGCTTTTGACCGCAGAGGGTCTCACCACTCTCGCTCTCATAGCTTTCTGGAAAATGATTCTCAGCGTGCTGCTAGAGAATACCGCGAGGAACTGGCCACCTTTGCTGGCTGCATTTTCGGCAACTCGGAGCTCATGTCGTACAAGGGCACCTCGACCAAGGTTCATGTTGTTCCCACTGAAACCCGGTCCATCGGCGAAACGATGGCATCTATTATTGGAGACGGCCGAAGCTCGATTGGACGTTCCGGTTCGCGCTCAAGCAAGCTATCGCAGTCCTTCACTTCCCAGACTTTCTCGCCGACAGCCGCTCACAACGGATCCGTCTTTTCTCGTCCAGTAGAAAAAAAGAAAGTGCTCATTACCCGCCTTTTCCCTGTTGTACTCCCGGAGGACTCAGACTCCACCACGACAAGCCCTCAAGGCCGTTTTTCGGATGACAACTCTGGCTTTCCCTTCCCTGCCACTGTGGACGACCCTTCTAAGAGAAAGGCCTCTCAGCCAAGGCAAAGGCGAACGCCTATGTACGCCGTTGTGTTGGTGGTGCAACTCCCTTCGTCTCGGGCCTCGACTGGCGTAACTCCAAAATCCACTTTCCGAGAATCCGGTTCCTACAATGAGCAAGACTTCTTCTCTTCTTCATATAACTCTACTCGGCCGTCTTGGTGGACGACCGCCGGCTATGGAGCTTACGGCGATGCGACGGACTCTTCCTTTTCTACTGATGTCGAGGACAGAATCGACGCACTTACTCAGCATTGGGATATTGTGATGCGGACATTGTCCCACCTCCAGTCAGTTGTCTCATCTGCTCTGAAGCCCTTACTCATCCAGGCTGATGTTGCGTCTCCTGATCCATTTTCGAGTTCGGTCCCACCAAGCGTTTCATCGTCACGTAACCAGTCGTTGAGTAGCAGCAGGAGGAGCGCTGAGATGACGCGGTCAAAGCCTCCTAAGAGTACTGTGAAACTGTTATCTCTTGGGCCCAATTGCTTGTCCTCTGACGTGGCTATTGCCGCTGAGGTCAACATTGCGCGCAAAAGGCTGGTGACCGGCCTCAAGGCTGCGAGGGTTGTTACTGGCCAAGGTCGCTGGGGCATTTGGCGAGATGAAGCGATGTGGACTTACAAATGGACACAGTCGCTCGGTCAGGGGCCATTTCTATACAATCTACTCACCGGCTTCCTCGCCACTCATACAGATTGGCTACAGGCACTCTGCCCTCCATCGTATCGCCGACGATTCCAACATCGGAAAGCCGGGATGGAGGAGGATCTTTTACTTCCTGCTCGAACGATCGTTGTCGCTGAGGACAAGATGGCAGCACGCCGCCTTGTCTTCCTCCTCTCAGCCTTTTTGCCTGCAAATCAGCAGCCTCCGGCGAACCGTGCTCACCGATCGAGCACTTCCATGTCGACAGGTGGATTTTCCAACTCATCGCCCACCTTTGTGATACCCGTCCTAAGAGAGGAGTCCCTTCGACGCAAAATAAACAAACGAGCAGGTGCTCGTCGAGCTTCTCATTCGCGAACAGGGAGCCAAAGTACCAAATCCTCCACTGTACCTTCTCAGTTAGCCCACCTGAGCATGGACGGTCGCCATGAACGAAGGGCTTCGGATGCGGCCTCAATCCGTACTACGAGCATTGCCATGCCCGGAAACGACTTGGTTAGTAGAAAGAGCAGTGCTGCTACGACAGCTACCATTATGCCCGAGGCAACGATACCTCATTTTGCCACTGCACAACGAGCCGAGTATAGCAGATCACCGCGACCGGATAGTAGCGGTAGCATGGCCACTGACGACCTAAAACGTTCTCTCCAGAGGCGGGAAAGTAGTGGGCACGCCAGTACTATAAGTACTGACTCTAGAGCCCCGAGTTCGCGATGGGGGAGCGTTATTAGTGGCTTATGGAGCCAACGGCGCCAGGAGACTACGAGTATGGGCTCTCTTAGCCAGTTCAGTGAACCGAGATCTCCAATCAAAGCGAGACCCGACAGGAGGGATAAACTTTCACAGATGGCTGAAGAGGCAGCCAGGTTCGAAAACTCCGCTGCCGTCGACTTTGAACCCCAAGAGCCCTCCCATATCCCCACTGCCGATCAACAGCGCAGGGGCAGTGCTCGCGACGACCGAATCTCGTTCAGTCAGGCCGACCGCAAGGCCATATATGAGTCCCCCGTCAAGACATCAGTCAACGAAGATGACGGTGTCATTGATGTTGATTTCCCATTTCCCGATTATATTGCCTCCTTTGAGTCGGCTATCAGCTCGCCCTCAAGTAGCGGCTATCTCTCTACACCTGGCGTAGCTGGCGGGCTCGATTCGTTTGAACAATCTTCCAGGACCCTTTCCGAGGGGGATTTACTATTGAATGCCGTTGGCTGGCTCAGTCGTTTCCACCCAGACTTCGCCTTGCAAGCAATTCCTCCACAAGATGATCTCTTGGACCAAGTGAAGGCTACTCTTCGGGCTGAACCAACACCTGGGTTTTCTAGTACCACTCCGCATACAAATTGGAACGAGCGATGGGTTGATGTTAGCAGCGCAGTCATCGCTGACACCACGACGAACACTGTACGCCGTATTCACTACCGGCGGTTGGTAAAGCCACGAATTACAGAAAAGATGAGAGGTGGGCCGCCACATCTTCCTGGTTCTTCTGCTGCCGGCTCTCAGGCATTTTCATTACCGCTCGAGACTCAATTAGACGAAGAGTTCATTGAAGAGATGATTTCGAAGCCGGAGCCAAAGCTGGTCGAAGCCATTGACAAGGTCATAAGTCAAGGTTTGGATCTGCTGGCTAAAGAGGGAGCCGCAGCTTCCTTTATTCTACCAGATGACATTCATGGTGGTAGTGATAGCGACAACACAATCCCAGCTGCAATTGACGCTTCGGGTCAGCATACAAGACCGTCTATTGACATGCCTCGCGTTCAGTGCAAAACGATTGTGCTATCCGCACTAGAAGAGGTTATACGAGATGTCGTTAGCCACCAAGATATACCGAGCAATGATGGCAGACCTAGAGATAGCAAAGTTCGCCAGAATGCTCTTCGTGGAGCCGTACGTGAATGGGTGGCAAGTCTTGATGCAATCGAGTGATCCGAGAACTTGCCCACGGCGGAATAACTGTCTTTTCCTGACCCGACGGCGGGTGTTGGGCCTGGACATCGGCTCCATCCCTACAAACTAACCCATATTTCCCTTTCATTTTTTTCTTGCAAGAGATGTCGGAGTTTTGTTTTTGAGTCGTTTCTTGTATTGTCAGCGGGACCTGACCGATACCCCTGGGCGTGCGCTTTTTTTTTCTTTTTTTTTTTCTTCATTTATCCCTAGATGCGTTTATCTATGAGCCGATTCTGCTAAATTTGGCACGAGGTTTTGCTCCCTTCTTTTTCTTCCACGGACCTACGGCGTGCGATGTGAATTTGAAGTAGCTTGTTCTGAATTCCCTGGAATATAGAAGACCAAGCGAGCTGGACACACCTTGTGCATTGTATTACCTCGGGATTTACTCTCGATTTTTCGGTTTACTTTCTGTGGTATCTATGACATGACTCCAGATTTGATTGAGGGGTTGGAGGAGAGTCTGTTGATATGGTATTTTAATTAATGAAGCAACGATCATGATAACTACCTCTAATGTGTCTTGGTAAATTGCTAGCTTAAAATTTCTTCTTAGATGGGCGAGCATTCTTTGCTTTCCTCCGGTCTTTCTCGTCTCTGGCCTTCCTGATATCTGTGATTCCTTTGATCTCCTTCTTGCTTCCGTCACCGTCTCTAAACCTGCCGATGCGCTTCTCCCGTGCCTCGTCGACCCGCTTCTTCCGTACTCTGAAGTCATCACGGTACTTGTCTGCCTCCTTGGGAGCCCTCTCCTGCTTATGCTTGTACCGCACACCAGAGGGCAGCTGGTTCGAAGCACCGGGGCGCTCGAACTCGCCGACGCGGGGCATCTTGCCGATCCGCTGGGCGCGTCTCCACCTGTCGAAGCGGCCGCTCTGGAAGCTCGCCGCGATCTTGACGCCGCTCTCGCCCGTCACCATCTTGGCGCCCTTGGAGCCGTCCTCGTCGTTGTCGCGGGAGACGTACTTCCTCGACTTGGAGTCCCAGCGCATCTTGGACCGCGTGGGGACGCCGAACGACTTGGCCGTCTCGTCGTTGGTGAAGTCCATGGTGGCGTCGCGGGCGGCCTCGACGAAGCTGGAGCCCGCGCCGCCAGAGTGGACGCCGTAGCCGCGCTCCTCGGCGGAGTTGATGGTGCGGGGTGTGTAGGACATGAAGACTTCCGAATCTCGCCAATCTGTCTTGCCCTTGTTCGAGGCGCTGGTGTTCGAAACGGTCACCTCAAGTCCGTCGTCGTCGTCATCATCGTCATCGAAGGCCCCGGCACCCGCTTCTTCCATCTCCTCATCCGAGTCCTCTTCGTGCTGCATAGCTGGAACCCCTTCAAACTCCTCCTCATCGTCATCCTCCTCGTCTTCGTCCGCCTTGACCCTGTTCTTCGGCACAATCTTTTGCCGTATGTTCCTCATCACCTCTGCGGCGCGGCTCTTCCCCTTATCGCCGTGGTTGGCTTCGAAAATGGTCTCATTCGGCCTGTAGCCGCTGATCACCGCCAGCATGTTTGCGCGTGCCTGCTCGCTCCCGTCGGCGTCTTGGTCGCCAAACACCGGGTGGAGCTGCATCCAGCCGTTGGACTTTACCATCTCGCGCGCCCGCTTCACGCTCTGGCTCGCCGCCGAGTTCCTCGTCTTCATGTAGAGCTTCTCGGCCTTGCCCGCGACTTGGCGGAGGGCGTTGATGTCCTCGACATCTTTGAGGATCTTGTTCAGCCACTCGACATTGACCTCGACATTGTCTCGCTTCAGCGCGCCGACCACGACATCTTCGGTGAAAGAAGGCGTGGGTTCCTCCTGGCCAACGACTAGTCTCTTGCCAAGGAAAAGCTGGAGATCAATGAGGTAGGGGGCATCGAGGTCTCTCACAAGACTGTAACTCCATCCCTGTCGACCGGCACGGGCTGTACGACCGACTCGATGGACGAAAATTTTGGGCTGGGTTGGGAAATCGTAGTTGATGACGTTGGCGAGCACTGGGATATCGACACCTCGAGCGGCGACATCAGTGACAACGAGGATGTTTGTCTTGCCGTTGCGGAAATCCTCGATTTGCATTCGACGGGCTGTCTGATCTAGGGAACCATACACGTGGGATACGGCGAATCCTGATTCCCGAAGTAGAGTGGCAATATACTCTACGTGATGTTTCGTAGCCGTGAAGACGATTGTCGATTGCTCCGTTGGCTTCTCAGGCACTCGCTTCCGCTTCTTGGAACCCTTTTCATCGGTACCAGCCGCCGCGGCTGGGGGACCCAGTGGCATTTTGATGATGTCGTAGAGGATGTGCAGGAGGCACCCTTCCTTCTCGGCCCCTTTGACTGAAAAGAATGCGCTCTCCAGATCTGGGGAGATCTTTGTCTCTGCATCCAGTCTGATGAGGCTCGGATCCTGAAGACCGGCACGGGCGAATTCCACCAAAGAGGCCGGCAAAGTTGCGGAGAATAGCAGTGTTTGTCTGGATGGAGGCAGAGCGTGGAGGATTTCGGTCAATTGGGCAGCAAAACCCATTTCGAAGAGTCGATCAGCTTCGTCGAAAACCACATACTGGATGGAGGAGAGATCGAGCGCCATTTCGACTTTCAGATGAAGGAATCGACCGGGGGTTGCAATCACAATGTCGGGGTTCGCCGTCATGAAACCAAACTGCTCCTCCAGACTGTCACCACCAACCAGCAACACGCACTTGAGATCAGTTCCTCGGCTGAATTCCTTGACGACCTTGAGCGTTTGGATGGCCAGCTCGCGGGAGGGGGACATGATGAGGGCTCGAGCGCCTATCTTGGCACTGTGCGCTCGCAGCCTCTCGATCATCGGGATCACGAATGCTGCCGTCTTTCCGGAACCTGTTCGAGCCATGCCGACCACATCTCGCCTGTCGAGAACAAGAGGGATCGTTTTCCGCTGAATCGGGGTCGGGACCGAGAATCCCTTTCGTGTGATGGCTTTGAGAAGGTTCGCGTTCAGGCCTGAGGGAGGAAAAATGTTAGCGACAAGGAGAGAGCTGGATTTCGAGAATCGACGACGCACCCATTGCCTGGAAGCCTCCGCCCTTCTTCACCGTTCTTCCTTTCAAGTTAGATGCTTTGCGGTAAGAGGCAGCTTGCTGCAGCGCAATAAAGGCTTCGTCTCCATCGGAATCATCCCCCGCCGGGCCATTGATCAGGTTATCAAAGTCGACATCTTGATTCGCAGGGACGGTCTGTTCACCATCGTCGCCGGGGTAGAGGGAGCCTAGGATATCAATCTCCCCTTCTGATGGAGTGGGAGATGCTCCGCGGTGAGGCATGGTCGGTGCTAGGAACAGCGGTGGCTGTTCTGGCGTGAGTGGTGGGAGTGGCTATTGTCGAAATCAACCCAACTACCCGTGTTAACATTAGACTATGGGAATTAATCACATTGAGACTCTCACCTCTGGTCATGGATATTTTTTTTTTTCGGACTGGTCTTATCTTATCGTCGCGGGGCAGGTGGGGCGGTCCGGGGTCCAGCAGAAGCTTGCTTTAGGGAGCCGGACAGGACATGCGACCAGTCTCAAGCCGAATTCAATCTTATGGGCGACTGCACATTCCATTGTTCTTCTCTCAACCAGTCCACCTGTTTTGCGACTGCGCATCGATCTTCCCGAGGTGTATTGACCTGGTAAAACAACTGGAATTGACAGTTCAGTTCCACTATGGCTACCGAAAATGCCAAGGAAGACCGAGACGCTCTTGATGCGCTCGAGCTGGAGGCCAAGGAGTTTGATAAGGCAAGCTGCGAAGTCATCTCTTGTCCGATCTCTGCTAACCAATGGAACAGGATGCCGAAATAGATAGAATTTTGAATGCATTTCGCTTAGATGCGTAAGTCGCTCCCATATTCTCCTCACCTTCCCCTTCGCGGCGCATGCGCCTCGTCATCGCTTCTCTAACCGCCCCATAGGTATGCTGTGCTAGATCTCCAGCCTGGTATCACCGAAAGCGATATCAAGGCCACCTACCGAAAGAAATCCCTACTCATCCATCCGGATAAAACAAAGAACCCCCTAGCCCCCGATGCGTTCGACCGGTTGAAGAAGGCTCAGACGGAGCTCATGGACGAGAAGCACCGCGAGCGCCTGGACGAGGCCATCGCCGACGCGCGCATGCTGCTCATCCGCGAGAATAAGTGGACGGTCGACAGCGAGGAGCTCAAGACGGACGATTTTGCCAAGAAGTGGCGCCTCAAGTCCCGCGAGGTCCTCATCGACAACGAGCATCGCCGCCGCCGCCAGATGAAGGCGCAGCTTCAGGAGGAGGGCCGAGAGCAGCGCCGGCAGGACCAGGAGCTGGAGGAGAGGAAGCGGAAGAGGCAGCACGAGCAGGACTGGGAAGCGACAAGAGACGAGCGCATCAGCAGCTGGCGTACGTTTCAAAAGGGCAAGTCTGGCGATGGCTCGGAGAAGAAGAAAAAGAAGAAACTCAAGCCAATTGGTTGAGCGAGGCGGTATGATCAGGTCATGGCATTTTTATTTCGGAGTTATGGCGATTTACTGGTTGGAATTTGGGTGAAGCAGCTTTAGTATTTCCTTTGCTGCTTGCCTCTGCTCTTGTTCAAGCATACGTGTACCTTGGTAGATAGAGCATGGCAATGTGTGAGAAGCGATAGGCCGCTCAGACAGCGATGAGATCAACCCCCGGAAGGGTGACACGACAATAGACATGTTATGCACTATATCATATGACTCTTTGATTTGGTTGACTCTCATTGCCCGTAAGAATAGTCTCACTTCTAGTAGTTATATCAATCCCTGTCTTAGCCATGCTACGTCACTGGTCTTTTGTTGTCCGCCTTCTCATGGATTGCCATCGAATTATTAGAGTGCAGGGCTTACGAGTTGGCAAGGTGAAAGGCTTGAGGTACGATCTGAGTTTTGGAAGATTTGGCAGGAGGAGAGTGGCCTGTATTGTACTTTTACATCGGTTCTCCCGCTATCTATAATACAGTGCCTAAATAGCTTAATAAATATATGTATACAAGTTGAGGTGCGCTTGGCTTCGCCACCGACGCCAGAAATAGAATATTCAACCCTTTTTACAAACACCGGCAAATGCATCCTCTCCGCCCAAGTCTATACGTCTGGTTTCTCCTCGCTCAATAGTGTATATATTTTTTTGTTTGTTTGAAAGGGTTAGCTGGAACCCGGCTTCTTGCTGTCATTGCTGTCATCAGTCTTCTTCGCCTTGGTGTCATCAGAGCTGGTGCTGGATCCCTGTCCTTCCTCTCCATTCTGCTGGTGTGCTGGGTGGTTGGTGATTGTGTGCCACATGGATTTGAGGAAACCTTCGTCCTTATGAGCATCTGCCGAAGTTGAGTTGCTAGAGGAATCAGTTAGGTTGGGGGAACGTCTGACGTGAGACTCTAGGCAAGAGTCTTACCTCGAGGATGAGACGTTCATGACTCGCTTGGCCGTCTTATCACCCATCTCGTCCGCTAGCATCTCTACTATCGTTCGCTGGTTCGCGCTCAGGTATTTTGGCATGTTCACCTTGAACTCAACCCTCAGGTCACCAGAACCTCCCCTCCGAGCACCGAGTCGCTTCATGCCCATCCCAGCAAGGGTCATCTTGTCTCCAGTGTTGGTTCCCGTTGCAACCTTGACGTTGACTTCTCCATCAAGTGTTGGCACGGCCACTTGACCACCCAGAAGAGCCGTGGTAAGGGGGATGGTAGCTGTGTAGAGGATGTTGGATCCCTCTCTTCGGAACTTGGGATCTTTGGCAACTCGGACGAAGACATATAAATCTCCCCGCTGGGTCCTTACGTGAGGATCAGCGGTTTTTCCTGTTACGGGAGCATCACCTGCTCCGTCAACACGCAGCCGCATCCCGTCTTCGATACCGGCGGGGATGTCAACAGTGATTGTTTTGCGTTCTCGGACTACTCCATGGCCAGCGCAACTTCGGCACTCCGAGCCTCTGGGAATGGTTGTGCCTGTTCCCTCGCAAGTTCCACAAGTTGATGCCATTTGGAACCCGCCTTGCATGAAATGCACTCGGGTACCAGTGCCGTTACAGGACTTGCAAGGAGATCGCTGGGTTCCAGCCTTCAGGCCGCTTCCGTCGCAAGTACCGCAAGGAACCTGAGGCGTCAGGTTGATAGTCTTGCTCGTTCCCTTGGCGGCCTCCATGAAGGTAATGCTTGCTTGAACCTCCACATTGTCACCGACCAGAATTTCCTGCTGGAAAGGGCCCGAACGGCCTCCCCGTCGCCCTCCGAAGGGTCCGCCTTGTTGACCGGTAAAGGCTGAGAAGATATCGTCGAAGTTGAAGCCTCCTCCGAAACCACCCTGAGCACCGCCGAAACCGGAGAAGGGGCCTCCAGCTCCGCCGAAGGGATCACCGCCTGGTGCACCGGCTCCGCTTGGATCGAAGCCGGCGGCGCCGAAGGTATCGTACTGCTCCTTCTTCTTGGGGTCGGACAGAATCTCGTATGCGGACTGGATGTCGCCAAACTTCTCCTTCGCAGAGTCGTCCTTGTTCGTGTCCGGATGATACTTCTTTGCCAAGCCATAGTATGCCTTCTTGATCTCGGCGGCCGAGGCACTCTTGCTGACACCTAGAGCTTGGTACGGGTCTTTCTGACTGAGGACGTTGGTGGTATGGAAGGCCTGAACGGGACGAGAGCTGTCAGCCATTATGTTACCAATCGCATTCCTATCGTGCGGCAACTTACTCGCTTAAATGAGGGGGCTTTTGGACTCGACGCCGGGCAAGGGCCAGGCCGCTTTGAAGCTTTGATGGAGAAGCTGGCCGTGTGAAGCTTTGCGCTGCTCCGTCCGCAGTCTCGGAGCTTCGTCTGTCTGCCCAGCTGGCGGCGGGAGATGGCACGGGCGGGCGCCGCAGCCTTGGTGAAGAAAGTCGCATTCATCGTGGGTTCCAATGATTCCTCTGGCTCCTTGAGGAAACCGAGAGCGTCTAATTAAATAGCCAATCTGGCCTCGATGGTTTTAGTCCAGTCACTTCTCCAGAAATTCTTTGAGGTTCGACAGCCTATCCCGAAATTTTCGGTGGATGCCTCAGGCTGCCATGCCGTCATAAGCCGAACCTACCCAGTAAGATCACCACACCCGATAGGACGAAGATAATCACATATCCGAACCGCCTCACTGGGGCGGCGGGAACCAGGGGCAAGCTTGTTGCTCTGCAGTTGTTAGGAGAGTGGCATTTCCTGGAGATTGAACTGGTTTGCAAGTTTGCAACGTATATTCGATTCCTCTTTGGTTTCTTCTCTTTTGTCTTTTTCGTTATGGATCAAAAATCATGCCTTACGACCCCAGCCTTTTGATTATTGACTTTTTCGACTAAGCACCGGGGTGGACCAAACATGGGATGCAAATATGTTTATTCTCCAAGGAGGAGGCACTGCGTCCGGGCAACGCGCAACAGACGAAATATATACCGAGATGCTATGTTCGTGCAACGACCTTGCGTATCTATTAACTGACCCGGTTGACCCTGAAAGAAACGAAAAAAAATAAAAAATGACACAATGGAGAGAATAAGCTGCTCCAACCACCGGTAACGCCTGACGCTCTCAACAATGCATAGTCGAAATCAAAATATGGATGGCCGCTGCTCTAATCCTCCGTAATGATGCTGTGATTGGCGGAGCCGCGCAGCTTGGATGCGTTTTCGCTCCTTACTTTGTAAACCAGGTCGACGATGACATCGTTCTCCTGGATGCCCAGGCCATTGAAGTGCTTCCGCACAGCCATGGCGAGCTGCTCTCGGTTCTGTCGTATCTTTTTTCGCCGTGCCATGGTCGGGGAGTATATGCCGATGCTGCCTGGTCGCACGAATATCGTTTGGTGGAAGGTGCTGGTGAAGGAGCCAGGCGTGTTGAGCTGGTGTTCGCGACGGTATGCGTGGAGGGCGTCTCGGTCGAATCCAGACCATTGAAGCTAAGTGAGCCTGTTAGCGATGGAGGGAAAAGAGCAGGCGATGCGTGAGAGCATGAGGAGGAGGGGTAGGGAGGAACGAGGAGTGGTCACGTACACTAGGAGCAATGGGCTCAGCTGGTGGCAGCTCGGGGATGACAGGAGCAGTGGCGTTGACCGTTTTCTGGTGATTGGAGCCACCTTGCTGGCTGGTGACCCGGCGCATTTTGGTAGAGGAGTGATTCGATCCGTTCTTTTCTTTGGCATTGGGAGTCTCAGATTTGGAGTCGTCGTGATTGCGGGAGGACTTGGCGGGAGCCATGGCGAACGATGGATGTCGGCTGGCGATCAGCAGCGTTGCGATAAAGTCGGCTAGTCGAGTGCGGCAGTGAGAACCAAAAAGCGTAGAAAGTAGACGGAGCCGGATTGCATGTTACGAGGGATTCTTGTGGCAGTCTGCAGGTATGTCCGGTCGAATGGGCAGTGTTGGGGAGAGAGCCGCCGTGAGAGCATGGGACAAAGGAAGCGAACGACCGGAGGTGGTTCGGCGTTCGATCAGGCGCACAAAATTGGCACGCGCGCAATAATTAATTGGGAGGAGCGCGACGTCACACTCTAAAACGGCGGGGTACCTCCCTCTGGCAGGCAAACACCCACTAAAGCGAGGTACCTGCAACGTCTGCCGTTGAGCTAGCCGACCTGATTGGTGCGTCTCAGTTCGGCTTCTCCAGTGCCTGCATGGCCATGCAACTAAGGGACCTTACTACGGCTTCAGTGGCACTCATTCTTATTCCCTGCCTTAGGTGGTTGGAAATGGGCCCCTAACTTTTCGACTGACTTTGAAGAAAGAAGAAGCGAGAAGAGTATCAAGTATAGTCACCAGGGAAAAAGGAGAAAAGAAACAAAATACACGGGCACTTGGGAGCATGTATTTTACCTGGGAGAGACAGGGTTGTTCGTTGAACGAGTCAGGTACCACTTTCCAGCAGCAAGCACTTACCGTTTCCGAAGTATCATTCACCCGCAGATATCCTACGATGCTATGTCGAAGGGCACTCTGCGTTGCAGATATTCTGCTCTTCCTGGCAAACATCCTCCCATTCCACTACCTCTGAACGCACTAGAGACTCTGAAACGCATTGACGGATCGAGTTATTTCCATCGAGGTAAATCGAGGTAGATTGTCAAGACGTGTCTGCCATGGAGCATTTTTGGGAACTATCGACGCAACGCCGTGTTTCTGGCCATTCTTGAGTGTGCGTAGTGAATTTAGCTTGAAAATACCTTACGCATCACTGTAGCAACAAGAATAATAAAGAGTATTGTTCAGGATTGCTTAGACCTCCAAGCAAAGTCCCAGCTGCGTTCGTTATCGGAGAAGGCCGTGGCCTTAAGGCATGAATCGAGATCTCTTGCGAGCTGTCAGAAGCGAATAGCTTAGGTTTGCTTGGCTCGAGGATCTGGACATGGCTAAGCTAACTTCTCATCTAGGTAGCTTTGAGAAGGTCCTTCCTTGGTAGGTAATCCGAACTATCATGGGTTCCTCAAGATATTCTTCGTCATCGTGATACTGTGTTGGATTCGGTGGTCTACAATGATATCGGCGACTGCATTGACGTTGATAGGTGATGGCGAGGTTGTAAGGACACATTAAGATCTTGTAATGAGAACATGGACCTTAGGACGGACTATGTCTGTTTATTATACGCCCGACTTACGTATTCATAATTTGGGGGAATGGGGGTTCCCGCCTCCCATTGCCCGTAGCCGCGCTAACCCCCACGCCTTTGATCTACTGAAGACTTGGCGAGCTTGCAGCTTAGAGTAGGACCTGATCTTTCATGACGATTTCCCATGTGCAGCTCAAAATAGGACGGATACCTAGACATGGGACCGCGCATCTGTTGTACAGCCTTACGCCCAGCCTGCAATTGTGCCTCCATCGCAAGAGCCCAGACATGGTGGGTGAGATGGAATGTCTCGCCCAGCCTGCAATCCCAGTACGGTCACTAGACCGTACATGACACAGGCCTACCCCAACTAACCTGGTTGGACTTTGGATTTCCCAGAGCACTAATAGCCTCTTTTCTTCTTCCGTCGACCTGCAGTCGCTAGACCACACATGACTGGTGTGGCTGTAAGGACAGCCAGTTATAGCCAGCCAAGGGAGCCGCGACGCAGACCCCGATCGTAATTAAAGAGCCCGCGGAGATTGTCCATCCCAGAATGTTGCAGCACCAAAGCTGCAGGAAACTCTTCAGCCAAAGGCCCAGAACCTCGGGGTCTGCATCTCTTTCTCCCCGTGGCAGCATCGAGCAGCGCTCCCTGGAATCGTCGTCCGCCGAGTGAAGCTGCCCACCTCCTGTATGTGGTTGGGACGACTTGCCCATCCGTACCAGACATGGCTGGTGGGTGGTCTGAGGGATGGAGGCTGCAAGCAAGGATACGTGAAACCGGGTTCTTATGAATACCACCTACACCGAGGGCAGGGTCGTATTGCTTGGCAGCGAAACGCTTGATCAGAGCTAGCTTCTCAGCCTGCTAGATGCCATAGAACCATACATCGAAGCCGCGGAGCGAGAAAATTCTTCCTCTCGGCAGCGGCCGCCTCCGTCTCGCCTCCTCCCATTTAGCATCCAGCCGCATTCTGGAGGTAATGTGCCGTAGCGCACGTTGGCGCCCTTGGATAGGCTGGACAGGTTTCCATGTTACACAAAGCTCTCCGCATAAGGGAGGCGGCATGTACGCCTACGAGACAGCTAAGGCACGGTACCTTGAGGGTGGCAGCACATCTGGCCCCCAAGTACCGGTACATCAATGAGGTTCAGGGCAAGATGCGCCCCTAAAAGGGTCTTCGGTAGGAACGCACCTCGTCGTGAGGGAATTCGACTTCGTTCAGCCGCCCTTACACTCCCTCTCATATTAACTCAAACTATTGCAACATCATGCGTCCGTTCCATCTCCGACTCGCTGGCAACGAGTTGAGATGCATGACTGCTATCATATTATGGTGTGTACTACGTACTACACGCACTTGCTCTAGGTGTGCCGCGTGCAGGGTGTCGCCTGTCTACAATATGCATGATGAGCATGCAGTCACATCCGGATTTCGTAGTCCACCCTGCGGCGGAGAGCCGTCTACAGATCGCTCTGCTTTCATTAGGCCAGCACCGATTGGGAGTTGTCAAATGGTAATGTCATCGACGAGAAAGGAGGGGCAGAGCATCGCTAGCCGCATCGTAGAGTGATATGGATATGATCATGTCTGGCCCGGCTCGATTAGGTCGATTCTAGGGACCTTCCGCTCAGAAATCCCGTGGTGATTCGTGCTCTATCCTCCTTTAGGGAACGGTGAGGCCTGTGATGGGGTGTGATGGTGCCCGGCCCCGATATGACGGGTGGATATTGCATGGACTGCTGCAATGTATTGCAAGGGATAGAACAGGGTTCTCCAAAGTAATATCTTCTCCATTGGCGGCACCCGATATTACCTCTTGTGTATGCACTGACAAGCAAGCAAGTTTGAATCATCATTGCCGGCTAGTAACGTTTTGGAGGAGTGAACTGGGGGAGGGAAGACGTCAGGGGGGTCTGAGCTATGTGATGTGTAATATTGCAGGCGACCAACGCACACCCACGTTGCCCTCCATCCGGTATCGCCTTGTGCAACCTCACGAATTCTGATACTTGCCATTAACCAACCAGTAGGTGATAAGGCCATCCAGAAACCTCCATGACCCCCACTGAAGCCATCTACCTGGATGCATCCCACTCCTTCCCCAGGATTTCCGCAAGACAACTCGACAGAATGAGTACTGATGGATGCAAGGGATTCCCACGACCCATGCGATCTATGTATGTATATGAGATTGGTCCCCAGACGGGGAAGCACAGGATGAGCCACGCTGGAAACAGATGAACTGGTTGGGCACATGCTGAGTGGGTAAGGTGGCCATATAGATGCAACCCTTAATAAAGCATGTAGTCATGTAAGAACACCCCGCTGGGTGGCAGTCTGGCGCCATGAGCTTGGCAGAAGGCATGTCATCTCTGGCTGTACTCAGGGCCAAGCCGGGAGGTATGCTTCTCTTCGACGCGTTGCACCCTTTCAAGACATAATGCCTGTCCATCCCAATAATACGAAACTGCAAGTAGATGCTCTTGGTATCATCTCCACTCTTGACAGCCGCATGGCTCATACCTCAAACCAACATAATACTCGGCTCTCGTAGTGGATGGTCTCGATGAGCGGATGCCACGGAGTGTGAAGAGGGAGGGCCTCTCACACATGCTAAAGAAAGTGACTGCTAGGCTGTGAACATGTCGCTGATCAGGCGTTTTCTCCTAAAAACCTCGGATGACCTTTTTAGTCGACTGGTGATAATATTAGTAGAAGAAAATCAGTTGATGACCAACACCGTGGTGTCATGTTCTGCTCATCACTCCAGCACTGCACTACTCCGTCCTCCCAGCGATAGCGGACAGGGATATCAACCTTTCTTTTTCCTGAGCTGGTCGCTAGTTGAGACATGCGTGTAATCCCAGCCATGTGACTCGATCGAAAAAAATGTAGCCCGCATTAGCCTCAACTTCGAGAAAAATGCTCAAGCAAGCTGACGGAATGCCCTGTCTCTGGCCAGCCGAGAAGAGAAAGAGCTATCAGAAATCGGACGGGTCCCAGACCAGGGACATGTGTGCCTATCACTTAGGTCTTACGATAATCCACGATCTGGCTGCCTGGCTGCGGTTAGTGGATGTCGGGCCTGCGAGCCTGCCAACGGCGAGCCGAGCAAACTCAATTCACAATAGCCTTTGGCTCTGCAGTCAGAACGCCATGCCTCCAAGCGGACGGCTGCATGTAAGTGTGTGCCTAGAAAAGAACCATTTCAGCTCGGCTGCCTTGCCCAACTGAGGGTGACTGGGCTGGTGGGCAGAGATGTACTAAGAAGCCGTGCAAGCATCGGCATCATACCCAGCAGTAGCCGATACCTTATTTGCACCATTATTTCGTCGGCAGCCCATGTACAGGTTCAGAGGCCCACATCCCGCCCCCAGGTCGGTCCCCTATTGATGGGCGGAGAAACTGTGTGCAGCATTCACGCAAGTACATGTACCTCATCCGAGGGCCCCAGCCCACTGCAAGACTCCCCAAATGTACCCGCTACCAGCGTCTCTCCTCAGCGACGGGATGGCGGACTCTCGCTCTGTGCGTGGCGTTTTAGCGGCGAAATGCCCGCTAGCGCCTACTGCCCCCGGTGTCCCCGCCCTCTCCAGGTCCACTGGAGATTAGCATCATCCCCACTCGTCTGCTTCCACTGGGGAGACTGGTATTAGTGCGCGGCGCTGTTCAGGCGAACCAAACGGTGTTCTCTCCCCCCCCCAAACGGCTCCCTAGCAGAAAGTACGTGCAGACCACTGCTGGAAGGAAACCAGGATCTGTTACATTTTCCCGCAACCTGCCTGGACATGGGAACGAAAAACCTGGAGGGTTTCGGCTTCGGTTCCATTAACATATAGCATCACCCTCCATTTTCGCCCCTCTTCCTCCCTCGTCCTTTCAGGAACATCGTCGCCGCCGCTTGATGAACTATTGCTGAGGAGCTCTGGGCTGCGAGCGCGCCGAGCCCCTACACCACTCCTCTGTCCTGCGCTTTGCCTCGCGACAACCGTGACAACCACGTCTCGGTGGTTGAGCTGTGCCTCTCCGAGAGTTAGCTCTCTTGTTTGATGCGCCATGGTTGATTGGCCGCTCTCCATTTGAGCTGGAGGGATTGAACATTACCAGCCGGGCCCGAGATTCACTGGCGACTACCGTTCCTCGGCTGGAAGAATCTTCCAAAACTGTTGCGCCCAGCTTGATTGCGCCCAGCCGGCTCGCCCTCTCATCGGACCATATTTGAAGGGCCCTGAGCAACGCTGCGTCTCCCGCCTCAACGACCGCGTCGTCTCGGTGTAGCTGGTTCATCAAGCCAGTCTTTTGGCCCTCATTTATCTTTCTCCTTTTTTTCCCCCTTCCTGATACTATTTTTTAATCTCGTCCTCTTATCGTCGCCAGCATGGTTATGGTCACTACCCAATTTCGTGATACCAAGCTACAACTGCCCCTCTCCCCGGCAAGCACGACAATATTAGGACCCCCTCACGATTTCCCTGTAGGCTCGCCGGTGGCCATGATGGACGCCTCCATGAGCTTAGGTAGCCACACCATGGAGAGTGTCGACATTAAGCATGAGGACAGCATGGATGGCCAGCCCGAGGGACGGAACGGCGTCTCTCCTAACTCAGATGAACCCGCTCGGAAAAGGAGACGGAGCCGTAAAGGACTCGACAAGAGATTTGAATGCGCAACCCCGGGATGCGGGAAGAGCTATTCCCGTGCCGAACATCTGTAGGGCTTGATTCTTTCCTGTCAGAAATACCCCCCAAGGCCCGAGATACTGACAAGAGGGGCAGATATCGTCACCAGCTCAACCATAGCTCCAAGCAGATTTTCGAGTGCCAGTATCCAAACTGCGGGCGCACCTTCGTCCGCAGTGATTTGCTCAAGCGACACATGGATCGACACATGGCAAAGGGCTCTCAGCTTAGTCGGCGTGACTCAGTTATCAGCCATGTATCTCAGGCGGCAGCAGCAACGGGGTCGACGTCTCCCGACACTAACCGAGTGGCGCCCGTACTGCCAAGGGCAGCGTCGGTAACTGATTACCTCCCATCTCATGAGGTATCTGACGGCTCTCCAACCACACCGCACCCGCCGTTTGGTTTTGAGTCGCATCACAATGGCGTGTCCGGTCATGATATGGATTCCTATGGTGATCATTCGGGGTATCAAAATATGCACCAACAACACGCCCCTCACTCGCCCATCGTAACACCTCATGGCCCAGTCCAATCACAAGTCTCGCTGTATCCGATAACCTCGCCTGCGCCCCAATATGATCGGTATGATGAGCAATTGGACTCATCACAGTTCGTCCCCCAGCAAGCGGTGATACCCTTTACCCTCCCCCCATCTCAGTTTGTCAATGTACCTCAGACCGAAGATGGACATGGCACATACTCATCGAATCTTGACTATTCGGAACATCCGCCTACGGACGAGATGATGATGTTAGGGAACATGGCGCTGCAATCAATGCCCATGTTTGGGACGGATGGTGAGATTGCTAAATCACCCTACGCTGGCTTGCCGGAAGATTTCCTTTCCTTTCTTTTCAACAACTCCCCACCTGGCCGACAACCTGCGCTGAGCAAGGAGGAGGTACAAGCATATAACGAGTGAGTAATATTGTGTCGACCCAGAAGATTTTGACATGAACATAGAACCAGCCATTGCTGACTTTGAATAGAAACTATGCGAAGATACTCAACGTCCAATTCACCGCATTCAACAGGCCAGATCTCTCAGCCCTAGGTTACTCCCCAGCCCCCCAACAACTTATGGCTGTGAATACATTATTAGGGCAGGTCCCAGAGTCAACCATCTCAGATTCTAAATGCGAAGAGATTCAGAACCTCGTCAGAAGTACTTTCCGCTCCAAGCCAGGCGACCCCGATGACCGTCGCTTCGATGACTTGTTTGACGGTGGAGTAATTACGGACGACCACATGTTAAGTAAGAGGATGATGCAGCTATACATTGCAACATACTGGGCGCAGTTCAGTGACCAAATGCCAATCCTCCACCGGCCTACCTTCTCGCCAGATAACACAGAGAACCTTCTCCTCCTTTCGATGATGATAATCGGCGCCGCGTTGCTGGATAGAAATCACGGGGCCAAAATTGTTCGCGCAGGAGCCAAACTATCCAACTTCCTCGCGTGGCACCTGCGGTGGGCGATTTTTATGGCCGGCGACTTCCATCCGCCAGCCAACCTGTTCGTGTTTCAGGCAATGATTCTTCTTGAGCTATATGAGAAGATGTATTCAACGAGAGAGCTACATGAGCGTGCACATATTCACCACGCGACTATGATACAATTGATGCGCCGTGGTCGGTGTCTTATTGGGAAATCCGCATTAGACTCGCCGCCCAACCCGGTCGACAGCGCGAATGGCTCGCGCCAATCTTCAACGTGCGGGATGGCGCAGACGGCAGAGGAATGGTGGCACCAGTGGATTGTGAACGAGGCTACCAGAAGAACGGCCTTTGCTGCATTCATTATCGATTCAATTCATGCGACAATGTTTGGCCACTCAGGGGTCATGGTGGCTCATGAGATGAGACTGCCGCTTCCATGCGATGAATCACTATGGCGGGCCACCAGCAGTGCCGAGGTAGGAAAGCTGGAATCAAGCCTCATGGCTAGGGGAATCAAGCCCGTGTCCTTTCTGGATGGCTTGAAGCGCACGCTGACTCACCAGACAGTGCAGACAGACTCCTTTGGGCGGACTGTTCTCATGTCGGGTCTGCTGAGTGTCACCTGGCATATGCATCAAAGGGATCTCCAAATCAATATGCTGGGTGGAGGGGTTTCAACCTCATTGGGTGGACGCGACAAGTGGCGGGCTACACTTACGAGGGCCTACGATGGGTGGAAGAACAATTTTGATCAGTCCCTGGAAGAAATGGTCACGTCAATGGGTCCATACGAACCGGACGAAGCGACCCAGCATGAGATCAATGTGGCTTTCGAAAACCGAACGGTAATGCACCGGCTGGCTCACATTGCCATGCACGCAGACATTGTGGACTTGCAGATGTATGCGCGAGCAAAGAGGCTATTAGGCCGCTCCATTGGTCCACACGAATTCAACAGTGCTTCCCGGCGGATCAAGGACGCCTGGGCCCCGTCTGCGAGGGCACGCGATGCAATGTGGTATGCTCTGAAATTTCTGTGCTCAGTCTTGATCCCAGATGCTGTTGCGCCGACACACATCAGGACGTATCGCGCAACGAGGCCCTACAAGGCCAAGGACGATGTCTTGCTCAATCGTCCCTGGGTTCTCTATTTTGCTGCTCTCGTTGTTTGGTGCTACGGGTATGCTCTGGAAGGTCCATGTCCAGATGCCCCTTATCCAGCAGACGACAAGGAAATGATGCAGCAGATGCGGGACTATCTCATCAAATACGGCAGCATTAAGGACCCAAATGAGCTTCGCGAAATCACCGGTCTCAATCAGAACACGGCCGTATTGCTAGTTCTCAAGGACACTTTTGCAGAAACGCGCTGGGAGCTTCTTCACGAGGGCTCTAAATTATTGAGCAACTGTATCACTCTCAACTCGGGAACTGGTTTATAACGAACATTCCAGGATGAGTATTCCTTTTTGTTATTTTGATGGCTTGGCAGAATCAGTGGTTCTTGACGGAAGCGCTCTTACTTTTTATATTTTTGGCTTCTTATATATGGAGGGACGGGGTGAGGTGTTCTGGAAACGTGAAATGAGGCGGCTATGTTGATGTTGTTGACATGATTTATGAATGAGGAAGAAACCTGGAGTTTTTGGAAGTCGAAATGAGTGGTGTGTGGGAAGGCGGCCCTGGTGAGGAGATGGCTTACTCGAACACAACAATCTTGGTTGCCTATTGTTGGGATATAGAAACCGTTCTTGGTGGTCATTACTAAGGAGAAACTCGGAGGCATGATTTCAAGACGAGGAAGGTGTCAGCATGCATTAACGATCTTGGGGGTGGCATTTTTACTTCTTTGCATTCAGCGAGCGACCAGACGACAGGGCCGATATGATGGTTAAGAACTCAAAGCCATTGATTATCTTCCCTACTCATGATATACTATATTGCTAGCCAGGCGTGGACCCCGCCAAGGGTGTTTATATACAACTTTGTGATATTTAAGACTCTTCCTCTACCCAACTGGAAAATTATTCCTGATAGGCTGAACTGATGGAGTGTGTGTGAATCAATAGCCTCAGAATAACAAAACCATGACTAGACGATGCGAAGAAAGCTTGTTCTTCCCAAACAGCGAGCCTCTGTAAAATGGCGTTTCTTCTGGCCTTTATTAGTAAGACTGAATCTCTTCTTACATTCTTCATTTGGGCAGAGGAACGGGTCGTTGAAGCAGAGATTATGCCTTGTAGCACAATCGACAACGAAGAGCCCGACACGCTCAAATTTCATCTCGAAGTTCATTTGCAAACCAAAGTCCGGCTTGGGTCCAGCAGCCCTGCCCGGACCGAACAGGTCCAATCCGGCTTCGACAAGGATAAGGCAATAGTACGCCTGCAAGTTGGCGGAATATCCAGCCTTAAGAATAGGCAGGATGTAGACATGTTGAAGTTGAGAGAAGACAAATCGGTTCACTGGACGATGCGAATCTCGAATCACCTTGCAACCCGGACGCACCAACGTTCCGGGGGTAATTTTCGTGAGAGGACCTGTTATGGATACAGTGCCGGTGTAAGTCGAGAACGAACCAGGCGCCAATTTGGCATCTATCCCTTCCAGCTTCGCGCAGAGGGTCACGCTTTCGATGTTGTGGGCAGCATATCTCTGGTACGGATGCCAGAGCCGGTACCCAATTGGAGACTCCACGGACGCCCAGGACCATGAGGGGGCGCGGAGCTCAAAGGGGTCGTTATTCGATCTCGACAGGTACGGGCTGTCCGGGTCTGTATCACAGAACCATACTAGTGACCGGAGCACATCGCCTTGCCACATCCCCAAGAAACACGGTTCCTTGATCACGGTCTGGAAACGCTGGACCACGCCCTCTAAGGCGACAAGCCGATCTCTGTCGTAGGTGAAGTTTCGGTGACTGTACTTTTCAATGATTCGCCTCCATAGAAAGTACATGTCGCTGTCCAGAGCGACTTCCCGGCTGGCGTTTCCCGTGAGCAGCGGCGTCTTGAGTCGTCTCTCCTCCAAGTCTCGGAACTTGGGGCTAAAGTCGCCTCGCAACCCAAGGGGCCGGCAATCGGCAGCGTTGAGACTGCAGCAGTCCCAGAAGAAGCCATCTTTAGTCACCGAGAGGATCCTCCTCGATAGCAGCCTTTCCTGAAACGCCCATCCTCGCCTGTCGATTTCGCCTTCCGGCCTCGTGGGGAAGTTGCCGTTTGCCTCCAGCCAGTGGTAGAGAGCCTCTGGGCTTCTCCTGTCATACTCTGTCAATTTCCCCTGTAGGAACGGTCTCGAGGCAGCCCGGACCGCTTCCTCCAGGCGGCAGCTTCCATGGTAGGACCGGCACCCAGGTTCCAGATCCGGCTTATCGGGGCCATCCCCGTAGGCAAGTGTGAAGATGGAGTTCCCGTAGACAGAGGCTACTTTGGAGGCTTCAGCGCACCAGTCTTGGTCAGTGCCTTGCAGGATGCACTACAAATGTCAACTTGGACCATGGTGCTATTTCGATAAAAAAAGAGACGTCTTACCAGTGCGTCAATCCACACATATTTGATACCGAGCATGGCCGCCACCTTAAAAGTGTCCGCGTACAAAGGATGAAGGCGTGAAACCGGGTAGCCACTGTAAAACGCATCTCGCGTGTCCTCATTTAATTGCTGATTTGGGGATAGGCACATCGGCCACCTGTAGCTCACGGCGATGTATTGGAAGTTGGCGTGGTCCTCCGTGTCTATGATCTTGATCTCCTCAACGCTGGTTGTCGAAAGCTCGCCCAGGTAGATGAGGCGGCGGGGGAGCTCGGGGACCCAGCCCTCTGGCTCGCTTTGGCATATGCTGTGATGATTCCAGCATTCACCGAGCCAGTATTTTATGATGAGAATGCAGGCTTCCAATTCGTGTCCTGCTTCGTAGAGGGATCTGTAAATACCGTACAGCTTGGCAAAGTCGGCTTTGCGATTTCCATGCATGAGTCAGTGATCATCTCGGATTGGTGAGAGAGTCCAACTTGGAATATGAGCTGCTACCTTCCCGGCCCTCTTCGATCAAAAGCTCTAGTAAATTGTCTTTTCGAAGTCCTTCCACGAGCTCCTGGCACGCCGACCCGGAAGTATCGAGGACCTGTACGGGGTATGGCGGCTTATATGGGCGGCCTGAGCCAGATATGTCTACTCTTTGGCTGGAGGGTTTTCTTGCAGACGGCTCATCATCCTACGGCAACCTCTTGAGTATTGATTCAATGGACCGAGTCATGCGATGTGTAGGGCGAGGGCAGGGCACACTTACCGGTACGACGGGCGTGAAGGCCCAAGCCCACCAGCCTCGGGCGGTGTCTAGAAGATTTGACACCATCGGCGGAACGTGCTTGATAGTTTTTCTTTTGAATGTCTCATTTGGAGAAGAAGAAAAATTGAAAAGAAGACCCTCTTTTTATTAGGTAGCCGTAAAGATTGATGTCGATGGTGAGGCAGACTCGCGTGCCTACATGTACCTACACCGCATAAGCCAACCCCGCAAACCACATATGTGTGAACAGTGCAAGCTACTTGAGAGGAGCTTTGAGAAGGGTCTGGGGTTTACTCATGCTATGGAGCTACCAGATCGGATTGACTGCTAAAATCGTGAGAATATAATCAAAAACTGGCGAGCTTGAGTACACAGACGGCACCTGAGATAGACTATTGATAATACCTATCTACTACCTACGGTAATTAAGGTACATGTATCTATGGATGGCAGTTCGAGATCGATTGCCTATTCCAGGTGGGGAATAAGCTGCATAAAGCTGCCGTAAGCTCCGGGCGCTGGCCCAATCACCACCATGCATAAGACATCTTTAAGTCCGAGAGCTGAGCTGCCCCGCGTCTTGGACATGATTCACTCATTCATTCAGCTTGAGATCCCATCAATCACGTAATTGCCTACCTTATCTACTAGGGTAGCTCGACGTCCAGCTCTCCTCCATCTTCGTCCATCTCCTCCATCTTCATCCCTCTCCTCCATCTCCGTCCCTCGAGAATCCTCTTCTCTGTCGTGTGCGACCCGTGCTTCCTGAATTCTGGTCCCATGTTCTCTAGGCACAGGTTTCGTATTGAAGAGGCGGCCGGTTTGATCCGGCTGCCGCCTGAGATCCTACATCACATTCTCATCTGGCTTGATCCCACTGATTTGTTTCCGGTGTCCATGGTGTGTTCATACCTCTACAAGGTCATCAAAGGAAACCAGAGACTCTGTCAAGATATCTATCTCTTGCACTTGGTACGCCAGGCTGTCTCCTAAGCTCGCGGCTAGTTCCTAGTGCTTCCGGTATTGACTGCCATAGGATGCACCACCAGACGAATTTTCTATCTGGGACTGGAGGTCCGAACTTGACGATATGGTGAGACTGGAAGAAGTGTTCGACAAGCGGTATAATGCTGAGCGTGAGGTAATCAACGTAGAGAGCTTTCTCATTCCTTGACCCGGGAGCCCGATTGGACTTGATCTGACTTGTCACAGGTTCGCCGGCTTCCTTTTGTTTGTAAAACTGTCAGTAGGCTACTCAAGCACGCCTCATTCAATAACGGGAGTCGCGACGAGGGAACAGAGTCTCGACGCCCCGTATCGCGAAACGTGGAGTATCTCAGTGGCCTATTTGACAATGAGGTTGCCGCTCGTGTCTTCACACAGCAGTCCCCGCTGTTTGACCGCATAAACGCCAGGTTCCAAGGCTCTATCCCATTCCCCCAGCCGCTAGAGGAGCACCAGCAGAGTGCGAAGCTTCACTGCCTGTTTGGCCGGCCCGCTCAGCGAGGTGGGAGAACGAGGTCGACGACCACCTATCCCTGGGCCTGCTCCAAGGTGTACGACATACGCGAATACGGACAAGCCAATGGATGGGGCCCGTTCAGGGGGGACGGGACCGGCCGCGTGGATTGGGAGAAGATAGAGGCCATCAACATTGTGATGTGGAAGAATATTTGCACAATGCGCCCAAGGAACGACATCTTCGACCAGATATGGGACACTCCATTTTGGGGAGCATTTGCGCACAGCTATGTGCCGACAAATCTTTCCACGCTCTCTGATCTAGATGCCCAAGATCCATACGGAGTGACTGGGACTTATTATCGGGTAAGTAGGCACGCAAGACATGTTGGAGAATCATTGTCGCGCCCGCAGCTCTTTTCCTTTTGTTTTGCTGCTCATGATACTAATTCATTCTCCTACCTGTCCATAGGTCGTATGTTTCCTCGACCACAGTGACTTTATTCGTTTCAACTTCTCGAACATGGGCATCGTCACGAACAACATCCCCCGCCCGCCATTGGACAGGGGCGAGGCGACACGGCTCATCATCATGGAGCTCGAGGTAACTCGTATCGAACCTCCCGGTCCAGAAGATGGCCAAGATCTTCCAGTAGTGCACTTTACAGGCGTCTCGCGATCACTCGATGCCGACTTTGTGGAGGACGTCCACTCCGCTCTTACTGGTGAGTACATACTCTTCCCCACGCGAGCGAAATAACATATTTGATGAGGAAGCTGAACTAAATCCGATTTTCAATTCCTCTCCGAAGGCACCGTGCGCTTGACCAGGGAAGGCGAGGTCAGGTGGTCCTCCGTCTCCGCATTCGACGGCCAAGAACGATGGAGGAGCGAGGGTGTTCAGATCGGAGGCATTCAGTCCGCGAGGGGAGTTGTCGGGACTTGGTTCGATAGGTACGGTCACCAGAAGCTTTTATTTCCAGCTCGTTCGATGCTCACCCAGTTTCTTTTTTCTGACACTCACACAACGTACAGTGACTACGATATACACGGGCCAGTAGGGCCAACGGCATTCTGGAAGGCTGCTGATTGCGAGAACCCCAGGGAGGCGCTGCTGAAAGGCGCGGACAACATTATCCGGGATCCCGAGTGGCTAGAGGGCGTGGTCATCACGTATGAGAGTGAGGACGCCGAATCCGACGATGACGATGACAACGACGAAGACTGGGATGCCGACCTGGACCCGGTCGAGGACGAGCTCCCGGGACTGCTGGAGGATGCCGAGATGGACTTGGACGAAGTCACGACGAGAGACTTGAGACACAATTGATGTTTGGATTTCATAATTGTGGTCTTTATATACTTGTTCGCAATGATTGGGGGGGGAGGCGGTTTGTTTTGGGATGTACCTCTTCCTCTCTATTCCTTGGACAGTTCTTGGGAAATAAAAAAAAAACACCATTCTTAACCGAAAACAAGGCAGGTGGAGAAATTTATATCTAAATCTTGGATCCGAAATCCACATTCACCTTTCCGTGCTCACAAATAGCCAGAAGAGCGCCATCGCTCCTCCTCCTCATGGTGCCTCGAAGAGTAGTCATCTTCTTACCGATCTGGACGATCTCGTTGTGGACCAGAACCTCGGTCCCGGAAGGCACAGGCCGCAGGTAGGTGACGTTGAGGGTCCTCGAGACGCCCAGGTAGTTCCAGAAGTCCGGGCGGCTGACGAGCACGATGGCCATGGAGGTGCTGAAGTCGAACAGGGTCGAGGCGCAGCCGCCGTGGAGGTTCTTCAGCTGGTTGCAGTGCCCCGGCTGGACGGTGTACGAGAAGGTGATGGAGGGGTGTGGGAGTTCCAGCGTGAGGTCAACGAGGGAGATGTGCGGGAGCAGAGACGAGGTCCAGTCCTGTTTACACATGATGTTAGCTGTTCAGTATATGATTATGTGAAATACGATAAGTCGTTTTGTACAGCATGAGGCGGGGGGATAACATGTGAATCGTAATGAAAGGCATGTAAGACGTACCTTTCCTTTGGCATCACGAACTACGTTGTTTTCAAGCCAGTCCTGGATCTTCTTTTCTATGAGTTCCTTTGGAAGGTCTGATGCCAGCTTGGGCTTCGCAGCCTCTGAAGGAGAGTCTTCCTTGGCCATATTGAACGCCCAAGCGACTGGTGAGGACTTGCTCTTCAGAGAAGAAGAATCCAACTGCAAATAAACAGCAATGGTCCAGTGTTAAAGGCGGTCTCAGCTACCGATGGAATCCAGAGGAGCCAGGGTATTGGCAATCCTCGAAGAAAATACAATAAAAGAGGCCAGCTGCCCTTGTCGTACGGGGGATCTGGTTTAAGGCTGGGCTTCAGGTTCCAGTCGTATAGCTGCCCGTATTAATTAGGCAATGCAGAATGGAGGATACAGTGCATTATCCATCGTTTCGTCTCCTACCGCCAGGTGCCGAGGCATTCACCAGGTGGAGTCAAGGGGAAGAAGTACGTGCCAGGTACTTACCAGCAAGCTGGATTAAGCCCCACATCCTCCTGCAAGGCTCATCACTCTGGATGTATCCCCCGAGTACATTGTCAACATTCCTCCCTGCTGACCAATTTCAGGCAGGGGTGAGCCAGATAAGCTCTAGAGGCCTATAGGAAATAGCCGTGGTGATTGTATTCGACACACCTATTCACAGATATCAAGGGTTTATCGACTCAGTTCAAAATATTCTAAGCCAGATAATCGAAGCGCCTCCTATGTACCCATCCACACACAGCATGATGGAGTAATGAGTTGTCAATCAAGCTGTCAGAAGCCGAACCCCGTATTCCCCTACCACAGCAGCATCCAACACAGGTACAACGGGCATAATGACATATACATGCCCCAATGTGAATCTAAAATGTCAGATAGAACAAGGTGAAGATAGAATACCCCATGATTGAGATTCATCACAGTTCAAATCACTTCACGTTGCTTGACTTTACTTCTGAGCAATGACATCTGAGCCGGACCAGGGCGAAGCTGAAGGTGCACGAGCCACAGAGCCGATATTTTGTCCCGAGGTACGGAGATACTAACCCAGACATCCACACGGCGACTCTACCCCAGCTTTGCCGTCTCCTGCAGCCATCACTTCGCATCCGCCCATCAATCAACCTCAAAATTGCTGCTGAGGGGCTGCCTGTGTCAGTACGGTCACTCAGTCGCCTCGATGCTCGCTTCATAGCACAACCAGCTATCCACCTACAAGTGCTAGAGTCAACGCGATTTTGCGCCCGTGATTTCGACCTAGCAGACAGGCCAAACCGTCGCGATGGAATTCGTGACAGCCCTCCGGGCCCCCTTCGATGACCAGAAGCCCTCGCTGTTCGAGATTCTGTCCGAGCAGCAACTCAACAGCCTTCTCCCCCCGACCCTTCGATATCTCCTAACCGTCGCGACCCAGCGCTACCCCCGTTATCTCCTGCGCATCCTCAACTCCTACGATGAGCTCTACGCCCTCGTCATGCTCCTCGTCGAGCGACACTACCTACGCACGCGCGGCGGCTCGTTCACAGAGAACTTCTACGGCTTGAAACGCGACAAGGCCCTCCGCGGCGAGATTCCCCGGGCCGCAGCCACCGCACCTCACCTCGTTCGCGACACCCTCCGCCTGACCACCAAGGACGTATGGAAGAACCTGCTGGTCCTTGTCGGCGTTCCCTATCTCAAGAGGAAGCTAGATGAGTCCTACGATATCAATGCGCCCAGAGCGCTGCTGGGAGCCGCCTACACGCGCATGCCGGACAACCCCACGCTCAAGGATCGGTTCCTCTTCTACTACAGATGGTTCCTCCGCAACATATACCCCTCCGTCAATGCCGGTTATTACTTCGCGATGCTCGCCTTCAACCTGGCCTATCTATTCGACGCCACCAAATATCACAGCCCGCTCATGTGGCTCATCGGCACTCGCATTCGAAGGATGACCGCCGCAGACTATGAAGCCATTGAGGCGCTCTCGGCCCCCCCTCCTGCCAGCAAGAAGCCAAGCGCCCCCGCGTGGAGATCGCTGTTCTCGCCTATGGAAATGGGGCCCAAGCTCATGTCTAGCCTGTCGGTCATGCTTCCAATGAGTATATTTGCCCTCAAATTTCTCGAGTGGTGGTACCAGTCCGACTTCGGGAAGCAGCTGTCGCGCAAGGCGGCTGAGAATATCCAGCTGCCGCCTCCCGTCCTCTCCAGCCTGATTGGTAAGGGAGGTAGCGCTTTAAAGAAGAAGAAGAACGACGCAAAGGCTGCTCCCCCGGCTGAGGCTGGTGGAGAGGAGAAGCGTCAGGAGCCGTCTCCCGAAACCGCACCTATCGCTACCCCCTCGTTGCTCCCAATCTATACCGTCTCCCCGCCAGAGGACTCCTCGCTGTGTCCCATCTGTCAGGGCGACATCGTGACTCCAACAGCGTGCCAGACAGGCGTTGTGTACTGTTACACGTGTATTCATAGATGGATCGAAGGGATCCATCCCATCCAGGAAGAGTTTATGGAAGACAAGGCTGGAAAATGGGAGAGTGGCCAGGGAAGATGTGCTGTTTCCGGCCGGCGGGTACTAGGGGGGACGGAAGGGTTAAGAAGAATCATGGTCTAGAACTGACTGTGTACAACTAGTAAAGGAGAAACTGCATAAATGGATATTGCATACGAGGCGCAGCGTTGATTATGGGAATCCCTCTGGTTCGAGGGTAGGCGGGGGCGTCAGGGGTAACTAATACAAGACTCATTTCTACAACTAAACCTACAACTCTACCGTTCACTGGTATGCCGCACTTGTGATGGGAGAAACCCTTTGCACATCTCCCGGAGGGCTGGGCATTCGACTGGCATGTCGAAGCTCTTCGTTGGAATGGATTGTTAAGCAAGTTGTCTCAGATAGAAGGCCATTGGGGCTTGAGTGGTCCAAGATCTGCGACAGGTGTGGCTAATGTCTCAGTTCTTACCCCAAGATATTCAGGGATCATGGCCTATGAGTGGCTTGAGGAATCAAATACCTACCTATAGATCAGTGAAGCTTCCGGATTAGGGTGAAATGTCGCAGACTCGCGTGGCCGGGGGAACAAACGGGAGACTTCAGGACACTGCCAACTGAACACGCTTACCCCGGCCTTGCCCTTCCACACCCATCGGTATGCTATTCATGGTTCGACCTCTTCAATTGCTTCTCGTTCTCTGCTGCAGCTATGTGTGGGATCAATAATGGCCACCCTTCCAGCCTCAACCTCATTCCTGAGGCTCCCGACCTCTCGGGATCCTCCAGAGACCTGGGGAAAGGCAGGGCGTTGATCAATGATAAATAGGACAGGATGGTCGATGGCAATGACAACTTTTCTCTCGTCTCCCAAGCAACAACTCCAGACACTTCCAACAGTCTACTCCACATCTATCTCATCACAGACATGGCGTACTCACTCTCCACCTCATTCTTCGGCGAGTCCCTCTTGTCCGGGTTCAACTGGTTCAACGGAGCCGATCTCTCCAACGGCTATGTCTCGTACGTTATCTCATCTTGAGCAGCTTTGGATGTGTTTGCCTATCGGGAAGTTGAGCTAACTTCTTCTCCTTCAGATATCAGAGCCGCCACGATGCAGAGGCGCGAGGGCTTGTCTCAATGGACCCAAGGACCCAGGCTGTCCGCCTGGGTGTTGACAGCACCAACTACTACGGCATGGGAGAGGGTCGCCCCAGCATTCGCATTGAGAGCAAGGAGGCGTTCAACCACGGCCTCTTCATCGCCGACTTTGCACACATGCCCCCCTCAGATTGTGGCCTCTGGCCAGCTTGTAAGTACCCAGCATTGTCTTTGCACCTCTCAGATGTCCAAAACTAATCGGCTTTTTCTTCATACAGTCTGGGCTTATGGCACCAACTGGCCCAATGGTGGAGAGATCGACATCATTGAAGGTGTAAACACAGCACACAAGAACTTGATATCCGCCCACACAGCCCAGGGCTGCTCCCAGGATCCATGGGAAGTCAGTCAGTCGACTGGCCTGCAGCGCAACTCCGACTGTTTCGTTGGTGATCAGAACATTGGCTGTGGATTTGAGCCCCCTTCCTCCGATGTTTCTTCATACGGAGACTCATTCAACGCCGTCAATGGTGGTGTGTATGCTATGGATTGGGACTCGGAGCGTATTCGTGTCTGGCACTTTCCTCGCGGTCGAATTCCTTCCGATATCAAGGCCAAGAAGCCCAACCCTGCCAACTGGGGCTTGCCCCAGGCCGCCTTTGGTGGCAGAAGCTGTGATGTCGACAGGTACTTCAAGGATATGAGCATTGTTCTGAACATTGTGAGTCATCACTTCGGCCAAAGCTCAAGATTAATCGATTATACTGACTGACCAAAACAGAACTTTTGCGGTGACTACGGAAACGCTCTTTGGAACGACCAGTGCAGCGGCTATGCATCAACCTGCTCTGAATACGTCGGCAGCAACCCTGAAGCCTTCACCAACGCCTACTGGGAAGTGAACTACATCGATGTGTACGAGAAGGGCTATATCTCCCCGACTCCAACAACCACGAAAAAGGCCCCAACACCCACTACCAAGGCTGGAGGTTATACATACCTTCCCTTCCCCGACCCGGGAATCGGCACCGAGCCCACCGCCATTCCCAACCCCTTCAGCATCAACCGATACGCTTACCTCGGCTGCTTCGAGTCCACCTCCAGCTTCGGAACCTTCGAGGTCGAGTCCGAGAAGGAGGACATGACCCTGGAGACCTGCGTCGGGCTCTGCAACGCCAAGGATGCTGCATACGCCGGTGTCAATGGCCGAGTCTGCTCCTGCGCCCGCGAGCTTGATCAGGATACCCGCGCCACTGCTCTCGAGCGACACTGCGCCAGGCCGTGCCCCGGAAACGCAGGCCAGTTCTGTGGTGGCTCCAGCTCCAAGTCCATCCCCAGCCCCAGCCCCGAGCCCAGCCCCAGCTCCAAGCCCGGCGTCAACTCCAAGAAAGCCCCCGGTGACGGTGACAAGGCCGACTGCCTCCTTACCGTCTATGGTGCCGTCCTCGACACTCAGCCTGCTGTGCCGCCTCCCATGGCACCCATGCCCAAGAGTCTGATGAAGGGTGCCTACGTCATCCATACTCCGGCGACTGGCACAACGACCAAGGCTCCCGCGGTTCCTCGCCCAGCCAAGACTCCAAACTGGGCCATGACCCCCTCCTCGTTCACTACGCCAACTCCCTCGCCGACTCCATCTCCATCGCCGGCTACTCCCCAACCCAAGAAGGCGCCCACCACCCTTCACCTATCTCGAGTCTCAGAGACTGCAACTCCTGCCGCATCAAGCAGCAGCAAAGCTAGTGACATCCCCGTCTCTGCTGCTGCCCCGAAGGCCCCCTCCAGGATGAGCGTTGTGATCGGCGTCGCCGTCATGATCATCGCCATGCTCTAAGGATCAGGAGAAATTTGAACTCGAGACGGGATACGTCTCTTAACGATGGATGAATATAATTTGCGGAATCATGTTGCGTGGTATACCCAAGAAAACAGGACAGGCGTTTTTTTTCTCTTTTCTAATTTCTCTGTTTTTTTTCTTCTCCTTTTGATTGTCACTTGTTTTTGGTTTGTTCGGTTTTCCTATCTCGATTTTTTTTCCTATCTCCTTTTATCACGAGACTTAATTATAGAATGTAGAACTCCAATAATTTAGCAGCTTGCAATCAATTGATATAGAATTTTACGAATGCATCCTAATTCTATTGTGACGTTTCCTAACATAGGAAGTAATATCCTACTTTGAGCTGCGGAATCAACCAAGACCTACCCCCTTTTTTTTATCTCTAATCAAAACACCAATTTAATTTTCCTTTGTGATATTTACAAGTCTACAATAACCGCTCGGCTCGTGGTCTTACCAGTATTTCCGATCATCTGGGCCGCGTTGACCATCAGCCCGGCCTCCTGGGGTCTCGGTGCCCGCACGAGAAACTCCCAAATAAGCTTGTTGATGCCGACGAGAAGGAAGTGACCATAGAGATACCAGTTCTCGTTGGGGAAGAAGTCGAGGATCGGACCCCTGCGGGGCAGCGAGAGGATGCGCTCGTAGGCGATCTGGAAGTCATCGTAGTGGACGGGCTCGCTGCCCGCACCCCAGTGGATGTGGCCGAAGACGTGGAGGCGGGGCTTGATGCGCCAGACCTCGCGGAGGAGGTGGGGGCAACCAAGGTCGAGATCGCGATGGTGCGCCTGTTCGGGATGCGGGATTCTTGTTTAGCAGAATGCTCTCTTGCTCGCGTTGGGGAAGGAAGGGCTTACAGGTGGGCAATGGGTGATCAGGATGTCGGTATTGGGGGGGACTTGGCTCATCCATTTCGGCTCGTCTGGGGGGTATTGGAATCTACAAAGCGAAAGGGGGGCTAGTTAGTTAGGTTTTCTTTCCGTCAAGTGCCATTACCACTCACGCAAAGCTCGATGGGCCGATTTTCGGGATATCGGGAGCTCCAAAGATATTCAGCTTCCGGCCCTTTATCTCCACGACGGTCCCGCTGTTTTCGAGATATGTGATGCCGTCGAGGTCGAGCTTGGAAGCTTGGTCGATGTCCTCCTGCTTCCTGCTCCGCGGGTCGAAATAGGAGTCATGGTTGCCGGCGATGACGATCTTTACAGGGTGAGGCTGCTTCTTGAGCCAGTCGAGCTGGAGCTGTATGTCGTGGGCGGTGCCGGCATCGGTCAGGTCGCCGGCGTGGATGAGGATGTCGCCCGGGGGGATTGACACGGTCTGGTCGTGGGTGTCGGAGATGGAAACGACCCGGATGGGCTCTCTGTTTCGGGGGGGACTGAAGGGCCGGCCGAGGAGGAAGATGACGAGGTAGTAGAGCTTGATGGCGATGAAGGTGAGTGGGGAGCTCAGAAGATGGTCAAGCAGCGTCGGCGGGTCCCATAGGTTGCTGCGCCTGAGGCCAAGGGTGGTGAACAGGCCCATTGTAGGTTGCAATTCGGATATGATATGAGGCTGTCGGTAGTATTAGGTGTACCAGCACACCCACCGGCATAGTGTGGCGTTCGGTGAGATTAAATGAACCAATGTAGAAGTCCGGCTTGATGCTTACCGGCAAGCACAGCTCTCATGCTCGCAGGAGAGCTGCTGGTTGGTCCCCCACATCTCGCTACAGCAATGACGTGTAGCATCGCCGTTTGAGCTTAGTGCCTGTGGTAACTTGTAACGATAGCAATGGGCTGTCGGGGTGACATTGAATTTGGTACACTCGAATATTCATTCCCCTGCCAATTCATGAGTCTGTAACTGGTATTTTCATATTACCGAGAGTCAATAGTGATATTAGAGAAGTAGCGAAATAAATAATCATCAATTTATATCGATTTTACTTCTTACACCGCGATATTATTTACCTAGTTATTGTAGAAAAAGCCCCGCTCTTCAATTTAATGTCTCATTTATTCTGTCAACCAATTCACCAGCAGCACCTAAGCTGAGTTTATGCTTTGCAGCAGCTGCTAGATCCCCTCCTGAATGGCAGTGACGTCGTGCCAGCTGCCAGCCATTTTACCTGAGCTGATTCCCTGATCTCCGTCGATCTCCGCTACGGACCCTGTAACACATCATCACACATCCTTATTCTCGTAATGAAATCAAGACTTCAGGCAAATGGGCCAGGAGAATATAAGTAGCTTCTAGACCCTACACTTACTTGAATCACATATTTTTTTTTCATTTTCCCACTCGTCTTCAGCAATACTCCCGTGGAGCTCTCGTCTCCGTCTCCACGTGACGCTCTCACCAAGTACATCAGAGGTGGAATTGGGCCGATTCCTTTGCTAGCTTCACGAAACCAGAAGCTGTGGCAGTCAAGTTGCATCCCACCGCACGCACGCGACGTCAAGAATTGCCAGTTCCTCACCACTCCGTTTCCCGCGTTCGAATTGGGTTTACTGGACCCTAAATCTTTCATGGTTGATCTGGCGATATTGTGAGATCTACATCATGACGAGCCTTGAGAAACTGGCCGGTAGCACTGGTGATGGTGACAATCGTAACTTTGGGTACGTAATTGAGCAAAGCACATCCCTTTGAGACATCCTTGATCGACCACATTTTAGCAGCCAAACTGATTTGTGTCCTCGCTGACGGTCTTATAGTGTCGATTTTGTCATCCACCAGCTGGTCCCGGCCCAAGGTTTGTGTTTTCTCCCATGAGCTACCCCAACATCAAAACTGGTGCAGCGTCTAATTCTATACAGAACGCACTGAGGCCGAGGCCTCCTTTATCCAGCTCATCGAGACTCTCACAAAGGTCGGCTTAGCTACCGAGGTCCGCGCAGGGAGCGATAACTCCCTCTTAATCTTCACCAAGATCGCGTCATGGGACTTTCTTGCTCAGCAGGTTTACCGCTCCCGCCTTCAAGACTGGCTGAATGGTCTGCGCTCCTCTGCACCAGAGAGGGAGATTCGACGTGCGCTCGAAGATGAGCCCGTCACCGAGGCCGAGCGCTGTCGTATTGTCTACCTTCTCATCACCAAGCCCCAGAATGACGGCGGTGCGGGCATCACGCCTGGGAATGGCCAATGGCGGTACATTCAGTCCATACTTCCTCTGCACGACCACAGCTTCAACGCGGCCTGGATCAAGAAATGGGGCCAGAAATACCTCTTGGACCAGGGCGATCTGGATGAGATTCGTGACAAATTCGGCGAGGGCGTCGCCTTTTACTTCGCCTTTGTCCAGTCCTACTTTCGATTTCTCCTCTTCCCCAGTGCCTTTGGTCTCTTCGCATGGCTCTTCCTTGGAAAGTTCTCCTACTTTTACGCCCTCGTCAACTGCCTCTGGTCAGTCGTGTTTTTTGAGTTCTGGAAGCAGAAGGAGGTTGATATGGCCGTCCAATGGGGTGTCCGGGGTGCCTCCCAGGTTCAACTTCCTCGCCCCGAGTTCAAGTGGGAGTATGAGGCCGAAGACCCTGTGACTGGCGAGCCGATCAAGGTATACAGTCCGATGAAGCGAATTAAAACGCAATTGCTTCAAATCCCCTTTGCTCTGGCCTGTATCGTGGTCCTCGGTGGCGTTGTTGTTACATGCAATTCATTGGAGGTCTATATCAATGAGATGTACGATGGTGGTGGCAAAGCGGTTCTCGTAAGTATTGTCCAAAACATCCCCATGGGAGCTGCTCCCTTGGGAAATCAGTTCGAAACTGAACTCGATTTCATGACTGACCTCTGTGCAGGGCCTCATTCCAACTATTCTTCTTAGCTCTCTAATCCCGGCTTTCTCTGCTGTGTTGATGAAGGGAGCCGAAGTTCTAACTCAGTGGGAGAACTACCAAAATGTAGATGGTGAGTGTAATTCCTACGCTAAGCAGACAATGGCAAAATCTAACTTGTACCGAAATCCGAAGCCTACAATGCCGCTCTCATCCAGAAACAATTCGTCCTCAACTTCATGACTTCCTACATGGCCCTTCTATTTACCTTATTCGTCTACATTCCGTTTGGGGAGATCTTGATCCCATTCTTGAATTTCTGGCACAGCACGGCACAGGTAGTGAGCTTCAACGAGAACCCTCTCCCGGCCAAGGAGTTCAAGATCAACCCAGCCAGGATCAGTGGACAAATGTTCTACTTGACTATTACCGCCCAGATTGTGAGTCTTCTTACACAAGTCGTGGTTCCTTATGTGAAGCGCCAAGTCTTCGCCGAAGCGAAGAAACTCAGTTCCAAGGATACCACGCCCGCAGTCCAAGACCGTCCTGAGGAGGCCGAATTCCTAAAGAGGGTCCGTGAGGAGTGCGAACTGGAGGTTTACGATGTCAGCACTGACTATCGTCAAATGGTGATCCAATTTGGTAAGTCCAGCTACTCTCCCTTCAAACCGACGATATGATCCGGTGTTTTTTGTTAACAAGTGGTAGGCCATCTTTCCATGTTCTCTTCCGCATGGCCTCTTGCGGCATGCTGCTTCCTCGTGAACAACTGGGTTGAACTACGATCAGACGCCGTCAAGATCGCTATTGGAAGCCAGCGCCCCATCCCATTCCGGGCCGACACAATAGGCCCCTGGTTAACTGCGCTCGGGTTTCTCTCGTGGCTTGGCAGCGTGTCTAGCGCAGCCATTGTCTTCCTCTGTGGAGGTTCGACAGATGCTGAGCGTGGCACAATGTCGCACATTAGCGCCTGGGGCGTTCTCAGCAGTGTCATGCTGGCTGAACATTTCTACTTTTTGGTCCAGATGGCAGTGCGATATTTCATGAGCAAATTTGAGAACTATGGGCAGCAGAAAGAGCGGAAGGAGCGATTCCTGATCAAGAAGAGATACCTTGAGGAGACCCTCGGTCAGGGAGTTGCTGAGCAAGCTGCAACCCCAGGGCTCACCCACGGGGAGAAGATCACTCGGGAAGCGTTGGAGGAGCAGGAGCGCCAGGCTTCAATCAAAGGTCATGCTTCTCCTGAAGATCTGTAAGTGAACCATCTATGAGTCGTGCGCAGTGCAAGCCTAACAGTCCAACCACAGGTTCTGGCAGCGACAGCGAGGAGTCCAGGAAACCATCACAGTCGGGCGAAGCATGATTGAGGTGAGCCAGCCGCAATGAAACTAGCCTCCGAGAAACGGGCTCCCTCTTCATGAGCTATTGCTAACGACAAGAATTTCCAGAAAACTGTCATCGAGAAAGGAGCGGGTAAATCTGCTCAACCCAGCCCTAGAGCGTAGATAGTACGGGGCACGGTCAGCCGTTATTGAAACCGGTCCCTGGCTCCGGTCCGACCCCTTTTACTATCTCATCCCGCTTCTTTCCAGACCTCTCTCTATTTCACCTTTGCATTGGATCCCCAATGTCTCGCAGTGAGACGATCTTTTTACCTAACGTTTTTTTTCTTCATCTTTATTTGTTCTTCCATCAGCGTTCTCGTGACTGGACTGTGGGTGGATATTTCCTGGAGGCACAGGAAACAAAAGGAGGCTTTTGGAGGTGTTGGATCCCCATTGGTGCACTCAGCGAGCACGTGGGTTATGACGTTGGAGATATAAGTCTTGGCAAGGGTCGTGCTTGAGTGGTCGGAGCTCATATCATTGATGGCGCCGCGTGGGCCTCGGTGGACGGACGCGAGCTAGAACATTTTAGCCAACGGTTAATGGCTACCCGTCAAAAGTCTAGCAGGAGATCAGATGGCTCTGGGCCATTCGCCGACTGCTGATCCGATCGGCTAGGTGCGGGTTGCAGATAGGGGCTTCATCAACAAGAGCAATCCACGTGAAACTTTCGTCCACACCGCGCGGCAAGAGTCCAGCCACCTTTCTACATGCGAGATAGTGAATGCGAGTATGGCTCCGTGCTCGTGTGTCGTGCCAGCATCAGGATACTGCGGTCCATATATGGCCACGGTCGGGCGCAATACCCACCTATGTTGGAGCAGATACTTGCCGAATGTGTACATCTCGCTCAGCCTGCAGGCCAAAGCCGGCACGACAGCGTGAGACTCTGAGAGTTTGCGTGTACATGTGCGCCAGGTAGGTCCTGCGGCTAGATTGGAAATTACCAAGTCAGTCGCCCGAACTGCCTTGTCCCCAAGTAGTGGCAGCGTCCCACAGGAGAAGCCAATGGCGCATGCTCTTGGACTCAACGTGGTAAAGTGCCCAGACAAGCCCCTCCACGGGCTTCTCCAAGGCGTCCCAGGCGGCAGCTTCTGTTGGCTGTCTCCTGGGCTGAGGCTGCTCTCCCCGTTGCATCCACACAGCCCGGCTAGGCCAACCAACCCCTGCGCCCATCCACCGACCCCTTGGGGTCTTGGCTTGGATAGGCAGCTTGCTGATGGGAGCCCGGTGATCTGTTGCAACAGCTCGTCTCAACGCTACGGTGCCGAGCCAGGAAAATGTGCCCCAGCCTAGCCGCAGCCCGATTTGTGTGCGATTGAGGTGCTCGGCCCACCCACCCAGCAGCCAGCCGCCTTGTATGCAATGCTGTTGCTTTGCTACGGCTGAAGTTCCTAGTATTCTTTCTCCTTTCATCTTCTTTTTCACCCGCCATGACTACTGCTCAACCTGCATCTGGGTAAGACTGCAAGCCGCGACGCTATTCTGCCTCAATTCCGTCCTGGGTGATCGTCTTCTCTGTCCGGGCACCTGGCCACTAACCCACCCGCCGATTTCGCGGAGTGCGACCGCTAGGCTCAGAGCAGAACCCCGCCAACCCGCCAAACGACGCCGCCCGGGCAGCCACCAAGCCCAGATCTATTTGATCTAGGTACTCCGTTGCCTTGCGAAGCGCGCGTGCGTGCTTTTCTCTGCCGCTTCTTCTTTCTTCTCTTGTGTGTTTTTTTGGATAGAGATCAATCCTTCTTGGTTTCCTTTTTTTATCTACCCAACTGCCTGTCCTCAGCCATGGACGAGGTGGAAGACCTGGTGCTTACACCCTTCCGGGACATTGTGGAAAAGGCCAAGCAGGCTGCCCTCAATGCCGGCGACGACAATCCCGAAATGCTCAAGGCCGCCAACACCCTGTCCAGAGAGGGCGACCGCGGCCTGCGACGCATTGAACCCCTATGTCACAAGCAACTGGTCGACTACGGTCCCAACTTTGTTGCTGCTCTGAAGGATAATGGTTTGTTGGCCCTGTCGGCTCCCTACCTACCCTATGCTCTCATCCTCGAGGTAGACCAGGATCACTAACACGGCTCGCAACGCTGGTAGATCAAATTGCCAACTTCCGAAGTGAACTTACAGACTTGCTATGGGAATTCGAAGACTACATCGAAGTAGATGACTTCGACGCCTCGAAATTCACCGAACTGCAGGCCTTGTCTCGCAAAGCCGCTCCCAAGATCTACGACATCCTGATGAGGTTGAAGCTTGAAGTGCCGTTTCGTGATGATATGTCGTCTCGGGGATCGTTTGCGCAAACGTCCGTGTCTACGCCGGCGAGCCCTCCCATCGCCCCTATAGCCGTCTCAATTCCTGTGCCTGTGCCGCGACGAACACCATCAGAGACTTTTCAGGAGAGTCGTGGGGTCGAGGATGCCACTGCCCAGTTGAAGGGGCTAATGCGCGGTTCTGGGAGTGTCGAGGGTAGTGTAAGCGATCCGGGCTATGACTCTGGCGATTACCCTCCCAAACCACCGCTGACGAATCCTTGGGATTGGACGATGAAGCCTGGCGAAACCGAACCGCGGTCCCCAGAGGATGTTGCGAGGGAACGGATGATACTGGCGGACGAGTCTCCTGTGCTGCCATCTGCGTCGGATGTTACCCTCTCTGTTGTGCAACCGCTTAACCTCAGTGCTATCCCACCAAGCTCTCCCCCAGCCGATCCACGTTTGAGCGATCCGCGTCTCAGCGACCAGCGTCTAAATGGTCAGCGTCTAAGCACAAGCAGCACTGGCAGCGTCTCCAGCGGTCACAGCTACAGCCCATTTCCTCATCCTCGCTCAAAAGGTTCCGCCCTGATGTCATACTCGATTCCCGAGAATTCAACTCTAGACACGGCTCCTACATCTCCTTCGGATCTTCATTCCCCACGATCACCACGATCCCCTCAATCCCCACCGCAGACTCGGAAGCTCTCTGCTGCGCTCTCAGTCACATCGGAGCCTGCCATGCCCAGTGAAAACCCACCTCGATCAGACTCCCTCACTAGCCCAACAATGTCCCCAAATCCTTATATCCTCAACAGACAGTCAGCGCCAGCGGCTCCAGGCCATCCCCAACGTTACGCTTCGCCGCCACCAGTAGCACCTCTGCCACCACCGCCTCAACGAGTAGCATCACCGCCCACTTCGCCGGCAGCATCGCCAATATCGCCAACCCAAATATTGGCAGCCCAGGCAACGTCACTCCCACAGACCGTGAATTCAAGTGAACGGGCCGGACTTGAACCCATCCCACGGTCTGCCGAAGAACTGGCAGCAATGGACTTTGGCCCCATCCCCGTCGATTCCGAGCAGGAGAAGAACGAGTCCAATGTTGGGTTCGCTTCCAAGATCAACGCTCAGGAATGCATGATCGACAACACAAGTTCATTTTGGATCGCCAAGGGATTCTGTGATGGCGCACAGGAAGTCATCCGGGGTGGCATTGGCGTCAAGCGGACCAAGAAACCAGTTGTAAGTATCTGCATACTTTTGTTCTGGGCGGCCTCCTTTTACTTGGAAACGCTAACAAGAAGCAGGGTTATGCTAGCCATGCCACCATTGCGAGATGTTCGAGCTGCTTATACGAACTTGATTTCACTCAAATCGAGGCTGATGTGAACAAAGAAGGTGGGACATAATTTACGACACCTTGGTCGATTCGTTTGCTGACTTGAATTTGCAGAGAGGGGCAACTTTTCAAGAAACGGCATCAACTTTAGGGTCAGATTCCTGCAAAAATCCCATCTTGCGACCAAGAGAATCGACGATGTTCAATATGGCTGCATTTATTGTATTCGAGCTGGCCACACGCTGGATAAGAGCGATGCGACGGTCTTCTTCAACCAGAAGGCCCTGTTCGATCACCTTGCCCGGCACCCCCGCCCCTTACCAGACGTCTCCGGTGTCGTCACTATTGAAGGGCCCGAGATGCCCGCCCAGTATGTTAACGACTACGATATCCACTTCCCCAACCCACCCCAGCGTCATCCTTGTATCGAGAGACGCGAGGAGATCATGGGACATCCCAGCGGCGTATCAAAGGATCAAGCTCGACGCATCTACGGCCAGATGTTACTCTACGATAGGACCCCGGCTCTTGAGTTGGGACACAACGCGAGAATCACTGGTATTACCTGGCCTGAGCAGTATCTCGGTGATTGGTGTTTCGCGTGGCATGACGGAACGCAAGCATCCGTCCCCTTCGAACTCATCAGATTCGACCCTCCCCCGAGCAATTTGATTCGATACGATAGGAGCAGTCTGCTTCAAGCAAAGGCCAGGTGGAAGTTTTCTGTCAAGGAAAAGAACAAGGACAAGGATACGGTGAACTGGCTCAAGTTCGACAAGGGCGATGTGATTACCAATATATCTTGTGAGTGGATGAATTTCCGGACCCAAGCACATGAATGGATATTTGCTGACAAGTTTTTCTTTTTTGGCTAGATGTTAACGCGGATAATTGGTGTTGGACTGGCACGAATTCCAAGGGCAAGACGGGCATTTTCCCCAAGGACTTCATCGACACGAAGCAGCTGCATGCTGTCGCAACACCGTCCTCCGCCCGAGCCCTCTCCATAAGCGAGGAGAAGAATCGCTCCCTGTCCGTTTTCAGCAAGCTGGGAAAGCGCAAGAACTCGAGTGCTCGACCTCCCAGCATCGCAGGCTCAACTAGTAGCCACGAAACAGGACTTTCGGCCACCAAGAACGCAGTAAACTGGCGGTAAAGACCGCCTACAGCGAGCATGTGCATGTGAATTCTAGAATGTATACCATTGGACTTTTTTAGAGGTTTGTTTATTTTAGTCAGAGCCTGGAGTTAGTCGGTTTCGGTTGTCGTTTTGGAAATTATACCCTTCTGCTGCAAGTTGTCGAGCTTGCGATCCGTTACGGACGGCTGCGCGTGTCTTTGGGCATACTCTTTGGTTTCATGTTTTGTCTATTTTTCTTTCCTGTTAAATATATCTCAAGAGCATGAAATAGAGAATCAGATTGATCTTTTCAGTTGTGCTGGTTATCAGTAAGCCCGATGAAACCCGAGCCAGTGCGGAAGGAAGAGAGAGGTCCGAGCGCCGTTCTCTCTGGGCAGTCCCCAGCTTATCTAGATGATTGCGACCGATAGGATTGACTTTTTGATTGTTGGCTCCTCCCGGGCGACAAAAGAGGTGCTTCCCGGTTTCATCTTGTCCAGTACCGCAAGGCATTGCCAACGGCCCATCCCCGTTGGTGAGATGCAGCCGCTCACCTCACCCAGCCGCCAAGCAGACTAATCCAGGGGGACGATCTATTCTCAATCAATCTGCCCTTCAGGGTCCAAGGCTGCTTGCTCGCCTGCAAAGCCGTTGTTTCTCGGTATGCTCGTGCTGCAGCCAACGGCAGATCTATGCCACGGATACCAGCGTGCTCCTTCGGCTTGCTTGGCTCTGCTTCGACTCTGAAAATAGGGGATTGCCATGGTCTCGCCGGAGAGAGTAAGTCAGCCAAGCCTTGGAAATGGAATGGCCTGGAAGATGGATGGGTGGATGGGTTACGACATTATGATTTATGCTTGAACATTTTTCACCTCTCATGATGGTCATAGGTGACTGGGGTCAGACCGTGAGATGGCCTTTGCATCATGCTGTGCAACTCGGTTTGCACATAATCACGGTCGCTTGCCCGCCTGCCAAGAGTCGGGGACTCCGGTCTGTGAGTGAACTGCTGGGGCTCTGCCTTAAAGCATTCAATTGTTTAATTAATCAATGGGCCGGCAGTTGGCAGCAGGCATTTGCATAGACGGGCATGAGCTGGCATGAGCTGGCAGCCTTGGCTCATCATCCATGCTAGACCGAGTCCAGGGACGATGCCGCCGAATCTGAAACGCCAAACAACCTCGCCCCGTCTATCATTCTTTTTTTAGGACTCCGCCATGACGGGATAGACGCCATGAACCAATCAATGACTTTACCATGCTTCGAGCCCGGCACACTTTACGGTTCCGCCTGGCCATGTCGTCCGTCAGCGGGGGGGGCTTTTACCGCTGGCCCTATCTCACCGGGGTGTTATTGGGCTCTCGACATCGTCTGGGAAAGGACAAGTCGGGTAACTATGCATTTACCACCGGAGATGACCACTCACACCGCGTTGTTGGCTGTGTGCTGTACCGTGAGAGGGCGGCATCGCATAGCATGTCATGGCATGGCATGGAGCAGCATATAATGCCTTGAGTAGCCCGCCGATACTCACGATGTCTGTCTTGAATCATCAGACTCATCCTCTCTCTTCTGAATCTGAAGTTCTTCTTTCTCTGACCTTTTCGAGTCTTTTGTCCTTCTTGTGACCTTTTTTTCGAGTTCTTACCCCAATACCAAAAAATCAAGATGAGACTTACACTGGCTTCCACGGGCGTTGCAGCCCTCTCTCTGATGGCTCCCATCGCCCACGCCGCCAGCGCTGATGACTACGTCTCCTACACAATCAAGGGCATCGAGTCGATGAACTCAGCATGGTATGATGTCCCCACTGGTGTGTGGAACGCAGCCTGGTGGAACAGTGCCAACACTCTCACAACCTATGCCGACTTTGCCTCTCTCCGGCTTGATGAGGCCAACAAGTTGAACATTGGCGGTTACATGCGCAACACTTTCACAAACGCCCAGAAGACGTCTGTGAAGACCAGCAAGGTATACCAGGCCAATGGTTTGGTCAAGTCTACTGACAAGTTGGGTGGCGTGAGCGCGCGGGGCTTCGCCAACTTCCTCAACGAGTACTATGACGATGAGGGCTGGTGGGCTCTCGCCTTGATCCGCTCCTATGATGTGACCCGCGAGCAGGAGTATCTCGACTCCGCCGTCCGCATCTTCGAGGATATGCAGACCGGACAAGGCACGCCCTGCAACGGCGGCATCTACTGGAAGAAGGACCGCAAGTACGTCAGCGCCATCTCCAACGAGCTCTACCTCTCCGTGGCCGCGTCCCTCGCGAACCGCATCCCCAGCAACCCCCAGTACTTGGAGATCGCCAACAGCCAGTGGGCGTGGTTCAAGAACAGCGGCCTCATCAACAAGGACAACCTCGTCAACGACGGCCTCAACGACGAGTGCAAGAACAACGGCCAGCCGACCTGGTCCTACAACCAGGGCGTCATCCTCGGCGGCCTCGTCGAGCTCAGCAAGGCCACTGGGGACGCCGCGCTCCTCGACACCGCCACCACCATCGCCAAGGCCGCCATCAAGGCCCTGTCCAGCGACAAGGGCATCCTGGTCGAGACCACCGGCTGCGAGAAGGACAGCGCGCTGTGCGGCGTCGACGGGAAGCAGTTCAAGGGCATCTTCCTCAGGAACCTGCGGTACCTCCACCAGGCCAGGGCCAACGACGACTTCAAGAGCTTCATCGTCCGCAACGCCGACAGCATCTGGGGCAACAACCGCAATGGCGACAACAAGTTCGGCGTCGCCTGGACTGGCCCCTACACGGAGGCCACGGGCCCTAGCCAGAGCTCTGCGCTCGATGGGCTCGTCGCTGCCGTTGCTGTCGCTTAATGGTCTTTTTTTCTTCTCTTCTTCTTAGCTTTTTCTTCTTTTTTTCTTCTTCACTAGAGCGATTCTGGATTGGAGTTGGATTTGGGCACACAAGTGATGTTCATGACGAACGGAATGGTATATGGGTTTATTTGGGCACAGCGAACGATTTGATTTTCTTCTTCTTTTTCTCTTCTTCTTCTTCTCTTCACTTTTCTCTTCTTCATTTCTTCTTTCTTTCTTCTTCTTCAACTTCAACTTCAATTCTTCTTTTTATCTTCTTCTTCAATTCTTCTCTTCTTTTTCTTCTCTATTAGGACATTTAAATCTGGGTTTCTTTTAGAACATATTTATTACTGCATTACTTGAAATATATCTTTATACTTCTTGTCTACTGAAATTCAACTGGCTGGCGTAACGTGTAAAGTGAAACATCGCACTGTAGAGAGTCTCCACACAATCCATATGATGTGCCTAATCCACAAGAGCTCAACCTCAATATCTCCTCAGCTGCGTCTTCCAGCTCGGCCGTAGCTCCTTGCCCTGCAACCACTTGGTCATTTGAATCGGGTATTTGAATTTCCGTGTAGACTGGTGAGCAAAAGGCTTCTGGGCTATACTTCTTTTCACGCCAGACACACAATCCTGATACCCCCGCAGCTTTTCCACGATGGATGCTCCAGAGCAGGACTATGACACAAAGCTGCAAAAAGCTTCCCACGAACTTCTTGCCGAGTTCGATAAGTTCCTCTCTAATTTTTTCCGTAAATCTGATGGCAAGGGAGGTTCTCGAGTCCGCTCTCGTGTCCGGGCCCGAGAGGTGCATTGGGCAACCAGCAACGTGAGTTGACACCAGTGATTGACGGAGAATGTTCAGCTTATACGTATATTATTTCCCAGTGCCTAGATCCCTTTCAAGAACTCCCTCAGCTGTTAGATCCCTATCTGTCAAAATGGATTCCTCTGCTCTCAAAGACGTATCTGGAGCGGCTCCAGTCGAGACGTCCTGAGAAGAAGAGTGCTGATCTTTCAAACCTCTTGGTGCCTGTAGAGTTTGCTATATGCAAGATACTCTACACCTTCTGCAAGATAAGAGGAGAGAAGGTCATAGTCCACTTCCTGAACGTAGAGGCCAAGTACTTGGAGCTTCTACTGGGGGACATTGAGGAGGCAGAGCCTTCTACGGGAGAGTCGCCCGCTAATACATGGTCTTGGGAGCAGCGCTACATCGTCCTTCTGTGGCTGTCACACCTGTTACTCGCTCCCTTTGACTTATCCACCATCTCATCTGTTGAGTTGGATGATGCAGCCGCCTCGGACGTTCCTGGCTTGCGGCTGCCGCCCAATTTGCCAGGCATCGCGCTGAGGGCCATCCCCCTTTCCATCAAGTATCTCGCTTCTCCAGGAAAGGAGCGGGATGGTGCAAAGGCCCTTCTAGTCAGGATAACCATGCGGAGAGACATGCAGCAGCTTGGTATTCTGGATAGTCTGGTGCAGTGGTCTCTCTCATCTCTACGGCCAAAGGACGATGGCTCGCCTTCAACCCCCTACTTCTACCTGGGCATTCTTTCTTACCTCGCGGGGATCCTGCAATCATCATCCGACACTTCTGACATGGATAAATACCTGTCTTCCATCTTCGACACAGTTCACAGGCTCGCGCACCAGGAGGACGCGACCTCGAAGACTATCATATCACTTGCTCTGGCGAGAAAGATGATACTCAAGGTCATTCGCACAGTTATTGTCTCTCTTCTCCGGCAGTCCAGGCAAGACATGGCCAGCACAGAATTGACAGAGACGGCAATTGGCTACCTGCTAGAAAATCTATCGGATAACGATACTCCCGTTCGATTCGCTGCAAGCAAGTCTCTCAGTATCATCACCTTGAAATTGGATCCCGACATGGCCTCCCAGGTAGTGGAGGCGGTTCTGGAGTCACTTAATCGAAATGTCTTGTGGAAGAAGAACTCGGGCTCAAAACCTGTACGGGATCTATCCGCTGTGAGCCACCTCGAGTGGCACGGCCTCATGCTCACATTATCCCATCTGTTGTATCGTCGATCGCCTCCGGCGGAGCAGCTGGCCGACATCATCCATGCATTGCTCTTGGGTCTGTCCTTTGAGCAACGAGGGACTTCAGGTGCCAGTGTGGGTTCCAACGTGCGTGACGCTGCATGTTTTGGTATCTGGGCTGTTGCTCGGCGCTACACCACCAAAGAGCTTCAAGACATTTCCACCCAGTCGGTGTTTGCGGCTAGAACCCACCCTGCCTCCAGCTCCATACTCCAGGTTCTTGGTACCGAGTTGGTCATGACCGCTTCTCTAGACTCTGCAGGAAACATCCGCCGTGGTGCATCTGCTGCATTGCAGGAACTCATTGGGCGGCACCCAGACACCGTAGAAAAGGGCATATGGGTCGTTCAAGCCGTTGACTATCATGCTGTTGCACGGAGGTCTAGGGCGATGGAAGAAGTTGCTCTGAAGGCTGCAAAATTGTCTCGACAGTACGGGGAGGCTATCATTGATGGGATCCTGACCTGGCGTGGTATCGGTGATGCTGATGCAGTGTCAAGGAGAGACGCCGGGTCGGCTTTTGGAGCACTCACAGCTGAGCTTTCTTTCGAAGCCTCCGAGGACCCATTTGCTAGGTTTACCGGGGCTATCGACCTGTTATCCGATCGTCTCAAGGCATTGGAGAAGAGACAGGTTGAGGAAAGGCATGGCTTGCTGGTGTGCTTTGCTGCGCTCTTGAATCAGTTCTGCCGGTGGTTCAAGGCGGCAGATGGCGCCCAGAACATGACTTCTCTTATTGCCGATATTATCAACCGAGTGACTGGGATTGTATCCGAATACAAGACCCAGACATACCGCCGTCCTGAGCTTATCGCCGAGGGTGTGAGCCGGCTCGTGTCTTCTCTCGCAGCAGTGATACAAGCTGCACTCTTGGGAGACCAGCATGTCAACGACATCCAAACTATGGATGAGCTATTGGCACAGAATAGTACAGCTGAGTTCCTCGACTTGGTGTCCACTGTGGACTCCGTTGCACAAAAGCCAACAGCAGTGAAGGAGCTGCTGGCCACCTTGAGAGATGTTGTCCCAATGTGGCTGAGCAGGACGGAATCTGATGTCGTGGATTCTGCGTCCACAGCGGCTCTGGTCCTTCTGATATTCTCAGAGCCTGCGGAACGAGCAGACATCCTCGCTGACTGGGCTGCAACGATCCGTAATCGAGGCAGCTCCGGCAAGATCACGACTGCCGATGGGTACTTTTACACTCTGGCTCTTGCTCAGCCACTCGTCACGACGTTCAAGCAGCCCGACGATGACGGCAAGACCGACGTTGTTTGCGAGACCATCCTGGCCAGGTGGAACGCGGATGAGGCTCAGACGGGACTTGCAAAAGTCGAGACTCGAGTTGCCATCTTACAGAGTCTCACTCGGAGCCAGATTCTCCACAACCAGCCACTTGTGTTCCTCGACATACTTTCTGATGGCTTGAATGATTACACAACGACGGCCAGAGGTGACATCGGGTCCCACGTCAGAGTCGAGGCCTTGCGAGCCGTGGGATCTCTCTGGAATAGGATTGGCGATGGTCCAAGCAGGCCAGAGTGGGCTGGTCCATCCATTAGAGCCTTGTTCTACGGTACACTTCGATTGGCGGCGGAAAAGTTTGATCGGGTCCGTCCAGAGGCTCAGGTTGCGTTATCTCTGGTTCTTGAGAAACAGTAAGTGGACCATTTCCTCAGCCCTTTTTTTTCCACAGCAACACACGTTGAGTCTTATCAACACAAACGCCCACTAACTATGGACCAGATATGGTCATGAATTCCGATGGCTAGGTTTGTCCTCTGAAAAGTACTTCCGCGCCCTTCTCCAACTCGTCGACTTGGACAGCCTGCCAGACGAGATAGGGGAGATAGCCAAGGACGAGACTGGCACATGGATGGCGAGTCTGATGGCCGGCCTGGTCACGTCCGCGGACACGGGAAACGAGGACCTCGTCATCGCTAGTCGCGCAGCTCTCACGGCATTCTGCAATGCCTCGCAAAGGAACCTAGACCTCGTATATGGAGCGCTCTTCGATAACCTGAAAACTCGTCAGGGCGAGGACCGGGTTATCGTCCCGACACTGGAGATCACCGCGTTTCTCTTCCACGTCGGTGTCCTCCAGCGAAGCGAAACGATCAACCTCCGCAGCCTGTGCCTCCAGACACAAAAGGCGGGCTACAAGACCGGCAACGTCCGCAAGCTCGAGGCCTGCGTCAAGGTCTACGGAGCGGTTGCTGCTCTGGGTGACCGCCCCGATGACGCTGAGCCGGCCCCTACAACCACGGCGGGCATCCAGGAGGCTCGGAAGAGACTGGGGGCTCTCCTGTTCCACCCATGGCCCAAGGTTCGGACCATGGTGGTGGACGAGCTCTGGGGGCTGGTTGGTGAGCGGGAAGAGGATGGAAATTTACTGACGGGGCTTGACTGGGGGGCAGCGGACAAGAACAAGATCAGGACGGTCGTACAGGATCTTAGACTTGGATGATTAGATCGTCTTAGAGTAGGTAGATGTGAATGATATACCAAAGGGCCAGAAAAAAGGGGCTGAACTACGCAGGCAATCGAGGTTTCCCGCGGCTCGGCATTTGTAGCATCCTCCGTGAACCTCCGGTTAAACGCTGTGATCTCAAGGAAAGTTCGTGCTATATTAAGAGATCCAAAGATCTACAGTGGCTTTCATTTCTTTGTGAGGACGTGGTGGAGGAAGAAATCCGGAGAGCTAAGCATATCTATACACAACCCTCTCCAGCTTTACGAAATGTCTCACACGATGCAGGTCCCATCCTCGCGAGGGTCTTCTTTCTTTTAGTAACTTGAATGTGCTCTTCTATTACCTCGATTTTAGTTAAAAACGGGTGTTTGACAACTTTCTTATATATGAATTAAGACCAATAGTCACTTCTTCAGCTCCACGCATACTCATAACGTAATACCTAAGCGAAAGAGAATAAAGTTTAACAGCAATGGAAGCTGCCAGAGCCCGACAACTCAACACAATGAATACGACTCATAACGTAATAAGCTGGTCGTTTGCATCTCGATGCCAACCACCTCCATGATGGATTATCGCGATGCAGTTTTGAAAGTCAGAACTTTGTTTAAGTAATCTGCTCCTATAATGGAGCAATGCTACGGGAAGGGAGGCTAACGATGGGCCTAACCTCGTACTAGTATCAGTGGCATCAGCCTTGGTGCCGTCTTTCACGCCTTCGATCTTCGACTCAAAACATCCATCCATTCAGCCTTGTAGTCTCCAGGTGGCGCAGACCAAATGGGTCAAATGGGCCAAATGTGTGCAGCCTTTCCAATTTTAATTTCGCGTTCTCCCGGCGTTCTAGGCTGGAATTTAGGATGGCAAGTGGCTGAAATAAAACATGGCACACCAAGACTCTTTTCACGTCAGGTAGGGACCTCATTTTTTAAATCACAAATAGGTATTCCACTTCCGCCTTGTGTTTAGTCGAGGACCTGTCCGCCGCATGGTTACACTATCTTTGCCTCCTCAAATTGCGTGCTACGTGATCCTTATTGAGCCCGTGGTGGCCCCGTAGGATATTCTCAGATATCCTGGTCATTTGATCAATTGAGTTTCACCCAAAAACACTGCAATCAACCTAAAATCGGTGGCATGACTCAATTCTAGCTACGGGTTGACCTGTCTAGCGATTTCCAACATCGCGACACTCGTCATCCATACTTTTAGGTAGCTACAAGATAGTGCTCTACTCAATAGCTATTCAGCGTGAGAAAAAATGATACTTGCAATTAGGGAGCAGGGTTAGGAAATATCTGCGACATCTATGCAGCTCATTCAATCCCCAACGTGGCGGTCTGAGATGGCCTCAACAGAGCCATGTGAGCGCATCGGGGAAAACCGCCAGGGCGTTAAGGTTTCCCGTTAGCGCCGTCTCCGCCGCTGTCTTCGCAGCGAGATGCGGCGGGCAGGTTCTAGGCACAGGGCACGTCTCATGCACTAATGCACTGGAGATTAGCAGCCAGGGATCGGGGGGCACGTAGATCGCTGGTAGGTGTCATCAACGGCCAGCCAACGGAACTTTCCCAGCCCAATGGCCACATATAGCCTCCCTATGCCTTCGGATAGTCCCACAACGCCCATGGTTGATCGCGTGAACGGGTCTCGCTGCAACTTCGGCTGGAAAATTTAGAGTAATGGGAGGGGCGAGGGGCAGTGGCCGTCATCAAGCCCGAGCGCGCAAACTGCTGGGTCCTTATCACCACCAACGAATGGACAAGTGTGTGTATGGGCCTGGCACGGAGTGTGAACCCTGGGCCGCTCACCATGAACAGCAGGTGTTGGCAGATACCCAACTCTGGGCAGATATGGCGAGAGTGGTCAATCAGCGAGGAGACGAGATTGCTGTTGCAAGTCATCGGCTCCGGCCGACCTGTGCCACCCCCAACCTTGCACACGACCGCCAGGTGGTGTCGAGTATCTGCCTTGGTGGAACCAACCACCGATTAGGATACTCAGGCTGGGGGAGGGGAAACAAGGCATGGACCCCGACATACGTATCTAGGAAAGTACCTTTCTCTTACCTAAGTTTTGAGATGGAGGTAGCACAATCAGGAAGACTCATGCCGCTATCTACGGCGATATCATGGTAAGCGGAGCTTCATATGCACACTCCTCCATGCTCTGCTCTAGCTCTGGCACCAAGATCTTGGCTTCGGTCGTCGACAAAGCGCAGAACCCCAGATTGTTTCACATTGCCGTGTGCGCTCTTTGCTTCTCTGCTTCCACCCATCAGCCATCGACCGCCGAGTCGCGGCCGCCCAGCGTAGTGTCTCATGGTGGCACCATACAGTACATGCTACCACCATGTGGGTGATCTCGCCTGCAGGTACAGTGGTACTGGATACATGCGCATGCGAGCAAGCGGTAGCTCCCAGGATGACGACTCCAGCCGCTATCGAGGGCTGCCCCGCTGACACCCCCCATGACCCGGCAGAGTCAAGGGTCCCCCCATGTCTTACCTGGGCAGGTCTGTCACAGAACTGGGCCAGTGGTGGGTGGGCGGAGTCTGGAGATAAACCAACCTCGGTGTCTGACGGACAGACACCGCTTATCTCTGCAAAGCTTGGGTGCTCCAGGCCTGTGCTCGTGCTCTCCTCCACCGACGGCTTGGGGGCATTTGGGGAGATGCGTATAGAGCAGGGGCATCTAGCCGGAACCGATCAAAGGGAATTTTGTTCATCCCACACGCGAGATTGGGGCTTGAATGGGTGGGTGGTGGTTGGCCTTCCTTGATAAGAGGTTTTTCAGCTTCATGCTGCTGCACCCGACGCTTGCCCTATACGGAGTGTTACCATCAGCATTTACAAATCTACAATGTACACTGCCCTTGCTGCGGCCTCGTGTGTGTGTGTGTAGAAACGGCAGACCAATATGCTGCTTCGCCCTACGCGTAACAGCGTCAGCTTGTTTTCAGAGTGTTTGGTTGGCCGTCGGCCAGGAGCACTTGACCAACGAAATCAGTTGACAAGCTTGGCTCGCACTTTGGTATCAGGACATCACACAGAAATGAGGCAATAGGGCCAACTAACCGACCTATCGATGCTAGCTTCTCCCCGCCTGCTCCTCCTGCTGCCGACCGCTCGCTAGTGTTCTCTTGTCCCTCCTTATCTCTACCAGGGACTATCGCCCTATCTCACATATGTAGGTACCTGGTAAGGTAAGAAGGTACAGGCACTGATCAGTGGCGATCCAAGACCCGACTTCGACCACGCCCAGCCAGGAGCGAACCTGACTCGTATTGCAGCCGCCTCGTAGCCTTGTAGAGTTGCCATGGCCAATTTCAATCCAACGTGTCTATTGCCTGCGTCAATTCCAATAAACGAGCCTGTGCATGTGTCGGCAAGCTGGCAGCGGGCGCACGCCTAGAACTAGCGATATCCGCTGCAGTACCTACCTAGCATTCCTGGTACCTGGCGATTCAGGTAGGCCCAGGCCTAGGCAGGGGAAGACGCTAAAAGGCCACCAAGCCAACGGTGTGTGTATGTAGGATAGATTCTCTAACTCTTGGAGCCGACACTAACAGTCCCAGCGGGGCGGAGTCCTGTAGGAGGAGGGCCAGATAGAGAGGTACGTACTACAACGGGCAGCGAGTAAGCACAAGCAAGCACATGTTCCGCCAGCATCCCAGCCGCCATCCATGCCCGTAATGCGTAAGTAGTGTAGGCAGGTACGTAGGTAGGTAGGTGCTCTTGAGTGTGTGTGTGCAAGCACTTTCCAATCTTGCTTGCTCTCTGCTGCTGTACGGCAGGCAGGAACGTGCTGCCACCACCCCTCCGCCTCTCTGTGCTTGCTATGCCCGTTCTGCCCACCATCCACCGTTCCTTCCAATCTCTCCTCGTCTCTTCCTTGTACACCCTATCGTATCTTATTAGTTCCAACCTGCCTTTTTTTGCTCGTCCGTTTTCTTTTACATCTTTGTCCTTTCCCCAAGTCCCGGGACCTTGAGGAACATCACCCGACCCAATTTCATCAAAAGTGCGGCACTGCTCGGCTCTGACCTCATAGCCCAATTTTTTCTTGGTCTTTGCACACGAGCACTTATCCCAGTTGGTCCCTCCACATCTGTCTGTGCTCAAGGTCCGCCACTGCTTTGTTCTGGATTCTTCGCAAGTCGGCAACCTGCATCACCAATTCGACGTCCTTTCCCATGCCTCACAGAACCGTAGACCTCCCCAGATCGCCTGAGCTTCCCCATGCAGTTGTGAGGACAGCGCTCAGTCATTCGACGACAAGTTTGTTGCGGCGGCGCACACGGCCGTGGGCCTTGACCAGGCACTATTCCGACGACACCTCGAATTGCGACTCGCCCTTCACCTCATAGCCTTCTCCTCGCTCGTCGCACCCTCTGCGGAGGCCGACGGGCGCGGACTCAAGTCGTCCTTCAGCATGTCGCTATACTCCGAACCCCCCTCTCTGCGCGAGTTCAAGTACGACAAGCCCACTTTGCTCGTGTGCTGGTGGGCAACCGCACTATGCACTTGCACCATATTCTTCCGCGTCACCGGCCGCTTCATCAGGACGGAGAGGTTATTCAAGTCGGATCGAATATCGGCGCTCGCCCTCGTACCGTTGTATTTGCGCATGGCCTGCGTGCACTACATTCTTCTTTATGGGACCAACAATTCGGATTTTGTCGGGGTTCAACTGAGTGACGAAGAAATCAATCGCAAACAGGTCGCCAGTGGTTTGGTGCTCCTTAGCCGCATCAGCTACGCTGCAACGTATGTGGCTTGCCCGTTTTTGCTTTTACCCGCTGAACCGTTGGCTGGAGAAGGTTTCACTTTGCAGTGGAGATGGTGCCTTTCTTTGGACAAATTGTGTCTGAGCTCATTGACTTTTGGAGAATTGGAGCTAACCAACGGACGTTTCATTTTTCTAGGCTCTGGATTCTGAAATACACCACACTTGAATTCTTTCGGCGACTGACAGATGTCACTTGGGAACGGTCCTATGAGAGAACACTAATTTACATCCGCTGGACTTTGATCGTGACCTTCTGTGCTGTTGTCATCAGCACTCTCGCCGAGTGCCAACCTTTCAATCACTACTGGCAGGTCTCGCCCGACCCTGGAGGTCAATGTCGTCAAGGATACGCCCAGCTATTGACCATGGCTATCTGCAACATTTTGACCGATCTTCTCATCGTGTTCTTCCCGGTTCCTATCATCCTTCGCAGTAACATGAGACTGAAGCGTAAGATTCAGCTCTGTCTGCTTTTTTCGCTCAGCTTGTCTGTGGTTGGGGTTACCTTGTACCGTGTACCCCACATCATAGAAGAGGATGGCCGCCAGCAGTATCGTTCACTTCTTGCGTCTGTCGAGCTAATCTTTGCCACCGGGTCCGCAAACGCCCTCGTCCTTGGCTCCTTTGTCCGTGATCGTGGCGCGAAGAAGAAGAAGTACCGCCGTGACTCCGCCGCCGACTCGTTTGATCGCATCAGCAATCATCGACGGCCAACGCTTCACCGTCATTGGGGCAGTGATGAGGATTTGGTTCGTGATGTGGGCATGGGTGTGGATCCCGAGCTCCAAGAACGCCCCCAGAGTTCCGGCACCAATCCAATGCCAATAGCGAAAAACATTTCCGACGATCTATTACGCTGGGAGTTCCCGCAGCACAATCAGAGCCAGGAGGGGCGAAGCGATGAATCCCTCTTCTCACACGATCCAATTGGCAAAATTGATTCCAATATCCCGCCGAGGAGGGTCTCTTTTTTCGATGTAGGGGGATTACTGAGCGAAGAAGGTGAAACAAGCTCCGCACGGAAGGCCAGTGTTGATCACAAGCAACCAAGTCCGTCCCTCACTGCTGGCTCCAATGGCTTCCGCAGAGGGTCTAGCACGTTGTTGCAAGACCTCGGTGGCCTCCTCAGCCCTCTGCATACATCTTCACGGTTCAGAGGAAAAGACCTCGAGCTCCAGCCGATTCCTCAATCTCAAGATGTGCAAACCTACACTCCTCACGGGAAACCAAGCCCGATTCTCAAAGACCCTGGCGGCTTGCTCCGCTCATAATCCTTGATCTTCCCCTCTATCACGGGAACGTGATCTACATTTCAATACTTTCGTCATCTCACTCTATGATTTTCCCATAACGACGCTATTCTATGACATCCGCTACGATGACGATGAGTATAAAACTGACATGACGGTGTCATGTCCCTTTTCGATTTCTATCTATTTATATCCATGTAAATCACTTACGATCTAGCTTGGCGTTCTAAACACCAATCTTTTTCTAAAAGGCGTCTGTTGCTTTCTGTACACTTATATTGACATTTCTATTTAAATTGGGGCGAATTGGGTTCGACGGCTAGGAGCACAGGTTCGGGTTAAACATTGGTTTTGATGCTCGCTTTCACGAGCTTTTGGTGCAATCCAGGGAGAGTTATATCACGGGGTGGATTTCGGGATACAGCTACGATCATGTGTTTATTATATACCCCAGCAGCAGGATGCTTTGCGATGTGCCTTTTATTTCCCTAGGGCATGGGTTTCGGTTTGGGCTCAGATGGAGCTACTGGTGATGGCTTGGTTGGTGGTAGTGCAAAAGTAAATTAAATTTTAATAGCACCGTGCTGCATAGATTTTAGAACATCAAATCGTGCCTCTTTTTGTGACAAATATAGCCAGCTTGAAAGACTCGGTGGAAAGAAGGGTCAACTTGGGGGGCTCATTTAATCTCAGTCTAGACAGATGCTAAACAACATCTTGGTTTACACTGGATCAACAACTTCAGCCATGTGGTCAGCGAAGATGATAATGCTCTTTGTATTGTAGTTTTGACTATTTGTGTTCTTTCATTGCGCGTCCTTTAATGAAAACGCCCAACAACGCCAGATTTTCGATCCTCGAAAATATTAATCCAAATTCGACGCCCGACTAGGCGCCCAGTGATAATCGACCGTGTTCCTCCGCATGCTCCTCGACTTCGCGGCTCCTCGCCTTCTCCGGGACCCTTAGCCCCTTGAACCCTATTCCCTCGCCTCACGCATTTACAGAAACACCAACCTCATGATGTTGCCTCCTCGCTGTTCCCTTTCTCTAGACACAGAGTCTGTAACTGGCGTACCGGCCGGCCGTCTCACTGGTTCGGATGATCTTGACGACCTGGCCACGCTTCAGGCCCAGGTAGCGGGCCACGGGATCCTTCTGCAGGATACGGGGCAGCTGCGTCTCCTTGAGGCGGTAGCGCTTGAGGAGGGCGGTCTTCTCCTCGCGCGACAGCAGGACATGGCGGGGGACGAGCTCGTGGTGGGTGATGTTGACCAGCAGATCCTCCTCCAGGAAGCACTCAATCTTGGCGAGGTTCTCGACGGAGGCGAGAGACTTGCGGGCCGCGGGGGACAGGGCGCCGTGGGTGATCATGATGCCCGTCTTGTACTGGTTGGTGATGATGTATTTGGCAAAGTTGCGGATCTGGCCGACACCAAAGGACGTGTCGCTGAGGAACTCGACCCAGACGGGGCCGCAGTCGGGGGTGGGATCGGGGTCGGAGTCGGTCTTGGGGGGGGTGTTTTTTCTGAGCATGGAGTCGCTTGGGCGAGCAGAGAACTGGAGCTTGCCGCGACTGACGCAAGAACAAAGGTTAGCCGCAAGCTCTCCCACGGAAAGACAATGGCGGGAGGTGGGGAAGAAAGACTCACTTTACGGAACCATCTGGGTTGCAGTAGTCGGAGCGGAAACGGTCCAGTGAGATCTTGATTTCATCCTCTGCCAGCTCGTACTCCTGCTGTCGCATTAGCACCCGCTCTCTCAAATCGCAACGACGCGAACCCAGCATCAGTCGCAGCAGACGCTCAGATCCAAGGCAACTCGATTGAGAAGAGCCTCGTCTGTGGAGCGATGGGGGAGAGACTCACCCGATCCGCGATCATTTCGTGTGCCGTTCTCCATGCCCGCCAGAGTCTGACAACCTCCTTGGACCTGACGTCGTTTACCTCATCCATGGCTGCGTAGGAGAAAAAAAATTAAATAGTCGATTACTCTATAACTCCGTATTGAGAAGGGAAAAAATCGGTGCACCACTGGGAAAGGTGTCGGTGGGTATTTGCGTTGTTGGTCGCTACTCGGCGTTCGTTGGATGCTCGTCAAAAAAATTATGAGATCAACCGAATGGAGCCTTTCGCATAATCGCGGCAGGTGCAGGTTAGGCTGGAAGGGAGCAAAATTCAGGTCATGTGATACGGTGAGGACTTGAACAAAGCGGCCCCACACCACTCGGAGTTCGGAGGCTCTACCTTCACCTTGGTTGCTTTCTGGCAGAGGCTATTAGCTGCTGAGCTCCAAGTCAGGAAGGCACAAAGGCCAATGGACCCGACCCCACCAGGCCCCATTTACACTGTAGCAGGACGTTTCTTTAGCATTCCAGGCCCTAAGCCCCCTTGAAAGGCGCCCCTTTGACAACGGTAGTGGCACTAAGAATCACCAGAACAGGGAATTGGCCTGGCGCACAGACCCCATGGCAGAGCGACAAATCCAGCAGTGGAAATTCCTAATACTGAGTGCTGTAGTATCAGGACACGGGGCGACAAGTCCAACGTGCATTCAGAGACGATATTTTTTTTTCCCTTCCAGGGCAGAATCACCCCGAAGACGCGCCACCCTCTCCCTTCCTAACCCTTGCTCTCTTCTCCCATTCACAGGGCCTGCGAGAAGAGTCTTTGGTTTATTTTTCCCCATTTTCTCCCACCAAGCTCTCCCATCACCCGCCCAACTTTCGCAATGGCTGAGACCGCCCCTGCCACCGCCCCTGCGGCGGAGAAGACCGCTCGTCCCACCCGTCCTGATGAGAATGAATATCAGAAGAAGCTTGTCGAGGCCGAAAAGGCGCACAAGGTTGCTATGGATCGCCTGGTACGACCCTCTCGACGTCTCAATGGCCTCTCATCTCGCCATACCTGCCCGCGCTAGAAGAAGAAGATGTAGTTCACTGACATGCGTGCCCCTTCAAGAATGCCATCAAGGCCAAGATCGATATTGCCAGCCCCAACAAGAGCAAGGACCAGCCCAGCCCGACCCAGAAGCGGCGCCAGGAGCTCATTGCCCAGGCAAATGAGATCCGTCAGAAGCAGGCCGGCGGTAAGAACGCCCGTACTAGCAAGCTCGACCAGATCAAGCGCCTCGATGAGCAGGTCCGAAGCCGCATCAACGAGCAAAAGACGGCCAAGGCCAAGGTTCCCTTCAAGTCCCTCGAGGAGGTCGACCGCCAGATTGCCAGCCTCGAGAAGCAGGTCAATTCCGGCACCATGAAGCTCGTTGACGAGAAGAAGGCGCTCACCGATATCTCCAGCCTGCGCAAGACCCGCAAGAACTTCGGTCAATTCGACGACTCGCAGCGCCAGATTGACGAGATCCGTGCCAAGATCAAGGAGATCAAGGACGGCATGGAGGATCCTGAGCAGAGGGCCCTCTCCGAGCAGTACAACAAGATCCAGGCCGAGATCGATACCATCAAGGCTGAGCAGGACGAGGCGTACAAGAACATCTCCAGCCTCCGTGACGAGCGCACCAAGCTCCATGCTGAGCAGCAGGAGACCTTCACCGCCATCCGCAAGCTCAAGGATGACTACTTCGGTCAGAAGAAGGCCTTCCAGTCTTTCGAGCGTGAGCTCCGCGAGAAGCAGCGGGAGAAGAGAAAGGCCGAGAACGACCGTTACCACCAGGAGCGCAGCAAGGCCGAGGCCGAGCGAGTCCTCGCTGAGGCGAGCGACCCTGCTTACCTCGAGGAGATCCGCCGCGCCAACAGCTTGCTGACGTTCCTCGACCCCAGCCACAAGGTCGAGAAGGGCCCTCTGGTGGTCGATTCCGGACTGGGCGCCCAGACCCAGCGTACTGTCGACGATGCTGGCCTGAAGGGAACCAAGCTTCTGCGCAAGGAGGACCGCGAGGACGAATACGCGCCCGCCGCCAGGAAGGGCAAGAAGGGTAAGAAGGGTGGTGCCAACGCAGCCTCCACCAAAGCTTTCAACTGCCCCCCTTCTGTTGTTGAGGACTGTGCCTTCATCGGCGTTGAGCCCCCCATGGGCAACGAGGACGTCCCTGCTGTCATTGAGAAGGTCCGGGCCAAGCTGGACCAGTGGAAGGGTGACCAGCAGGCTGAGACTCAGCGCGTAAGTTGCATCTTTTCACGGCCCTGACAATAGGCGGAACTAACCAAATTATCTCATAGAACATCGACAAGGCAAAGGCAAAGATTGAAGAGCTTGAGAAGGCCGAGGCCAACGGTACCAACGGCGTCGAGGAAGCCACTGCCGAGCTCAAGGAGACTTCCATCGCTGACAAGCAGGAGTCATAATCCGCCACGCGCTGGCACCTTCTTGAAATAATAGGAACCCATTCAGGCATAAGCCGTAATCTCAAAAACCTCTCTCCTCCTGCAAACCTCTCCCTCTCGCCCCTCTTCATCCGACCAAAAGTCCAACTATCTCCTTTTTTTTTACACCCACCTTTATATAGCATCCTACCAGCAAGGAACGAATGATGTCTGCCAAAAGTCTCCGACTGACGCCTCCTATTTTCCTCTTCTGTTTCCTTTCTTTCCTATTCTACGTCGAGATATGGTGAAATTTTGTTGACATACAAGCCGAAGCCATGGAAGATCTGGGACGTGGGATATACAATGATGGGGGGAAATGGTTTGAATTCATGGCCCAAACGGCTGTGATGAGGGTCTTGAGCAACAAAAGGGGACAGGGAGCAGATAGCGTCATTGTGGTGTTGTTTTATCCCGATGTATTTATTGAGCGCTCTCTGGGAACGATAGGAATAATCAAAATCAAACGAATGAGCAGAACTTCGAATGACGCACCATTTGATCCCCTTCTTTTTCACATTCTGAAGTTCGCGCATGAGGCAAGCATTGTAACGTGTTTTTCATTTATATTTTTTGTTGATTTGTAGCCGTCAAACCGGCTCCGCTAGCTGCTTCTCTTCCTGTCCGGCGACAGTGGTGTTCTTGGTCTCTGAGCACGGCCCAGTAAGCTCAATGTGAAAAATCGCAGACCATACTATACTGTATAAATCAATGATTTTTTTGTATCAACAAATATGTCACTCCCATACTCCAAACGATATGCCCTGTCGTTCGCATCTAATCCAGTACAACTTGGTCGCGTCGAAACGTATAAGTAACAGCCTGTTAGTTGCTGCAGTCAATTTAAAACAAGTTAAAACATAAGGAGATTCGCAGCTCGATATGGCGGCTCGCCATACAATTCCCGAATATGCCGCGCCATGCCGTTATTACTATCGTGCCGAGTCGTAGATATCGTGAAAATCGTCAAGTCTTCAAAAGCCATCCTCTCCTGGGGACAGCGGAGCGATCTAGGCCCACTGCCCCTATTTGCCCAAAAATGTTCGGGTTCAGTATGTTGGGTAATACGGGGCGGTTGTCGGCGGAACTCCAAATCGCATACCGGTAGAGCGTCTGTTTCCAGGTCCGGGGGTATGACGATCATGTCGGCCAACACCAGGGGGAGGGGGGGTCCGCGATGGGAGGTGGCCGGCGTCCATGCCATTCATGCCATTCATGCCACCCATACCACCCATGGCGCCCATCCCGTTCATAGCGCCCATCCGGCCGTTCATGCCGTTCATGGCGCCCATGCCATTCATAGCGCCATTCATAGCACCATTCATGCCCCCATTCATGCCCCCATTCATGGGATAGTGCATTGGAGTTACAGCTTGGCTGGCTTCATAAAACGTACTCCCAGGTCCTCCCCCACCTCCGCCTCCTCCTCTGCCTCCTCTGCCTCCAACGGGACCTCCTGGGGCGCCACCGCCGCCCGTGCCTGGTGGGGGACCGACTCGACGTTGAGGCGGCTTCCTCTGAGGGCTCGCCTTGAAAGGGGGGTCTGATACAACCGGATCGTCATCTGAGGGTAAGCTCAGTTCTACCAGGTTGAAGAAATACTCGAGGACCTCGGGGTAGCGCTCCACGCTAGCCTTCCAGTCATCATCGATGCCTTCCTTCAGGGTGCGCTGGGCATCAGCAAGATGCTGAGGGTGAGGAGGCGCATTGTAATAATGATAAGCATGGTTGGTCAGTTGATCCACGTGCTCTGAATGCTGGGTCTTCCTTTGATCAGATAGCATACGGAAGTAATCCAGGATATGATCTTGCGCATGGCTTCTAACCCATTGCCTGTATCACCACATGTCAGTGTGTGGTCCAACAAACCGATGAGGGGCGAGTTGCTCATTAGACATACCGTATTTGAAAGTACATATCCTTCATGATCTTGTCTTCTGCCTGCTTCATGGCAACATCGAGGCCTTTTGCTTCGCATTCACAAGCCATCTCGGCAGGCGCTCCGCAGATAGCACAGTCCGGGTCCATTTTGATGATGATGTTCCGGCGGTGCTTTGGTTCTCTAAAGTACATCTTAGCGGGAGGCCGAGGACCGAGGCGATAGCTTGAGTTATGGTGAGGGGCAATGGCGGGCTACTGGACCAGCAGGGAATACACGACAAGATGTAGGTCGATACATAGAGGAGGGCACTCTGAGTGAAGGACTACACCCGGAGCAGGATATACATGAATCACGAAGGACGTCCCTTGGGGCCCATACATGGGTACATTGGGAGATGGGAAGAGGTTTGGGATCTGGGAGGAGCCCGAAAGCTGGAGTGGGCTAAGGGCGAGAGAGGGGAGGAAGGGAAGGTGGAAGTGCAGTCAATGCTGGCTGGCACGCAACTGACCTAAAGTATCAACCCAGGGTGGTGGTGGCAGCAGCTCCGGGCGTGGGGAGACCGACGGCGCGCTGGGCGGTAAGGAACCAGGGGCGGAGTCGGTTCAATCGCAAAAGACGGGGAGGGGGGTGGAGGAGGAGGAAGCGGCGGCTGTACGTAGGGAACAGTCCGGGCTGGACGGCCTCTGTGCTGCAAGCCAACCCGAGGAGTTGCGTCACGAGCCAGAAACGAAGGCAGAAGGGCGAGACGGTTCGACAAACGCACGATCTCGAAGTTTCGGCTCAGCAGGGTAACATGGGGACTGGATGTAGGTCTGTTGTGTGGAGAACGGCCGAATGAGGAGAGTCAATAGGACACACCCTTGATGTCGTGGCTCGAATGCGGGACTGGCAAAACGTATGCAAGCTAGCCCAACGAACTAGCAGCCCAACCAATGGAAGTCGGCTCAGAATGCTATGCGAGTGGGATGCTATAGTCTCCTAATGTCGGATCGAGCAAGATTGGCGATGGTCTGCGTGAGGAGGTGGTGTCACCGGAGCAGTTTGGGTTCCGCAATCGTGTGATTTGGTCCGCCGGCCTGTACCAGACGCAGTATATCAACAATAATAAGAACCAGACCGTGCCCGAGTCAATTGACGGCCAGCTGCCCTCCTGCCGCTGTCCAAGATGTGCCGGGAGGCTTTTCTGGCTCGGAGCGAGAAGGCGAGAGAGAAAGGCAGGAACAACGAAAGACGGGGAAGGGGGCCAATCGAGGCGGAAAGCAGTGATGGATCTGATTGGTGCCAGCACGGTGCAGCTCAGCTCAGCAATGAATGGATGGCAGCTAAATAAGCAGTCGTTGTCCCGCAGACCAACTTCTTCCGACAGAGGAACCAAGATATGCGCAGCAGCAAAACACGGGGCAGCTTGGCTGGAGAGTGAGGTAGACGTGCAGCCCGAGGAAGAAAGTGGCAGCACGGGAGAAGTCACTTCAGTCGAGAGTGGACTGACTAACTGGAGGCGGGACCAGCTTCAACGGGCAGTTCACCGCATTTTGCCTCGTCGACAGCACAGCAACAGCGCCATTAGCAGGTACCTACAAGGACGTAGTGCGGCATGCAACCGACCGTCGAATCACAGCTGCGGGCCGGTTCCATCGCCACTGCTTATGGGCAGCCAGCCGAGTCTCGTTTGTCCCCAGCAGGATTCTGCGTTTGCACTTGGCATCCGGTGAGCCGCAGTGTTCTGTGCATGCGGATGATGGTTAGGCTGCTGCTGTACTGATGCCCTTTTGAGGGGTCATTTTGGGGTTTGGGCTCGCTTGGCGTGGGGATCATTATAATGCACGGTGTTAATGTGTTTGTCAGCGATGGCCGACTACCGTACCTCAGGGACTGAGTTTCATATAGCTCTTATGAATCTGCATAATACCAGCTTGAATGTTTGTACAGATTATTCGCAGGTAGGTAATACTGCAGCCAGGCGTCGGCATATCAGTATTGACACCCCAATGCCGTGTGACCTCGATGAATTGCCCATCTTTTCATCATCTCTACCTGGCAAGTGGGTGGCAGGAGAAATGAGACACCTAATAAGCGAGTGGTTATAAGCAGACTACTTTCTACAATAAATAGAGAAGTTTAGTAGTAAAATAACATAATAATATATACCATATTGTCCCTGAAGTATATATTATTAGCACTAATAATCTGATAATACTGGTCGCAGACTTGAGAATAAGCAGCTTAATGTTTGAGTGTCTCAATTTCAATGTCACCCACTTCTGAAAGGTCGTCGGTGTCACTATCAAGGCAAGACAGGTGTCCTATATAAACCAGTAAGTATAGTGAAAACCGTATTAAATCAATGTTTGCTATGAATTACGTTGGTACATCGAGACCTTCATGCTTTAACAGCTACAGGTGTAAGGTGTGGTTAAGGTATAGCAAGTGCCATATCTGATATGGCCGGCTTATCGATAACAAGATTTTCCCAAAGAACCAGGCATGGACATCCCCCATCCCACGAATTGATTTACCACCGGCAAGCATAACGTCTCTGCTCGCAGAGAAACAGAAGGGAAATGTCCCCCCGGTGTAAGGCTCCATCATTTACGCTGGCGCCGTTTCTATATCCATCCCTCTATGCGCCCCGAGCAGGCCCCTCCGCCCGCGTCATTGCGCGGGTGTCACTCCAGAAGCGATGCACATCAACCGTCAATAATCTCCCAGAGTCTCGCCTGAATCCCGCCCCGGAAGACTTCTCCTCCCCGAGTTTCGCCGACAAGACCGACCTGACCCTATACGCCGGACGTGGTGGCAATGGCTGTGTGTCGTTCTTGAGGGAGATGTTCCTCGCCGAGGGGCCCCCCAACGGCGGCGACGGGGGGGCTGGCGGCAACATCTACATACAAGCTGCCTATGGCGAGACTTCTCTGCACAAGATCGCTCGCAAGCAGTTCGTTCGTGCGGGGCGCGGCAAGCACGGCCAGGGCAGCGCAAAGGGCGGTACCAAGGGTGACGATGTTGTCATCACCGTGCCTGTCGGGACGATTGTTCGCGAGATCGAGCGATCCGACCCAGCCGCCGAGGAGGCCATGAATATCAAGGTATACCAGGCCATCCAGAAAGAAAAAAGGAAGGAGATCAGGTTGGCCGAGGAAGAGCGCAGGAGGAAGCAAAAACAAAAGGCCCTTGCCAAGGCTCAAGGGGAGGAGGTGGATGAGGCAGAGGAGGAAGAGCTTGAGGAAGAGCCGCTGGAGAGATCATCTCGAGCAGTGGAGATGGAAGAAGACGAGGATCCAGAACTTGACGATCCCACTCGTCATAAATGGCTGCTATATCCGGGCATGTCCAAAGGCGACATGAAAGGGTCAGCCTTTCCTCGACTACCCCGACGCACTAAAATGTATAATCAGCCTCCTGCGCCCGTTCATCTCGACCTGTCAAGGCCAACAGTACAGCCCATATTGCTTGCCACTGGAGGTATCGGTGGATTAGGCAACCCCCACTTCACTTCCAAAGATCATCCTCGCCCGTTCTTTGCGACAAAGGGCGAGGATGCAGTTACAATGAAGATCGAGCTCGAACTCAAGCTTCTAGCCGATGTAGGCCTCGTTGGCCTGCCCAACGCCGGCAAGAGCACCCTGTTACGATCACTCACCAACAGCCGGACAAGAGTTGGAAACTGGGCCTTCACCACCCTCCAGCCCAACATCGGCACTGTCGTCCTCGATAAATACTCTGGCCGCCCAGCCGTCTCAGCTTCCATGCGCCGCAACCCCGATGGCAGCCAGGACAGCGAGCGCCGGACTCGCTTCACCATCGCCGACATCCCGGGTCTCATCGAGGGCGCCCACCTTGACCGCGGCCTAGGCATCGCCTTCCTTCGCCACGTGGAGCGCGCCGCCGTCCTCGCCTTCGTCATCGACCTCGGCGCCGGCAACGCAGTCAAGGCGCTCGATGCCCTGTGGCGCGAGGTCGGACTGTATGCTCAGATGCGAGAGGAGGAGGAGCACGACCGTGAGGTCGAGTCCAAGATTGACTGGGATCTGACTTCACCCGGCACCGTCAATCTGCTCAATGCCGATTTCGCCTCCCTCGACGCCCCGCCAGCAGCGCTGGACATCACAGGCAAACCCTGGTTTGTCGTGGCCACAAAGGCCGATCTTCCCGAAACACAAGCCAACTTCCGCGAACTGAAGGCGTACCTTGAAAGCATCACACAAGGCGACGCCCCCCATCCCAGCGGCGTGGAGTCTTCCTGGACAAAGAACTGCACCGCCATCCCAGTGAGTGCCATCAACGGCCAGGGCGTGGATCGTATCACCCACTGGATAGTCGGCCTCCTAGACGAGTAATCTCACAAATAGTAAAATCCTGTATATTATGTAACATTTCTCGCATGTCAAAAGACGCCAGTAGCTATACTAGGCGTTGTTGTGGTTTCTCGGAGCCTACGTTTACACATGGCATATGTATTATAAGATCGCAGATCCAATCTCAGGGAATAATGAACGGACTCATACGATAGAATGAACGGACGAATAAGGTACATTATACTCTATAAATCATGACGCCTTTACAGCCAATTTTTTTAAAATTCCCTTGACTTAGAAGGCTACTCCATCCCCTCGGGTGTTGGCAAATCTTCCACAGCGGCATTATCATCGCCAGCTGGTTTCTCTTCCCCGTTCTCCTTGGCAGCTCCTTCCGTTGCCTCGGTCTCTTCTACCTTGCCGTTGGCGTTTGCCTTATTCTTCTGGTCCTTCTGCAAGCCGATGTTGATGAGAGGCGATGTATCGTTATAAACCCGCAGGAGCATAGCCGCTCGGTCTTCCTTGGGTAGCATGAGGTTCAAGGATTGGATGCTCTTCCAGAGCGGAAGGGCCATGCTCTCAGAGAAATCCGGATCATCACCTTCGGGCTCGATGCGCAAAACGGTGCAGCCCATGCCGATATCTCTGACCCGCTCGCCGATCTCGTTGAAATTCTTCCACTGGTCATCGGCAATGCGAGGGAACATCTCGATGAGGAGCTTGTGGAATGTCTCCTTGCTCGTGAGGTGCACAACGCGTGGCTCGCCGACGTACCCCTGAACAATGGGCATCCCCTCTGCTTGAATGCGCCATCGGCAGACCTCAGCAGATGGTGCATCCTGCTTCATGTACATGCGTACTCCACCGTGCACAAACTTAATGCCACGGCCCTCGTTCTCAGTAAGAATGTCTCGGATTCGTTGAGTGGTGTAGTAAATTCCCTTGGCTGGCTCGCCCATCTCATTGCGAACCATATATCGGTCATCCGGGAATCGTGTTGATAGCTTGTAAAACTCCTTGATGTTCTGGATGACTGGGTGAGACGGGTCAAGGTACTTGAAAGGCTCCTCGGTAGGACCGTTCTTTTTTGGCTTATTATTTGTCTCGGTTTGCTGAACCACGGGGGTGGCAGCCTCGGAGGATTCACCACCCGCCTTGAGCTTCTTAGCTGGCAATTCTTCGGCTTCAGATGTATCCAGGCTTCTCTTGCTGCCTGGAGCAGCAGCTTCATCAGACTCCGCAGGTTTTTGTGTCTGCTCAGTCTCGGCTGTGGGTTTTGACTCCTCATCCAGGACAACATCAGCTTGTCCGGAAGCCTTAGTCTGGTTGAGAGTTACAGTACTCTTGGATTCATTCTCAGGGCGAGCTTTGAAGTCGGTCTTCTTTTCTAAAACAGTGATGAAGAAACCGCCAGTATCCTGCAAGTGAGGGTAGACACGCATGCACCGTTCGAGGGGCAGGTCGAAACCATCGGATCCTTCAGGAAGAGGGAACATAGTCTGGACAACCTTGCCGGGGACCACACCTTCGTTTTCCTCCTTTGCAAACTTCTCAACATCCTCCCAGGAGTTCCACACTCTAGATGTCTTGTCAATAATCTTCCAGGACTTCATGCCAGGTCTTCGCTTGAGGTTGGGCAGCTCGTTGCTGCAATCAACAATCTCGACGTTCTCCTTTCCGCCACATCTGGCAATAGCAGCTGCAACTACTGCTTCATTTTCAACGGGGTTCATGCTGCATGTTGAGTACACAACACGACCGCCAACCTTGAGCATCTGCAGAGCTCTCACCAAGATCCGGACCTGGGTCAGGTGGAGACCCAAGCCACTTCCCGGCTGCCACTCTTTCCATAGGTTCACATTTTTCCTCAGAGTTCCGTCACCCGAGCAGGGAACGTCAGCAAGGATTCGGTCAAACTTCAGGTAAACGTTCTTGCCGGCCTCGGAGGGTAGCTTGATCGAAGGGAACTGGACAGCATCATGGTTCGTGACGATAAGGTTAGGGGAAGACAAACGCTTGAGCTGGTGCACAAGCATGTGGCCTCGCTTGTAATCTGAGTCGTTTGCAATCAGGAGGCCAGTCGCTCTGCCAGCATCCGAGGGGTCGGCATCGAGATCAACGTCAATCTCGTCCTGTGTCTCCTTTCCAACCACCAATCCGTCCTCTTCGGCGAATGTTCGCAGGACCTTCTTGACACGGGCCTCTTCTCCTTGGTGGATCATCTCGAGAAGCTGGGCTGCTTTGCTTCCGGGTGCAGCGCACATGTCGAGCACCACATGGCCAGGTCGAACGTCCATGAGTAGGGGAGGAATCATGCTGACTACCTCTTGTCTGCTGATGTTTCCAACGCTTGTCTCCGACACGAGGAACTTCTGGAAAGCAGCGAAAGGCGGGAACTTCCGGACGACATTCTTCGGGGTCGTCATCCACCAAGCCAGCTCATCGGGGTACCATGGGACAGGTTGCGGGGGTTCGACGGGGCGGCCATCCTGGTGCTCGATCTTGACAATCTCGGGGATGTAGCGGGTCTGTAGGTGTCTCTTGACAGAGAGCGCATGGCTGGCGACCGGTCAGCAACGGATGCGACAGAACCAGGATGAAACAATCAAACCTACCCTTTGGAACCAGCAAATCGGAAACTGTTGGGGAGATCTCGTCGCAAGGCATCCCAGAATTCCTTCTTCTCCTCTTCTGGCAGCTGGAGAAGCGAATCGTAGTAGTTCTGGAAGTTCTCGTGCTCCTTGGCGATGGCAGGATAGTCTCTCCAGCCACCATTTGCATGAGATCCACGGCCACCACCACCTCCGCGACGGCCTTTACCCTACACGATAATCCAGAAGTTAGCTGCCGACCATTCAATTGGATGCGACTTTGATGAGCCGAGACGCTACACATACCCTGAAGTTCTTCTTGCCCATTTTGTCGAACACTGATACGATTGCAGTTTGGGAGGAAGGGTCGCGACAGAAAATTTACGACTCAGAAAGTTTGGCTGGAAATTTTTGCCCCGCAGCTGCACGCTTGATGTTGCACGCGGGCGCTAGCAATCCACTAGGCCCTGCTGTAGCAGGTCTGGGGGCCACTGCAGCTCACATATTCATCCCCGTCCACTTCATTGTAACCTTCAGGTGGTCGCTGAGGATCATTAACCTGTGCCAGCTGCACGTGTGCTTCGACTCTGACCGCACAAATTCTCTCTCAGGAGCGCCCAAGCAAGTTGCACAGACACGGAGCTCTCATTCGGTCTCTCGGGATAAAATGCTTTGGGAGGACTCGAGATTTGATATGCGTCTTTCTGTGCTGGTTGTGGTTCCTATGCTGTACAATATGGTGCTGTACGACCAAAGCCCGATCGCAGATATTTCCAATCTCCCCTTTTTCAAGTCTTTTGTTCTGACATATTCACGATTAATGTCAACATAAACGAGTGTTAACCTACTGAAAATAAATAGAAGTTATTTCATCAGTACCTTAGGCAGACTTAGTACTCAAGAGGTACCTTAGTCTCTTTCCCCGAGTCCGTTGGTCTTGCATACCCTATAGCAAGAAGTGTTATGTGTAGATACTGCATGGGAACAGCATGTGGCAACAGACAAGAGTATATCCTTAACTGCATGGTGCCTCGTTCTCTATTTAGACGAGCTGGGGGTTTCAGTTTGTGTTTTGTGAAGCTCCTAAAGGAGGAGTTACATGTTTAGAGCCGAAATACAGGTACAGCTAGCTCATCCTGATGAAGATGAAGGATCAAGAATAACCTCACCTGCTCTCCAAAAGATGGACCTTCGAGGAGCATATCATTAGTCGGTTTAACAACGACAAATGAATAACACCCTATCGTGTCTGGTATCTACGTTTTTGGGGGGCTATCAAATAGCTAGCGTACAAATAATGCAAGGGTCTCACGTTGAACTGTCCCAACGAAACCTGCCACCACCCAATGATCGCTAGAAACCTATTGATCGAGTATGAATAAAGAATGGCAGAGATAAAAGGAATGGATACGTGCGTAGCCAAGGCCGTGATAATTTCGCTGCCAGGGCTCTTCCCCTAGAATCGGTGCAACTTGCTGCCCATTGTGCTAGATCCCGTACCTGTATTTCTACATGGTTGTTCTGATTATTCTCGGATTGACACCAACCTACCTCCTGGAGGCCTACCTCGCGGAGAGTCGAGACCCAAAGCTCACAGAGGGTACGCAAGCAAGAAAGCAAGCAAATGCAGGAGTATACAGGGTAGGCATGTAGATGCAACTGCTGCCTGATGAAAATGGGAGCTTCCCATTGGCCCAAAAAAGAAGTCGCTGCTGCCTACAGCTCCGACCAATTAAAAAAATCAGCTGCTTTGGGTGGAGACCCACCATGCGCAATCAGTAACCTTGCCTCAGGCAGAGATTCGTCTTTAAAAGCAGACGGACCTCCCACTCTTTTCACCTTTTCTTCTTTTCTTCTTCATACTTACCTTGTTTCGAATTCCCCAGCTCATCAATTGGGGGTTTCAGTATGGATGGCCTGCATTGCACAGCGCGGTGTTGTCCTTGCTCCATTGTCCTTCGGGGCCATGGGAGGCGTAATTTTTGATTTTGTCCTTGTTTTCATTGTGTTCACAGCTTGATGCTGGGTCATGAAGAAGACGCGTCGACTGGTTTATGTTCTGCTGCAGAGGATTATGTTCGCGATGAGAACGCCAGATGCTTTGGATTCGATTCACCTGTAGTGAATTGCGACATTGATCTCGTGAGCCATGACCTGATACGTTCAGAGATGTCTCGTATGCCTTGACTCACGAATGGGACATGGAACACAACGAACTCTCCCTGCCACTGCCGTCGACCAAGATGGACAGGCCTAGTCTCAAACTTTAATGGCGAAGATCTTGGCTGGCTGCTACGCGCGAGGAAAGAGACAGTGTCTGAGATGGCTCAAATTAGACGGTCGCAGAAAATATTTTGAATAAAAGATGGGTAGATATATGTATTCATGCATTTCTTTTTGCAATCAGCAAGGGATATCGCGAGGTTAGGCTGCGCACGCAACTTCGTCGCACACAAAGTTTTATCCCACGCAAATGATGATTCCACGGACATCTACCACTGCGTGATGTGAACATTCTGTGAATCGGAGGTGGCATAAGTTTTTTTACCACTAACCTGAATAATCTTATGAGAATTTTCGCCATAGAGTTTTCAGATTAATGGTCCAAAGAACTTATGCTTCCCTGATTCATAGAATGTTCACAGCACACAATGGTAGATAGATGGATTTATAATAGAGATAATTATAGATGGATGTATTTGTTTGTTGCCGAAGACTATGTACGAGGACTTCGAAGGAAACCGACTACTCCACTGCAGTATCCAACCAAATCATCCAGTCGCTTACATTCCTGCTCTTGATATGACCTCCATTGCTGCAAGGCTGATAGTAAGGCCTCGCTGCCCATGACTAGGTCGGAATGCAGTCGGAGAAACACGGTCATCCAGACTTGATTAAGCTCATAATCACGCCGAATCTGCAGCCTGGCTGTCAGGGCGCGAATGAAATGCAAGAGCTCGTTGGAGGCATCATCCCCGTTTCCTACGGATAACGACCGAAGCTCAAGATCGGCACTTGACGGTGAAAGGGACTTTAGGTGTTCAACGAACTCATCATCTAAACGGTTGTTAGCAAATGGCCGTCATCGTAGGAGGTATGCGAAAGAGGGAAAATAAATAGACACATACAATTTCCAGCTGCAGCCCCAGCTCGCAGCTTGGTCGTAAATAGCTCCTCAAAGCGTTCTTTGTCAAGTTTGGTAATACGAGACTTGGAAAGGTCTTCGCTCTTGGCTTGGGCATTGGCATCGCTCGCGCCAGAGGTTAGGAAAAAGGGTGCCTTTTCTGGCAGCTTGGGTGCTTCACTTGGCTTGTTTCGTGCCTTGATAAGATCTAGATGGAGAAGAGTTTGCCATCTCGCTTTGGGTACCAAACTTAGTGTAGTCAGCTCCGAGCTGAGTTGCTCAATGGTGGGTGCCAAAACCGCATTATCTCCTTCCGTCTCCTCTTCTTCGAAAGCACCAGCCAGAAGACCGCCGTTGCCAGCTCCAGAAACAGTAGGCATTTCTGTCTGACCAACTTCGTTCTCAGATATCTGTCTTGTGGGCACGTGTTTGAATAAGGACTTGTTTGTCCAAATTGTGACGCCCAGCTGATTCTCAATTGTTGCGGCCAGATACTCTCCAGATGAAGACATAGAGAGTGCCCTGCATGGTTTCTCAAGGCGAATCGCATCAATTAGGTGACTGGTAGGAAGATCCCACACGCGAACGACTCGGTCCTGGGACGCTGCAATGACCCAGCGGCCGTCGTGAGAGAAACAAAAGTCATTGATCGCATCTTGGGGACCCCAGAATTCACGAATGACCTTTTTCGTTTCCATGTCTACCACCTTGATAGACATGTTGCTGCAAGAAAATGCCACCAGATTGCTGCCGGGGTGGTATCTAGCAGCGGTGGGGAAGCAGGTCAAGGTCCAATCAATCTGTTCGACGAGATTGCCCGTGAGAAAGTCCCAGAATTTGACCTTTCCGTCTTCCGAGGAGGATATAACCATCTTGTTCATTGAGTCAACAATGATACCCGTGACTGCTTTGGTGTGTTTGCCTGTACCGGCAGAGAACTTCTGGGGGCCTCCTTGAAGTCTTACCACATCATCGGCCTGCTTCATCTGCTGTATTCTCAACTGGCGGGCTTGCGCTGGCGTCAGCTTGGAAGGGAAACGTTGCCGATGAACACCGGACTGGAGGTTGTACATGTCGATAGCACCTCCTTCGGAACCCACTAATGCAAAGGTGCCGCAAGGGGAGACGGCAACGGTCGAAACATTGGTGCTGTCGCTTGTTGGGAAGGCCCATCTACCTGCGCGCTTCCTGCCCCAGAACCATGTCCTTGCGTGTGTATCATTCTTGTGAGCGGTGACAACGCTTTCCCAGCCCGTCATGCCACTTATTTCAGCACTCTCAGCCTTCTTTTGGCTCAGATCCTTTTGCCAAATTGGCTGTTTCCCAGGAAGTGCACCTATACCTCCGTCTCGATTAAGGGAGGAAGCGATGCAAGTGATTTGGGGAGCTTTGAGGTCTTCGAGCGTTGTTGTCGGTCCGTGGGCCAAAGCATTCGTGGCCAAGATGCCGATTTTCTTTGCCTTCTTCCTGATGTTACCCTGGCTGAGCTCCGAGCTCTGGCCATCGCGTCTCAAACTCCAGCCCCATAAGCTTCTGTCTTGACCACCACTCAAGAGCCACTTGTTTCCAGCTTCAGCGCCGTCGAAATCGCTGGGGAGGAATTGGAGGCAGTTGACAGGGCCGGCGTGGCCACTCCGAGAATGAAGTATTCTGGGAATTGGCGAAAATGGTGTTGCATCAAAAATCCACGACTTGAGAGAGTTGTCTAGGCCGCTTGTCACGATGACAGGTTGACCTGATAGGAACTCGACCCGGCTGACGCCTCCACTAACAAGGGGACCGTCCGAGGCAGGGGGGTTATGTGCGCTTCGGAGAACTCCCATGACACGTCCGCCACCGTTGAGATCCCAAAATGTAATGTCTCCAGAGGACGGGGTCGCTGTTGCCATGACACCATCCTTCCTCCCATCTTGGCCGGCTCCCATACCGTCGGTTCTGAAGGAGATGCTGTGAACAGAATGTTCAGAGCTACCGGCTTCAACTTGAAGTACGACTTTATCGGTAAGAACATTGGTGATGATGAGTTGGCCGTGAGAGTAGGCGATTGCCATAAGAGACAAGGCGGGAGTCGGCTCGAGACAAGTGACAGCGCCTGCGTCGGGAGAGGGTGGTAAAATCGTATAAATGAGCTTTCCGGTGCTCAAGTTCCAAATTTCTACCCACCCATCCTTGCGGCCGACGAAAATCTTGTTGAGGAAGGTTGGCATGCTCGTTACGCCGCCGGTGATCTCGTTTCCACCACCCGGAGCGGTAACAGTATGAATAGTGGTGTAGTGCTCCAACGTAGCCGTCTTGAAAACCTCGATTCGGGTTGTGGCACAGGCGACAATCCAGGTTCCCAAGACAAGAATCTGTTGAATTGGTTGGGTGATGTCCGATGGTAGTTCCAATTCATCCACCTTCTTTCCTCGCTGGAATACCCAGATACCCTTCGGGGAATCGGTTCCTGACGTTCCCCATGCTGCGAATACCTTTTCCTTCCAGGCGAAGGTTGCTGTGATGTCGGCCGGAGTCTGCGGTTGGCTGACAAAAACGAGGTTCAGGCCGCGGCGCAAGTCGTAGGTCTGTAGGGATCGTCCGACAGAAGTGGTGATCTGAAAGCTCGTCTTTCCGAGAGGCAGGGACGTGAATGGGACTTGGGTAGGAGACACGAGACCTACAGTCTTACCGCCAAATCAATGTTAGTTACGGAGGCAAACCTGCAATGATATGATTTGGAACGTTGGACGTACCCTGAAAGGTGCAAAGATTCGGGAAGAGTTTGCGCCCCTGGCTGCCTTGGTGGAAGCAGTCACCTTCTGACGCTTCACCAAGGGTCCTTCAACATTGGAATGCGGCATCTTGTTGGGCAAAGTAGCCGGACCCTTGTATATGTGAAGATGTTCCTGGTGGTTGAGGATCACCAAGGCTCTTTTTCGGCGCTGGAGAATTTTTGGCGGTGTCTCAATTGGCCGGCAACTTTTTTTCTGGGGGTCCACTATCGCTATCGCGACTGATAACACACGCTGGTAGTTTGGATGCAGCGACCGAACAGGGATACTGACCCCACGGACCAGTTACCACTCACAGCTGCTGCGTCACAGATCTCGACAGCTCCAACTCCATATTTCATTGATCCATGGCTAGCTGATTTGGCCTGTCTCGCCCTTGTTCTCTCTTTTCTCCGCAATCAGACCGCTGCTTACTGGAGCATGGTGGAATGTGACTGTTGCGTACGAGCCGAGAAAACAAGATTGTTCCCACAGGGTCCATTGAAGAAAATTCTCGAGAGCCATGTGATGGAGACTGTTTCGCTGTCTACCAGGCCGAAGCAGGGTTTGATGGCGGCCTCATTGGTGTGGCGAGGGCAGAACGAAAAAGCAAGCAATTATTATGCTGCAATCAAGCCCGCTGGCGGTCAACAAGGAATGGATATCGAAATGCGATAAGAAAACAGCATGGCGGTACTGAGCCAAGGGGTACCTACTAATCCATTACTCAACTGGGCGATATTGAAGTGTAAGGTAGTCATGAGCAGAGCACTTAGAATAATACGGCGAATTGCCGTCCTGTCATTGGCTCTTAATAGATATTAACCAGTCACAAGCTCAACTTTCAATTTTAATGCCGACCGGTTGATACTGCCGGCGGCCACGTGCGCCCTGGAGCACGCGAGCATCTGCCAGGCCATTATCCCGTGCTTCCCTTCATACCCAGTCTCTGAGGGAGGGTGTAACTGTAACCGCAAGCGTTATAGGACCCGTTCGATAATAATGAAGGCCCCTTCGAGCCCGATCCCGTTGCTATCTCGTCGGAGATCTCTGCATTCTTGCTCCAGGAGGCTCCTCTTGGCACTGGGCAGGTGCCACACTGGGGCTCCGATTTGTCCACGTTTGTTCCTGGTGGCCGACACACCAAGCCCAATAACCGTGCATGCATGCGTGGAACGAACACGCGCTGCTGTCGGTCTCCAGGCCTGACTAGTGTGGTGATGGCTCTGGAATTTGTTCTAGCCTCTGGAGGCATGTATCCAGAGCGCTTGGGCGGGCCTATCATGGACGCTCCCCGACGCTGTCTCAGAGATGCATGCACTCTTATTAGGGCCAGAATCCCTGGATTTTCCTTTCTTTTTCTCGTTTTGGGTCCCGAGGCCGTTTGCCGTTGATAAAGGCAACACACTGCAGGCATCATCGTTTCCCCCAGGTCTATTCTTCCAGGGGAGGGTGTCCCTTCCATTTGCCATTGGATCCGATTACTGTTAACCCACCTATCTGATCGCTAGCCAAAGTTAAAAGAGCTCCCAGCTCTTCTGGTACTAACCATGCACCCAGAAGATTTTAGCACCACGTCCACCTCCACATCGTCCGCCACCCTCTCACCGAATATTAAACAGCCGCCCTCCTCTTTGTTCTCGCAACAACTTCCTGCTCCTATTGCTCCTGAATCTGAACTTGCCGAACCCCATCCGTACCAAGGCGACACTGCCCGGTCTCGCTTACGCAGCGTGTCTCTGTGCTCCACCTCGAGTTCAATTGCTGAGAGAAAGAAACAGTGTGCCGAGCCTGGCACATCTGACGTCCATGCCGAGTTTCGCAAATTCTCCGCCTACCCGAATTCCTCTCCGTGGTCGCTGAGAGGCGTACGCCAATCGTTCCAGCACCGCCGTTGTATCTCGGGTGCCTCGAGCTCAATTCTCAGTGACGATTGTGTTTTGGAAAACCCTGTCTCTGATGCAATCGACGATTCGGACACCCCGCGATTGCGCCCCACCATAGACGACGAACATCCTTCCCGGTCGTATCAACCACACGGATCTCCATCTCCCAGCTCGAGTCTTCTTAGCGCACAAGCCCGCCGCTTGTCAAACATTTCCCTGTCCTCTCCACGAGGAGCTATAAAGCCTTGCACTGCCGCCCATTGCTCTGGATCCGGCCTCCGTGTCCGCTCTGCATCATACCTAATGTCATCTGGCAAGGGCCTGGGCCTGCCCCAGTCGCAGTCAGAGGCGGGGGTTTCCAATGTCCTCGTGACGACGACATCCTCAAATTCTCAGCCAAGTCAGCCGGCTGGTAACCATAACCTTACCACCAGGGAGAACCATTCCCAGCCACTTGAAATGTTTCGGCGAAACCAGCGATCTGAAACCACCAACACCCATTCCAATATACGCACTCGGCCTGGGCGATCTAGAAGCAGAGTTCAGCGACGGTTTAGCGGCAGTACTGCCAACAGTAGCCATAGCCCTGGAAGCGATCGAGGCCCTTCCCATAGGGAGAGGGAAGACGGTGAGTCTTTCTCGACGGCATTGGCTACAGCTACATGCTAATACTCAATAGTCAAACCAGCTCCATGGGGTGTCATTGGTATATGTGCATTGGACATCAAGGCAAGAAGTAAGCCTAGTCGAAACATTCTCAACAGGCTTATCGCCAATCGCGAATTTGACGTCATCGTTTTTGGTGACAAGGTAATTTTAGACGAAGGTGAGTTATCCCTTTCCAGATATCCCCAAAAAGGGAATTCAAACACAAGGGTCTAGAATTGCGGTTGCTAATGACATGCGTTGAAGATGTGGAAAATTGGCCCATTTGGTAAGTGGTCAGACAAAGTTCTGCATGCTACCTCTCCCCACCCGCCTCGCCGCGGGTTGCGCAAAGTCAATTGGGCTGACCAGATCGCAGTGATTATTTGATTTCCTTTTATTCGGATGGCTTCCCTCTGGAGAAAGCAATTGCATACGTTAAAGCTAGAAAGCCGTTTTGCGTCAATGATGTTCTTTGCCAAAAGATTCTCTGGGACAGACGTCTCTGTCTTCAGCTCCTTGACAAGATACATGTTCGCACACCTAGCCGTCTCGAGATAAGTCGAGACGGTGGTCCTACGTTTTTCACACCGGAGATTGCCAAACATGTCAAAGAGATATCTGGTGTGTCCATAGATGCCGTCCTGCCTGAGAAGGTCAGACCACCCCACCAAGTGGAGTTACTTGAGGACGGTGACGTCCTCTGTGTTGACGGCAAAACACTGAGGAAGCCATTTGTTGAAAAGCCGACAAGTGGGGAAGATCACAATATCATTATCTACTTTCCCAAATCTGCAGGCGGTGGTGCTAGAAAATTGTTTCGCAAGATTGGAAACAAAAGCTCAGACTATGTGGCCGACCTCAATACGCCTCGTGCCCTCACTGAGCCTAATGGTAGTTATATTTACGAAAGCTTCATGCAAGTCGACAACGCAGAGGATATCAAAGCCTACACGGTTGGGCCAACCTTTTGCCATGCCGAGACGCGCAAGTCCCCTGTAGTGGATGGTGTGGTGAGGAGAAACCAGCATGGCAAGGAGCTGCGCTACGTTACGCCTCTCAGCCCCGAGGAGCGAGACATGGCCAGTAAAATCTCGACTGCTTTCGGCCAGCGTGTATGCGGCTTTGACCTCTTGAGAGTGTCAGGCAAGAGTTATGTCATCGACGTCAACGGTTGGAGTTTTGTCAAGGACAACAATGAGTACTATGACCATTGTTCCAATATCTTGAAGGATCTTTTCGTCAAAGAGAGGCTCCGACGAGGAAGCGCGGCATCGGGGGCACCGTCTCCTGCTGCTTCGGAGTTCGAAACACATCCCCGTAACTCAACCGTGAACGGGGAAAGAGATTTTTCCTCGGCCTCGCTGCAGGCCCCTGAAAGGTCGATCCCGGGAAGCTATCCCGAATCTCATGATAACGCCTCCGGAGGACCAAGTAGCACTACATCACCAAAGGCTGATGAAATACTCTCTTCTACAGTATCGAGCATCGATGCAGCTTCGATACACCTCCCCCCGCCTTCGGATGTCACTTCCCATGACGTTAGTTATGTGTCGCTGAGAGCCCAAGCAGCATCAAGCCCTGGTCTGCCGCCACCAACCCAGACAAACGAGGAGAACGAGCCTCAGCCGCCCTTGCCAAAGCATTCGTGGAAGCTGAAGGGCATCGTATCCGTTATTCGTCACGCTGATCGAACACCAAAGCAAAAGTTCAAGTTTACGTTCCATACTGAACCTTTCATCGCTCTTCTCAGGGGGCATCAAGAAGAGGTTCTTCTTGTTGGTGAGGCAGCCCTGGCGAGTGTTCTGAACGCTGTCGAAATGGCGCTCGGTGAGGGTATTGAAGACATCGAAAAACTCAGGGGTCTTCGTAATGTACTTGTCAAGAAAGGGAGCTGGGCTGGGACTAAAGTCCAGATTAAACCTTTGTTCCGGAAGAAAAATACGGAAGAAACCCTAGGTGTTGGAGAGATGCCTGACTTGAAGGAGGACGTCGAGACCCCCTCGAAGCCACAGGCTGACCCTCTGGGTCCGGAATACTCCCCCAAAATCACCCCTAAGCGGCATGATTCTCTTTCGGGGGTAACTATGTCCAAATTTACAGCAGCCGAAGAGCAACTGGTGCTTGATAAACTTCAGCTGATAGTCAAATGGGGTGGAGAACCAACCCACTCCGCTCGCTATCAGTCTCAGGAGCTGGGGGAGAGCATGAGGAACGACCTGACGCTTTTAAACAGGGACATCCTCGATGAGGTTCATGTCTTTAGTAGCTCGGAGAGACGAGTCACAACCAGTGCTCAAATTTGGGCAGCGTCATTTCTGGGAAAGAAGGATATTCCTGAAGATTTTATCACGATCCGCAAGGATTTATTAGATGATTCTAATGCTGCAAAAGATGAAACGGATAAGGTAAAGAAGAAGCTTAAAGGCCTTCTTAGGAAAGGAAACGAAAGACCCCCGGAGTTCGCCTGGCCTGATAATATGCCAGAGCCATCAGAAGTCCAGAGTCGAGTTGTCCAGCTCATGATCTTCCACCGGCGTGTGATGCAGTACAACTTCGGGAAGCTCTTCGGTAGTGCGGCGAATTCACTGAGCTCCATATCTGGACACTCTACCGATAAACTGAATGGCGAAGCCTCCAACTCATCTATTGCATCGTCTCTGTCTCAGGCCAATGCTGTCAATGCTATCCAGTCTCGGTGGTGCTCCGGTGAAGACCCGGAACTATTTAGGGAAAGATGGGAGAAGCTTTTCGCCGAGTTTTCTGACGGCGACAAAGTTGATCCTAGCAAGATTTCCGAGTTGTACGATACGATGAAGTTCGATGCCTTGCACAACAGACAGTTTTTGGAATGGGTGTTCACTCCGCCGAAGCACATGCTGGAAGAATACGGTTTGAAAGAGCATGGTTCGAAAGAATCAAAACCAAAGGATTCAGAGGAGAGCAAGGCATCAGATGAGCAGAAGGGAGACAAGGACAAAAGTCAAAGCAGTTCGCAATCTCCAGATGGATCTTCTGATAAATCAGAAGCCCCCAGCCGGTCTGCAACTGTCAGGAAGCTTTTCCGACGACGATCGTTTCTCAACAATCTTAGGAACCTCAACGGAGAATCATCCCCTGAACAGTACTTTAAACTCTACAAGGGAACAGACCAGGCGCTGGAGAAGCCCGACCCACGGAATGAACCTCTACAGGAGCTATACCGGCTTGCCAAAATTCTGTTTGACTTCATCTGCCCACAAGAGTACGGAATTTCTGACACGGAGAAACTCGAAATCGGGTTGCTGACATCGCTGCCTCTCCTGAAAGAGATTGTCCAAGACCTCGAGGAGATGCAGGCCTCAAATTATGCAAAGTCCTTCTTTTACTTCACCAAAGAGTCTCATATCTACACTCTCTTAAACTGCATCATTGAGGGAGGAATCGAAACCAAGATCAAGCGAAGCACAATCCCAGAGCTTGACTATCTCTCCCAGATCTCTTTTGAACTTTACGAGTCTGAGATGAAACAGCCAGAGAGCGACTCTCCTGATGAGCCTACATTTGCGTATAGTATTAGGATTACCATCAGCCCAGGCTGCCACGTTTTCGACCCATTGCACGTCCAGCTGGACAGCAGACACTGCATTGGAAGCACCCCGAGGAGGAGTCTCACCCCTCACGGTGATTGGCTTCAAGTTATCAAGACACTACGAGCCAAGTTCAACCAGTATGTTTCTTCATCGTTCCCGAAGCCCCACCTACGCTTACCTCGTTGTACTGACCCATCGTGCAGAGTCAAACTACCGAAAACGTTCCTGGCGGTGAACCTGTCTGATGCATTTACCTTCGAGGACCAGGAGAGACAGGCCAGTGATATCGACGTGCTTGAGATGAGAATGCCGTCTCCCAGACAGCCGGCCTCTGACCCTAAAGCTTCCGAGGATGCGGTTATCGATGAGCCAAATACAGACGTACCCGTGGAGACGCTGGAGGCAGGCAGTGCCCTGTGAACGGAGGCATAGAGTCCGATACTCAGGCGGTGGTGATGTCAGTTACCGGCGATCAGGCCATATATGTCGCATTCAGAATGAGGGGAGGGGCGGCCTCTCTATACATCGTTCACCGCTGGATAGGTTTACTTTCCGAGTCATCAGATGAAAAAGAAAATGAGCCGGGGCATTGCAGTTCGTGGTGCCGAATTTTCTATGGGGCAAGCTCACGCTCGTGTGCGGACACCCCACTTGTCATTATGCCAACGATTGTATGAGGCCCGAGTTTCTGGGCTAGGGTGGAGGAGATGAAGAGGAGATGCCAACATGGGCAGGGACATGCTCCCGTGCTCTTCTTACCGGTGTGGAGCTTGAATCGTAACATACCCAGATCACACGCGAGTTCCTGGACCCAAGCCCACCCCGGTTTGGACATGTTGTGATATTTTGATACGTGGGAGAGGAAAGACCAATTTCGTCTGAATGGAGCAAGTCAGGTCACACAGAGGACTGAGTTGCATTAGGGCCATCGGCTTAGACCGGGTTAATAGATAGTGGCGTTCCGTCATATAGAATACAGTTTTGTATGTATAGAGAATAAACCAGAATCATCAACCTCTTGTTGTTGTTGTTGTTGTTGTTGTTGTTGTCCGGTTAGTGTTTTCATGGTGTACTTCCTTTGAACCTCGTGACCCATGGATCAAGGATGGCAATACCACGGGGGCGGGCTCAGCCTGCTATTTTCTTCGCAGCTGATCCGAGGAAGAGTGATGTGCAGAAGGAAACTTGTGCATTAGATTGCATTCGCGTGCTTGGCTCGCTCAATCCCTGCCATTTCTGCCTGTTTAGTCGTCAGGTCAGAAACCAGGGACACGGACGTGGAAGGAGACTGAGAATTTTTTCCTCAGATCGAAGGCATACCGGCCCCCCTGGTGTATGTAAGTTGGGTTGATTCGTCAACCCTGCTAAAGCCGCCATGTGGTGTAGCCGTATTACTCACATAACAGACCACCGCCCTTGCTCAGTCCCCCAGAAGAACTCGTCTTTCTTTTTCTGCCCCCCAATGGCCCCATAGATTGTGTAGACGGCCTCCAGGGCCCTTCCCTCCCCCCCACGTGAAACGACCCATTCAGCTCACATGATGATGAGCGCCAGTACGATGATGTCGTAGTATTGAGTGATCTTATGCAGCACAGGCGCGGGTCTCGGAAGCTGAGCCTAGTGAAGCAAAGGAAGGGCGCTAGAAGGTGGCATCCTTCTCTTGACTAGACTAAAGAGCACTAGCATCGCCCCTGAACTAGAAGGGAGACCTCTGAAGGCCGTGATGACCAGAATGACTCGGTTACCCTGGCGTTGTGTACAAGAATAGTTGGCCTCGTTACAGAAGACCAGACGGACACGCATTAGTGCTGTGGGCCGGGCTGAGGCGAGGCTGCACCCCGTATACTGTGATCGGGGCGCACTCCAACGGGCGCCAGAAGCCTTCGAGACATTCTCTAGACGACTCTTTACCCTCCCCAAACGCAGCACGGTCGTCGTTGTTCAAGGGTCCATGTCATGCGCCTTTGGCGGTCTGGGAGTTTAAGCGCTTGAGTCGGGGCACGGCCGGTGCTCTCGGTCACCACCACGGAATTTTTATTCCAACTTGCCAAGAATCGCCTTTAATGGCATCGTGGGTAAATTTACGGAGACGGGGCAAGGGGAGGTATGCTCACCTTGGTAAAAGTTTACGACTAAACGCCGACCAGGGGCGCTCTGGACCGTCACCAGAGCGAACAAATACAGTGGCTGGGGATAGTTTACGGCTAGTAGTATTATAAACTTGAGTTACAGGAGTGGCTGTTGAACGGACCGCAACAGGGGGCTCACGCGAGGTATCCAGTGACGTGGTTTTGAACCCCTGAATGGGAATGCCGAGTCTGTGTCGATCACGTATGTTAGCGAAGAGGACGCTATTGAGATCCGTTACCCAATCAAAGCCGGCTGCGGGCATTACTGGCATATGATTTCGACCCTGAGGTCCGATGGAAACGAGAGCCGTTGACCGACATACCGGGCTTATGGCTCCCGAGGCTATATTCAATTTCCTACAGGTTGTGGAGTTGCTCCTCGGTACCTTGGTTCCCGCATATCCTTGTCTCCGCCGACTTGGCTGAACGTAGCCGTTCCATTGGTAGGTGCTTGAGAGAGAACAACTGACACGCTGGCCGGTTGCTGTGATGAAAGGCATGCCACGGCATTGCCCATGATGCCGGCTGCGGTTGAGGTTGAGTGTACGAACAAAACTAGGGACGTGGACGGTAATTCTCCGCAGGCGTCGTAAAAAGTGTCATGTCAGTAATTGGCCAGGATCAATGTCAGGCAAGAAAAGAGATCATTCTTGCATTGCGACACGGTAGGTTCTGCATGCGGAACGTACAGAGCCCGCTAGGGGCCGCATCTGAGAACATCCTGGTCCTTGTGCGTTAGCAGGGATGGCCCGTGAGAGATGGCTTGCAATGGCCAGTGACGTCTCCTGCAAGAAGGGTCGCAAAGGTAAATGTAACAGACAATGGTGATACATTGGAAGGCAACTCCATATAATTGCATGGAGCAAGCGGCCAAACAGTGGCCGCGGCCACACGAGGAAGCCAGCGAAGCACTGAGCGCTGTGGATATTCTACAATTGACGGCTTGGGTGCTGTTAGAAAGCACATGAGCACGCACATGAGAGGAGAGGAGAGAGAGACGGGAGAAGACTAGGCTGGCTGTCAGCCAATGGCATGTGACAGTTGTCTGTCTCCACGCTGGGTTGACACGGAGGATAGGCTAAGATTTCGAGTCTTCATATGGCTGGAAAATGTCGTGACATTGGCCTGATTTGACCCGGGGGCGCGCCGGCACCGGCGGCATGTGCAGTCAATGCCAGAATTCGAGGCTGTCTGCCGTTATCAGGCTATCGTCGTCTGTCTTTGGTTTGAATACGCGTCACGGAGACCTACTTTGACTTTTCGGAGGACAGGGCGCCTGATCGACTGGTTCTTTATGCATGTCGGCCATGCGATGGCCACACCCACATGATTTTTTCGCTAATACAACGCCAGCTGCTTGCATGCCAGTTCCCATGTTGGCGCCACATCTGATGCCTGGCTCTGCATTGACACCCTCCGGTCTGTGGCTCCGCAGCGATCGGGATTGGCCAAGACACTTCCACGAGACAACAAAAGCATGCACTGTCGTAAAGTGGAAAGTCAGACTTGCTAAACGTAGCATTGAGCCTGGGCAAGGGACCAGAGAGACTTTCCCCTTCACAAATGAAATCTTGCATGCCAAACAAAAAAGAGCAAGGGCAAAAAAAAGGCCTCGCACCAGACCATGGCCAGCTGAGGCTTAGCATGGATTGAATGGCAAGCTAAAAAAAATGAAGAGCAGAAATGGTGGCCACACAAGTGGGTTAGACAATTCAGTGCAGATAGCTACTACCTACCTCTTCTTCCTGTGTATTCGGTAGGGAGCCATACCGCAGCGACATAACGACATGGGGAAAACAGCTCTGATGCGGGCACGGTATAGGATGTCAGTTGGCTGTATTCTGTGATAGGAAACGACCGTGCTCGAATGGGTGCCATCAATTGCATTGACCGTCTTGCCGTGGGAACCCGAGTGCTCAGCAGTTATCAGATGTCAAACTAGTTGGAGGCGAGATGGAGGGCCGTTGAGATGGCCATTGGGAGGACTGTGATTGTAGTGGTGGCGGCCTTGGGAACGAGGGTACCCAGCCGGGAGAGAAGGAGACGCACCTAGCACTAGGTAGGTAGCATGCGATGTCCGTCTGATATCCGAGGTTAGCCTTTAGAGGATGTGGACAACAAGGGACCAAATCTCGTGGAAATGGAAGTAGCGGGATATGATTCCATACTGGCATGACACCGGCTGATGTTGTCTGGGGACCGACGGAGGGAGCCGAGTCACAAGATCAAACACTCCGACGAGCGCTTGATGATACTACTGACGAGGCTCTGGGACGCACGCCACAGGAAGACCAAGGCGATGGCCCAGCCGGTCGGTCTATTTCGGCGTTCTCTCTTCTTAGACCGGCGATGAATAATTAGGGACGCAGCCAAGACAAGGACGTGTGGTTGGATTTGGCGATGTGCATGGCAGCAGGTTGCCTCAGGTCACGGTGTGGAAGGTGGGCGGGGCTCCAGATTGCTTTTAGAAACTGACAGGTACGGGAGGTACAAGTGCTACGTACCTGACTTGTGAAAGAGGCCCCGTTTGGATACAGCGAAATTTCCCAGAAGGGCAATCAGGGGTGTCTGGCTAGCACTGGCGGCGGGCAAGTCGAGACGATTCATTGGAGGCGCATTGACCCGGAGGGTGCAACACATCTTTGGACATCAAGCACCCCTCATCCAAGGCCAAGTACGACCAAGACCAAGGCCCGCCATTTGCGTCTGGGCTGGCGATGGGATGGGATGGGATGGGATGCTCGACGTATGAATGATGCGCTCGTGTAGCAGAGGCAAGACGCTTTGGTCTGAAGGGCAGAGACAACAAGTCCGCGGAGGAGCGAGCCAATGCGAGAGAGGCTGACTGGCTCACCGAGTGTGTGTATGTAACATCATCTCCTTACCGGGTTCCAGGAGGGAGTGGTGTATGGGATGGGCATTGAGCGAGGGACAATGAGTACGTGTGCGCGTAAAGAGATGGGTCATATTGTGTGCGTGTCATGCGCATGTGTGTCTACATACATCCGTCCATACATAGGTAGGTACGCGTTGCGAAGTAGGCAGGCCTTGTGCAAAGCCTGCTGGATAATTTGGAGATCTCCAGCGTCCGGTGTGTTTAATTAACTTTGGGTCATGTCCCCTGCCTATCGTCCTGTATCGTCATTGCGATCATATGACGAAGGGTGTAAGGCAATTGATGGCATGACACTCGGAGCGAAAAGTCGGTACTAATCTAATGCTCTGCTTGCTCTACTGTGCTATGCTATGCGGGCAGACCGTATTGATGATGGTCACATTGGTTGGGTCGAAGACTTATTCCATTCCATTGCGCTTGGGCTGGCAGGCGAGTGATAGGTAATGTCCAGTAGGCATCTTGATTTCATCTTACGAGCCCTGGAAGTCGACTTTACCTTACATAGGTACCTAAGGTAAGGGTCGCACCTGGCTCCCCTGCTGCCTGTAGCCTGGAACCTCTCTGAGATTGGCTATCGCAGCAGGATGAACCAAGTAGGGCAAGCACGCAGTTGGTATTTTGGGTGCTTTCCCAGGTAGGTAGGTGCCACTGCCAGTGAATTGCTAATTTGTCCAGCGCGTCCATGTGAATGAAGCAAGTACGTGGGCGGCTGTCCATGGCACCTCCCCTCCCCTGGTGCCACCCCCCATGCAAGTGCATATGTAAGGAACTACCTACAGAAGAAATTCTGCCGGTACTTGTCCCCCCTCCTTTCCTTCTAGAGTTTCTAGCCAAGTCCCCAGCCCAACCCACTTAATACCACCTGTGCAGCGGATGAGGGAAGGCACGGCGGACGCTGCTGTACCGCCCGTCCCTGCTGCCTGGCCTGACGTAGCTACCTTATGTACCAAGCTAGGTTAAGTTGCTAATGTACGTGCGCACCTACCCAGCCTGGCAGGCCACCTAACCCAGGCAAGGAGTCCTTGTCTGGCGTTCCAAGACACTGGAAAATGGCCTGGGCTGTCACCGCAGCAGGCGCTTGATATTGTAGGGGTCCCGTCCTGCAAAACGTGCGTCCAGATTGTCGACCTCTGGAGCACCACCCAACAATTTTATTTCCCTGGTCTTTTTTCCTGCGTCCGATTCGATTCCTGGTGGACTTGTCTGCCAGCCATTGACACGACACCTTGCTTCCTGTGACATCTCCTAACCCATATCCGGGATGATGTTTCCTCGTACTCTGCAGAAAAACTTTTTTCGACAGCAGCCTGCCTCTTTTCTTGCCTCGACTTCTCCCATTTCCATCCACCCCTCCCCATTTTCAACCCCATCCCTACTAGAGCCCTTACCTTGTCGAACGATGCGAGAACCCGCTGTTTCGTTTACGCTTCCGGCCTTCCGGTGCCATTGCCGCACGCCCCCATAATGATGACTCGTCAATCGCGTTACTTTTCATGGCTCTGGCCGCTTTCATGATACGACTGGCCTGTATGTACGTATCCATTTCCGTGCGAAGCCACAGCCTAGCGCCGCCCGGCACAAACAAGCCCACTCACTTCTCGGAGCGCAGGAGGGAAAAAGGAACCCAAAAAAAGATAGCGTGGAAGCGAGGACAGTCTCTGGCTTGCCTGCCTTGCCTCGTCGGTTCGTTCTGGACAGACACCACTGGGGTTGGGCTCGCTGGGTGCCCTCCCAGAGACAGATTGCCATGTGTCCCGGGGCTTTGGCATGCTCCTTTCATCATTTGACTTTCGAGAGCCTGTCGGAACCCAAAGATCCTAGCCCTTTTTAGCCGTGATCCTTTTGCGAAACAAGTACTAGTGTAGTCCAGTCGTCTTCGTCTTTCCCGAAATTTAATCCCTAAACAATGGCCAGACCAAACCTAGCGGGGCGGAGAAAACCACCGGTCACCTCAGATGTAGATGAAGAGGAGCATGATGCCTGAGCATGTCGGCCCATGTTTTGGCTCGAGTGTAATGTAATGTGCACAGACTCAAAAGCCACTCGCCTCGCCTTCTGACCTCATAGCCGTGCGTTGCGGAAGCCGAGCGTTCTTCGAACTTTACTCTCTGCCTTCGGGCCACGGCCTCTTACCCGTCAAGAACAGAGACGTGCGCCCGTCCTTGCAATCCCTCGCCTCTCACGGATGCCGGTATTCGAATTGGTCACTGGGTAGCTCCTCGTCTCGTTCGCTCAACCGCCCGCCCGTCAGACATTCGCGGCAGCGCGGTGGAGGCTCCGTCAGAGCTTGTACGTTCTCCATCACGATCGTACAATAGCATCATCATTCCCAACACAGGGTTTGCTTCCGGCCCATCCCCCCGTCACCTTGACCCTTGAAATAGACTTGCCCTACGGGAACCTTGTCCGGGGTTTGTGTCAACCAGGCCAAGCCTATCCTTCCCCAACCCGTCGGATCAGACCCTGGCGTCTCCATTAACTTGGCCCATATTGTTCGTTGACAATTGACGTCTACCGATCCCCCTCATTAGTTGATCATCCCAGTCACCTGTCAACCCGGGCCTGCCCGTCCTTAACGTCCGCCTAATAACGCCCGTTCCCGTCACTGTGGGTGTTAGTTCTCGTCTCTTCCAAACAAACAACCCCCGAGCAAAGTAACTTGTCAACACTGATTCACATCACCGCCTATCGGTACCTCTCCCTATAAAAGGTCCCGCCGCGCCGACCTCAAGTGACTTTCTTCCTTCTCAACCTCAACCAGCTTCTTAGCATTTGCACTTGATACCCGACTTCAACACAACACAAAGCTCCCGCTTCTTGCAACGCTTCGAGTTTCTTGAACTACCTCCATCACAATCTCATCATCGGTTGTCTACGAGTATCAAGGTATTTTGCAATCTTCTTGGCCTTGGAAGCTATGAAACTAACCAAAAAGCAGCACAATCTGACGGACTCTGAGTTTCTGACCTCATCTACGCAAGCTTGAAGCATCTCCCTCAATACAAACCACCACCAACTTCCTTCATTATGGCCAACGCATGCCCCCATTCGTTTACCATGATCAAGTCGGACAGCACTCTAGTCCAGTGGATGTGCAGTTTCTGTCATTCGGGACCTGCTTGGTTCATCTTCCAATGCAAATACTGCAACATCAAGGTCTGCCGAACATGCACCCAGTGTGTCTAGCGCCGCTCGCGGGAAACACGACCCAATAGGTTTCCTGGACTGGGAAGTGGGAAATGTTGGTCATCTCTCTGCAATCGCTTTTTGTGTTCTTGAAGAAGCGCTGACATGACATCGAGAACAGGTCGAAGCTTTTCCTCGGAGAATCCGCAACTATCCTACTTGAAAATCCCGTCCTTAGGTTCACCGAACGTTGGCGATGTTGTTGTTATTTCAGGCTCAGCGATCGATAACCCTTGGAGCCTTGGCGTATTTTCTTCCTCTTTCCCCTGGCACGAGATCTCACGCCACTCGACCATGATTTTAGTGATTCGTTGTCTTTCCTTTTGTATCGAGGACAAAAAAACATTGCAAGGGCGTCTAGCATTTCTTGACCTTGCATCTCATTGAATTTGGAGTTGGAACTAGGGTATTGGTTTGTTTTGGAATGGTGGCGCAACGGTTCATTCACAGAAGGATGGCAGGCAGGCATGTTGGGAAAAAAGTTGCAACTCATCTCATCGGCCTGCGGGCTCGCTCATACTCTTGGAGGGAACTTGGAAGTTGCCCTCTTTTGTCATTGTACACGTCTTGAAGTTTTGACAGTTAATTTAGTACGAAGCGCATAGGGATCCTATGTGCAAGTTCTAACAACCCATAGAGAGGGTGGGATATAAAGACCCTTCCATACTAAAGAATTGAGAACCAGTGCATGTTGGCCGCACGTAGTGAGAAATTGGAAGATATCACTTTCTGGATCTCCATTTTCCCCTAGTATTGAGCGAATGCTGGCTTATTCTTGCCAAGGGTTCCCTTCTTCCAGTCTTCTCTGCAATCCTTTTTGGAATCGATCCAATGTTTTCTCACTCGGACGGGAGGTGTGCTAGGAGACACACGTGGTTATGGGGTACTTGTGACCAAACACATCGGGGCCACATGCGTTGGTGTTTTTATTGATCGCTGACTTGACAATGTTGCACAACATAAGATTAAGAGAAGCTGCCAGGAGAGCTGAGTGAAGACAGCGCAAAAAGGAAAAAAAGGGGGGGAAAGAAAAAGAGAGGAACAATACGAGGCATGGAGGGGGAAACAGAGACATCTTGAATCAGCTGGCCCAACAAACAACCGGCCCAAAGAGCATGTCTGGGTCCGTCACTTCTCACAAACGACCAACCACCACCACCAACCATGCAGCTGAGAACTAGCCTCCCATCCACGTACCAAAGTGCTTTTTTAGCCGTCTACAACAAGGGCTCTAATAAGACTTGTCTGGAATATTAAAGACAGCCTACGTTTCTAAGACTCTTCCACCCCCTTCCCACCCCTTCCCCCCTCTCCTCTCCTCCCCTCCCTCAGCGGAACCTCCAAGCAGCGCGGGCGATTGATGACTCCCAGCCACTTCGTGAATTCGACACTGCTCACGCCCTCGGGATTCATGGATTTTCCCTCCCCGGAAATTATTCCGCGGACCCGTTGCCATTCGACGTTTTTCAAGTGTTCGGTCAGACTGGCCCGTGCAGCCGGTGGTGCCATGTAACACGTCCAGTCTCTCCTCGATAACGTGCCGCGTCCTCGGCCACACGTCGTGCAGGAAACCTTAAGCAGCGCCGGTTCTGCGGTGTGGTTACATCAATGGCGTGGCCTATCCTACCTACATGTATCCAGAAACCCCTCCCCCTCCCCTCTCTTCCCCCCACGGCAGGCACAGCAACCCCCCGGGCCTTGCTCGTGCGTCCAGGCGGATTTCTTCTGGACGGCCGGCTGTGCGACATGGGATCAACGCTAGGCCTGTTTTCGTGCAGCCTGTGCTGGAACCTCACGCGCCTTCGATTGGATTGGGAATGTCTCGAAGCCCAAATATGACCGTTCACATCAAGTTTGCTGGAAGCCATTCTTGGAAGGAGAAGGGATTAAGGAGGGAGGGGTGGTGGTGGTGGTGGTGCTTCGACTTGGAGATCATGGTCCCGCGACTTGGCAGGGGAGAAAACGTCACGGCCTTTTTTTTTTGTCTATGACTATTGTACAACTCTATGAGCGTGCATAGCCGTGTTCACTGGGGACACAGGATCTTGCACTCCTGTCCGACCACTTCCCTTTCCTCCAGCCTTCCACCCCGGACCACACAACGGCGTCCTGGTGGTTTGACCCAGCCAGGCAAGGCAAACCGAGGGGGGAGCACCCAACGTGCCATTGTGGCAGCTTGCCTTTCCCTCGCCGCCGGGTAGGGAGCCGGGACGGCCGTCGGTGGCGCAACTATTCACACATTACATTACACCTTGTCCGAGTAGAATTGGGCGGCTTCCTTCTCGTGGATGGGCCAGTCGAAGACGGGTCGTTCCTCGCTCCTCCTCGTGACCTGCACGTCATCCCCGATGGCGACTGTGGCGCCCAGTGGCACGTCCCGGTCGAGGAACGCGTACTTGCCAAAGACCGGGGAGTATTTTGAGCCCCTGTCCACCCGCCTGTCCGCCATTAGCTTCTTGAGGACCGTCCCGCGCTCGCCCCTGGCAGGGCGGCCCGTGTCGTAGTCGACGTTGACGGACGTGCACCTGACGCACATCTTGGTCAGTGAAAAGGCCGGCCGGCCGTTGAGGGTGAGCTGGGTCCAGAAGTCCTCGTCCCACTCCCTGTCGCCGTCGACGACGATGTTGGGCCGGAACTTGGCCATCTCCATGTTGCCTGCAGCCAGCCGGGCGCTGACATTGGCCAGGGAGGCGCCGGTGGTGATGAGGAATGGGGCACAGTCCGAGAAGGTGAGCCAGTTAGGTTCGCCGGCAGCGGTGCCTGGGGCCATGTAGTTTGAGAGGGCAGCGAGCCACCCCTTCGGACTGGGTGTGGGCTCCGAATCCGGCGAGAACGTTCCCAGAATGGGGCGTCGCTCGTCTCCGATGTAGAAGAGCGCGGTGGGGAAGCCGAAGCAGGCGGTGAACCAGGCATCATATTTGTCGCCCATCCGGTACGCGTTGACCTTGCTCTGGTGAAGGTTGACTTCCTCTTTGCGGAGCTGGGCGATGTCTGGGCCAAGAGGCACCTCGAGCACCGAGTCCTGCTCGGGGCAGGGCGGTACTAGAGGCTCTTCCGGCACGTTGTAGCGCACCTGTATAACATCACCGGCAATTTCCTGCGAGAACAGGGCGCACTGGGGGAACCTGGAGAGCTGCAGCTTGAGAGGCTCCTCTCCCTCCTCGACCCGGCAGAGCATGAAGTTCCGGTCGTGCTTGATACCTTGTGGGCCAAGGTCGGCGCACTCCAGGCGGATCCCACGCAGGCCCTTGATGGGATACACCCACAGCTGCACGAGGAAGAAGCGAGTCGGATCATCAGCTACTTGTGGCTAAATGCATCCTCGCCCAGGACAGAGCAGGGGGGGTAGGGTGTTTGACAATGGGAGGGAGTACTCACCGCCACCACCTTCATCTTGGAAGGAAACACTTCTGAGGTAGGGGAGGGGCGCGTCGGGAATTGAAAGATTGGCGAGGAGAGTATTGGAGGAAAAGCGGTGACTGGGAGGGCAGAGACGTCCGAACAGTACTTAAACGAGAGCCGCGGGAATCAAGCTGTGGTGGTGGTGTGGGTGGGCGGGATGCCCAGATCTGGTCGCTGAAAGGATCAACGTTCCAACCCCTCATTCCCCCACTTCCAACGGCCAGGATATTTCCAGGTATCAGATTACATCATACCAGGAGACCGGCGCCAAGATGCGGTATCGAGTTCACTAACGAATTGTCGCGGCTTCGCAGTGTACTAGCTCGGTGCAGGGCAGGACATCTCTCCTGCTCTGACCTGGTGAAAGACTTTGCCTCTTTTCCAATATCGCATCAAATATAGAACCACAAAACCCGGGTATCTCACTAGGTGACGGAGATAATGCACCTGTTCAATCGCATCTGCAGGTCACTGCCAGATCAGGCACTTGAAAAGGGTGTGGCTACTAACTTTAGGTAGTTCAAGGCGGCAATCATGCAACGATTAGGCGAGTGGAAGCCACGGCAAGTCGCCAAGCCTACACACGTGCATTTGGTAGTTGGGCTTCTCGAGGTTCTTCTTGCTACAAGGGTAGGGCTGGGATTCTCTCTGTGACACCGTCAATCTGATGTCAACGTTTTCGTCATATTATTCCAGCGACATCTGATGAGTCAAACCCACGCATCGGCATCTTGTCAGAGGCTTAATACGGTCTCTTCTGCTTTGGGAATTGGAGATGGTGAAAGTCAACGGTGGTTTATCATGGTCGACGGGCTCTAGATACCACCTCTTACTGTATCAATTCAGGAAAACGATCGCCCAAAACCACCCAAAAAGAATCTCCGGGTGGATTTCCTTTCAGTCTTTTGTATGCAGCTCAATTGTAACACTAGCACGTTGCTCTTCAGGACCTAAGCCCAAAGAGTGATGTTGAATTGTTGAAGTATCTGATATTAAACCACCTCCTCACCTATAGATATTCAGAAGAGGAAAATTACCCCAAACCGCTTCTTTCAAAGTGTGATTTAGTAGCAAACACAAATGGAACTGTAGAATTTTAACTCCTAACTGATGCTAACTGCCCACACCATCAAGCCCGACCGAGCAGAAGAACTCTTGAAGACGAATACAAGCCGAACACCAAGCGACTGTTCCTAACCGACCATGTAGAAAAATTGCTGATTGCAAAAAATACCTTAAAATGATATTCTAACCTAGACCTAGAGCATTTTACCGAACGTTGTCACATCAAATATTAGACTTCTCAGTTGGGCCAATACTACGTACCTGTAACTCTTGGCATACTTCACAACCCGTCATAATAAAGATTTTAAACCACCCAGTGTGCCAACCGCATACTTGGAGAGTGTGGGAGGCTGAATGGTAGAAGAAGACTCAGCCTAAGGACAAGAATCGCCATCCCCCTTTGATATGAGACTAGCAGACACTGTAACGAGCTGTCGACAAAAGGGGAAACACACGGAGGGTGCATCCCACAATCCAAGCCATCTACCAAGAATGAATACGAAATGTGATATACTGTTGACAATAGTATCCGCATCATCATGCCGCAATTATGGATGGCCAGTTCCGAGGCCGCATTTATCCAACGGAGCCAACGGGAAGGCGGGAGAATTCCGGGAGGGTCAACCTGAAACTACGGCATCACTCATCCCTCCCCATAACCCAACGCCCACAATCTCAGTATCAGGTCTGCTATATTCACTCAAGGCGTGCTATAACAAAACTCACTCATTCCACCGAGACAGCGAGCAAGTCAGCCCGGATATCTGGTCCCACTTTCCCGGGACGCTCCGGGTCTCCACTTGCCAAATGAAGCAATCTTCTGTCTCCGGTGCGTACCACAGCTCAGCCGCAGCAGCCTTCCCCTCCATTACGGGATGCAGTGAGCGGGTGCCGGGCTCGGATACGGTCTATGCGGCTATGGGGGGGGATCTGGAGGGGGGGCGGTTGATCACTCGCTGTCTCCCCAGCCAATATAAGGAGGAGGAGTACGACAGTGACATCAAGACATGCACAGCCTCATCCCACTTCGAGCGAGTGACTGCAGGCTCTGCCGTACCAGCTACCCGGTTATATGTATGTCTGCATGCTTGGCGCTCGCTATTTATGCTGCACAGTAAATAAGCTTGGCAGCTTTAATTTGGTACCGTGGCGCCAGTGTGATGTGATCCCCCGGCAGGCTTTCGCTTGGCTGAAACGGACATGGACCCGGCTAAATAACTTAAATAGCACGGTCTCCTAGCAACCCCCATCTTGGCTGTTTGGTTGGAATCTTGCACGTCAGGAAAAATCATCATACAGAATGGCAATCTAGAGACTTGACATAGATCGTCCAGGTGTCGCTGGAAAAAGACGGGCCTTTTGTCCACCTCCCGCCAGACCAACCCACGCCACGACAGCGGTGATCGTCGGTCTCCACCCATAACTCGGTTTTCCATTAAGCGCGAAGAACGAAGGGTAATGCTCGTGTGCCGTTATTGCCAGGGTGGGCTTCAAGAATATATTCAACGTCCTTCCCCACGGGAGTGGCGGTAGCAATCTAGGGAGAAAACTTGCTGGAACTTCCCCTCCAGCTCCTCTGTATCATGAGGTGTGCCAAGGCAAACTACTCTCACCGTTTATCCAGACTATCGTGTTGCGTTAGGGGCCAATTTTCCATCATTGGCAGTGATAGGTGGGGGGCTATCCTATCAGCCTGGGGACTGGTAAACAGGCGGTTTTGGTGTTTTTAACCCTTCCATACACATCAACTGCTGCATGTATGATGCGATACCTACGTATCTTGACGATGTATATCCCGTATTTGGAATGGGCTAATGGCCTATGCTCATCATCTGCACGTAACACATGACGAACGAAATCAAAGTAAGTAGCGATATTCAGATGGAAACACTGTTCCAGGCAAAATTAATGGTAATTCTTGGAACCATCGAATGTTGGGGGGTGACACAGTCTGTTTACCGCACCATAGAATCTATCTTGACCTAGATATGCCAAACTTTTAGCTTCAAGCACACCTACGACATTGGAATGGAAGATGACGCCTATTTGTGCGTTGCAAGGAACGATAATTCAGCTGAAAGAACAACTTGTTGAAACAGTAGGAAGAAACTAGTTTTAGCTCACGTACAGACCGCGTCTGTTTGATTAACTCGGGAATTTAAGACAATCGAAAGACACGGAACTAAATCACGACGTGCATCCGAAGCACATAAATTGTCAGTGAAAGTGACGTATGATTTGGTCTCATGTGGGTTTTTTTTTTTCGAAATATGTTTGAAAAAAATCAATGTTGAAGTTAAAAGCCAGGGTCAGGCCGCTCAGAGATTTCCCGCCAAAATCTCCTTGAGAAATGGCTAAGCTTTTTCTATCTCTAGATCTCTTTGGCTTCATAGCGCCGGTGGTCATGAGTATACAAACGTTGTGAACGTGACACCCAAACCGGTCCATCCTAAGTAAACAGATCTAATGATATTATTATGAGAGGGTTCGCATTGCAGAAAGCCCCAAGCGCTTCAAATTTATTCCCAGGAAATTGGTTTCCCAACTTACTTGCTGGCTCTCGGAAAGAGGCAAGCTAAGACTCTGGCCGACTTGAAATGCTCGACAGACCTCAAGTATTCTCAGGTATAACTTTTTGGCCATCTTCATGGGCGTAGTCTCTCACGAACGGGGGTTTCGGCATGTCCATGCTTATATGCACGAGAAATTTCAATGTGTGGAAGATTTGCTCGTTCTATTTTGACATTCAGTTGGGTTTAAGAAGAGTCTTACTCTCCTCTGGCAGGATGCAGTCATTTTAGAAAAGAATCTACGATCGCAACATATGCATAGGCAGCAGATGATGAGCCCAACGGTCTTTTCGCAAGTGGTAGGACGGTGTTTCCTCGAGCCCTCCGCGAAAGCCACGCGAGCAAGTTGATACTAATGCCAGATACAGAAACGGCTTGCCCACGATTGCGCTTGAAATGTAGGATTAGGTTAGATGACACCCAAGGTAGATCTCAAAAGTCGGCAATAAGAAGCAATTCTACCGTGAAATCTAGCATGATTCTCACGCTGTGTTCCATCCTATGCTGAATCTTATCTATGAGTATCAGCGAGGAGATCATCTTGTATTTTGCCTGATTGAAGTCTAAAATGGCACCTGGAAACGTGGAAAGTCGAATTCGGTCACTCTCTGTCGGGAATACCGGCTCTGTGAGCCTAAGCAGCATCGAAACAGACCTAAAGCAGACGAATTTCAAACTATATAGCTCATACATAGAGATATTTTATAACTTTAGTCTTAGTTAGCGAGTTCAAATCAACGATTGAAGGGGGTTAATCAACTCCTATCGCAACATATATCTTCACTGTTGGATGCTTTTAGCCAAGTCAGAGCCATCTCCCTCCTAAATCTCACAAGTAAGCGCTGTGATCTCGAAGAAAGGCTAGCTCTCCTTCTAGCTTCATCCCTTCCCCCTTGCTTAATTTCAGCTTCTCGTATCTACAAGAGCTCTCCGCTCGCAGCTTGATTCGGGTGAGTTCATTTTAGTCTGCGACTACAAGTAACATAATCAACTAAAGCTACCTCCACATGGTTTGGAAGTCAAGTGAAAAGCTATCAAGTAGATGTGATCACTGAATAATTTGACCAGGTAGCTCAATATGTATTTTTAAAAGATACCCATTGTGAACAAGACATGCGGAATGATGGTTTGAACGTGATCGAATTTGGAAGTTCGACATCTTGAGCAGGGTAGAGCAACCGAACGGACTTTGGTAAGATGATCCATCGAACCAAAAGGGATCGATACATAAGTAATATAGAAACACGAAAAAGATGCATTATCTCCCTCCCTATATTACCCTACGGACCAAGAGCAAGATTCAAAACAGGCCGAGAGTGTTTGCTCAGGGGTTCTATAGGGTAGGTAGTACGCATACGAAAGACATCGTGTAACTCGAGCAAAGTTTCCTGCCATGGCAAGACAAGAAGCTGGCTACTTCATACATTCAAAAAGCGCCAAGCCATCGCTAGGAGAAAGCGGGCGTGGCCATGGAACCATTCGCAGTAGTTCGGCTCACGCGGTTGTTGTAAGATGGTTGGATGTCTAGACCCTTCACATGATCCCCATCCCGACACATGGCTTGTGTGTCTAGAATCTAGGTTAGCTGCAAATTCTCGGGCCAGCAGGCAGCCAAGCAATAAGCTAAAGAAAATAGACGGTGAGGAGACATTTCGTGCATAATTAGATTACGCATGCGTTGCAACCGAATAAGCGGCTGCGGCGCTATTCACGGGGCTTGCGAAGATGGAGGCTAGTGTGATACATGTGATTGATACATATCTGGGGAAGCCGATTGCTAGCCTCCAAAAGACTGGCTAGCTTGCTGGCTAGCGATGATGGATATCCTCAGCTGGCGCAAGTCTGTACGAAAGACGCAGACTACTCGCGTGCCAAGAGAATAGACGAGTCTCGTCTATGTACGACCGTTTCGATGCGAGGGCCGAAAGTCAACCTGGACCCGGAAAGTACTTCATCCCCCACATCACAGCAGATCATGATTACAATGGGCATTCGGGTAGTGCAACGTGCCATTGGCTAGAGTAGCTTGGCTCAGAGTCCGGCAGAGGATAGCCCAGGAACAGAACGTATTAGACTCGTTCACTCGTCCGTCTGTCCGCCCTAGTCAAGGCACCCTCCACCAGAATGAGGACAGCACGAAGATCGGTGGGGTCTGGAATTGATCGCACGACAAAAAGACTACGGTTTCAAAGGCGGATGGAGGACCACTGGGCGCCGTGCTCGGGCAATGCCCGGCATAGCGAAGAGTCATGGCCAGTTGAAACATCTTGAAACGAACTCAACTTCCCAAATGCAACGGTAATACGAGACTGGCCGAGACTGGAATGGGCGGCTATGAGCGCGTGTGGCCGAATCAGGTGGCTCAGCGTCCCGCCAGAAGAATTCATGCGACGCACATGCCATGTGTGCATTGTTGTCCTGAGACGTTGATCAATTGTTAGAATAGGCATGTAAATAAGAATGCCCGAGGAATATACGGGCACGGGCGGGGGAAGAAAAAAGCCCTTGACTTGCTGTTATGATCAGCGGTTTTCATTCTCTGTCAAAGGCAGGTCACTGTCCAAGTGTCGTAGTGATCTGGGGTATTAATTGAAGAGTGGGGACGTGATTTGATATCTCTTGCCGTAACAGAGTATTTGAAGCTATAAACCTCGTAGTAAGGACGGGAGTTCAATAGCATGGGCTACGGAATCCTTGGAGGGGTTCAGGGGTGCGGACGAACGGCGAGCAGAACGTGGAGAAGGCAAGACGATGGACGAACATCCGGCGCAGGTTGGCAAAGAAACCAAATTAATTGGACCTCGTCGCTCCGTCTTTTCCCTTCTCCTGCACGGCCGTGGATGGAAAGAAAAAGCTAGGCGCGGAGGAGGAAAAGGTTCGGGATGTCGAAGAGGAGCATCCGGTGGGTTTCAGGATTGGCTCTGTCTGTTTGATCGACGTGTAAGCAGTACGACGCTGGAGCGCATGGCCCAATCATTTTCGGTAGGAGAGCTGCACGGACATGGATCAGCACAGACGTTGATAGCCAACCATGGAGGGGAGACCGAGAGAATGAGTCGTCGTCAAAGCCAAAAGAAAAATGAGCGTGCGGGGGTGGAAAGAGGAGAGCCGTAGCGTATGGCGAGATTCAACCAAAGCCATACATATGGCTGAAGCGGTTGATGATCGAAGGGCCTATCAGTGCCTGAGTGGGCTGCAATGACGCACTGCCCAGCACTGGCGCCCGCTAATCTACAGTGGCCAGACCTCAACTACTAGCACAGCGCTGTCCTCCGCGGACAACTTGAACTTATCGCCATTGACGGGCGTTTTGGGCATTGTAGATTGACTTGTAGTCCTCCGAGCTCCGTGCGTTATCTGCCCTCACGAAGCCGGGTGCGTAGTGGTGGTGGTGGGATAGATGGCGACAGATGTGTCCCGCAAGTCGCCAGAATGGCTCAAACACATTGGCGTATGATGTGCTGTCCAGCCCACGGTGCCACCACCCACACAACCAGCAGTTATCGTGGGGTTGCTGCAACTCTACAGACACGAAGGGCAGAGTGCATGCAACGCTGCATCCAGACAATGCAGTCGCTATCTTTGTCGCATGTATCATGTCGTCGCAACATGATGCAACCGGTGCGCCCTGTCCGCATGCCGCATGTCAGATCAGCGACAATTGACCCTCGCCCGACCACTCCCAGCCCTCCCTGATCTCTATCAACTGCTGGAACCATCCGTCCACCTCCGCCGCGGCAGCTGATTCGCTTGTGATGGACACAAGCACTGCCTGTCCTCCCCTCCCCCTCACAATCACCACCAACAGACCCTGGTCGCCCACACACACACACACGCATATTCACTCACATGCTTGCTCGCCCGCAACGAATGAGAAAAACAACCCTCCGTTATCAGAGACGCACCAGACTGTTGGGATCCCGCGGATGTCTCAATGTAACTAGCGCAGGGATACCAGTGGCCGACCAACGCTCTTGGCGCCATTTCGCGCAACAAAAGGGTGTGCTTGGTTGCCCTCTGCACGGATGCGGCTTATCATCGACCAACCACGTCTTCTTCCTGGACCAACAGACAATCATGTCATCTACTGCCATTGTGTTGAGCTTGCGGGCCAGCCAGTCTTCGGGTAAACCGATTTGACGGCGGCAATGCCTAAACAAGATGAAGACACTTCTAGTATACAGGCACATACGTCGGCGTCCACGTAATTTACACTTTATTCCCTTCAATACCGTTGCTAGAATTATGGAGTTGGCCTGGGATCCGCTGGTTGTTGGAGCAAACTCTGAATATTACTACGTCCGAGCATGGGCCTGCCGGACGGCGGTAGGATTAGCTAGCTGGCTACCATGTTACTTTCGGAATGGGAAATGTCTGCTGCTGGGGTTGTTTCACGGCACCCCAAAGAGAGCCTGGACTCTTGAGGCTGATAGGCAATTCCGTATTTGCCAATAGTTGCTATCCCGTTGGTCTGGTGAGGCCCCCTCCCCCTTTTCCTCGTCTTGGCCAAGCGAAGCGATAGAGAGCACGCCATGCTCTCTGTGGCAAGCCCGGTACCTATAACCTATCCGCCTAGCTCAAGCTGGAGCACATGATGACCTCGAAATCAAGAGGAAGCGAAAAAATTGCAAGCCCAAAAGGGAGGGACTTGGGTGGTGGGGGCCTGGAGGACCGCCCGCCTTGGCACAACCAACAAGGATGTGATATGATAGAGCATCTCTTGGCCGATTTTGGTAACGGTCACTGGTCTACTACCGACGTCAAGATGCAATGGTGAAACGGATGGGAAACCTTCTCGGTCGGCAAAACCAGAACCATGACGAGGCAGGGGACCGGTCCCTTGCCCATCCTACGTACGTCCCTCCACATTCAGAGGCACGTACGTACGGTACGGGCAGCTGAGGGCATGAAGAAACTAGTGCGTAGCAGCATTAGCAGGACGCAATAACTCCATGTGCGCTCGTTCCACTATCTACATGCTAAGGACGAGTTGGTCGTAGCCAAGTCAGTCGATGCGGCGTAACGGACACACGGACAAACACCCCACACAACACAATGCATGCATGCAATGCACACACCAGAAATGCTTAGAGCCTTAGACGCCCGCTGGGCCAATCCCGGCCCCGGCGTCTAGGATGTCTGTTGCAGAACGCTGCCAGCCACGGCAGACTAGAGCGTCTCCTTTGCGAGTGAGACGCGACTACGCTTCGCTAGGCTTGATCCAGTGACTGCGCCCGGGGGGCCCAAGACCCATCCATCGGTTCTTGGTTGGCTGGGGCTTGTCTGGACCCTGTTGGTGGATGCATCAGATCATCCAGCAGCGACAGAGGAAAGGTTGCCGGCAAACCAGCCAGGCGAGTATGTATGTCAGAACAAGTAATAATAAGTCGAATCCTTCGCTACCCTTCTCCACGTTTTCCCTTCCCTATTTCTATTCTTGCTTCACAAGCCTTATTCGAGACCCGTCTTCCCATTTGGGGTTCGCAGTAATTATATTCTGTTGCCTCACGTACTTATTGCCCGGGACGCCCTCGTTCCTCTCCGCCATCCACACATCGATCTACTTCCCTGCTCACCACCCTCGAGCAGCACCCTAATATCTTTTTATTCTTTGCTGCCCTTCTGTAATCATATACTATTCTACTTGATCTTACCTTTTGTCGATATTCATTCTTCATCTGTGATACCCAATACCTCATCGTCATCACCAACATCGACTTCTTCATCATCGCTTCTCGGCTTGGACTTGACTGAACCCTGGAGGCACGAGAGTCAAAGGGGAAATATACAATTAGACGGCATCGTCAGTATTCTAATCAACCAACAACTACACCTTCTATTCGCCCGTCCAAATGGACTCGAACCGATTCATCCAGTACCAACCCCAGGTGGGCGTTCGCGAGCTGGATCTCAGCGCCTGCCACCATCCAAACTCCATCGCCCACAAGATCAACTCGGTCCCTGTTGTCAAGGGCAGCACTGGTACGTCATTCTTTTCCTTTCGGTTGCTTTCAATTTTTTTTTTCATTCTTTCATATTTCGATCTGCCTTTTTGATATTGCTTTCCCTCGCTCCTTCCCCAATCGAACACGACTAGTCGGGTCAAGGGTCGTCTTGCAGCACTTCTCCAAGAGCCCTAAAAATAGCCGCCGTTTGTTGGTTGCACAAGAGATTCAAGACATTCTGAATCTGTTCGGTCGCAACCGACAGACGGCGCTTGCGGCAGTCAGACATGGCGTTGTCCTCGTCTTCCCATTCCTCCCAAACGCCTTGGCATGAAAAAATTCTTTCGTCAATGAGGCATCCCTGCATGCAGCTCGGGTCCAAAGTACTGTCACTGCCCTATATTATTTTATATTTGGCACAGCAGTGCGTCGGCCCCACTCATGAGGGAACCATGGATGATGGCAATTACCCAAACTTCTCACATTCGTTCAACCGACGACCTTGGCATTTCGAGATACACTCCACTCAGCTCGGCGAGCCAAGAAGCAATCCCCATCCCATGCCATAGTCCATGCCTGTCAGCAGTAGCGGCAGCACCAACAATCACAAAAGAAACGTCGTCCATTGGCTAACTCTGATCCTTGTCATTTCAGCCTTCTTCACCTTCCTCAGGGCCAACCTTGTCCTCAGCTCCTCGTCCTGCGCCAACACCCCGCAGCTCGAACCCATGCAGACCACCGCTTCGCTTCCAGCTAGCTTCACCAAGCCGAGCGCTTCCATCCTCCGCCACAGCCGCAGCAGTAGCACCAGTAGCATCAGTAGCAACGGCAGCACTGGCAGCCGCCGTCGCCAGCGCTCCCCTCCCTCGCCAACCCCCTCGGCCTGCAGCCTGGACTCTCTCCCTCTCGACGATGACATCCCGCCTCTGTCCCTCGAGCCCCTCGAGACCCCCGAGGACAAGGTGGAGGGGCTTCGCCTGGTCGCCGACTCCGTCGCCCAGATGCACCAGCGCGCCTTCAGCACTGTCCTCTTCCACCCTCTCTGCCTCGCTGGATACGCCGCCACCCTCGCCGGTCTCTACCAGGCCTTCGGCACAAAGTCTGACCTGGGCAGCTGCATCATCGTCGCCTGTGGCGTGACCATGTCCTACATCCTCCTGGTCCGCTACCTCACCAGCGGCTACATCCGCCTGGCCGAGCAGACCAATTGGTGGTCCTGGATGACTGGGGGGGGCGGCGCCGAGGGCGCCGAGGACATCGTCCTGGGTGCCCGCTTCGGCGGCTCCCTGATCGGGGCTCTCGTCCTCCGCCTCGAGCCCAACCCCAGCCTGGTCGGGAAGAAGAAGAGCCGCAGCACGGCTCTGAAGAGGGGTGGCCGGGGCGTCATCCGTGCCTGGACCACCCGCATGAAGTTCCGAGGCGAGGGCGTTGGCAACGACCTGCTCAAGGCGGCCATCAAGGTGACCAAGGAGAAGTGCGGCCGGGATGCGGAGGTCGGTTTCGCCCAGGAGCACGCGAACAGCACCATGGTCCTGCCTGCGATGTTCAATGGCTCCTTCCGCAGGGATGAGATTCTCGCAACCAAGGCTCTGCAGACCGCCGTGTCCGAGTGGGAGTGCACCAAGAGGAAGAGGTGAATAAACAATAATTGGAAATATTAAGAGTGCTAGGGGACGCCCCCGATGCATAACTTAGTTTGGCTTCGGTCGTGAAAGAGCTGGTCTCATGGTGGGCTTTGGAGTGGGTTTTAGAGTATCGAGAGAAGAGACGATACGGCAACGGAAGATTGGACGCATACAGCGTCCTAACTTTGGTTTACATAGCACACCTGCTAGATTTCCTTGTTTTATTTGAGATACCCATTTGAAATTAGACAGTCATTACTTCATTAAATCGCGTCTCATCCTGCTATGAAAAAGTGACATCCTGCTATCAAACTCCGACAATGTAAAAGATCGGGTTCACGCCCGCCCAAAGTTTTCAAATTTAAAAGCCCAACTCCCAAAAACACATTCTGATGATTTCGTAAGCCAACCAAAAGGCCGCCAAACAGAGAAAAGAACACCGAGCCTAACGGCCGAGAAACAGTGTATCGGACGCCCTAATCCCTGGTGTCCTGGAAGGGCATGGACCGCAGCTTCTTCCGGTCCATCTCCGGGTCGAATCCGTAGATTGGACGACCAATCTGGCGGAGCGAGTAGATGACCTAGTAGCAAGATTAGATTTGGGGCTGCAGAAGGAGCGTGGCGAATACGGCTGAGCACATACATCGTTGACGGTGACAGTCTTAGCCGATCTGTACTCGACATACATGACACACAGGCGTAGGATCTATGGCGGTTTTCGATTAGTCCAACTCAACCCGTGGCCGGATTTCTCAACAGGGGGGACCATACCTCGCTCAAATGATCTTTGAGGGCTTTGCGGCAGTCCTCGTAAATGTTACCGGAGATTCGCTTTACGCCTCCACGACGAGCCAAGCGCCTGCGAACACGCAAAGTTAGAATACATACTTTCCCCCCAGCGTCAAAAGTGTCTCATGAGACATACCGGATGTCAGGGCGTGCTTGGAAAAAATAGTCAGTAAGGAGACGCGTTGAGAGAGGGAGCGGGCAGAAACACTTACTGATTCCTCTGATGCTGTCTCGGACAACCTTCCTAAAAAGAAGAAGCCACGGTCAGAATCGTCAACTCGTTTTTTTTTTACCCCCAAGGAGTCAGAGATGGATCATTACCGATGGCGGGAAGACCCCAGTGGAACTTTGCCCGAGAGTCTTGGCCGTCCTGGGAGGGCCTTGGATGCCGTCCCCTTCTTTCCACCGCCAGGACCTCCACGGCTGGGAACACTGACAGGCATGGTGGGTATCTGGAGCGAAAAAAAAGAAGGGTATGTCTAGGCGTGGCGGGTATACTTCCGGCACCGCAGATCGGAACACGAGGACGAGAGTGAGCACCCAAGACACAACTGGGTTCTGGGTTTTCAGAGTGCAGGTGTTGTGTTGTGTTGCACGACCTGCTGGTCGCCGTGGGAGGTCTTCACAGTACCAAACGGCCGTTGCCTGCTGCTGCAGGTATGACTAATCAGGCTGCAGCAACAACAACAACAACCCCCACGTGACGAGTTTTCTACGTTTGCAGGTTTGGCAGATGAGAAAATTCAAGGCTTCAGCCGGCTGGCGTCAGATTCTATTTGACACATCTTTATTTGAATTGTGATCCCTCGTTGCCAAGGCCTGATAGCCCTTATCGAGACGATCAAATGTCTGGGCTTAATCCCGAGGCGGTGCATGTTAAATGACAGGTCATTGCCGACGAAGATGAAGAACGCCACGGAAAGTCATTGTGTAGAATGACAAGAGTTCAATTGATTTGATATCAACCATTGCGCCAGCGTCCCATGACCCCAACCGATTCGTATTTGGTGCTGTTGAAGAAGCACACGGATTAATTCACCAAGCGCCAAAAACCAACAAGACAACCGTAGCCAACCGACACCTCTGTATTCCCCCGCCGTTGTCAAATATGGAGCAGTTAACGAAGAAAGAAGAAAACATGTAGAAAAGAACCGACCATTGTGACGTCTTTCATCATTCAGGGCGCATCTCGAATTGGGTATTATATAATAAATAGTAAGAACAGGACGGCACATTTTCCGGAGCCCTGTCCGTCTAATGTCAGATCATTAGACGAGAGGGCCATACCATCTCTTCAAGATTCTTCGTTCTCTGCCTCAGCTTTCGCGTCAGAGGTCTCCTTATTTTCAGGCTCGAGCTGGGCTGCCTCTCGCTCTAGTTGCTTTTCGGGCTGCTCTTCAGGTTGTTCACTAAGCTGGAGTTCTAATTGAGGTTCAGCTTGGGGCTCGGGTTGGGGTTCAACGTTGCGCTCAGATTGTGGTTCTGGCTGTGCCTCCGTTTGCGATTCCAAAGGACTTTGAATGCGGGCCTTCTTTGCTGGTCTCTCGGTAGGTGTTTCGGCCGCATCCTTAAGCGCTTTCAACTCTAGCTCCATATCATCCAGGCGTCTTTTCAGGCTGTTTTCCCTACGATGGCTGTCATCGAGCTGGACGCGCAGTTGCTGCTCATTCTCTTGGCTGAGTTCCAGCGAGGACCTGGTCTGATTGGGATCGAGCCCGGTTGCCTCTTGATCTCTTCTAGCCGCTGCTGCCTCCTGCTGCTCCAACTGACTGAGACGCCCTCGGAACAGCTCGTTTATGAATTCAAGCTCGCTCACGCGTGTTTTCAGACTCGAGTTCTGCGCGATAAGCTGTTCGTGTGTCTGTGGCGCATCAAGACCCCTGTCGCCGTTGAGGGGAGAACCTGACCCATCCCCAGGCGCAAAACCGGATACGCCAGTCGAGGCGTATGGGTCATCCACCATAAACGGCGGCAGGGACTGGTTGTAGAGGGATGGTGTCCCCGTCCGCGAGATTGGGGAGTCATGGCCATCGATCATACCGTTCGCTGATTTTCTCCGTGCGGCTTGATTATTCTGCGCATTCATCTGCTATCATGAGTTAGCAATCGCAGGCGATAAATTGACACGGAGGGAGAGTGGTCGGAGAAGGGGTGCGACACATGCAGCGACCACTCCCGGGGGGAGGGGGGTACAGCGCCAATGGCTATGTTTACCTTCTTCTTAGGTGCTAAATCTGTGCGCATTGTCTTTACGCGATTACGGCTCTTGATGACATCTGTCTTGAGCGAAATCGGTCGGGGTCGGCCATGTAGCTTGAGGAAGAGGCCGCAGGCATTGCAGAGGACTGAGCCAAACTCGTCACGTCGCCATAACGGTGTAGTTGAGGTACTGCAGTTCTGGCACGTAGGCTGCGAGGATGCATTAGAGGCCATCATTGTGATGAGTGTATCAAAGGGTGAAATTGAGAGCAGGCAGTCGGGGTTGGGGTGAGCTGGTAAGGTCGGGGCGTAGATTGATAATGCGATTTATCGCGATCCTGATAAGAGAGGCCGAGTGACAGGGTGCGAGCGAGCGCAAAAAATTCGACCCATACAGAGTGGAAACTGAGAGATAAGGATGGGGAAAGATAAGGCATGCAGGTAATTTGGGGCCACCTAAGTGGTTGATAAAGCCCAGATACGCACGTGATTCCACTGATAAGGACCGATTTGCCAAACATTCCGGATTAGGAATAGCGTGCCAGGGAACGCCGTGCAGAACGCTTGCGGGACATGGCGAAAAAAAAAGGAAATGACGATAGCAAGAAACAAGATAAGGGGAATCGATAAAGGATAAGCAATCAACTTACCAAGCCGTTTCCATGCCCCCCAGTCGTAGCACCTGGAGAAGGTCCGTGATAGGAAGGTTGCTGAGGTTGCGCGGGAGGGTGCTGATGCTGTACTACAGGAGGCTGAATATGCTGTTGAGATTGGTCGTGAGGTTGCGGTGGCGCTTCGGGTTGAAGTTGAGGTTCAATGTGTGAGTGAGAGACGGCCGAAGCGCTATGCGAATGTGTTAGCGATTGGACTTTCGGAGGCTGCACGTTGGATTGCGACCCTCCAGCAAACCGATTCTATTCGCCCACGGGGCAATGCGCTGTAGAAGTGATGGGAAATGTCGTATGGATAGTACCTTTGGTGCAATGCGTCGGCCGCAGTATGGCTGTTCGCCAGGGTTGAAATTCCTGGGAGTTGCGCAACCGCAGCAGATGCTGATGTCGAGGCCGAACTTGGTCGCGATATCGGGTCAACAGACGGGGGCGGCAGAGACTGCGGTCCTTCTTCCATGTCTAGAGCTCGTTGGCAAGGAGAAGCCACGCGTATTTGAGGGAATTGATCGGGCGTTCGAGGCTGCTATCGGCAAGCTAGAAGGAAGCTGGTTGGAAGGACCGAAGGCGAAAAAGAGGTTGCGAGTATATCGGCCAGATTAGAGATTAGACACAAGGCGTGGATGGAATACAATCCGAGTCGCTTCGTTACTCTGTTGCGATTGTGCGTGGGGGTTGCCGAGGAGAATATCGCAGTCGCCAAAGTTTATTAATGTTGACAGGAGAAGTCGGAGAAAATATGTGAAGTTGGATAGGATAATGGCACGAATTATTGGCTGCGAGTGGACGCGCTGGGGTGGGCGCGAAACACCTGCTTAGGTGGTGACATCGTGCGCTGCAGGAGCCAATCACCCCACTAAAATGGTAATCCAGCACCTAGAATTGATTAGGTAAAGGCGACTGAATAGGAGAACGCCACAAAACGCTCCAGCACCGATTCCAGATGCCTTTGCTGCTTCTAGCTGTATATTTAGAGCGGCTCGTCCAGAGACTGGCCGGAGCCGACCATCACGCTGTGGGAAGAGCCACAAGCAGTTTACGTATATATGATGGGTCTATGACATGCCGTATTGATGTGATGTCCTCATACCATATAGCCCACCGCCTCTTGGCGCTACCTTGCGGTACATACAAGTATCCAAGCCCTTTTGGATAAGATATTGCCTGCCATTTTGCACCCCTGAGATAAGATGGGATTTGTTCGGCCTGCAGCACGCACGCTGTAAACATGTGGCTGACCTGGTGGCAGTCGAAGATTAACCTAGATAGCCAACCTCCCATCCCCTTTATGGCCTGATAAAGTGACACAAGGTCCTGTAAATTCAAGATCTCTGCTGACCACAGACTGGTTGACAAGTCGGGCTGTCAGGCTGCCCCACACCATACACCATGACCAGCGTCATAGGCGGAATCATGCAGATCGAGGGGTTGGGGCTCAGGTTCCTGTACCCTTTCTACCTTGCCGAAGTTCACATGTATCCTTCTCCATTAAATCCGGCATACTCTGGTGGCTCTTTAGAATGCTAGGATCAACCAGTGTGTAGATGAATGCACTAATAAACTTCTGTCGTGTCATAAGACGATCTCTCCACTCGCTACTAAAGTAAGAAGCTGCTTGTTGTGAGTGGTAGCAACCTCAGGTATTTCTGGGTACCACTGCAAAGGTAAGGCCAAAAAAACATGCGAGACCCTCCCTAGACCGACCCGGACGGACTAATAAGCAGACGTTTCTTCTTTTCATCTTTTCACTGAATAGATCCCATCACCTCAACTAAATACCCATCACCACGAGCCACTTCGCCATGTTTAACTGGGCAAAACAACAGTAAGAAAGACACCGCCTTCCGCCTTCCGCCTGTCCCCGCATCCCGCATCCCACCTCCCCCTCCATTATCTTGATACTGACCGCAACTGCACCAGGCTGGCCAATGTGGCCGGGACACAAGAGCCCATCTATGGCCCTTCAGCCATCCGATCGGTCGCCGAAGAGGCCAAGACTACCAAATATACGGAGCTCGCTAGAGATGATCTGAAATGGCAGCGCATGGATTCGACCAATGTCGAGACGGAGACCTTCTACCTCACCTCTGACAATGGCCATGTCGCCATGGCCCAGGTCATTTACAGCAACGTTGCGTACGGTCGCACCCCGAATCAACAAACCGTGTCTCCTCCTCCATTAGCTAACAGCCCTCCATAACAGTGGTATCCGAGTCACCGCCCAGTTCAACGTCAAGATCTTCTCCAGCGACCCTGCGAAACCACACCTGTGGTGCTCCACCCCTCTGAACAACATCAGCTTCAGCGAAGATAACGCCAATTTCTACGCCGACGACTGTGCCCTCGAGTTCTCCGAGGATGGCACCTACTATACCATCAAGAGCCATAATGACGAGCGGGCCGTTGTCAACCTCAAGATCACCCGCCAAAGCCCGGGCTTCCAGGCGGGCAAGACGGGCAAGACACTCTTCGGAACCGACCTGGCACACCCCTGGGGCTCCATGCGCCACGCCTTCTGGCCCCGGTGCTCCGCTACTGGCACCATCACCACCAAGGAGGGCGAGATTGACTTTACTGGCAAGGCCCTCTACATCTACGCTATCCAGGGCATGAAGCCTCACCACGCTGCCGCGCGATGGAACTTTGCAAACTTCCAGGGCCCTACCTTCTCCGCCGTCATGATGGAGTTCACGACGCCGCCTTCATATGGAGAGACTCTGGTGAATGTCGGAGGTGTAGTTAAGAGCGATGGGATCATCATCGCTGGCTGTGACAACGAGGCCAAGCATCTCAAGGCCAAGCAGGACTCGGAAAATGACTGGCCCGAGCCTAGCGAAGTTCGTTTCTTCTGGAAGGGAACCGATAAGGATGGAAAGGATGTTGAAGCAGTCATTGAAGGCCCTCTTGGAGACAGAACCGACCGTGTTGACGTCATGGCCGAAGTGCCTGGCTTCGTGAAGAAGATTGTAGCCGGAGCCGCCGGAACAAAGCCATATATTTATCAGGTTCGTGAAACCCCCTGACTTCCAATTGTTGAGTCTATCTGCTTGTTGTTTCATGAACTAATATGGTGTTGAACAAATAGTATGCTCCCAAAGTCACGCTCAAGGTCAAGATCGGAGATGAGGTGATCACTGAAGAGGGCCAGCTCTTCAGCGAAGCCACATTCATCGTGGAGTAATGCAGCAACACCTAGGCTGATGGGGAGACATGAAATTCCATTACGCATGATCATTTGGGTAATTAATCAGGTGGATTGATTGGGATAAGGCGTTGGAGACGGACTGTTCGCTCGTTTTTCAAGGATTCGTTCGGCCCTCGCATGATGAGATATACGTACATATACATCTACTGGTGTGTTGCCTCTGTTCTGGTTCTTGGATGAGAAACAATTGGATTTGTACATGCAGTTGACTTGTGGTAAATGAGAGAGAAACACGTGAAAAAAACAAACAACGCTCAACCGATAAGACCATGCGACCACCCCTTCCGCCCTGGTTCCGCGATGGAGATAATGTGTTCCCCTGTGAGTGGCGGCCGATGTGATCCAGAACGACCGGTTGCATAAGTCGGCGCCCATCCCACCCACACTGACAGGCGGACGGACCAACGTCCGCAAACTCAAAGCAGCTGAAGGAATGGAGGATGGTGTCCCCGAATAGGATCTGTTTCGGACCACAAAAATAGATGACAAGCGGCCAGCCTAAATATAATGTGAGATGTGAGCTTGGGCAATAAATGAGCGCGAGGACCCCCAAAATCAATCAAAACATAGAACTGGCAACTGTCATGTACGGCAGCTACTCGAAGAACACAACGACTTTTTGAAGTTTCGATCATGTCTCGCGATACACATGCGCCAATCTTCTCATCGCCTTTGAATCCTTCATCTTCCGAGGATGGCCAAGCCAAGCGGACCAACAAGCCTCCCCCCAACCCAGCTTCGGCTCGGTGCAAACGCATGCCTAGCCCGTCCCAGAGACTGATGCGAAAGAAAGCCGCCGAGGCTTGGAAGTCAGAGGCCCTCCAGCGCCAGGTCGCTGAGTACGAGCGCCAAACATTGGAAGCCTTATCAGCCAAGAGGGTATGTGCTTACCCACATGGAGGCCTGGTCTATTCATGGAAACCCAATTTAGCTGACAATTATTGAACCTTGTTTCAAGCCATCCCCAGCGCGAACCTTAGCACACAAACCCAAAGGCCTGAGGGATCCCCAAGAAGGAGACAAACCACGGCGGAAAAGCCTGACTGAGCAGTTGCCTTTCCTCCAGGGTCTGAGTCTTGGCATAATGATGCCCGATAGATGGAATCGGCCCGTCAATCCCATATGGGTATTTTCGCCCAAAAAGACGAAATAGAGGACAATTTTAGATACGAGTAATGATAATTAACGATGAACAACCAAATGTCATTTTGGGATTTGATCCTGCGATATGTGCATATACAATAAGTGGATTGTTTCTGTCTATATCATCACCAGGAGTTGTGTTGGGATATCCCAAGGAGCCTCACCCTCTCCTTGCCCTTTCCTTCTATATACGAACGCCATAAAACATTTTTTTTTTCATGATCGACAGTAATGATACAGCGCATCAATCGTGATTATCATTCCTTCTTCCCCTTTTCGCCGGCGTCTGGCGCGTCCTTCTTTACACCATCGTCCTTGGACTTTTCCGAAGGCGAGGGTACGTGGACCTTGGCGGCCTCCTCGCCCTTTTGCAATGCTTGTTCCACTTGCCAGATCGCACGCTCCAACTCGACCTCCAATTCGGGGATGTTGAGAGTATCCGAGAAGTTGCGGACTTGTCTCTGTGTAAGGAGTATCTGCTCCTTAACGTCCAGCGACTCGTTGATAGTCGGCCCGTCCTTGATGTAGAGATGGTCTAGGGTCTCTGATGGCTTATCCTTGATAAGTTTATTTTCGAGGAGCCATTGCACGTGCTTGCCTCCAGATATGGCGCGCCAATGAGACCAGGCACGGTAGGCTAGGTAGAAGAAAGGAATGTTGGGGATTCTAGTCGGGTGGCCCAGGTCAGCCGGGTCAACTCTCATCAATAAGCCGCAATGGCAGCAGAACCTACACGGGGAGGATGGCAATGGGCGCGGTGAAGGGCATAGCCACGAAGCTGAGCATTAGCCGCTTCCTGTGCAGCGACTCGCGCTCCGTCACCAGCGTCTTCAATATCGACTGCGCCCTGTGGGCGGGGATCGTCGCGCCCGGGTACACCAGCTCGACGTCGTCCTGGCCCCCGAGCTCCTCGGCGCGCCTCCGCTTGGACAGAGGAGGTATGGACTTGAGGCCCCATTCCTCGTAGGGGATCCGGCGGAACGCATGGTTCCCGTAGTCGACGAGCTTGCGCTGCCAGCCAGACTCCTTTTTCTCGTACTCGGCCCACTTCTTGGCGGCGAAGCCGACGACTTTGTCGGCGATATTCTGGTTCGTGTCCGTCGTCGAGATATGGACTCGGTGGGCGTACAGCAGCGTGCGCCGCGTGGAGAGCGGCAGCAGGTATATACGCATTGCTGGTTATGCTTTCGCTGCGTCTCGGAGATGTCGGTGTCGAGGTTCACGCAGGCGGGCGGGTTTGGGGGGAGGAATAGCTGGCGGGGGCCGGGATTCCACGATGCTGCGGCGAGCGCTAACGGACTCTACTGGTCCATTGTCAGGCAGACGTTTGAGGTGAAGTCGACGAGCGTTACGGTGGGCAGCCGATGCTTATTTATCGGCGTGTTAGAGGTCCGTTAGCATCCTCTGGATAAAATTACTAGGGGACCACTCGATGACGCACATGGGACAGCTGTATTGTACATTATTCGCCCGAAGTCTCACAGCCACCGGAGCCACTTTTATGATCTCCAACAGGAGCAGGAAACCCCACCATCCCCCTCCACGCAGGTCCCGGCGAGTGCGGTTTCCAGGACGTGGGTATGGAATCAAGCAATAGCTCTGTCTCTGATGTCAGACATTGATTTCATTTATTCAAAAATGTTTATATTCTCAAAAATTACAAGTGTTTCATTCATGCCCATTTCGCGACAGCCCGGCTTAATTTAGCCTGGACTGGCTCAAGGGAAGCCGTTCGACCGCTTGAATGAATCGTCCAATCCTCCGAATTGCATGTTCATCTTTCAACCTCCCACCAAGTGAACGAATACGAGCAGCTAATGCATTGATGTTTACTCGGGCGGACTAAGAAGCATTGAAGAGTGAAGTCTTTCGTCCTTCTCAAATTCACAAATTCCTTGCCCTCTCCATGCATACCTACAGCCACTTATCTAGTTTCCAGATTTATTATCTGCACTCAAATAGATCTCCTTACCTTCTAAGTCTCTTACCAAGTCATAGAATGCTCGAAACATACTATCAAGTTCAGGCACTAATGTTATGCCTCGAGCTGGCGGTGAAATCCTTGGCAGCCTACAGACGTATCTGAGCACCCTATCATCTTCCTCGAGTAATATCCGATGCCTCTTGTTGAGGATATTTGTGTTCATCCCTGCCGCACCTTTTCGGTTGCATCCGAGACGTGCCGGATTCGGCGTTGGATACGCCGTACCCATCAGCTTGATTCGATCTCTGGCTCTTGCCGCCCAATTGGGCTGTCGTCTGCGTATTAGCGGTCTGTTCTGTGTTGTGTTGTGTTGTGTTGTGTTGTGTTAAAGCCATCCACTTAGCATGCCGACAGCCTCTTTGAATCACGGCGAAGTGCCGAGATGATCAATTGCCCAACCTACTCAAGAGGGACGGAGAGAGAACTATAGGAAACCATCTCGTTTATCCAGAAGCTGTACGTTCTGTATGGACCGAAGCAGGGTGGCATCTTCGCAGATTCATAGGCTAAAGATGGACTCAATTCAGTAAATTTCCAAGCGAGCCTGAGCCCTGATGATGCACTGAGCCCCCACAAGAATTCCACCAATATCTTCACAATCTGTCCTCGAACCCATGTCAGGGCTAACTAACTCGTTGGTGCTATTCTATATTCTATCCTAGGGTGTAAAAAGGTCAGCAGAAGCCAGCTGTCAGCGTCCACTCCTCTCCCGCTGGCAAGGGAGGTGTTTGATTCGTTCCGTACGGACACGAGAAGACAATGCACGGATTGTGCTACCACAAGAAGAATAATCAATCGAGGTGACAGAAGAATGATGCCCAGGCTGAGTCAACATGCCAAGCGGACTATTTTTTTGTGTTTTCTTTTGCTCGCGTGCTCACAGCCAGGTGATTTATCGGTCGTTAGCGGGACTGGGGCGGGCAATGCGTTGGGGCTGGCGGGGACGAGCCTAGACCTCCTTCACCAGCACTGACAGGCTTGACAGCCAGGCACAAACCAATCGAGGCCATGCTTGCATGCAGGTCGGAAGCGGTTGTCTAGCGAAAGCAGAGCAAGCACCTGGTCCATTGGCACAAAGCATTGGTGGTGGCTAGATGCAGCGCAGCACAAGGGCCAATACGAATGCGTCACCTTTCACCAAGAAAACGTCATGTAAGAATGGGCCGCTTCTAGCCAGAGTCGCTAGAGACCTGGAAGCTGCACCTCTCAGGCGTTGTAGTGCCCTACAGGCGGGGCCAATAGTGCTGTGGTGCTTTAAAGTGGACCAGGTGGCCTACCCCCCACCAATGACAGGCCCGGACTGCTAATGGCCGGTGACCCAGCACAGCCCCACAGAGGCCATTAGCGAGAGGACAAAGGGCCAACTAAGGGCCGGGCCTAGCACCGCCGTCGTCCTCTTTCCTTCATCTTCCACCTCGACAATCACATGTGAATGTCTTGAGCATAATCTTATCCATCTCCAGCAGAGACACACCAAGCGATCCAATTAAAAATTAAAAGCCGCATCAACTGCGTGCTTGGAAGGTGCGGGCTAGATTCAACTCGTCCCGCCCGACTATCCCCAACAAACCTGGCTATAACACGGCCACATCCAGCTTGCAGCTACCAAGCGGGGACTTCTTCCGGCCGATCCTAAAGCCTTGCCTCTTCTCTTCTCGACCTTTCTTGTTTCCATTCGTCCTGTTCTCTTCAAAATTTTCTTGTTGTTGTTGGCCTTGCCTTCCCATTTCCAACCCAATTGACTCCTCCATTCTCGGGCTTAGCTGCCCTTCTTATTCTTTTCCTCGCGTTGCATCTTGGCAAGAGATCGTTTCGGACGTCGCAATCAAATATGGCTTCCACAGCTAAGGATGACCTGGGGCCAGACTCGGGGAGTCTTCGTCAGAGACACCATCCTCCCGCCAGCTCCAAACAGGATCTCGAAAGCCCGAAACAGCAAGTTGACGAGGCACATGTTAATGTGAAGGCCCAAAACAAAACGTACGGGCGCACTCCAAACGGCACAGGTACGAATTCATTCCCTTTACTCCTACGCTCAATCTTTCCCCGACTGTCGACTAGTGCCCTGCTCAAAGAATCGATGCTCACCTGCAACTGCCTCTATAGTGTTTGTTGTGGCTGATACTCATGACATGGTCTCGCAACTTCTGGACCCTCGGTTGCCCAAGAATGTCTCGGATCTTCTCATCCTCTCCATTATGGCTTTGCATGTGTTGGTTGCCTACTATCTTCCTTCCGGTCTTAAGAAACCCGTGCTTGCCTCAATCTTCGTGTTCTGGAGACTCTCATACAATGCCGGTATCGGGATGCTTCTTCACGTCCAGTCTCACCACCGGCGCATGGTCACATGGGCTCGAAAGCAGAAAATATTTGAGCCCCCTGCTGACGGCAAGCCGAACCGGCTGTATGCATTGGTGAAACGCGAATGTGAAACCCTACACGTGAATCTTGAGGACTATGATTTTGATAAGGCCCCGATCGAGTATAACACATGGCTCGTTTTTCGCCGAGTCGTCGACCTGATCTTGATGTGTGACTTCACTTCTTACTGCCTTTTCGCAATCATCTGTGGTCATGCCCCCCATAACGAGAGCTTCATTGCCGGGCTTGGCCGTTGGGCTCTGGGTATCACTTTCATTGGTATCAACCTCTGGGCCAAGCTCTCAGCTCATCGCACTCTGACCTACGCATGGCACTGGGCCGATTTCTTCTACCTCATTGATCAAGACCTGACCTTTGATGGCATCTTTGAACTCGTGCCACATCCCATGTACTCAATTGGCTATATTGGCTACTACGGTATCTCGATCATGGCTGCCAGCTACGAGGTCCTCTTCATCTCCATTTTTGCTCACCTTGCTCAATTTGCCTTCCTCGCTGCCGTGGAGAATCCTCACATTGATCGGACGTATAACCCCCCTGCGCCACGGCCACGGAGTAAATCTGGGAGTCGGAATGAGCCCTCGGTGGGCGTAACCCAGTCGCCAGGGCCGAGCTCGCCGGATCAGCCGCCAGCCAACAATGCCACCCTGGAGCCCCCAATCCCGGTACACAACATGGTGGGTTTGAAGAACATTGACTTGTTTCGGGTCACCGATTGTGTTGTCGTCATCGTGCCCATGTATATTGCCGTGCTTGCCCTCGCAACCCCTTCAACTTCCTTCTGGCAAGCCATCTTCGTGATTCATGCTTTCTTCTGGCGTGTTTGGTATCACCTTGGATTGGGCATCATCCTGGACAAGCAATCAACTTCGAAGATGTTCACCCGGCATTTCGTCAAGTTTGGGGAGAGCCTGGATGAGGCCTGGCGGCAGTGGAAAGCAATGCACCATGTTAGTATGGTCATGTGCAATACAGCCTTCGTCGCCGCATGCTGGAAGATGTATAGCTTCCCCGAGGACTGGAGCTATGGCCTCGTCTTGCTCAAGCATGTCATAGGGTTCAGCTTGGTAGCACTGCAGATTTCTGTAGCCATGAGCATATATTCGTCTCTGGGCGAATATGGTTGGTCATTTGGCGACTTCTTCTTTGACCAAAAGGCCAAGCTGACCTACCAGAACGGGGTATATCGGTTCTTAAACAACCCGGACAAGACCCTCGGCATCGCAGGAGTATGGGGTGCGGCTCTGATAACCTGGAGCCGATCGATATTCCTTCTCGCGCTTACCACTCAGCTGCTGTCCATCTATTTCATTGCCTACATCGAACGGCCCCATATGCTGAAGATTTATGGTGATAGAAACATGCGCCAGGAGGCCGGCATCACCAAGTTTATCAAGCGGTCGCTCCCCGACCCTGTCAAGGGCTGGCAAGAAAGCATGGACAAGGTAATTGATGATACTACGCATTTTGTTGAGGAGTTCCTGGATACAGCCAGACCGAAATTCACCTCCGGCGTCAAGACAATCATCAAAGATACCTCGGCCTTATTCAACACAGCCCCGGCACGGTTTACGATTACCAGAATCAGTGCTGATCTAGAAGGGCTGGACCCGAAACACTACCAACTTACCGTTGATGGCACCCCTTCAGTTGATTCGCTCGTCAGTGAGCGAGCGACTGGGAAAGAAAGCATCACGGCTCGGTACCCCAAGGATGTTAAAACGAAGACATACGAATATGGCACACCGCTGAATGTCAAATGGAGAGCACCGGTTAACCACAGCAGCAAGGACTGGATTGGCCTGTACATGGTAACCGACAATCGCTCTAGGGATATAACCGAAGTCCCATCTCTCGGTCGATGGTCACCAACGAATGCCGGTGAATATGACCTATCAACTGCGGACACAAGCATCGTAGTGGCCGGACGCCGCACCACCTCCTCTGAAGGCCAGGATTCAGATGTGGTTGAAGGTGAGGTTGTTTTCCAAGGGGATAAGCTCTGGTGGACACAAGGCGTGTTTGAGTTCAGATATCATCACGGAGGGAAGCACACTGTCATGACCATCTCGGAGCCATTTGAGATCCGCATCAGCAAGTTTGAGGAGGAAGATGCTAGTGCTGATTTCAAGGGCCTGTATGAGCGAGCCGTTGAACATGCCATCCTACCTGTCGTGGTGAACTGCCTTGACCGCAACCCAGATATTGCGCCGAACGATGTCGAGGAGCCGTTTGGCGGCCACGTGGAGAGAGACAGCAAGTACGCGAAACGAGTCGTATACGCCATCAGGGAGATGTTTGGCATTGAATTCGCACCTGCTGTCGTCCCTGCAGACGGAAATGTCAAGAAATTAGCCTGGAGGATTTGCAATGCCAAGCAGGTTCTGGTAAGTTGTTGACAACATTCCTGCCTACTAACTAGACACGGGATATTTGGCTGACCGCTTCGAATTAGGCGCCCTACAGTATGGCTGCATCAAAAGGAACCACGACACCAACTGGAGAGGACGATATGGTTCCTTTGAAAGCGTAAAGGATCTTGCCATGGCGTTTATTGCAATAGGTATTGGATGGTCGGGCAACTTTAGGTTATGATGTTTAAAAAAAGTAAATCTAAGAAGACAATTGACACTCAAAGAGTATGCACAAAATCTGACTATGCGTCTACTAACCAGAGCAAGTAACCCAGTTGGCCGTTGTCGCACGAGCGTACACACTCGACACCCTAGATCTCCCTACACAAGTCCTCTTTCGTCATCCAACAAGTGGCAACGCGCCGAAAGCTTCATGGCAAACTCCCCGGCGCCTCTGTTTGGCCGTGGACCTGTCGAGTTGCATTCTGCTGATCCTTTGCCCGACTCGGCCAGCCCGGAGATGCATGCGCGGATTTGGAGTTGCCAGTCTGGGTTCCCCGCAACTCTGCCTCCGTGACGCTTCGAGGAGTCCCCGTAACCCACGACAGAGGTCCATCCTCCTCCCCTCCTCACTCCCTTGGATCGACGAGAAAGGGCGAAACTGGGGTATTTACCCCGCCATTGCCTCCAAACTCGTTGGACGCCGAGGCGATTGGAGATTTCGCCATCGTTTTGTCCCCTTGCCCTAAACTAGGGATCGAAGGAAACTAGCCTCATAACCATCGTCAAACATATTGAAGGGGTTAGTGAAATAGCAAGGGTAGAGCAAATTAGCCGGACCACTCGGCCCGTGGACGGATTTTCCTGCTGAAATTCCGTCACCTCGCCGTCTCGTGAGCAGTTTTGTTTTGTTTCACGAAAGCCGCCTTTCTGCTGGAACGGGCTAGGACAGGAAGAAGAGGTATATAAGCAAGAGCTTGTTGGACTATCTCTGTTTCAAGTAGAGGATATTAGCATTGGGGCATAGAGGATCTTCCAACGCAGTCTATCGCTCCCCCTGTTCTCAGTGGCATCATGTATTCCAAGTCCTTTATGCTGTCCCAGCTGCTGCTAGGGCAGGCTTACGCCACCTACCTCTACACCGCGTCGTACAGCGGCGTTGTCAGCACGCTTCAATGGACAGAGTCGGGCCTCGAGACCATCTCCTCTACGACCGAGTGTGGAGGCAGTGCTTCTTGGCTCACCTTGGCGGATGACCTGCTGTATTGCACGGACGAGGCCTGGAGCACGCCAGAGGGGTCGGTCTCGACCTTCAAAACGCTGGCCGACGGTTCTCTCGAACTCCTTGGGAAGAAGTCCACTCGGCAGGGCGCTGTAAGCGCCGTGGTCTACGGTAAAGACGACAGTGGTCTTGCCTTGGCCTACTAGTAAGTCAACCGCCCGTCAACGCCTTGATATGGAACTGCCCACCGCATCAATTCTTTAGCTCTGGACTTCTCGGTGGATAAAACATACTGACCTGGGGTTTGACAGTTCCTCATCGGCCTTTACCACATGGGATCGATCAGATCCCTCCTCTCTGGAGCTTCTCCAAACCGAACTCTATGAGCTGGAAGAGCCTGGAGCCAACCCTGAGCGACAAGAGGCGCCACATCCACACCAGGCCATCCTGGATCCCACTGGCCAATATATCCTCGTCCCCGACTTGGGTGCCGATCTTGTCCGTATCTACAGGACGGGGGCAGATGACCTCGCTGTCACTGCGGTCGAGCCGCTGCAGGTTCCTGCCGGCAGTGGCCCCCGCCACGCAGCGTTCGTCAAGGCCGGCGACGAGACATACCTCTACCTCGTCACCGAGCTCACGAACAAAATCCTGGGCTACATCGTCTCCTACAACGAGGGTTCCCTCGGCTTCGAGCAAATCTACGAGAGTGGAACGCACGGGCAGGGCGTCGAGGTGCCCTCGACCGCCGCCGCAGCCGAGATTCTTGTCTCTGTAAGTACCCCCCACCTAACCCCGGGCTCCTTTATCTCCCCGCCCCTGTCTCTCCCCATGAAGTAAAACCATCTGAGCACTACGTTCTAACTTGTCTATCAGCCCGACCAGAAGTTCTTGATCGTCTCCTCTCGCAACGAGAACGCCTTTGAGATCCCCAACTTCGATCCCAGCAACAGCACCAAGATCGTGTCGGACACGCTCATAAACTTCTCCATCAACCACAAGACGGGCGCGCTGAAGCCCATCCAGGTCGTCCCGGCCGGCGGCAAGACGCCTCGCCAGTTCTCGTTCAACAAGGATGCCAGCGCCGTGGCGGTAGGCCTGCAAGGGGACGGCCGGGTGGTCATCATTGAGCGTAGCAAGAGCAGCGGGAGGCTGGGGCGGTTTGTGGCGAATGCAGAGGTCGGTGGCGAGGTGTCGACTGTGATTTTCAACGAGGCTATCTAGGTAGAACAAGAAAAGAGAATCCTGCGCCTTGCTTTGAGGCAAGGATGTACTACCTCCATGAGCTCCTTTTCGTAATAATCTGATATCGTGGATGACATCCCCGGGAATATCCGAGTAGCAGAGTCGCAACGACGAGATGAGTCTAATCATATTGACCCAAAGTCCATTTGCCCGTATCTCGCTAGGAGCTTGGTAAGCCGGGGAGAACGTGGGTATCTGCTGAGAAGCAAGCATTTCTCTGCGGCGAATGTGGCTAGGGATGGCTTGGCGGCGGTCTACGAATCGGCCCTTTCCGATGTGTTGGTGACAATTAGAAAGGGCAGTGTCACTTTGCCAAAACGCCCCTTTCTATTGGTTGAAGGTCGTGGCAATGAGCCAAGGGTAGAGATCTACACTGGGGACAAGAGCTGTGGCCCGGATCGACCAAGGGCGTGCATGTTATCTCGGGCTGATATAGAGTCCTCAACCCCCAAGGGTTCGTCAAGATGCTACTGTGATCATGCCGGTTGCCTGCTAATGTGCCCAATAGTGCCCAGCAAAACAGCGATCACTGCATGGAGGCTAGTAAACGAGCCCTGCAAGGCCCTCGGGATTATCGACAAACGTCACTCGTCAATGCTGAGAATCCCTGGGCAGTGCATTGGATATGTGCCATGTATGGGAGACATTGTGTATCACATCGCCTACGTCACTTTGCTCCGGCGTTCGCATGGAGTTTCGGCTGCTGGGAACCGTTGGAGCACCAGGATGTGGCGATGCCTTCTTTGGAACAGGTACTAGTTGCGGCTCGGCTCATGTAACTGTTATGACGAAGGCAGGACGAGGTCTTCTATTACGGGCCTCAAGTCCCGAGATCCTGCTTACCTCCCCAGAGGTGGAAAGAGGAGTAAGGGTCCGACAGTCTTCGGAGGCTGAGAGAGCCCTCTGCCATGTGGAGAAGGGAAATGGTAGTTTCTTCAACAGCGAAGCAAGAATTCGACATTTGGCCCATTTCCTGATCAATGTCTTCGGGGCGCTGAAAACTCGCTTGCTATACATTAGCCACTGGATCAACGACCTTAATCAAATTCCTGTGATACGTATCTGTGAGATAAGGATATGTACGGCTTGTGGTTCTGTTGGAATGTAATATCCTCGAGCATGATAAACTCATTTACCAACTGTCGTCATTCAAAATTAAGTTTCATCGGCCACTTCCCCAGCCAGGCGCTTTGGGGTCATTTAGAACTTTAGAAGTGGTCAATGCCAACGGGCCGGGTAGCCTACACTTACTACTCTTATCACGCAACCAGCCATCTTGCGTTTTTTCCCCCTTGCAAACATAGTAGGAAGCTCGTAGAAGAAAGACAAATGATAACGGTGAATGTCTCCAGAGGCTGAGAGTAGAATGGACGTTGAGCTGAAATACCCCTGCTAACCGGCTGTCATGCGTTACATGGCATGTGGAAATCATCATACTGCTTGAGAGGAAGATCACGCATTGTGGCAGGCTACCGACGTTAGCCCGTAATTCCTTTTACTCTCCCCTCATCCTCAGGAGCTGGAAAGCACGTTTCTGAGCTATCACAAATAATGGGACGGCATTCCCTTAGCGGTGTAAGTAATGTTTAGCTAATCTCTGTGCCTCGCGAGAATGGTGAGCGAATTTAGCCTGAAATCCAGGTGTAATCCTGCTTAATGCATGATCCTGCAAGGACCCAGTTGAAACTGGGCATCTTGTTGAGACGATCGAACCGGAGATGGGTGGCAGACAGAACCGAACCCATGGCCACTATGCGGGGAAGGGCTTTAGACGGTAATAGCTTGGTGCAGGGTGTGCTCATGTGTGACGGCGTGCTTGGGGCTACAGCTGAACGGTGCGTCAATGGCGGATTGACTGGAGGGTTACCGGGCCGTGATACAGTCTCCTTGTCCCTTATCTGGGACGAGGAGCTAGGTATTCCGTCAGAGTGGAAAACCCATTTGACGGAATCGACCATCGCCACGCAAAGGCAAATATGCCATGCTGACGAGGTCTAAAGCTTCGTTCACCATACTCAGAACCCGGGTCCGACTAGAATGGGGAATAAGTAGGACCGACTCGGTAAACGCGTTATGGCCCTGACGTGATGCCTGAATTGTTGCCACTTGCGCATAGACTTTAGAGGATTGGTTTTTGACGGGATTCTGGCGTTGTATCCTCGCCGATCCAATCAAACTCTTAGAGAAGGATTCTGTGCTGGAAAGTCTCCTAGAAGCTTCAGGTCAGGGCTTTGATGATCATTAATTTGGCGGTGGCGGCGTATACAAGCCATTTCTTACAAGGCTTTTAAGGGTCTTGTGCAAGGATCATCGTGGGCGAGATGAGCTTGCGGAGCAGTCGTACGGCAAAGTGAAAGAGCGTTGGGAGCTGTATGAGTCACATTACGTCCTGGCCATACCAGAGCTTCGTTCTATTGTCAATGAAGGGCCGGGCCGAATCCGTGGGTGTTGCACCCTTTGGGCGAATAGCTAGTGATGTGTGTGGCTCGTCGAGGTCATCTATTGACCGGGCCAAGTCCAAGACGTCTAGTTTGGTGAGCAGCTAGACCCCTGTTTTCTCGTCTCCAAACAAGTTTTTTCAGGCATGCAACAATAGCTGGCATATTCCACTTGACGGGGCGGGCCGGTGAGACTCTCTTATGCAAGGCTCGTGGTCTCTTCTTCGCTCATGGGGCGCGGTCGTTCTCTTCAAAGTTTACAGAGCCGTATGGGGCTTGTACCACCATGTTCTTATGCGAATGCAATGCGAGGTCAAGGGTTGGCCCAGTGTGGCTCGCTGTGACGACCGGAGCAATCCAATGCGACGCCATCAGCGAATGATCGATAGGGTACCGGATACTTGACGCCTGCAGTCCAGATAGGCAAAGCCTGGCGATTCTGACGAGCGTTTTGAGTGTTGAACTAGCAACCCCAGATACTCTGATGGGTCTAGCCATATGACCGAGGCGTTTACCCCAGGGTCTCGGCTCGTGGTCACCTCATAGCCGATATGCTGCTGATCCCCTCTTCCCCTCCCTTTGTCTTGATGCTAATGTGGACAAAAATGACTGAATGGTGAGTGGGTGGATGGGTGACAGGGTCTCGAATGTGTCTGCCACAGCGTGTCAAGCAACAAGATTGCGAGCGCTGATTCGTACCAAGGCAGGGCCGGGAGGAGGGCGATGGAGTACGCTGGCAGGGGTTGATGCAGGAGATCCGGTGATGAAGTGACCCCCCCTTGAGGGAAACGACAGCAGTGTACCTAGACGAGCGCGCTTCACGCTGGAACCGGCTTGGACATAATTTCAGGGTCGGCCTTTATTCTAGCGAACGGGACGAGGCCCCCTGTAAAGGCCCACGCGATATACCTATACCTATGTCGTCGGTATATACGTGTATGTGTAGGTATGTATGCGCGCGCATGCGAGCGTGTCGCTCTCGGTGGGTGCAAAGTACATGGCTAGTACGTGTGAGGTGTGAGAAAGAAGGGGGGAGGGAGATGATAATCCAGGGTTGGGGTTGGGTCCCCATGCTCAATCTCATTACTGAGGCTCACAGGCCCATCCCAAAAAGACCCAAAAAGCCTAAAACATGACGGGGAGATGGAGAGGAAAAAGGTTGGAAGGGGAATGGGCTGGCCAGGTCAGAGGTACTGCCGCCTGCGTCTGTCGGTGTCGTCCAGGAGGCAGGCGCCGGGCTGTATAAACTGAAGTAGTACCTGCCTTGCCTGCCTTCCCCTCCGCTCCACATGACCCATTGCATCCCCATCCCAACGCATCCCCCACATATTACACACTGGCAGCGGCCGTCGCCCATGATCCCACCTGCCGTCGTTCTTTTTGTTCAAAGTTGCAGCAGGCCAATGACCGCCCTACCAGTCGTCGCGATTCAATTCTTTGCTTGGCTGGCTGTTTTCGCCCTTCGCCCTTTTAATCTCCTTTGTTTCGATGCGTTTCGCCTTCTTCCACCCATTGCTCCGTGATTACTCCCAATATTCCGACTGCTGCAGGATTGAACGCATCGCGGCCGGACCAGGCTCCCGTTTCGTTTCAGCCATTCTTAATCATCTCACTCCATCCAGCACCTGATGGGCCGAAGTCTGTCTGCACCGTGACCGCGATGCCGCATGGGGCGTCTGAGTCTTGATGCGAAATTTCCCTTAATTTTCCCATTTAATATTTGTTTTCATACATACATCCGACCAGCCATCCTCTCTCTGTCGCCACCTTTTTGTTTCTCCCCATCCGCCGACCCGTCTCCCCTCTTGGTGTGCTCCCTCGCATTTCAAGGGGCACAGACAGCAGTTTCACCTTTCTAGCTGCGACTCTGGACCGAGGCACTACCTGAGCCAGAGGAGAACAGAGTCCACGTACGTGTTCCTTCCCCGGGACTTCCAACATGTCCCCGTCACCGACGGGCGACTCCCCGCCCACAGCCCTCCTCAATCACTCAACTAGACCCTTCCCTATCCCAAACCGTAAAAGCTTCCATGTCGATTTGCCTGGTGCATCATTGACCTCCAATGGTGCAAGCCTCGGGCTCAAGTCTCCATCGGATTTGGCGCCGCAAAGAGCGGCCAGTTTCACCCGGGACGGCATCCTCGGAGCAACAGGGGCTGGCCGTCCCGCCGGGTCTTCTCAGGTTGCCCTCACGGAATCTCTCTTGAATGGTCTCGCAAAGTCTTCAAGTGATGAGGGATCTAATCCCCTCAAGAGGAGAAACACCGATGTTGGGATCGACTATCCACGCCGGAGGGCCACAATTGCTGTAAGTGTCAAAAATTAAGCTACCGGACTTCGTTTGCTCATCCATGTCTGACTGGCTTCAGTGTGAGGTCTGTCGATCAAGAAAGTCGCGCTGCGATGGGAATAAGCCCAAGTGCAAGCTCTGCTCCGAGCTCGGTGCTGAATGCATCTATAGAGAGCCGGGAATCAAGTTGGATGCTGGCGACAAGCTGATTCTAGAGCGTCTCAACCGTATCGAGACGCTGATTCAGTTAAACATGGTCAACAACTCAGCAACTGGGATAAACCTGAATTCGGACTCGCCCTCAATGAGCAACGGCACAATGAATGGCGAGAGTGCGTTGTTGAACCCTGGTGGCCAACATGCGTTCACCAACCTCATTCCCAATGGTGGCTTTGGAACCTGGACGCAACAGCCCACCACAACCAACATCAACACTATGCCCAAAATCCACACCAATGCAGCAATGCATCTACTGCAATGGCCTCTGATTCGTGATCTCGTTTCACGCCCCTATGACCCTCAGATACTGCTTCAACTGGAGATGGCAAGGGAGCCGTTGCACTCGCTGACGAAAACGCCCTGTGTGGATTTATCCAATACCCAGGCCTATATCGAGGCCTATTTCGAGCGTGTTAATGTTTGGTACGCTTGTGTCAATCCGTACTCATGGAGAAGTCAATACCGCACTGCCCTGTCCAACGGGTTTCGAGAAGGCTCTGAAAGTTGCATTGTTCTTCTTGTTCTGGCTCTTGGCCAAGCAAGCCTCCGAGGAAGCATCTCACGAATCGTTCCTCAAGAGGAGCCTCCCGGATTGCAATACTTCACCGCAGCTTGGTCCCTTCTTCCGGGCATGATGACTACAAATACAGTATTGGCTGCACAATGTCACCTCCTGGCTGCTGCTTACCTGTTCTATCTTGTCCGCCCCATGGAGGCTTGGAACCTTCTTTGTAGTACGAGTACGAAACTTCAGTTGCTTCTCATGTCCCCCAACCGGGTACCGGCTCATCAACGAGAGCTCATCGAACGAATCTATTGGAATGCATTGCTGTTCGAAAGTGATCTACTGGCAGAGCTTGATTTGCCCCATTCTGGTGTAGTTCAATTTGAAGAAAATGTTGGTCTGCCTGGCGGTTTTGAGGGTGAAGAGGGCGAGAAGGTCGGAAAGGACGAGTTGTGGTATTTCCTGGCTGAAATTGCACTGCGCAGGCTTCTTAACCGAGTTAGTCAACTGATCTACTCGAAAGACTCTATGGCTACAACCTCGAGCCTGGAGCCTGTTGTGTCGGAGCTTGACTATCAGTTGACACAGTGGTACGAAAGCTTGCCACTTGCGCTCCAGTTTCCTTTTACGCGAACGGTCCTTCAGGACCAGGTGCAAACCGTCTTGCGGCTTCGCTTCTTTGCCTGCAGAACTATCATCTACAGGCCTTACATTCTGGCTGTATTGGACAACGAACAGGCCGTCCTGGACCCAGTCGTGCGTGAGAATTGCCACAAATGTCTTGAAGCCTCCATCAGGCAACTCGAGCATATTGTAGAACAGTGAGTGTCCGGCGGGTTGTTCCAGTTTCTCTTTGTTTGATTTACCGCTGATGATGCTAACGGAATTAATTTTATAGCCATGCCGGCCATATGCCCTACATTTGGCAAGGGGCCTTGTCGATGGTATCCCAGACGCTTCTGGTTATGGGGGCTTCGATGTCACCATCTCTTCTAAATATTATCCTAACGTTGCTTCCGCACCGCGAAGCACTCGATCAAATGATCAACGACGTCATTATCGAGGTTGAAAGTTACGCAATGCTTGCTCCCAGTCTCAGTCTTGCAGCAGAAATTATCAAGGAGGCGGAGTTGAGGAGGCGAACGCTCCTCAGCACGTAAACCACCATATGTGTGATCCACAAATCGGACGCTAGAGCACGCATATTCTACGCACCCCTAGGGGAAAGAAAGGCTGGCGGGGATGACCTTTGGACACAGCTGGTGATTCTGTCCAAAATGTCCTCGCCTCATTCTCCCAGGCCACAACGAGTACAAATTGGGTCGATTGGCCGGACTGGGAGACGAGACCTACTTGCCTCGCAACCTCGAATCTCGAAGCCTATTCTCTAATTAACTTAATGTATACGAGAATCATATCAACCCGCTACTGGAATTGTTCTTTTTATCACATTGTCGGCTTTCTACAGATAAATGTCGCCTTTATTCTGGTCATCGAGAGAATTTAACATGAAACAGGCAGTCGAACAGTTTTAGCCCGGCATTACTCAGCAGAAAGAGATTTAACATTGAAACAATGTAGCATATCTCCTCTTTGATCGAGGGATTTTCAATACTGCACCGAACGAGAAGGTGAGCAGACATATGGAGAGGGGAATCATACCCAGTTGGAAGGGAAAATCGTGCAACAATGTGCCGCATGTACTGAATTGTTACTGAATCATGTATGGCTACAATGCAATGTTTCAAATGGCGAATTTATTATGATTTGAAGCGCAGGAGTCTGATTGGCATTGGATATACTACTGCAGTTCTGGATGGGCATATTAGAATGCTCCATCGTGATGCCGAAATGTACATTAGTGCTTGTTGGATGGACTCGAGAAGACGGAGATACCCATTGAAACCAATATGGAGGTGGACAGCAAGGAGCAATCCTTAAATTACATGTTACGAATTGCAGCACGTCTAATGGTCACACGGACCCAATTGCAAGACCAACCTGAGGAAGCTTGGGGGTACCTACCTACGGTGCGATAGCTGGAGTGGTCAGTCGACCCTCGGCGGAGCTTGAGCTGGCAACCTAGCTAGCAAGGGTGGCGATGTGAGAGAATAGACGACTTTGGATCGTGCGATTCCGGTGCTAGTCTTGTTTCAAAAAGTGAACCACAGATCAGGAGACTGCGAGGTCGTAACGGCTGTGGGATGGGATGGGAGCAGCTCAGCAGGTGCGGAGTAGACACAACAATAATCGTAGCGGGAGTGCAGTAGTGTAACCACTAAGCTACCCACCCACACGGCCCAATGGGCGGGCGCCAATGGCACCATGTTCCGACTGGCATCCGACGCCAAAGCCCCGATGAACGGGTCGGCGATGGATGCAGATGCAAGACCGGACCTGATACTCTGGAGTGGCCGCAGAGAGACCACTTACCCAGAACGTACGCACCACGTACTATTGTGCTCATTACCCCTCTTCTTGTTCCCTCGTGTTGTTGCCACCTCCTGTGCGGCGTGAGCTGAGCTGCGATGTTGACCTGGCTGGGCCATGTGTCGCTTCTCATTCGGGGTTTAGCACAGCTCAGGTCTCACCTGGTGGAGATGGAGCCCACACACGTGACGGTACATTGTGTTGTCTGTTTGCATAACTGCGGGCATATCCTGTTGTGCAACGTACGGAGGGGGATGTGGTTCGCCCAAGCTATTGCGTTCTTGTCTATATCCAGAAGAATGAGCTTGATTCCAACAATGTGATTGGGAGCTCATGTCTAGAGAGGCACAACTCATCCAGGAACGGTCCGGTGAGGTGGCCCGGTGAGGTGGCTCTTGGGGGAGGGGAAACAACACCACTTCACAACAGGAGAGCAACAACAAGAGCGGGCCAAAGGTACGGCTGTTCGTGCTGGGACGGGATTGGTCGTCGTGGGCACCTCGTCCTGTATGCACACATCCATTTCCCCTCTAAGCGCAAGTAGGTACGCGAGCAGAGCTACTAGGGCAGGCAGGTATAGCAATTGGCTACTATAGGCGGGTTAGTACTTACCTACCTAAGCTACGTACGTCTACACCTACCTACATCCCAATGGACACAAGACACAGGACACGAAGGGAGCTACTACGTACCTGGCAAGATGCATCTGGTGATGCAAAGTGGGAGTAGGGATTGGTACTCTGTAATAACCGGTACCTACCTGCCTTGGCATTCCTTTTTGGGGCCAAGCCAGGTACAGAAGCGGCTGGTCTGAGTCGTTGGTTGTGTGACAGAGATGTCCCCATTGACGCGCCTTGCTGGGGTTCTGAGCAGCATCACTTGACCATAGCGGCAGGGCAGGCATTAGGGGCGATTGAGCCTCTATAACCCCCCCAACCCCCTCCCCCCTCCGATTGTGTTTCCCTCCGTCAACAACCATCGCGGTCTCTGATCCGCGGTTGGAACTCATCTTTACCACCCCTTCTTTTCTCCAAATTGGTTCGGTGTTGGATCAGGGCGGCTGTCTAGGTATCTAGCAGCCCAACGGATCCGACGCCTCGTTCTTGCCCGAGGGTGGGATGGCCCATGTGCGCCTTGCACACCCATCTCCAACAGATCCCAAACTAGTCGAGGTGGATGCGAAAACCTCGACAGCATCGTGGACGTTCTTGACTGGCCAGTACCCTGCCTATACCATTGCGTTGCCACATTCCAGCCCAAGGTCCCCCCCGAAACCAGGCCGGGCCGCAGATAAGCTATGAGGCAACATAGAGAGGACCCCGACCCACGACGACGACGACAGCAACAGCCCTACTATGGCGAACCTGAGAGCACCCCACGAAGCTATGGAATGCCACTTCAATCGTCGTCGTACGACTCTGGCCGGCAATACCTCTACAAAGAGTCAGAAGAGAGAGCGAATAGGCGGTCTAAGGGACGGCGCTCCTCAAACGGGGCCAGCAGTGAATTTCAGCCGCCGCCGACGGCGCCAATGGCCGCAGCACCCCGACCACCTAGAACATCTGCGTTCAGACAGGAACGGTCTTTCGGTCATGAAAACGACGTGGAACCGAGGAATTCCACCCGCCGACGACATTCAATGAGAGATGAGCTCCATACCCGGCCTCGTGCATCAGCCCGAATGGCGGAGGCGGCCCCGCACTTGGAAAGCTTCTCTGATGAATCATTTGATACCAGTAGTGAGGATGACGATGATGATGACGACGACGAGACTGATGAGGAAGAGAGTAGCGACGGCTCAGATCCCTCAGACAAAGAATCCGAGGCTGATGACGAAGCTTCGCAGAGAAGAACCAGGAAAGCACGGGAATATCAGTCAGGGACGTCTGAGGATGATGATGACGATGATGATTATGATTATGAAGTTGATGAAGAAGACGAGATACCTGCTCCGGCCAGCAGAAAGCAATATGCTTTGCCAGAGAACACGGACGACGAGGATAGTCCATCTCCCCGTCCTCGAAGGAAACTAAGGAACCCTCGACGACAGGCCAGGAAGTCAGTCGAGGATCACTCGACCCCCAGAGCTATTGAGCCCTCCTCCCCCAGACGTCGTAGGAATGCCTCGTCTCCCCCCAGAGTCCCGTCATCACGAGCGTCGACCGCTGCGGCGGCAGAGCTCATGTCGGAGATATCGCCAAAGAAGTGAGTCTGGGTGATTGCCGATGCACAGGGTGACGAGCTGGACCTTTACTGACCCGACCCTTCCAGATCTGCTAAGAAACGTGATGCTGCTCGTCAAGAGGCCCGCCATGAGGCCCGTCAAGAGGCTCGTCAAGAGGCTCGTCAAGAGGCTCGTCAAGAGGCCCGCCACGAGGCCCGTCATGATGCCCGCCATGAGACTCACAGGAAGGCCAAAATGGCAAAGTCGAGCCGGGGAAGTCTGCAGTCCTCCAACCGCCAATCTAGCGTCATGCTTTCCAGCACTAGCCAGCCAATGACCCCAGACAGCAGAAGGGAAAGGCCACGTAAAAGGGAGAAGCACAGAGAGGAGAAACCTGTCAAGAAATCCTCTGCATCGCGTGAGTCGCGAGAGCACCACGAGCACGACAAGTCGGCAAGACGCCAGCGACGAAGAACCAACGAAGATGATGACTACCGCCACCACGGTCATGATGAAGATGGCATGCCACAAAGATTCATGGACATGACACTTCATGAAGAACCTTCTGATATGGAAGACGACGATGACGAGGTCGTGGGGCCAGGGATGGAACTTGGACTCGGCATCTCTCCCACTAGCCGGCACAAGAAAGAACACCACAAGAAGCGCAGCAAAGCGAAATACAGAGCTCAACAGTCGACTACCATGCAGCCGCCGCCACCGCCTGCCCCAGAGCCGCCAAGAAGAAAGTCGGTTGATGTGTTTGATCAAGAGCCCGCGTTCCAACGAGCGGACACATTCCCATCTCCTCAATCAAAGTCATATGAATCCAAGTCATACGAAAGAGGGCCCTATGTCACAGAGGTCCCTAGGGCCCGAGGCTCCAGAGGGGGTTCTATGGAGAGACGCCTTGCCGATCGGTTCTCTGAGAACCGGCAAGGAATGCCTCCTCGACAAGATATCCCACTCGCACCGCCCGTGCCCATGTCTCCGATGATGCCTGGGGCACCTCCTCACTCACAGATGCCAGGGGTACCGTTCGGTGGCCCTCACATGGGGATGCCGATGAGGGGTCCCGGTAATGTGCCACCGCCCATGATGATGCCTCACATGGCACCTCAGGTCCCATTCAACAATGCTGCTTATGGCCATTCATACGGAGCTGTTCCAGCGTCGGCAAGAGAGCACATGCATGCCCACGAATCCGAGCATAGGCACCGGCACGAGTACGATGATGTCCCCAGATCATCATCCCAGATGGCAGGACTCGACGGAACCGGGGCCGGAATGGACCGTGTCGATGAGTGGCGGCGCTTCGTTGGAGCAGGAGGAGGGCCGGACGAGGTGCTTCGCACATGCTGATCCAAACCTCTTCTCAATATCTATTTTACACACTGATGACTTGGATGACCTGCCTTTTTCATTTACTCATATGTTTGGTTTGGCTTTTTCTTTACTTATTCGGATCCAATCCCCTCCTGATACGAGAAGGAGTAGCCAGAATGATAGTTCAACCCACATGTAGGTCATCAACAACTACCACACTGATTGATTGATTGATTGCATCTACAGATCTCCTGTCTCGACAGACGTTGCATTTTTAGAATACATACAAATAGACGCATAAGTAGTACTAGGAATACTATCCATATTTTACCGCATTTTATTTAGCCCGATGAGCGAGTGCCATGATCCAGCCTCATGCACTCAAGGCCTCTTTTGGTCCAGGATGTGTCGCCTGCATGCACCTGACTGAGCAGACCGGTTTGCTTTCCACAAGCCACAAGCCCAGTCTGACGGGGGCCGATCCTCCCGACGCTGGAGGCGAATGAGGGCGCAAGAGGAGCTGCGGCACACGCATGCTTCGGAATCCTCGCTGAACTCCTTCGCCGAGGCCTCCTCTCGGTGCATTCCATGATGGCACTGCACTGCCATGATGGATGGCACCTCAGCGCCTTTAGCGGGGTCGGACTCGCGGGAGGCGCCCAAACCCCGCTAGCCCCACCGCTATGACGGAAGGGATATTTACCTAGACCGATGTGTATGCACGAGAACAAGCACATCTGCTCTGCGGGAAGCCCCTGCCAGCACATCGACTCGGACATGGAAACGGCGGGAGGGGTCAATGCGAGTCTCGGTGCTCTGTGCGTTGGCCCTACACTCAGGCAAAGTCCCTCGACCTATCGGTGAGTTAGGCCCGCTGTCACTTGACTGACCTCTTAATCCGTCTGGGTGGGTAGGTAGGTGCGTACATGGTTTCGGAAGCGGCTGTGGCGGTGCAGAACAGGAACCGGTACATTCAACGTGCAATCTAACCTGTTGGATTTCAACGTGCACACCTACGTAAGTCGGGAGTAGAGTGGGAGTACCAACGGGGGCCGACCAGGGCCCGGCAATCTTAAAGTGCCCGGGCAGGTCCCCTTTTTTTCTCTTTATTATCCAGATGAGATCAAGAAGGAGGAAAAATAGGACCAGCAGCAAAGGCGTCGAGAATACGTCTTCGTAACCGTGTACTTGCTCATGCAGCCGTGCCCATCGATTGTTTCATTCCATGAATCCCGGGTCTGACATGTGCGTAGCGATCATGTTGTCAGAAAGCCAGTAGCTTCCCCCCCAACATTTTGGTCTTTTTTCTGGACACCCTAAAACGGGGTCACGTCACACGAGCTCGCTTCACTCCACGACAACCCGAAAGCGAGACGCCCGTTCTCGTCCTGCCTTCCCGTTTCTTGCGTGAACGGGAGGCATCCCATCTTCCTCGAATTCCTCGAATCGCCCAATCCCCGCCTCCGCGCAAGAAGACTGGGAGAAGATGCTGCTCGTCTACCAAACCGGCAGCGTCAAGGTCGGCGAGGTCGTGCGGTACACCGTCACCTACTACCCGTCGCAGGACCGCATCCTGCCCTCGCCCGAGAAGCTCTACGTGCGCATCCGCAACACGTGCGCCATCGCCCTGCGCGCCGCCTTCGTCCACGGGCCGTACACCCTCTCCGTCGCCGCGTACCCGTCCAGCTTCAACCCGAACGAGCGCTTCGCCAACCCGCGCCGCTATGGCGTCCCCGAGTTCGAGCCCATGCTCAAGGCCGGCGGGTCGTGGGAGGGCGAGCTGACCGTCCCCGACGACGTGAGGCAGAGCGCGGGCACGGGCGCGCACGGGGGGTTCGGCAAGGGGCCCGACCACAACGCCGAGTGCGCCAGCTGGATCATCGAGGTGTCGTCGCAGATCCTGTTCTCGACGTCGGCGGCCGTCGCGTACGAGGTCATCGTCGCGAGGGACAAAAAGTCGCTCGACCTGGGCGGCTCGCTGCCCGTCGTTTCGGGGCAGAGCAAGGTGCCGCAGCCGGGGAGGCTGGAGGACCACCAGCAGGGGACTGCGACGCAGCACCAGGAGGACCAGTTCTCGTCGCACTCGAAGGGGGTCTTCTCCCGCGCGGTCCAGCTCAAGGTGGAGGATACGGAGGCTTTGTGGAACACGCCGCGCGCGCCGGTGTGGAAGGATAAAAAGAAGAAGGCGAAGGAGGAAGAGGCGGCGGCGGGGGAGCCTGCGGGAGGGAGCGAGGACCAGACGGCCGAGTCGAAATCAACCGAGTCGAAATCACAGGAGGGGTCTGCTCCCCGCGTACGGCAGAAGAAAGTACATTTAGTTATTCTCACCCATGGGCTGCATAGTAATTTGGGGGCTGATATGCTGTTTCTGAAAGAGAGCATCGATGCTGCTGTGAAGCAGGCCAAGATCGATGCGAAGAAGAGGAGAGCCAAGGAACGAGCTGCTGAGAGGCAAGCTAGTGAAGCGAAATCAGAGTCCGGTGTGTCTCGGCCAGGTTCAGCAAATGGCGATCGTGCTCCGGAGAAGGCGGACCACGTCAATGCTGATGATTCTGATGATGAGGACGAGGATGAGGAGGTCATCGTGAGGGGCTATTCTGGCAACGCCACGAAGACAGAGCGCGGTATGAAGTACCTCGGTAAGAAGCTGGCACGGTATGTGCTCTCAAACACATATCCAGATCAGCCATACCTCCCCATGGGGAAGGGTGTACCGGCTCCGTATACGACACAGGATTCTAAGGATCCTAAGGACCCTAAGGACCCCAAGGATGCAAAGGCTGAGGGCGAGGCCCCCGGAGATAAGAAACAACATGGCACAGGTCACGCGGGCTGGCATGGACATCATCCCCAACTACGCCCTCGATCATTCAAGATAACAAGCATCAGCTTTATTGCCCACTCACTCGGCGGCTTGGTACAGACATATGCGGTCGCCTATATTCAAAAACACTCACCAGAATTCTTCAACCTTATCAAACCTATCAACTTCATTGCTCTTGCCACCCCCTTTCTAGGACTTAGCAACGAAAACCCGATGTATGTCAAGTTTGCTCTGGACTTTGGTCTGGTCGGACGGACTGGAAAGGATTTGGGGCTCGCCTGGAGAGCCCCGACGCTTGCCAGGAGCGGGTGGGGGGCTATCGTTGGTAACCTTGGCGAGACGGCGCACAAGAAGGTCTATGGAGAGTCCCAGCCAGAGTCGAAACCCTTATTACGGATTCTTCCAACCGGGCCTGCACATACAGCATTGAAGAAATTCCGAAATCGGACCGTGTATTCGAACGTGGTCAATGATGGAATCGTGCCGCTTCGCACGAGCTGTCTCCTCTTTCTGGACTGGTATGGTCTTGGCCGGGTTGAAAAGGCTCGCAGAGATGCCGGCCTGGTCGAGACTGTCGTTGGCTTCGGGTGGGCAGAGCTTACCGGGACCAGCATGGCTAACTCTCGTCAGAGGCAGTTATTGTACGACGAGCCGGCGTCCGTGGCTGATGGGACAGAAACACCCAAGGAGGCTGGGGAGGATATGCGCCAGGTGCCTCAGCCTTCCGAGGACGCCGTTCAAGAGGACGAGAGAGCCAGTATTAGTTCAGTGCGGACACCGTATTCTGAAATTGTCAAGTCGGAGAATGGAGAAGGTGTGGGCGGTCCCTTCTCGTCCTTCTTCAATCTATTCAAGAACAACGACCCACCGAAAGCAGAGCCTATATCAGAGAAGCAAAAGAGGATATACAGCATGAGCCAGACGCTCCAAATCACCGACGATTCTTCTTCCGCAGTGGCTTCAAGCGATACAGAAGCTCCTCCCCCACGCCCAATGATGGTGACTTCGGGGAATGAGCTGGAAGAGGATGAAGGCGGTATGAACGCGCCCCCTCGAACCACCGTCTTCGAATCTGCGGGCGACCTGCTCAACCCCAAAATTCCGGACATGGACTACATTCTCGACCCTTCAAAACGGCCCAGAACCATCTTCCACGACCGAGTCTATCATCCGACCGACATTCCAGCACCTCCTATCAAGGGAGGTACGACTCCTTCAGTACGCAGGAGGCTATCACGGGTAAGCACATGGGGTTCGTCCCAGAAACCACCAACCACCAGCTCACAGTCGTCATCCTCATCAAAGCAGGAGTCATTGCAGCAGCCCTCAGAGGACAGCGAAAACAGCGCCGATACCGCGAAGAGGCGGGATTCTGAATCATCGACTATGCGTGTGGAGGAAAAGATTGCACGTGCCTACCACTACGATCTCTCATGGCGCAAAGTCCTCGTGAAGCTAGAGCCAGACGCCCACAACAACATTTTCGTCCGCCGCATGTTTGCCAATGCGCACGGCTGGCCGGTGGTCAAGCACATCGTCGATGCTCACTTCAGCGACTCGGCCTTGGCTCGCATGCGGACGGAGGATGACTTTTTGGGCGAGCTTTCTAAGGACGTGAATCAGCCTCCCGACGAGCATGGCGGCGAGACCATCTCTACTCCCCGCCTCACTGCGAACTTGGACAGCCCGCAGGCAGCAGGTACGGAGACTGACGCGCAGGAAGCGCTGGATAAGGTATCCAACCTTCCCGAGTCATACCAAGAACAACCTAGGCGGTTTCAGTTCTCACGGGCCGATTCGGTGACGTGGAGCGATCGGGACTGGGTAGACAGCGAGAACGAGAGCGACCTCGATTCTACGGCGGAGAGCAAGGCCAAGGCCAAAGCCAAGAAGAAGGAGGAGCAGCAGCAAAGGGAGGGCGGGGGCTCGGCAGCGGACTGGAATTGGAAGGAGAAGATTGTCGGGAAGGGCAAGAAGAAGAAGAGCATCTCACTCTCATCAGAGGGGAGCAAGGCTAGCACCATAGATAAGCGATAGATCATCATTGGCTCGGGGCGTAAACGGATTGGGTTCGGAATTTTCTAGCTGGCCTGTTGCTTTTGATACTGCTATTACCAAATTCATCATTATTCTCTTTTCCTCGGTTGATCCCTAGAGGCGATTAAACACCCTGTTCACTTCCATATTGGTTCGATCTTGTGCCTTGCTCTCAACTTTTTCTGCTTTGCTCAAAATTCAAACCACTGATACTGCCATGACCACCGAGTTTTTATTCCCTTCTTTGGTTGATCTCAAGGAACATTTGGCAGCCTTCTTCACGTCCTAACTCAAGAGCTCTACCTTGCCCTCGAGATTCAGAGGCCTTTCGCAATCGAACTAGCCTGTTATTTGATGTTTGCGAGTAGATCCCCGGGTCTCTTCCTCGAAATCGAATGTTGTCTCAATTTTGATCTTTCCCAGGGGCTGGTCGATCCATTTTTCTGGTCTTCGTTCCCTTCGAGGCGGTGCCTTCTGTTGCGGTAACATCTTCCAGTTTGCTGTTTATACCTTTAACTACTGTGTAGATGTTTCTGAGCAACTGACCCACGCCTTGGATGCTCTCTCTAATGGCTTCGAGCTCCTTTTCTGCGTGCTGACCTGTGGGATATTGTAAGGGTGGGTAGAGGTCCTTGGTATAATCCCATCCTGGATACTTCGGCGGGACGGCTCTTTCCAGAAAATCGCAGCTCTTGATCCTTTCGGGTGAGAATAAGACTTTGAGCATCATGATTCTTATGAAGCAAGGGTCGTAGGTAAACATCTTTGCCAGTTCGTGCTTGGTGGTGCCTATCAAATAGAGGCCATCGATTCGAAGCTCGCCCATCAGCTCCATGCATTTCTTCTGAATATCCACGTCCCACTTTTGGGATTCGATGGCCGTGTCCATGATAGCCACGAACTTGGTGCAGAACATGTGATGGGCCATATCCTTAGCCCGTACGTCCCAGGTAATAGAAGCATGGAGTTGCTTCGGTGGCGCGACTACTAGTGTATCGTCCTCATCCGTGAGGTAGATTGCTTTTCTCTTTCCTCGACGAAGAGGAGCAGCACCCGATGCTGGACCCATCTTAAAGGCTTGGGGTCGTGTTGTAACGGAGAGAGTTAGAAGGGATGAATTGAAAACCTGTGCCTACCTATATATATTACGCTTCATTGACAATAATCACCACAATATTAGGCATAGAATCCCTCTTTTTATTGTGCATTATGTTTGCATTTCGTTGCTTCTTATACTAATTGTTCTCATATTTTATCAAAGTACAACGTTGGTGGTCTTGGTGTGTCAAGTTTGATGTCCTGGAACTGGCTGAAGACAGATCGTATGCTAAATTATGAGCATCAACGCCCTGCGAAGTCCTTATTAAATCATTGGCGTGCAAAAACAATAGAGGAACGTTTGAGATTTAGAAATTAAAAAGAGGAAAGTTGTTGATAAGTTTGTTTTTACCGGGATGTGAGATGCGTAGGCGACTTCATGAGAGAGGCAATCTGGTTGTGTTTTATCTCTAGTTAAGGAATACGAATACTTAGCAATGCCTGTATTGGATCAGTTGCACTACAACTCAGACATAGAGTCTGCTAGAGGAAGGATGTAGTGTCAAGTGGCTCTCAGGCGAGATATCAGGAGCCACTAGATGTTGCGATAAGGATGCGGCGGAATGAATTATGCTTCCCCAAGGTCTCCCTTGCTTGCGAGTCTCAGAGCGAGGCATCCGATCACTAGTTATCCATGAAAAAGAGACAATGATGTAGGTTCTGGTGTATCTTATTGGCATTTGTAGGTTGGAACTGATCATCCGTCATCCTACTGTACCCTGATTCCTTTTCAATCCTAACCTGTCCTCGACGATCTTCACGATTTCTGTCCACTCCATCATGGCGCCGCTTCCTAGATCACCGCATGCCAACAGCTTGGTCGCCTGCGGTTGCAAGACCTCGATCCAGCCCGTCTCCTCCCCCGTCTCTTCGTTCTTCTTGACTCCCCAATCCTCTTCCAGCACCTTGATATGCCGCGCCGTGGCAGGATGACGCCACATCGCGGTGTTCATAGCAACAGCAACCAGGATACGTTTCCGCCGTCCATCAACCTGGCCATCCGTATCCCATGCGCGGCACACTGAAAGGGCGAGATTATCACTCATCCCATTCGCGAGCTTGGCCAGGCTGTTCGCGGACAGGGGCGCGATCACCATTATATCGGCCCAGCGCCGAAGCTCAATGTGCAGGACTGGACCTCCGCGACGCCAGGGTTCCGGCCCCCACTCCGAAGCATCGTCGTAGATGGCTTCTACGCCCGGGAAGGAGAGGAGGGAGGCGTAGTGCGGCTGCTCCTCGGCTTGGCCTCCCAGGAAATGCTTGGCACTAGTAGTCAGGATGAGTCTTATTGAGAGCTTATGGGTGTGGGGGGCGAGAGCCTGGATGATATTGGGAATCTTGATCGCTGCGACGGAGCCTGTTGCCACGAGGAGGAGATGGAGGCGGCCATCTGTCCCTGACGGGGGGAACTCAGTGGCGTTACCACTCGGCGCCTGGCCGCTCTCGTTGCGAGTGCCTTCTGTTTCCCCCATCTCGAAACTGGTTTTCACCTGAATGATATTGCTCCGCTCTGCTTCGTGCGAGATGAAGACGGAGGCAGTGATATAGTCACGTGATTCTGCGAAACGTGCCTGAGTATCTTTTGAACTTATGGCTCTTCCTCAAAAAGAAGAATGAAGAGAAAAATAAGGTTTGACACACTCACTTATGCTGAATATACATATTGGGTTTGTCAGCATCATCGGTCAAATGACTACGAAGATATTCCCACCCATCGCCACTTCAAGTCTCGATTAGAACAAGGTTGATATGGCCCGTACATGGAAGAAGCATGCACATCATGCTCCCTTTTGCCCTATCTTACTTCAAAGCCAGCTCCATCGTTGGTGGCCATTAGTCACAAGTAGTTTTCATTCTCAAATTTCAGTAGACATGCAAGTGAGTGAAATAGGCAGAACAGGCAGTGATAGTATATAATTTAAAAGGATTGTTATTAACTAAAGAATGGTACGCCTATGAGTTATCCAAAGTTAAGCGTGGCGTTTGCTATATCATGGTTTATGTCATTTGGTCCTGGCGGCAGAAGCAAGAGTGGGGGGTTCCAAAAAGCCGAGATAGGGAAAATAAGTCTCTCTATACATTACAGTTTCCGCTTATCCCTTGAAATTAAGAAGGTTAACAAGTCACGGCCACTTCTGAAGCTGGCTAATAACATCATACACCTCAAACCCACCCAAGACCAAGTTGTTATCCAATCACACAATCTACTCTCAGGAAGGTAGGTATGATACCAAAAGGAGTCACTGACGACAAAACCGAGTATTAGACAAGCCACGACATTTTCATTCATTAGTCGTATTCATGAGAAACAACTGGAAAACAGAATATAAAAACAATTTACGCAGCCTTCTTGGCAAACTCCACCCTGAGAATGAGATGCTTGAAACCGAACCCGTCCATTTTGTTGCATGCCTTGACAGCGTCGCCCCGGTCTGCAAAGCTGATGAAGGCGAAGCCCTTGGCCATGCCAGTTTCTCTGTCCTTGGCAAGGAATACACGCGTGACACGTCCGAACCGCTCGAACATATCCCGCAGCTCGCCCTCTTCCGCCATTTCGGAAACCTGAAACGTATATGTTAGCATGCAGGCTATCAAAAAGCTGGCCCAAGATAATACGTACGTTTGTGACACGCAGCGTCGCGAGGTCGTCCCTCTCCCCGAACTTGGATCCACCCATTCGTTCGCCGGCACCACGACCTCCGTCACGCAGAGCAGGCGGAACGTAAGATCCCTTCTTGCCAGCGGCTGCAGCACCAGGGCCCTGGGCGGCGGATTGATCGTCACCCATACCCGCCGCGACATCGGCGCCGCTACTCTCGCCGACAGGCGCCATGGTGTCCTTGTACGGACACCTGGCAGTGAAATGTTCTCCGCTGCAAATACGGCACTTGACCTTCTTGTCCTTGAGCTTGTCCTTGAGCTGATCCTGTGCGTCGCCCTCCTCCTTGGCATCCTTGCGCCAGTTGAAGCTAGGTCGGAAGATGATGTTCTCGCCAACGGATGTGGTATCGGGAGCTGGGCCAGCGCCGTCCTTGGCGCTCTGGCCGAACTTGCCCCATGTTTTTCGGTCGGCTACGCGGGGGTTGACAGTCTCCTTGTGGGTGATGTAGCGGATTCGGCGGGTGAGCTTGACCTTGTTTCCATCCTCGTTGACGCGGAAAGAGATGATGGTCTTGGTTCCGTCCTTGTTGGTGATGGTCTGGGGGGGAGGGAGGTCGGAGGAGGTCTCCTCGATGTCATCATCGTCGGCCCAGTCGTGCCTAATAGGAGGTTAGATATGTTTCTTGAAGGTACGAGCAAGAAATGCGGCAGGTCTGGCTGAATGGATACCCAGGCCAGAAGCATGCATCGTGGTTGGTGTGGGCGGCGGGCGAGTGAAGGAGGGGGTTTTTTCCCGGGATTTCTTACTTGGGCTTGTTTGCTACGGCAGCAGCCATGTTGAAAATCTGAAAGTTGAGATCCGTCTATGTTTCCGATTCTAACGCGCGATTCGAAAGCTGTATTTCGTCGTGGGTCGCCTTGTCCGTATCGCGGGGATTTCTTCTTGAAGCGAATTTATCAGTATTTCGCATTTGAAAATTGTATGTGGGCATAACCACGATAGTGGGGTGAAGCGATATCCAGCCACATATGAGTGTGGCTGTTGTGGCGGTATAAATCACGTGATACATGCTATATGCTTCCAGATGATTCACGAAATCAGTCGGCTTGTCTCCCTCTTTCACTTGCCATGGAAGCGTTACAACTCGCAAGTATCTATCCGTTCACCATGTGGATGTTACTAGAACCGTTCCATCCGGAGGAGTCTTGACGTGCGTCAGCTACTGCGGCAATGTTGTCTTCCTATGGCTGCCTATGGCTGCCCATCCGGCTAGATTTCCCCGGATCGAGGTCATCACCACCGCTTTCAGTAATTCCCAGGCTTCATCTAGAAGCTTTTCTCTTAGATGTTGAGTTCACATTTGCACTTCTGTCATGGTAATTGTCTTAAATTGCCGTGTAAGGGTGTCGTGCGTCATTGATTGATGTTCCATCCATGGCCAAGACCTCGGTGGCAATCAAAGATCGGACCAAAGCCGTGAAGGGGAATGCAACCTGGCGCCAATCCTGGAAAATGAATCTGCATCAGTCCTACCGAAATGATTCAGAGGCCAGATTTCCAGATGTACAAGGCAGACTCCGATTTCCACAGGGAAGATCGAAGTTTGTCTCAGACTTACTGGATCCGGGGCGTGCACCTCTTTGAAACTAACATCGTGTTCTATTTATTTGCAGTCCTTTCTTGGGATGCTAGTGAGCTATAGCCAACAAAGGGCCTGCCTGCGCGTGCACGCTTGCCGCAAGGCCAGCTCTCCAGGCAACAGGCGGAACTGCTGTTTTTGTTTATACCCTTATCTTCGGATCCCAGGAGCAGTCTAGACCAGAAACGTTCGGGAATACATAGTCTGTGGCACAGACAGCTGGATACACTAGCTTCAAAGCTGGCTAAATCTTGGCTGTGTGTGGTACAGCAGGTACTGGTCAAGATAGTGTGTATGATGACATCGCGACTCTCGAGAGGTGTCGTCAGCGGTCACGATGGCTGGGCGCGGATCCTGGACGAGAGCGAACCTGTGTGGTGGGGCCCCGAATGGCGTGGGCGCGTTCCTTGCTCAGCGCCAGGTAACGTTTCGGGACAGATCCGCCCTGCCCTTAGCCCAGTAACATCCCCGACAGTGTATCTTGTCGCCTGGGCTTGGCGCGAGTATCTTGCTGGATCTATAGCGTTTATCTTGTGTGCCCTTTGTTGGGGACGTGGTTTCTATTTCGATCCCGGGCACATCAGGCATGAATGAATGAATGAATGAATTGCTGGGCGGCTAATTCACAATGGACGGGAAGCCCTGCAAGCCAATGGACAGCACCACCCAGGCTGCAGGGCGCCTGGCATCCTCCGTCGCGGTACCCAGGCAGTGGGTATCAGCGAATGTCTGGGATAGGAATGCTGGTTAGCGAGGTCTTGGCGGCGCCTCGCCGCCATCGACAGCAAATCAAACACTCCCCACGCCAGGCGATAAGGTACCTTCGCGCTCTGTTCCTGCCGAAACGGTACATGCAAGCCGTCTCCTGGGAAGCGTCTCATGATGTCACAGGATGCGCCAATCATTTTAGTTAGTGTCGTTTGCTACCACAATCACTTTTTTCTTGTTAAACATGCCAATGTCTCGCGGGCGAGATTGACCGGTCTGTTCGATCGTCTATTCTCCCTCTCTTTGTCCACGGCTTTGTGTGCCTTCACATGTGCACATCCTTTAATAAAAGAAGGATCTATCTACCCACCGTGGTCATGGCCAGGGTCCCTCCCACCGCACGAGATTAAAATACCAATTCCCCCGACAGACAGACAGACAGACACCAAGCTCGATTTATCGCTCAGCTCTCAGAACCTCCCATCCGCCATGGAGGCACTCATAGGAGGCACGCCGAAGCAAGTCCTTCGCGCGGTCCTCAGCACACCTATAACAGAATCCCTCCACCAGAGGGCAGACTCCGACACCGGTAATGCCGCCAAGAAAGAACAAGGAATTGGCATAGTGAGCTTCCTCACTGCCTTTTTGGTTGCCGTGATCATTTTTGCAGTCCAGACACTGCTGTTCTTGCTATTGCGCAACAAATTAGCCCGCATCTTGTAAGGAATCGCACTTGCCCTCATCTCCTTGACATATTTGGTGACCGATACTGACCTTGGCATCCCAGTAAACCAAAGACATACCTTGTACCTGATCGCGAGCGTACAGAATCGCCCCCTTCTTCAATATTCGGTCTCGGCCGAACCCTCTTCAAATTAAGCGATCGAGAAGTCATTCAAAAATGCGGACTTGATGCTTACTTCTTCCTACGCTACCTAAAAACGCTGCTGGTAATCTTCATACCAATATGTGTGGTTGTTATGCCTACCCTAATCCCGCTCAACTACGTGGATGGCAAAGGAAAGGATATCAACATTGCTAGCGACGATGAGGCCAGAAACGCAACGGGTTCAGTTGTTGGCCTCGATACTCTCTCGTGGGGAAATGTGCAGTCAGTCAATACTGATCGCTACACAGCCCATCTTATATTGGCCATCCTTGTTATCGTATGGGTTTGTGCCGTGTTTTTCTTCGAGCTCAGGGTCTACATCAAGGTTCGACAGGACTACCTTACCAGTGCTGAGCACCGACTTCGCGCATCCGCCACTACCGTCTTGGTCTCCGAAATCCCGGGCAAATGGTTGAGTGAAGAAGGTCTCAGGGGCCTCTTCGACGTATTCCCGGGCGGTGTTCGCAATGTATGGCTCAATCGCGACCTTTCCCTTCTTCTCGAAAAAGTCAACTTGCGCGACAAGATCCACAAGAAGCTGGAGCAGGCCGAGACTGATTTGATCAAGGCCGCCAAAAAAGCCCAATTGAAAATGAAGAAGGCTGAGGATAAAAAGAACAAGAAGCTATCGAAACAGGAGAGAGCAGCCCTCGACGCTGAGCAAGATGCCCAGGCTCAAGAGATGGCCAATAGTGGACAGGGTCTCAACGCTGGAGATGAAAACCGAGCTTCTCGCATTGGAGATGATTATTCGGGTCTCCAAGAGGGTATCGCTCAGACCGAGAATGGACAGGCTCCTGGAAAAGGCCTCAAGGTTATCGGTGACCCCCTTGCCAAGGTTGGCCACGGGTTGAGAGGCGCCTTCAACAAAACTTCCAAGGATTTAAATGACGAGCTAGAAACAACTCACGGTTTTGTCGGACTTGGTCTGAGCCGGGATCCTACGGCAAAATCACGCGTCGAGGAGCTTCAGAATGACCGAGAAAATGGTCCGCGACCATCTGTCGCAGAGACACTCCGGACTCAAACACGCACAATTACCCCTGACTCATCCAAGGCCGTCCAAAGCAATGAACCTCAGCGCCCTGTTGGGAACACAGTTCGGAAATTGTCAGATTTTGACGAACTTTATCTGAAAGGTGAAACTAAGTTTTGGCAATTTTGGAAACCACCAACCGGCGGTTATGCCTCCCCAGTTCCACAGGGACAAGAGGCAACGGATTACATGGCTAGCCAAGAAGCTAACAAGAAGACACCCTGGGAGAAGTTCAAGTCATCACTTCCATTTATGGGGAAGGAAGAGGTGAAGCCAGTCGAGTACGAGATTGCCCACAATGCCGAAAACATTGAGAGTGAGGGAGGCCAACCTTTGTGGGCAAAGTATTTGAAAGAAAAGAACCGACCAACACATTGCCTACCCCTCTTTGGGGTCCAAGCTCTGCCTGGGCTCCCACTATTTTCGAAGAAGGTTGACACCATTTATTGGTGTCGCGAGGAGCTTGCTCGTCTGAATCTAGAAATTGAGGAAGATCAGAAATATCCCGAACGCTATCCCCTTATGAGCTCCGCCTTTATTCAGTTCGAACACCAAGTCGCGGCCCACATGGCTTGCCAGAGCACGATGCACCATGTGCCTAAGCACATGGCACCCAGAGTCGTGGAGATTTCTCCGCGCGATGTTGTGTGGGACAATATGAGTCTTCCTTGGTGGCAAGAATGGGCTCGAACAGGTGTAGTGGTCATCTGTATATTTGCTATGGTGTTGCTCTGGGCAATTCCTGTCGCCTTCACGGCGTCTCTGAGCCAGCTCGATGAATTGATTCGTCAAAACGAATGGCTCAGCTTTCTCAAGGCAAACCCTACCATCACAACTGTGGCTACAGCCGTCGCTGGTGTCCTCCCCGCCATTTTACTTTCGATCTTGCTGATTCTGGTGCCTATTGTTCTTGACTTCTTTGCCAAGTTCAAAGGGGCAAAAACTGGCTCACAGAAGACCGAATTCGTGCAAGTCTTTTATTTTTTCTTCCTATTTGTTCAAGTTTTCCTGATTGTATCTGTGGCATCCTTCTTTGCTACTTCAATCGACACGCTCACGGCAAATATCCAGGCGCTGCAATCTGTCACCGCAGTTCTTAATCTCCTGGCCACCAACTTACCAAAGGCGGCTAACTACTTCTTTTCCTACATGATTCTACAAGCTTTGTCAACCAGTTCTGGAACTCTACTTCAGATTGGAACGCTTTTCGTGTGGTTCATCTTGGCCCGGATTGTCGACAGCACTGCGAGAAACAAATGGACTAGAAACACCAAGCTCAACTCCGTTAATTGGGGAACCTTCTTCCCAGTCTATACGAACTTTGCCTGCATTGGCATTATTTACTCTGTGATTGCCCCGTTGATTTCTATCTTTGCTATAATCACTTTTAGCCTTCTATGGGTTGCTCACCGCTATAGCATGCTCTATGTCACCCGCTTTGAAAAAGACACCGGTGGTGTGCTGTACCCTCGCGCAATTAATCAAACTTTCACTGGGGTTTACTTCATGGAGCTCTGCATGGCTGGCCTATTTTTTATTGTCAAAGACGAAAACGATAGAAATTCGTGCACCCCGCACGGAGTCATCATGTTGGTGGTGTTATTTCTCACCATCTGGTACCAACTTCTCCTCAACAGATCATTTTCACCGCTGTTCCGCTATTTACCGATCACCTTTGAGGATGAAGCTGTTCTGCGTGACGAGGCTTTTAGCAGAGCCCAGAGACGACGCTTCGGGCTAGACTCCGATTCGAGTGCAGAGGATGAGGAAGACGAGGATGCTGCTGATCCAAAAAGCCCGCGCTCGGAGAAATCCTCTAGCCGACTTAGATCTCCGGTCATTGGCAGTGATGGTGATATCGAGATGGAAGATATCGGTCGGAAAAAGCAGGGCTCGAGACTCCGAAATCCCATGAGACAAGTCGGAAACTGGGCCAAAGGCGGCGGTAATCAAATTCGCAAAATCACAGCCACAGACCGCAAGGCAATAGAATATCGACGGAAACAGCGACAGAAAGATCTAGAGGCCCAGCGTGCGATAGGAGATGCATTGTATGGGGGAATGAACGACGAAATCGAAGATCTAACGCCTGACGAAAGGGATTCGCTCATTCGCCATGCCTTCAAACATGCTGCTCTGCGTGCTCGCCGCCCAACAGTGTGGCTGCCCCGAGATGATCTGGGTATCAGTGATGATGAGATTCGCAGAACCCAAGCGTTCAGCAGCCATATTTGGATCAGCAATGAGGGAACTGCTCTGGACAGCAAGGTGAGAGTTGTGTACGGGACGAACCCCCCAGACTTCTCGGAAATCGATGTGATCAACCTGTAAATATTTTAAGACGAGTTAGATTGGAAAGAATGGGGCGTTAGGTATGGTGGAGTAAAGACACAGAGGGCAACTTAGAGCCGTCCCTAGACACGTGTTTTAAGCATTTTATGAGATATTTTTAATGATTAACGGATTGTTTCAAGACGTTCGTGTTTGCTTCCTGATGTGCATGCGAAGTATCACGGTTTCCATCTCTCTTCACGCATGTCTGCTGCCTCGCTCCTTGAGGTGAGACAAGGACAGAGACATCGCAAAATATAATGCTCCAAACTAATACACAGGATACAGCATTTGTCAGATGAAAGATATTCTAGGTGTATTAATATAAGGAGATCTAATGTCTTTCTAAACATAATTGGCTGTGAACCCGAGCCGTCTTTCAAGTTATTCCAAACCCCTAAAAATCAAAAGTCTCATGCCCCGTACAACGCCGACGCCATTGCTCATGCCTATGTTCCAGAGTGTTGCGCTCTTATTGATAATATTGTTTTTAAGGGAAAAGATTGCAATCCTTTCCATTAGTCCTGAGAAGGATTATAAGTCGGACAGCCGAGCTCTGCGCTTCCTCTCGGACGCCTTGGTGTCTTCCAACTCCTTGCGGATAACTTCGTTGAAGTTGTCCGCGTTGTCCAGGTACAGGTGGTGGCCTGCCTTGGGGACGATGACGACCTTGGCGCTGCCATTTTCGGCACGCTTCTCCTCCTCGGTGCCGTTCAGCAGGATGTCGAGCCTGGCCTGCTTGAGCTTCTCCTCGGCGGCCAGGCCTCCGGCGACGTCCATCCAGTCGTTCTCGCCGTACATGAAGACGACGGGGTACCCAGTCTCCTTGGCGGGCTGACCCGCTTCAGGCTGGGGGATGGGCTGGCGACCAAGTTGTTGAACTCGGTCGATGACGGGTCGTCGGGCGTAGGCACCGGGGGCCAGGATGTATCCCAGGGCATATTCGCCGCTTCCCTTTTGCTTGAAAATGGAGAAGGAGTAGTCATGGAGAGCCTGAGCCTCAGTGGGCTCGAGATGGTTGAATCGGCGGGAGGTCCATCCCGACACGAAGCGAGGCCCAAGGGGGCCAGTCATGCGGATGATGCTGAAAGGGGAGATGTTTTGGTCCCAGAGCCAGACAAGCCACCCTGGCAGTGGGCGTTTTGGCTGAGCTGGGGGTGTGGAGGTTTGCTTCGCAGTGGAAGCAGAGACTCGGGATGGCTCGGTGACGGCTTGCTGGTCTTGGGTAAACTCCTGCTCCATTGTCGACTCTCCCGGCTCGGGCATCGCTGCGGTTGTGGCGAAGGGATCCTTGGGAATACCGACGGGCGATGCGAGGATGAGCTTGTTGAGATGGCCGGGGTACTTGAGGGCGTAAGATACAGCGAGGTATCCTCCCAATGAGTGACCGAGAAGAGTGAATCGCTGGATCTTCCTCTCCTTTCGCCACTCTTCAAGAGCATCGACGAACCAGTTCTCGGCCTCAATCACCTGCTCTTCCCTCGTCTTGGCGCTAATCTTGAACGGTGGTCGCGACGAGTTGCCCATGCCCAGCATATCGAGGGCGTACAGCTTATATCCTGACACTCGCGAGAGGGGCTCAAAATTCTTGTAGAAGAAACCGAGGCCGGCACCGTAGCCATGAAGCATAACCAAGGTTTCCTCGTGCTCCTCGCCTGCCCGCTCAACAGAAACCTCGTTCAATGCGCGGTTCTTTCCTGAGAGCTGGACCATGGACCGTTTCCAGATCCTAGTGCCCAGAGGGTACGTTGTCTCGGTAGCATCGGGGTTCGCAAGGCTATCGGCGGCTTCTTTGAGCAGAGGAATGAAAGATAAAACATTCCTCTCTGCCATAGAGGGTGTTACGCTGGACCACTGCGCACAAGCAAGTTAGTACTGAGATTCTGTAATACACCGAGTACGGGATTGGGACACTCACCCATTGGTAGGCGGCTTCCTTGTAACCCAGAGGGAAGTATGTGGCCGGCCCCCGCGAGGGCGGCTGCTGCTGCTTGATCTGCTCTGACGCATGGTCGGAGGGCAGGTTCGGCGCCTGGTGGACGCGGACGGAACCGTCTGTCGTCGACATGATGTTGGGTGGAGGGTGGTGATAGAGTTGGCCGGTAGACGCTGAAGTGACAAATATAATGCGGGACCGGTGCAGGACTGCGGTGGCGGCTTGTTGTTTAAGCATCCTGCCAAGCACCACCACGCAGGGACGCCCGGTGCCTTTTAAAGCCCCAGGCACCCAGCCGGAGTACGCAATTACCTAGTGGAAAGAATAAGCGACGTCAAAATCCACGGGCAAGCCACCTGCAGCTGCGTGTGAATCTGCCGGACGTCGGATTTAAGCGACCGGGGTTTATGTCTTCCCGGATCCCGACTTGAACGAATCGGGGAAACAATGTCAGGGCGGCATGAAATCCAGCGGATTTGGGCGGCGGTCTTAGTGGCTGTAGTGGCTGTAGTGGTGGTAATCGATAATTAATGCCTAAAAGGGAGGGGTGCGCGGAGCGGAGATTGGGGGGCACTGCCTGCAATCGTCGACATCATAGACACTACAGGCGACGAAGCACGGAAGCACAGAAAAGGACAGGGGAACGAGGGGAGACGGCCGGGACCAAGGAGAACTATATACACTTCTGACCGGCACAGCGGATGAGGCCTTTGTTTTTTCAGAGGAACTAGGGATTTAATGTTGAGCCTGACCTGGCTGCGAGAATCTCAAACGTGGTGCCTCGCTGGATGCAATTGGACGCCTGAGCCACCTGACGAATTGAAACCAAACCACACCGCGTGGACCAGCCACAGTCGTCTGGACACCTGGTAAGGTAGGGTACGCTGTCATCCGGCACTCTGCTCCGCGGACGAGCTCCAGGTTGGCTCGGGAGCTGGGACTGACCCGTAACACCGCCTTTCCACTACGGCCGTGCAGTTGGTGCTTGCCTCCACTATAATGGAACGTTTGTGCCGTGCTATGCTCCACTGGGATTCCTGCCCAGCGCCCGCTCTAGGTTAGGTGGTCTGAGTTGAGCTACCGGACATGTGAGAAAGGTCAGTCACAAGCCTCGAATCCAAGCCCTGCCCTCAACATCATCATCATCATCCACAGTCCATGGTCGGACCCGCCCTGGCGCCCTTTGCGTCTATCCCTTACCACGACCTGTAGCTGGCGTCTCTTATAATCGTCCTCTTCCTCGCAGCCAGCTATTCGTCCGTCCCGCGAGTGCATGGCCGTGGGCCACCGCTAAAAGCCTGCTATCCAGGCATCGGGCCATCCGCCAGCCCTTTCTTCATCCAAGCTACGCTACTATTCCAATCACGACACACAATGCCCGACCTAGACTCCATCGTCAAGGGAGCTGCTGTCCCGGAGGACAACTCCAACCCAGCCGCTGGAACGAACCCGATTCTACCCTTCCCCGGCAAGCAGGGCGACCCGACAAACAATGCGCCCAATTCCCCCTCCATGATCTACCTCAATCTCCTCATCCTGGAGGCTTCGCTCAGAGCGCAGTACCTCGAGTTACGTGCCAGGAGACGCCACCACACATTCTTCTTCATGATTCTGGCGGTATGGATCGCCTGGTGGGGGTACCAGCTCTTCTACGCCCCTCGAGAGGACGGTGTGGGCGTGGGTGGCTCCATCTACTGGGCCGTGGAGGGCGCGCAGAAGGTCTGCTTCATGGGGGGTATCATAACGGCCATTCTCGTCTGGGCCGTCGGCATCTGGGAGAGAGGCATCCGCTGGCCGCGCCGGTGGTTCGCCATCTCCAATAGAGGCCTCCGCGGCTTCAATTGCAAGCTGGTCGTCATCCGCCGCCCCTTGTGGGCCGAGGCCTTGTCTACGATCGGGTTCTTCCTCACCTACGGACTATTCTCTCACACCGCAAGCTCCTCCTACCGTCCTGTAGAGCCTTCCCTGCTGAGGGAGGTGGAGAAGGAGCTGCAGCTATCCAACGACAGTCATCCTACACTTATACTCCCGCACGACGACGAAGAGCGAGGCATTCATGAGGAGGACTTGGCCCCCGGCGGAGACTACGTCAAATTGCTCCTGCTCGCAAAGCCATTCTCGTCGACCTTCCGTGAAAATTGGGAACTCTACCGCACTGAATACTGGGAGAAGGAAAACGAGCGCCGTGCCCTCCTGCGCAAGAAGGTCAAGGAGCACGACCGCCGCCTGGCGAAGCAGCAGCTTGGGTGGTTCTGGTGGCTGCCTTGGAGACAAGTCCAACCTCCTCACCATGCTCACAAGACGCATCGCCAACATCCCCATGTGGAAAAGGATCGAAAACGCCGTAGTAGCAGCGTTCGCCGCGGGTCCACAAGCTCCTCCCGCAGCCAGACTCCGGGCTTCGAAATGGATGATGGCCTGCTTTCCAGGAAAGGGAGCACCGGCTCTACTTCCGCGGCTGAAAAACGCCGCAAGAAGAATGCATCCATATCCCGTCCCAAGCGCCCAGCGACTGACTCACGGTCAGTCACCCCCGAGTATCCTACCTCGCCACTGGCCAAGGAGAGCACTCCGGCCCCGGGCAAGCCAGCGGAGGAAAGTGGCCGCGTACTACGAAGCGCGGGATCAAAGACCAAAGGTTCCACTGCGGCGGTGGACAGGTAAGGGTGGGTTTCAGGGCGAATTATTTGGGCAACGATAAACCGACGTCTTCATGACGGTAGCGTAGTCGTACATTTCAGCAATGTACATCAAAACATGATTACAATTAGATCCCATGTGCTCCATTTGCCTCGGCAAGCCTCGAATTCTGAGCCTCGCATGTGCACAGTCAATACGTAATACCAAGTCCAAACAACCCTGCCGAGCACGAAAACTCAATGTATATCGACGCCACAGCCATTATCCACAATTCCAAACGGCCCACGGTGCACGGTTTCGAAGATACGATCCTCCTGGTTGCGCAAGGACCAGCTCGATCTGCCAAGGGTATCTACCAAGAACTGTCATATTGAGATCTACACACTGTGCAGATGTCTGTCATTCAACGACCAGGGATAAAGAATGGGGATGATTGAACCCGTTCCAATGCTTGACGAGAATCGCGGCACACCAAGGCTAACATCGAGTTTCGATATGTAAAAGCAATCGACTTAATAACCAAGTACATTATGTGCTTGACCTGCCAATCAATGAATACTCAGTCGAGAATTTATTTACATCCTGACAGCGAAAGAAATAGCACGTCATCAGAGGTAAAGATGGAGATCGTTAAACCCATCATATCAAAGTTAGCAGAAGATGTGTCCAATAGAAAAATCGAGTGTCCAAACCCGAGGAGAATCATAAGGGAAATAGAACCATTGATTTCATAGGTATCTTTGTTTCATCAAAAAGATATGTGTCGGTACAAAAATGCTACCCTTCTCACCATCCATCCGTGGATACATCTGATACACGTTCCCCATCCCATCGTTGGATCAAACAAAGCAAGAAAAATCCTCTCCAAGACGCCGTAAACCAGTAAATGTGAAAGAAAGAAAATGGTCAATATAGACAATCAAAAGTTTTTGTTCGGTGGCGGGGATATTCATGTGTCGCGTCCCCCTTTAATGATGATATAACCGTCAGGAGGCTTATAATGCGCTCTTTGCCTGCTCCCAAACGAGAACAATAATGGAATCTTTTTCGTCGGCTGAATTGCCTTGTTGTTGTTGCTGTTGTTGTACGTCTCGAGCGGAGTTCTTCTTCCCTCTCTTCAAATAAGCCTGCCACACTGCTCCGTCTTTGCTCACGGCAGAGTCCACAAGCTTCCATGCGTTCCTTCGTCCGGACCACGAAAGTGTGGCCCGGTCTACGGATCCGGAGTCGTCGTCAATAAACAAACGCTTGGTGAGGGAGCTTGAGATGTCTCGACCAGCCTCGTCAGCTTCAAGGTTTGATCGTTTTTGGTGGTCTTCCTTCTTCTCCTCCGTAGACGCACCCTTGTGGGCTTCTTTGTGCTCTATCTTCACACCATCGGGGTACTGCGTAATGGAGATTCCATTGACGAGAACCCAGTTGTCCTTGAAAAGATAGCGTTGCATGAAACACGATTCGCCGCAAACATTGGTAACCAGGTGAGCCTTGTTAATGTTGAGTAGGTGGCGGTGAGCGTAACGGCGGAGAAGGAGTGGCTGTTGGCCGGTCTCATAACTATCCACATTCTCATCGATGGTTTTATCGTTTGGCGAATAAAACCCAGGTAGTACGTGCATCTGCAATTCCGTGTGCTTCATCAAGCATGTGTGGAGAAGTTCGTCCCATCTCTTGGACTTGAAGGAGGTCTTCCTTGAACTCTCGGTTTCGAAACAGGGCAGGTTTGGGATTCGTGTAAGCGCGCTCAGTGTGAGGAGCACGGCACCGCCTCCGTGGGTCTGGATCTGCTCGTTCTCCGACGTGTCCCAATCCAGCTTCTCACTCGGCAAACCGATATAGTGCTGCGAGTCCGTGTTGTACGAGAATAACCTGTCACGGAGGTAAGACAAGCTAGGGAAAAACACGTCGTCCTCCACAAGGCCAAACCACCGCTTGTTCTGGCCGTTAGCCGCCAGGTTAGCAGCAAATGTCTTCAATATCCGGGTCAGCTCAAAATATCTTCGGGCCATTGACATGGGCTCCTCTGTTGTCGTGACCCAGCAGTCGAGGCCTGATGCCTGGAGGGCGCGGTCCACCTCGTCGAGCTGGCTGGCATTCGCCTGGTCTAAGACTACCACCATGCTCGCTCCGTTACTGTGATGGTGGCCATCGGTCAGCCAGCGAGCCCACGCCTTGATCATAGCATAATCACGGTCCGAGATGCGCGCATAGGTCGTGGAGATGCCAAAAAGAAAGTCGGAAGCGTCGACATCCCCCAGCTTAGGGCCCGTAGGCACAGGCAATTCCATTCTCTTTTTCGCATACAAATCCATCCGGTCGGGACTCGCCAAATTAATGGTCTTGGGGGCAACAGCCCCAAAGTTGAGATGAACCTCCGTCACACTCGGCCAAACCTCAGACTGCTCGCTGGGTTGGATCCTCCATGCCACCCATGACGCCTCGTGGGACAGGCCCAACTCTCGGGTGAGTCGGCCGAGATAGAGCTCCTCCGGTGATGCGTTTCCCTCTGGAATAAGTTCCGCATCTTTCAAAAGCGGGCTTCTCTTGCGATCGGTGGCTAAGCGGAGAGTTTGTACAAACAATCCCAGAAGGACCAGAGCCATCAGCATGTGCGCCAGGCGCGAATGCACTGAACAGGGGCCCTTGAACAACATTTTGATGTGGTTTGCGCGCTGCTGCTGCCTGATGCAGGTGCAGATGCAGGACAGATAGACTCAACGGCCAGAGACAGGTCGGTCCCTAAGCCGCTGGGATTTAGGGGAGAAATGGGAATCTCCAGCAGATAAAGAAAAATGGGGCTTCTTCACAGGTGGCAAACCTTCCCGCCTTCACCAGAACCGCCGTTGTCCTGTTGTAGGAGGCGAAAACCGGCCAAGTACACCCTCTAGGAATAAAAGAAACTGCGATCTGTCGAGAATCCAGAGACCGTTTACAGGCTAATGTCCATCCTGAATTTTCCGACCAATTGAGCGAATAAGTAGACGTGGGAGCGACGCCCGTAAACGTACGTGTTTGTGGCCTTCCAGATGCTATAAAAGATAATTGGGGGGCGGCCGTTAGTAGTGAAAAGAAACAAGTAGGGAGAAAGTCAAGGTCAAGACAAAGACGGCCACAGAGCCAGCTGCAAGAAAGAAGAGTAAAGGATGATGACGGCAAAACAAGAGAAAGGAGTGTGAGAGTAAAAGTGTGCGCGAGTGAGCGGCTAGCAATTTAAACAAGACCAGACGGGAGGTGAGAGAGTTCAATCAAAAGGAAGCACCGAAACCAGGGGAAAGCTGTCAGCCAGGTGCATGGCATTTTAATACGGACCAGACAGCCCCGAAGGGATCTAAATAAGTGGTAGTATCGTCAATCTGGCCCCTGCCTCGTCCCCTCCTACTGCTACTTATTACAGCTCCATTCCCCCATTCACCAATTCATTGCCATCTCCAGCAGCTGCGATCAGCGAAATGGCCCAGTTAAGTACAAGCCCTGATCTCAGGAGGGCAGCGGGGAAGGGGCTGGCTGATTGCCCGCTAAAACGCCTGTTCTGCTCTTCTGATACCGGACCGTCCATCATCGAGACGGTCCTATCCGTGCTTCAATGCTGGTCCCATCCATCATCAGCACGCACCGTCCCATGTGCTGCGTACTCGGACAGGTATCTCTACAGCGACAGGCCCCGACGCAGGTACCTGCTGTGACTTGGCTGTGCAATTGACAGGGCTGATCACTTCGACGGTCCACCTGGTCCAAACCCTCTTGAAACTCTCCTTTCCCACCACCTAATGCAACGATAAGATCCTTACCACAGCCCGAGTCAAAACAGCCTTCTCGTACTGGCAAGTATCCCCCCTGCTAATTACCCCATCCCATCCATCTCCATTACGTAGGTGGGATGTACGGCGTCGCCCCTGGTATCATTTTCTTATTCCGTTCAAACCTGGCGCAATATGGCATGACCCAAACCCCAAATCCTCACCACCAACCACACAGCCAAGCTCACGCTGTCTCTCACCCACCCCACCCACGCTTCGAAACAATTTGGCAGGGGGGAAGAGCCCACTCAGTGCTGTGGGCTAAGATCTGTAACATCATTCTCCGTTAGCTGCTAGCTAATTACAAAGGTAGGGTTCAGGTTGTTGTTGTCGATTCCGTTGTTCGCCAGTCGAAATCATGCGGCTCACACCTGAACCTCTGTCACCTGAGATTCTCGTTCTCGCTCCGAGGCATGAGAGACCTGGTGTGATATTCGTATAAGTCAACAACGTCCGCCCCAATATGAGCAGGCAGCAGATGGAGCCAAAGTTCTCATCTGACAGGCGCTTATCCACCAGGCCATGCATGCAGGTCACGAAATTCACACACCTTCACGGCCAGGGTTCCGAAAGCTACTATTTGAACGTAATTTCACGTCATTCTAGGCAGGAGACTGACCCCATATGAAAAGCTGGGCGCGTTATTAATTATCAAGACCGTCATTGACCATTGAGGATTCCATCTATTTAGTGGCCGATAAAGACTACCGGTTCTGCAGCCTGCATCAATAGCGTGTGCGCCATGTCCAATTGGTTACCGATGCGGGTAACGTCTTACCCATCATCTCGATGCTGACGATGCTGCCATGGTCTTATCAGGCCCCGACGTACCCGTATCGTTCTTTGGCTCCAAAGGTTTATCCCGCTGCCGAGGTTGATGCCCCTCCATCTCGCTCATGGTCGCGGCGTATGTGGCGTTTCCCCTGATCGTCCGCAGCTCGTTTTTCGAGTTGTAGTTCGCCGGCATGTTGGCCGCTACAGTAGCTTTGGCTTGATGGAATAGGTTGAAGCACTCAACCAGTGTTTGGTCCATGGCACTATCGGCGGGAGCGAGGCCTGTGTCCAAAAGTTCACGAATATGGTCCTCGAGCTCCTCGAACTCGAACATGTTGTGTCTGTACCGGTCGGGGAGACCACTATTATGGAGTAGCGCAAGCAATCCAGCAATGATTGTGTTGAGTGCGCCCAGCACCGTAATTGGCGGGCCATGATGAGCAGGCTTCGGCCCCAGCGCCGTCAGGGCAGCCCCGATGAAGAGCTGAACGATCATAAGGCTCCATCGGGATACACTAGCTGCGTGGAACAAGTAGCAGTAAAGAGTCCGCTGTTGAACAACATCTCTATAGAGGCCTCGAACCATGCCTCTAGGTGGCCACCACCAGCTGGTTGGGTGGACTGGAGCGTGGTTCTCGTGATCTCGTATCGCACCTAGTCCGCCTGCTAGGGCTGTCCACTCAGAAGGTGTGAGGAAGCGGTGTCGAGGTATTGTCCTCGTATTATTTGGCCTATCGGCTTCCTTCACCTTGTCCTCTCCATTCTTGTGCTCGTTGTTTGATGGCTGAGGTGCCGCAGTAGAATTCGACGAAACCGATCCTATAGGCAATTCTAGGTCTACGGGTCTCGCTGCCTTGGACATGATCAAGTGTAAAGGTTACGATCTGAAGATTGCGTGTTTTCTTCCACACTTTATTAGCCACGCGGAATTCCAGTTGGGGGAGGCTTTCGTACTTATTATCGTAGGAGATTGGTCTTGACAGAGTTCAATGACAGCTTACCAAGGCAAAGCGTAAGCTATAAGGTGCATTGCTTTAGGGAATGGTATATGTGAAAGGATGGGCATCAGAGGATATGGAGAACGATGAATTCGCTACGAGCTCATTGACTCCCAGGAAGGAGACTCGTCTTCAATACATTGTCATTTGGTAGGCGCGTTCGCAAATAGGATATATCAGCAGGCTCATGAGCAGCAGAAGCAGGAAGTTACCATGGACATGCCTCGGCCCATACAAGGCAATCGTTACATACCCAGACACGAAGAAGTCGGAAGTGTCTTATCACTCATCTTAACAACAACTTTCACTAAGCTTTGATACTCAAATTTGACACTGGGGATCTCACTGTTCAAGCATGATGTAAAGGCACGAGCACATCAAGCCAAGGACTAGATGACATTAAACGTGCACATCACAACCAGCGATGAAGATTCCATCATCTTTTGAAACAATTCTGCACACTAGGCAACCAATATGCCAAGATAATACGTAAAATAAGAGTTAATATCTTGTAACTATTATAATCATTATTGCAATTAAAGAGTACCTAGTGTGTCCCTCACTTGCATAGGCAAGGTAGATATCAGAACCTCAGTGTGGTGTTCGGTGTGCCACTTTTTATGTCACCCAGCTGGACCCTTGAAGAGCATAGTGGGGTGGATTTACACCGCCCGCGACTAGCTACGGCAGAATAAGGAAATTTTGAGAATTTCCCCAATTTGCGATGGAGAATAGCTTCTGCTTGGAATGCGCCTCCCACCATATCATGCCCGGATGTTGCCTTTCCGCAACTTCTCGAGGCAATTTCACCCACATATCGCTACAATAACCACCCTAAACAGGTTTTCGATAATACCATCCGTGATAAAAGCATCGCAAACGCACATTTTACGCCAACATACCCTGCCGAGTCGAAGAGCACTCTGCTCGCAAACCCTCGAGATGGCCGACAGCAGGGCGTCAGCTGCAATTGACGCAACCCAAGACGGCGAAAAGTCACACAGGACGATAACGGAAGGGAAGGCTACTATCCTTGTTCCTCGGGGAGCCAAGGTTGGGGAGGATAAGAGCGAGGTGCAGCAGGTTTTCTACAATCCCATCCAACAATTCAACCGTGACCTATCTGTCCTGGCAATCAAGGCATACGGCGAGGAAACTATCGAGCGGAGAAAAGCGCAATATCTGGCCAAGGCAAACAAGCAGAGCAAGAAGAGGAAGCGCGGAGGGGAAGCGAACGGAGTTGAGAACACCACGGCCGTGCCACAGGATGCACCGACGACACACCAAACCCAGGAAGCCACATCCCAGTCCAATCCCACGAACACCTTCTCAACCACCTTCAAGATTCTTGACGCGCTCTCCGCGTCAGGTCTTCGAGCGCTGAGGTATGCACACGAGATACCATTCGTCACTTCTATAACTGCGAACGACCTTTCGGCGTCCGCCGCCGAGTCAATCAAGGCCAACGTGACTCATAATGGATTGGAAGACAAAATAACTGTGACAAATGACAATGCGCTTTCCGTCATGTATCGCGCCATTGCTGACGATCTCTCCAAAATGGATCGCCTCGGCAATCCGGGCAAGGCTAACAAGTTTGATGTTATCGACCTCGACCCATATGGCACTGGCGCACCGTTTTTCGATGCAGCCGTGCAGTGTGTCCGAGACGACGGTGGGCTCCTTTGTATAACTTGCACCGATAGCGCCGTTTGGGCCGGTCACAGCTACTGCGAGAAGACGTACTCATTATACGGTGGTGTCCCTGTGAAGGGTGCTCACTCGCACGAAGTTGGCCTCCGGCTGATTCTGAATGCCATTGCCACATCCGCAGCTCGATATGGGCTTCACATAGAACCCCAGCTGTCTCTCTCCATTGATTTTTACACCAAAGTATTTGTCAAGGTCACAAAATCCCCTCAAGCAGTCAAATTCCTCGGCAGCAAGACAATGTTGGTGTACAGCTGTAGTCAGGGATGTGGCTCCTGGACTACGCAGTATTTGATGAAATCGAAACCCTCTCCGAATAAGAAGGGTGACGGATGGTTTTATAAGCACGGCATGATGCAGGCTCCCACTAGCGACAGGCTTTGCCAACACTGCGGTCTAAAAATGCACCTCAACGGGCCAATGTATGGTGGCAGAATTCACTCACAAGAATTCATCCAACGACTTCTTGACCAGCTCCCCCAGGCCGACAAGTCCGTATATGGCACTCTTCCACGATTGGAGGGTATGCTACGAACAGCCCTAGAGGAATATATCCCGGGTCCCGATATCGAGGATGGCATGAGCCCCAAGGATGCTGCCGCTGCTGCTATCGACCCTTACCCCTTTTACGTGGTTCCCAACCGACTAGCAAGTGCCATCTCATCCGTGTCAATACCGGATGATATGTTCCGAGGGGCTCTGTTTCATCTTGGGTACCGAATCACCCGAAGCCATTGCAAGCCGGGCAGTATGAAAACGGATGCTCCATGGTCAACCATCTGGTGGATTATGACTGAATGGGTAAGACAGAAGGCACCCGTGACAGTTGCCAATATCAAGCCCAGAACCGCCGCTCACGCCATTTTGTCGAGGGCCGGCCTCTTGCCGTCTGAAAACAACTCATCTGTCACCAACGGCGGGACTACAGATCCAAAAGACCAGGACACTGCGATGGAAGAGGCTCCCAAGGGGGCAGATGATACAACTCTCGATCCGCAAAGCAGCGAGGCTCAAGACCCTGGATTTGAGGCCACGACGACAACAGCGGCCGAATTGGAACTCCGCAAGACCATGGTTTTCAATGAAGAGCTCGCACAGCTCGGCCGCAAGGGCCTGGGGCAAAAGATTATCAGATATCAGATGAACCCAGAAAAGAATTGGGGACCATTAACGAAGGCCATGGCTCAATAAAGTCAAGGCCCTGTAAACAACATCATCATTTGCTCAGAGCTTGGCAGCGTGGATTTTCTTTAACACCAACCTAGATTTTCTATATATACTTGAGAAGAAAATACTACAACCACCAGACGACAGCAAAGCGAGGTGGATCGTGGCCGTAGCATTCATTTTTGCAGCATGTACAGCAGAGGGTAGCGGGAGTTTCACATGAATAATCATCCAAAAATGCGGAGTTGGGTGAAGCATGACTAAAGCGATCTGGCGTAATGCTGCTGAGCATTACACCACCACAATGAATGATAAGCTGCAACATCTCCTCCACATCAACTGATCCCTACCAGGCAATTTGCTCACCACAATGCCATAAGAGCAACACAACTGATTCCATCAAACCTGTGTTACGTTGTCTTCTGGCCCCGATCCGGTCTGTCTCTGCCTTGCCGGCCCATCTCCAGGCTCATCGTCATCATGGCATCGGATCAACTCCCAAATTTGGTCAAGGCTGAAGATCTTACTGTGCGTGATGGGAAGCTCACATGGTCATCACACGGTGTATCAAACCAGATCGATGTTGGAAGCCTCTTGTTCGCGCTGAAGCCGCCGGCATCAGCCCACCAGTACATCATTTGCGGTCTGAAAGAGAATAACTCCGAGTCCGCCGCAACAACATTCGAGCTTGTGCTCCTGCAAACCAGCTCGATACCGGATCAGATCAGCTCCCTGCATCTCGTCAGCCAGATCCCCCCTCACCTCCGGCCAAGTACCGACAACCTCGTCGACATTGTTGTCTCGACAAAGGCTGGCTCCGGTCTCGCACTGCGGTTCTGGCAAGCTGTACTACACCCCCTCCTCAGGGTGACACGAGAAGAGCTTGCGCAGGCATCCCCCGGCACAGAGGCTGCGGAACTCGCGGGCAGCCAGCAGGAGAACGTGCTGGTCACAGAAAACGCCGGCAGCGTGCCGCAATTCGCCCAGCGCCTCTGGGCCAGTCACGGCGGCCAGACGCACAGAGATGGTGGTCATGGTGGGAAGCAGTCTAGAACCGTCATCCTGCTGAGTGGGGACGGCGGCATCGTCGACATCCTCAACAGCTGCGAGGATGACGCCCAAGCACCGGCCGCGTCCTCCCCAACCCAGCCTCTGGTTTGTCCCCTCCCCTTGGGCACCGGCAACGCTCTGTTTCACTCCCTGCACAAGCCCGTCGCCTCCGCCCGCCCAGCCTCCTCGCCATTGGTCCTGGGCCTGCAGACGCTCTTCCAAGGCGCGCCAGCAAACCTGCCCACCTTTCGGGCCTCCTTCTCTGCGGGCTCTCGCGTCGTCGTCGCCGCGGAGGAGCAGCAGGCAGCAGCGGCCGATGGCGGCGCTACAGACACGCCCCCCGAGCTGCAGGAGGGGAACAAGCCCGTCTCGTATCTGAACGGTGCCGTCGTCGCCAGCTACGGCTTCCACGCCAGCATCGTGCACGAGAGCGACACCCCGGCCTACCGCGCCCACGGCCAGAAGCGTTTTGGCATGGTCGCACAGGAGCTCCTGCGCAGGTCTCACCCTTACACCGCCCAGGTCGAGATCCGCCGGCCAGGCGTAGCCTCGTTCGAGCGTGTCCCGCGCGAGACGCACGCCTATGTGCTGGTCACGCCGCTGTCGAATCTGGAGCGCACCTTTGCCATCTCGCCCGACAGCCGGCCCCTGGACGGGAGGCTGCGGGCTGTCCACTTCGGCCCTATAGGGGGTGAGAGGATCATGGATGTCATGATGAAGGCATACGACGGAGGCAAGCACGTGGCGCTGGCGTGGGAAGAAGACGGTGAGCGTGTTTGGTATGACGAGGTCGAGGAGATTCGTTTGAAGGCGCTGGACGCGGATGGGCGGTGGAGGAAGGTGTGTATTGATGGCACGATTGTCGAGTTACCTTTGGGAGGCCACATGGTGGTCAGTAAGTCTAATCATACGCTCTTGCGTGTGCTCGCGCCCAAGGATGTCTTGCCAGCCTAGAGAGCGACTTGGCTTTGAACAGCGTTATAGACAGTTACAAGTAGATTCGCTCTTTTTTTTTGGGGTCTATCATAGAGTAACTTAGAATGAGGCGAGGAGCTTGGCCGCCCGCTTCTCCATAAGAGCCTCGAATGAGGAGACGCCGTTCTCCAGCACAGACAAACTGCCCCCCTTGAGTCGATATACTGTACGTCTTCTCGCAATCTCTGCCTCATCCTCACTCTCATTACTTCCCTCATCCTGGTCATCCACCACACCCTCCACTGCTCCGCGCATGAACCACCTGTCGTGGCTCACCAGGACAACAGCCCCCTCCCAATCAGATAGAGCCTCCCGTAGTGCGGTCACCGTCTCGTAGTCCAGGTGTGTAGTTACTTCGTCCAGAACCAGGCAATGGGGCCGTCTCCAGAACAGACGTGCAAGCTCGCACCGGACAAGCTGCCCACCAGAAAGCTTCCGCAACGGCACATCAGAGGCGATCCTGCCAGGAAGCCCCAGCTGGCCCAGGAGGCTACGCACCTCCCCCTCGCTGAGCCCGCCCTCCACCTCGCGCGTGAGGAGGCTCAGGGCCGTGAGGGTCTCGTCAGCCCGCCCAAGGGACTGCAGGTCGTCCACCGCCTGCTGCGAGTAGTAGCCCAGCTTGAGCCGGGGGTGCGTGGTCACCGTGCCCGACGTCGGGCGGGACTGGTCGACGAGGAGCTTCACGAGCGTGGACTTGCCGGCGCCGTTGAGTCCCAGGATCCCCACGCGGTCGCCCATGCCGACCGAGATGTTGATGTCCTTGACCACGGGGCCCAGCTTGGGCGAGTAGCGGAAGGCGACCTTCTCGAGCGAGATGAGGGCGCCGGGGAACCGCAGGTCCGGGGGCTCGGGCAGTGCGATGACCACGGGGCGCTGCTCGGGGGGGATGTCTATCTCCTCCCGGGCCGTGAGGTGGAAGCCCACCAGGTCGCGGTTGAGCTTGAACCGGCCCCCGCGCTGCCCGACCTCGAGGCCCCAGCGGTCGTCGAGCTTCTTCTGGCGGGACTTTGCCTGGCGCAGCTTGTTCTGGTCGTCGCTCTCCTTGCCGGCCTTCTTGTTGGCGGCGATGGACTTTTCTATATGCGCCTTTTGCTTATCCTTGGCCTCCTTCATCTTGGTGAGCCAGATCTTGCGTTCTGACTGGGACGCCTCGTAGGTTGCCAGGTCGCCGTGGAAGTAGGTGAGCTGCTTGTCCTTGAGGATTAGGAGGTCGGTGCAGAGTGAGATGAAATCACGGTCATGGGAGACGAGGATGAGCGTGGGGGGCTTATCGCTATCCTCGAGCGACTTCAAGTATCGCTGTAGCCAGATGATCCCAAGGAGATCCAGGAAATTGGTAGGTTCGTCAAGAATGAGGATGTCAGTCTCCTGCAGCAGCGCCGCCGCCAGCGCTGCCCGCATATGCCACCCACCAGAAAGGCTCCTAATGGGCTTCTCCATGTACGCATCTGTGAATCCCAAACCTGTGAGGATGCTTTTGGCCTTGGACTCCGTCTCAGAGAGGCGGGCAGGTTCGACCTGGAGGTGTAAATCGGCAAGCATATCGGCTGCTTCTTGAATCTCTTCCTGCAGAGCACTGGTCGATATCTCCTCATTTGGCTGGTCGACACTGAATAAATTCTCAGCAAAGAAATATTTGAATACGCAAGGGGTGAGTGTAGAATCTTACAGAGACTGTGACTCGGCCACGACCTTTTCAAAGGCTACGAGCGCTTTCCTCGCTTGTAGGCCCCTTGCGCCACTCCTAAGCCGGGCATCTTTGTTTAACTTGAAGAGCCTATGTTGTAGGCGCTCATGTTTTAGCCGCCTGAGTGCTTGGACTGGAGCATATGGATCCGCTGCATCTACGCCGTCGGATAATGCTTGTGGGTGTCAGCTAAGGAGAGACGAGCTTGTACTGTATTGAGGGGGGGTGGCATACCTTTTATATCTTGTTCTATGTTATCTTTCGATATTGTCTTCTCCACGACCTGTTGTAGAACAGTCAGGTCAGGTTGGGCTTGATCAGCCGATTTCAAGGATTCCTCGTCCTCTGTGATCTTCGTCTGTTGTAACGCCGCAATCCTCGTCTCCTCGGGTATTCCTGGTATTAACTTTTCCGCGATTGCTTTCAGAAGAGCTAAATCCCGGGAGAGAAGGAGTAAGAATGTTAACCAGAGGCTGCCGATGTTAGGAAGGAGGATGTTGATAAGACGTACTCGACTTTCCTGTGCCGTTTCGCCCAACTAGGGCATATCGCTGGCCTGGCTTCAATCGCAGCTTCGCATTGGAGAGAATCTCAATGCCATCTGATTTACTTTTAGCCTTCCCCTTGCCGGGACCCTTCTCAGTTTCTGCAGATTTAATGATAATGTTCAAGCCCTCGATATCTAGCTGCAGAAGGTACAATAACATGATTAGGTCACTTGTGCAATATGCCGTGTCCAATAGGTGCATACATACCTCGCGATAGTTGGGCGAGTCAATGTGAAACCGAGTCTGCTTAGAGTTGCACAGAATAGAGGTAGCGGATTCCGACCCAGCTGCGGTCATCGTGTGCGATGCTGGCGAGAGATGTTTGTTGAAGGGGAGGAGGTGATGAATGATGCTCTAGGGTAGGTAGTGTGAATGGATGGTCCTGGTCTTGGAGTAGTAGCTCTTGTCCAATTGGTAATAATCTCAGCTTTTCAATCCCGTGGGCTATGATTTTGGTCTTTGAGGAAGTATTTTATTAGGATCTCGTAAATTTCGTTTAGCGGACGAAGTAAAGTTATCCTTGATCCCGGGTCGCGGTGGCTATTTTGGCATTTTGCGATTTTGGAGCTTGCGCTAATCATCCACACTCATGGTTACTCATAGTGAGCCTTCGCCAAACCGGGTAATAAATGGCCTCCTAAATACATCATGGCGGGGTCTGCAGGGCAGAAGAAAGGGCACTGGGTTGGTTCCGTTGCTCTTTGCCCATTCCACCACATGAGCCTCAGACCGGAGAGTCTCTTGTAGAATATCCTGATCACTGGGGGCAGATATTTGGAAGTATTTGTGTATCACTCATTGAAGAGCGTTAATATACTGTATTCATTGACTCTAGAATGCGAGTATTTATCATAGAGGTGGCACTCATCTGCCAGCAATACCTTGAGGAATGTACATATTTTGCACTAGCCAATATCGCATCATTATTCACGAGATTGACATCTTTTTAGTCGCCTCTGTCCCGCTCAACGAGGATGAAATTCCCTTTACCTGCCCTCATGGCTCTAATGTGCCGTTCCGCACTAGCGGCGGCCTCGTTTGCTTCAACGTAGGCAATCTGCTCTGATGTTGGAGAGTCTGCATCGGGTTTCCACCCTGGGAGCAATTTGACGTGTGTCATTTTCCCCCAGCTCCCAACCCAGTCAACATAGTCATGGTCGGATGTCATTGATAACGCCTTGAACCACGACTCACATCCCGTCAGGTCAAGATACTCGAGCTCGTAGAGGTTGCGGCTTAGCATCCGCAGAATGAGCAGGGCCTCGCTCCAGTCATGGTCAATAGTGTGCGAGTAGTGGTTTGTCCCACCGTAGGCTATGCGCTGGCCTTGTGGTGAGGTGACCGTTGAGGTGCGAGCCCTGGGTGTGAAACACGGAACAGGCCAATGAGCGAGGCTCAGGTGAGTGATGGTCGTAGCTTTGGAAGATAGTGCAAGAAGCTGCTTCCACGATATCCCCTCCCGGCCTTGACGGTCAAGCGCAAGGGAGAGATGCGTCAGATTCGGGAGGAGACCCCTTGGAGGGCTGGGCGCGCTCACTTCGGCTTGGTCCCAAGACTCTTGGGGTTCGTCGGATCTCATATCTGCCATCGGAGGGAACAAAAGTTCTGTAACTTCTTTTAGCTTCAATGATTTGCCCACAGAGCCAGAAAGATCAAGGCTAGTGACCCCTCGATTCACAATGAGATCACTGCTGTCGCTGTTGTCGTCATCATCATCGTCCTCATCGCCGCTGCTCCAATAAGCATCTACTGGCGGGAGAAGTATAAGCTTCAAATCAGCTAGGGATACGCCCTGGCTGTCCACCAAGCCAATGAAACGTATCAGAGCCGACTTTAGGTGGTCAGGAAGGTAGTAGATATGGTACTGGTTGTAGATACGCTGAACTTCCCAGTCCAGTGCGATCTTCCTTAGGGTCAGGTAAATCAGGCTTTCCTTCTCCGGTAGATATGCACCAGGGAGAGTAGCGGTCGCGAGGCCCAGCGAGTTCGCACTCAGATGGCGGGCAGCCCGCCTACTGGATGCTGCATCACTGCCCTGGGACGACACCCAGCTCTGGGGTGGAGGGGGCCCGGCTGGGAGTCTACGTCCGCTGCTGTCGACTCTGGCCCTGACTGGGCGACGAGGCGACGGGGCAGGAGTCTCGGGGATCTGGAGGATCTCACGGATGGCTGGAGGTACACTGGGTGTGTTCACTGGCAGCTCGCGGGACGCCGATGGGCCGGCTGACGTGCGGCGGAGATTGGCGAGGATGTCATTGACGTTCCTCGTGGGTTTTGCTAAACCGCAGCTTTGTGAGACTCGACATGCACCTCCTTCCTTGGGGTCCGGCTGGCCCAGAACTGCCGGGGCTGGGAGACTTACTGGTGTTGGATGAGGCCGCGGTGGCCAGCGAGGTTGGCTTGAAGGTCTTGAAGGGCTGTCTTTTTTTAGGCATGCCAGCAGCAGCTCGGGTCAGCTACGCGTGTAACGAGGAAAGAGGAAGCGAAGCAAATGATCCTGTCAGTCGAGACCATCTCTTTTTAAGGCTTGCTGAAGCCGATCGATCATGGGTCCTGTCGAACCTGGCACAGCGTACGTTGGCAGAGGCTTATTGCGTTGAGTCACAACCGACGAATTAGTCAACGAGCCTTGGGTGGGAGAGCGGCATCCCACAGTGGAAGTCGCTGTCAGCAATTGATTACTTAGTTAATAATTGTTCGCCCCTCGGCCTTCTCTCGAGCTCTCGCCCGCTGAAGTGCCGCAAAACATGCATTTGGTGGGGACGGGTAGCATGGGTGTTAATTATTAAGGCAGTGGAATAGTGGCGACCATGCGACGACCCTGCGCATTTGCAACACCATCAACTCATTAAGACTCATCTCTCCATATCTTAATATAGAAATGCCCTTTGAGAGGGGATGGATGCTTCTTTCGCCTCGCTCCGGCACTGCAGCTTGGGTGCAGGAACTGAAGACCCCTCTGGCTCTGGGGAGTGCTGCTCTCTGACGCGACGCCACGGGCTGCCTAGAACCGAGCTCACTCTGCAGCCAGATTGATGAGCTCGCTTCCCTGGCAAGTCGCAGTGACGGGATGATACTTGGCTTCAACAATTTTCTCGTGGCATACATAGCCCCCATGGATTGTCTCAGCCAGCGGGATGCCTCAGCATATACGCCCGATGTCTGCTGGCCCACCCCCTCTCTCTCCTCATTCTGTCTGTCTTTTTCAAAAGGCCGCGACTTCTTCTTCCCTTCAAGTCCTCGCCGTGTGGGCTGGGGCTCTTGGTGTGTTGTACAGACATGCGCATCTAAAACACTGGAAAGGTCCCGCTTCTCCTCTGATCGGGGACAAGACCACTTTCGGTGCAAGCGCCTTCCACCCATGCACGGGAGTCGATGTTGCAAGCACTTGAGGTTGAGTGTACGCGTTGTTCGCTCCTAAGATGCGAAAGTCCGTCTTCTACCCACCCTGCGAGTTGGCCGGCAACGCGAGGGTGCCCATCCGCCTCAAACGAGGCCAATGAGAGCCTCAAGTCATCATCCAGCTGTTCCTGTCACCCGTGAGCTATCTATGTTTTTGTGGAGGAGGAATGACTGGACTGTCCAAGATCCTCGAGGCGCGTTGCGATTGGACATCCAGGCATGTCTATCAACCTTGACTCATACATCTTTCCCCGTGTTCGGGATCTGAGAGAGGCCCATGGAGATAGAGTATAATGTATACCAAGTCGCTGTGGGGAGACGGAGAAAATTTTACCTTCTTGTACGACGAGGCCACCAAGCAGAGAAATGGCATACCGCCGGCCTCGACTGGGCTCCTTTCTCTGGCGGAACCATGATTCCTCCCCGAATGACTTGCCCAGGAGGGCACATGCGGGAGAGACTTTTTTGCGCCTGGATGACGGCTGTGGGCGGACCGAAAATGCCATTCACCACGGCCACTGCTCGCTTTCTGCCCTTTCCGTTCCTTGTCCGACCAAGATAATGGCTGGCTGGCCTGATTCAGGCAAGAGAAGCGAACGGATTTGGAAATTGACGTGTTGGATGGAGAGTTGGGCTACACTTCCATCGCCTCTGCCCAAGTCGCCAATCGACCCTTCCGCTGACGACCAGGTGTAACGTGAGTTTTACCAGCTGGGCGGGACAGAGGCCCCGTGATGCCATCTGCCTTTCTGAAACTCGAGCACTGTGGCACACACGGCCATACGACGAGGCATGACTGAAGCCGGGCCGGCAATATTATGCCTCATCACCTGTAGGCATACCTTGTTTACCTGAAATGACACTGTTTTACAGAAACGATGGGTTCTACGAGCATTTTCGCGTCGAGGCTCGATCTGTCAAAGGGGTCGCCCAACTTGGAAACCTCCTCCCAGAACGGACGCCGAGGGTACTTCACTCGTCTGCTTGAGGACGAGGAGTAAGTTGGCTGATGGGCAGTCTATCCCCCCCTCTTCCGCCCGCCACCTTGAAGAACCATACAACACCGGAATCGCTGCCTGACACCCTGGTGATCTTCTATTAGTAGGAGTTTGGTTGGTTGCTCCTGATGAAATGCTCCTTTAATCAATGCAGTGGAAGGGGTGCTGGTCTGTAAGAAACCAAGTACGTTGAGCAACCAGTACCGCCAGAACGAGGGACAAGTGAGTGATCCGAATAGCTGCCCATCAGAGGATATCAGATCCACTAAGGTCACCGTTTAATGGAAAGTTTAGAGCGCCATAAACTGCCCTAAACGTGTCCAGCTAAGATAACCTAAGATTTCCCTGATTGTTCCTCCGGTTCGGCAGAGACCTCTTAGTTCGTAGACTATCGTAGTCGGCACTGGCTTGCTTCGGGATATCCTTTCCACTAGTAGAATTAATTCCATGATGCTACACCTTCCCTCGTCTGCTGCCTGACCCAGATGTGAAGCTCCCACAGCAGCTGTCACTGCTCGGTCGCATGTGAGTGCGCGCTGTACCTGCCGCAGTGCTTGTCGCCCTGTGCGATGATATGGAGGACTCGCGCATTTTGTGCAGGTGCCAGCTCAGGCACAGCGAGACAGCTGGGTCGTAGTTGCCTCCCGGCCAGAGCATGGAGAAGGTGGTGAGACCGCACCTGCCTTTGGATCAAGCCACCACCTCATAGCCTGCCGCCCTGTTTGACTCAAATCCAATGGATTGACACCAAACCTTACCTCAGATCTTGGCACAAGCAGCCAACCTGCTCATGGCGGGCCCTGCCTTATCTCCCCTCTCTTCCTTTGTCCCAATGGCCATGTGGATTCCTCTTCGTGTTCGGCCAAGACTGCTTCTACACTGTCTGCAACTCACCCCTCAGCGTCCGTATAGAACACAATATTACGTCCTTTGGATCAATTTTAATTTGAGGCGTCGAATTCCAGAATCCCTTGGCGTCCGCGACCGCAATTTTGAGCTCGGAACCCTATGTTGAACATTCCTCAACTCTCGAGAACCAGGGCGTCGGTGCGACCCTATTTGCAAGCCGGCTGCTCCCCCAGTAGCAATAACAACATGCGCAGGGCATCGGGCATGAGCCCGGTTTGGCATTGATGCTCGATAGACTATGCTGCTGAATTTACTAGGAAGCGATCGGCCTGCACGACATTAGCAAACCCACGCTTGCCATTCGCATGCCACCCACCCCATCCGCCAATCCCACCACTCTACTTTATGACCTGTCACCTCGCACAGAGATTTTGATAGGTGCCGAAAGGGCTTTGTATCCCACGCGGTCGACCTCCAACATTGCTTCCACGAGGCGGCTTCGGCCTCGGCCGAAGGAGCAGCGTTTTGTGACATCCAGCCACTTGACATGTCTTGAATTGCATTTGTCGATTCCATTTTGAAATCCGTTCATATGTATAACCGCTTTCGTTCTTTCGATACCATCCCTGCCCCTGCGGGTTCCTTGCGGGGATGAAGTTCGGCTGGGCGATTCAATGCGTCGCTCTTCCCCTCGCATTTCCATCCCGACAGGACTTTCTCTATATTTTTATTTGGATCATCTACCTAAATTGAGCCGCATCGGACATTTGCCTGATTTCCTCATGGGCGTGTATTCCCTAGCGTTGCGATGTTGAACTAGTATGAGAGAAGACAAATGCCCGGCGCGAGGACTCACCGACAGATAAAAAAGCCCATACAAGGCCCAAGCATGCAGAATCCTAACCGTCGTTGGAATCTGGTCCGAGCAACAAGGGAGGGGGGTCTCGTCCCTCCTACTCGGGTAGCTGCTGCTATCATTGGTCAGCCTCGGGTTGCACAATCGTCATTGCAGAGCCATGCGCATGCAGAGAAGCTGCCTCAGACTGGCCAGGATTTTCCTTCAGGCTGTGTTCGCAGCGGATCCTCATGTCTGTATATGCGCGTTTCCAAGTCACTGTTTCACATTGAGTAGGCCACGAGGTAAGAAGCTTGCCTCATTGAGACTCAAAGGTTTCCCCCCTCTGAGGAGGCCATCATTCCCTCTTCAGGGGGCATGAGGCGGGCTATATTTGGGGGAGCAACTACTCCTCAGCTGCTTGGATATGCTGACCAAATGCTCTACATTTATGATCATGGGAGTTGACAGGAACCAAGCGGATTATCGCGTAGAAAACCCGTCGACAAGCCAAGTTCCCGTCTCCAGACCCAAACATTACGGGCCGTAGAATGAAGGAGCGGTGACCTGGCAGGCTTTTGCTTCCAAGACCCAATCGTCCATGTCTGGCAGTTGGCAAACGCACTGACCTTGCCGGGACTTTGCATGAAATCGAGATAGCTCAACTCAGCTTGCTGAATAGAAGGGCTGGGCGCTGGTCATGGAAGACTGGAATATCGCGGCCCACCACTCACTTACTTGTTGGCCCTAGCGATGCCATGCGTTATCCCGTCTTCTCGTCAAACCAACACCTTGCCAATCAAAGGCTATCGTCAGGGTGTGCCATGAATGGCCTTACACAGCGGGCCAGACGGCTAGTTGCATATGTGTTGCTGGCGAGCAAGGGTGTGGGCAGACACTATCGGAGGAGGTGCGCCCAGTGAGCATGGACACTGCTTGATCCCAGATGTGCTTGTACATCTCCAGGTTGTATATGGCAAGTATCTTGACCTCGCAGATGAACCGGTGGGTCTCTTATACAAGGGAAGGGGGCTGATTTACCTCATTCTTGGACTTGATAGGTACAATTGTACTGACTAATTTGAGGTCAGAACAATGGCTTTCTATAATCAGAGCTATTGCCTGCCGCAGTATTGCGGCCAAGCTGCAAGCGATAGACTCAAAGCATTTGTTTGGTCCGGATGGCGAATCCCATGGCCGCATCCACGCATGGGGATGCAACTCGTTCGGCTCCTTGCTTTGGAATTCAAATATGACCTCGTCAGCAATGCCAACACTTGATCTTGACTCCCACCCCCCAAGGTGCCGTTTATTTGAGGTGCCCAATGCTGTCAGGTACCGTACACGGATCCAAGTTAGTACGGGTGTGGTGACTTAACCCCGAGGATTCACCTCAAGTTGAAAAGGCCAAAGGTTCCTCAAGATTTCGAAGTGCCCATTTGTCGTTGTCTCAGGCTCTGCACAACCTTCTCCTCTTCACATATTTTCCAGCCAACTCTTCGAGCTTTGCTCTCCAGGATTTCCAGATATTCACCTGGAAAAATTGGTTTTCTCATAAGCTCTATTCTGTTTGTGGTACTGATATTCACCCTCGCCTTCTTGCATCCCGCCCAGGCATCTTCGACATCGTTCTGTGCGATCCTCCAAACAGCCACCAATACTCTGTCGCAGACGTAGTATATAGTCTGCTACCATCCAAGATCCAGTGCTCTCACAAGCTTGTGGCATATCGAAACTCCGTGCCCTCATTACTAGATCGCTCGCCCTTCGGATCGTCTTTGCCAATCCTTCGCGCAACCTACTGGCTGCTGGTTCATACGTCGCACCAACATCGAGCGTCAACGCCCTACCGAACAGGCGTTCAGATCCATCATACACCTTCTGATAATCGCCGCAATTCTTCCACTCGGAAGCGCAATCCACTAGAGGGTCGAGAAGAAAGCCAGTAAGTGTGCTGATTACCCTGTTGTCAAATGCTAGGGGTTGGTGACTGTGGACATTTTCTCCATTGTTCAAATCACATTCCTGCTGGGCTCTAACATTTATAGATAGAAAACTCGTTGGGATCCTACAACGCCTTCGTCGGACTATTGGAGCAAAATTGGCACTGAATCAGGCAGCTCAAGTCCACCCAGAAGGTATGATGGTGTGAACCACGCCGGCATGGCAGTTTCTTTGCTAATCACATCCACAGGGAGTGAAACAGCGCCGACGAGACGTGTATGTAAGTCCGTCTGCCCTAGAAAAACCCCCGAATCTCAGGTTCAATATCGAGACGAGGCATCAACAAGAATTCAGCGTCTTTGGAACTGGGATGGCCATCGGCAATCTGTAGCCACCGATAGCGGCTCGACCAAAGCCCATCATTCCGGTTGACATGCCAAATCTATGAAGGCGAATCGACACGAGTCCGAATTGGCGACTAATTCATCATAGACACGCTTCACAGGAAAAAGAAAAGAAAAAGAGAAAATCGTCGCAAGAGCAGAGGAAAGGCCTCGGTGCGAAACCGCCCCCCCAGTGTAAGTAATAGTTGGACAGGGGTCACACACACAGACCAAGGCCTAACCGCCAACGCTCTTCGCTGTATGGAATACCCCGGACCTACCTATTGGTGAATCTGCCCACGGGTGCCTGCAACAACAGCAGCGGGAGGGAAATTAAGCGACGCAAGTCGATGATTTTGTTCTCGTGCGCGGGCTCAGCTACTCTTGTGAATGCAGACTAACACGGGTTGCCTGGCATGGCGTGCATAGATTCAAAACAAGCAAACAGAGCCTTGGGTTCTGCGGTCCCGGGTCGATCTGCAGCCAGGGAGGTTCTAATATCTGCACGATATACCCTGTCAGGACACACGCGACGAGGTTGTCGCTAGGCAGTAGCGTATGAATTCTCAATTTCCCAAGGTATTTATCACTTCCAATGCCCTTGTTCTGCCCCTTCTCTCTCCTGCCCTCTTTTCGCTCTGGAAGCACCACCGATGCCTCCATCGTCATTGCGGCGGCGAACTCAGCGATGGCTGGAATGGCAGACATGCAATTCTAGGGGGCCATTTCCGAGAAATTGAAAGAAAAGCCTAAGCCCCAATTACCTCCGCCAAGTCCTGCGGTCCCAGCCATGTAGCATCATCTGCAGCTGTCCGTCCCTTGAACTTGATCGAAGAGTGGAATAGCAGCCTACCGCCGGCCGGTCAGTCGAGGTGGCTGCTTTGCTTTTTCAAACGCTCTCGGTATGTATGTTTTCTTTTTATTCCTCTTGATATATGGACCCGAGACCTACAGGCCCTATTCGTTGGCTGTCCACTCTCTCTGCGAGTCCTCCGCGAATCGCGCCTCCGTCTGACTGATTGATCGCTCTGAGCCCATCCATCCTTCTCCCACATTTTCCCCCTCCCTTCTTAAACCCCCCCTCAGCCTTCCGCCTGCATCGAGAGCTGCGGGTACGACATATTTTCAGGTGCTCTGTCAAGTTCGATCCCCTGCCGTCCACCAGGCAACGCAACACGCACATGCAAGGAAGGCCCTGGGTGACGATGAATCTGCCCTTTTATCTGTAGTTGGACCTGATCTGGGGTGCTCAGAGACACGGCATGCAGCCGAAGCCACCCTTCAGGTACTCTGTGCAACCATCCAGAATACCCCGGTAGCCGCAGGAAAAGGTGGCGCTCTTGTTCCGACTGGCTTGGTGCACTGTTCGAGGTCATGGTTGGTGACTGGTACTTTATTGCGTGTCTCGAGTATCATCTGGTACTGCGTGCGACCTGGCCCGGTACCATTTGTCTTCTCACCCCATTCGCCTGCAGCACTGCTGAAGTCAGCGCCCGCTGTGCTGATTGCGAACCTCTCTGCCCCGTACCCTTTTTGTGTAATATGATCCCGGAGTTGTTATTTAGTGTGATTGGGCTAGAGACAAATCATGGATACTGACTGACACTTTTGACAGGATCGTCATGGCGTAGCTGTTATACGATTACATGCAGGCTATATTCAATGCGCGCGCCGTTGAGCAAACCTAGCCATCTCGTCCTGACCCCGAAAGATATCGTCTGCTTTGGAAGATATTCTCGAGATCATGCCCATGCCCCTCATTGCCTACTCATTCACTTTTTGTTCTATGTCTTGAACAGCGTGTATCAAACTAACTAGATTACCATCAGCCGGACTACACCTCTCCGGGTCCTGGCCCAGGCGCCGGACTTGGCTCTGGTCCTGGGATTGACGGCTGCTTTGACATTCAGACCCAACCTGGGGATATGAGGTGAGAGATTCTTCTCTGGTTGTCGATTCATCCCCCCCCCCTTTTTCTTCTCCCCATCCTATCCTGGACACCACCAAAAGGCCTATCTCCACAACCTGCACACAACCGGTGGTCGTTCGTCTTTGGGTCTGGTCCTCCCACAGAATCGGTGCCCATTCAGAGGAGCTTCCGCTGAGCCGCCACCGAGAACTTCATCGGCTAGCGGCCTCCCAGCCCAATCGCCCATATAGTATTGTAAGGCCTCAACCATGCGCCTCAATGACGGGCCGAGGGTCACGGAAACGGGCAGCTGGTTTTGGCCTTCAGAGGAGGCTTCACATTTCCCCATACACACCCCCCCCTCTCTTCCACTCCCTCCTACTTCCCTTGCCCACGCCAAGTTAGGAGTTTCGGGACAATGAAGCCTTCCTGTTCGACGCACGTTTTGTTGTGCGACCACCAACTGCGCAGTAAACCTTGAAACTTGGTGGTACTTGACGCTTGTGTATCATACCGGCGCGGTACAGCGTTGACTTGTGAAAACGCATTCGCTTCCTTTCTGCCTTGCGTCTCTTCCCTTCTCTCTCTCCCACTAATTTAAAGATAGATACAACCAGGAACCTACTACGACTACTCTCTCTCTTGATCAGCCCCACCAACAGCCACCACCACCACCTCTCTTGAACCTGTACCATCCGCCAGTTATAGACACAACAACGCAATACCACCCAGACGGCACGAGCTATTATCCTCCACCAAACCCTCACGTCTTTGCTGGAGGCTTAGACGTCCGGCCTCGCCTACCGACCAAGTGAGTTTTATCCCTTCATTCACCTCAAGACCCTAGGCAAGCTTGCTCCTTCTTGCGCGCCTAGGAAGGCCGCTATTTACTGCGTATTTCAAAGCAAAGACTCACCACAATCAGTACGGGACCCTCGATGGGAATAGCTCATACCCCTCGCACTGCATCGTTACCACACCCAGGGGGGCAACCAGGAACTCAAATTAGTGCCCGAGATCAATACTCTCAACCAACCCCATCCTTCAGGAGACCATCAGAGCACGCCCCGTGCAGGTCTCCGCCCTTCCCAACATCTGGATATCGCCGCCACCCAATTTCACCCAGTCCCAGTCTTTCAGCCGGGTTTCCTGGCTCATCTGGTAGGATGGACTCCAGCCAGTACGGGCCTTCTTCATCTCAAAACAAGATTCCTCCTCTCGAAGACGTCCAGACCCTTGGCAACTTTCATTACCAGGATCAAAATCGAACACCAGCCAAAATCGGTGTCAATGGCATCATTGACAAGGGCTTTTTCCAGGCCGATGGCGAGTGGACTTGTTATCGAAGGAACTACTTCTCATGCGTCTGTTCGTTTACTATTACCCCTTATTTTCCCGGCGTCCCCGTCAGCTTCACTCCATCAGGCTCAACCAGCCAGCCGTCAGTCATCCATGGCTTTGCCATGTGCATCTCCGCCGTTGTTTCCGAAAACGACCAGCACTCCATCGAGCTCGTTCAGCATACCCCTAAACGGGACAAGGGTCCTACAAAGAACCCTCCTAAGATCCCATTGATGGCAAAACAAGAGACAGGAGGAGCTCATAACCACATTGGAATATTCGGTGCTAATAGCAATGTGGGCCATGGAAACTCATGTTCTTACCCTGACGGCTGGGTCATCTCTGACACCAATGTCAATACCCCGCAAACGGAGTACACCTTTGAGCGCATCCAGTTTAAGCAGGCCACCCAGAATAATGGCAAACGAAGAGCTGCTCAGCAGTATTATCACCTCATCATCGAACTCTGGGCGAATACAGCCCCCCCGGGAAGCAACAAGGAACATTGGGTCAAGATTGCCTACCGGAAATCTGCTAAAATGATTGTCAGGGGGCGCTCTCCTGGACACTACCAGAACGACCGCCGGGGCAGCTCCAGCAACGGGCCATCTGGCAGTGGGGGTGGCATGGGCAACAACTACGCTCACATAGGCGGCGCAGGAGAGTACGGCAGTGCCAGCTCGATGCTTAGCAACTACACAGGCTACAACGCCCAAGGAACGGTATATGGAAGCCATCGTCATCACCACTCCCTGCCGGCCGAGACAATGATGGCTCCTGATGAGGAAAAGGCCGTCGAGAGTACGAAGGCTTACCAGTATTACCCTGGTGCCCTCTATGACAGCCAGGGTGATCAGATGTTTAATCATCACAGCGGAACCGATGCCATGGCGACCCACGTGACAAGTGATATGGCGAGCAAGGTTAAGCATGAATATGACAGCTCCAGTAGCGCACTGCCCCGCCTTGCTCATACGACAACCGACCATAGAAGGTGTGGGCCTTTTGATGGCAAACCTACGTCGAACGGATACTATCCCCATGTCATCTCTCCCACTGGTATGAGCATTACCATGACCTAGAAGGGTGAGAAGGAGAGACGCCGGCTCACTTTATTTTGGGTCATTGACTTCTCCTATACCATACCTACCAGGTGTCAGTCAACTATCGTATATCGTATCGTGTGGGATATTCTATTCATTTATTTGTTCGCAACCTGTGTCTCAGAGGAAGGTCGGTATCCTTCACGCGACCCTGACGAATTTGGTCGATGTGGAGTGGTCACGATTTAACTCATAGGACCAAGAAATCTTTCGCAAGGCGTGTGGGTTGGGAGAAGAGGAACGGCGTATGGAACAGAACATCAAGAAGGCATCACGCCGTTTACCCTGGCTAAGAATCTCGGACACGGCAACAACGAGCTGACGGAACGGAATACCAAGGGTGTCCATGGGCGGATTCTGGGTCGTTTTCTTTTCCTTCGGGGGACCTTGTTCTCTCTTCCACGGGGATGACACAAGGTTCATGGTTTCTGTTGTTGATTTCTTACCTTCCTTTGCTGATTTCCTCTATCTGCGTTTCTTTGCTTGTTTCTGCTCTTTGCACACCTCCTTGCTTTTAAGCTACCTCGTCTTTGCCGTTGTTGTGGCAGTGAGGTTTGATTGGGAGGAATATGAAATTCTTTGCCGGATAGCATTAACGAAGACTTCATCTATGAGCTTTTGTATTTTACCTTCCTTTAGCACATTCGCTCCCCAGCATACATGCCCAGTTATGCTTGGTTTCTGGATGGGAAGCTTCAAGAACAGCTATGAGCAACGACATACTCGGATACATTGTTTGGTCAGCCGTCAGCTGGGGACAATTTTGGGAATTTGGGTTAGGAGAACAAAAGTACGGCTAAGGACAGGCGTTTAGGCAGGTAAAGGGAACATGGGATGAATTAACGGAACCCTGGTATCATAAGTGGAAACCTGTCATGTCAGTAGGTAGTTTTTTTTGGTTTTCTTTCTTTGCGTTGCTTTCAATTTTGTTTATTTCTGACTTTTCCTTTTCCTTCTCCCCGTTCTCCGCTCGCTTGTTTCTTTTCTTTTTCTTTGTTTCATTTAGTCAACCCAGGAAGAAAAGACCAAAAAAAAAGACCAAAAAAAGCACAGGGTATTATAGCTAAATGACTAGAGTGCCGTGAGTTAAGCATCTTCCGGAATGCCCGGGCTTGAAATGAACCCCCGACGCTGGAAGGATGGCAGGCCACGTCCCTCACCCTGCGATGGCTGCCACCAATTTTGATGAGGTGCAGGCGGCACAGAAATTAGACAAACTTGCTCGCCGATAGCTAGAGCGGGTAGAGGGGGCTACGTGAGAGAATAAACTGGGGCTTCATGAGATGGGCAAGTAGGCACATGCCAAGCAGGCTCTCAGTATGTGTGAGGTCCGGCTCTGCGTGGTCTCACGGGACAGCCCGAGGCCCTTCTACGTCCATCTCCTCAGCCAACTACGATTGTTACACTGTCCCGTGTGATTCAATTAGCCGTCGCAAGAAGGAGGGCATCGCGTTGCCCGGGAGAAATACGATTGATGCCTGTGTGTGTGTTCAAGTTTGTCATTTAGGAAGAGGGGGGTGGTAGAGTATGATGAAGCAACGTTAACTGCCTGGGGAACGAGCCGTGTTAGCGCTAGCAACCTAGCTGAATGGGACTAGAAAGGAGGGGGGGATGGCCCTCGTGAATAGTGTCGAGAGTATATCAGATGTGAGCTATCATTTCTGCATACACACGGCGTAATCGTACCCGGGGTATTACGTGCATGATGCCGGACCCGCCAGGGTACGAGGCAAGGTATTCCGATAGAGTTTGGCTCTCATTGGGGGGTCAGATGGTCGGGAGGGCAGCGGGTATGGCATATACGAATGACGGAGATGAGAAGCGGCGGAATGTTAGAGCCGTTCGTAAGTAATGGGATTCTGTTAGGAGGAGGGCCTGGAGCGTCTGCTTGAGCTCGAGTGAAAGGCTGGGCATGGGCCCCTCGGGGCGGGACAGATAGCAGCCTGGCCACATGGGCCAGATCAACATGTAGAGATGAATCAGATCGGCTTTAAATCCACCACGGTACCTGGCAGAATGTCGAGTATCACAACAGCTGGGCCCTTGTCGAGCCAGATGTTGGGTATTCTATGATGGCATTGGGAACGGCCTGGGCATCGGTTGCTGTCTCGGCACATGGCAGCAGCTGTTGATCTCCCTTTCACATGCACCCGGGAAATTGGCTGACGAACTTGGCCCATCCCACCCAATCCGCCTGCATGTCACGGCGTGGTCGTTGTCTTGTCCTGGCTTGTAGCATCATGTACTCCCAAGTACGACCCAAGTCCCCCCGCGCCATGGTGGCATTCTCGGACTCGCGCCCAGCTTGGCTGCTTATACCATAACACCCTCCTCCCACCGGTCATGTCGAGGGCACAGCAAGGCGCGGCGGCTGGGGGGGTGGTTGGGTGAAGCTCAGGATCAGGTGCGAGTGTCAACAAAGAGGACCACACCGGTGATCGACAATGCAGCTGCTGCACTCCCCCAGCTGCACTGAAAAGTGCTGTATTCCACCAACAGTATGGGTCGCTGGCCCCCGGGTCACTGGTAAACCACGCCCCCTTTGCGGTTAATCAAGTTTATTTCTTTCCTCGGGGCGGCCCAGACCGGTCCTGCTGCGGGATTAGGGGGGGTCCAGGAAGGGCAGAGGCCAGGCCGTGCATGAAGAACGGCATCAAGATAAGGCTTTTCGGCGAACATGAGTCGCCATATACAGGTCAGCACTTCCTGCGCCCAGCCCGGCTCAGCCCAACCCACGCTCACAACGAGGACCGCGGTGTAAGCTGGGAAAAGCCACGCAGCCTTGCCGGAATATGGCTACCACACATCAGGAATTCGACGTCGAAGGAGGGTTGCAGAAGGGACGATTCATATTATTCACCGCTGGTCGCGTGCCAGCTTGTGAGACACACCGAGGCTTTCGAGCTAGATGGAGGATGCGTCACAACCCCCGTGATGCGATGATGGTCTCCATTCAATGCGGAGGCAGAGCAGCACAGATCTTCCCTTCCCCCTCACTCACTTTTCTCTCTCCTTTAGCATCTCTCAGATCCTCCAGATGGCGTCTGACATCCTAGCAACCATTCCCATTTCCGAGACATCATGTACGCGCACGACGTCGGCGCCACCTTGCACAGCCGCTGCTACGGTTGCCGCCGTCCCCCAAACTCGTTCGGCCGGCTTCTCCACCCCGGTGATTCGACCCACGAATCTCTTGCGGCTGGAGCCTACAAGCCAAGGCAGTCCTTGCAAGCCAGGCCAGTGCCTGAGCTCCTCGAGGCTCCGCAGGAGCTCTAGGTTCTGGTCCTCGGTCTTAGCAAACCCGATGCCCGGGTCGAGGATGATGCGCCACCGACGGATGCCTGCAGCCTCAGCGGCCGATACTCGTGCGAGAAGTTCCGAAGCCACTGTAGGGACCAGGCCCTCGGGGTACGAGGTGAGCTTAGACATTGTTTGTGGCGTTCCGCGCATGTGCATGAGGCAGATCGATTTACCCAGGCGGGCCACGGTGGGCAGCATGTCGGGGTCCAGAAGCCCGGCTGAAACGTCGTTGATGATGTCAGCGCCGCGGTCGATGGCCTGGCCTGCCACCGACGCTCGGTACGTGTCGACGCTGATGACGATATCACGTGCCTCGGGGATGGAGCGGATGAGCTCGATTGCGGGGAGGACACGGGCTGCTTCCTCCTCAGATGATACTTGCTCCGTACCGGGAGCGGTAGACTGCCCCCCAATGTCGATGATAGAGGCTCCCTTGTGCACATAGTCCAAGATGGTATTGGCGAGATTCGCAGGGTCGTGAAGGCCGCCATCAGAGAATGAGTCTGGTGTCAGGTTCAAGATACCCATAATCTGCGTTTTTCGTGTGTGCACGAGAGGCGTCAGGTTTGATGATGAGGACCGCAAGGGCGTGACAGACGAAAGGGGCGCGGAAGGGGGAAGATCGTTCAGGTAGTCCTGGACCAGTCTCCATGGCTTTGAAGGATCTATAGACTTGGATGGTGCCAGTCTAGGGTTCTCCAAGGTCAGCTTCTACAGCCTAGGAAACCAAGGGGCTCGCCGTGGATATTCCACATGAACTCACTCTGCAAGTGGCCGCAGGACAAATTCCCTCTCAGGGATGCCAATGTGTGGGACACTGAGCCTCTCATTGTGCACCTTCTCATCGCCGTAGAGGAGGATATCCAAATCGATGTTTCTTGGTCCTTTATCAATGACCTTCACCCTCCCCATCTCCCGCTCAATGGCTTGCAATGCGTCAAGGAGCGCCAGGGGCTCGAGTTCGGTCTCGACCTAGACATGCCATGACATATCAGCTCGCCGGCTCGAATTTACCAAACATGAGGGCGGCTGGCAATGCACCTACCTCACAAGCACCATTCATGAACAGATCTTGATCCTCGACATACATAGGCTCGGTCTCCCAGAGGCTGCTCGTCCGCTTCACCTTGATCCCTCGCTCGTCCATCATCCGGCAAGCGCGCTCAATCTCTGCGACGCGGTCCCCCAAATTGCTCCCCAGCGCAATGTAAGCGGTCCTCTTGCGGTTTACCGGGCGGCAGCCACATCCTGAATGAGCCCGGGTCTGTCCGTATAGCGAGTGCGCCGTGCTTTGGCGCGGTGTGCGCGCATGACGGGCCGGTGACGCCGCGGGGTTCGAATGGGCGCACAGAGGAATTGGGGATCTTGTGGCGGCGGGAACGCAGGTGGAATGAGGCAGGCGATTCCTCAAGCTGCTGAAGAGTCGATGGGGACGCATCGTGAGCTGGGTAGGCGGACCAGGTGCTTACAAACCGAGGGCGATGGTTGGCATATCCAGAGGCAATTCTCGATCGAGGTTGGCATGATGTCGCTGCCGACTAAATTTTGCCGCGACAAGCCCCAAATCCAGGCGCTCGGCAGGTGGAGGGCTGTCAGTCCAGTCCCCTAGGGCCCCAGGCTCCGCCACCCGTAGCCCCTACGGTTCGCTCTAGGTTCAGGCTAAGGCCACGCGCACGGGCGACCCTCACTGTAAGAATGCTTCTTAGAATAACGGCGTCAGAGTTGGGATCAGTCAGATGGCCACGATTCATTCAGCACTAAGGTTGATCTGGCAGTAGATTTGCGCGTGCCTCAGTAGAGTCGATCTGTGCCACATGCTTTTTTTTTCCCTTAGGGGACGTCGGCAATCGAAGGCAGATTTCACATCTCCTCAGTCTCGGACTGCTACCTTGGACCTCCGGGGAAGCTCCAAGGCGCCGTCTCGATTCGGCAATACTTCCGTGATCCCCAGCAGCTGCAGAACTGCGCAATGCGACGGCGAGAAAAAGCAAAAGCATGGGGAAGGTTCACGCATGGGATCGCATCACCCAGCAGCAACAGTCAATTGGGGTATGGCGCTGCCTCGGCATCTTCCCCAGATCGCCCCTGATGTGAACGCTCGCCCCTAACGGCCAATGGGGGATGCCCCTGTTCAGCCGGCGCAGTCGCCTGACTGATGCTGGGCTGGCCCACGGACGTGCGCCAATTATAGCGCCTCCCGCACCACCGCCATCCCCACCATCAGCAGGTGCCTCGGCATGTGCTAATCCATTCAGTTGCTTGAGGCGCAAAGCGAGCCGACCCCAATCCCATTTATACTATCCTCCCCTACGTCGGTCTCCTCCGTCCAGCTGACTCCTGAGATCACCACTCTTCTCTTCTTCTTTCTGTATCTATTTCATCTATAGATCCCTCTTTCTGTCTCTCTAGGAATCCAGCTGCTCCAAGATCTCTCAAATATTCCCCATTTCTGACCCCTTTTCGCCTCGTCCTCCATCTCATCATTCGTCGACCATGGCATCTCCACGTACGTACACCCCACCCCTCAACTAGCTCCCTCGTTGGAACCAGACCAGATTAGACCATCCCAATGGCAACAGGAGCCATGATGCTGACAGCTGGTCCGTCCTTGCAGAGAAGATTCGCACGCCCATCACCGACTTGTTCGGGATCAAGCACCCCGTCCTGCTCGCCGGCATGAACGTCGCCGCTGGCCCCAAGCTCGCAGCCGCCGTCTCCAACGCCGGCGGTCTTGGTGTCATCGGCGGCGTCGGCTACACCCCCGAGATGCTCAGGGAGCAGATCGACGAGCTCAAGAGCTACCTCGATGACAAGAACGCCCCCTTCGGTGTCGACCTGCTTCTCCCCCAGGTTGGCGGCAGCGCTCGCAAGACTAAGTACGTTTGCCAAGCCAATTCTCTCCCCCAGCTGTTGGCTGCCCGGCTTGCCTGGGGAGATGACTTCAGACGAGGGCCCACGCTAACAGATTGTCTCCTTCTTCAGCTACGATTACACCAAGGGCAAGTTGAACGAGCTCGTTGACGTCGTCATTGAGTCCGGTGCCAAGTTGTTCGTCTCCGCCGTCGGCGTCCCCACCAAGGAGGTCGTCGACAGGCTGCACAAGCACGGCATCGTCTACATGAACATGATCGGCCATGTCAAGCACGTCAAGAAATGTCTCGATCTCGGCGTCGACATCATCTGCGCCCAGGGTGGTGAGGGCGGTGGCCACACTGGCGACATCCCCACGACCGTCCTCATCCCCGCTGTCGTCGAGGAGTGCAATAAGCACAAGTCGCCCATAACCGGCGGCCCCGTCCAGGTCATCGCTGCCGGTGGCATCCACAACGGTCAGCTCCTGGCCGCTTCCCTCATGATGGGAGCCGGAGCCGTCTGGGTCGGCACTCGCTTCATCCTGACTGATGAGGCCGGCGCCCCCAAAGCTCACAAGGATGCCGTCCGCACGTCAGGCCATGATGACAACATCCGCACCATCATCTTCACCGGCCGCCCCATGCGCGTCCGTAACAACGAGTACATCAACGACTGGGAGGTCAACCGCGCCCAGGAGATCAAGGACCTCGCCGCCAAGGGTGTCATCCCCTACGAGGCCGACCTGGACAAGTTCATGAGCGCCGACGACGAGAAGCCCTCAATCCCAACAAGCGGCAAGGAGGAGGATGACGACGACGAGGACCCCTTCGAGAAGTACCGCCCTTACCTCATGGGCAAGTGCGCCGCCGTCGTCAACGAGCAGAAGTCCGCCAAGGCTGTCGTGGATGAGTTCGTCGATGATGCCGTCGAGTGGATCCAGCGGGGCAACAAGATGATTGCCAAGTTGTAAAGTGAGTTTCAAGATAGCGAAATGTCTTTCGTCTGGGTTTGGAGTACTTGCCTCTGCATTTTATTTTCCTTTTTTGTCAACAAGGGCATTGCTTTCCTAGTACTGTAGATTTGAGATATACTATATAGCATGGCAACGACTGATGCATGAGAAACACACGCGTTATATATATAACATTACACATTCCAATCTGGCACCATTTCTCCATAAACTGAAACATCTTCACGTGAGTATAGGGGAATAATGGACGTCTATTTCATGCTAGTAAAATACCTAACCAAAACAACAAACCGATTGCAAAAACTCGTAAATTCCACGTCGCCACCAGCATGCCAAAAGTGTACCACAGCCATCTCTTTTTTTACTTACGCCGCGCCAAGGAAACGACATCTTGTCCACAATCAAGCAAATCACGAGACGGTGATGGCAGGGAACAACTCGCATCCTCGTGCTGTCGTAGATGAATTTCCCCTGCCTCCTCCCATCCTTCTGCGGTCCTCCTGTACACACATGTAAATATGTAGTCGTATCACTCAGCTTCCGAGGTAGGCGCGGATGGCACCCTGAAGCCTAGTGGCACCCTCACCGAGCGATGCCGTTATGTTCTCCAGGTCATCGCCGGCTGTGATACCGAACTGTCGGATGAAATCCTTGGCGGCAGTCTCGAGATCACCATAGTCATCTGCCGGCTCATCCTCTGGGCGGCCAAAGTAGGCGTTAGAGGAGATGGAGGTGGCGCCCTCAAAGCCTTGCAAGCGGTTCTTGGCTTCATTTTGGGCGTTGGAATCGTAGTTACCACGGCCAAAGTACTCGTCAGAAGAGATACCCTTCTGAGTACCAAACTTGGTTCGGGCAAAATTATCAGATTCATCTGCAATCATGACATGTCAGCAATCGAAATCCATGCGTATAGATTCTCCGGGAGCCCTTACCCTCAGCAGCGGCCTTGACTGGCCCTACAGAGCCGAATCCACCAGCATTCTTCTTAGCTGGGGCAGCGGCAGCCTTGTTGCCGCCGATCTGGCCAAATCCGAGTCTTCCGAAACCCATTCCCAAACGCTCAACCTCTGCGTTCGACTTGTTGCGGGCATGGGGGCTTGCAGGTCCGGCAGGAGGAGGGCTAACAGGTGTTGGCGACAGAATGGTGGCGCCGGATTGTCCCTCCTTGAGAGTTGGGTCCTCTTCAGCGTTGGGGTCGTATCCAAGCTTCGCGATTCGTTCGGCCTCCTCCTTGGCTCGCTTTTCGGCCTCGTCGAAGTCAATCAGATCGGCGGGGACCTTTTTAACACCCAACTTGGCAGTCTTCTTTGCCCCAAGAACATTGGCCTTGCGAGGTGCTCCAGCGGTGCCAGTCTTTCGCAGTGCAGCGGATGTCGTGATACGGCTAGCAGGTGGCTTATCCGTAGAATCAGTCTTGGATAGCGGTGAGGCTGACCGATTTACATCCTTGCCATTGCCGGCGCTGAGGAAAGGGGAAGGGGTTCGGCCCGTTGGTGTTCCAGTCCGTGAAATAGGGGGTGTAGGTCGCTTGATCGCGGGTTTGTCCCAAGATGAGAAGAAGTCGTCATCAGGCTCGCCGGCGGGAGTAGAAGAGCCATCCGCATCGGCACCGTCAACCACAACCTCAGAAGGATACCTAAGACAGGAAAGTTAGGGGCCCGCTGGATATGGAAAACATCTGAGGATAGAAAGATAAACACTAACTCTTGGGCATCTCGAGCAGCCCGTCTCTTGAGTTCCTCCTTATACTTTGTTGCCGCATTGGACTGATACTTGGTCTTGGGATCTTTGCTGTTCAGGGCAGCAGTGCCTCCGTTCTGCTGGAAAAACTTGGTGGCAGACTCGTTGCCACCGACTTTCATCACTCGGAGCTGTTCCCATTGCCACTCTATGAGTGTGAATTAGCAAAACCGCGGAGTCAAACGATCCAGCATTTTAGCACATACGGTCGAGGTTGGTAGATCGCACAAAGGAGATATGAACACCCAAGTTGCGATGGTTGGAGGAACAGTCCAGGCACAGGTAGATACCGAAAGGTACCGACGTCCAGGTAGGGTTCTTCTGACCACAGTCGAAGCAAATCTGTATGTATCCCCAAAGTCAGCCCTAACCATTAATATGCGACCCGACATTTGACGCGCCACCCACCTTATTTGCCTGCTTGGTTTTCAGTTTATCGAAGATCTTCAGCGACTGTTGTTTGGTCGCGAGGCCACTCATTTTGGCGTTGTGCTCCCCGTGGAGACTCGCGCTCGGATGCCAAGATTGGAAAATGGAAATCTCACAAAACGGAGAATCGGTCCTCTGCGAGACAACAGCAAATTCGCGTCGCGTTGGGGATATCACAATGATTGGTGTCCAACGAGGAGTTCAGGAGTCGATAGTTGATGTCGAGGTGCAATTGGTAAAGTGGCATGTCCGATGCGCTATTCCCAATTTGGATGCCCGTCTTTCCCCACCTCGATCTTTCTGCCGAGGGCGGTGACAGCCCAGTAAATTGAAATGCAGCTGCATGTGTAAGTCACCACAAGATACCATCGCCAAGCGCATCCGGCCGCATCTCCCAGATTTGAGCAGATCTGCGATAATTCTCGAACCCGTCGCATAACAAAGGACTTCATATGGTCCTCCGAGAAATGGCTCCAGCTTTCCCACAATGAATCCGACAAAACCATTGGCAGTGTTGCGACCTGTCTCGCGCCTAACCTCCCCAACCTCGATCCGTCCATTTCTGAGCGCCCGACCGTACGCCACCCAAGGCAGCACAAATAATAACCCCAAGTCTGCATCACGGAGGCGCTCTGTCACACCATTCAATGATACTGGGTTTGTGCCTTGGAGCGAGCTCTCGGTGAGCGAGAAAGCCGCCCGGGCAACCCAGCAGAGCTTCAACTTTGGCATGGTGATAGTTGGCATTGTGCTCACTGTCAGTCATTTGATTTCTCCGCAGATCTTTCGGACGTTAGTTTCTGATCTTTAATAGGGCGGTGTTGGATACTTCCTCTGGCATGATGTGTTTTCTCCCGACAGCAAGACCGCACAATTCAACCGAGCGCTAGACAAAGTCAAAGATGACCATCGATGCATAGAGCTTCTGGGGAACCCCAGGAAGATCTCTGCGCATGGTGATGAGACGTTAAACAGCTGGCGACGAGCTCGCCCGGTAACGTATGGGCTTCCTTCCAAACAATGCGAATATCAAGGCTCCTACTAACACCGAGACAGCTCCGCTGAGCGAACCGACCCAGACGGAACGCAGCACCTGATAATGCACTTCTATGTAAGATCGAAAACTCATTCAGCTCTCGAGGATCAAATGCTGATATCATCCTAGGTCAATGGGCCGCTGAACAATGGCGTTGTTCGGCTGCACATGGTCAAGTACCGCAATTCGGACGATTTTCATTACAAATATCTCTTCCTGGATGTCAGGGAGCATGAGCGCGTCTATCTGGAGAAGGAAGATCCAAATGGCGCTGGGGGACACCGCAAGCAGCTCAGCTTCTTTGGTGTGAAATGGGGTTAAACAGAGTCGAGTTGATGGAGCGAGGAAGCTACGAACTTCTTACGCTTCGCCTGTGTATCACCACTGTTTCTATCATGTCATGCTGGGATGCCTTCATCTCCAGCCATCACAAGTAGCACGGCGTTGCTTTGGATTTCCGGATATCTGATCGATTTCAAGGGTTTAGGAAGGGAAGGGGGACAGGATTGGTCTTGTCATTTATGGGATTATAGCTAGCCACTGGGTTCGGCTGCAATTGAACTCCAGCGATTCACTATAGGCCGGACTCTGTCAATGGAGAATGATGGTTACTCCTAGTCTCATCTGCGACTACGACGCCAACGAGACATCTGGTTCTCCTGTCACGGCTTCCATGGCTACGAAAAGGCATTGGGACGGATCATTACGGGCTACAATATGGTGACAACACACCCTGGGCTCGAGCAACATTCATTTTGACTGGAATCGTCCTGTATGCAATGGCAATTTGATAATGCTCGTCTTCAGACGAAGTGCAAACTCTAAGGAAGCTACCGCCTGGATCGTGGGAACGCAAGGCACCTCAAGGCTTGGCTACCAACCGCCATGTTTCTGCCTTGTGTCCGACACTTTCGATGAAATTTTATTCCGTGAGAAAATGTTTCCGGGGAACAAAGTATCAGGCCACTGGAGGAGCCACGATCAAAGATTACAGTTACCCCTTGGGGATGATACCGGGAAGGCCAGGACTCACTCACCAATGGCATGAGGGTCTCGGCAAACCTGGCGACCGGTCCAGTCCAGCCTCCGCAGCCTTGGCCACGAGGTCTTTCAAATTTTCAACAACCTCGTCTAAGAGAAGGGGGGGATGTTGCGATATTGTCTCAATAACTGTACACCGGGTATCTCACCGCTAAATGCTGTAAAGCATTGTTTCCTTCGCCATGCCTTCAATCTCTAGCCGTCCACTTGTGCTCTCTTCGTTGGTGGGCTTGATTCTAAGGCTACTCTCTGCACTACAGAAGAACTCATGCATAGTGCCATGAAAACATGAACGGAAATGTGTCCCCTCGGGCATCTCAATGGCAGCCTCTAGGTGCATACGAGACTGTGGGGAAACAAAAATGCCACCAACCTCTATCACATGGCGGGTACCAGGGCCAAAGACTTGTTCCTCGACCGGCATGTGGAAGTATACAAAGCTCGAAATCCAATCATCTCTTACACGATACTCAACAATTCGTATCAGTCGCAAGCGGCAGGCTAGGTGCACCCCATCCAGTCGATCCCCGCTCTAATCTAGCAAAGGGCATGAATCGGCGTCTTGAACATCAAGAAAGCGAGCCGGCGTGATAAAGCTGTGCTATCTCCCTGTTCTATGTCTTTCCCAAAGGAGACATCGGCGTTGTACAGCAGACTCACGCCATTCGGACGCATCACCTAAGCCAGAGCACCAGGTTGCTCCCCGGCAATCCCCATTTGGAACCCAAATAAACAGGGATTGGCTGAACATGTAGGGTAGTAGTAGCATTCGAGCTTCGTGCTCGTTACACTCCATTTCTATGGGTGCACTTTGTCCCGGGCCGGTGCTGTATCACAGACCTCACATCACACTACCCAACCTGATGTGCCTACGTGTCCTGGCCGAAACACACCACATGCAGGTCCATGTTTCTCCAGCGTGGGGTCTGAGAGGGCGGGCATGCTGCAAAGTCGGAAAGATCGGGCATAACCGATTGTTTGGGGCGGTGATCATGATGACATCCCCAACTACGATCTCCTTCTTGCGCGTCCACGCCGTGGGGAACGGGGCGTGCAGAACCCCGAACGCCGCCGCTCTGCTTGAAGTAATGACCTACCCAGGGAGAAGAAATTGCCTCGATAGAACCAGGAAGAGGTGGTGGTGCCAGGTTTCTATCCCCAATGGATGAGCAACCAAGTCGTTGTACCTCGCCAATGTATGCTGGAACGGTGGATGGAGGCGTGTGTTTACAAAGGCTTTCTGACATACGGCAGGCGCTCTGGGATGGGCTGAGCCCATCACAAGACTAGGAAAGCTTGTTTGTACCGTCGGGACAGGTTGGGGGCAAAATCAGGCATATTGCCCACTCCTCCGAAGCCGCCAGGCAAGGAATCCCCCAGATAAGTATCAGAGCAACATTGTCGGGACCGCCTGTGCTCCGCATACCCGGATATCGCACTTCCTGTCTCCATGCCCATTGGCACAGATACTGGGGAAGAAAATATACGCGCTTGGAAAAGAATGCTGCCAACTCGATCAAGGTTGAAATATAGGGAAACCCCTTCACCAGGGGCCATCTCACCATTGCCACTACAATCAGTAATTTTACGTTGATGGGAAGAATCAAAGTCAAAGAACAAGGCGTTCCAGCAATAACTAAACTACTACACCATGGCAAGTTCCGGAGAACAAGGGGTGACTCCCAATGCATTCCTTGGTATAATGAAGGGCAGCATAGCCGTGGCTATCTGATCCCGGGAACAAGGAGAATAGAGAAAACATGCTTTTTGAGTTCATGGCAATACCTGCCAACCACCTACCGGCAGTGCATACCCGTTGGGGAACCCAGTTGGACCAGAATTCTCGGCTGATCAGACCTTGCCCTGTGGGTTAGAGTATATTTTTACTTGTTGGGGGATATTAGAGGGACACCCCCCCCTTGTTCCAACATGGTGAAGCTCAAGGGCCTCATTTTATAGGCCATTGACTCGTCCTGGGTGTGTGTACAGTCAACCCATGGAAGGAATGGACAGGTGAAGGAAAGGAGACAACCACAGGCCCAGTGAAGTGCAGATGCAATGGAAATCAATTCCAGGCTACAAGGTGCAATTGGACTCGCAAATAGCCGCCGCCCAGGGTGATGATACTCGTACGAGGATTCGGAATCGAAGTGGAGCCCATCCGGGGAGGCTGACCGAGCCTTCATTTTATAGGAAGTCTTGCGAGAACAAGGTGAGCAAGCCGGTCGGGACCGTGTCCGAGGGTCTTGGTGAGAGGGAACTCGGAGAGAAGAAAACAAGCATAGCCTGGAGATCACACATCCTTACCAGCCGTCTCTTTCCTCCATACCGCTGCCAGGAGCACATCGATTTGGGGGCGATGTCTAACCTCTCGCCATCGGAGAATAAAACCACGCCGCATAACCTGTCACCCAGTGCAGGTATCCATCCAAAATGTCACCCCCAGCGACAAGGTCGGATTTAACCTCCGAATGTTCTCTCAGCCTTCCTCCCCCTGCGACTCGAGAGCAAGCCCGCCTGCCTGCCTGCATGGTACTGATGATGTGCTGTAACTGTTACCAACGGATGCCTGCACATTCCACAACTCCGCACTCCTTGGCCGAGCCCCAGTTTTGAGGGTTTCATCGCTTCTCGCTTCAAAACGGATGCGACAGGTACCTACATACTGCCACCCAGTGGGCGACCAAGTGGTACGACACCGACATGTGCAGGTCTTCGGGATCGCAACTCGTACCAGAATCGCAGACGCCATCGGCTCAAGCCGGGGAGGGCATCGAGAAGGCCCAGCACTTCCGAGGAGGGGAAACAACTGGATCGCACATTTCATCCTCCCCCTTTAGATCACATTGGCGGGCATTCGGAAGCCGTTTCTTTTCGTGCCCAGCTAAAGTTTTACCGTTGGCTGGCTGGGCGCCTGCAAAGAGAGTTTCGAGAGCTATCGCCGGTGCCTCCCTGCCAAGTTAGGGAAACTGGGGCGCGAGACTGAGTTCTTCGGAGTTCATCTTGACTGGCTATAGCACAGCATCTGGTATTGCTGTAGCCATCTCGGAAGGCCGGAACGCGGCTCCAAACCTTGCCCTGAGCAAGATGGAATGTGCGTATCTAGATACCTCTGGCCAGTGACATAACGTATGCATTGAAGGCTCGACTCCTGAGGCATTCGTCAATTGATTGCAATAAACACAATAGAAGCACATAATTATCCTTTATAATGCACGTTATGCATATATAATTATGTTGGTAAATTTGGCCGGAGCGGAAACACGCCTTGGTGGATGAGAGAGCAATAGTTGCTTGGCAAGCACGTGCATCCTTGATTGCCTCGCCTTCCCTCAGGGCGAGGGCTGCCCATCCAAATGATTCGAGTGAAGCTGGCACCCACACTCAACGCAGGTGACAACTGACTCATCTGTCCCCATCTCTCCACAGGGGAAATAGCGGCAGCGATAACACTAATGTACATACCCAAGTACCTGCTTGCTACGGCCCCGGCCGCCAAATGTTGGCTGCAGTTGCGCCTGGCTGCAATCGCCGCAGGCTTTGCGCCACGCTGGAATGATCCCTCGGCCATGGCCTGCGTCGCCTTGCGCTGCGTCGCCTCGCCTCGCCCTGCTTCAGGGGGGAGTTCCGTTCCTTTTGCTGGGTGAGTCAGTACGGCGGTGATGAGATGGGTTGGCTACCGGCGTGTACCTGCGGTGCCGCATTCTGTTTTATGTGCGTACCCCCTCCCCATTTCCGCTCGAGACGCCCAGCCATGCCCCCTTACCTGGACACCCCCTTCCCCCACAATCCCACGCCTCCATCAGAGAAATCCCTGCCTGGGCATGCGCTGTGCCAGGGTGGAAGGCACCCAGGAGCCAGGGGGCCTCAGGCCATGGATTTTGGGGGGCGTGGGGGTTTGCCGGCCTGGCCCTGTCGTCATCCTCGACCAACAAGCTCTGGGGGAGCAGACAAGCTCGGGATACCGCTCCGGGCGAGCCCGACTCGATCCGGTATGCTTCTGGGGACAGGTCCAAGCTGAGACCGCGGAAACCGACTCATCATGGGCGGAGGAGATGTGACAAAACACACTTTCCGAGCGAGATATGGTCTGAGTGGCCCAAGACTAGATAATATGCATGTATCACCATGTGATGCACTGTAGCACCTAGCACGCGGGGAGAGGATTCCAAGGGATGGGTGGTGGCCACCGCTTTTGGGGTTGCAAATTGCTTTTGTCTCTGTGTCAGTTTGGTCCCCCCAGCTGGACTGAAGCACTTGATCAGCTCATGCCTCCTACCGCTTGCTCCCCACGGGGAGAGGATCCTCTGGGCAGAGCAGCAATCGTTGTGAGACCTGCTTGGCGCCTAGGTAGCCAAGCTGAACTGGGACACGGGGGTGGGAGGCTGAGCACGCAAACGCCGAACGTGACACACGGCTCATTTCACGGTTCCGGTGATGGTTGGTAGGTACCATCTCAGCAAATTTTCATCATGCGAATGAGTTATGTGGTGTTATGTACCCTCCCCACAAAAGGCAAGGCGAATAGATCAAGAGAGAACGCGGGAGAAGAGTATCCATATTGGTGATGAGCTGCTCGGGATGGTTGGGGTGTGTATAGAGAATCAACCACCGAAACCAATTAGACAGGGAAAAAAGCAACGCGTAAAGTAAGGGATGGAAAGCCTGCTAAGCAAAGTAAAGGGCCATCGATGATGCTCCCAACTGTGGCTGGGGCAGTGTGACGAAGCTGCATTTTGAACCAGTGGTTAGCTGGTGCGTCTGTGGCCGCCTATGGCCAACCAATACTACGACCATCCAAAACACCCCTCCAACTCGGGGGTCTAAGCATATGTGTGTGCCTAACAAACAGAAACAAAAAAAAGAAAAGAGCACGGCAAGGTAATTAGTTGGGAGAGCTTACACGCTAAACCATCTAGCCTGCGCGGTTGGGCAGCTGTGAGATTGGTGAAGCGGCCAACACCACCAGTTGGTTCGACGGCATGCTCCCTTTCCTGGGCATCCAGCCGCCGGGACTATGTGGCAGCCTGCGACGGAGTAGCCCGTCGTCAATGATGACATGGACTGGACTGCGCCAGCGAGCAGGCGTGGACGGACGACGGGAAGGCCGCGCAGCCTCGGTAGTTGTCGGGATTGCCCAACGTGTCTCCAGTGCCAACACTCACTGGCGAGCCCTGTAAATTAGTGGCCCCCGAGGCGCCAGACATACCGGTTTCAACCGCATGATAGACACATCAGTCAGCACTCTGTTGCCTTCTCTATCTTTCTCAACTAGTAATATCCATTTGCTCAGCATTGAGAGAACAGCAGCAACCGGTTCTCACTTGTGACGAGACAACTCCACAAACTACGCTGTCATGCAACTAGCAGCTTGCTCCAACGACCTGTAATCCTCCTCTTATGGTCTGAACTAACCGTTCGAATCAAATGGAATCGCATGTACGTGCCACTGCGGCATGCACGTACAGCAGAATGTAACAGGTCCATTCGTAAGATCAACACTCGTTGCATTTTCTGAATCAAGCGGTCAAAGCCCAACCCCGTATGCAACAACGGCTCACATCATGCAACCCGAGATCTCACCCCCAGAGCTGACTCTCTCTTGATTCCTGGCAAGGCAGAATAGCCAACGTACGTTTCAACATGAAAATTTTTCCTCCTGCAACCTCTCTACTTCAGGCTGGGGAAACAAAAGGCGGGGAGAGCAGGGCGTGGCCTCATCAACCCCCCCCCCTGGTCGCACCGCTTCAAACAAGCAACCTCTTCTTCGAACATGTCATTGTTGCACGGGATCCTGTCAACGTGGCTGGCTCGCGACCTACTCATCCTTTCGGGCAAGCAGAGGAGATTGCGGAAACTTGCTTTGCCTTGTTGCATGTCGTATTTCCTTCTCGCCCAGCCCCAGTGTAGCACCACCGCCCCAATGTACACGACATGTGAAGGACGCCTTTCCCTACGGGATCCGGCTCTCGGTTTTTTTTTTCTTTTTTTTTTGCGCCTTGCCTCTGATACCACCTTAACTGTATAGCAACACCAGATATGCCATGCCACACACACACATTCTTGTCAATTTCCCCAGACCATCGGATCGTATTGCCGTAACCACCCCTCCTCCTTCCTTCCTTCCAATCCCCCCCCCTCCCCCTGAGGATAAATTCATCGTTCTGTTCGCTATCTTTTGCTCTGGCCGCTTTTGGGCACAGATGCGTCGCACATAAGTTGTGCAGATAAGAGACGAGTCTCATGGGATCATCCCTCTTCCCCCCCCCCCCCCCCCCCCGGTGGGACAGGTCATGATATGTCACGGCTCGAGCTGAGTCGATGTGGTTCCAACTGCCCAGAAAGGGTACATTAGTAGTGACATGTCCTGCCCCTCCCCGGAGCATATGATAGGATCCCAATCTCCAGATCATCAGCGCATCATGATTGCGCACGCCACACGACCACAAGCGCGCCCGCCCTTATCAACCATGGCTGCCCCGCTCCTGCCCTGCCCTCGAAAAGGGCGAAGTGTACAATGTTGCATGTGTGTATGTAGTGCGTATGTGCATTAAAGTGGTGAGGTATGAGCTTCCCGGCGGTGAGGATGAGGTGCCCTGAGCCAACGGTTGCGAGACTGCAACCCCCTTCGGCAGAAGCTAGCCAGTCGCAAAACAAGAAGGTCAAGTGTAAACAAAAAGAAAAAGAAAATTTTCGATCATCCTACCCGAGTTGGCATCCCCTTCCCCTTCCCCATCCCCCCTCCTCCCCGCTCTCTGCCCCTTCCCAAGTGAGGAAGGATATCACGCTGCGGGAGATAAACAGTAGTAGGCCATTATCTCTGGAAAACCAACCCAGAGTCATGAGCCAGTTTAACCCCCCCAAAAAAGCAGGGAGGGGCACGAGGGCCTTGCCTGCCCTGGAAGAGACGTGCCCTGGAAGAGACGCAGGAGACTCAGGACGACCCCAGAGATCGCACCTCGAGACAAGGGGCAACTGCCTGGGGGGAGGGGGGTCAGAGGCGGCTGGACCGGGGTGATGGGCGGCAGGGGTGGCGGCTAGACGAGGGATGGCTGAAGAGTAGAGAGATAAACCTCCGCCTCCACCTTCTCGCTAATGCATACATACATTGGTAGATAGATAGCCTATTGCAGGTAGATTGTGTGGCTGGCTGGCTTGCCTGGTGATAAGGCGCTTCGCCCGCCAACGCAGGACCGGCTTACCCTCCTTGGCCGTTTGGTTAGATACCGAACGGTGGGCTCTCAGGAGATTATTCCGGCCAGCGGTTGCTGCACCAGCGCAGGTCGGAGTGGTACCTTTGCCAGTGGATGAGGCCAGAAACCCCCGGATCGCCAAAAATAAACCGCCTCGCCCTTCGAATGCACACTCACGCGCGCGCACAAGCGCACAATGATACCATGGCAAAATCAAAAAAGAAAATAGATGGCAGAGAAGAAGCCCGTCCCAGCGCTTACGTGATATCCCGACACCCCCCTTCGCTCTATCTCTCAGTCAGTCCCCTATTGTCCCGTCTTCCTGCTCCGTGTGTGCGTGCGTGACCCCATGGGATGCATCGCCCTCGTTATCTGGGGGTGGGCAGGATGGGAGGACGTGGCGGCGGCGATGGCGGCGGGGCCAGAACGGAACGGTAAAAGGGGTATCGTGCCCAGCGAGGCGATGGCGACGGAAGTGAATCCTGGAGCCTGGAGCACGATGCTTATCGCTGCGCAGCGCCTCGCAAAGTTTCGAGGAGTTTCAGCGCCGACCTGGGGGTGAGGGGGGCCAAGCACATGCTAATCTTGAGGAATGTACGGAGTAGGGGGACCTTTTTGATGCACTGTGACGAAGGGCGCTACAGCGACGAGCCGTCCTCCGCCTTGTAACTTATCATGGTCTCTCTTCCCGGACCCTGGTTGGAGAGCGGTGATTCGCAGAGAGCATCCCGACAATTCCCTTTTAGTCAGTTCATCTCTGCGCGTAATTAGGCTGAGTTAGGCCGTCCATCACACCCATGAGAGACTGTTGACTTCAGTGGCACATTAGTCTCTGCGCCGACCGTGAAATCAGGGCTTACTACCTAGTATTATGAAATGTAAATGCTGGGTGACGGAAGCTGAGGAGGTCAACATGACGCCATCTTGGGTCCGAATGATACTCGATGATGCTAATTGCTTTGGATGTTGCGATATGCAGCTTGGTAACCCCGGCTTCCGCATGTGGAATTTTCACATGTTTCTAAATTAAGCTGTTTTCAATGAATTGTGTGTCTATTGAGATAAGTTACAATGTAGAGATTGGAGAAGTCCCAAATTATATAATTTTCAATCCGCTAATAACAAGGAGAAGAGCTAGCTATTCTGAACAAATGTGAACCGGTAAAGGTAAATGATAAGAGTAAATATGTCTATATGTTTTCAAAAATAAATCGGCTTCTGCAAGCCTCAAAATGCCTCCCAAATTGTCCATTATTCGGTTGTCGTACATGTAGTACAATCCGCAATATAATCCCATTCAACGCCTTCTCTTTCTATGTCCTTCTATATGAGCCCTCAAAAATCGTCAAGTCATTATTGTTGGTGCAGCAGTGATGAAAAACTACATCCGGTCCATCAGATCAGTGCCGGCGAGACTGTTGGCTGAAGAGCTGCGGCCACTGTGAGTGTACGACGGGTCCGACAGCAGGTCGTGGACCGCAACCTTGGGAACGGGAAGCTTCCTCTGGTTGCCGTCAGGGCGGCTGATAATGTCGGTCAAGGACAATCCGGTGCGGGTAGGTCCGATGGCGGGTGGGCTCTGGTATGGCTGGGCACCAGCATCGAAATGAGGCTCCATGGGTGCGAGAGCAGGGGTTGTGTTGTGCTGAAGAGACAAGGTCCTCAGGCCAGGCAGCTCAACGCCAGAGAACAGAGGCCTCAGGCGAGGAGAGTGAGCCGGTGTGGCGATGGGGGTATGATCAGGAGTGGGGGACAGAGAGTCGTGAGAAAAGGTGGGTGAAGACGGGGCAGTAGAGTTGGGCGAGTTAGGCCTGGACCGCTTGATGTTTCGCAGAGCTCCCGTGTAGTGGTCATCATTGTGCTCTTCACTGGAGTGGGTCCTGGACATCTGGTAGGCGGAAAGAGTAGGGAGGTGTCCGCGAGAGCCATGGAGATTGTGGCTATAGTAAGGGTGGTGCCTATTGGCGTTGTGGTGGTGCGAAGGGGTGGTCAATGTCTCGCGCTCAACCTGGTGAGCGGCCTTTGCCAGCATAGAAATGTCGCCGCTGCGGGAGTGCAGACCGGCCGGGGGAAGAGCAAAGGACGAGTACGAGTGAGGAGGCGAGACGTTGGGAGAAGTCAATGCCGAAGTAGGGGCAGAGCGGATGGTCTTGGGAGCTGGGGGAGGAGCCATCATACCCTCGTGGGTGAGGTGAGGCTGCTGCTGGTGTGGCTGCTGGTGAAGCTGTCCCTTGTTGCCCCTCCTGGAGTTGGGGTTGTTGTGGATGCGGGAGTGCCTGGTCAACTCATCAGAGCGAGAGAATTTCTTGGAGCAGCCAGGGAACTGGCAGGCGTGAGGCTTCTCTCCAGTGTGGGTGCGAATGTGCCTGGTCTGGTGCTCCAACCGGTGGAAAGCCTTATCACAGAGAGGGCACTTGTAAGGGCGAGGCAACTCATTGCTGTTGTCGGTGGACTGGGCGCCAGGAACTGGGCCGTTGGGCTTCAGAACGGTGACTGCGCTAGCCATTTCGCCTTCAGCCTGGTTAGGCCTTTCGCTGTCCTGGTCCGCAGATGTTGCTGGATTGAGTAGGCTGGAAAAATTCACGGCCGACTGTGCTCGCTGCATGTGATTGTTTGCACCCAGAAGAGGGCAGCGAGGCAAATTGAGTTTTGGTTGTTGAGGGGATCGAAGACTGGGCTATGGCCAGTGTATAGCGTAGGTCCGGATGATGCTTCAGCTTGAGCTGATGATGCGTCTCTGTTGTTCGGTTACTGAAAACGAGTGCTGAGTGTCGGGCTTGTTGTATGTGAACGTCGAGTTGTAGAGTTGGCAAGGAGAATTTCGGAAAGCGAGAGGTTATGACGGGGGGAGGAAGTGTTTTAAAAGGCGTGGAGGGACTGTACATAGAATTCGGCCGGGGTCGGTAATGCTTGGGGGGGATGAGAAGATTGTAGTGTGGGTGGGGGTGGGCTTAGCCATCCGGAAAAGAAAGACTGAGGGGAGGAGTAAAGGACATATCAGACAAACAGATGGGGGGGCGTGGTCTGAAGTCGCTCCCACGGGTCTCTCCAGGCACCCTGATGAAAGGGTTGGGTTGGGGGGCCAAGGTAGCTTGGCTGGGGGAGAAAATGCGGCGACACACTGGGTGCACCAAGTTATTCCCACTGGGCTGGGCCAGCGTCGACTGGTATATCCGGGCAGCTCTCAGGGCTCGAAACACGGTGGTACAGCAGCTCCAGCGGGTTCCGATAGGGAGCGAGAAGCGCCGCAAGGCCCTGGCGGAGGGGGTGCGAGTCTGGCCGCGCCTCGGTGGTACATCGCTAAGGAAGATACATCTGCACATCTGCCGCTGTTCTCCCCCCATCATTCGGTACGTACCTGTCTGGCCGAGAGCTGGAGAGCAATGCTGGGGGCCTGGGGCGCTGACTGAGACTTGGCTGGGGAATGACTTCGACGGCACACCCCTCCCCCTTCCCGAGGAGAATTGATGTTACTCCGCCCCAGTCGTCGCCCCGCTTGCACGCAAAGATGTGCTCGTACATGGGCAGGCGCCTACACTGTACAATTCAGGGAAGTGTGGGGCAAGAGGTACACTCGGTCCGGGAGAACATAAAGGTTTTTTTTTTCTTCTCCCTCGTCGTTCCTTGCTCCACGTACATGACTCTCACCCCATCCTGACGGAGGAAAGGCTCACGGCGTGGGGCTTGTGTGGTTTTTTTTCTCGTCCCTTTCGATATTTGCTGGCAAGTGTGTCATAATGTGCCGGATCTCGAGTCACAAGTCCATCGTCGACTCTTCTCCCTCCTGATTGCACCCTTTCGTGCCTGAACATTCGCACTATCCCACGAGCCAGGTCTCTGTGCATAATCTCATGTCCAATAGTTACCGAAACCCCGACATTTTGAACACGTTTTCCAATCCTAGAGGATAGACTCACCCAAATACCTGGGGGATATGGGCGGACAACTCATCATTTGAGCAAGAGGGAATGCATGCTGAAATTAACCTCCTGGCCCTTCGTAAACACCCATCCACGTCTCTTCATCCCATCAGCAAAATAGTACGTAGGATGAAAAATTTAGACCATTGCGCAAAGGGCAAACAGATGATGTGATATCCATCTTTGTGGGGGCAATGGAGGGGGCGTGTGTGAGAGATGGCTCGGCTGATCGGACGCATAGGATTGGAAGACATAGCAACCTAAGACATACAGCCTCTCCTGCAAAAGCAGGAGCGGCTGGTTCCATGGATGGACTGGTTGACCTGGGAATGAAGAAGGAATAGCCTATATAGTACCAAGGTGGCTGCAAGGCGCCTACCAGCCCGTGTGATCTACTACACTCGCATATTGCGGTTGTCTCACGGGGGGGACGGGGATCATCGGATCTCCTAAAGGAGTCACCAGGCATCTCAACAACAGTTGCAAAGTATAGACAAGGGAATCATAGGCAATCTAGCACTGAGCCTATGGGCAGCGTGACCACCCCTCCAACCCTCCATCATCCAACTGAGAGACTGGTCACTCACCTGCTCGTCAAGAAACAGAGCAGGACGATTGGAGCGGCGCCCACGAGGAACACAAGAGGGCTCTGTCTGCGATCCCTAAGCCCTGGCTTGGCCGACGGCCATCGTCAGCTCTGCCTGGACCGCCCACCCGAACTACCAAGGCCATATTACCTTTCTAGTGCGTGCCTGCCGCCGCCCAGGATCCGAATATCACACGACATTCTGCCCACAACCGGACCGGGACCTGTCCTCAAGGCCCCATCCCGAGTCCAGCGTATTTTCCGACACTAGAACGCGTAAACCACCGCTAAGCTCTAACCTTCCCATCGCCACACACAGAAATGTCTTGGAATTATCAGACCTGGGGTCCAGCGCGAAGATACCGTGCAGCGGCTCGGCCCAATTTATGAGATGCGTCGTATCTCAGTCCAGCCCCCCTTTTCACGTTGAAGTGCCAGCGGAGGATGCGGATGCAGCACCATTCCTAAGCAACCTCATGAGTTTCTCTTTTCCGTGTTCCAACTTTCGAGTGGACTAGAGAAGTAGCTGCTCATTACGGTACATGGGGGAAGAACGCCGATGGCCTGCTCGGCCAAGTCGGCGTTTCTCCGACTCGAGCCGAGTCAGGGCAGCCAGGCACATTTCCAAGGCTAGAAAAAAAGAACCAAGACTTCAACCCCATCCTCGCTAAATGTCTAGGCTTGCGGGGACACAGTTTATGCCCGCCAGATGGGAAAATGTGAGCAGTTATCGACCTTTGACCCTCTGTTGCCACCGGGCAGGGGGGTCAAGGCGTGATGCGGTGGTCTGAGACAGCATGCGCATACCATGTTCAGGAAGCAATGGTAACAGCGTGAAGAAGGAAAAAAAAGTTCCCATCATCATACCCCCTTCACAAGAGCCGTGTCTAACTGCGAGGTCAATGCACAGTAGGGAGGCGGCGGTTTGACCTCGCCCAGGGTGCTTTTTCCCTTGCTGGCAGACAGGCGGTCTATATTAGCATCGCAACTCTGCCGTTTCCTCCCCCGTGTTGCATGCAGGCAGGCAATTTTCCGTGCCCGCATCAGTCTCAGGAATTTTCGGGTTAGAGCTCCCTGTCCCAGACTTATTATGCGAGCCAATGCAATACCGACTTGGAAAGCTTGGAGCCCCCAGATCATGAGAAAAAGGAAATCCGCTGGCGTGGGGGGCTCCTGGTGCCCTAATTGGTCTGATCCGACCATCCACCACTGCCTGAAATGGCCATTACCTTGCACCTCTCTTCCACCCCCTTTCCGTTCGATGTAACGCGTGCTGGTCAGCCATTACTTCGTTCTCGTAAGACAATATGCGGTATTCCAGTCAGCAGACGTTTCGATTTTTACCTTGGTTTCCGATCGCAGCGAAGGACTCGTCGTTCTGCGTGTCCAATCTGCCAGGAGCTGTTTGATCCTCCCAGGATAAATTACATCGGCTTCATTTCCGAACTACTCCCTGGGGGCTCGGGATTGGAATCGGCCCCAGACGGCCAAGCGGAAGAGCTAGCGGCTGGTTTGACTCGGTTTTGAGACCCTTTGGACACTCTCCCCAGACAAAATGATTGATGAGCAGGTACTCTGCTTATCTTCCCTTGGCATGGAAGGTGGCCTAGTCCACACTACGCTGGCTGCCTATCTCCGCCGTCGATCTACTGAGCACATGGATGTCGATGCCGGGAGCGCCACCTCCAGTATTTCGTGTGAGATATGCCGGGACAACCCTCAACGGGGATTACAGTCGAAGTAGCGACATACACACGAATGACGACAGGTCAGCTTCCGCCATAGCCAGCTGTCAGCTCACCCCATTGAGCATTGCTCGATGATTGTTCTCTCGCGATCACCTCTCCAGACACCCACCATCTGGTCTGGTGCACTAGGCAATCGCGTTGGATCCCTGGACAATCACCTCAGATCTATGTATGCTGGGGTAGGGCCTTCCACACGCCCCCCCTCCTCCCGGGATCCCTCGCCACAATAAGATGGGGCCAGATAAGAGCTGCGTTACCTGTGGAGTAATTACCATCGTGTATGAGCAGTCGAAGCATCGGCGGACTATGGAAAACGAAATCCAGGCAGGCAGAAGAGATAGCTACGGGCGCGCGGCGATGATTCAATTTTACCCCGTATCTCCAGTGAGTTTCGTTCTACCCCAGTCACCCCATGACCCCAGAGATAACAGCTCCTGCCCCAAAGCATTGGGTCCTTTGTGCATGAGCATGGTGCTTGCTCTGTCTGGTCAAGGAAGCGAACGGATCACGGGCCAGGAACGCCGCCTCAGGCTGGTTACACTCCTACATGGCACAAATAGTGCTATGCTATGCATCAATTTTGATGCAGCCCGTTCGGTGAGGCCCCTCCCATTAGGAGGTGTGAGCTGGACAAAGTTCCAGGTACAGAGAGCATAGTATTGGGTGGCTGAAGCTGTTCGTTGCATCACATCCATCCCATAATCTGACACAATGGCACAGTGGCTTATGTTGTCCGATTCCTTCACATGCACCCCTTTTTCCTCATTTGCGAGGTGGTACGGAGTCCCGATTACATGTAGTAGCGGTAGATAACAGTTTGGGTAGATGATATTCTGGACCCTGAATGCATTGGGGACCTGCAGTAGCGATGATCTGGTCTGGGGAAAAGAGGGTAGCTCTCGGGAGGCGGAGGCAGGCACTGCTGTACGTACAGGCAGGTAGTGCGCTGAAGATGCATCAGCTCCAGCACGCACAACAACACATAAGCCAGCGCGTACAAGCGCCGGGAAAACTCGTCATGGCCTCGTCTCGGGGTGCCGTAATTGCGCAATCCACTAGGCTAGTCGCCAGTGACAGTCCTCGGTGTCCACTCGCCTCACCATGCGCCTCACTTCATCATAATTTTCCCCATACTTCTACCGTGACAGACCAGCAGAATCCACCCCACTTCTTACGGTGATTATTCTGGCCGAGTCGGTGACGCCGAACGAGCCACCGTGTTTGGCCAGGGTGCTGATGCGAAATGGTCAGAGGGAGGCACCGTTTTCGCACCGATGGCCTATTATTGCCTTGGCAGAGAGCCGTACCAATGTCGCCCCCTCCTTATCTACACCTCCTTCCTGAGCTGAGCCTCATTAGGCGGAGGGATAAAGCTACCACATTCAGAGTTGGTGTGCCTCTGTTGACACCCCCACGTGGGAAAAAGTCTGGAGAGAGCTCGCCTTCTCGCCTTCTCTTTGGCTTCCTTTTTGCCCCACTAGAACAAGCAGCCTTGTCCACTCGCGCAACTCGGGGCTCTGTAAGGCTCGTGCTGAAGACGATTATTGCCATGATGATTGCAGGATGCCATGTTTCGTCCTGGATGACGCCGACCATCCCTCGGTGCGTCATCTCATCTTCCGCGCATAACCGTTCTGAAGCCTGACAATTATGCTCATGCAAGACAAGCATTGGCAATGGAAGCTCCGGGAGCAATGATTACTGCGGAGTGGTCTGAGAGAGACCAAGGTTCTCCTCCTCCACGCAGTCTAAGTACGGGTACGCTATGAACCCCAGACCCTGACCCCTTTTCCAATGCCTCTCTCAGGTAAACAAGTCCAGCGTGGGGTATTATGTGGTTCTGAATAGGTCCAGGCCTCCATACGAATCATTACCATCGATCGACGGAACTTGGTGGAATTGGTCAGGTGAGGTATCGAATAGAATCCAAGAGAAGGTCCTTATCCAGAGGATAGCAAATACCAACGGTGATAGTGCCGTTCCGGCCTTCCTTGGTCGAAACCGGTGGGTCAAAATGCCTTTTTCGAAGTAGTTCACTGCTCCGGCTTAGACTTCACCCAGATATCGGAACAAGCCCCGAAGCTGTCATTGGTCTCGAGGCGTTTTTCGACCAAGTTGGTCTGTTCCTTTCTGGGTACTAACTCTCTATCCCCGCGGGGAAAGTAGACTATCTTTGAATTACCGTATGGAGTTATCACGCATCAAGCAGTGATGGCCACTTGGACATCATGAATGTCATCACAGGTCTAGACTTCCCCACACTTCACCAGGCTCACAGTCCGACTTCAGACATTGATACCAATTGAGTGTTAGTATGAACTGAACTGCTCGAGTCATGTATTCCAACTTATCGGCGCAACTACCCCGGATTTGGCTTCGAGGCGAACTCATAGAACTCGGAAATGTTTTCCTCAGTTTGCGCCACTATAGCGCCAAATTGCTCGGCCGATCATTCCCCGAGGTCAGGTCTGGCGACAGTGCGCCAAGCAGTCCGGTCAGGCTGGACCGGCTGTCGACCGGCTAGCTGTGGCACAATCGACGGCTAGATCCTAGCATGCTAATCTCTAGTTTTGCTCCCCTCCCCTTTACCTGTTTGGGGTAATCAACTCATGGCCCAACACCTTGATCTCACACCCCCCTTTCCCCAAGGCTTCCCGACTTCAATCCGAGCCTTGGCATGTGGTCTTATCTCTGGAGAAATGGATGGAAGGATGGGGGAAGCCTTATCTGGCCTCTTAACCGAGCCTATGGTGTTGCATTTCCCCAGGGCCAGAAGCCATGATTGAGCTGCGCCGCAGCATACGAGAGAGGAGGAATCAAGCGGAGGAGGGTCTTGGGAGTCTCACTGGGGCTGGCTAGAGGGCATCGCGATCTCACAACGCAACAGTTCCGAACTTTCCCGAGACCCTCCTCAGGTGCTTGCCATGCAGAAGGACACTCCGAAATATAGCAGATGATGTGCTACCTTGAACGTGAGTGCATCATTTTGCCCTTACACATGACCCAGGGCATGGGATGCCGGCTAGCGTGGCCTTGAGCCATCTTAGAGTGCCATGGTACCTACGGACAGAGGCGGGTGCTATTAGCTCTGATGATCTGTATGATGGTAAGTTTGGAGCCAATTGATCATGTCGGTCGCTTTGGCTCAAGCGCCTAGGGTAGGCGTAGAATGGGCCTACAGAGGCAGGCGTGAGAATGATTTGGACTCGCCAGGTTCTTCACAATGAATGTCAACAAAGCCAGCTACTGCGCACACCTATGCATCTTCACAAGATTCATATCGATTTGAATGTGCATGTGAAAGTGGAGGAAGATAAGATACCTACCCGTGTGGTTGATCACGTGACGACGCGTCGTAGCCTGCCAAATGAACGTGATCATCCCCTTGAGCTATCGTGATTACCATACCAGACGTTGTTAGAACAGAGAGGAAAGGGGGATACCAACTCGACTTTCACTACTTCAAAGCTCATTCTCCAGAGCAGGTTCGGATGGATGGGTTGAATGCGATAGGAAATGGATTACCATTCCATTCATGGTCATGACGTCGCCAATTTCGATGTGCCCAGTTCACGTGAGTTCGACATGCGCATCATTCACGATCCGAGGTAACTAACGGAAGACACGGAAGACCGACTGCCAACGGTGAGCGCTTCTGCCATACTGGACGAGTTGAAAGATGACTCGTCCACGTATGTTTCAACTGGGCTGCCAGACCTGGACAAGAAATTGCAGAGCGCGACGTCTTCAGAGTCACAGGACTTGGATGTCACCGGCGGAATCAGACGGGGCCAAGTCACTGAGCTATGGGGTCCCCCAGGCTCTGGAAAGACAGCGATAGGGTGAGACGGGATCACCAGACGACACCTGTGCGATATCTGCGTGGCTAACAATATCAAAAAGCATACAGTTAACGGCGAACGCACTAGCAAATGGCGATACCGTCGTGTGGGTAGGTCTGTATCCTACTTCAAAATCCTCGTTTCGGAGGTTCTCCAAACTGACGCCAAATTTTAGACTGTTTCCAGTCGGTCTCTCTTGATCGGATGGCCAAGGTGGTTGATGTTGCGAAAAAATCACAGGTGTCGGAACTTCCCCACAAAGACTCCCAAGAAAGTGAGAAAGCGTTAGGAGGCGTCACTCATTACAACTGTCTAACCTTACCGCATTTCATCGCACTCGTCTCAAAACCTTCGCCAAGGCTGATACCGGAAGACACGTCCCTCGTCATTGTTAGTTCGCTCACAACATTGATCAATTCCGTGCTTCCGAAACCTAAAGATGCGCAACGAGGAATGCTACACAACAAAGGTGCCGCCATCCCGCAAATCGATCGACAACGTTCTCGCCATGCTGACATCGGTCCTCTAGGTCCTAGCGCCTTTGCCAAAAGGCAGCAAGCTCTCCAAGCCATCATGAAAGCCTTACAGACGTTGGCGTCAACTAGAAAGTGTGCAGTTGTCCTTCTCTCGCAATGCGCCACTAAGATGCGACTTGAAAGAGGAGCCAGCTTGATCCCGGCTGTCGCTGCGAGTGTTTGGGAACAGAATATTTCGACGCGTATCGCGCTATTCAGAGACTGGAGCTGGCGGGATAACACGCCTAGCAGCATTTTCTTAGCCGGCCTGCAGAAGCTTGATGGTAAAGTTTCTGAAGACATGATGGAGCACGTCTCAGCTTTCAGTGTGAGCGGAGTAAGTAGGAAGCTCCCGCTGACCCGAACCCCAACAAATGAGTGTCGAGTATTAATCCCCAGACTTAGTACGGCGTGGCTAGCGCGTGCTACGATGGCGGAGGCCGTCGATCTTCGGGTATTGCACCCATGACGCAACATAAGAGGAAACGAGGCAACACAGACTTTGAGGTTCCTGATAGCGAAGACGACGAGGATTATGGATGGGCGAATGAGGACGAGGCTCACCTACCAGCTCCCCCGTCACAATGGCAAGGAAGCGAGGATATTCTCCTTGGCCAGGCAGTTGGCCGAAGTGACGATGGTTCAGACTGGGACGAGGATGAAGTCGAAGGAGATAAAGGTCCAGACCGGTTGACTGGCAAATCAACCCCACTGAGCGCCGGCTCTCCACAAAGCTCACATGCGGGCGATGAGTTGGGCGCAACTTGACCAACAGAAGCTTGAATTGGACAGATGCATTTTCACGCCGGCTTTGCTCCGTTCCACCGTGACTGACTGATAAGAGCATTAGCTAGCATGAACAGCATGATAAGTGTTCTAGGCTCGACCAAGGTTGGCCTAGTCTGGGGGAGCTTTCAAGCTCCCATTTTCTGCACTGATTTGAAGCATCCAGAGCGCTTATCTGTCTCCACAGCTTCTCAATGCCCCCAGTTGTGTATGGGGCAAGCTCGAGTCGACGAAACTCTGGACCGCATTGCGGATTGTCACAGCCAAGCCAGCTTGCCCTACCCCAGAGCGCCTTAGAGGAAGCTCCAAACTAGCACAGAGCACATTGTGATCCCAAGTGTCCTCCGCCAATGCCGCCAACAGCTGGCTGTTGAACTGGGCGAGCAACACCGGATAATTAGTGTGCCGGGGGATGGCCATAATCCCACCCCCTTCGGGATAATGTACCTGTGGGGACGAGGTACATAGGAAACCTTCGGCGAGAATTTCCCCCTAGAGCCACACCGTGCTATTTTTTCTCTCTCCTCCTCTCACCTAAACTGCGCGGCATTTATCGTCACCTACAACCCATGGCCAGCTAAACGGGTCAACTAATAGATGGAAATTTCCACAGCACTGGGATTCTTTGGTCATGAGAACCTATACAGTGAACGCTTAGAATCCTTGGCCTGGGGCTTCTGAAATTAGGTAATTTTTTGTAGAAACCATCTGACATCTCAGGCTGGACGCTGAGTGAATATACAGAGAGATAGCATTGATCGTGAGAGACCAGGATTCTTTTCGTGCTCCACGCCCGCCCACAATACAGAACCAGTTAGGTAATAAATGGAATGGGCAGATTGCTACAGGATACAGTCGGCACAACATTTCTTCTTTTCAAGCATCAGTTTACCCCCCTAGCTCGCCAAGACTGGAGCCGACCGCAGCCTGGAAAGTTGCTCATGCCTCTAGCGTTGATGACGACTGATCTGATTTTTCCATAGCTGCGTACATACGATGCATTCCGTGGGTACTTGGGCCCCAGATAGCCTGCAGGTCGACGGAAAGGCGGTCGGGCTTCTTCTCACTCCCTCTCCCCTCATGTTTAAGCTCTCTCTGTAGGGTCAGATTCATGCAGCACCAGCATTCAGGGACGGCGTGCAGATGGGTGTAGATCATCTGGACGCAGTGATCAGCCACTGCGCATGGTCCCGGTGGTGAGGAAACCCCTCCTCCTTGTCGCCTGGATCAGGGTTGTAGCGAGGACGGGAGACCAGAGCTTGACAGGAACAGGCACACACCGTCCGGCCTGAGGACTGGGTATCCCCCCGACCTCTGGCTGCTCTCAACCACTCGTTTGGTGTGCGCGGTTTTTGCTACCTGTTTTCCTTACACATGATTTACCGAAGTACTGATTGATAAGGAGAAAAAGAAACGAAAAAAAAATATTCGAAGCCCCCACCACCTGCGTTTGCCTTACATAAATGGGGTGGTTATTCACGGTACGTACCCTGTCGTTGCTCTCCAACAGCCTCATTCAATCGCACGTGGGGTGCCCTAGCCAGAGACGTGTGCCGTATCCGACCGGGCGCCTTGCAGCGAGGCAGAGTGTTCAGGATGAGCTCGAAACTCCATCCTCCGAGCTTTTTGTTTCAAGTTGCTGCATGAATATGTACTATACCAAAATGCAATGCCGGCGGGCATGAACTGCTGAGCTGTCAAGTTTGCGTGTGTGTTTCCCGGTTAGTCTTCCCCGAACCGAACGGGCCGTCAATTTGGGTGTGCGTCGTTTAATTGGCCTCCCCCGGAAGATGATGTCAGTCCCAGCTGCCATTGAAATGGGGGGGGGAACTGAGGGACAGCGCATGATGGTCTCGCTTGATAGTGCTTATTGCTACCCATTGTAACAGCCCAGGGATCGCTTGCGTGCGGTGGGTAACTTTTTTTGCAATAACATGACGACAAGATCAATAATTATCGTGTTATTGGTATGTGTTTTTATCCAGCTTTGTGATTTCACCCATACAAACTGTTAATTACGCCAGTTTCACCTTCTGGTTCCAGCGCTGGGGGCCAAACAGAACCAGCGGCCGGACCGGGCGAGGCGAGGCTCAGTTTCCTACGATATCCTTCCAGCCATCGGATCGCCGCAAGTTGAGCAACGTCAATCCTAGATCCTCCAGAGAATTTAGTCGACACGAGTAGACGACTGATCCCTCGTCTTCAGGGTAGGATAGCGAGGCGTGCCATCTTTCTTCACCGGCTTCCCGTGAGGTTTCATCACTGAATCTGTAGATCAAATCAACGTAGATCTAGATCATGCGATGGGGTTACATTCACAATGGAGACAGTACGAATTGGAATTGCCGAGATGACGCACTCTGTGACTTGGCTGAAGTTCCATGACCATAAGGGTGCATGGTGTTCGGAAGTCGAAGGTTTGGCTAGGTTGTCTAAGCTTGATGTGTAGGGTAGGCGCACGATGTTGCAAGTAGAGGAATGCTAATTAAATCACGTAAGCAGCAAGAGCGAATCAGGACGAGGCACAAATCTCCCAACACGCCATGGCTGGCAAAACTTCATTCAACATTGAGATCACGTCGTCGCAAAATCAAGTCGCTGTGCCGTCCCTGTAACCAATCCACCTCATTACTTTAGGCGTTTAAAGCGGATACTCTCATCGATTACCGGACTGGGATTGTGAGTGGTTCAGGTTGTGTTGAACCCTTCAATTGGGGGCATCCAAACCCAACCTCCCTCGGCACTGTTGTTTTCTGGATGAGATAAGGTAGGTAAGGCCTATACCTTCCTGGCATTCATTTTCTGCACCAAACGTTACCCACTGAGACCCATGCCCCAAACGCTCTGTTTCGGAAGATGAATTCTTTCAGAGAAAACCTTGCACTGTGAATTCAAATCCAACCGAGCGTGATTGGCAAATCCCTGTTCCCCAGCCTTGACACGCCCCAGCCCATTCGTCGTTGTATTAGGTCTCAACACAGAACGCTGAGAGATTATATTAGAAACTACAATGTCGGACCAGGGAAATGAGAAGCCAGGGCATGTCGAGCCGCCAAGCCAAAATGGCCACGTAAATGCGCCGCCGCCCTTCTCGTGGCTGTAAGCGGTACATTCCTACTTTACAGACAAAGGGAACCTGACCATATGATTTAGTCAACCGCACCCTATTTTCGTGATAATTCTCGTCGGGTCCGATGAGTTACCATTCGGGATACAGAAAGAGTTCCTCTGCTCTCGATCAGTCTTCTTCCGGGACTATTTCGAGAAGCAGAGCCAAGATACCGTCGAACATATCGTGAAACTCCCAGAGGCAACGAGTGAGATTTTTGGCTTAATACAGCATTACCTGTACACTGGCCAAGTGATTGCCGATGTTTCCAAGACACCCTCATACGAATCCCTGGTCGGGCTGTGGAAACTTGCCCACAAGCTTCAGGTTGATGGTCTTTGCGAGAAGACTCTCGACGCTATGATCGAATGTAGACGAATCACCGGACGGATACCATCGACGCCGCTGCTCATCCAGGTGTGGAAGGATACCCCGGAAGGCTCTTCAATTCGAACACTTCTTCTATCATGGGCAGCTGAGTACATGAGATCGTCCGACGCTAGAGCCGAATTCGCCAAGTCACTCCCTCAAGAGGTTCTGAGCGAGCTGGTTGTCACAATGAGCTCCTTTGATACACAGCTGCCTGTTCAAGTACCGTCCGACCCAACTTCTACGGCATCTTTCCCCAGTGTTCTCAACAGTGCGCTTCGGAAGAACGTGCACTATCTGGACGACAGAGCCGACGAGGAATCAATTCCTCACCCAAAAAAGGGTCGTTTGGGAAGTGGCTCGGGCCCCGTACCGTTGCCCGTGGATGGTGCAAAGGGTGCCGGCACACTGCAACGAAAGCCTTCTCGCACATCTCTTCCTAAGTCACAAGCGCCAAAACGTCGACCCAGCGGAACTGTGGTCGACGCAAGCTCATTTACAACAGCACAGAAGCTTGACTTTTGCGCCGACTTGTTGACGAGGATGCTCTCGGGTCCTGGTGAGTTACGATTCTTATGTCGCCGCTTACTGTTTCAGCCTCCTTGAGTATCTTTGCTTGCTAACCGTGGCCATGGATAGGGTTTTGGACTCGCCTCGTTGGGCCCTTCAAAGACCCCGTTGTACCTGAACAAGATGGTGTGCCGGACTACTTTGAGAAGGTGAAAAGACCTATGGACCTCGGTACCATCAAAGCAAAAATGGACCGCCACGAGTACAAGGACGAGGCCGAATTTCTTGTTGACATGCGCCAGATTTTCGACAACTGCTTCCTCTACTGGAAGACGGGCGATCCAATGTGGGCAGCTGGCCAGAAACTGCAAAAGACCTTCGAAGAGAAGTACGGCGGGATGAACAAGTGGATCGCCAAACTCGGCGGCGACGAACTATAGGCTTGGAGCCGCAGCAATGTGGAAAAAAGGCAAAGGAAACACAAGACGAGAAAGGAAGAACAGGAGAGGCAAATTGTACGAGTACACATGACATGGTTTATCTGGGGACATGGCAAGGTTCGATCAAACCTAAGCGGTGTTTAATTCTGATGGAAAGATTGGTCGCGTTAAAGACTGGAAGGGAAGCAAGCAGATTGAGAATGGGAGGCCGAAACTCGAACAGTGGCTGCGACAAGTGTTGATCGACTAGGCTACTTGATATCACTTTCCACCAAATGGATTCTTGTATTGTTGTTGGGCTGGACCAGGAGAAAGCATGTAATAGTTTGATTTTGAACCGTGGGCGTTTAACTTTGAACTTGGGCTTCCAGCGAACAAAGTGGCGGCTGGTTGCAACATGTACGTTTCACTCGTAATTTACTGGCGCGCAATCAAAGTATTGGGATATTCTATGCAGGGCTGACTGATTCGTCGAAGACTGTGACAGACACCTCTCAAACTTCATGCAAGGGCGATATAGTGCATGACATACGTAAGGCGGTAATCCCGGCAACAGTTTAGTTCAATGCATATGCAAAATGTAGTTTCGTATGTGGTTGGTCAATGGCTGTGTTGAGGATGCCCTTCGTGGAGGATGGTGCAGATTGAGGATGCAACCATGTATCACGGGAGCCTGCATCTGCGAACCTTCCCGCAGGCCACAGGGCTGTAGGTAATTACCGAAGGCTGCCAATAATTAGCAGCAAAAGGGAAGCGTCAGCATTATAAGGGATTTTTTATTTTATTTTGCGGCAGTGAAAGGAAATGAATGAGGTAGGGAGGCTGAAAAGGGAATGATGTTCCTGGAGGAGTGCTACGTAAGCAGTGTAAATGTATTAATAGACAGGACTGTGAAGTTGTTGGCGATGGTGGCGCCTGGAGACGGGAAGGAAATAATAATGGGCCAAGCGGGCAATCAAGAGGGGCGGGGCAGAATGTGGTGTCTAGAGATGTTCGCGAAGAGATCAATTAAATTAAAGCCAGACCAGTGTCCCTCCCTTTGACTGTCCGGCCAACGACGGCGCATGCGCTTGATGAAGAACAATCTACCTGTGCGACGCCAACGGCCAACCAGAGATTCCTGTTCCTGGGCTAAGAGCCGGTGTGCACAGACCTTCTTTCATGCTGGCCCTGGACGCCATTTTTTCGCTGACCTGCATGTTCTGGGGCCACAGCGCATCCGCTGATTGGCTCCGGCCTTATTCTCAAACAAGACAGTGGAGGAGGCGCACCAGGGGTATTGGCGCTAGAAGCTAAATGACTGGTGGAGGTTGAGGACGAGTGACGAGGACGAGAGGGCCGTCCAACGTGTGCGGGCAAGGGAGGCTTCCTTCTCAACGGCTGTTTCGCCCGACCTGTCCTGCCTTGGAACTCTCCACCTTCACGTCGGGCTCATACCTGCTGGCTGGGCGCCGGGTTACGTATCAGCGGTGACGCGCCCAGTGTCTCGAGTCCCGGGCACACCAGCGATAGGATGGAGGGCTCCCACGTACTAGAGATAGCAAGTGTCGGTATAGTAGTCCCGGGCACTGACCAGTATCGGGCCTGAATAAAATGAAGGCGCACTTCTAAAAAGAGCAGCTGGTTTAGTGCGCAGGAGCTGGTGGGAGCGGCAGGCGCCAATCAGTGGTCTCACCTGGGCTCGCTGGAGACACAGGTAATGAGGCCAAGATTGGCGACGAGCCACAAACGGCATAACTCAGGAACGCCCACCGAGTCCAGGGCCCGTCCCTCGAATGGGGAAATGACCACCCAGACCAGGCCAGGTCGGTAAGGAAGAGCGTGACTGTGCGACTGGACCCCAGCATGCAGGCACACTGCAGGCCACCACCTGCCGGCGACTGTCTGAAATTAAACCCATCCCTCCTCCACGCGGCTGCCCACCTGGCGCACATCCTGTTTTCCCTTCTCCTCGTCGCAAAGCACAGTCCTTCTGCTTCTCGCGCGTCAACGCTTCGCTCCCTCATTCGTTTGGGCCAAACAAGCACCACGCTCTTTCACCTTGATCAGCACCTATTCGTGTCTCTCGCTAGCATCGTTATCTTTTTGTCGACTTCAAAAGTGTGTCTCTGCTCTTCAATTACCAAAGTACCTCTGTACCTTTTATACGCAACCTCTTCAACCATCCGCGCAACTTCCAAACAACCTTCACAATGCTCTTCCGATCTGCTATCGCGTTCGCCGTTCTGGCCGGCACTGCCAGCGCCGCTGCTGAGCCTCAACCTTACCGCCCTGCTATGATGCCTGTTCTCGGCATGAGCCTTGGTCGTCGTGACACTAGTGGTTATATTCCTGACCAGACTCTGTGTGGAAATGGCAACACTTGCGCCGAGGCCTGTGGCCAGGGCTACACCGAATGCGCTGCCAACGGCGATACCAAGCACTGCTACAACCCGGATAAGGCCCAGAAGTGCTGTGGTGATGGCACTGGCAGTACGTTTTCCCCAGACTAACACTCTCGTTTGTGTCTGAATCGATACGCCGAGTCACCATGTATAGGTAAAGCTAACATTGTCCAGACTCTTGCGAGAAGGGCTTCTACTGCACCAACGACTCTGCCAACCAGACCTGGTGCTGCCCTGACTCTATGGATCTCGTTCAGTGCGCCGCTGCTTACAGCATCACCGGTAGCCTTCACACTCCCAAGGTCACCAGCAGCAGCGCCTCAAGCTCCTCCACCTCTACCTCATCGGCTTCTTCGTCTTCTTCTTCGTCCTCTGCTGCTTCAACCACCTCAGCACCTGCCAGCATCACCCCTACTCCTTCGCCTTCTAGCACCCCCAGCTCCAGCAAGGCTTCCACGCCTGTCACTACTCCCTGGTCCGGCTCTAACAGCACCGCCACCAGCAAGCCAGTCGTCGTCGTGAGCTCTACCGTTGTTGTTGGCCCTGGCGCCACCTCCGCCACCCCCACTGGCGGTGCTTCTATCGCCGGGGTTGCCATGCCCCTCCTCCTTGCTGTCGCTGGTTTTGCTGCCCTGCTCTAAACCGCACCTGCTTAACTTGGCGGTAAATCGGAAGGAGAAGGAGGTGGATTGATTTATCAATGAGAGAGGATGGAATCCAGCATCTTCTCGGCCTGGCCACGACTTGATGAGTCCTATGAACGGAGCAGCCGAACACGCTGAATTACTCTTAACAGGCCGTGTCCTGTAACCAACATGTGCAAGATTCTCTTCTTTCCCGTACGGCTCCACAAAAATACCATGGAGTTTGGACGACTTTTGTTTTCAGTTCTTGTTGCAAGTGAGCGTTTGGTCACATGAGGGGACGGTGTTTGCGTGTTTCGGATGGGTACATAATTTTTCCTTTGCATTTATACCTTCTGCCGCCTGACGGTAGTTATCATTCTAATGTGAGACATAGAGGGCTTGCCCCAAAGCTCGCTCTGTACGTATTAACCTAATGGCCCTAGTATACATACAATATTACTTAGCATTGCACACGATACCAACCTGAACCAAGTGAAGAGACTGTAGACCATTGGCCACTGTTGTACATGTACAAATCCCACCCTACATACATGATTGTTGGGTTGCAGAAGAGTCGGGTAGCATGCGGGATAGGCCGATATCTCCACATCGCTCCCCGTCCTTGGTCCACCATTTAAAGTTCCGGCCTGCGTACGCCTCGTTTGCTCTTCGGCGTAGAAGAACAAATCCCTCGATCAAATTGTGGTCTGTTATTGGAATGCGTTTTATAAGAATGGCCTTGGCGGGCTCGGATCTCAACCTTGCTTGGGAAAATACACACCCCTCCTAAGGAACCGCGATCCACAGCACCCTCGAGATGACAACCTTCTCACATTGATGTTTTCTTGTACGATTCCTTTCAATGGTCCGACAGCAACCCGTCCCGTCTCTTTCTAGAAGACTCGTGGAGGGATATTTTCAGGTCAGGTCATTCAAAAGACCAGGCCCATGGGGTCGATGAGGTACAAGAGCGCAAACAGCCAAGCGGCTGATAGGGCTTTATCCTATCGTGCCAGTTATAGACTCGGCATTTTCTGACTGGCAATCGTAATCGCCGCAATAAGTTAACAATAAACCAGTTCATTATGATTGCCTATCTTGACAATTTGTTCAATTATTTTATAGGATATCAAAATTCAATGACGGTCGTCTCGGTGTGTCGGCTCTATGCCACACAATACTAGAATCAATATCAAACCCGACTCTAAATCGGAGGGTGAAAACTCGAAGTTGGGTTTTGTGGCCCTGATACCAGGAAATCAGATGTCCCGCTAGTAGAAAGGTAGTTGGCACTACAAGCAGGTGTTGTCGCCATTCAGATAGCCTCCAAAGGGACGAAACATCAGATAGTGGAACGTGAGAGAGTGTTTGACGCAGCTTTGTCTAGTATGTATTTGCCACTAATAGTTGTGATACAGCGTAAATTCTCAATATACCCTCCCTACTTCACAGCATCCCCACGACAACTCTTTCTCACCGAATATTTACCTTGCCTTCTCATTCTCAATCTGCTGCCGAATTTCATCCAATGCCTGCTGGCGGGTCGTCAGATGCGACTCGAGGCCCTCGACCTGTTCCCGTACAGTCTGCAAATCATCAGAGATGCTCTTCAAGCTTCCGCCGGAGCCCTTCCCTGAGCCCTCCTCCAGCTCTCTCAGCTGTCGACGCTTGTATTCAAGCAGCTGATCCAATTCCTTCTTCACGAGTGCAGGCTTTGAGTCGCGCTTGCCGCCCTTCCGCCTTTCGGCAACCTCCTCGACTTTCTGGAGCTTCTCGTCCAGGTCTTGTAACTGTCGCTTGAGTCGTACCTCCTCCCAGTCTTCCGTCTTCTCGGAAGAAAAGTCTGTTCCTGAAGTCTTGAACCCACTACGGCCCAGGCGCGTCAGGTACTGCTCACCGAACTTGGCCTTTCGTCCTGTGCTGGTGGATTCGTCGGCCTTGGCTGCCCAGCGCGAGTTCGCCCCGCCCCGTTGGTTGTCGACCTGGTAGTCGATCTGGTTGCGCTCGAAGCTCGATCGCAGAGATGGGGGGACTGTGCGAGGGATGCGGAAGCCCTCGTGTCGGTTGTTTAGGATGTGGAGGAAGGCCAGGCATGCATCCTTGTTGATGGCGGCCGACGCGGATGGGTTAATCAAGTTCCAGGCAGAGCGGACGTCGGTATCGGGGACATCTAACGACTCGTAGAGGTCTTCAAGCGCATTGACTACTTGGAGGTTAGCATTCACCTTGATTCAGGGTCCTTCAGGGGAATCGGTGGGAGGGCGCACATGGTACTTCTCCGCGCATATCGCGGTTCTCTTGGTAGATTTGCTCGTACTTTGCCTTGTCCTTTGGGTTCATGTACCAGTCAAAGCCGTCCTTCAGACCAAGGTCTTCTGACTCGTCCTCCACTTGCTCGAACTGCGGTTGCTTGCCTGTAATCGCTCGGGTGGCCTGGACGAGATGCGCCTTGGACTCCGGAACCAGCCAGTCGGGAAGGGTCTTGGGTACATCTTGATACTCCTTTAGGCTCATGTAAATCAGCAACCGTACGTTTTTGGGAAAGGATGGATCGGTCGGAGATCCTCACATACCCCGTTGAGCACGTCGAATATCACTCGCATAGCAACACAAAATTCCTCAAAGTCCAGGTTTCCATCATTATCCACATCTGCCAGGTCCCATACTCGTTCCAGCTGATCATCTCGGAGACCGCTGTTTTTCAATACCGGTGCGGCTTGTTCGCCGGTAAGAAACTTTCCTCCGCCTGTTCGAGTCGAGAAAATATTCCAGTATGTTTCGATTTCTTGCGCCTCGATCTTAGGAGCCATGATGGCGTTGCGGCCTCACGGGGAGGGTGGATAAGGTGGATGGGAGACAGGTGGTTCGATAGCTCCGTGAGGACCAACCAGAGGGCGGATCCAATTGAAGAAGATTATAGAACAAAGGCGCAAAAGAGCCGCAATTAGGGATAGCTATGGAATTCGCAGATAGTGAGGCCGAGGAGATAACGGGGAATTAGGCGGCATACAGTCAGTCGGTCATGACGAACATCCCAGCCTCATCATACACGGCAGATCCCCACGTTAGATTGACAGGAGGTGTAGGCCCCGTTTGTACGATACGGCCGAGTTCCTGCATGCGCAAGCCGACTAGCACCGCCCCACGCAAGCGTTAGTCAGCAATCCTTACACATCTGCAGCAACCGACTTGCTACTTGAGGTAGTTGGTAGGTACCTACCCTACGGCAAATATGACATGGAGAGTCTGATCGGAATAAGATGGAGGTATTTAGTCCGATTCAGTTTCATTTCACTATTGTGGCTACCAGTGTAGACTACATGTCAAAGTTCCTTTGTTCTACCCCGCCACCTCCAAGCTTCTGAATGTGACCTGTACTACATGTGTATCACTAACGACGGGCGGCGAAGAAATAATATTAGGCACGAGACCAAGATGAAGTGCATAAACTGGACACATCAGACTCCGCCATCTGCCAGCGGCAATCAGGCTGGCGAATTAAACGAAAGGCAGCGAAGATATTGACCTATAAAGGCAGCCTTATAACTAACAAAGACCGATACTTCCCGTGAAAGCGTCCCAAGTGAATCCGAAAGGGTGGAGGTGCCCCACACTCAAGATGGAGGGGAGAGGTAGCGGTACCTGTTGGTTGCACTGTAATTAGACCAACCACTAGGGAGATGGAGGGGCAAATCTTGGGGGCAAATCTCCCGAATGTTGAACTTCTTCACACAAGCCACTGCTCGTTGTCGATGCCGATAATACTCCTCTAATTTAACCAATTTCGCCCGCAGTGCATACGCACGCAATCCAAATCAAAATGACCACAACTACGGTTTCCACCGAGGCCATCACGGCCGAGACTATGCTGCGTCTCTTCCCCGACATCGATACCAACGACGAAGCCTTGAGCGGCCACGACGAGGAGCAGATCCGGTTGATGGACGAGGTCTGCATTGTTCTCGATAACAATGATCTCCCAATTGGAAAGGCCAGCAAGAAGATTTGTGCGTCTCCGGATTCAAAACCTGTGTGGCTACTAGCTAAAGCTAATATATTGCTCTGCAGGCCACCTCATGTCCAACATTGACAAGGGGCTCCTCCACCGTGCATTCTCCGTCTTCCTCTTCAACGAAAAGAACGAGCTGCTTCTGCAGCAGCGGGCAACTGAGAAGATCACCTTCCCTGATCTGTGGACCAATACCTGCTGCTCCCACCCTCTGGGAATCCCAGGCGAGACTGGATCCAACCTCCCAGATGCAATTGAGGGCGTCAAGCGGGCTGCGCAGCGAAAGCTCGACCAGGAACTTGGCATTAAGAAGGAGCAGGTCCCATTCGAGGACTTCCATTTTCTCACTCGCATCCACTACAAGGCGCCTAGCGACGGAAAATGGGGCGAGCACGAGAGTAGGTTTTCTCATGACCTGTACTGGATTTTGTTACTGACCCAGGCACAGTTGATTATATTCTATTTATCAAGGCGAAGGTCGATGTCCACCCCAACCCCAACGAAGTACGGGCCATCCAGTGGGTCACACCCGAGTCTCTGAAGCAGCAGTTCCAGGACCCCAGCCTCAAGTTCACCCCCTGGTTCAAACTTATCTGCAATTCGATGCTATTTGAGTGGTGGCAGAACCTTGATTCTGGGCTGGAGAAATATCTCAACGAGCAGGAGATCCGCCGCATGTAAAAGTGGTCCTTTGCCATTCAGAATGCTCCGTCGAACACAACGGGGACTGCTATGCGTTACGAGTTCTGGTGGCTTGACATGTAGGCACCACTTTAGATATCCATGGATTTACCTTCTCTTCCTATCCAATAATCTTTCACCCTTGATGGAGTCGTTTAAGGTGGCGTTGATAAGATCGGAATAACGTTAATGAAGCTTACGTAGTACATGCATCCCTTTGTGTTGGACCAAACCCAGGGCAGAAGACATTCTATTTGACCACGCCCGTGTGTTGTTGCGAGTGACTGCGTATCGGGTTATGAATATCGAATGATGACCTGTAAGGCTAGAGTACCCAAATATCCATGTGTGTCCTTGCGCACATGGCGTTGACCAAATGACAAGTTGCACATAATGCGGTCTGGCGAGCGGCTTCAAAACCCTGGAGAGCGTCCATACAATACCCTACGTATCGCCCAGGGTGCTCTGTCTACGTCCAAGCTTCGTTTGAATAACCATTACTTTTCAAGCCAGATGATGGACAATGAGGATGACAGAGTTCAAACACTAACAATATTTCCTAAGCAAAGCGATACCTTGAGTGACAAGTGGGTTTCACATGTGGTAGCACAAGCGCCTCTGGCTTACGCCTCGGCCAATGACGTTATATCATGATCTCCTCGGTGGAGAAAGCATAGTGGACAGTGATACAAGAGACTTCTTCAATCCAACTACTCCGCATCTACAACGGAGACCCTCATGTCCTTGAATGTTGCTCACTCTACTGCCCTCTATCCTACGCCGGCCACCTCGAAGTGTCAACTGGGCTACGGATTTACACATGCCGCTCTATCGTAAACGGTCGTTGTTTGGTTCCCTTCTTACCATAGGTACTTAATGTACTGAGTATGATAAGAAACCACATTAGATTTGTTTATTTACACAGAGCTCCTCAGTCTTAGCTTGTTCCGTAAGAATATTTGGATTTACTTCATATCTCTTAGACGAATATTTAGCACTCCAGTATGGGTTTGTGGAGCGTGAAATCTGCCGACTGTTTCCATCATGTGTAGAACTACAGGGGGTAATGAAACTCAGTTAAGTATAGGAAGGTCATAGTGCTTATGGCATAGATGGGTTTAATGAGCTATGGGGGAATATATCTCCAATGTTTTTTTCGTCTATTAGAAGCCTGAACACCGTGTTCCAAAATGTCAATTCGTACCAAAAGAGACCGTAATGTGCGCTCAAGCCGCGGCTGTACTCGTTGCAATCCTTAATCATATTCCAGAATAGCCCAAGTTTCGTCGTCAATCGTGTTATAAATCACACCCTGGCTGTATAGCTCCTCCGATGCCTTCAGTGCCTCGCTCATGGTGAACTGAAGTTGGTTTGCAATAGCATTGATGTTCGCGCCCTCGTTACCTTGCACGTTGCTAAGGAAATTGAAGAACTTTCGCGCGTTCTGAGAGCAGTTACCCAACCTGGAGTCCGAGTTGTTGCCCGCGCTAGCACCGCCTGCTCCGCCTCCAGCGCCACCAACAAACATGCTCGGCTCCTCATTGCCAGCGCGTCCTTCCTGATCAAGGGGGCCTTTGGTGAAGTAGAGATGGGTGTGGGTGGCCTCGAGAAGGTGGTAATTTACTTCGTTGTAGTCAGATACAGCTCGCATAGAGTAGGCAGTGACGGAAGGTTTATCGTTAAAGGATCGGATAATGCCGAAGACGCGAACGAAAGAATTTAGCTCGTATGAAGTCTCTGATACCTTGGCTTCTTCATTGGTGAACATGCGTACATCACACTGAGCAGTGCCGTCGTCCAGTTGGGCCAGTAGATGTGTTGGTCGTGCACTGATGCTGCGGACCTGTCCGACAATAGTGATCTGATCGATATTTGCGCCGTCAATCTTGAAATGGTCGCCGCCTGGGATGGGTTCGGCGTCCAGAACTTGTTTTATGGTCACTGGACGCAACGACTTCTCCTGTCTGACCTGGTAGGCAGAAAATGTGCGTCAGTACGCACCGAAATGAAGCTTTCGATTAGAAAATGGGACCGACTTACTTGTCCACCACCTTGGCTGCCCTGTTGAGAGCTGCCGGCGAAAAAGCCACCGCCGTCATCGTTTTGGCCGCCGAAACCGCTTTTGTATTGGTTTCCGTATGCTGCTACTCAGAGGCATCTATTGTTAGTTTGCAAGGCAATACACGTCATATGGGATCTGCGTACACATTATGTTGGAGTGAATAGGTCTAATTGGTGATGTGAAAGAAAGAACGGTAGACGCGTTCTGTGACGCGCGACCTTGGAAAATCAATTAACGGTCTGCTGCCCCGCGTTTGTGGAGCCGGACAGAGGCGTCTGGTTGGAGATTGCATGTTAGTCAGCCCAGCACATGCACTCACGCACCTCTGATGCAAAGTACCCGGCTGATGGGAACAGGCACCTGCAAAGGCACGAGCTTGGTGGCGACGGACCTAGGCAAGGTACCTGCCTACCCTGCTGTAGGAAGCTGCGTTGGCGTGGAGGGGTTATGTTGTCATGTGGGGTGCAACAACCCCGCTGCATCTGCTGTCCTCGTGGTTCCTTCTCAACAATTAGTTCTAAAAGCTCAACAGCCGTCTGTCCCACCTTCGCTGCTTCTCATTCTTCATCTTCAGAAACGCATCCAGCAACCGGAACTAAGACCACGTCCAATCAAACAATTCCCCTAACCTTACACATCAACCATCCGGTATCATGGCTGTTGAGCAGAGCGCGGCTTTCCAGACGGCTGTCGCCGACTCCCGAAAGTTGACAGGCAAGCCCTCCAACGATCAACTCCTCGAGCTCTATGGTACGGTTGTCAAGCCTCCTCGTGGTCTCTGGGGGTGCCGCTAACATGCTCGTTTCTAGCCCTGTATAAGGTCGGCACTGGCGAGGATTTTGCTAAGAGCCCCGAGCCAGGCATGTTCGATCTCAAGGCAAGCAAATACGCCCATTCCATCAAATTACCCATATCTAAAGTATTGCGACTGACATTGGCTTGTATGAATGTATAGGGCAAGGCAAAGAGGAACGCCTGGAAGAAGCACGCCGACGAGGGTCTCACCCCTGAGAAGGCCCAAGAGCAGTACGTCGCTCTGGTTGAATCCCTGAAGGAGAGCGTTGGCTACGACGCCAACAAGGTCCCCGAGACTGTCGGCTCCTCTTAAATCATCGCGATTCCCAACATATGCTCTTTAAATGCGGCAAACGAATAGAGTCTTGTTTGTGTGCTAGAAGTATGACTAGTCCTCATCGAAAGACGGACTTATCTTGGCAACGTCGTTACGTTGTCATGGCTGTTAGAACACTCGCAGTGTGGTGTTGACTGGCTGGTCATGGATTGACATCATGATGGAAACTAATCAATGAATTGACTTTATTGATGTAACCATTGACACTCTAGCCAATCACCCATTGGACGTATGATGATGAAGTAATTGTGTGCCTCCGGTTTGTCCATGGAAGGCCCACCAAGGAGCGACTCTAGGGATCAAGTACATAGTTATGACACCAACCTCGGTCAGGTGTTCCGCGTTCTCGCCGGGCCGGAGCGAATGGGTGGTGGAAGAACCCAGAACACCAGCTGTTTACCCACTTAATATTGGCGCCCATGGATTAGATTAGTAGCTATGAATGTTATAGCACGGCACGGCCGGGGGGCGCTGTTGGATACGGCCTCTCTTCACGTGGGTGTCAACTTCACGGAATTGACTCGCAATTCGGAATCACTCGAGTGCAAGTACCTGATTAACAAGAACATGGGCGTCATAGAGAGGCTACTGCAAAGGAGATGCGTTGCCTTGTTTAACCTGTACCCCGATTCTATGGGGAGCTGCATTTAGCCTCGGCAGGTAGGGATTATTAAGCGTGCTATGACCGCTGAACAAGTAATGGTGCAGCGGGAACAACTTCCCCGGCTTCTTGCAAGGGTCCCAGGGACTCTTAAGCTTGGTCAATACTTCGCCAATCCTTGGATTTGACAACCCATCCTCATCCTCTTTCGTCTCCACGGCACCATTCGAGCGCTTTCCATCGCGATTGTAGCCATCATCACGTAGCAGGCCAATCTTAATTAATATTCTGTTGGAGGGCCATCTCTCACCTCGCATCTCCTTCGAAGCGTTCCGATCTCGTGACCGGCTATCTATAACCCCCTAACTATCGACGCGACACGACGACCGTCTTGCCATGGCAAGGAACCAGACTGCGAGCCTCCCAGTTATTCCCCTCGCTAGAGGGACAGTTTTACTCCCCGGCCTAGTGCAGAGAATTCCTGTTACCTCAAGCCGACCGGACATCCCAGCGTTGCTCGCTCATGTGTACGAACGTGCCGCCGCGAAGGGCCCCGAGGGCCGCATAGACCAGGTTCCGATTTGCTGCGTTCCCATATCATCGCCTCATGTTGGTCCGAGTGGACAGCTACTCATCAATAATGGCGAGGAGGTCGACAGTTCACAGTCTGATGACATCAACCCCGGAAGTGCTAAAACCGCAGACCTCTACAATTTTGGCGTAGCTGCCAAGATAATTGGTGTTGATGGCCGCGGATCTGGAGAGTTTGCTCTGAGAGTGGAGGGCACATCGCGCATACGGCTTGATGGAATATACCAAGAGCGTCCTTTCTTTGAAGGAAATGTCACGTACTTCACTGACGAGGGTATGTCTCGCTCACTCCCGGTTCTGTGAATCATGAATACACTGACGCCTGAGATAGTCAACCCTTCAGATAAACAGCTACATGAGCTGTTCGCGCTTTTGAAAGCCAAGTCCAGGGAATTGGTCACCATCCTCCGAATTTCATCCTTACTGCCTCGAACGAAGGGTGGGCCGACGCTGGCCCCCTCAATAACAAAGCGACTGGACATGCTGATTATGAGGAGAGAGTTCAAAGATGCGGGACTATTGGCCGACTTCATGTCCAATCTGGTGGAGACCACCCATGAAGAGAAGCTGGAAGTTTTGGCTGCTTTGGATGTCAAGGTCCGGATCACAAAGGTCATTGAGCTCCTTGATCGCCAAGTGGGAGGCATCAAGAATAATTTCAAGATCACGGCATTCACCACAGTTCCAGTTCAAATCCTGGACCGCCTGAATGATAACCAACGAAAGAATAACTCGTTCCCCGGCATGCCAGGGATGGCCTTTGTCCCACCCCAGGGGCAGATGCCTAATGGCAACGATCAGGACGGGGACCAGGAGGCAAATGAATTGGAAGAACTGAAGAAGAAGCTGCAGGCTGCAAAGCTACCTCAAGAGGTGTCCAAGACAGTGGACAGGGAACTCCGTCGCCTTTCAAAGATGATGCCCATGAACCAAGAGTACCAAGTCACTCGAACTTGGCTGGAAACTTTGTCGGAGATTCCTTGGGCTGCTGTCACTGAAGACCGCCTTGGTCCGGAGACGTTGAACAGAGCCCGCAAGCAGCTCGATACGGATCACTACGGTCTGGATAAAGTCAAGAAGCGGCTGATTGAATATCTTGCTGTTCTTAGGCTGAAGCAGTCTATCAACGACGGCGTTGATGCCAAAATCAAGCAGGCTGAGGAGGAGGAGACTTCTTCTGCCGCCGGTACTACTCAGATAGAGGACGAGCTGGATGACCATGAGCCTCAAAGGAAGCCCAGCCTGCAGGATTCTGCAAAGGTCCAGGTTCTCAAGTCAAAGAGAATGGTTGATAAATCTCCCATTATGCTCCTTGTAGGCCCCCCCGGGGTAGGCAAGACCAGTCTGGCTAGATCCGTTGCGACGGCGCTGGGACGAAAGTTTCACCGCATTTCCTTGGGAGGTGTGAGGGACGAAGCCGAAATTCGGGGCCATAGGCGAACGTACGTCGCGGCTATGCCTGGTCTCATTGTCCAAGGTTTACGCAAGGTCGGCGTCGCCAATCCAGTTTTCTTGTTGGATGAGATCGATAAGGTTGGAGCTGCGAGTGTTCACGGCGATCCTTCAGCTGCAATGCTCGAGGTCCTTGATCCAGAGCAAAACCACACGTTTCACGACCATTACGTGGGTATGCCGATTGATCTTTCCAAGATTCTGTTCATCGCCACTGCCAACTCGCTAGATACAATTCCTGGACCCCTTCTCGACCGTATGGAAATGATCTACATTCCAGGCTACACGACACTTGAGAAGCGTCACATCGCAATACAGCATTTGATCCCCAAACAGATTCGGGTCAACGGACTGGCCGAGGACCAGGTGTACTTCAACCAAGATGTTGTGTCCAAGATCATTGAGTCGTACACCCGTGAGTCAGGGGTTCGCAACCTCGAGCGTGAGATTGGCTCTGTATGTCGTGCGAAGGCTGTGGAATTCGCAGAGGCGAAGGACTCCAACGCACTCGACAAGTACAAACCACAGCTCGTGGTTGACGACCTGGAGACCATCTTGGGGATTGAGCGCTTTGAGGAAGAGATTGCCGAGAAGTCTAGTCGCCCCGGCATCGTGACCGGACTGGTTGCTTATAGCTCAGGGGGCAACGGTAGCATTCTCTTCATCGAGGTGGCTGATATGCCTGGCAACGGCAGGGTTCAGTTGACCGGAAAGCTTGGAGATGTTCTCAAGGAGAGCGTCGAGGTTGCCCTCACTTGGGTGAAGGCCCATGCATATGAGCTCGGCCTTACCCCAGAGCCGACAACCGACATCATGAAGGAGCGAAGCATCCATGTGCACTGTCCTTCTGGCGCCATACCCAAGGACGGGCCTAGTAGCGGCATTGGCCAAGCGATTGCGCTCATCTCTCTGTTTTCAGGAAAACCTGTCCCACCGACCATGGCCATGACAGTAAGTCAATACCTTGTACCCACGGGGGTTTGAAAATGTCTCTTGCGACTTGAAGCAATAAATACTAATGCGAGTCATGCAGGGCGAAATATCCCTTCGTGGCAGAGTTACCGCCGTCGGAGGTATCAAGGAGAAACTTATTGGAGCACTACGAGCGGGCGTCAAAACGGTGTTACTACCTGCGCAGAACCGAAAAGATGTGAAAGATCTGCCACAGGAGGTCAAGGATGGCCTGGAGATCATCCATGTCAGGTGAGAATCGCCGATAAGTTTCCCCTGCTGTGAAATTGTTCGTGTAGCTGACGTACCCCAGCCATATCTGGGAGGCGATTCGGATGGTATGGCCAGACTCTCATTGGGCAGCGGATAGTAACTACGCAGGTATTGAAAGCCGCCTATAACATAGGTACCGGCCTTCCTGTACCCAATGGTCCTACCATGATGGAAGTCTTTGCTGCAAGTTTCATGCAGACAGCTGTGGCTGCGTCTAACCTGTCTCGGGGTTGTGGACGTCGCAAAGGGGGCTGGAGTGGCTCTAAGCCACCAAGGAACACCCCGGGGTGTTTCTGATCTCCTTGGTTTCTGGCAGGACCAGCCTCTCCCGGGCTGCGCATAATACCCACGTTGCGCTGTGCCACCTTGTGGAACGTATCGGGCAGAGCTTAGGTCTCGGTAGCGCTCGCTTATTCTACATCTCCTGCATGAACTTAGATCTATGCCTACCTTACACAGCAGATGGGTTCTACCTGGTCGTAGCGAGCATGAGGTTTGCAGAAAGCCTCGGGGGTTTAATCAACTAACAAACAATTTGTATGGGAATGGCGCATAAATTCGAACATTGTTTCACGCAGGTTGGAGCAAGGACAGACTGCGAGAAAAACCACCACCTGAGCGTGACTTTGGAATGGGAATTTGCTTCATGTTGTCGTGGGCTGTTGGTAATTTGTGCTTGATCTTGGGCGTGCCATTATATATATCATTATGCATCTGTGTCTACTTGTTTCATTCTTCTCCCTCGCGGTCGGTAAACCTTTTATTCCTGCCAAGTGGCCGAATTCAAACATGACACATTAAAGCCCTATTCAAGTAAGGTAGGAACCTAATTTTCGTATTAATAATACTAGGTAAACACAATAACAAGAAAATAATAAATTATCCTGCGATATGTGGCTGATATTGTGTCGAAATTGAACGCTGAATGTTCTGGACGTGCCCTATTCTATGTCAGTCGCTTGCCCGTCTGTCTTTAGTATGGATCCAACCGCCGAGCATCAACAGGGATCTCCAGCCTCACAAGCTGTAGATGCACCCCAAGTCATCTCTTTCACCACGCCTCAAGCTCTTACCAAGGTCATCGATGAATTCCAGGGCGATGCTCTCTATGTTAGAGGTAAGAGTATCTATGTATATGTACTCTCACTTTTGTATTAATTTTCTTACCTCTTTAGATGTATCCATTTCCACCTTTGAACGCCTCAAGAGGTATAGGTGCTACAGGAGACGAAAATATCGATTCAGACGCTACTACCCAGCAGATGAACTCTTGCTTATCACCATCCCTACACGCGCTCATGAGCATATGCACGTCGACCTATATTACGAAGTCTACGGTGAAATTATTAGCATGGGGTTAAAGTGGTGCTGGCAACACATCGCCGTTACAAGTGTGATTCAACCGGAGGCCCAACACAACCAGGCGACGAACTTAAGGATAAATAGCCAACCCTTATTATTGAAGCTAGGCACTCGATGTCTCTGCCAGCACTAAGGCAGGACGTGAGGTGGTGGTTTGAGGCCTCTAACCACCAGGTCAAGGCAGATCGTCCATCAAGCAGCATCATCATTGAGAAATAGCAAGAGCCTTCGCAGCCTAGGCAAGCTGGAGCTATAATTACATAGGCTATTTCTCAATTAAAACCACAATCTACACAAGTCATCACCATTACACGGATTACTGGGAGTACAAATGCTCGTCTCCCTGAGTCGTATGAAGTTACTAGCGCTGGTGCATTGTATTGTGGTTGGAGTTCCAAGATCTCTTCCTTCGACCACCAGGACCAGGGGAATACGATGTTGTTATTGGAATCCGTGTGCTACAGCACCTCGCTGCCAGAGTTGGGAACATTCGAAGTGCTATGGAGAAGGGATACTGCTTGCTTCCTTTGTAAAGACAAATTCCAGCCGCTTCATCTAATAAGTTTTACCGACCGCATGCCTCCTTCTTAAAACAAAGTAAGGGAGGGAGAATGGGGTTCACGATGACGGACGCCACAAACGGGCGAGCATCGAGGGGCATAGGCGTAGAAAGAGCCGAAAGCGAGAGGGGAGGAGAGATAGATGGACAGACATGCCGGAGAGAAGAGAGAGTAGTCTCGCTACAGGACTCACCGAGTTTTCCCCCTCGCTGGGCCCGTGGCTCAGTTCTAGAATCGTCAGGCAACCAAGTAAAAAAACGAATACAAAATGTTCAGGGAAAAATAAAACAAACCAAACAGAGACATGCAAAGTCTAGGCTTTCGATAGGTTGGCGTCGAGCCGAGTCAAGGTCGGCCGAAAGCGTAGACATGCAATAGGGAAACAAGGGTACGTACGTGCGCAGTGCTCTCTTGCGTCGCCTCCGACCCGCCAATCTGAGATTTGGGCATCCTTCAGCGTCATAGTGGCTCGGGACGTTTGTCTGTGTCCGGTCTGGTCTAGGGCTTGACCTGGCCCAAACCTGTCCCCTCGGTTCCCAAGCTGGGGTGTCCGAGGTGAGAGGGGAGAGAGAGGGCTTGGGGGCGGCCCCGTGCGTCTACCCATAAGGGGGAGTTCCTTACCTCTTGGGGACGGGTGATTTAAAATGAAGAGGGAACCCTTGGAGGTGAGAACCCTTGAAGGTGAGCATGGTGTGATAGCGTCATGCATATCCTCACCCCTGATGACGCCTGCTGCCGTGATCGATGGGGCCGTGGGTGAGCCAGGGAAGGGAGAGGGGGCCAACAGCATGAAAGGGTCTTTGGGCGATTGGGCACAGCGACGGATCCGATGGATGGACTGGTGGGGAGGAGGAGGCGGAGGAGGAAGAGGAGGACGGCTGGGTTGCAAGGAGTACGTTGTCCCGCCCTGTCCTATAGGATGGTGGTCTGTCGCAACGGTTTCGAGGCGTTGTCTCAACTATCATCATCTCGTAGCAGGAACGACTCGGTTTCTGGAACATGGAAAATAGCGGTAACAAAGAAGAACAAGCACGGGGAAGACAATGGGGCCGATCTCCTCCCCCAAGATTGATGGGGAGGGCGGGCGCCCAGCTCCATCATGTTCGAGAATCTCAAACAGGTTTCGCTTCCATGTGCGTCCGCCCACCCGACAATGAGGTTTGACGGAGATGGATTGGGCCTGCCTGGCATGCAATTTATCCAAAGCTGAGTTCCTTCAGAGACAAGGCTGGACAGCTGTCTGTCCAGAGTGGATATCCTGCCAGACACCTCGATGGAGCCTGCGACGTACATGGCATGAACGAACCGCCCTCACCAGTTCGCTCCTACGTACCTCCCTACGACAGCTAGCGACATGCGTCAGTCAGCCCGCCGTTGCAAGAGGCACCAAGAGGGAGGCGAGAGAGGACGCGGAGGGTCGGAGGGGGTGCATATATCGCACATGCTGCGGGTTGACCCTTCCACGCCAACCCCCCCCTTGGACTCCTGAGAGAGCGTGAAAGGGCCCTCCTCTCACCCTTGCTTGCCTGCCCGCCTCTTCCCCCCGAAGGGAATTCTCCGTTTTTAGTGGGCTCGGGAAAGCTACTGACGCATGTGCAGCTCTAGCAGGAAAGGACGTTTCCATGTTCGGTAGCGTTGAACATTGTGCCTTCTTGTAGCTGTCAGGTGTCCCTCCGGTGTCTTACCCATCTGGTGCCAACCTGAACTGAGCCTGAGGGAGATGAGATGAGATGAGATGAGGCGGACATGGGCAATGAGGTCTGGAGACGTCACATGCGACGCGACGACAATCCTCATAACCCCGAAGGAGGGGCCATTAATTATAGTACGGTTGGTAGCGAGAAAGAGGGTTCTGGTCCGCCCGTCGATGCTCCTCTGGCAAGGAAATCTCCGGGGCCGATCCGAGAAATATTAATCGAATACGGATTGCTCAGTTGAAAAAAGCTTGGCCCGCAGTGGGATGAACACGAGAGGAGAGTGGCTTGGGCTTCAGCTAGTCGCCCCGGGCTAGATAGTGACATTCCCTATGATGCCACAATTAAACTACGCAGGAGTGCTCTGTCGTTTGAGCCCGTCCGAGACGAGCTGCAGACGAAAGGGACATTGGTGATTTCTTGTGTAACGGGGAGACTTGGCCTTGGAGGATTCCGTTGCGTTGCGCTTGACGATACCACATCATCTGGCCCAACCCACAGGAGGTACCTTGGAGATACCTGGCCGCTGTATGTAGGGGTGCCGCCGGCCGAACGTAGGTACTGTAGGTACCTGGGGAGAAGCCCGAAGCCCTGTACCTTACAGCCCCCAGGGATCAATCACAGGGGCTGGCGGGCGGTCTGGGCAAATTGGAGCACAAACGCCCGCGTGCTAGCCGGACAATAGACGACGGAATGCGGAAGGAGATGGACGACTATTGAGCAGGTATTTGCAGGCCGGCACGGGGTGTATCTGGCCTGATCTCGTCGATGGAGGCTTTGGGTCATTCTGCATCTCCAGACAAGGGCTATGGCTACAACCCGCAGTGACACCCTCCGATCCCAGAGGGTGGTAGCATGGTGCCTCCGGCTGTGGACACGGCGTCTGCTGGGGTCTCTGCTGCTACCAAGACGATGGGTGTACTGTACCAATGGATACACACGCTCGCTAAGGTAACGACATCCCTGCCATCAGCGGGCCAAGGACAAGGGCAGACGGCCGAACGACGTTGGAGTGAGCTAATGTACGTCGTAGCTGGGCCCATACGGTACGATATGATATGATATGATGTATGTATCGGAAGCACATGCTCATATCATATGGGCCAGAAGTGCCGCGCAGAGATCGTGGATGGGGGGAGCCGGCCTCGCCAGACCGTGCGTCCCATCCCTACATAGTAAGATTGATTGTGTTTGCGACCAAGTACCTGAGACAAGGCCGCAAGAACTATTCTGCACCTACCTGTGTGGTGATGAAAACGGCCGATCAACTGTGAAGCGAGACAGACGGTGGGCACGCAGCCGGACACATTCTTATTGATGAATGCTGCTATATGCACCTCTCGTCCCATCAAACACATGTGCATACCTCACCTTACATACAGGTGGACGTCAGGGAACGGACCCGGCTGCCCCTACCGCCCATAGGGCATGAGCGGAGTCCCGGGATTGGCACGTCAATAATGCCGGCTGCATGAGGTGAGGATAGGCGCGAGCCGGTGAAAAGGAAAAAAAAAAACACAAAAAAGAAACGACCATGACAAAAGCAAATGCCTGGGGAGGCATATGCAAGGTCCCGCTGGCGCAGGTGCTCCCATAGGGCGATACTTGCAATGTACATGAGGGTACGCTATAATTTCAAAAATTAGTGTACCGTAGCCAAGGGCGTAGCCGGTAGGTTCAGTTAATATTAGGTAGTGTCGTCAAGCCCTCGTGGCATGGATGAGGCTTGTGGAGTTGGAAGCAGGTCTAGATTTCCAGAACAACAACACCCCGTCCTGACTGGTCCGATTCGGTTCTCCCTGGGCAGTTTTGCGCGTGCGGCTGGCTCTCGTATCGACAGTATCATGCGTTTCTCTGCCGGGGGTCGCACACCAGGAAAAATGATGATCTCGTTTCGATCCAAGAGTTGGGGATCTGATCCCGCAGCCAGTCTGAACACTCGCTGCTTGCCCCGGGCGCCGTCCCTTGACCTACGTTAGGAACCGCGCTGTTCGTTCGGCTGCGCGCACAAGAACGAGCACACATGCACGTACGCACGCACACACGAACACTTGTGGCTGCCCCAAAAGAAGTCCAAGGATGGCATGCCCTGTCGATCTCTTGCCTTGCTCAACCGACGGGGACTATGGTATCCGGATGTACATTTCACCCAGTCGGCGAATGTGTCAGGGCAAGGGGTTGGGAGTGGAGGGGTGGAGTTGCCATGTGCCAGCCGCGGCACGTACCAGGGAGAGAACTGAGCGTTCTACAACTAGTCTCGCATGGAGTCATGGGCATGGATGCCGTACCATATCTGAGAGCTGTAATTACCTGTTGGGCAGGCATGGTGGTTAGGTCGTCTCACTTGTGTGCAAGAACCATCTTACAATTGGCATCCCCCTCCACCCTCACTTTTCCTAAAAAGAGCAAAGGTTGTCTGGAGTATGTATACACTCTTCGCCTCCAGGAAGGGCCATGATGCTCTCAGCCCAGCGCTAGTGATGGTCGAGGTGCAAATCGGCTGATTGCGGCGAAATGGGTTAGATACTTGGGATGGAAAATTAGCAGATGGCGGCTTGAATCGCCAACGGGACCATCGCAATTGGCTGCACTGCATCCTTAAAATGGCCGAAAAACCCACGAGGTGGACGGAAGCTGTACGAGCGCGAATGTGGGAGATGGAGCCTGCCACACGGAATCCTTGCCAACGACATCCATTCTTTCTTCCCGGGACACCTGCATAGGCCTGATGTCAGCATCGTGTCAGAGTGTGCGAGTTGGACAACTGGGCAATGAGCAGGAAGAGCCGTAAAGAGTAATGCCAGCTGAGCAATGGATCGCTTCTCTCTCTCTCTCTCTCTTTTGCCGGCCGCGAAATAACTCGCTGAGACACGTAGCGGCCCCCAAACTCCACGGGCCCAAGGCGCTGAGGAGAAGTATTTGCAGTCGATCGGTCGTGATAGCTCTGTGATTCGGCTTGGCCTAGTTGGAAGCGCGATTTGCATGAATATGAGCCCATATATGGTCATATTTCCGAGTAGGAGGTCAAACACGGAATGATCTCGCCAAGTGCCGAATCTCTCCGGCCTTTTTTTCTTTTTTCTTCTTCTTCTTTTTTTTAAGGTAGTCTCTATCGGCCCTGCATTCTATCAAAGGCGGGAAGGAGCTGCATCTGCTGTGGTTCACCAGCCTCTTACGCTCCTGCGTGCATGCGGGCGGCTTATTTGGATTTAGCAGTATTAGCGAGTAATGGACCCTGAACAAGCTTCTGGCCCAGTAGATGAGAAGGGACCGTTGCAGCGCCTGGTCTCGCACCTTCGTCCCTTGTCTGTGACACCGGCGGGTAATTACGAGTTTAGACCTCGGAACCGCGTGGGGTCGTGAGCGAGACCCGCAGAAACGTGCCGCTCTGTTGCTGGGGGCCAGTCGCTTTGGCGTTCTTTGGAGACATGGGAGCCGGCAGGGGGCTCGTGGTGGTGTGTGGCCAGGTCTTGCCTTTGTCTTGCCTCTCAGGGGGGGTTTTGCGCGAGCGTGGACGCGGTACCTGATACAGGCATAATTCGCAAATACCGACTTGGCTATCCGTATTCGCGGCCGGGCGTGGTGGGCGAGTGGGAGCATGCATCTGTTGCGCAGCATGTGAATGCGTGTCGACGTGAGATCATAGTGGAACTCCTCTGCCATCCGGAGGGAAGGGTTGAGGAAGAAAATAAGAACGCCGAGTGGAGGAACAACCTGAATTGGCACCCCATAGTAATAACTTAATAATGGATCCGAAATAACAGCATCCCAAGCATCAGCGAACATGGTCTCCTCGAGGCGGCAGAGCTGACCAGGTATCTGGGGGGGTAGGCTGTTGGTTATGCAGGGAGGGAGTGTCCGTAATTCGTTACGAATTGCCCACTGCAGGCCGCTGCTTAGCCTCTTATCAGTGCTCCCTCTGGGTGCTGAAGCATCTGGGCACTACGACGACATAGGAGTAGTAGGTGGCATGCTATGTGCGGTAGGTTGGGTCACGGCCGGCAGAACCGCATGTGCTATGGGGCTCTTCCGGACCACCAGCCTGCTCGTTGACCTTAGCTGACGACGGCCTATAGCTGGGCGGTGCGACTATGGCCGAGTGGTGGTGCAGTGCAAGGAGCTTATTATTCTTAGTCGGCCTTCTACGCCGGTTAGGAGATTATTAGTGTGGAACCAGTCCTCGGTTCGGAAGATTTAGCCACGCATTGAGCAACGTTTGGTCGATGCTAGTTGGAAACAGAGTCATGGGTCGGTCCTGCATCATTGATTTCCCCCCTCTGCTCTGCGGTGCTGCTGCTGTGCTGTGCGTGTTTTCTCTTCCCGGTGATGACGACGCCCGACGTAGGTTTATTGCACGAGGCGGCGCCGCGACTCTGCTAGTCGAACATAAATGGCCTGATACCGGCCCATTGGGTAAGGCGGCGGGCTACCATTGACGAGTTCGCTCGTTGCCACATTTGATTTCTGCTTGCCAAAGAAGCAAGCGGCAGGCTCGGATGATTGGCCGGCGTGTGGTGGAGGGAGGGCGGCGTCTGAGACTAGGCCAGGCGAAGGACTCAGGAGGATCCTGCTCTGATTATCTCCCACATGGGATCCCGCATATCAGTCATATCATATCGGTTAGTGGTATTGCATGATTAATCAGGATCAGTTTTCGACTCATGCCACTTCAGCCATGGACGGACAATCATAGTGCCAGAGGAAATCACGAGAGGAGCATGGGCGAGCACATGGAAAGACTTTTTTCACTAATTTTTTTTTCCTCACCCTTTCGTTTCGGGAGCCGTACGAGATTCGTATACTATCCGGGCAAATCTCAAACAACGAGGCTACGTACCTCTGCCCTACCTAGAGCTGCCTGTAGTGGTAATTTGGGCCCGGGTATTGGTCCACCCCAACCGTCATAGCAGACAGAGGATGGATTCCATTGCCATGATGGGATCCTTCAGTGGAGGGCCAGCTCGACCCCACAGTCGCAAAACTGACAGATCAATGTGGCTGCCCTCGGTTTCGCTCTCAGTAGCAGCAGCTGGAGGCTGGTACCAACGGTCAATGCAAGGCGGCTGGCTAGTCAGTTGCCACGCTCGCCGACTAATAAAGTGAGCGCCTCGCCAGCTGCAGCGAAATGACCAGTCAAACTCCCGTCGGTACTGCCACGGCCTTGGGATGGTCCAGCCTGGGCCAGAGGTGTTGCTGAGGATCCTACGGAGCTACGGAGTAGTCGACAGAGCCTTGGGCCTTTCATTAAACTTCCGGGCTGGTTCCCCCCGCACGCATCTATTATGTAGTAGTCTGGACAAGGGAGACAATGCGTGGGAAGCCCACGGCCCCATCCACAATAACGCTTGACGCCACGTCTAGGGAGGTGGTGACCTCCCAACACCACTTTTCATTTTACTGCTTCCGGCACCAGATACCTCAGGGCTGGGATCCTAGGGTGATCTGGTCATTGATCACCCGACAGTAGGCGGGAGACCATCGGTGCTAATTCCAATGGCGACCCGCCTGTGAAGTCACGACCCTTTTACCTCGCCGACTAGCGCCTTATGATGGCATATCTATCCAAATGTGAACCCTCAGCTGCATAGCGGGCTGACGCCACAACGTGCTCTGTCGACACCGAGGCCCTCCGCCACCACCACTACTGTCATGCTTGCTTTTTCTTGCATGAGGTGACAGGCAGAAGAGACCGGCCATCTATCACCGACCGTCTAGAACCTCGGTGGCGCGGCACCGCCGTCTGTGTGAATGCGAGAGAATGTGATACCGCGACTCCCTCAGCCTGTTACGGGCATGCCAAATCGGCAGATAGGGAGCTGGCAGGCAGGGTCTGGTAGGGCAACGCAAAGCAGGGAATGACACCCAGACAAGGCAAGGCACATTGGCAGCCCCCAATATTTGATATTGCCAACACAGTACCTAATGGGGGTGCGGGTGGCTCTGCAATGTACAGCGGAAGGAGGGCGGAATGGGGAGGGACGCCGCTGGGCAGGCAGGTATCTGGGAGCCCCAGCCCGGGGGGCCCTAGCACCCATCTCAGCTCTGCCCTTTGCATGCGTGAACGATGATGTGACATGTCTGTCCCGGGTTCTGGGGTACGACGATGTTTGGCTGTGGCTGGGGCAGCCGCCTGAGGGAGGGCTCCTCGCCTGGCGATCTCACACAGCTGGCGAGCTAAACGGGACACCCTCACCGGCCTATTGGGCGCCGGGGCTGGCAGGAGGCAGGTGATTGCCTACCTGGGTAGGTGCTCAGCTACTGCACGGTGCTCTAACGGGTGCATCTGGCTGGGCTCGAAGCTGGCGGGCGGCAGGTAGCCAAGTGTTTTAAGCAAGAACGGTCGAGCGTGTGGCAACCACACCACCAGGCTGGGAGGGTCCCCGCCTTCCTGGTTTGGGGTCCCAGCTCATCTTCCTTCTCAGAGAAGCAACCTGACCTCACCCCTCTGCCCCGCCCCTCGAGCCACGCACCCATTTTGCTCGTCGAAACTAACGGTTGCCAAGTGCCATCAACAAGCCACCACCACCACTACCACCACCTCCACCAGCCCTCAGACCAAGCCAGTCCGTTTGTGCCACCGCCTGCGTGATGCCATCGCATCATTCTCACACCCACAGCCTCCCCATGTTGGCTCTGTCTGCGCTTGCAAGGACGGGGGATAGCTTGTTTGCTTGCTTGCTTGACTTGATCCAGCTGGACCCTCGAACCCTCCGAGGCAAGCTCCGACTGTGGCGAGATCTGGCCTGCCCTTAACCCTCCTCGGTACTCGACGGACTGATTAGCCCAGATCTAGGTACTTACAAAACCCTCCTTCCTCCTTGCCTCTGGCCACTCTGCTGCGATGGACGCCTGATGGATTGAGTGGTTTACTCCCCACCTCGGACCATGGCGTCCCCTCGGAGGCATCGAGATACCTCCAAGGCGGGACGCAACACTCAGATCGCCTGGCGGTTTCTTCCCTCTAGACCACAGCCCATCGGCCGCCTGGCACCAGTTCTCAGACTAGTCTCTGCCCAATCCCCCTAGGCCAACGGCTCCGGGCGAGCCGCCGCCTGCGTATCCGCACGTAACCTCAAAGCCTCGTGTCTCATTGTGCCAGTATGTACTTTTGTCGCAAGCCGAGCACTGTGTCTCTTCTATAGTAAGACCAAGGCGCCAGCAGACTGAGCACGTCCTCGGGTCAGCCCTCGCCATGAGGATTTGAGACATGATGTGATGCCATGTGAGATAGAGACCCGGTGGCTAGGGCACGGTGCTTTGCTGGGAGTGGCGGGGAGCGAAGGGAAACGAGGACGAGGACGAGTGAGAGGAGGAGAGAGGGCGCCTCGTCTGAGTCTCATACCGTGGGCCAGAGGGCAACCGTCCCGTCCTCTGTGTGCTGGAGATGGGCAGATAGCATTCACAGGATGGGCAATTGACATGTTGTGGCATGTATCCCATCACTGACTAACCGACTAACTCTCCAATGGCGAGCCCTAGTCCAACCCGTCATTGATTGTTGGTGGTGGTGGTGCTGGGTTGTTTAGGACCCTTGCCCAACGCTAAATTCGCATCTCAGCTGGCTTGGCTTGAGCTTGGAACTGACTACGAAAGCCGGTACGCGAGGACTACCTAATAATAATAATAAAGATGTGGAACTGGCAGAGGAAGCACCGCGGTCAAAGGCAGCATCGCAACCAGGTACCAAGCTCTGATACAGATACCTCATAGCCAGCTGATAATATGAAGACCTTCGCACTGGGAGAAAGTCACAATGGGTCCTCGCCAGGGGTCCTTGAACAGGTCTCCAGCCAACCCATGTCTGGCCTGGTCTCTGGGCTGCTCTGTCTTTCTGCACCCTCCGGGCTACTTGCCATTTACTTGGTAGTTATAAACACGCCCCTATCCCGGTCCTTCCCCCACCCCCAGAGTGTACCAAGTCCCAGAGTCATCCAAGTCCAGTCCAGGGCAATAGCTGCACAAAACCTGACCTCAAGCCGCCTACAGCCAGCTTCTTTCGTTCGTTTCTCTTTTTTGCGCTACTCGGCTTCCTTGCCGCAATACCTGATAGTGCTCGCCTGTGCCTTGTGAGCCAGCCGTTGTCGCCGGCCTTCCATCATCCCGCTGCAAGCTGCTTGTGCTCTACGACGCTGCAGCTGGCCGACTGCACCATCTTGACGACCGCTTGCACCGCCGCCGCATATTGTATCACGAACGGCTTCAACATCCTCCTGCTGCAAGTATCACAGCGCAGCATCTTGTCTCACTCCATTGACCTGCGCTTTGCCCGTCCTGCGCCCTGCCTTCAATTTCCTCTCCTCCGCGGCTTTATCCCCAGCTTTATCCATGAATCTTGGGCCCTTGCCATCCTTTTTTACATGTCCGATTTTGGCCGCCATCCAAGCGTGAACTTGTCCTCGTCGCCCTTCGTCTTCTTCTAGCCACCACAAGCTTTAACAGTCACCTCCACAGTCGGATTTAATTTTTTCACTCCTCGTCTTCCACCCTGGCCTCGGGAGGTCTCAAGTCAAGAATCAAAAAGTTTCTGGGGAAAAGCAAGAGTTAGTATTGGGTGGTACCAAGAGGAAAACAATACTCCAAAAAGAAAGTTGCCGGAGGAGATATCTGGCGCGATCATCTCTATCACTTCGTAAGTTGCCTACTTAACTCTGGTGAAGGTCTAGACTGGCCACTCCGGCTCAGAACCAAGAAATTTCCATCAATGGTGTTGTCCTGGGCCGACCTGCTCCAGTCTACGATCTTCACCAAGATTCCATCGCGATCCATTCGCTGCTTGCGCACTTGATCCAAACTTCCCTTGGCTGAGCTTGCTACTGACTGCTATGGCAGGTCTTCTTGGCCTCTGATCCGGCCCTCCACCTAGAGACAACCCCTTCTCGTCTCCATGCCACTTGTAGGCCGTGTTTACGACTCGGGCTTCCCTGTTGACAAGCCGAATAATCGCATCACTGATCTCGCACGGGTCGCCCTAGATTTAAGTTGGGCCACCGAACGGTCAGAGACAGGAAGGTCAGCTTCCCGGCCTTCGCCGTATCCATCTCCGCCCATGTCAGGCTCCCCTCACGCTTTGCACAAGGCGACCTCAGAAGCGAGCGACCTCGCCCTCATACCAAGCAACTACTCATCAGCGGTTCCTCAAGATGCATACGGGGGGTACTCGACCCAATCATCTCCGACAGACTCACGATCCTCGCAAGGTTATCCCGGCGTTCCGGATCTTTATTCTCGATCATACCCCTCTGACGCCTTGGAAAGAATGAATTACGGCTACCAGCACCCCAGCGATCGCTCGAATCGACCACCTTCCTACCACCCTCAGGGCCAGAGTCTGCCAAGCATTTCGCAAGGCGCTCCCCAGACTCTCCCATTCCCCCAACCCAGCGCAAGCCCTCAGCTCATCGGCAGCCGTCCCTCGACTGTTGAAAGCCAGCCTGGAGCCTCCCCAAAGTCGCAGAGGAAAGCAAAGGGACATGTCGCTTCTGCGTGCGTCCCTTGCAAGAAAGCTCATCTTCGGTTAGTAATTACACCGCCAGCTGTGCCCGCAACTGCTAACACACCCTCTGTTCTTCAGATGCGATTGTATGTATATTTTGATACCCTCTCCCTTCCCTCTCAAGAGCAAAAACCACGTCCCTTTCTGTCTAGACCGTCGGGATTGGAAATCTAGAGAATGTTCCTGCGTGAAAGCCAGGGTCATACCTCGGATTCCACCTGACCTGCCCGGTGTTTTGCGCGGCAAGTTGCCCCGGACACCTCCAGCATGGCTGATGCTGCAGCTTTCCGTTGACCATTGGTTTGGTCCATGTCACGCCAGAGACAAGGGGCAATTTGAGTGCAACACGAGCGCCACAAGATCCGTCTGCTCCAAATCGCCTAAATTGGCCGTGGCGGGATCTGGTGTGCATATTGCTCAAGGGGTCCCAGCGGGTCGGACCAGTGTAACGCTGGACAAAGTCCTCTGGACAACGAAAGTCTCTCGCTCGCAAAGATTTCCTTGTCGATACCGATGGCAGACCTCTTAGTCTAACGGTACCCTGGCAAAAGCCGGAGAAGAGTTGGCAGATGCATGGAGTGCCCGAAGCTGATGGGACTCCTTGTTCTCTGTGTAGCGACTTCTCTGGATTGACGTGATAGGGCAAGTGCCCAAGAACCAGAAGCTGCTGGACCTGTTTTTATTTTTTATTTTTTTTTTACTTGCAGAGGGGCTGTGCATAGTTTGACTCAAGCTTCCGATTTGCTAACGCTGTGTAGCTCAACGCCCATGCTCACGATGTATAAGTAACGGCAAAGAGGATTCCTGCCACGACGTCGTACATAAAAAGAGAGGCCGTCCCCGATTACGAGACGATCGGGAAGCCCGATATGACCTTTCAAGACCCCCACCTCCACATGATAATGCCTTCCGGAGATCTCTCAACATCTACCCCACCTCTAACACTAGCGGCTCTGGGTATGACAGCGTCATGCAACACCAGCCTGGTAGGGAGCTGCATCCTCATCCTAGCGAGCATCAAGGTCCTCGCCATACGGATAGAGGCTACTACCCCGAGGAGGATGTATACGGGAGACCAATCATCAACTCGAGGCCACAGGAGCCTGTCGCCTATCTGACAATGGACCTTGAGTTTTCTCGAGTGTCAGATACTTTCAACGATGCCATTGGAGGTCTCGGACCTCGTCGAACGTTGGCAGAAACCGTTGCTCTCGGCGAAAGAGAAAAGATCAAGATGCTACAGAACGAGTTATCTACAGAGCAGAAGCGGAGAGAGCCCAACTATTTACCTCCTATCTTAGGTAGAGGCGAGCAAGTGCTTCAGCGCATGGGATTTTCAGTTGAAGACTTCGGTAGATTTCCCCTGAGGTATCCGGAATACTTGACCTTCGTTGCTGTTGACGGCCAAACTCGGGTATTTCCAGTTCAGATTGGCCTTGCAAAAGAAGGGTCGTTCTTCTTCGTCGTGGCTGTTCTTGGGATGGGCAATCGACTGCAATCGGCACCGGCTCATCACCTTGATCGCAACGCATCAATGGCCTACGGACCATTTGGAGGGCAAACCCATCCTCCCTACCCACAACAGCACCGACAAACCCCCGTGGGACACAGCCGTCCTCCTCAGCATTCTCCGCCACTCCGACAGCTCCCAGCTGCCCCTCAGTCGCTTCCTCTCCACAGTCGTGGTATGAGCCACCCTAGCGGGTCTTCCTATTCGCCCTTTTCAAATAGACACGAATATCAAGGAGGCCCCCAACATCACACACCTCGAAGCCAACGTCATCCCGCCCCGCAATCTAACACCCAGACGTATCAGCTGCCTCCTATTCGATCGCCTATGGAGAGACAAGGCCCCCCTCGAGACCAAGACTGGTACCAACGAGAGGAGAGGACCAACCGTGTGGACATCGGTGGCCTCATCGAGAAGCCTGAAGGGCCGGGCCGGATGCACTAGCAGGGCAGCCAGCCGCCTTCGACGCTTCAAATATAATCATGCCGTAATACTAGGTGTTCGCTCTCTTTTCTCGCTCCCGAGCAAAGAAGAGAACCCTTTCGATTCAGCGATCTTGGCTCATGGACCAAGGATGTTTTGATTTTCAACATATAACAATGGAGCGAGTTTTGTCCTTTGTTTGCTTTCTTTATTTTGAAGATACCACTACCTGTAATACTATATATTCCACATCTTCCTATCCATTTTTGTCAGGGCCTGAACTTTCTTTGGTAGACGCAGTTCAAATCAGAGGGCACAGATCTTTTTCTATTGTGGGTCACCGTCGCAATATGGTGTTCACGTTCACGGGGCTGCACTTGGCATCAGCGACAGTCACAGGCGTTTTCTTGCATATGCATCGTAAGAGCAGAGCGGGTTTCTCTCTCGCAGGGAAGGGGCGCAATTGCCTACCGGTTAGAGGTTATGTCGAGATGGATAACGAGCGAGGACCACCGTTTTCTATTGGGGCGACATTTGCTCCCTGGGTTTGGTGAGGATGGATGATAGAAAAAGGACAGTAACGTGCGAGACACTACTCTACTGAAAAACATTGATAGTGAATAATGACTGATATTAATATTGGCCTCTAAATCCCAGCGTGTTTCCAGGCTGGAAAGAAATGGCGATGGAACGAAATGATGTGATGGGCGTTCCCTTTCTCCAGTGCAGTGTACCCTGGTCCTGGTTGGCCAATTAACTAGTCTCTGCATATGCGATGCGATGCATGAGACGATGAAACACGAACCATGCATCTCGCATTGTTACACGGCCCAGATTATCCGGACCCCTCCGCCTGCCGCTCATTGGTCCGGTTGTTTCGAAATAGGGAATTGATGGAAATCTCGCGATCGTGCCGACGCATAAACAGCAGGTGGTGATACAAACAATGGACCAACTGGGAAAGGAGCAGCCAAATATTTCCGAGAGCAAACCGGTGCGGAAACAAGAAACCTCCATTGATTGAATTTATTGATAGCAAGTATACCAAGCCCACGTAAATGTAGGAGTGGGTGTAAGTTGATTTTCGGTAGTAACGCAGAAAAAAAAAAAAAAAAAAAAAAAAAAACATGCTTTAACTTTTTTACCCCCTTGCCCATCTATACAGGGTGATGGATTCCTCCATGATGGGAAGTGAAAGTCCATGCATCAATCCCTTGCCTGTTATCTGATCCGGCGAAAACAAAGGTGTTTATGCCGATTAAGTCCCCCCCTTAAATAACTTATCCTCCCCAGACGAGAATGGTGACCTCCCATTGCCCAGTTGGCTTCGTGCCTCACTTGCCCTCGCCCCCGCCGACGAAAGTATGATCGGCTTTCACTGAGATCGGTTTTTTTTTTCAAGATGGTGGGGGTGGGCGCTCGTGACAGTTTTGTTTGATATCATGCTTTGAAGTGTCGACATCAGAAACTTCAGGACTTCTTGCGGGCCTTGGCGTCCTTGACCGAGGAGCCCTCCACGTCCTTGAGACCGTTTCTTCGGGTCGTGATGGAAACGGTGCCCTTGACAGGGGAGGACTTGCCGGCGCCGTCCCTCTTGGGACGCTTGTTGCTGTTTTGGCCGTCACCGTCGGCGTGGCCGTTGGTGCTGCCGTTGGGGGACTGCCTTGCGAGGTCCTCCAGCGCGTGCTTGAGGTTGACCTTGTCCTGGTTGATGTTGTGGTACGGGACGTCCTGGCCGGGGGAGGCCGTGGAGAGGAACAGCGGGTCGCCGTTGCCGAACGGTGCGAGGTGATCAGCGTGGGCTGGGGGGGTAGGGCTGGAAGGGCGAGACGGGGTGGTGTTTGAGTTGCGGCGGGAGGCTGGCTTGTGGCCCATGATCTCCTGGCTGTAGGTTGAGTATGTCGTCGAGCTTCTGCGGGGGGTGGTTAGAAGGGTTCCAGGAACACCAGGGATTGTATGGTTCAGAGTAATATATGGACGGTTCTGTTGTTGGGGTTTTGGGGAGCCGGAAGGTGTTTGGGATCGAAGAGAGGTGGAGAGGGAAGGGTCAGCTTACGGTTGGACACATCGAGAACTGGTATCGCTTGCTGAGGGACCAGGGCGGTTCTCGCCGACGGAAAATTTGGACATCTTGTTTAGGACTTGTTTTGAGGAGCCCAGTAGATCTGTGGGTATGTATGCGGGATAGATGTATGGAGGAGTGTGTGTTTATAGAAAGATGGAGAGGACTTTGGCGGTAAGAACTCTACTCTGCTGCAGTGAGCATGCGAGTGGCAGTTATATGCCGAGCCCGTGAGAGAGAGAACCCTGGGCCTGCAAAGAGGAGGCGAGCAGTCTAACCGATTGGACCAGGGAACTGGAAACAGGGTGACAATACAATCCGTGAGGCGGACTTGGATGTCGAAGCGAGCAGTTAGGAGGTGCACTTTTACCAGGGAGGGCGGCTTGTTGGTGATGCTGTGGCGGAGGGCAGGCGGGCATACGACAGGTATTTATCTAGTAAACAATCACGAACTGAGCTTTGGACCCAATCCTATAACGTGTGTCCTAGGCGCCCGGGAGAGCAAAGACATGAAACCCGGGCCAAACGTGCATTCGATTCTGATCTGGTCCAGGGGCTGTGCCTGGTCCTGGTATAAGGGGTGGTGTGGGCTGGTACCGACAAAGGGAATCAGCGACAAAAAGGGAAAGTTTTCGGGTGCTGGGGGCCAGGTAGCATATGGTAGTGTACCTGGTTCTGCTTGAATATGCAGGGCTTTCGGATGGCATGGATTCCCTTTTAGCAACTATCGATCCGTCAGCATGGTCGAGGTACGGCCAGATACCTACCTGCTGCTGTTCACGTAACCAAGCTTGTGCTCTCGCCGCGGAATCGAGCCAGAATGCAAACATAGGCGCGCGAGGAGATGGCACTAGTGCAATTGTGTACAGAGTTGGCGATTTATTGGCTGCCAGGCCTCGCGGGCTGGGGAGAGGAAACAAAGGGCCAGGGGGGTAGACATGCCCATCAACCATCCATTCACTCACTTTGTTGGGTCCATCACCGTGCACGATCGCCTCTGCTGTGGCCGGGCGGCCGCCAGGCTGCGCTCTCCAGCCAGCTTCATGCTTGACGCATGAAATAGAGAAGTGACAGGAGGAGCCGGGGCTTGCCACAGATCAGGAGATGGCGTCGGTGGCATCATCAGCGGCATCCATCATCATCAGCATCAGCATCATCATCATCATGTGCTATGTAGTTAGTGCTGAAGTCGGGACAGCTGAGGACAGTGCAGGAGCGGCCCCCAAGAGTGCTGTGCTAGCGCCAGCGACAGGGCCATCGGCGCCGCAACGGTTCTTGATCGGTGGCGGCTTTTCCCCCAGATCCCCCCAAAGTTTAGGGCCTGCTCCCGCTGACGCCCCAACGGGCTGCCTGTAATAGTGGCTCAACCGACCCCGGGCATCTTTCTTTTCTTTTTTTTTTTTGCTTGCCTCCTTGCCGCTGCTCTCTCCATCTCCGTGTTGATTCCGTCTGTCCAAGGAACTCTGGCCCATTGAGACGGGGAGTTAGCCTTCTGAGGCTAAGTAAGCTGAGGTGGCTCGTCCGGTGTGGCTGTGGCAAGTGCCTTGACCTACCATCGACGTCGAGGCCATCATCAGCCCTAGAGACAACAGCACCAAGCCACAGCACAGCGTCGAGTCACGACCGGGGTGTCGGGGTTCGGGGGTGACGATCAAGGAATTGGGGTTGTCGGTTTAGGGTGGGAAAAAGAAAGTTCAGATCCGGGTCCAGGTCCTGTCCCGTCAGGCCTCAGCGCATTGACGACAACCGCAATCGTGCCCTCCTTTTTGGGGACCCAACCAAGGCTGAGGGATGAGAGACCCATAATCGAGAAACTGGGTGGCATAGCGACACGTCCTATTTGTCGCAATTCCACGTAGTGCTGGGACAGAGCAGCCCCGGCGATTCAGCCTCGAGGGGCACCCAACAACAGCTGCTGCTCTCCCCCCCTTACGTTCGCTCACCTTCTCTCATGTCCAGAGGCGGTACTTCTCTCTACCCATGGTATGACATATGTCGATCACGCGTTTAATTGACCATCAGCATGGTTGATGAAAGGGGCTCGCTCCCGGAGCTGACTGCAGCCCATGGCCTGGGTCCAAATATGACCAGTCTCCAACACAATGGATCCATGATATTGACTACGACGGGCTACACGTAGTTCCCGGGGGGCTAATCGTTACCCTGTCTGCACTAGCTGGCAACGGGTTTATCCACCTCTGTAGCATTGAGCTCCGAACTGCAACTACCAACGAGCTGACTCGAACGAAACGGACTGGCGGGACGTGTAATTCACCCTAGTGCGGGAGGGAACAGGAACGCTGGATAGCACGAGCTTTGGGATGCCCATCTCCCATCCATCCAAGTGCCAGGGCAGTAAGCTTTGCTTGGGCCAACCAGTGGTCCCTTCGCTGTGTTGCGTACTATCTTCCTTGGTACCTAGATTGGGGCCCCGTAGGTGCCATTCGCTCGTCACACTCCCCCTGCAGTCCCTAAAAAAATTGTGACCCGAGCCAGCTGAGACGAGGGAGCTGAAAGTAAGGCTGCTGATCTCTCCCTCGCTTCACACAACCTCGATGGATGCCAAGCATCGTCATCGCCTAGGACTGCACCGCGAGCACGCACGCACATTGTGCGGGATCAGGACGCACGGCTACGCTACCCCGTCCTCATCTTCCAGAGTCCTGGATAGCGCAAGGACTGCATGACTTAGTTTGGCCCGGCCTGTGCCGCAGAATGGACCCCCACCAACCTCTACCTACGACGAAGCGAGGCGGGGCTGCTGTTGGCTGAAGAAGCAAGGATGTTTGATCAATCGGCGCGGCCACAGTCGAGATCGAATCATGAGTCAATGGTTGTTATTCGGAAAGCCAATTGATCTGATCACAGCCTTCGCTTGGGTTGAACAACGCCCATTCTCACAAGCTCTGTCTAGTCCAATTCATTAATCCTCTTGGATCCTCAATGTTCGCCGCAACACAATTAACGGCCGCATGTTCCTGGGCTGGGATGTTGTGGCACAATTGGCCGCCCTTGTTACTGGCATCGGATGTTTGAAGCTGGTCTTCTTTACCGGGCCTGGTCGCCAACTTATATGGGTACACTCAAGTCAAATCTGCCTCCTTTCTGTCGTTCCCTTTTTCCTATCAAAGGGACAGTGCGAGCACCTATAAGTCCGGTGGCCTGCTCAACGGATGTCACCCCCGCGAAAATTGCTCGTAAACCCGAAGTCTATTTCCCCGGTTGATAGGCTTTGGGTGGGGGATTTATGCTATCTCTCGAAGATGTTTCTCCAGCTTCAGTCACCCAGGCTTTTGGTTCGCCAATCTTGTTGGAAATATATCGGGACAGGTGAGGGGAAGATAAGGAGGAGTTACCTCATGGCGGGTCTGGGATCCGCAAACACTGGTGACGATGCTTGGTCACTGTTGCACCCAGACCGAGTCCGGCAACTTTTTCAGCCAACGGCGAAGCCGGCCATTACCAAAGACCCGGGTAGTGACTCTCCCCTTGGCAGCATCACTGTATGCGGCGCGCGGTTATGTTATCTGTATGCCATGACGGCGGGTCTTTCTCATCGGCAAAGCTTGCTCACCGACAACGTGCGCACTTCCAAGAAAGATGGGGATGAAGCTCTGCATTGTCATCGCAGCCATGCCAGTTCCCCGATCATGCATGGCCTCTGGTGGATACTTGCCAGTATTATCGTCGGGTCGACCTTCGACTTTGGGCCATAGCCTCGGATAGATAGTACTTCTTGATCTGTCCTTCAAGATAAGTGCACATCGTGAATCGAGGAGGGAGCAGTTATCTTCGGCCCGGTGACCTGGAATTGCATTCCTATCTTCGGAATTCTTTCATGAAAACGGGCCTGCCCTCAATGATTAGGGAATGGGAACGCGTAATGGAAATGTCCTTCCCAAGATTGAGGGATCCTTTTATCTCGAGGCGGGGGGCTCTTGTCCGAGGTATGGGGGTTCCAGAAACCAGGAACCTCAATGATCATGGACTCGCCGTATGTCGACCCATTATCAAAAGGTATAAAGATGATGAGAACATCTCCGTTCTGGGAAGTAGGACAACAGCATGGCATTCGAAGCACATTCTAGTAACTTCAATCTCAAACCTTCTTGATCCACAGAAAACATGAAGTTCTGGGCCAGCTACCTCACATCAGCTCTTCTTGCCCCAGTCGTTGTTGCTGTACCCAAGGCTCCCTGGGTCTTGGATCGAGCTCGTGGCCATGGCCGAAGAGCTCTTGGGGCAAGTATAGAGAAACGGGCGCATTTTCCCCGAGAAGCTTGTGATGTCAAGAGTGCTCTTGATATCGAAGCTCCCAAGGAGAACCTCTGGGCCGAACTCTCCGAGCCAGAAGCTGTTAGTGTTGTGGAATGGCTTTTCACGCAGCCAGATCTGAACCTCACAACTGCTGAAGACGCCGGGAGCTGGGATAATACTCTGTGAGTTGTTTCATTTCCAAACAAAAATGCAGTACAAAACCTAACTAAGCTTTCTTAAGACTCTTAGTTGAATTGATGCATCCGAATAAAACGGATGCTTTGGCCTATTTAGATGGAACTGCTGCTGCCCCTACGCGCTATGTCCATGCTGTGATCAGCCACCAAGCTAGCGAGGATCCCTATTACCAGGACATTCTCGTTGGTCCTCTACCAATTGTCAACGGAACCACACACTGGGAACCGTTGGAGTACCCATTTACCCGGAAGTCACAGGGTCGTGTTCGGAACCTTGACGCTGATGCCGAAACGCTCTTTGATGAATGGGTCCACAACGTCAGCGCTACAATCTCCGACATCACTCTTGATATGTGGAATGCTACTGCTCTTGGTCTGGATAATGATACCTTGTCCATATGGGGCATTGATCCTGTCTACCAGGATGACGATCGTATTCTACGTTGGGATGCTTTCTGGAGCATTCCGAGGGGTGTCTTCGATACTGGCTCCATAATGCCTATGGGCTTGTACTTCATGTCAGACGTGACGGGCCGGGATGCCTCGAAGTGGTCCGTTGAAGGTTGGTATCACAACGGTGTATTCTATGAGACCACACAGGAGTTTCGAGCTGCGTACTGGAAAGGGGACGTTGAGAAACTTGGTGGTAATTGGGATGGAGCTTGGTCCAGCACGGATCAACAAGGCACCATCCCTCCTCTTGATACCATGTCGCCTCCTGTTGCCGTTGCTCCTCAGGGTTCGAGATACTCTGTTGACGACCAGAGGAGATACGTGGAATGGATGGGTTGGTCTTTTTATATTGGTTTCAATCGTGACACGGGCATGAGCCTTCATGATATCCGGTATAAGGGACAGAGAATCTTATATGAACTTGGTCTTCAGGAAGCTCTCGCCCATTACGCGGGCAGTGATCCGATCCAAAGCCACGTAGGGTATTTGGACTCTTACTATGGGTTTGGTCCCTTTGCGTTCGAACTTCTGAAGGGTTATGACTGCCCGGCTTATGCAACATATCTCAACTCGAGTTTTTATGTTACCGAAACATCACGCACCCATCTCAACAGCATTTGCTTGTTCGAGGTGAACAACGACTATCCCATAGCTCGCCACAGTTCCACACATTATGTGACTGCAACTAAGAACGTCAATTTTGTGGTCCGCTCAATTTCCACGATTGGAAACTATGACTACATGTTCAGCTACAGCTTCTTTATGGATGGTTCCATTGCTGTCGAAGTCCGGGCTTCAGGATACATTCAAGCCGCCTTCTATGCCAAGAATGAGGATTATGGGTTCCACATTCATGATCAACTCTCTGGCTCTATGCATGATCACGTTCTGAATTTCAAAGCCGACTTTGACATTCTTGGAACCAATAATACGGTTGAGATCATGAGCCAAGTACCTCACACAACTACATATCCTTGGTCGAAGGGGAAAGTGTTCAACACCATGAAACTCAACCGCTCATTCATTCTGAATGAAGATGAGAGTCGGTTTGACTGGAGTGCCAACAGCCAGTCACAGGTTCTGGTGGTTAATAGGGACGAGAAGAATAAGTTTGGCGAGAATCGCGGATATCGAATCCTTCCCTATACCGGTGCTGCCCACCTGACTGTCCAAAATTCCAGCGTTCTTCAAAACAGCGCCAACTGGGCCAATCACGACATCATGGTGTCTCAGCGGAAGGACACAGAACCTCGAAGCGTGCACAAATACAACAACCAGGATACTAAGAGCCCTCCTGTTGACTTTAACAAATTCTTCGATGGTGAAAATTTGAACCAGACTGACTTGGTCGTCTGGCTTAATCTTGGGATGCATCATGTGCCCCACACGGTAAGTTTGCTCCTACACTGACTGGAATATCCTCCGGGCGGTAGATTTTCGCCGCTGCGAATGTTTAATACTGATTGGTCTACGTCTAGGGTGACCTTCCTACCACTGTCTTCACGACAGCTCATTCAGGTGTGCAGTTCATGCCCTCCAACTATTTCGAGATTGGACCCAATGTGGAAACTGTGAATATGGTGCGGATTAACTATTCCGATGGCAAAACTACCGATGTGATTACCTTTGGTTCTTTCGATGACACGTGTGAGCTCTCTTATGAGCCAACTTTCCCCGACTTCTGGGAATACAAGGGGGATGTGGTTGTGCGAAAGTTCCCATACAATCCCAACGATCCTTACTATGAGGCTACTGGGATTTGAAGTGGTGATGAGGGAGACTTTAAGGAGAAATGGGGGCAATTAATTGTAGAACTGAGATTAGGGATTCCGTCCATGATCGTCCTCTGTGGTTTGATTTTATCCATGATTTTATCTGGCACAAGGTCCGGACAATGTTCTTTCCGAAATTCAAAGCCACGACTACTTCTATTTTGAGCCAAGGAGTTGTATGATAAACAGGCCTATATTATAGGTACAAGGCTACAATAAACAGCTACTAGTAAAGCAAGCGATTGAACATGAAGAGAATAGAAAGACAGTAGCATTCGGAAGAGCCCTTAATATGGCGAAGGGTAAGAAGGTTGCCATCACCCAGCGACCCATTCGCAAAATGAAGGAGATGAATGGCTCATCTCCTCCTCTTCTTACAGAAGAAGAAGAAGAAATAGAAAAAGAAGACTTGTTCATTTATTATCCGTCCGTATTACTGCAAGAGGAACTGGCTGAGTGCCTTCCCAACCAATGTGCTTTAAGTCACGTGCTCTCGTGAGATCTTCGTGCAGCTGGAAAGAGGTGCGGGACCGACTCCACCGCCATCAACTCACGACTGCACCTTGTACAATCCTCCTTTTCACCTTACCTTATTCTTATATGTCCTTGCATTTTTCGTAGCATTTCTGTACATATTTGGGCGGTTGTATCTAGTCGCAATGGGGGACGCAATGCAGGTGGATGGCCCCTCCACAGCTGGAGTGAAGCGCAAGGCCGACGACGACCCAGATGGCCCACGCCCAGCTCGCAGAATCCGGGTGAGTGAGCATCCAAAGGACGAGCCATAGTGAGCCCATATAAGTCATGAAATACAGTCAACTAATTAGTTTTGTCAAAATTCTAGGCGCTGGATCCAGATGTGGTCAACAAAATAGCAGCAGGCGAAATCATTGTCGCACCAGTTCACGCCCTCAAGGAGCTCATTGAAAATGCTGTAGACGCCGGCTCAACATCTCTTGAGATTCTTGTCAAGGACGGCGGACTGAAGCTGTTGCAGATAACTGACAACGGTAGCGGTATCCAGGTTGGTCGTTCTCCGGATTGTCCCGGTTGCCATATACATAGAAGCTAACCAAGTACTCAAGAAAGAAGACTTGGCGATCCTCTGCGAGCGCCATACCACTTCAAAGATATCCTCTTTCGATGATCTTGCGTCTATCGGCACATATGGCTTTCGCGGCGAAGCATTGGCAAGCATCAGCCACATTGCCCATCTGACAGTGACTACTAAAACTAAGGACTCTAGTCTCGCTTGGAGGGCCTACTACATTGATGGGAGGCTGGCTCCCCCCAAGCCAGGCCAGTCTGCTGAGCCAAAGGGTGTCGCAGGTCGCCCCGGGACCCAGATTACAGTCGAAGACCTATTTTACAGCATCCCTACTCGCCGGAGGGCTTTCCGGTCTACGGCAGACGAGTTCAACAAAATCATTGAGATGGTTGGAAGATATGCGATTCACTGCGACGGTGTTGGCTTTACCTGCAAGAAAGCTGGCGAGTCATCCAACAGCCTTTCGATTCAAGCCCAAGCCACTGTCAATGACCGTATCCGCCAGATTTACGGGAGCGCCGTTGCAAACGAGCTCATTAGTTTTGACGTCTCAGATTCGAGATGGGGATTCAAGGCTGACGGATTCGCATCGAACGCCAATTATAATATCAAGAAGACGACATTTCTCCTCTTCATCAACCATCGAAGTGTTGAATCTACCGTAATTAAAAAGGCACTGGAGCAAACATACGCCAGCTTCTTACCAAAAGGAGGGCATCCTTTCATATATCTAAATCTAGCGATCGATCCGGCCAGGGTTGATGTCAACGTACATCCGACCAAGAGAGAGGTGCACTTCTTGAACGAAGATGAGGTCGTCCAAGAAATATGCAAGCATATAGAAACAAAGCTGGCTGCGGTAGATACGAGCCGGACCTTTATGGCACAGACTCTACTACCGGGAGCGCCAAAGCCAGTAACAGATCTGGACGTCGATGATGGCTCGGCGAAGCCCTCTACAGCTATCGGCAAGCGACCCGTTAGAAATCCGAATTCCCTGATAAGAACAGACACGGCGGAGCGCAAGATCACCAGCATGTTCTCTCAAACCACCAGCCACAGCTTCCAATCCAAAACAGCTCATCGTGAAGACGAACCATTGGCTGTACCTGAAAATATCGAATATGAGATGACTGATCGCTCGCATACGACATGTAAATTAAAGAGTGTGAAAGATCTACGAGCCGATGTACGGGAAGATATGCATAATGAACTCACGGAAATATTTGCGTCACATACGTTCGTTGGAATTGTTGACGAGCGACGTCGGCTGGCGGCAATCCAGGGGGGTGTCAAGCTCTATCTGATTGATTATGGTCGAACATGCTACGAATATTTTTACCAGCTAGGCTTGACCGATTTTGGGAATTTCGGTGCAATTCAGTTCAATCCGCCTCTCAATCTCCTCGAACTCTTGCGCATGGCTGCCGAGGCGGAAAAGGAAGCTTTGGGTGCTTCGGATGAGGAGTTTGATGTAACGGCCATCACCAAGAGGGTCTCTGAGCAGCTAATTGAACGCCGCGAGATGCTTCTGGAATATTTCTCTCTCGAGATTTCTCCCACAGGCGACCTAGTCTCTATTCCACTCCTTGTCAAAGGCTACACACCACCATTAGCAAAGCTCCCACGCTTTCTCCTACATCTAGGCCCCAGCGTCGAGTGGAACGATGAAGCTGGCTGTTTCCAAACCTTCTTGAGAGAACTGGCCACCTTTTATGCTCCAGAGCAACTTCCTACCTTGCCAGGGGGCGAAGGCGGCCAGCGAGACGAGGATATACCACCCGAGGTTCGCACCAGGAGACAGCATGTACGGTGGGCGGTTGAGAATTTGTTTTTCCCAGCGTTTAAAGCGAGGCTAGTCGCCACAAAGTCACTGATGGATGGGGGCGTTCTTGAGGTTGCGAATTTGAAAGGTTTGTATCGGGTTTTTGAAAGATGTTAACAGTACATGTGGTTTTGTCTGAGATAGAGATATGAGGCTATATTACTTGCCAGATCTTTGAGTGTCCTAGGTACAATGAAGCTTGTGCTTCGTGATTTAGTGACCAGGGAGGAACTTTCTAGACCCTCAGCTAATATGACATCAACCAAGAGGGTCCCAAGTTTGTCTCCGCCTTCTCTTGTGAAAAAGGTTCAGATATGCCACCTGGTGCAGATGATTCAGTGGTATTGGCCATCATTGCATTGCATATGGAACATCCAGCACTAATCAAAGTTAAGAGCTTGGAAAATGTATCATCTTATATCCACAGATTTTAGAAACTAGGTGCTTTAGACCGAAGAATGTAGCTTGTCAAAGATTCATGGGCATCATTTCTTGGTGTCTGTGACTCACTCCAACAATACTGCCGTCTTCACACTCTCGCAGGTGGTCCCAATTCCTATTAAATATCCAGAACACTCGAATCACACTACTCATGGCAGCCATTCAAATGCTAAAGTACAGTTCATAAGGCCCTCTCGTCGCCAGGTCGTCGGTGCAAACAAGCCCAAGCTACTCACCCCTAAAAGCACACCTCCCAAACTTCTTCGGTCAAAGTCTATTTCAACATGAAGTTTCTTGCTGTTTGCCTCGTATTCGCTGCTGCTTCCATGGCGACGCAGAATGAAGATACGCCCCTCTGCGCGGGTCGTTTCCGTCGCCAACCTCATTGCTGCGAGGACGTTTCGTATATAGTTCTGTTACCCTCGTCATGCTCGAAGCGTGAGTATTTGCACATCATCTCTCATGCTCGATTTCGTGAGTGTTGTGCTGATATACTGATTGATCTTGTTCAGCCCGGCAGGAACCTACGAGTCTTGAAGACTTCAAGAAACTATGCAATGAGGAAAGCCGTGTCCCCAAGTGCTGTAGTTTTTCTTTAGTGAGCTACGCCAGGACGAAGACATCATCTTATTGCTTCTTCACTGATACGATTAGTTTGGATTCGAGATCCTCTGTAAATCTGCTGTTCCGAAAGTTTGAAACGAGCGATAGTGCCCAGAGGTGAACATCGATGGCAAGGGCGTCAAGATGGAGGAAACAGACTGCGAGGATGTGTTTATTAATATTGGTAATTCTTTCGGTATAGAATCTGAGTGAAGGCTGGCTTAATTGTAAGCATTCTATAGAGACGTTACTTACTTAATCTCCACAAACTTCAACCAAATGACCACACACATAACACAGTACATTATCCCTAGCCCCTGGCCTTTCTTGATGTCAGGTTTCTCTTCTTCTCATAAACCCCAATGACGATGCGTGATTGACATGGATCCGTCCATGGTTAGGTTTTATCATTGCAAAGCACGCCAATTCTTAGGTTTCTGAATGGGAAATGGGGACTTATTCTGGGTAGAATAGTAGCTTCTGTTTTCCCAGATTCAGCCACAACCTCAGGATAGTTTGTGATCAAACAATATGTCACGGAAGAAGAATGGCAATCAGTTGTAAAGCCAGAAAATTGCTCAAAATATGCAGTCGACTGTCAATAGATTACGTTGTGATAACGACATTGCCCAAAGTACCAAAAATCATCTCTATATATCATAACTTTTCCTGTTGGTTTTTACCAAATCCAAACTTTGCTTTACCCTATGACTTGCTCTTCTTCTTGTAGGCAATGAATCTGTTCAGATTCAGCACTGCTTCATCCACTCTTGCCCTCAGCTCGGCCTGGGTTCTCTTGTCAACCGACTTGGCCACCGCTTTAGCTTTGGGGAGGATCTCCTCCAGGTGCTTGAGGTAGTTGTCCTTCCAGAACACCTCCTTGTCGCAGGCAAAGTTTTCATCTCCGTACACGTCAAACAGCTGGTTCAGGGCCTCGATGGCATCGGCAGCCGGGGTCTGGGGGAGGGCAGCGAGCACGGTGAGGAGGAAAGTGCCGATCTCGCGGTTGAGGTCGGCCGGCGCAGGGTCCAGAGCAAGCTGGCCGAGGACTCCGATGCACTTGACGCCCAGGCTCTGGAAGGGATCTTCCGAGTTTTGGGTGGCCTCGGAGCCGTGGGTGGCCTGGTAGAGAGAGATGAACTTGCGCTGCTCGTTGATCTTGAGCGGCGTCTTGTCGCGGAGGGTGCGGGCGACGGCCCAGGCGAGGCCAGTAACCTGGGTGGCCAGGGTGACGTCGGCGGTGTCGCTTGAGAGGATGGGGACGATGGCGTCAGTCCAGATTGACTTGGCGACCGGCTCCCAAGTTTTCTGGATGCCCTTGTTGTGGTCGTGGGAGAAGTCGATCAGAGAGACCGACCAGGCGACGTTGTTGAGGGCGGAGAGCGCGAGGCCTTGGAGCTTGATGGTTTCTTCGTCGCTAGCCTGCAGAGCGACGACGCGCACAAGCTGTGGGATCGCCTTTTGAACAAGGGCTTTCAGGATAGGGAGGTCATCGATGGGCTCGCCGTCGTCGGCGTCATCAGCACCAGTGACCATATCCATGTCGGCCTGCATTTCATCATCATCCATGTCGTCGTCATCGTCCTCGTCCAGGACACGGCTATCCTCATTATCATTATCATCTTCTACGCCTTCGTCAACGTCGTCCATGTCTTCGTCATCTTGACCAGCAGCCTCGCCTCCTGCCTTTGGCTTTGGCTCTGGCTTCTCAGATTCATCCCCTTGCTCCCCATTCATGGTGGTCCCGATTGAAGCGATGATCTCCAAGGCGAGCTCCTGCTTCTGGTAAGGGTTTGATGATCCAGTTCCGTTCGACTGGGTTTTGCTGGAGCCGATTTCTGCAATGGCTTTGGAGAGGGTAGGTATCAATCGTGAGTCGTCAACAATATTCAGCTCTGTGGAGACTTCCACGCCTTGTAGCGAGAGGTAAACGTTATGGAGGACGCCGCAAGCCAGGATGCCCTCGTCCGAGGTTTCTTTGCTGAGGACCTGGAGTGATTCGTAGACGGACCTGTTGCCGTCTGAGACGATGGTCTTTGCAAGCTTCTTGTTGTCCTCGGACAGAATCATAAGGCAGGTTAGAGCGTCATTCCGCAGCTCCTTGATAACATCAGTCAGGTCGCTTGTGGGGATGAAAGAGTACAGAAAGCTGGTAAGACTCGAGTTGGAGGCGATGGTTTCGAGTATCTCATCCTGAGCCTCGGCCAGTGCTGTTACCAAGGACAGGATAGATGCCACGATGCTCAAAGTGGTAGATTGCTCCAATTTGGGTAGCTTAGAGAAGGGCGTGTCTTTAGATGAGAACTTGGCCGTGGCCTTGCGACAATGTCAGAAACGTATCATTGAGAAAGCCAAGTTTTGCACTCACATTTCTTGTAGCATGCTCAATAGCAGTGAGAACGTCCAGCCTGTACAAGTGGACACAGAAATCGGCCTCCTCCTCCTGGGCAATGACTTGAAGGATGCCCCAGCCAGCAGCACGGCTCTCGAGCGCAGCGTCGGTCAGAGTCTCGTTGATGATGATGTGTACAATTTGCTCGCGCAGCAGCAACTTGCGACATTTTGTGTCCTGGATGATGTTTGAAATGGCCGAGGCAGCAGCAGAACGAGACTTGGGGTCGGAGCTCTGGAGGTCTTTGATGACGGGCAGGATCTTGGATTCTCTCAGAGCTGCGAGTTCCGGGTCTGAAGGCGGCTTGACAGGCTTTGCAATTGGGTCGCGGCGAGCGGCATTGGCTCTATTTCTTCGTGACTTGCCCATTTCGTGTGCTTCAATATAATATACGATTGATTCGGTATTGATGACGATCTCAGCCCTGGTTTGCCTCGAGGAATTCTCAGATTTTGGGTGTGGTTTGTTTCTACTGGGTAGGACTTCGAAGAAGACTTTTTTGTGTGCCTTTTTTTTGGTAATTGAAAACGTGGATGGGGACGAGTAATTCCCACTTGTAACAACATCTTGTGGCAGCTCAACATAAACAACTCAAAGAGGAACCTAAATGATTGAACTCCTCAAGGGCAAACCAACTATATAACTGCATTTTGGAACAAAAATAAAGAAATAAAAAGAACATGCTATTGATTTGTAGTGGTGCTTGCCTCGAGTATTGTATAGTGTGATGGTATAGGGTAAGCTAAGAAACCTGAGGCTTGTCGAGACTGCCGCCAGGTCTGTTCTTGGACTGAGCTTTCGATCTGTAAATCACAATGACAAACTTTAAAAAAATTCTTAATCCCATACTGAGGTACGTATCCGGGGGTGAGGAATGGAAAGCTAGACTTGTCGCATTTGTGGGAGGAATGGTTCAACCGCTAGATGCGAGGGGTCTGTTGGATCTGAGGCAATGTTGAGACACTATTCAAACATTGGGAGAGCTGCATACGTGCTCCTGAAATTTCCTCCAGAAAACAAGACGAATCGGCCGGTGTTTAGAGTGACAAACGATATGATTAGTGCGAAACAGGCTGTCAAGTGAAGCAAATGGGCTGCTCGTTTTTTTCGCAGGCTTATGGGTCTATAACTGGCCCATTATGAGGATGCGATAGGACACGACTATCAACGAAACTCTCCAAGCAAGGGTTACGTCACCTTTTCCGAAGCAATACTTAGGTAGAGGACAAATTGGCGAATAGGAAAACAAATATTCGTCATTCTGCCACACAAACACACAAACAACATTAGATAGGGTATGTCGCCGGTTGAATGCTGGTGATATGTGGTGATCGGCCACTGCTACCTCCCTGTCCAGGAATGTTTGGGCCCTGCAAGTCCCCACGGCAGACGCCTGCTAACTGTAGCTCCAGCTATACATTAGCGACCAGCTTACTCTGGCCCAACGTGCTACCTTGCCTTTTCTACTCCCGACGTGCGCATCGCAGCAGCATTGGTTTAATTACGCCCTCCTCTTGTCACGGTCTACTCATTCCTTTGATCCTGGCCTCCCTCCCTTCAACTGTCTCTCCTGGGTGATTGCGGGGTCGCAATATGTGAAGGGCTGGACGAACCGAAGCCATCACCGTCGCCCCAACTTCGACTCCATCTGCCTCGACTCAGCTTGCGACCATTCCGTCGATATTTTGCTCGAACCCGCCCCGGCGTGGCGATCGCCTCGATACGTATAGAAACTCCCCGAAAGGATAATGGCCGCGCCGCCACGGCGAGGTCGAGCTATGTCACGTCTTTGGGCGAACGACGCCGAGTTGGCCAAGAAGGACGACGACCACCTCTCCAAGCATGGCCGCCAATCGAGCCAGTGGCAGGCCTCCACACGGCTTCCACGCAGGCGCATCATCACGCGACTAGCTGCATACGCCTTTGTCTTGTTCATTGCCGTCTTCATACTCCTTCGACTCTTCCGTCCATCAGATACCGGCGCAGGCCGATACACCGGCAGCGATCGGTCCATGTACAATTCGCTGTCGCAACAAAGGCCAAGCCAAGCTGGTGGTAGCGGCAAAGGAAGCGCGACAAAAGAGACAGCCAGGACGTATGCTGGCCCTGTCAAATTCCCAGCATTGGGGCAGTCGCTCCAAGCTATTAGCGCTACGGGTGGGAAGCAACCGAGGAATCGCAATGTATTATTTGCGACGGCGAGCTTAAAGAGCGCAAATTCTCTGATTCCTTTGGCCTGTAAGATGAGCAGGGAACGTCAGAGCTATGTTCATTTTGCTTTCATTGGGAGAAGTGAGATTCCTTTGCCGGATCTCCTCAAGCTTAATGGGGAAGATGAGACGTGCCAAATGATCATGCACGGTGAGTATTTTGCAGAGGCTTTCCCCCTCCTCTACTCTTCTCCCATCCTTTTTAACTCGCCTGTGAAAGTGAGCCCGTAAAAGCTAACAATCCTTGGTAAGATGCTCGACCTGATTTCCCAGGCACGTCCACTGAGGCACGAATGATGGTTTCAACAATTCGAGCTCTGCGTAGGTCCAAACCAACTTCCCGTAGTTTGTGAGTCTGGCTGACAACGATGATGAAAAGACCACATCCATGCATTTATGCATCCCCAGGCCGTGATAATCGACTCAACTGATGCCGAGGAAGAGTACTTTGTTCTTGGTACCAGGGACCAGATCCAAGCTATGGATAGAGCCGCTTTGATCGAGCTACCGGACCCTTCCAACACGCAATTCTCTTGGATAACCAAGCTTGATTCGTCCTCATTGGCAGGTATGTGAAACCTCAAACGTCTATTGGTTCGTCTGCAATTGTTGACAAGTATAAAGCATGGGACAAAATTGAAATCGATATTTTGATCCAGGCACCTGCCCGTGGCGCTGCCAATCTTGGAAGATTGCTAAGATCACTCTCCAAAGCTGATCTGAGTGCAATGGCTATTCCTCATATTGCCATCGAGCTTCCCCATGCCGTTGATGCTCAAATCGACCAAACAATAGCCGATTTTGAGTGGCCGACGGCCTATCTTGCCTCTGGAAGTCCCGCGCGCATGGTCTCTCTACGCCGTCGGATTCCCCGCCAGAAGCTCACGGAAGAGGAGAGCTCGTTACGTTTTCTGGAGTCGTATTGGCCCAGGAACCCTTCAACGTCTCACATCCTTGTTCTGTCACCTCACACAGAGCTCCATCCTCAATTCTTCCACTGTATGAGCCCGCATATGAACATTCACTAGAGAATTATACTGACTGTAACCAGATCTGAAATACACTCTCTTGCACCACAGGTTTTCCAATGCTGCCATGCTTCAGGACTGGAATTCCCATGTGATGAGCTATGGCTTCTCATCACCCAGGACTCTGCTGGACCTGTCAGAGCCCCTAGAAGTGCCAGGACGAGAAGCTTCTGAGAAAGAAGGCGGTGCTTTTGTTTGGCAGGGCCCGAACAGTGATGCAACCGTGTTCGCTGGTAATAAATGGATAGAGCTTCACAGTTTCATTTCACGCGGGATGGAGATGCAGGACGCGGATTCTTCGGTGGTATGGCCGCGCAAAGAAACCAGCAAGAAGCACCCGGCTTGGCTAGAATACGCCCTGCAGCTTTCCCGCTTGAGAGGATACTACACAATCTACCCAAGTAGCGGCACAGCGGAAGTCATATTGGGTATCCACGATGACATCCCTGACGTGCCTGAAGAGTATAGCGAGGATTCAGAAGCGCAGAAGGATGCCAAGGGCGACAGTGCCAAAGACCAAGCAACGAGTTTGTTTGATGTGGATTCAAAAGTCAGCGTCTTGTCGACTCTATCCGGGGAGGGCGGCTTACCCTCATTATTAAACTTGCCCATACTCTCGTGGGACGGCAGAGAAATATCACCAGAAATCCTGGAGAGGGACGCCCGTGAGTATGCGGCGAAATTCCGCCGCGAGGTGGGACAGTGTGGTGTCACTACGATACCCAAGGGGCCCGACAAGTACGCTCGGGATTTATTCTGTACGCCCAAAGAGGAAGATGTATAAGTAAACTTGCCGGTTCGCGATATACCCTGGTGGTCGGACGCGCGCCGCCATTCCGAGTGCTTCGTTATTTTGTTTATTATCTATGGGGTCCCAAAAAAGTATAGCGATGATCCCTCTGCTTGCTCATGGAAATAGTAGTTGCATAGCGAATATCATGTTATTTGTACAGTACAGGCTGGAAAGAAACGAAAGCCAGAGATGAATATCCATCATACCCACCCGAAAACCATCCCGAGAGCCCTTGCTCTTTCGTTGATCGCAATCCACCGTAGGATCATGCATGTTGCAACAAGACAAGTTGCCAAAATCCCGAGACTCTTGATGAAGAAAATGCGTTAGTAGAGTTGTTTCTCAAGAATATGAATTGGTTGAGGATGCGAGAGACGTTTTCCAAACTTACTAGCTGTGTCTTCCACCCCGATTGAACAATGGCCGCCTTTTGGCTGTACTGATTCACCGTCCCTGGGTCATCCCATCAGCGAAGCCCGAGAACCAAACCCGCTTACGGTAGCTTAATAGCAACTTACTCATGTAATTGCCAACGCCCAGCAACAAAGTCATGACGGAGAGGAGCCAGAAGACGGCGCCGATGGGCTTGGCCATCTTCAGCTCGAGCTCCGTCGGGGCGCGCTTGATGTGGAAGGACATGGTGATGACGATGGACGCGATGGCCATGTACACGGAGAGCTTCAGGTACGACAGGAAGGCTGTTTTGCTTGCCCGACACCGGGCAACATGGTTAGAAATAGGACGAAGGGGATAAGATTTTTCAAGGCGGCAGGGGGAGGGGGGGCTGCGGCTCACTTCTCTCGTTGGCGCAGTGGTCGCGCGCATCGCTGTTCTCGTTCTCGAAGAGCAAAGGGCCAAAGGGAGGCCAGGCGAAGAAGACGGATGAGCCTGCGCGTGTGTATCTAGAGACAGGTATAAGCTGGTGGGGGAATATATTAGGGAATCGAGGGGAGGGGAACGAACCCGATCTCGCCGACTTCTATCGGGGTTGTGAGAGAAGACAGAGGCACGCAGAAGCGGTCCGTGAGGTCCTCCTCGTCCCTCTTTGTGTGCGCCATGATACTGATGCTGGGATTGATGTTGAACAGTTGATGATGATGCCGGGGGAATAATTGCGGGGACTGAGTAGATCAGTCAAGTGGCCGGGAGGTCATAAGACATGTGTGTGCAATTGACAGATGATGGGCGGATATTATTAATTTTGAGAATATCAATTGGGTCTGTTTTGCTTCTACAATATGGCCAGAAATGAAGAAAAACTCAGCTGATGTCAAGTATTACTTCAGTGACATAGAACACGGCGAGATCTGATCTTGTATTTGCATCAATTATGGTTGAGTTTAGCATCTCTCCTAGCTCCTTGTCGTCACATGACCCACATATTCCACCATCAACCCACGTTACTCCACAGATCTCTCTGTGCATGTAAACAAGAGGTAGCTAGAGTTTGTATTTAAATATCACCAGTGCTATCATTGATTTGTCCCGAGCCTCCAACAATTCTCAGGCTTAAGACACTGTCAGGATGCCTTGAGAAAGGGGCTGCCTCTCATGGGGCGAGAAGTGTGATCCGGTCATTATAGCAACCAGGGAAAGGCTTCGGGGCATTAAATCGGTGCTAGTGATCGCTCTTGGCTGCTTCCTTAATATACGAATCTACCGGTTTGCAGTTTGGAAGTCCGTTTGGGCCGGCTGCTTGTCTTTAGAACTATGACACCCAGAGTACATAGTCACGTAGAGAGCAGACATATTGATCGTTTCCATTTAAACCGTATCAAACCCCCAGATGTCGCTCCATCTCTTTTCATCCTCCCGAACAGGGCCAGCCAGGCGCCCAAACCTGGCTGCGTGTCCCGTGTTGGCTTCGGGCAAGCACATCCACTCTCTCACGCAATCAGGGACCTCCTCCTTGATATGGGCGATGCATATCAGAGCTTGCTGATCTGACAAGCCTGGGATCGAGACAGTCCCGGCTTTGGCAGCTTCGCTTTCTACGACTTTACCACCACGGTAGGTCTTGGACTCTCCATCACTGAGGAACAGCACGCACTTGTCTCGGACACCGTCGTCCATGCCGCTGAATGCTTCGTCCAGCACAACAATGTCAGTGCCTTTGATCATTGCCCGAATGAACAAGGCCACACGCTGAGCACTGAACGAGATCTCTCCAAACATGTAATTGTCCGCCCATGAGAGATCCCCATCTTGGGCAGTTGCCGACCCTAGATTCGGCTCAAGTTCCGGGGTGAACCATCTCAACGCCGCATCCACCTTCTTCTTAGCCTCGGCGTCGAGCCTGGGAATCGACTGAAGTGTGCTGGCCCACGCATTCTCAATCACTTTCCGGATGGTCAGATTACGGGGTATATGTTGATGTACCTCTGGGCTAGAGTGTCCAATGCGGGCCTGGATATCCCAGAGCGTCAGCGGCAGTTCCCCGGAGCCCACCTCAGGAAGGCGGCTTCGCCCAAACAACCTGAGGGGCAGGGAGTAGGCCTGTGGGTGATCCGAGCAGAGGAGCGAGACGATCGTCGTCTTCCCGGAGCCGTTGGGGCCGAACACTCCCCAGCGTTCGCCACGACGGACGGTCCAGTACAGCCCATCCTCCTCCCCGTCATCCGTGTTGCGCGTCCAGTTACCCAGCGCAATCTTATCGCCGTAGCGGACCTTGCACCCGTTCATCTCCACCACGGGTTCGGCGCTGGGGTTAACAGGAGAGAGTTTGTGAATGGGCCCCTGGGAATCTTCATCATGGGATGTCGTCGAGGCCGGGGAAGGAATCGTCCGACCAATGTCCTCCAGTGTTTTCAACGGGAGGGTCGGATCTTCGCTGACCGCGCCATTCTCAGCGCCCTTAACGTACTTCCTGAGGCCGTCAAGAACGACATCCCTGGGGCCCATGGACGCCACCTGGCTATCCGTCCGCAAGTAGATGAGATGCGTGACCCAATCAGGCAGAGGGTCCTGGGGGCGGGCGCTGAGCACCAGTCGCGGGCTTGCCTTCTCAGCAAGCGACTGCAGCAGAGGACTCAGCCCTGTCACGGTGGGCGGATCCAGGCCCATGAAAGGCTCGTCAAGGAGCAAGACCTCCGGCTTCCGCAAGAGAGCCCTCGCGATCCGCGCCCGTCGTCCCTGCCCATTGCTGAGAAAGGTAACGGGGAGGGCGAGGAGATGTGACAGCCGCAAGTCTTTCACAACACGGTCGAAGAATTCGGGCGAGACGTCGCCATCCTCCTCCCCGGGGAGCTTTGGCAGCGGGTTCAACTCCGTGTTGCCGAGAAGGAAGTCCTGTAGGGACCAATCCGTAATCTCTCGCCTCGACTCGTACCGCGCAGACAGGTAGGCCGACGTGGTGGCCGAGGAGCCGGCCCCCATGCTCTGCTCTGCATCGAATCCCACATATTGCACAGCTCTGTTGGGGCTCTTTAATCGTGTCGTGACGGCATCTGATGAGAGGTATGGGTACGACCTTGCGGTCGGTGGGTCGCAGAGCAGCCGGCCTCTCAGAGCCTGCAGGAATGTCGTCTTCCCAGATAGAGACGGGCCAACAATGCACCAGTTATGGGGTGTCGCGGACCAGGAGGGAAGCTCGAAGGTCAGGTCGCGGAAGAGCGGCGGGTTTGGATGCGAGGTTGAGGAATTGGGGTGGTGGCGGTAGAAGGTGCCATTGGCGATGCGGATTATGGCGGAGCGGGATGTTGGGAGAGGCATCTTTTAGATGTGCCAGATTGGCTGGTCGCGGCACATCTCAAAATGCTTCGAGAAGCCGAGAATTGATAGATATAAGGCCCCATGGGAGCTGCTGGTGACTGGTGACGCACCGAGACCGGCGGCAAGCTGAAGGCCGGTGATAGTCGGGATTAAGGTGGGGAACAGCTGTAGTTGCACTGAGGTGGTGGTTGTGGGGAGAAGAGAGCTTTGGCAGGTATCAACCGAACGCGAGGCTGCCTGGAGCCTGCATCGACATACGTAGGGTAACCACCACCGCCATCAACCTCCAACGAGCACAACGCATCAACCCCTCTCTCGATCGACTCTCCGCTAGACTCTTCTCCTAGGTGTCATCGATTTCGAAAAACCCACCACTTAATTATTCGCAAGTTTCCTCAGGGAGGCCCAAGCACACACAGACAAAATGGTGAAGCTCCCCGCCTTATACCATCCACCACCGCCCGCCATGCAGACCCCCAGCTAACCTCCCTCTCCATCACAGTCGCTCCGAATCGTACCAGAGAACAGCAAGGCCACCTCCTTCAGCCACACGAACCGCACCACCTCCGCGCCCTCCGCCCCGGGCGTCCACGACACCCTCCGCCACGGCGTCGCCCAGTCCCCCTTCGACGCCGCCGCCGGCAAGCCCTCCTCCGCACACCCCCTCGAGGCCCGCCTCAAGAGCTGGGAGGCCACCCAGGAGGCCCTCCGCATGGAGACCCTGCGCCGAACCTACGGCATCGCCGAGCCCGTCCGCCGCGGCATGGAGCTCAAGATCGTCCGCGACGGCGAGTGGCGGCCCCTCGCCCTGGGCGGCGGCCTGCCCAGCGTCCACGAGGACATCCTGAAGGGGAGGGACGACATGATCAGCTGGGAGGATGTGTACACCGGTGATGAGATGAGGGGCGTTCCTGGAGTTCACGATGAGATGGAGCGGAAACTCAAGATGCAGTAGTGATTTTACTGAGAAGATGGATTAAACAAAGACTACGATAAATAGAGAAATTCATGCCGTAGCTGCGCTACAAAAACAACTCATTTTGGACCAAAATATCTCGGGGCAGTGAGGTTTCATATTGGAACGTCAAAGACGTGAGCCTAGACACGTGCTCCTTCTCCAGATTCTCCAGAGAGATACCTGGAGGCATCGTGGGCATCTCAGTGTTCTTTGAGAAATAGGACATAGGCCAGTTGTTCACGTATGACAGTCATAAAACGATACCTGTAATTCTATCCTGCTATGACTATGCTAGGCCAGTCCAAACAAAAACGAAAATGCAGACGGTGTTCAGTCGCTCTGCAACATGACTTTGCACTAATGGGAAAACGATTAAAAAAAGAATTACAGTTGTACAAAAAAAGATACGCCGATATTGACTCCGCTTCTCCGTCGGTGCAACACAATGATTTCATTGCTCATCAAACGCTTCTTCCCATGTCGCAAATGATAGTCCAAAGTGGGTTCGTAGACAGATAAAGAGAGTGAATGGGCAATGTCTTGGGGGGGAGGTAATGACGCGAGAAGGGGAATTCCCAGCCCTGGCTCAATGTCGAAGTGGTGGTACTTTTACTTCCTTTCGTCTCAGCTGCCGGGGGCCCCTGAAAGAGGGATGTCGTTGCGTTTGAGAACCATATTGATGATACTGGCGCTATCGGCCAGTGGTAGATTGTGAAAAGTAGATCCAGAAAAAGGAAAGTAGACGCCAAATGAAGTGAACATGACGAGACCTGGAGAGAAGAACCTGAGTAGATTCTCTTGGCGCTGCACATTGCTGGGCCTGCGGGCATCGCCTATAAAACAACGCAACATCCTCCTGACCGCTGGCGTTGACTGTCGCCGTTTCCTGCAGATGGGTTCTTGCCACCTGCCTTGGGCTCTTCCTCATCTAGATCCTGAGGTCGGATGCTCATATGAACCACATTAGGATTCTCCAGGCTGAAGTGGTATGCTGCGGCGCTCGGGTCAGTTACATGATCAGGGGAATGGGTCGATCGAAACCCCCCAAGGAGAACCGAGGCGGGAAACGATAGGCAGTACCGGATAACTCACTCTTCAACGGCTCCTTGTCGTCTAGAAGTTTGCCAAAATGAATAAGCCTGATGCTGCTTGGGCTTGCAGGCTTAGACTCCCAATCACTTCTCCATTCCCTCAATATTAACTCTTTTAAAGTGTAAACACTGATGCTGAAAGGATCCGGCTGGGAGTTCTCATTCTCCTCGGGGATGGGGACGTTCCTTCGGTTCAAATACCGAGCATCGATCTTGTACGGATGACGGCTGCCAGTGGTGAGCAACAGCGTGATATTGCATACAGGACCGGCGTCCGGCCCGCCGCTCGCAACGGTGGTGATCTCGTCTTGGGCGGGACCGATCGCCATAGGTGATAGAGGAGAAGGGTCTACATCTTTTCCCGGGGCTGCTGCTGCTGTCGTCGTCGTTATCGCCGCTGGTTTTTGGTCGACTTTTTCGGGCTGGGCTGGGGCGGCTGCTGTTGAAGCGTCGGCGGAAGCGGCAGCGACGGTTTCGGTGGTAGCGTTCTTGCTGGATTCTGGCTCGTCCTTGGAGGGGCTTGAGCCTCCTTGGGAGGGCTGGGCGATGCTCTGCATTGGTACGGCGTCGCTTGGTTGTCCTAGGTGTGACTTATCGTCGGAGGAAGTGTTGTTGTTGTCGCTGTCCACAACAGAAGCCGCTGGAGCCGACATGACTTGTCCGTTGTATGCAGGGGTCCAGTATCAGGGTGCTGCCCCAGACGAGCTGAACGGGGGGTGTGGTGTAAAACTAGCGCAGCCAGACTAACACATTCGCGGCGTGGGTAGGGAGGAAAGACGGGCGCCTCAACACGATGAATTGAGGCGAAAGGGCGATGAAATGTCTAGATAGCAGTCTGGGAGGCGTGGAGTGTGGAGGGACATTAATCCCTTATGGCGTCGGGTCTGATGCAAGGACAGAACGATGGATGGATACATCATTAGGCGGGTCAGCACGAAGCTGCTGGGGCGCTCCTTGGTGGGACTGTGCTAGCATGTAGCCTGTAGCGGGAGCCTGGAGGGCAGGTTAGCAGAGACCATCAGTGTGGGGGAGGCTGTGTGCAGCGCCGTGCCCATGCTATACCGTCAATGTCAATGTACAGTAGCGGCCATCCCCGTACTAATCCATGCCGACTCGGACGAGCAGGTCGCCGTCTTCTAGCCAAGATTGCTTCTACTAGGACTGTGTCTGTCTGTTTGGCACTTTGTGTCGCCACTAGACCACCTCGCCTTGCAGTGCGTCAGGCCAGCTTGTCGCCGGTCGCGGGCTATCCGCGGTCGCTCGCTGTAGGTGATGGCGATGTACCAGACGCAGGACGATGGTTCTGGAAAGTGGGCAAAGGAAGTGTGCATCCGCTCTCTGCATAACTCCCGATGCAAACACATTCGGTTTGTGAGTACGACTGCTACCACCAGCCCAGTGTCTCCCTCCCCGTCTACGAGTATCCTCAGATTATTATCCATCAACCCGTTTCACGTGTGAACTGACCTCGAACACAGCCATAGCCAAGGCGAACCATGTGCGTATCATCCAGGTGCTAAGCGCAGTTAGCACCCAGTAGTGCAGCCTACTAGCGAATTGGCCCGATCCTACGATGCTTGGCTTCCAGTGTGGCTTCTTGTGGATGCGCTCCTCTTCTTCCATCGCTTCCACGTTGGAACGCCCGGTACATACCTTACCTATGCACATGTGCATGTAGGCGTGATGTATACGCAAACTCCATAGTGATTGCCAGGCATCGGGCCCTGTGTTCCTTTTCCCGATGGAGATTGGGGGCAGGGGACGACGCAAATTCCTCGCCAGGGTACTAATCGATCTGTGGTGTGACCCTCCTTCAGGCTACACAGTCTACATAAAACACTGACACTCTGAAGAGAAGAAGGACCCTCGGGGATTCTCGTCGCTGCAGCTGGCCGGTCTGTCTAATTTTTCCTTGGCAGAGGTACTATACACCCCATTCTACCAATCTCATCGCCATTGGATGAATACATGTCTCATTGTCGCAGCCATTCTCTGTAGTATTGCCAATTTTGGCTTGGCCTATATCAATCAGTGTTGGTAATAATTAAGTAACATCCAACTGCAGCTCGGAAGCCATCCCGTACAAGTGGGTGACCTAGAAGATCGCCCTCCGACATCACGGACATGGGATTTCAGCGCAATCTGGGGGACAGCTCACACAACAAAGAACAAAGAATGAAGATAGACAATATGTCTTTTTACTTGTCCATTATTATAATTACCATGTTGATCGGGGAATACTCTACCTGTAACTGATATACCCAACTGAGTGCTGCGTTGGAGTGTGCCGCTCTCCATGTCACCCACCGCCGTGGTCGGATGACAGACTGGGGGTGGAGCCTCGGTGTGAGACCATCCACTGGGAATGCCTCCAGAAGGCTCCTCTCCGCATGCAAGAACCATAATGCGACCTCCAGCCGATTGCGACATCTCCACCAACAGATGAGCAAGATGGGCTGCGTTTTCCTCGGTACTTTGCTGCTGCCCCCCGGCACTTGGCTTCGCCTCTGTCGATACCACCTGGAACTGGAATTGTCGGGCAAACCGAACGCCCTCCCATCTTCCTTTGGTCAACTACACAGCCCCCCCACCTCGCTCATGCCTCCAGAGTTCGACACCACCTCCACATCCTCCCAGTAAACTCGCCAAGTTGCTAGACATGTTGCATTCCAATAGTAGATTTTGATGCCGGCCAGGCCAGGCCTAAAAGTCAACTAAAACTTAGTTTATCTCGCCTGGGCCGGGGAATTCCAAGACATCATCCGGGGGGCACGACGCAGCGTGACATTGAAATCGCTACACCAATGGTCTAACCCTGCCATCGTTTTGGGGCTGTGGCGAGTGAAATTTCCAACTATTGGGCTGGCAATAAGCAATTATACACTTTTATTGATGTGTAATTCTGGTTATTGCAGATACTTCTCTGCTTATGACTCCCCATCACTTTGGTGTCTCCTTCTTTCTGCCACCCGCCTGGCAAATGCAGGTCTGCAGGTCAGCTGGACAATCCTGCACCAGGGTTCCAATAGATACCATTTCTACCCCAAATTGCGACTTGGACTGCGAAGCAAAGGTGATCAACTAGACTCTTAACTCATCATCACCAGCCGGGTATAGTGCATCATATGGCTTATCGTCCAAATCTGCGGGGACCACATACCACTAATACATTTCAGCTTCTGACATAGACTCGTAAGCCAATAGCAGACATTAACTAACTTGCCCTGCTTTTGTATATACACAGCTTCGAAAAACAAAAGATCCAAATTCAATGCCAATTTCACAGATCTAAGAGGTCCCCATTGTTGGCCGAGGCCTGATTAGGCTGGAGAACTGTCTGTGGTGCATGAGCGCTCACCACGTAGCTCGGTGTTGTGGGCCCGCCTCCACCAAACAAGTCATCGGCTTGATCTATCCTCATGGCAGACATCTGCTGTGATCCAACGCTGGCAAAGTAGGCATCGGCGTCATTCACAGCTTGTGCCAGGTTGCCTTCACTTCCATTTGCTGATGCTGCTGCCCTCGTCCGAGTGTCAATATTGTTTGGCTGACCGCCCCTTCCAAACATGCTAATGCTCTTCTGGTTATCTGAGAGCATCCTATGCTTCTGCAGGGCAGGGGAGTCGTGTAGTTTCTTGGGGCGGGCGTTTCTGAAGACGGTCTGGACAGGCTTCAGGTAAATCGTCGCCAGCGTTCCAACATTGAGACACATCTCTTCGAGGGTGGCGTTGTCCAGCCGCTCTGATTCGGCCGTGATGGGTGGCTTTTCACCCATCACAATCTGCTCCGCAGCCTTAATGTCCGTCGAGAGAAGTCGCCAATACATGTATGCCCTGTCTCGGAGATCAGGGTTATCCGTCTCCTCCGTTGCCCACTTCAAAACTTTTGGTACCAATTCCTGGCCCTTTGTTGGTCGCTGAATGAAGAGCTTGACTGTCGCTGTCAAAAGCGCCAGCTGGACCTCTACGGGCTCTTCGGCAAAGTTAAACAAGAAGTCCTCCAACAAGGCATCACTGTTCTCAATTCTATCGGCATATTGACCGATAACCCAAACCATGGCTGCCTTGGCCTCGGGCTCGTCAAGAGAGTCGAGATGTTCGCAGAGAGTGCCAATGATAGATTCGTATTGGTCGGGATATTTCCGGAAAATGTTGCGAATCACCACTGTCGCCTCTTGTACGATGTACGTAACCTTCGTTGCCACCAACTCGAGAAGCAGGTTGATACAGCGTCGAGCCGCTGGCTCAATCTTAATTGCCAACTTTCCGATAGCTCGCACTGCTTTCCGTACGAAATGAACGTCAATCTCCGTAGCGTACTCCCGAAGCTCGGTCAGCACTTCGTCAATATTCTTCTCATTGGCGAGCATGAAGATGAGCTCCAACTTGGTAACTTTCACGTAAATCGGATCGTTATACTTGCAGAAAAACACACGGATGTCGTTTCTAAGCACTTCAGGGCGCCTCTGCAGGATGAGAAGTGCATTTCGGAGTGCGAGATACTGTACTTCGGGGCCTTTGGCAAGTAGCGTGACCAAAGGAGGCGACAACTTTTTGCATAGGGCAGACACCTGCTTCTCGTCCGCTATATAGTTCATGAGATAGAGTATCACCCGGATGCAAGTCAACACAACCGAAGAGTTGGAATGTGATAGACGAGGTGATATCCTCTCCGCCAAGAGTAGAGCCTCGCCCGACTCTTGGGGGACGTAAGACCCCAGTGCCTCGAGGATATAGGTCTGGCCCCACCTAAGTCTACTGTTAGTACATTATTCTGATGCCGGAAGGTCTCGATACATACTCTGAACAATCCGGAAGGATAGCGACCATCTTGGAGGCGTTTTTATAGTCGATGGTGAGTTTGATCGCCTCACTCCGCTCCCAGATATCCATCAGTCCAGCCAAGGCACTTGCAACCACAGTCGGATTATCATCTCGTAGCAGGGAGTTGAGACGATCGATGAGATCTGACTGCTCAACCATCTGTCGATCGTGATCGTAAAGCTTGGCAACGCAGAATGCGGCGGTCTTGCGCACATAGGGATCAGAGTCCCTCAGCATCTGTTTAACGTTGGGGACGGTTGCCTCCACAAATTCTCGAACATGAATGTAAGACATCGTCCTCAAGGCTAAGGCTCGTACGAGGGGGTTTTGATCTTCCATATCCTTGGACATGTTAGTAAACATCAAACGGCGACGACATATAACTTGTTCTCACATGTTCTAAGAGAGGAATAGCCTTCACTGCTATCTCTGGTCGCATTCGGGCGTAGTTGACCAGGTACAAGAAACACCTAACATAGTGAGCTTCCTGTGCCGCACTCGTCTCGTGGAGCGACTTACATCTTCTTGATCTCCAGGCTCTGCAAATGCATACATCCAATGATATCGGGGAAGAGCGCCACCATGTCGTTATTGCTCATAGTCATGTTTGCGACAATCTTCTTGAGAGCGATCTTCTTCCCTCCGAAATTCTTCTCCTTCTTTCCACCGCTGTTCAACTCTTGGCGCAGTTCAGCAACTTTGCCCTGTCGGGTCGTTAGCCTACTCCCCAGCACAGGGGGGGGCATATATGCAAAGAACATCATGGAGGGCGTGTTCGATATCGCCAGTCGTGACCGTGGGTTCTAAACCGGAGATGGGAACATGGCGTGGGGAGACAGCCACTCCGCCAAGCATGGACAGGAAACACGTGCGGCCAGAGTCACCTGGGCAGCTGCATGGCAGCTCTGATGAAATCTTGAGGGGGGATTGCAAAGGCGAGACAAGAGAGGATGGGCCGACTTACTCGAGCGAACAGCTTCGAATCTCCCCCACTGGCGGAACTCGACATGATAACGGCTACTGGACCGCACCAAGTGCAGGCCTGCTGATTGCTTCCGTGACTCGGTACTTAGGTACGCAATACAGGCTCGTGCCCAGCAGAGATGGGTGCTTGCAACCAACCCCTCACCACAATCGACGCCCTTTCCCAGGATGGCTGCCAGCCAATGAGACGGTGCTGGGCTATGTCTTATTCGAGAAGCGTCGTGTTTGGATCGCAGGCCACGAAAGCAGGTCGGCCACGTGAGCGCAACGGGAGGTGAGAGTCGTATCGTGGATAATTCGTATTTTTCTTTATACACTGTCGCAGTGCGTCGAGGTGCCGAGCTCGCCGTTGATCTCGAAGCTCAATTCGAAAGGGGCTGTTGCGACTTTCCAGCGTGGAATGGGCTCCTACGGCGCCACGGAGCGTTATCGATAAAGGTGTCACGAACTGGGTCAGCACCTCAGTCAGCTTTAGTGGCTCGTCAGTGGGTCACTTTAACGAACACCTAAATCGAATGCGCTCGCAGCCTCACCAGCAGCTAGACCTGTTCCAGAGCTCCGACGAGTTACGACGTATTCCCATCCACAAAGCCCATCAAGCAAATCGAATCGAGGAGCCGATCACTCGACCATCCAATTACGAAGATAACAATGGCCGACTCCAAGAAGGCCCTTGTCGGCGCGCCTTCATGGGTTGCACAGCTTGAGTCCCCTCTTCAGGCAAAGGCAAAGCCCTCCAGCATCCCCGACCCGCCAGGCTTCTCCGGAGGCTCTGGACATAAGGTAGGGTTATTCGATCTGAATTAGAGTTCGCATACGGTCGATATATGGTTGCTGACGGAAGCTGGGTTGTTCAGAAAGGTGGAAAGGACGCGAAGGATAAGCCACGGAAACCACCAACAGACGAAGAGATGGACACGCTCAAGCTGAAGAAGGCCTGGGAAGTTGCGCTCGCGCCAATCAAAGCTCTTCCGATGACTGCTATTATGATGTACATGTCCGGAAACTCGCTCCAGATTTTCAGCATCATGATGGTCTTCATGGCGTTCAAGAACCCTCTGATGGGCCTGGTCAACACCAACCAGGCATTCGAACGCTTCCAAAACGAGTCTATCTCCGGGCAGATGATCCAAGTCAAGCTAGTATATGTTGCGTGCCAGCTGGTGGCGCTGGCTGTGGGTATTTGGAAGGTTAATGCCATGGGTCTTTTACCGTACGGTTCCATGCCTGAATACTCTTCATGCAAATCGCTAACATGTGTCCTAGAACAACGACATCGGATTGGTTAATGTGGGAGGCACAAAGAAACTCCATCGACTTCGCTACCACGGCTTTATAATGTTTTGTATATATAGACGTCATCATTGGTTAATATAGATCTACCAATACTCAGGTCATGTATCAATAAATCGGTCTTCCTCATGACAAACTCAAGTTCAGTCGCCCCTACATCATGCCAAGAGGTATCCTCCTTCTGTGATTTCAGATATCTCAACTCGCCAATATGTGGACGGCGTTCTGAAGAGTTCAAACAAAACTAGTGAGGATACTAACCGAGAGAACGAGGAGCGGCAGGTCAAATTTGATGCGAGCTCCTTTCTCTCGACACCCATCGGTTAAGCTGATGACCAAGAGAACATATATGCCATCCCTGTGCTATTTGGGCTTTTTGGTTTTGGTTTCTGTGCTCTCTTCACAGTAAAGGTCGCCGAAAAGCCCGGTGATATCTCTACAGACAAGAATATTCGAGTCCCAAAGTATGGGGTTAGCAACAGCTTTCCTAGTGGGGTATAACTCTCCGAGAGCTAGTTCAACGAGAACTCTCAGCTTGATACAGAATCAGGCTAGCAATGTCAGTGAGTCCGCGAGAGATCAAACTTAGTTAGATATTCAGATACCGGACACTACAGGCAGCCGGGTTAAAGACCACAAACATCACTGCCCAAAGCACGCTCCAGAAACTCGACTACTCTATTAGGCTCGAAACTTGCTTTGCTGTACCTCTCTGTTCTTTCTTGCACGGTGCTTCTATCCACATTAGCGGGGCCGGGGATCTTTGAGGAGCGGCGAAAGGCGCGATTTGATTTTAGATGAGAGGATCGGACAGAGTCCGTCCATGTGCGTCCGTATTCAACCGAAGTCATGGAGCCTGCCGAGTTCGGGGCTGTTTATGCCATTCAATGGTCGGGTTACGAATCCCGATTCGACTAGTGATGTCAACAGCGATAATCCCGATACCCATGTGGTGCTCTTCGGAAGTTGATGCGGGGATGCCTAAAATCTCTGATTTTACTCTAAGAGAAGGCTCTGCTTGGCACATGCAGAAGCTAGATTAAGAAAAATGCAAGCCTTCACAGATCGGGCAAGTTTCCACATAGCTGGTCATGGAAATACGCCTATTACTCAATCATAAGGTAACTAGAACATCTTGATCCAGGTTCTGGAGCCCCACGCTGGAAATGCCACCAGCAGTCTGATAAGAACTGGCTTAGGTATCTAATCATACAGGGGGTCATATCACGATGGTTTAAGCATTATCTGATAAACGAAAGAATACATACGGCTGGAGGGGAATTCAAGATAGTGTATCGTAAACTGGAGCTTCTTAGTGTCTTGCAACAAACCTGGGCTTTGTGGGGTAGATGCCACTCAGATAGAGGGATGAAAGATATCGCTGACTAAGCGGTTATCAGGAGCTCCAAGCTGTCCACTGCATCATCGTGAACTGACCTTGTTCGTTTTGAATTGATGATAAGATACAAACACCAGATACTAAGAGCTAAGATGCACGGGAACCTATTTTCCAAGGAACAAGCATCATATTTGTCATATATTCATATCTCCATCGGTGCCCCTCAGCAATGAACGTTACGCTCGAATTCGACGAGCTCCTGCGGGAGCGCAAGGCCCCCCCAACCAGGAAAACCGTTTCCCTCGAGAAGATTGACGGCTTCTTGAAGGAAGCTCTTCGGATTGTCAGTACCCATGCCTAAACTTGCAGAAAGTATCACCATGTCCTAATACTTCGCTCCCGGCTAGAACTCCCACATCACCAAACTACATCAGAACCTCCATACTGTACGACGCGCATATCTGGCCAGAGCGCAACCTCGAAAAGGCATCAGGCATGGCCAAAATCCCGATGGTTACCCCTCAGTGATGTCGGACCGGGACCGGGAAGCTGTGGACAAGGATACCAAAGAAATGCTACGGGAACTCAATTGGAGCATCGAGGCGCTCGACGGCGCAGAGAAAATTCGATATGAAACCGAGACGAATAGCATCCAGAAGAAATATGGCAGCAACCTTGGTGCGCTCGGGTCCTGGGCATCTGGGGGCGTCGTCGGGGGCAAGAAGCCGGAACACCTGGAAGCTGAGTCCCGGGCCCAGGAGGTCCGGCATCATCGTGAGGGGGTCATCTGGTATCTACGACAACAATTGCAGCAGTGCAGCAACACCCAAAAAGTCATGATGGAGGCCCGGCTCACACGCGAGGTGGAAATGAACCGGAGTCTTGCTTCTCAAGCGCCGTCGCTAGCCGACTTTGCCCAATTCAGTACCGGGAAGCCATCCAGCGGTTTAGGCGAAGCTGAGGGTGTGCACGACGATCAAGCGACAGGTCTCAGCGCGGAACAGATACAGATGTTCGAGGAGGACAACCGGGACATGATGCAATACTTTGAGACTATGCATGAGAAAGTACAGTAGGTTGCCACCGTCATCATATTTTCACCATGGTTGTTCATGCAACATTGCTGACCGGTCATTCTTTTCACCCTGATAGGACTGCGCAAAGGTCGCTTGCCGAAATATCCAGCCTTCAGTCGCAACTAATTGAACACCTGGCAACGCAGACGGAACATATCGACCAGCTGGTGGCAGACTCGTCCTTGACAACAGAGAATGTCGAGGGTGGCAACAAGCAATTGAAAAAAGCGACTCAGCGCCCGAGCGCAGCCCGGTTTACCTTCTATGCAGCCAGCGGACTGTGCGCCTTCTTGGTTCTATGGGATTTGATCATATAGAATGCGATCCCTTGTATGTATGTAACATGAAAGTATACTGACCGCCTATTTAATGGTTCGAAAACGTAGTCAATGCATGCTCGCATTGACAGTGAGCCTTGCAAAAGGGAGCATTTATCCAATAAGCAATGGCAACACACTGCATTGAGCTGCTATATTCAGACCGACGGGAGTTTCAGGAAAGAAGCCTCACCGTAAGATCCCACCCAGAGACACCGTGGTGCAACTCGGAACTGTGGCATCTGTATTGTAAACAGGCGGGATGTAGAAGTGACATTCCCAACGCATATTAAGCGCCTACATCTTACCTATGCGCCTTGGTCTTCAGTTCCTCCCCTTGCCCCGGCAAATGATGGACTCCTGCGTTGCTGAGAAGGTCCATGAGCATAGGTCATCTCACTCACATATGCTCACATTCGCACACCCACAAGACACACACACCTGACACATGATAGACACAATTGCGATGCATGTGAGAGCGCGAGTGGCAGATGGATGACCAGTACAATCAAGCGTGAACACGACCTCGTGGAAGGCTTTTCAGTTACAGATCGATTCCATTAATAAAGCACGGTCTGCCTCGAGACGAAGGTGGGCTGGCCATATGACGACATATTGGCTGCCCTCGTATGATGGGCGTGGTTCGCTAATCTATATTGGGCAGCACACCTGGGCTCAGCAATTTCCACGTCATGTACTGTCCCATGGAGTAAGGTAAGCTTCTATGCATGTGATGACTGGGTCTGGCGCTGATGCGTTCCTGACCCAACACGGCAGTTCTGGACGGCTGGAAAACGGGCTGCTAGACAGTGGGCACGGGCACGTTGAGGATACTATGAGGTAAAGCAAGATGAGAGGTACCATGTAAGGATCCCGCTCAGTGGAGACCGGACTGAGGCCGGATCCAGCGAAAAAAAAAAGCACATGCAGTCACTTGACCCCGTCCGTTCCCTTCCGCCCACCCAGTCAGATCTGGGAGGGACCATCAGATTGATGTACCTACCCCTTGGCCAAAGGCCTGTCTTCTGTTGTGTTCGCTTCAGGAAAGTACTCGGAGAACTCCTGGAAAGCTCTAGATCTAGTACGTAGAGATGGCAGCCCGAGGAACTAGCCTACGCCAGCCTCGGCATGCTCGCTGGTCCATCTCAGAACCCAAACGCCGATTAGCGAGCATGCGGTCGGAAGCTCTGGTCTGCTCTCAGCCTTGGATTCATTTAAAACTCACGCCGCCCCATTGATCCGAGCCCATAACTCACCTGATTGTGTGCCCCCCTCGCATCGCGCCCCCCCAGAAGACAGCCCAGCCCAGGCCAGCCCAGTGCGGTGCGCTGTTTAACAGTACGAGAATCGACGTCCTACCTTAGCCTGTGCTCCATAACAGCCAACGCCTTACGTACCAACAAGTACCTCTACACCTACATCCGCCCTATTTGGCACAGTACATGGCAATGCTAACAGCGCCCGCTCACGGAGCAAAGGAATACCTGCAGTATCGGAGACTGTATCCCCTATTTCCAAATCCTCGTCTAGGAACTAGGGCCATCCCCGAATTCCCGATTTTTGTACCACCCTAGCCAGGCCCGTCCATACCGGTCGCAGTACCTCAGTACCTCAGCAATCATGCCACAGCAGCAGCCCCATATATCAAGGCCAACAGCCACTTCCTCGTTGTCGAGAGTTCAGAACATTGCCAGTCACCTACAACCGCCCAACATGAGTACAACTTTAACTTCCACGGTCGCGACGACCAACTTCCCTACTGAGGTCGTGCCTCAGGCCCCCGAAGACCCCCTCTTTGGCCTGATGCGAGCCTACAAGGCCGACCAGAGCCCCGATAAGATTGATCTGGTATGGCTGCCCTCCTAGATAGAGCTGTGTGGCGCATCTCTTGCTAACCTTGGTGGTGACGATCAGGGCATTGGTGCTTATCGCGACGACAATGCGAAGCCTTGGGTCTTGCCTGTAGTCAAGAAGGTACAGTTTGATTCCTTTTCTTTTTTATTGTTGTCTTCCCTCCCATTTTTTTTGTGTCACTCTGTGCTGGGGAAGTTGAAAAATACTTGTTCAACCCAAAGCGATGATGTCAAGACGTGGTTGGCCAATGGGCTCTCGTGGTGGTGGTCGTGTGAGGTGTTCTCTCAACTTGGAAAACACGACCAATTACATCCTCCATTAAGCACCTGCCAGCTTCCCGTTGCATCTCAGCCATGGGCGATTGTGTTCCCCGCCTATGCACGATGGATGTGCTGCGTGCCTGTTCCGTTCCATGGGGTTGGTGCTAACCCCACGTTTCTCCCAGGCCGACGAAATTCTCCGAAACAACCCCGAGCTGGACCACGAATATGCCCCGATCGCCGGCATTCCCTCCTTCACCTCCAAGGCCGCAGAGCTGATGCTCGGCGCTGACTCTCCGGCACTCCTGGAGAAGCGTGCCACCTCGATACAGACCATCTCCGGTACTGGAGCTGTCCATCTGGGTGCTCTCTTCCTCGCCAAGTTCTACAAGGGCAACCGCAGGGTCTATGTGTCCAACCCGACCTGGGTCAACCACCACCAAATCTTCAACAATGTCGGTCTCCCCACCGAGTCCTACCCTTACTTTGACAAGAACACCAAGGGTCTTGATTTCGAGGGCATGAAGACCGCCATCCGAGATGCACCGGAACATTCCATCATCTTAATGCACGCCTGTGCTCACAACCCCACTGGTGTCGACCCTACACTCGAGCAGTGGAAGGAGCTGGCAGAGATCATCCGCGAGAGGAAACACTTCCCATTCTTCGACTCTGCCTACCAAGGATTTGCTTCTGGCAACCTTGCCCAGGATGCTTCCGCTGTCCGCTACTTCATCGAGCAGGGTTTTGAGCTGCTCATCGCCCAGAGCTTCGCCAAGAACTTCGGTCTTTACGGCGAGCGTGCTGGCTGCTTCCACGCCATCACCTCCCCCGGCGAGGAGGCCACCACCACCATTACCAGACTGGCTTCTCAATTAGCTATTCTCCAGCGATCAGAGATCTCCAACCCTCCCCTGTACGGTGCCCGCATCGTCAGCACCGTCCTCAACGACCCCGCCCTCTTCGCCGAGTGGGAGGAGAACTTGTCCACCATGTCCGGTCGCATCATCAGCATGCGCAAGGCCCTGCGCGGTAAGCTTGAGGAGCTCGGTACTCCCGGTACCTGGAACCACATCACCGACCAGATCGGCATGTTCAGCTTCACTGGCTTGACTGAGCAGCAGGTTCAGAGATTACGTGATGAGACGCACATCTACATGACCAAGAACGGCCGCATCAGCATGGCTGGCCTCAACATCCACAACGTTGACCGTTTCGCCAACGCTGTTCACCACGTCGTATCGAGTTCATAAGGGACGCAGACGTCCTACTTGGGAAACCGTAAATGCGTCGTCAACTGACTTGTGTTCCTAAAAAAGAATCGAGTGGTGGATCATGTTGCTTCTTTATGATGGGATTTGGGACAATTGGCCGGCATTGTGGTCTTGGCGTTTCTCTTCACTGTTTTGGCGATTTCTTTTAGACAAATCTCTCCTTTTTCTGGATATTTGGGAGGCTGATTGTGAGTCTGAGACGAGATTTAGTCTCAGGACTGGCATCAAAAACAACTTTCTATTGCGGCTTAGGCCTGCGTCTCACGATCGGTCGATGATATGGAAATGCGAGTAATGACTTCATCTAACACATAGGACACTCTCCACCCGTAGTCTGGGGTTGTTTATTCGCAGCGCGGATTCGAAACCATAGCAGCTGGATCCGGATTTGCGCACCAGACAATTACATACCTACTCACAAATAATTACATACAGGAGCTCTTGTCTCCTTTCTTTCCTGCTCTCATTAAACTGATAGCACCTCTGGCACATCAGGCCAAACAATTAAACAATCAGCTGCTTTCCTCCTCCCCCTGCCCCTGTCCTTATCGAAGCTTAGCTTGGCTGGTAAGGGCTCTTGAGCCATCCACCGGCCATGTGACCCTGGCGATAAACGCCATGAGCTCCGGCGGGCTGCCAAGTCGGTAAATTCGCCGACAGCTCCGGCCTAATGCCAGAAACATGATCGCACGACACACGCGTGGGTCCGGTGTACGGGGTTGCCCATCCGCTCCGCCGTCCACTTCCCCGGATTCTCCCCTCACAATACTCACAGTGTGACATACTGAGGGGCGGGACTGTGTGTCATTCCTTCGCCGCTGCATCCGTTGTCGGGCCCCATCTCGTTCTCGTCCCTCGCTGAGCCCAACCCGCAGTTTCGGGGGACGTGACTTGCTAGACTTGGGGCGCGATGAAACCATTATTTGATAATACTGACTCAAAACGTCAGAGCTACCCATATGTGCCAACATACGGCGACCGCTGTTAGGCTATTTGCCGCATACAGCAGCGGGAAGGCCGCGTTTATTTCTGGAGCTAGATGAGGGATCTCGAAGTACAGTACCTCGAGGTACATGCTGGGCTCGACCTATCTGGCTTTTTCCGCCTTGGGGCGCCTGCATTCTGGCGATATGAATGCCCCCGTGTAAGCTGAGTACCTTTGTTTACTGCACTTTGCTGCAAGGCATACCGCTTCCTCTCTCTCTCTCTCTCTTTTTTTATGGATAGTATGCGATTTCCTTTGTTCTTGATTCACTCTGTCTGAAACCTTCCCGCGGAGTGACAAGTCCGAACATGTCGGTGTACGGATAGCGAGAGGTCGTATCTGCCTGCCCACGGGACTCGTCACCCACTGGCTTTATCCACAACGGGAGAAGGTCGCAGAGATAAGGAACCAGTTCTTGGAGACTTGCGCTGGAACTATCAGCTTTCAGCTACTCTGGCTATCAGCCAAGAAACCAGCGCAGATGTCTCGGTATTGTCCATCTTGGCAATATGCGCTTCAGATTCTGTAGCCAAAGATAAAACCAAAAGGATTCGGTGAGGAGAGAGTTATTTGCTTCATGACTCGTCAATGAGACAGCCCACTTTCTGTTTCTCGTAACCACACTTCCACAAAGACGGTCAAAATAAGGTCGTCTGTGGAACAATGGCGTGCTACTTGAAAGAAGCACAAGAGGAGGTGGCTGTACAACGCGCTACAGGGTACGGGTGAGATGGGTTGTGCTAGCTGCCTATGTCGACTACCAACTCCAGTGAAGTAAAAGTTCGTTGAGGATATTCATGATGTCGAAATCCGGAAAAAATATTAGCTTGTTGATGCTATCTATACCTATGCTTATTGTTGCTTTGATAGTCTGTGAAGGCATGTGATTACAGTCACAGCCGCACCTTGCATCCTGAAGCTCATGATTGGCGCGCACCAAACGAGACATACCCAGATAAGCGCAGTCCAAATCATTTGTCCCCTGAAACACATACTCAGCTACTCACCCGGAGAAAAGACATTTTGTATGTTCACGTTTCATCTGGTATTATAGATCTATCTGTTTGATAAAAAATGCTCAGAGGGAGTTCGTAGCACCAGTGTAGCACCTTCCCGCCCTACAGGCCTCTTGTAGCACTTGGCCCTAGGCTATAGTAGCTGTATCCAGCGGCTGCCTGGTGGCACCGTGCAAACCAACCTCAACCCTTATACTCATCCAACTACCTACATGAAAAGTCGGTTCATCAATTTCCATGCCACCACATCCTGAAATTCCAAGCAATGGGGCGACGCCTGCCTTGGAAGAGGACCGAGGTTCCAAGAGTCGTGAAATCCGCAACTCCCAAAAGTAGCCCAAAGCCCGCTTCTCCCATCAAACGGGCGCCGCCTCCAAGCACGCGACCAGAGCGCGCCCAAGAACGTGCCTCGGCTCAGCTCTCGGAACGTGGTAAGCATCCTCACGTTCGTGCCGACTGAGCCATTCTCATCTTCCTCTGCAGGTAATCGTCTTCGTAGCCCGTCTACGTCTCCACCACCTGAGCCGCCTCAACAGGAGTAAGAGCAGCCGCCTTCTACTCCTTGGACGCCCGCTAACCACACCCCCTCCTCCCTAGGTTCATGATAGCTGGCCCGTTCAACGATGACAGGTATCGGATGGTAGACGACGAGCTCCTTGGGGTTGCTCAACGGTTCACAGTCCACCTCCACCGTGCGGAGTATCAGCGCCTGAAGGCACAGGCTAAGACCCAGAATGCCGCGACCATTCGCGAGATTGAGCGCCCGACCGTCGGGACTCCGACGAGGGTTACCAAGCAGCGGAGTGAAGCTCTGAAACGAGCTTCTCGCCAGCGCAGCCTGCTTGGCAACGACCATGGTCGCGACCTGCCCTGGATGGGGACCAGCCTGCAAGGCCTGATGGAAGCTCCCCGGAGGGAGGCAAAGGTCATCCGCTCGCTTCCTCAGGCAGCCTCAGGCACACGAGCTGCGGCGGGCTTTAGTTCACAGCTCTCCAGCAGCCCCATCCGCGGGGATCGGCCCGTTGGAGACTCGCCGCCTGAGAGACGGGAGAGGCCAGCTCCCAGAGACTCCAGGGGAATTGGCGTGAGGGCAACGCCACAGGGGACTGGGAATGTTAAGTCGAAGCGGGCAGCCAGCACGAACAAGTCTTCATCGCCAACGGTGGGTGCGTCTGCTTCAGTTGGTACACCTTCGAGGCGGCCCCCTTCGACAGTCAGGTCGTCGTTCTCTACGCCACAGGCACCGAAGGACATAGGTCAAGAAGAGGATAACGGAGAAGAAGATGAAGATGACGACGATGACATTTTCGGACTCAACAAACGAAGAATTCGAAGAGAGAAATCAAGGGAGAATATTCGAAGATCTACAGAAAAGCCGGTCCGCAAGCCATCACCAGATGCAATACCCTCATTCTTATGAAGGGATTCAGAGAGATATTACGAGTTCATGCCTAAAGATGGTTTTTATTCATACTTCGTCAGGTTGAAGATCAAAGCGTTTGTTTTCATTTTCTACGCGTCATCCATGTTTAGCTCATCAAAGTCATCCAGCAGCTCCTCCATATTGACTTGTGGCGCATCATCGTCCTCAGCCTCCGTGTCTGCCATGCTCATCTCCTCCTCCTGTTTTTGCTGCTTGTATAGCGCTAGGGCGGCCCGGAGCTCATCGTCCTCCTCTACATCGCGCAGGAACAACTCATATTCACGGTCCATGCGATCCTGGTCAGCCTGCTTAGGAAGCAACTCGCCTTCATCCTTGTTCATGCGCTTGAGCCTCCAGTTGCGGCGGCGGTTCTTGCGGCGACGGGGGAAGTATTTCTTAACGAGGACGACATCGGGGATGGTTGAGCTATATGTGTTGGACTGCTCAATGGCCTCGTATTCAGGGTTGTTGAAAACGCTGCCACTAAGAAGGTAGCCCATGGCCGAATCTCCTGGCTGTAAGAGATGGCCAAGGTGTGTCCTTGTGAAATAGGTTCTATCGTTGACACCGAGATCAGAGGCACGAGCCACTGTAGCCTCGGCTAGTTTCATCTTGCCCTTCTGGACGCCTGTGGGCTCGATATCCATAACAATAAACTCAACTAGCTCATGAGAGTTTACGAGGGATGTAAATGGGGCCCGCCAGTATATCGATGAGGCGATTTCTGTAGTCTGCAAAGTCTGCGTGTCCATAAGATAAACGGCAGTGCCAATCTTGTAGCACAGGAGGAGAGGCGAGATATTCCCAGATTGCTTTGCAAGCTTGATCGGGAGTGCCACCATGTCGTCTTTGCATACTGGGACAAGTTCCGCCGAGTAGGAGAACTTGTATGACTTCTTTGAGGTGTGGACATCCATCGAAATGAGTTCTTGAGATGACTTTACTTTAACTGGGACAACTGAGTTGAGGAAGTCAATGAACTTCTCGCCCTGATTTCTGGCGCTAAAGTAGAAATCGATACCGTCCTTGGCCTCTTTGATATTCAGCGTATCCCGATGGGCGTTGTGTTTGAGAATGAGCTGTTCAAGGAAAAGGAAAGTTCGCTTGTGGAGGACCTTTTGTCGGACCTGGACGCAAGCTTGCCAGTGGGCGGGTGTGAAGGACTTTTGACAGTCTCGGCACTGCTGGGTATGTACAACAAACACCACCTCGAAGGTTTGTTGAAGGAGCATGCCATCCTGAACCTCATCCTGGATTGTGAGCTTCACCTTGATACGCCTTGAGTGTGGTTCTGTCCAAACGAAGCTAGCATCGACGATTCGCACTTTGGTCATGCCCCTCAGTCTCTTCAAACATATCGCAAGTAGTTCTCGGGACTCGGGAAGGGCAGTGACCCAACTGGCGGGCGGTAATAGCCATCTATCGCAGTCCTTGCAGAAATGTAGTGTCGCCTCACGCTGGACGCCCTGGGAAATGTCGATAGTCAGCTTGACGCAGTCGTAGCAAAGCGCGCCGGTTGCTGTGGTTCCATCGATGGCGGCACCACAGTTACAGCAGAGGATACTTTAGAAAAAAGGTGTTAGCCACAGAGAAACTTGTAGGTGTTTGCTGTAGATATACTCACGTTGCCCCGGACTGCTGCTGCTGCTGTGCGCTGATCGGCACGGGCGCATCGTCAATATCCATAGACATGATGGCGATTTCTTCAGATTTCACTTGTGAAGTGGGTGATGGAATATGATGTTGATTTGGTGGGGGAGAATGACTATCAAAAGCAAAATATTCTGCCCCTCCTGCTTGATAAGCGTTCAATTTTCTTATCGCCCCATTAAAAATACTCTTGCTAACGCCGCTCCACCAAAAATTACCATTGCCCATATAACAAAAACAATGCATTTACCGGGGGGAGATGCAGTTGACTGCTGGGCATGCGCATCCTCGCCCTAAAAGATCTTGCTCAGAACCCTTGTGACATGTTCCGGTTGGCTTTCGCTCTCCTTGCCCTTCTTGGCAAGGGGTATTTGCTTGAACGTCCTCCCCCTGGCTTGGGCTTCCTCCTCGGCAATCGCAGCCTGTGCGGGCTTCGTCTTCTTCGCCTTGGTCTGCATGCCGTCTAGCATCTTGGCCTTCTCCACGTTCCTGACAAACTCCTTGTTCTCCTTGGTCGTCTTGCTGATCTCGGCTCTCATGCGGCTGGACCTCTCTGCATTCTCGGCGGAGATTTGCTCCGTCAGGTTGTGCCATTTGAACCCGGTCAGGTACTTGAGATTCCATAAATCGTCGTGGTAGTATGATGACTTCTTCCCGCCAATCGTCTGCGCGTTGAGGAGCTCGCACACGGCCTTTGCGTCCTTCTTCTTCAGGAACTCGATCCAGCCCTCGGTGTAGGTGCGCTTCTTGTTGCCGCCGGCGCGGACGCGGCGGGCGTGCGCCGTTGGGTCCTCGGGGGCGAGGAAGATCCGATTGATTTTCCCGTACGGCTCGAGGAGCGATCGTAGCTTCGCGGGCTTCATAAATGGAGGGATCCGCGACATGTAGATCACCCCTGACTTCTTGACCGCCGCCTCTGTCGACACAAGGTTTTTCTTGGTCAGTGTTCGATGGATGTCGGGCACTTCTGATTCGAGTTCTGAGGCTTTCCTCTTCTTCGCCTTTTGCTCCGAAGGCAGCTCTGTGGCCTCCTCGTCTTCATCATCGTCATCCTTTGTTGTGGGTTGATCGTCAATTGCAACGCCGCCGTCGAGGTCGCTGGCCTCATCGTCGTCGGAATGGTCGATTCTCCGGCGCTTGGTGCTGCGGCCTCCTTTTCTTAGGTCATCTTCGGAGTTGTAGCCTTGGGATTGCTCGTCTTCACTATCCGAGGCGTCGAGGAACTCGTTGCGTTTGTCTTTCCCCATGGCGGCGTGTGTGCAGGGCGTTTTTGGTATCCTGAATGATTGATGCAGGGTCTCTTCACTAGCATTAAAAAGTTGGTAGATCCAACGTAGTATGCAAAAAGATTGATATAGCGGGGCTTTCAGAAAGCCATATATGCAACTAGGCAGTATACTGAGGGGTCGTGCTAGGACCCACAGTGGCGGTTGGGTTGAGTTCCGATGCAGGATGGATGAGATCTATGATATAATGGCGGGAAGGTTTTCTATTATCACCTTCATGTACTGTTTGAAAGTTCATGGTGCCTGACTAACTCTTTCGATATAAAACTGTTCCTGGGAGCCTCGAAGATATTCGCGAACAACGAAACTAGGTACTCTCTTTGATCTCGCTGTTTGTGACTGATTTACACGAACACCAGCTTATCAGGCAGGACCCATCCAGCGAATGGTGACGTGGGGAGCAAGCGCGGGGCATTTCTCTATCATCGTACAAACACAATTCCTCCATTCGAGATATCCTTCTCTTCATTCCGCCTTTCTTAGCATTTTCTGTCGTCAAGGTTACAATATCGGCCATACTTCACCATGTCGGTCGAAGTGATTACAACAATCTCTCCTACTACGGGTGAGCCTATCATCACCCGGAATGGCGCTTCATCTGCAGACCTGGAATTGCTCCCCAAGATTGCCAGTGAAGCATTCCAGAGCTTCCGGCAGACATCTCTCAAGGAGCGCCAGGAGATTGTCAAGAAATTCTTCAAGCTTCTCCTCGACCATGAAGCAGAGCTTGCTGAGGAGCTGACGGTACAGATGGGCCGCCCCATCGCATACACCGGCAAGGAAGTGACAACTGCCGTCAAGCGCGGCGAGTACCTACTCAAAATAAGTGACGAGGTGCTCAAGGATACAGACGGAGAGCCGGAGAAAGGTTTCAAGCGCTTTATTCGCAAGTGCCCAGTTGGTCCCGTCCTCATCATCTCTACCTGGAATGTAAGTCGTACTAGAGTCTTGGAACGAAAGAAAGATCTCGGCTAATGCACCCGCCCCCCGAAAAAAGTACCCTTATCTGGTTCTCATTAATTCTCTGATCCCAGCCATCCTGGCCGGCAACAGTGTGATCCTCAAGCCATCACCCCAGACACCGACCATTGTGGAGCAGGTATCCAAGTTCTTTACCGAGGCGGGCCTCCCATCTGGTGTCTTGCAGTATTTCCACAGCGGATCCCCTATTACGATGGAGACTATTGTCCGCGACCCGAGAGTGGCTTTGGTGTGCTTTACGGGTTCTGTTGCGGGCGGTCTGGCTGTCCAGAAGGCTGCATCCGACCGTGTGGTGCAAGTCGGCCTCGAGCTGGGTGGCAAGGACCCAGCCTATGTCAGAGCGGATGTTGATATTCCATGGGCCGCCGAGGAGATTGTGGATGGTGCGATTTTCAACTCAGGCCAGAGCTGCTGCTCCCTGGAAAGAATCTACGTAGACGAGAAGATCCACGACCAATTTGTCGAGGCGGTGCAAAAGGTGCTCTCGGGATATAAGCTTGGCGATCCTTTCGACAAGAAGACTCATGTTGGGCCGGTTATTTCGAAAAGATCAAAGGAGACGATTGAGGCGCACATCAAGGATGCCTTGGACAAAGGTGCAAAAGACGCCACACCGGAAAATGAGAGCTTCAGCAACCCACCGCAAAAGGGCAACTTTGTGAAACCCACTCTCCTCATCGATGCTAATCACTCGATGAGAGTCATGACGGAAGAGACATTCGGACCTGTGATTCCCGTGGTAAAGGTAAAGAATGACGAGGAGGCGGTTGCGGCAATGAACGACAGCGAGTTTGGCCTGACCGCCAGCATCTGGACCAAGGACACGGACAGAGGATATCAGTTGGCGGAGGGTGTGGAGGCCGGCACTGTATTTGTCAACCGATGTGACTTCCCAAGCCCGGTAAGTTATTGGACAAAACGCCCCCTAAATTCCTAATTTACTTCGCCGACACGGATATGTTGGCTGAGTGACTGACCTGAACCTTAGGACCTTGCATGGGTTGGATGGAAAAATTCTGGCAAGGGACAGACACTGGGCAAATTTGGCTTCGAACAATTTGTCAAGTCTAAGAGCTTCCATATTAAGGATCATCCGAAATAGGACACACAATTCAGATGAGAGTCGATCTGTTGTGTACATGGCCGGGCTCGGATGAACTAGGTAGGGGTTCACATCCAATTCTGCACGGCTGTAAGGTTGGCAGATTGGCGAGAGATCGTCCTGCTGTCGTACAGATGAGATGTGAGTCCAGTCAATGTGACACCCTCCCTAGTGCCCGGTGGAACTTGTCTGCGATATTCATCTGCGCCTGCCCGTCAGCCTGGAAACGAACAAGCCGATGCATTGGTCTGCTCTGGGGCCCATCGCCTAGCTACAGGACAATGAATATCTGCTCATTCTGCATCACCATTTCCAATATTGAGTTGCCCCCGTTTCAATCCCGCTTCCGAACGTGGCAGTGATTATAATCCCTTGACTACCCACGGGGCTGGGTCCCTTGTCCATCTACGCTCTCGCTCTATGCGTCGCACCTTGTGTCATGTCTCACTTGAATAAGACACGCTCGTCTCCACGCAAGGGCGCCCGCCCTCAACGCCATGTTAATAAATGAACGCAAGCGACCTCATTCATTGTGTGCGGCTAGTGATTTCTATATTAGTACTGTTCCCTACCGCAGGCGGTCACCTAGGAATGCCGGCAGAAGACACCCAATTCCACACCCACTCTCCCGAGCCTGTGCATTCCTGCAACCAAGCCTCCAGCCTGTCGTGTCACCCTGCCACTGCCCTTCTTTGGCTCCTTTTCCCTTCCAGGCTCATACATGTGCACATTGCATACCGGATCCAGGGTTCTGGGCATTAGGTGGACTGGAGGGCAGGCTGGCTAGAGAACAGACAGGCAATATCAGGCCGGATTCGCTTGCCAATGGCTGACTCCCGATAGTATATGACCTTCGCGTCTCCCACACTCGTTGCTGATGTTTATTGTTTCTTATTGTGTCGAGTGGTGGGCTTCCAACAACAGATCTTGATTTTCGCGGCATCGACCCGTTTCGCTCCTTAGTTTCAAACGCTCTCTTGCACCACTGCTCCATCTCGACTCAAGTCGAGGTTCCACTCCTTTCTTTGTCTCTTTCGCTCACCGAGTCCTACTCTCATTGTCTCTCGTCCCGGGGAATGCTTCAGGCGCCAACCCACATTCTTTATATCTCAACCGTTGCACTCGCTTCAGACCATTTCCTTTCTTGCTTCTGTCTTCTCCAATCTTGAAAAAAAAGAAAAGGGGGTATATACAATCTTCTCGTGTCCAAATTTAGCATTTCGAGCGAAAATTTCTCCTCTTTATTCCTTGCCCTCCCTTTCAACTACACGGACGGACAAGCACACCAGCACACGAGCCACATCTTGGTCCTTTCACGACATCATCAGTCTTATTTAACCGCCTCGCAATAGCGGCATCTATTTTTTTTCTCTTCTTTTTCCTTCACCGGACCTTTTCAGGAATCATGCAGATCAAGAACGACGTCAGAATGTTCTGCTGCCGCGTCCAGACTATCCTTGGCAGATGCCACCGAAAGCAGAAGAACATCCCAGAGATAGTACGTCACGGACATCTTCATCTATCTTTGTCTTTACTAACACTTCCCTTCTTAGTCTGCTCCGTTCAATTTGAAGAGAGAGCCGGTTTGCCTGCCAGGCATCTCCGAAGACGAGTGCGTTCCTCCAGTTGCCTCCAGTCCCGGCTTCGAAATATATCCATCCTTCTCAGGACTAACTCTACTGTGATGTTTAGAATCTCCATCCTTCGCGATAAAGCAGCTGCCAGCCGCATTGGTATTGCCGATTCGATACCTCTTGCTCATTCCGCATTGTTTTCCCACCCGCCTTCGCCGATCATGACCGTCCTGTCGCCGAGCGGAGCTTCAACCTCATCTCTCACCACCAACTAAGTCGGATGGTTGTTGCTGGAGTACCCGGCCAAAATCCTTCCCTGGCCTTGCGATTTGTCTCGATTTTCATTTGACCCTTCTGTTTCAGTTCATTACTCTCTTTCAACCAATTTGCAACCAAGAGCATGGCGATTTAGAATTTTTTTTGTACCAAAGAACAAGAGGCATAAGAGCCTATAAACCACTTAATGTATTGGAGATAATACCCTTTTAGTTTAGCTTTGATGCCGCGGGCATAAGAAAGTCCCCCCCTGAATAAATCATGGTGTGCTTTTCACTGTGTGTGTTTTTTTTAGATCTATTTTTCATATTCCAGCAAGATAAATTCGTAAGAAATCCTGTCTTTTTGTTTCCCAGATACCAAGTTAAATCCATCCCTCATATATCTCCAAGTTCTCGCGACGGGCACCCTCCATTTCGCCCTTCACCTTGAGCAGCTTCACCTTGGCATCCTTCTCTTGACTCCACTTGACCAGGAACTCTTCAACCTGCTGTTTGGTTTCCGCATCGTCCTTCATCAGAACGGCCAGGGCGTCGAAACCGCCTGCTCCCGGAACCACCCCGCCGTACACACCTTCCACCGCACTGAGAGCATCAAGCAGCTCCGTTTGGCTCTGGGGCTCGATGGGCACGTCGCTCAGCTGGCCCATCTCCCTGACGAGCTCGCGGACCTCGAGCAGCCTCCCCGGCAGCTCTCCCGTCTTCGCGGACTTGAGCGTCTCGCCGAGCCCCACGTTCCGGGACTGGAGGTCGTCCCACAGCCTCTTCGACCGGTCCTCGTCGGACGCCCTCCAGGACAGCACCTTCTTCACCATGCCGACGGTCTGGCTCCCGCAGTCCACGTCGCACATGCGCAGCGCCACGCCGCCCGGCATGCCGAGCGCGTCCCTGCCAAACTCGACGTCCCACGCGGTGCCGTCCACCACGCCCACTAGCTTGGAGCTGAACCCGGGCGTGCCCGGCTCGGGGATCGCGCTCAGTATCTGCGGCGAGAACCGCCTGTAGAGGCACGACCCGAACACGGCGGCCGCGACGTCGAACCCGGACCCGACCTTGCCCTGCGCCGCGCAGTGGGCGGCCTGGGCGAGGTTGTGGAGCGTCCGCCTGCCGCCCTCCGAGGCGACGTCGAACAGCTCCGCGGGGAGGTAGTGGACCAGGAGGGACGCCGTCAGGGAGGTGACGAGCGCGGCGGAGGATCCCAGGCCGGTCTTGTGGGCCTCGCCCAGGGGCACGGGGAACTTGGCGAAGCGGCCCTGGGGCGTGCCCTGGTTGGAGTAGTAGTCGTCGTCGGCGAGGATGATGAGGCGGGCGGGCCGGATGGTTGGGGCGCTGAGCCCCGCGGTCCTGCTGTTGATGTAGGTGAGGGCGTAGCTCAGGGTGGTCTCGACGAAAGGGTTGGCGTTCAGCTTGGTGCCCCTGGAGACGAGTTAAAATCAAACAAACTTTTATATTTATATTTGAGCTGGTGGTACAGGTCGCTCGTTGTGTATCCCTCATCCCTGTTGAGAATTGGGGTCTGTTTGATAGTGTCTACCTCTCAATTGAGAGTATACACTCATGTCCACTTACACTTGGAGTTGCGTCACCTTGATCCCCCCATCCTCAGGTGCAAGGTGGTAGCCATACCGCCACTGAGCATCCTGGAACTGTGGGCTGTCGACGACGATCTCGTTCAGCTGGACACCAGGCCCGGTATGGATCTCTCCGGCGATGACATTGATCCGCGCGCTCAAGCCAAAAACGAGACCGGTGTACTGCCTGTCCAGCACGAGGTAGCCTCCAGCCAGCAGGACCTTGCCGGGGGCCGAGATGGCGACGGTAGGGTTCTGAGACGGCATGTTTAATCAATCTCCAACTCTAGAGTGTTTGTTCTCTCCTTCTCAGCTTTGACGTCGGTTTGAGGCTTTCTCGACGAGTTGTGAAGAGGTGGTAAACTGGTTATGTCCCAACGGTGAAAATGCGCATAATCTTCTTATGCAGAGGTGGAGAGCCAGAGGGTATAATCGGGATGGTTCAAACGGACGATAATGAGGGATCGCCGGGCTTCCCTCGAATGAACTAGCACGTAGATGACCTTTTAGGCCAGTTTCAGTTTGCCAGAAGGACAATACTGGAGGATGCCTAGGCACAGAGGCTGTGACGATCAATACATCGAAGTGGCTGTTCATCCTGACGAGCTTCATGGCGGGGTCATGAGGGGACAGTGCGGAGTGCTTCAATTCGCACACGCACTGTGCATCCAGGCTAATGATCTGGTCTCCTCATATAACGCCCAAGTGTTGGCAAGTCTGTCATCACAATGATCTTAATAACCTCATATACACACAAATACATTCAATGTTCTTTTGCATTATGCCGAGTGGAGATCTGTCTATCGGTGTTTCCAAAACACACGCAAGACTTGCGCCCAAAGTCGCTATATGTACCCTTCTTTCGTAGCGAACCATTTTCTTGGTCCCAAAACGCCATGCCAAATAATTGTATCCGGTATCAACATGCCACTGCCTATGCATCCAAAAGAAATCAAACAATCAACTCGGCTTATCTACAGCCTGTTGCCCGCCATTTGGAACCCCATAGACAAAGGAAATAAAGAAAAACAGGTGCTGGGGTATCAAACAAGACTCGTAGATTACAAAAAGATATTTTAGTTTTTTTTTCGTTGACAGGCTCCAGCTGTCATGTCCTCATTCGTATTCATCTCACACGGGAAGAGACTCCTGGCCTCCGCCAAGGAGTTCCAGCAGCTTGTTAACGACGGCACTAGGGTAGCCACGAGTAAGCATCTCACCGACGACTGACTTGGCTTGATCCCGCTGCTCAACAGCAAGGAAAGCTCGAGTCATTGCTTCGTAGGTGCTAGGTTCTCGCTTCTCACGACCGACAGAGTCGTAGATAGTTTGAGCCTTATCAATGCATTTCTCAGCAGCCCAGCCGTGGATCAGTGTGTTGGCGATGTAAGGTGTCATCTCCACACGCTGGCTGCGCATCTGGGCTAGCACAGACTCGGTATCGGCGACGCGGTGGTTAGCAACCATAGCCTCGAAGAGAGCTTGGTACAGGCTTGCGTTAAGAGGTACGATAGGGTTCTTGATCAATGAGTCAAACACCCGGCGAGCACCTTCCATGTCGTGAAGGACGCAGCCCCTAGCGTGGATAAGAGAAGCGTAGTGGACAGGCTCGGGTCGCTGACCAGATGTGCGGATTTCTTCCAAGATGCGTTCCGCAGCATCCATGTCAACCGGCTCCAGAGTAGCGTGAGCGTCGACGAGAAGCTTATATGTATGCGCAGTGGGTGCAATGGCCTTTGCCTTCATACGCTCGTAGTAGGCGAACACCTTGCTCTTGTCGCGCTTGGTGGTCAGGAAGAACTGCATCATGCTATTGTATGGGGCGGGGCGAGCCTTATAGTTAGGCATCGACTCCATCTCATCAAACAGCTCCTCAGCAAGCTTCTCGTCACTAACACGGCAAAGAGCATTGACCACGGTACCGTAGGTAACAGATGTGGGCTTGACACCCAGCGACCTCATCTCCGTAAAGTAGTAAAGACAGTCATCGATTCGGCGGGCCTTACCCAGCTTTCCGATCAGAGCATTGTAGAGGAATGAGCTTGGTTCAACTCCCTCAGCCTTGGCGCGGTGGAAGATACGAACAGCTTCAGATGCCTCGTCAAAAGTCTTGGTCGAGTCCTTGAGGGTAGTAATGTACAGACCGAAGGTGTTGGCAGATGGAGCTGCACCCATATCCAGGAGCTCTTGGTGGTATTGCTCAGCTCGGCCTCGGTTACCAAGGTTCAGGCAAGCTCCCACCATAGCATCGAGGATAGACGACCAGCCATAGCGAACAACAGCATACTGAGACATCAAGGGCACATCAGTTCGGGCCATGGATAGGATATCCTGGCACATCTCCATTTTGCCCTCGCGGGCAGCTGCGGAAATGAGCTTAGCATAAGTGATGTATCGAGGGTGTCTTCCGGCTCGGCGAATGTTCTTGAAGCGGTTGAGGGCATCTCCAAGACGTGGACCTTTGCGACCATGGCTTCCCTCAAGATCGTCAGCGATGAGCGACGAGCCCTTGAAGTCGGTATTGTAAGCATAAGGGTCGAAAGTGTCCTCATAACTAGCTGGGGTCGAGGTGGATTCGAAGGGAGAACCTGTGGAAGTTTGCGGCATCGTGGAGCGGGGATCGACAATACCCCTGGCGTCCATGTAGCGTGCAATGAAATCGATGGCTTCGTCGATTTCTTCGGCAACCTCAGGTCGCGATTCAACCTCGGCAGAGCGAATACGCTGGAACATCATCTCGGACTGGGCCAGGCCCTCAGCGACCTGACCCGAACCAATCAGGGCGACAGCATACATGGCGGTGGGTTCGATGTATGCATCAGTTGCATGCATGTCAGCTTGGCAAAGAACCTGCCAGTACTTGCTGGCTTCTGCAACATCTCCAGCACGGACGCTCATGGCAAGAAGAGCGATCGCGGGTTTGGCAATGCCATGGAAGTTTGAAGGGATACTATCAAAAGCATCAACGGCCGTCGCCTTGTCATCGCTGTCAGCAGAGAGAGTGGCGATTTTGGTCATGGACTCGGGGCGAGCAGTGGCGTCAACGGACTGGGCCCAGTGGAAAGCCTCAGCGTAGATCCCCCTGCTCATAAAACCCTTGACAAAACCAGCGCTGATCAGAGCATCCTTGATGTCAATGGCACGGACACCATACTCATCAACAATTCTCTTGAAAAACTTCATAGCACCCTCGATCTTATCCGACATCACGTAGGCATTAATAACAGCGGCGTACACATGAGCATCCAATCGATCCCGAAGGGTATCCTTTCCGCTGTCATGTGCAATTGCCAGGTTCCGGTACTCATTGTAGCACTCGACAGCGCTGATGAGATCACCGGAAGAGGCGAAAGCAGTGATCATCGTGGGGAAGGTTGCCGCAAAAGAAATGGTTTCGCTGGCTTCCATATGCTCGAAAAGACGGAGCATATCCGAAACCCTACCAGCCTGAGCACAAGCTGAGATCAGTTGGTGATAGGTTTCGGCGGTGTAGAAGGCAACGTCCCTGTCAACGGAGGAATCGAAGAGCGAGATAGCGAGGTTCAGACGATCATCCTCACACAAGATGGCATGTTCAAACTCGTGAGAGGCGAACATAAACTTGCCAGGCTCATCCATACCACCGAAGCGGACTCTCTTGTCCTCCAAGCTAGCCTTCAAGTCGGTAACCTCCAGACATCGGGATGCCAGAAGGCCGACCAAAATATCGTAGGTGTCGCTATCAGGCGAAACTCTACGACGGATCATATCAGCGTAGACATCCAGGGCCTTGGATACAACTTCGATTCTCCTGGTTGGGATGTGAATAGCAGCCATGAGCAAGGCGTTGTATGCACCGGCAATGGGCTGGACGCCCGTGGCCAGCATGGCCTCGAAGACGGTAGGAATCTCCGCATATCGACCCGCAGAGGAAAGTTTGAACAGATGATCAGCATAAGACTGAGACTGGGGATCAGCCGGAGGGGTAGCTGATCGTGCTAGAGATGCAGGTGTGTGAGCTCGAGAAGGCAAAGCCGATCCCACACTCTCAGCAGCATCTTTTTGACTTCGGGCCTCGATTTCTCTCTCCAAAGCTGCATCTATGTGTGCAAGTGCAGCCTCCTCTTCTGGCGTGAAGGATCGGCTGGCTTCCAGCTCATGGCCTGCCTCTTCACGCTCTCGTGCCTCCTTGTCTCCTTCGAGGATGGCAGAAGCACTTGGCTTCCACTCGATCCGCTTGGGGAACTCATATTGAATCCATTCGTTGTCAACTTCTTCGTTGTCGGCTTCCTGCTTCTCCTGCAGCGCCTCGAAGTACGCATCTAAACCACCATGGCCGCGGCTTTCGGGTTGGAACGCTGAAGTGGCGTGCCTTTCAGAATGGAACGCCGAGTGAAGCTGGAGCGACGAGAGGCGGCCAAGAGGGTGCTTGTGGCGACGATGGAAAACCGGGCGGTTTTGGGAATTAAGGATATGAGGCTGGGTCGCAGCTACGACAGACTGAGCGTAGCCGTGTGCGGTAACAGATTTGGCGAATGTAGATCCTTGGCGGATAAAATTCGTGTAAAGCGAGGAATAAATGGTGGGCATTTAGGTGATTACCGGAGGGTTAAAGGACTAGGTCGACCGTTAGCAAATCAACCCAATTCCAAAGACTAGCTCAAGCTGCACGAATCTCAAGGTGGGAGAAGGCGAGTGCGATTCCCAATGCTGCATTAAACGGCCTCGAAGCTTCTCTCCAACGATATGGGGTGATGTAGCGAGCTTGCGGTCAGGGGAATCTTACGTGAAATAGAAAATATAACGTCGATTGCAGGTTCATTTGACAGCGAGATGGCCGTCAAACGAACGCGCGGGTCCAGGGTATTAGATCGGAAGGTTAGAGAAAAGACAGGAAAAAAAAGAAACACCAAGATGATCTCGATGTTGGGATATTGTGTTTTCGTGTTGCCCAATTGAGGGTGTGAAATATTATTGAGATGGATGAATGGGGAAACAGCCCAGGCTTGGAGGGGCGGCCTCAGGTATTTCTTTGATTCCGACCGCTTGGTGAGCGCATGGCAACTGCCAGCATGGGGGGGCTATCGCCTAACTCCTAGCGGACGGGCCACGGACCTACGAGGTTCGATGGCTGACGGCGCCCCTCACCAGCCCCATGCACACCTATGCACGGGGACCCTCAGGACCCGGCTGAAGAGCCACTACTACTTTGTATTTACCCACGCAACCACGGTAAGAGGCATGTGTCCCTCCGTCTGGCGCGCTGTGTCTGAGACCGCCAGTCCATCGCGGTGTATGTATATGACTCAGGTCAGGTCCAGTCCAGTGGCCAAGCTGGCGACCTATCTATGATCCATCTATGGGGAGCAGTCTACTGGGCGGTCTCAGTGCAGTCCCTCGCAGGCGGTGGACACCTGGGACCCCTCAAGGGGCAAACCGCCCAGCAAAGATTTATACTTTGCTTGCTTTTTCGAGAGCCCACACACCCACAAGTTCACACACAATCTATCTGTATCGTATCTGAGCGCGCGCAGGTGCAGCTGGAAACTGAGCGTTCGTCACAAATCTGCGACAGCCGTAACCCTAGTCGGCAGGAGCCAGCATTGATCGCTTAATCGAAAGGCGGCCCCGGAGTCCAACCATCGAATAGGCTACTGGCTGTCGTCAGCTCCTCTCAAATGTGCTCGCGTGTGTCGTGTTGCAACCCCCTCGCCTCGATTCCTAGGCTCCAGCCAGACTTGCGTGTGTGGGTGGGTGTGTCTGTGAACACATCCATTTCAGCGGTGATGGAGAAAAAAAGTAGGCTAGCCGGCAGCCTCTTGTGCGAATCCAACGCCAAGAGGCACAGCTCGAGATCCAGATTCCAGGGGTTTGTGGGAGAAACCGGCCGCCCTAGCGCAGGCAGTTAGCTTAGCTATCCCAGGGGTGTGGAGGATAGGGAGAAGCCGGAATCCTGGAGGGCCCCCAGTTCGGCCTGTCGGAAGCCTCCCGTTCGCCTTATAACGAGTGCGCTATGTACGTACTACCTGGTCAGTAATGCATCTCAGTTCTGGGAAATGAAAAATTTTTCGTATGGAAGAGCACGGCTCGTTCTAGAAAGGCAGGGAACGGTAGGCTTGCGCGAGACACATCCTTGCCCCTGGTTGTGCGTCTGTCATGGAAATGCCAGCCTCAATTAATTGTTCTGTGGCCGGTCCAGGGTACCAATAACCGACCCGTTCATGCGAGGCGGGCATCGACATGTACGAATAGCTTTGCTGAGTTTGCAATGTGTCTGGATGCCAACCCCAGAGTACACGACGTAACGTGCATCATTGTACATGGGGGGCGATTGGGGCTATGGTGGGCGTTCTCGGTGCCAATCGTCATTCTCCACAGCCTGCGACCCTGGCAGAATTGCTTGTGTCATCAACCAGCATCACATGGCCCGGGACGATAATATCTCGTCAAGTGTCGGATGCCCCGGATCCCCGGGTCTTGGAACCGTCCCTTTTAGTAGGGCGGCGCGCAGCGCCAATCGTGTCCACCAATTCATCCGAGGACGACCGGAGGTATGGCCTCGGGCCTTTCCCACTCGCGTACATGCAGGAGCTGACTAACTGCACAATGCCATAGGCCGAGTGTTGATCATTAAAGTGAGGTGAATGATGTGAACCCACCTCCCGAATTACAGGGCTTAGCACACCAATCAACGGCAGACCAATCGAGTTCGGGATTGTTCAAAATCCCGAACGGACATTGGAAATCCAACCTCAGTCATCAACGGGGGCCTAATCATGGGATCGTGTCAATGCATCTAATTATCTCATTCGGAATCCACGGGCGTTATTGGTCTGCTTAAATTAAATTGTAGATGGAGCTACTGCCTCGCTACGAGATGCAGCGATCGGCTCCGAGACAGGATTTCGCAATGAGTCACCAGCTATTGGTCCGTGATAAGATCGATCGGACCTCGCCCAACCCCAAGGTGAATTGTCCGGCGTGGAGAATTCAGCCTTCCATCTCCGAACGTGAACGCCTGTCAGGCTTGTTGACGTAATCCACTTGAGGAACACTGCCTCTTCTAACCTTTTTTTGGCTTTCCGAAGGTTGCCCGTAGTGATGACACTTCCTTGTTTCTCCGGTTGTATTTCCCCTGCTGAATGCGGGTTTTCAGTGTCACTTTTGAGTCTGTGTGAGGGCCAGGACTCTAGAGAGTGAGGGGAAAGCCTTTAGTAAGTAAATAGCTACCTACCCTATCCAGCTCTAAGACCAGACACCTGGGCAACTGCACAACCTCCAGTAGTAATGAACAAGGGTCTTCAAATAACAGACAAGTTCGGAATCTAAGAGCCTTCTATCGGCCATTAGGATATATGAATGACCAAGTTGTGTTTTGAAAGAGCTTAGAAAATAAATAACCACATCGCAGCAAGAAGATATCTTGATGCAGCACGACGTCATATATGGCCATTAAGGAGGCCGTGACTTCTTCGGAGGTCGGCCAACCTTGCCCTTCACCTGCTCTCGGCTTCGCTTTGTCGAGCCTCCATCACCGCGCACTTGTGCCGGCTGCTCACCATGTCCGTTTGTCAGCGGCTGGCCGGGAACAGTGTTTGCTGCTTGCGGCGCTGCAGTTGGAGGACCTTCTTCCCTTTCTCCTCCAATGTCCGAATCATCATTTGCGATCTGTGGATCTTCTACGGGCTCAAAAGAATCTGACAACGCCTTCAATGCATTCTTAATATGACCCAGACGAGTGTCCGCACCCCACTCGATAATTTTTGTCAGATACGCGCTCAGCTTATCAAACCCCTGGTCCTCATAAAACAAGAACCCTCTGATCAGAAACATCTTGAAGACTCCTTGCCCATCTGAGAAAGTAACGAAGAGCCTTGCCTCCGTCCCATTGGGAACGACACTAAATACTATCGGCTCAAGGACTTCGGATTGAGTTTTCAGAGACCTCTGATTCAGCTGTGTCTTGAACTGGTCCAAGATGTTAAGAAATGTGGCCGTGCCTCCAAGGCATTGGTTCGTGGCAGCCCATAGCCGCCCCAAAGAGTTGCTCCCGTCTCCCTTGTATTCAATCTCCAGAAAAGGAAACTTGATGTCGCTGCTGTCTAGTTGGTCAAGAACATCCAGGTTTTCTATTGGAAACGTACTAAGCCCGTATCCAAGGTGGTAATCTGGTTTAGGGGTGCTGACTTCATCATCGGGCTTTTTAGTTGGGACGCGCAACCTCTCCAACAATCGATTGATGCCTCTTTTAAGGTCAAGTCGATTTCTCGTTGTTGTTGATAACGATTCGGAGTTCAGGAGCTCTCCGACATCCTCCTCCGTTGTCCCTTCGATTGCCATATTTCTCAGCCTATGGTACTTGACTTGGTCTAGATCGCAGACCTGCAAAGGCTCTTCCGGGAGAATACGTTCCAGCAATTGGCTGATATGCTCGGGCAGCTCTTCCTCTGACCGAATGGTCCTGATACCGTTTTTCAACAGCGTGGTGCGGTAACCTGATCTTTGGATAAGAGCCTGGTAGCTTTTTCTTGAGTCAATGGTGGAATACTGATCAATGTCCATGCGTGCATATAACCCAGAGATTGTCGGCTGGGACGGGGCCATGGCAGAAAATCTTTCTCGCAACTGAGAGCCAATTTGCGAACCACCACCCTGCAGTGAGTGCTCCGGCAGCTCTTCAAGCCAATCTAGGACGAGCTCGTGCGGCCCGACTGACCTTGTCTCACTGATTCCGGGGCTTTCTCTAGGTCGAGGCTTCAGTGCAGCGGGGGCCTTTTGCTCCTTCTGTTCCTGCTCTCACATCAGTCTTGATTTCTTAATGAGGTAGGGTAAGCATACAGGCCTGGGTCCAGGAACGAGGACGACAAGGTTCGACTGGATCTTTTTTCGTGATGCTACGGTCTTTTGTGAGAATTAACCCATATGAATGCTAGGAGAGAAACTGTTACCTGAGCCGGTCCTCTCTCCATCTGCCACCAGGCAAGCAGCTGCCAGAACCCTCGATCGTGTCCCAAACATAAGAGAGCTAGAAATATGGCTGATACAGAGTATATATGTTCAAGAGGCAGCAAAGAGGTGAGAAGGAAAAAGTTTGCTCTGTGACTAACGGGTGAAATTTCTATGTGCAGCTGCTCTGGAAGTCCTCGTGGATCATGAGGGTCAAGCCAGTTATTTGGTCTTTCCGCTCTTACTTTACTTAGAGAGATATCTTCGGCTCGCGTTGTATGTCGTAGATGAAGTCGCATTCAGGATGTTATTATCGCAATGGCCGAGACCAAAGAAGCTTCAGAAGGCTCGCCAGCTTTGTCTGGGATTCCATCGCCCCCCTCCCCTATCACCCACCATCAGGGAAAGAGCTGACTTTTGTATTCTCACTTATCTATTCAATTGGAATAATGCTTTTGGAGCCAAAAATAAAAGGCCCTATCTCCGTCCTCAGCGAGCCCTGGGGCCATCTACACAAAGAGTAGAATGGCGGGTTAGTGGGACCTTGCGCCCCCCCTCACTTGCCGATATACAAAGCATGGTACAAAAATTGAATGGATAAATAAGATTGGCAAAGATGGTTGTTTGTTCTTTGATGATTCGTCCAATTGTCCCATTCGCCGAACACCTTATGGCAAACCTCCATTCCTTGAGGGGCCATCCCAAAACAAGGCAAATACTCTCAACGCAGCGTCCTAGCAGCTCCCAGTAACAGGACTCTGTTTGTGCCTAGATCAACGGGGCGCCGGGCTAGCAAGATCTTTTTGGCGTGACACAATTTGATAGTCCAACGTAATACCTGCTTTATATTGACATAGGAGACGGTAGCGTTTGATGAAGGTTTCGTTCGCATTGTACTCTTCCTCCCTATGTGCATCGAATGTTGCAGTGGATAGTAGTTTCATTGATAACAGCCTATGAGATTTTCCATCAACGTACATGTGAATTCTTTCGTGGGCTAGTTTCGGGGACTTCGTCCGACTTATCCGGTATTCATACATGCCCGGTGAGCCATCAGGCTCGGAAGCATTTATATCTACAACTCAACCAACATTGAAGGCGATTGACCCCAACGGATTTTTCCGAACCTTGACATCGGCTATACCGTCGTCATAAGCTCTTTAGCTACCTCCATTATGGTATCCATTGATGTTGGAGTTGATCCTCCTGCTCTTCTTCGGTTAAGTTCGGAGCCCCTGTGTCACCGACAAGATCTGCACTGGAGCAGTAGCAGATGGTTAAGGAGGTGTTGGTATTGTTCGGTCGAGCCTATGATTCCGTCACGCACCTTAATCAGAGTAAGGTTCCTATCTCCTCCAACATCCCACACGAGAGTACCTACGACAATATGGTCCTTGCCTGCCTCCACACCGCCTGCCGGAGCTTATAGTAATGTAGTTCTCCCGACGTGCATGAATTAATGCGATTTGGCCCGTAGTGTTATGCGCCAATACATGGACGGATTCTCTTTCGTTGTAGTGGAAACTGGAATCTTTGCCACCAATGATCTTCCGAGCGACTGAAGAATTTGCAGACATTGTGTTTTTTGTCTGCAGGGTATTGTGCCAAGACATGCAAGCAAGGTCGGTGATCACAATGGGCGGTGTCCATCCACCTACACCGCTGCGATAGAAGGAATGTGATGGGTGAAGTCCCAAATCTATCCAGCGAATTAAAATTTAGCCATTATGCAGATACCTAGGGTAGGCAATCCTTCTGAGGGATGAGCAGGCAAATATGTAAGTACTTATGTGTTTTTGAATCTTACAGAGCACGTCACAATGTTCTAACGAGATCAGGAGTTAGACGTGATTTTCGGCTACGTCCTGGTTCTAACTTCTCGGCTATCGGATTCAGATCATGACTATGAGATCTTAACCTTTGGTGCCTGCTCAATTATGACCACGCCGCAAAATCACCTGATGACATGGATTCTCCTTCCTTGCCTTGCTGCGATGAAGATCGTCAACATGGAAATCTGCCTTCAACGGCTCACAGCGACTGTTCGTAAATTAAGTTGTTAGTTACATGTAGTGAGGCATAATTCTATGGCTTATACGGTAGGTATTCTCAACGAGATGGTGCAACAAAATGCTACGGCCTGACTTACTACGGTGGCAGCATAGCCTGGTGACAAGTTGGTAGAACTAATACATTAGAACATGAGTTTTTTCAAGTATTCACCCAGCAAATTTGAACCTTTTGAACGGTCAGAACATTTAGCCATTTTTTCGTTGGATGCTGCATGCTGTTGGTTTAGATCTAATCTAATCAATCTTATCGGACATGGTAACCTTTTTTTTTGCGCCCGATAAGAGTGGTCTACCCAAAATTTTCCGGGCGCCAACTATGGCCATCTCACATCGCATCAACTGCTGCCCCGCCTCAACACGTGAGAGCGAACCAGACTCACAATGGCTGACGATGGTATGATCTTGAATTTTCAGCTTGGCTCAGCGCCGCTGAAGCCACAAACAACCAAATTTACGGGTGGGCGCTGGAGGGATAGGAAGCGGGCAGAAAAGTCAGCCAAACTTGCGGGTTCGCAGTCCAAAACCCCCAGGGACGAGGGAGATGCAGAGGCTTCAGAGAGAGCTCCCAAAAGATACAAGACCAACGATAATGGTGAGTCCTCGGGCTGGAAGCCGGGCAACCAGTCGCAGAGCAGCCTAGGTCCGAAAAAGCCTTCAACAAACGATAATGCTGGTGGCCGTTCCAGTCATCGCGGCCAGTCCGATGGCCACAAAGGGTCACGCCAGGTTATCTCTCGCCTTTTCAGTTTCAACCCAGAACAGAAAACTGTAGCGGAAAAGGAGGAATCGGAATGGGAGGCACCCGAAGCAACCAACGCCCCCCTGAGTGACGTTGCAAACTTCGGAACTCTGGCATTGGCCTCTCGATTAGTGGATGAGCTTTCCAAGATGAACTTGGAGCGACCAACAGCAATTCAGAACAAGGTGATCCCGCATTTGATATCCAACAGCGGCGATGCTTTTGTACAAGCAGAAACAGGTTCAGGAAAGACCTTTTCGTATCTGCTCCCCATTCTTCACCGGGTATTGCAGCTCAGCGGGAAGGGGGATGGAAAGCAGATTCATCGGGACTCGGGACTTTTTGCCATCATTGTTGCGCCCACCCGAGAACTGGCAAGGCAGACACACTCTGTTTTGGAGCAGCTCATCCGCCCATTTCCGTGGCTGGTGTCGACTTCCATTACTGGTGGTGAATCCAAGAAGGCCGAGAAAGCAAGGATACGGAAGGGTGTTAACTTTCTCGTCGCAACTCCGGGAAGACTGGCTGATCACATCGACAACACAAAGGCATTGAACTTGGGCACGGTGAGATGGTTGATCCTGGACGAGGGTGATCGCTTGATGGATCTCGGTTTTGAGGAAGATCTCAAGAAAGCCATCAACGCCCTCAAGAGAATCATTGTCGCTGATAAGACAACCAACGGAACCCTCTTGGATTCACTCCCGGACCGAAGAGTCACGGTACTATGTTCTGCGACTATGAAAATGAATGTTCAAAAGCTCGGAGAGATGAGTCTGGCAGACGCGACATTCCTTGCTGCTGAGAAAGATGCCGATCAAACAGCACCGACCGATCAGGCCGTTCTCAAAGCACCAGCTCAACTGCATCAGTCATACATCATTGCCCCTGCCAAACTGCGGTTGGTTACGCTCATATCCTACCTTAAGCTTGCATTTTCTCGGCGTGGACGTACTATGAAAGCCATTATCTTTCACTCTTGCGCCGACTCCGTGGATTTCCACTACGAGCTCTTGAGAGACCCAGCAAAAAAAGACCTGCCTGACACTTCAGCCAAAGAGGCGGAAGTGTTGGCGAGGACCGTGTCCAAAGCGGCGTATATCACATCGCCGGCGAGTCCAGAGGTAATTCTGCACAGGATGCATGGTTCCCTTTCACAACCTGTTCGAACTGCTACCATCAAGTCTTTTGCTGCATCGAAGCTGCCTTCGGTCCTGATTACTACTGATGTCTCATCTCGTGGTCTTGATATCCCCTCAGTTGACCTGGTCATTGAGTATGATCCCGCTTTCAGTTTCTCTGACCACATCCACCGTGTTGGACGTACTGCTCGTGCTGGTCGATCCGGAGATGCCGCTTTGTTCCTTCTGCCTGGCACAGAGGAAGGTTATATCGAGCTCCTCAAGGCATCTACTCCGCCCACAGCACAATCGTGCGAGTCTGTTCTTGAGAAGGGCATGCTGTCTAAGCTCGAGTTTCCGGTAGAAACAACAGCGAAACCTGAAGACGGGAAGACATGCCATGAAAAGGCCGAGACTCTCCAGCTTCACATTGAGCAGAGGCTTCTCGTAGATCCCAAACAGCTAGAACTGGCACGCAATGGATTCAAGTCTCATATTCGAGCATACGCCACTCACATCAAGGAGGAAAGAGTTCATTTCGATATTAGCGAGTTACATCTGGGGCACGTGGCAAAGAGTTTCGGATTGAGAGACCCGCCTGGTGGTATCGGAGCTGGCATCGAGAGGAAGGCGAAAAAGAAGGGCGCCAAGGGTGGCAAGGTCAAACCTTCGACTGACGCGGAAGAAGACCAATCAAGACCAGGACGCGACCGCTTCAAGGAAAAGAGCATGTATCTGATGAAGGCAACGGCCGATGAGTTCAATATTGGTTGATGCTATGATGGAAAGGGTACATATGCAAGTTGGTATTGGCATGTGCCTTTTTTTTCTTTTTCCTTTCTAAGTTTCTTACGGGACAACAGCGAGTCGTTTGAATAAAGGCATATAGTATTTGGCATTCAAGCACATAAAAGACGTATTATTTTTTTACATGAATCGAAATGGTAAATTGTGATGCGAATGTAGGCAGCGAAGCCTGGCTATCCACACCACAACTTATTTGTTCTTCCCGTTTCCAGCATTCTCTACCCCCTTGCTGACGTCTCCGAGGCCCTCTTGCACGCCAGTCCCGAGTTGCCCGACAGCTTCGCCAACGGGCTTGCCGTAGCCACCAGTGACAGCCGTTACAGTGTCCCCAACGCCGCGGGTGGCAGCGCCTGTGACATTGCCGGCGGTTCTTCCAACGGCTCCCACGGTGTTTCCCAGGGTTGATGTGACGAAATTGGCGGCGTCGCCGAGCTGGCCCCCGGATGTGTTCTTGTCGTTTTTGGGTGATAAGTTGGTCATGTTGGATGTGAATATGATGAAATTTGTAAGAAAGTCAAGTCTTGGTCCTTGGGCAAGGAATATGTGAAGTTTTGACTGCAAGGAGTTAATTTGTTAAGATACAGAGAGATGTCTCACCGCACCCTGTAGAGAGCGAAAATTTATACTTTTTGAACAATATCATCTTCCCATTGTGACCAAAGTTCACCTCGCCACAATTCGTTGAGGTGGGTGGCAGGAGTGACGTCAGTCGGCGTATCAGACAAGTTGAAGCTTTGCGCGATCAGCGATCAAACCCTTTTGATGACGTCTCATTCGTCATAATTTGCCCCTAGACGGATAGCTTGAAGCCAAGATTGTTGTTAGATTTACTGCCCCATGACCTTATTCTAGCGCTCTTGACGGCCGGTGGTTGATGATAGGCTGCCTTGCTGGAATATTGCATCTGTCAACCGCGTCACCTAACGGGTCACCTACCCGAGACCACGAACAGAATTAATGAGGCAATCAGCAACATATCACTTTTCAAGGCATCGCCTTAAGGAATTGGGCTTGTAATCACTAAACCAATGAAAATTATAAACCTCTCTACAGCTTGTTGCTCGTGAGATGTATACATTTCCCTAAGCGAGACCTAAACTTAGGTACTTCAGTTATTTAACAGGCCGTTTAACAATCAAGCACGTCGGCAGCAACATCGCACAGATAGACTGTGATCAGTAATCTAGACGGCTGGTCAAGTAGTAGAGATATTCAATTCTCTTACACGATGCTAATTTTAATCGCTGTCCCGTTATTTTGTAATCATGTAAATGCGCGCTAGCTTGGAGAGTGGTATATCGGGAGATCCAGGTCAATGAGTTAGTCCAGGGCAGTTGCGCATGGGCAAATGCTGATTTTCAATTTATACAACAATGCTTGTCATCTAAAAACCCTGTTCGTGTAGCGTGAAACATCTTGCTACAATTAAGTCCTCCAATGTTATCATATGGGGCTTGGACAATTTTTTTGTCAATGCCCACTCAGTCTCCCACTCCCTGTGTATAACCTGCTAGGTGTATTGTTGGTTCGGTACCTGTCTCGAGCGTTTTGGCCCTGCCGAAATGCACACCTCCTATTTATGTTGCCCCCCTGAGGTCCATAGTACATTATCTTTGGCGATAGGTCTAAGAAATTGTCGCTATGCGCTGAGTAGGAGTCTCATGCGTACACGTGGCACACAGCCTCCTCAAGCGCACAGGAGACGTAGGTTTTTAGACCTGCTCAGCGCCCCACCCGCCATCTGCCTCGCGCATGTTGCTCGGGGGTTCGATCGAAGGGATAAACTCAAGGGCGATGTAGCCGACGCCGACGACACCAACAATGATTCCTGCGATGGTGCCGATGATGCCACCGCCGAGAAGGAGACCACTGAGGAGGAGGTAGACTATAATCTATGTAAGCTAGGGGCAAAGGAGGCGCTGATGGGAGCGCACTTACAGACACCTCGTCCAGCAAAGGAGAAGAGGAACGGAGCGTAATGCGACACCTGGGCAGGGATCTGGAATTCTGATTGTAGATGTTAGTTTGAGTAGCTCGTTTTCGTCAAGGATGACTTGGGGTCGTCAACGTACCGAGTAGAGCAATGGACAAGCCAAAAACAATCATGTAAATGGCGAGAATGATGGCCCCCCTGACGGCGATGTGTTAGTATACATGATCGAAGAAGCGCAGGCGATCTTGCTTGATCGCGACGCGAAATTCTAAGGGATAATGGAAGCTTACAGGGAGACGCTGAAGTGGAAGACACCGCCAACTACGGTCAAGCCACCAACTGCCAAGTTGACAATGCGGAAAATATCAGAAAGCTCCATCGTGATGTGCGTGGTACGGGGTAGGAGAGAGTGTAGAAGAGTTGGTTGGTGTTGGAGGAGGATGAACAGAAAATAGAGGAGAGATGGAAGTAAGTAAGATCCCTTAGTTGTAGCCTAGAATAGCTCCCGCTGCATTCGCAATGCGCATCAGCCACATGCCCTGCAGCCACGTGCGTCACAGCTTCAGCCACACAGAAACTTTTAATCGATGCTGGGTCTCATTGGCAGCAACACCACAGACAACATTGTGGCCATATTCTGACCCCAAAACCCAATTGAGTCACAGTTTTGTTACTCAATATGGGAATTTCCAAGTACCATTGGCTAAGATGATGCTTGCGGTTCGCTGTCGGCTGGCCGTGGCCAGGCCCTCCTTCCCCCCCCTGAGACGGAGCTCATTTAATGGACAGCTTGTGATCGCGAGACTATACAGCCAGGTGAACAGGAGTGTGTCTTCAAATTCACTGCTTGAAAATACACGAAATATTGGAATAATTGCCCATGTAGATGCGGTGAGCTGTGGAAGAGCACCGAATAAAGCTAATTTGCATGCTAATGAGACGAGTAGGGCAAAACCACCACCACAGAGCGAATGCTCTACTATAGTGGTGTTACTCAGAGAGTGGGTGATGTCGATGCTGGAAATACTGTCACGGATTTTCTTGACCTTGAACGGCAAAGAGGAATCACTATTCAATCGGCAGCCATTACTTTTCATTGGCCTTTGGAAGCAAACTGCCCCCCCGGAACGCAGCCGAAGACGGTGAATCTGATCGACACCCCTGGACATCAGGACTTTCGATTTGAGGTTGACCGATGCCTGCCGATTCTGGATGGAGCGGTCTGTATTATCGATTCCGTGAAAGGAGTCGAGGCTCATACGGAACGTGTGTGGGGATCAGCCCATGAATTCCGGATCCCGCGAATAGTGTACTGTAACAAGCTTGACCGCGAAGGTGCATCGTTCAAAAGAGCCGTCATGGAGATTGGATCTAGACTTAAAGGGTGGCCTCTTGTTTGCCAAATCCCTTGGTGGGAGAAGGAGGAGTTTGTTGGTGTCATTGACATTGTGGATCGTGTTGGATACCGATGGAAATCTGAACGCGAGAAGGTTCAATATGATACAGCAACCCTCAGAGAGCACCTAGCAAGCTCTAACCGAAGCCTTCTGGAAGAAATCGAACTCGCAAGACAACGTTTGGTGGAGGGTCTGGCAGACTTCGATGACGCAGTTATGGAGGAGTTTCTTGCCGAGACGGAAGATATATCAGCCTCCCTCCTCAAACAAGCGATCCGGAGAGCCATTAGAGAGGGAGATGGCAGTGTGATCCCGGTTTTTGCAGGGTCTAGCTTCCGCCACATTGGTGTCGAGCCTTTGATGGATGCGATCGTTGACTACCTTCCAAACCCAGCTGAGAGACCCGACGCAGACGTGCGACTTGGTGCCACGAAGCGCAAGTTGAGGGAAACGCTGCAAGAGAAGGATAAAAAAGGATCAAAAGCCATCGTTTCATCTGTCGCTTCAGTCTTCAAGGTCTTTGACCACCCGAAAGAGGGGGTTATCAGCTTCGTGCGTGTATACCATGGCAATATGAGTAGAAATGCCTCTACATTCAATACGCATCTAGGGTTGCTGGAACGTCCGATGGGCATCTTGCAGATTTCGGCAAACAAAACTCAGGATATCCAGGATCTTGCCGTCGGGCAGATTGGAGCTTTGAGAGGGTTAAAGAAGGCTAGGACTGGAGATACGCTTATCACGACAGTGAACAACAAAGGTGTTCCAGAGGCCCTGCGACATATTCAGGTCCGCCCACCAGAGATTCCACCACCCGTTGCCTTTCTGCAAGTTGAACCGTTCGGCAATGTTGCCGCGCAAGAGCTCCAGGCTGCGCTGGAAAATGCATCTCGAGAAGACCCGAGTCTTCGTTGGAACCGGGATTCAAAGACGGACCAATTTACGATTCAAGGAATGGGAAAGTTGCATTTGGATGTTTCTCTGCACAGCATGAGGCAGAAATACAAAATCGATGCCGAGTTTGGTCCTATCGAAGTTGACTACAAAGAGACCCTCACAGAGCAAACACGGCCTCATCATACTGTGTTTGATCGTGCCGTTGCAAGCAAATCTGGCAAGGCTGCATGCACAGTTACACTGAGACCAATAGAACCTGATGAACATGATACCCTGGTTGAGTCTGGAATTGAGAGGGATGGAAACATTTACCAGATTGATGTGGCTGAGTTGGAAAATTCGAAGGAGTTTACCTTCGACCTGGAGGAAGCACGACATCAGCTGCTGAACGGTGCTCTTGCTGCAACTGCTCGAGGACCAAGGCGAGCATCTCCCATTCATGGTTGTTTGATCTCAGTCACACTCGACACATCCGAAGGGATGCTTGAGAACCCTTCAGGCGGGCATTTCAGTGGCGCCTCGCGATCTGCAGTCCAGGCAGCGCTCCGAGACGCCTTTGAGAAGCACCAAATCGCTATCCTTGAGCCATTGATGCTTGTACACATCACGTGTCCTGAGGCCGTTGCTGGCACTGTCCAGCATGATATTACAGCCGGGGCGGGCGGTAGCGTTTTGGAGGTGAATGACCGGACCGCCGAGGCAGCAACCGATGAGTTGATAGATGTCTCTAAAATTTACGCGCCACCAGACCCCTACGAATCGGTGACTTCTCTCCGGGGGAAGAAGTCATTGACACGGGTGGTGGAGATTGCTGCCAAGGTCCCCTACAAGGAGATGTTGAACTACGATGACCATTTGCGAAGCAAGACGGCTGGCAGACACTCCATGACTATGTCATTTGACTCATTTGCTAGAGTGGTGGGACATCGTGAAAAGGGGCTCTAGCAGAGCAGAACGCGAATGTAGAAGAGAATATGTAACTCTAGATCCCAAATACAATGTAATTAGTAGGCTCCATAAAGACCAATAAACAATATTGGATTCCCGATCATTTTCTCAATATCTAGCATGCAAGGTAACGCAGATACAAGTCTTATGTGCCAGCATATTGAACAATCAAAAGGCAAGGGTTTGCTTATTGGTCAGTAGTAGGATGGGCTTATGAGTCGAACATGTCTTGATTCACGTTACCCGCCGGCGCCACCCTTCGTTCAGCTGCCTGAGTCAAATGGCAAATAGAGGAGAACACTGACAGACGCAGGGCAGGGGTGGATGATCCCCTCGTGATCAGCTAAATAGAAGTGCTAGGCGTGATGGAGGGATGGTTGACCAGCCATGGGACCTGATTTGATGGGCGCAATCACACGAATTGCCACGGAGGAGCATGATTTCAGTGGCTGAATGGCATCCCTCTGCTTCTGGCTGCTGCAGACTCTTCGTTGAGCCAATCTACGGCCCATCAATCATATCATGCAGGTACCAATTGCGCCCAACTCAAGCTAGCTGAATTAAGCTAGATCTCGGGTAACTAGTGGCAGATCAGGAATAGCGCACCGGCGCCGTCGCTAGGCGGTGGCCACCTGCACCTTGGAAGGGAGCTCAGCACCTATGAGGGGCTTTCTCCAGAAGCTGGACCTCTCATTCATCCTCATTTCATTCTCGCCTGATTAGCGCTGGCTGGATCTAGAGGGCCTGGACCTGTTGGATAAGGTTGATGGTAGTGAGAAGGAGGGGGGAGGCCTCGGGTATGTTTGCGCAAGCTGCATTGGACAGTGTTCCTGCAGGCTAGGGTAGTATGCGTGCCTGCCGTTCTGAGGCGTCCGTCAGGGCATTCTTAGGTCTGCCGAGGTCGCACTCGGTAATACTAGACGCCTGTCACGTCGGTGGCTGTGATTTTGCTTTTTCGTGTCTCTGATGTGATGAACGGGTCTTGGTGTTGACGACTCCTAGCTCCATCCTGGCGCATAAGCCCTGCTGTTGCAATTTGCCCGTGCAGGCAGGGCAATGGCCAAGTCTCTCAAGCTCCTGGGCAGTGGCCACACGGCCAGGAGCTACTCCAGGAACAAGCGTAGGCTCTTTCCTTTTACAGGCTTGGATTGAACTGTTGCTGGTGGGGGGAAGGAAGAGGGGCCGCCGTTCTAGCCCGTTTAAGCATCGCCAGAGGTGCTCTTCATCTCCCCCTTGTCTGTCCCCCCTGGCGATGAGCGAAATTTCCATGCACCAAGCTTCTGAACCACCTGGCCCTCGAAGATGTCCCTTGCAGTTTGCGCCGAAACGGTCGATGTGGATCCTTGCACCATGATGCTCTCATTTCCAGTGTGTCCTCGGATTGGCTGCCCGCTCATTAACGTGCATGGGGCCAGCGAGCTTGTTGTCGACGGCGTGATGGCCTTTGATGAATGGGGGATCCTCGCCTGGTGCCCGCTTCTCTCCCATGCCCGAGCAGTCCGTTCTCCTCTCTGATCCTGAGATGCTGGTTCTTAGCGAGTTTAAACCCAACATCCTAATTTACCTAGGAGGTATCCCCCAGGCGAGGCCCTGAACACTCTTTTACCGCTCGTTGCTGGTGATCACTTGTCCTTCGTTTTAAACCTGTCGCTCGCTATCCAGTTTCTTTGATCCGTTTTTGATCGTCGAGTCCGTCTCTCGCCGTCACCAGTCGCTCGCTCACTGACCACTACCTACGTTCGCTCGACGCTGCCTCGGGGCTATCACACCACTACTCCAGCTGTCATCGCTGGACGCCAAGGGCTGCTTGCAGTCTGTCGCCGATCACTCTTCGCGCGACGTATCTGGCACCACAGTTTGCCATTTTCGGGATATTTATTGGAGATTTAAAGGGTTGTTGTGGTTATATCGAAAAAATGAAGTTGCCACTATCGTCGGCGCGCGCCGTTTTGGGTTTCGCCATTGCTTTGTCCTCGACCTGCGATGCCTTTGCGCACGAGAGGGTACACCAGCACCGCCATTTGGATACAGATCTCGAGGTTCGCCATTCTCATAACGCGCCTGAGGAGACCTCATTGGCCACCCGAGGAGGACAATGCCAGTTTCCCACCGATGATCCGAATCTCGTCGCCGTCACTCCCAACGCGAAAAATGCAGGATGGGCTATGAGCCCTGACCAGGAGTGCAAGCCTGGATCATACTGTCCCTTTGCTTGCAAGTCGGGCATGGTCATGGCACAGTGGGATCCTGATTCTACATACACCTACCCTGCTTCTATGGTACGGCACGCCCTGAATGCTTGCTTCTCGCGTAGTTGCTAACATTTTTCTCTTAGAACGGTGGTCTTTATTGCAACAAGAATGGAGAGATTGAGAAGCCTTTCAAGAACTCGCCTAATTGTGTTGATGGTCTTGGGTCTATCAATGCTGTCAACAAGGCAGGCAAGAGCATGTCGTGGTGCCAGACGGTTCTTCCTGGCAACGAGGCTATGCTTATCCCTACGGTCGTTTCCTCAAGCGCAGTTATTGCTGTTCCCAAAAGCAGCTACTGGTGCTCAACTGCCGCACAGTGAGTGTTGCGACGGACATTGTTTGCCAAGTGGAGTTGCTAACGATTGAAAATAGCTTCTATATCAACCCTCCTGGTACAGGTTCCGAGGGATGCATCTGGGGAGATGACAAGAGCCCAGTTGGAAACTGGAGCCCCTACGTTGCTGGTGCCAACGCTGATACCAGTGGCCAGACATTTGTGAAGCTCGGTTGGAACCCCATTTGGGAAGATTCTGGTTTGAAGGGTTCAACTCCCGACTTTGGACTTAGGATTGAATGCCCTGACGGTGGCTGCAATGGCCTTCCATGCGAGATCGACCCTACCTCGGGAAGTGGAAACGTCAAGTCGAATACCAAGTCTTCTGGCGCAGGCGGCTCAAGTTTCTGCGTCGTGACTGTCAGCAAGGGGAAGACGGCAAATGTTGTTGCTTTTGCCCCCGGCGGCAGCAGTGTTTCAGGAGGAAAAGATGAGGAGAAGAAGTCTACCAGCACACCCAGTGTTGCTGCAACATCCACAGTCCAGAGCACGAGCTCTTCGACAGTCTCATCTTCCTCTTCCTCGTCGTCTTCTCCGGTTTCATCCACTTTGACCACAGTGTCATCGTCTAGCTCGTCTTCAAGCTCCAGCGCAAGCTCAACCTCGAGCCCGACCTCGACCGAAGAACCCAGCACCCCAACAGTCTCACCAACACCGTCCGCAACTGGGGCGAAGATCAGCGCAAAGCCTGGTATCTTCCATGAGAATGATGACTCGTCGTCCTCAGGAGCCACAGCTACCAATTCCCAATCAAACGCGCAACCCACCGAAGCCACAAAGGAGGCATCTACAACCAAGTCTGACGAGAAGGGCATTGCTCGACGCAAGTCTGGAAGCCCTGCTCTCGTTGGTCTCGTTGTTGCTTTTGTTGCCGCAGCCTACTTTCTGTAGCGCAGCATAACAGCTCTCTTGGGACATAATCTTATTAATTTCTTGTCCTTCATCGGCTTATGCTATGCACAACGTTTGAAGCGTTATGGCTGTTTTTGCTCTTCTTCTCTCCGCACATGCTTTGAAACTTACGACCTTTTCTTTTTTATCTCCAAATATCTTTGCCAACCCTACATAGCAGGCAAACACATCAGTGATAGTGTCTATTTTACGGCGCGTCTGTTGACGCAAGTCGTTCTCCCACTTGGGACTACATTCTTCTCGCCTATACAGGCCCAGCATTGTTGTATCTACTTCAATAAATACCCCCCCTTTTTCGCGTGAGAGGATTCCACCCTCTTTCTACCCGCGGTACACTTTTTTTTCCATATCAAAAGAGGCATGATGGTTGTTTCTGGGACCATGTCAATGTTTGGACGGACATGCACGCTTAAAAAAAGAAGGTGTACTTTTATGGGAATTCCTTTGATCACTTTTTGTGAAGATTTCAGTATATATGTCACATATTTTTTAGTTTTTAGTAGCTCAGGACAAGGATGTTTCAACATCCGCCCATGCCATCCTTTCCAATGAGGATGGGAGGGTGTCCTCGAGTGTAAATGCAGACGAAGCATTCAATACTTGTTGGTCTATGTGATCTTTTGGCCTTTTGGGGTTTGTGTCGTAAAATAGTAGATTGATTCCAACATGTCAGTACCTCGGTGAAATTACACCTCGCATACCGCGGGTGAGTTATGAACTTTGTTGCTCCTTGTTTGGTAATCATAGCTTGATGATGAGTAAACAGTACTATTATGTGATAACCATCGTCTTGATTACTTTGATCTTTCTTGGAATACGATTTTGGTTTTCTTTATGCCACGCACTGACGTGTTAAAACATGACTGAAATAGCTAGTTTCTCTAATGATCACACCCGAACCCACCCAGGCACATCATCTGGGTTGTAATCTTCCTCGTACCTCCTCTCTTGTATAGACTGCCACACACTCGGCCAGCCCGCGGCAACGGGCCCCTTGGCCTTGGCCCCGATGATGGCGAACCTGCCCTGCCCGTGAGCAATGAACCCGTGCATCAGACCCTCCTCGACCAGGGTGGCCAGCTGCAGCTCGACGTGGTCCAGCGTCACCTCGGCGTTGCCCCATACCAGGCCCTCGTTGGGCCGCAGCCTGTTCGGCTTCCCGGGCGGGGGCACGAGGCTGGTGCCCCGGGTCTCCTGTATGTTGTTCGCGAGCGCCTTCATAAGGAGCAGGTTGACGTTTGGCTGGTGCGCGTGGCCGGCGGGCCTGGGGACCCAGCCCTCGAGGCGGCGCTGGACGTAGACGGCGGCGGTGTGCAGGTCCGCGACGTCGAGGGTGGCGGCCTTGCGCGAGGCCGCGTCGGTGGGGGGCACGTAGGTGAGGAGGAAGGTCTTGCGGGCGAGGGAGCGCCAGAGGAGGGGGCGGAGCTTGTGGGTGAGGGGCACGAGGAGGCCCTTCTCGAGCAGCCAGTCCTCGTGCTCGGCGAGATGGGCTTGGAACCTGATGAAGTCGCCGCTGCGGAGGGCCGCGCACACGGGGAAGAAGATGGGGGCGAGGGTCCTGGATTCCGGGCGCTGGAGGAGGTTGGCGGAGGGGAAGCGGCCTAGGAGGATGTTGGCGGCGATGAGGTATGTCAGGATGTTGGTGCGGTGGGAGGTGAAACGAGGCGGGGTTTGAAGGTAGGCCGCCTCCAGGCAGTTTGCTGCTCGGAGGTAGTGGTTCCCGCTTGAGAAACTGAAGCGGCCGAGGTAATAGAGAAAGGTAACTCGCTGGGCGGCTGGGTAGAGGGATAGAGGGGGAGAGTTGGCACCCAAGTTGAAGAAGATCATTTTGGCCAGGTGTATTCGCCGGCACTGAACAGCACAGGTTAGAAAGTGTGTTCTCAAATACTGTTCTGTGTTTGGGACTCACAGCGAAGAGAAGCTTGAGGACAAGGTTGGCAAATATGTAGATGGCCACCCTTTTGCCCTTGGGAGGGCTTGATCGATCACTAGACCGGTCATTCAAGCATGCGGTGAAGATCTTCTGGATGATCTCGGCCGAGGACTCAGCAATAGATTTACGGCTCTCATCGTCATTGCTGGTACGCAGCTGGCGGGTGAGTTCGGGACGCCTGTTGAGCGTCATTGTCAGTCGAGCAAGGACGTCTGATAGCGACATGCTTGTTTTGAGCAGCATGGCTCCGTATGCTGGATGCGTTAACGCTGTGGCGCAGGAGCTGGATGTCAAGGTTAGCTTAAAGTTATTGAAGAAGACGAGGGAGAAAATATATGGTGCTGTAGAACATGATGGCCTCAGTTTTTCGATGGCCACCTACCTCACAAGAGTGCTCAACAGCTGATGTGTGCGGACTAGATCAACGTCGTAGTCGGCGTCCCTCCAGAAGGTGAAGTATTCCTTAATGAAAGTGACAAGACTGGGCCATGGCACGGCCTCGCCCTCTACTTCATCGCCCTCATCGTCAGGAAGACATTTCTGGATGATGTTGTCTAGGCCGGACTGGCGATATTGGTTGCGAAGCTCTGCGCGCAACTCATGATACTGCCTGGGCGAATTGGGGCCGACCTGCAGCCAGGATTGCAGAGAGTCTCCATCTTGCTTGCGTATGAAATTCCGGATTTGGGACAGAAATTGAATCACCAGAGACATGATGGTATTGTGATGGAGAAGTCATGGATTGGGAGTCGGTTCAACATGTTCCTTTTGCAGTCAGACGCTGGTGCTGTGGTGATGATAAATTGTGGGGCACGGACCTTCACCTGAGCCAGCCTCTTACTATTGAAGTACAGCGAGAGCAAGTAGATAATAAGGATCAGCTCACTTCTGTTCATTGAAGAAATACCTGCTGTCAAATTCTCGAAACACTTCATCGGAACAAGAGGTGTATGGATAATCTTATTGTCTACCAGCCACCTACAGCGCCTCCTGGAAGTGAGGAATTGTTTGTAGGAAGAGATAACGAAAGGTTAAGTTCTTATCGCTCGTCAATTTTAAATAAAGCAATATGGACAAATCTATTTACAGACGTAAAATCATGAACTCTTTATTCTTCACATCGCCCGGACCTTACACGGACTCAACCCGTTGAACTACCACAGCGGTAGCAGCGCCGCCACCATTGCAGATAGCCGCAACACCATACTCGCCAGGCTTAAGCTGGTGCAACAAAGTTGTCAGGATGCGTGAACCGGAGCTTCCAAGAGCATGGCCTAGTGAAATAGCTCCTCCGAGAGGGTTGACCTTGGCACCCTCCAGTCCCAAGATCTTCTGGTTGGCGAGGATGACGCTTGCGAATGCCTCGTTGAACTCCCAAACGGCGACCTGATTTTTGGTAATACCGGCCCGCTCCAGAGCGAGGGGAACAGCCTTGGATGGAGCGACAGGGAAGTCGATGGGAGCAATAGCTGCATCAGCATAGCCGCAAATCTTGGCCAAGACCCTCGATCCGCTGCCATACTGCTGAGCAATAGCTTTGCTGCCGAGGACCAGTGCACTGGCGCCGTCGTTGAGGGTTGATGAGTTGGCGGCCGTGACTGTTCCCGTACCATCGCGAACGAAGGCTGGCTTAAGAGTGGGGATCTTTTCGAGTTTAACATCGAGGAAGCCCTCATCGGTGTCGATGATGGTTTCGCCCTTCCTGCTAGACACAGTGACGGGTGCAATCTCGTCTGCGAAAGCCTTGGCCTTCCAGGCCGCCTGGGCATTCTTGTATGACTGAATTGCATACTCATCCTGTTCCTCCCTTGTGATGCCATACTTCTTCACGGTGTTCTCGGCGCAATTGCCCATGTGGAATTTGTCGTAAACGTCTGTTAGTCCGTCCTTGATTAAGCCGTCCTCCATCTGGACATGCCCGAAAGGTGGCAAGTTGCTTGCGCGAGGAACATAGTACGGTATTCTAGTCATGTTCTCCATTCCACCAGCAACCTGTGCTTCTGCCAGTCCAAGCTGAATGTTCTGCGCGGCAAAGACGACCGCCTTGAGACCCGAGGCGCATACCTTGTTGATGGTGATGGCCTCAACCGACTGCGGCAGACCAGCAAAAATGGCGGCCTGGCGTGCTGGAGCTTGGCCTATGGAACCCGAGATGACGTTTCCCATATAGACCTCGGTAATCTTCTCGACGGGCACATTGGACTTCTCGACTGCCGACTTGATTGCTGTAGCTCCGAGCTTGGGAGCGGGGACGGTGGTAAATGAGCCATTGAACTATTGCAGCACGTTAGTCGAGCGAACGGACCACACGGAAGACGAAGTTATCAAGGGAGTATCCTGACTTTGGCAGTAGGTGTTCGGGCGGCGCTGAGGATGTATGCGTCTTGGATCTCGCGGCGGAATGCTGTGGTGCTGGAGAAGCTTCGGGCGGCTTTCACATGCTTGGCCAGGTGAGCCGCCATCCTCGCAGACTTGAGCTGCGATGCCACCATGATTGCTGCTGTGGGATATGCTCTGCAAGTGTCCGGGGCAAGAAGAGAGAAATATGGAAGATAGTGGACAGGTTTGTGAGAGAGGAGGAATGGCAGGTGAGACACGGGCTTTATGATAGTTGGAGCTTGCCGTGAAGGTTCCCGTTCCAGGCTCGGTACACCTCGGCTTAAGTGCTGTCGGAAACGGATACACGAGGCGAGGTCTGGGGTATTAGCGGGTGCCACTACGCTGCTGTGCCGGTGCCAAACCATAATGTACGGTACGGGAGCCATCTATCGGATCCGAGCCGAGGGCTGCCCATCAGTGCTCTCGTCGCAGTGTGTTGCGGCGGGTTTTCTCAATGGCACGTCTCAGAAGAGCCGGCCGGCGTGATCCTGGTTTCATCTGATCTGGTTGATCTTGGTGCGATCCTTGGGAAGATGATTGTCCATCCGGGCTTATTCGTGACGGATGAATTGAATTTCCCTTTTTCTGGCTTCTGGCGCTTGCTTACTAGATACGGTTCCGGCAAATTCTGTCACCATTCCTACCACGCATCTATTCACACACCGAGGGCACTCGGCAGCGCATCGTCTGAAGGCGCGGGGTTCGAGCTGGCGTTAGTTGCAATTAATAATAATAATCAGAGGCACTAACACCTGGTGCCAGCCAACAAACAACAAGGGCATCACGTGAGCACCTCTGATTATGTACACCCTGCGGCCATTGGCCTCTGACCTCATTAGGCGCTAGGCCTGAGCGCTCGACCATCAGCTTACTTACCAGCCTTAGCCAGCGTTTGCCTTCTATCTAACTCCACGCCACCTTCTTAAACTTCGACGATCACAACGACGACACTTCATTCCTCTTTATCTTGCACCCTAGCCAAGGTCCCAACTTCGTGTCCATCTCCAATCCTCCGTTTTCTTTTAATTCCCGCTCCCTGCCACCTAAAACCCTAGCCATGTCGACCGCAGCCCGGCGCCGCTTGATGCGTGACTTCAAGGTTGGTCCATCGTGAGCCTCGTCGACATGCTTCCAGTGCTGATGAAGCCCCAGCGCATGCAAACAGACCCTCCCGCTGGCGTTTCAGCCTCCCCGGTTCCCGACAATGTAATGACATGGTGAGCCTGATGATTTCCAACACAAGTTTGCAACACAAGTACATGTAGACTCACCATCTGTGACACCCGTTCAGGAACGCCGTCATCATAGGCCCTGCAGACACTCCGTTTGAAGATGGCACCTTCCGACTGGTTATGCAATTCGAAGAGCAGTACCCCAACAAGCCTCCGCAAGTCAAGTTTATCAGCCAAATGTTCCACCCCAACGTTTACGCCACCGGCGAACTCTGCCTGGATATTCTGCAGAATAGATGGAGTCCTACATACGACGTCGCCGCCGTTCTCACGAGCATCCAAAGGTTTGAGCCGCACCCCGCCGATACCCGGAGTACTGCCAGTTTTGCTTACAAGCCATATCTCAGTTTACTAAACGATCCCAATACTGGGTCGCCCGCAAATGTCGAGGCGTCAAACTTGTACAAAGACAACCGAAAGGAATACACCAAGAGAGTGCGAGAGACTGTAGAGAAGAGCTGGGAGGACTGAGGGGAGGGTGACTGGGCTTGTCTTGGCAGTCTCGAAGTTTACCAAGGAGCGATCCTGGGTGCTCCCGACATAGATATCACATGTGGCACCCCCTCCCCCTCAGAGAAGCAACGGAAATCTGTCGTGATGGCGTTCATTTGGTGTTTGGGACTTGATTATACCACGAGGTTCGGCTATGGGAGGATCAGTTAGCAGGTTTGCTTCGCTTTGATCACTAGGTACTGGCGTCTGGCCGCATCACAACAGCATTTTGCTTTTCTGCTATTGCATCACTGCACCTTGCTCCTCATTTCTCTGCATGAGTTTCAAATATGCCGTCGCATTGCATCATCATCATTGCTGCCACTGAATCCTGGTGCTCGGTGAGCGGCGATTGGACGGACCCTGGAGGGGCGGGTGAGACGCTATAACACGGCGCTGGGCTCGCTGCCAGCCAGGACTCTCAGCGGCCTGATCCCAGCAACAAAGCTCCCGCGGCGCCCGCCAGCTGGGACTCCACTCACATCAGGCACCGTTATCCTGTCATCTTGCACCACGCGCACCCACCTCACCATTCCCTATTATGCAGCGCGTCAACAACCCACCTGCTGCTGTGGCTGTTGCTCCGTATCAACCCTCCCTCGACAACCAAAACAGTTGCCGACCTCGCTTCCCCTGTCGCTGCGGGCATCATCATATCTGTATCCACTACCCCCCGTCCTTGCGGCACAACCTGCGCAGTGCTGTCTCGCCTCGATTCTTTTTTATTTTGTATTTTGTCTCCAGCTGCCGCCGCTGCTTTCTTTGATCGTGCGGCACACCGTCCGCTGCTCTCGTTGCCGTTTTGCGGCTCGTGCAAAACCGGCCCCTGAACCTGGCCTTCTCCCCCCCCACGACGGTACCCTATGACAGCAACAGCAAGATTGTCGTGAATTCACCACCGCCAAGATGTCTGCCGCAAATAGTATTAAGGTTGTCGCCCGTTTCCGGCCCCAAAATAGGATCGAGCTGGATTCGGGCGGCAAGCCTATCGTGACCTTTGATTCAGAGGACTCATGTACCGTGGAGGTAGAGCTCCCCTCCTTGCCCCTGATGCCTCGTTACCGAGCTTCGTTTGGATACTAAACATGTGCTTTTTTAGTCAAGGGAAGCGCAGGGAAGCTTTACTTTCGACCGAGTGTTTGATATGAGCTGTAAACAGCAGGACATTTTTGACTTCTCTATCCGCCCGACCGTCGATGATATTCTCAATGGCTACAATGGAACCGTTTTCGCCTACGGTCAGACGGGAGCGGGTAAATCGTATACTATGATGGGTTCCAACATCGACGACGACGAAGGGAGAGGTGTTATTCCGCGCATTGTTGAGCAGATTTTCGCCAGCATCATGACGAGTCCGAGTACCATCGAGTACACTGTGCGAGTGAGCTACATGGAAATCTACATGGAGAGGATTCGAGATCTACTGGCTCCCCAGAATGATAATTTGCCAGTCCACGAGGAGAAGAATCGAGGAGTATATGTCAAGGGTCTGCTCGAGATATATGTCTCGAGCGTGCAGGAGGTGTACGAGGTTATGAGGAGGGGAGGGGCTGCTCGTGCCGTTTCTGCGACCAACATGAACCAAGAATCCTCTCGATCACACTCCATTTTCGTCATCACAGTCACCCAGAAGAATGTCGAGACGGGCTCAGCGAAGAGCGGTCAGCTGTTTTTGGTCGATTTGGCGGGTAGCGAAAAGGTGGGGAAGACTGGCGCCAGCGGCCAGACGTTGGAGGAGGCCAAGAAGATCAACAAGAGTTTGAGTGCGCTTGGTATGGTTATCAATGCGCTGACGGACGGGAAATCATCGCATATTCCATACCGAGACTCGAAACTCACCAGAATTCTCCAGGAGTCCCTGGGTGGTAACAGTCGTACTACCCTCATCATCAACTGTTCGCCCAGCTCCTACAACGATGCCGAAACTCTGGGCACCCTTCGATTCGGTACGAGAGCCAAATCTATCAAGAACAAGGCCAAGGTCAACGCTGAGCTCAGTCCTGCTGAGCTCAAGGCCCTCCTCAAGAAGGCCCAGGGTCAGGTTACCAACTTCGAGGGTTACATTTCAAACCTGGAGGGCGAGATCCAGCTGTGGCGTGCCGGTGAAGCAGTTCCAAAGGAGAGATGGGTCCCACCCAGGTCCGCAGATGGAGTTGCAAGCTCCAAGGCTGAAGCTAGGGCACCTCGTCCATCCACCCCGTCTCGCTTGACTGCTGAGAGTCGCTCAGAGACCCCGGCTATTTCAGAACGGTCAGGAACCCCAAGCATACCCGTTGAAAAGGACGAGCGAGATGAGTTTCTACGGCGCGAGAATGAGCTCCAGGACCAGCTCGCCGAGAAGGAATCACAAGCCTCAGCTGCTGAGAAGCAGTGGCGTGAAACCAAGGAAGAGCTGACGTACCTGAAGGAGCATGACAGCAAAGTTGGAAAGGAAAACGAAAAGCTGACTTCTGAGGTCAATGAGTTCAAGATGCAACTTGAGCGGTTGAACTTCGAGGGCAAGGAGGCCCAGATTACAATGGATGCCCTGAAGGAGGCCAACGGGGAACTCACCACCGAGCTTGATGAGGTTAAGCAACAACTCCTGGATGTGAAGATGAGTGCCAAGGAGAGCGGCGCGGCTCTGGACGAAAAGGAGAAGAAGAAGGCAGAGAAGATGGCCAAGATGATGGCCGGGTTTGACCTCGGGAGTGAGGTCTTCAGCGACAACGACCAGTCAATCGCCGAGGCGATTGCTCAACTCGATAAACTCCATGAGCAGAGCACTATTGGCGACCACATTGCACCTGACGAGTTCAAGGCACTTCGCTCAAAGTTGCAAGAGACCCAGGGCATTGTTCGACAAGCAGAGCTCTCAATGTACAGTGCTTCTTCCAGCAGCGACTTGGATAGCCGCCGAAGGCAGGAGTTGGAGCAAAGGCTTCTCGCCCTGCAACAAGAGTACGAGGATGCTCTGACCAGGAACCTGAGTGAGGCAGACATTGAGGAGGTCAAGGCACGCCTGGAACATGTCTACTCCAGCCGCGCGCACACGGAGACCCAACTCGTGGAAGAGCTCAAATCCGAGATTACTCAGAAGGCGGCCGAGAACACCAGGATGAAGACTCTTATTGAAGATCTTCAGCAGCGCGTCAAGACTGGCACAACCGGCCCCATGGCCAATGGCAAGACGATTCAGCAACAGATTGCCGAGTTTGATGTCATGAAGAAGAGTCTCATGCGGGATCTGCAAAATCGCTGTGAACGAGTTGTGGAGCTCGAGATCTCACTGGACGAGACTCGCGAGCAATACAACAACGTGCTGCGGTCATCCAACAACCGAGCCCAGCAGAAGAAGATGGCGTTCCTGGAGAGAAACCTGGAGCAGCTCACCCAGGTCCAACGACAGCTGGTTGAGCAGAACTCAGCCTTGAAGAAGGAGGTAGCCATTGCTGAGCGCAAGCTGATAGCTCGCAATGAACGCATCCAGAGTCTGGAGAGCCTCTTGCAAGATAGCCAGGAGAAGATGGCCGCAGCCAACCACAAGTATGTTCCTCACCCCCCTTTTCCTACCCTCCCCCCTAAATACCTGCTAACCCTGCGTGCTACAGATTCGAGGTTCAACTTGCCTCCGTCAAGGAACGTCTCGAGATCGCCAAGGCCGGGAGCACCCGGGGTCTGAACAACTCGGATGGCGCATTCAGCTTCGCTGGCGCAGGCAGCCGGATCGCGAAGCCTCTCCGCGGTGGAGGTGGCGACACCCCCGCCATCCCTACAATCCAGTCCCTCCAGGGTGATAACGGCGGCAACAAGCGCTCCAGCTGGGGGTTCTTCAATAAGTCCTAACCAAAGAGGAGGACAGTTAGTTTCATTTATTTTCCAATACCCCGCCCCGGGGCTATATATATTCCTGCCTCGGCGTCTTTTGAGTAGATAACGATAGAAAAAGATCAAATACCCCCCCTTAACCCTCCACTCCACGCAGCAATGAACGAATCTTTTTTTGTCCCCCCTTTTATTTTTCTCCTCTCTTCCTTCTACTTGACCTTTTATTATTATTTTTTGCTTCATTCTGAGATGACACGGCATGTGTTCACGCGCCGTCGTATCCCTAGTATGGCGCTGGCGAAAGTGGAAATGCATACTTTGGGAGCCAGCCTGTTGCGGATTGGATTTACGTGCTCTTGGGATGGAAATGGAACAGGGGAGGGACCGATCCGATATATTGAATGAGGGTTGCATGGAGAGCGATGGCCTTGCAGCGGCCAGGAAAATGATTTTTTACGTGTGAGGGGAGTCGTAGAAGGGTGGGGAGTTTCTTTTTTGTCTCCTTTATCATCATGATTACAGATGAACAACTTATAGGATTTGAACAAATCGACAGCATCCGCTCAGAATGGTATACGAGGGGTGTAAGTGACGGCAAAATTTGTGCGAGATAAAGCAAGCTTTAGTTTATTGAGACTGTACCTAACCGATTAAATAAAAATGACCAAACCTAAACAAACAAATGCGTGGTTTCTGCTAGATATTCCATTGCTAAACGATCGTACTCTACAGCATCCCTTCGCCCGTCCAAGCCTGCCTGGTTCTAGGGATATGGTTTTCGCCCTGGAATACGTCCCTCCTCTTTTTTCTCTTTTCATATATTTGATTCCGTATGTTCGTGACAGATCCCTTAGGCCTTCACCACGGTTGAGTAGGTGATGACGGCAAGGACTGAAGGGAAGACGACAAAAGCACCGAGGACGAAGCCGACCAAGACATTAATGCCAATCACTTTGACATAGAGCTTGACCAAGCGGCCCATGACAGCACGGCTGAAAGTGGACCAGACGTCAGTGATGGTGGCAAATCCGCGGCCGCCAACAAGGGCAGTCTGGACGCGGCCGCCAAAGGAGCGGTCAAAGGGGACGATGGCATCCTCATCAACAGGGAGCAGCGAGGCCTGGACACGAACGAGAATCATCCTGGTGGGAACGATGAGGAGGATAATGGCAAGGATGGAACCGGCGAGAACAGCAAAGTACTTGACGAGGAGCAGGGAAGCGAATCCGAGGGTGGGCTTTTCTCCGTTCTGGGCGGCCATGGCAGCGTTGAAACCAAGAGGGAAGTTGACAGCCTTGGCGATAACGAAAGGCGCCCATTCGGCGAGGAAGGAGGCAATACTGAAGAGAAACATGGGTCCCCAAACGGCCTTGACGGTGGTGGTGAACGCAGGCAGGCGCCTCCACCAGCGAAGCGGCGATGCAGGAGTAATGACAATATGTACCCAGGCAGTGCCGAGCTGGGCGAGAAGGAGGTTGCAGAGAAGATGAAGGACAGGGCCGAGGATAAGGCCAAGGTAGAGACCCAAGCATCTGATGGCGGAATGCAAGACGATCACAGTGATGAAGCGTTCAACGAGATAGACGGAGAGTCCACGGAAGTTGGCGAAGAAGCCACCGTTGGCTCGGAGAAGTCGGTAGATGGACCTGATGGAGTTGGAGACGGGTACCGGAGTCACAGGAACATCCTCTTCCTCATCGCCCGACTTGCCATTCTTGGGAGACTTGGGGACCAGAGGCTCGAAGTCGGGAGCGTTCTCATCCTCGACAATGACAAAGGTAGGATAGAGGGTTTGCAGAGTATAGTCAAGCTTCAGACGCCGAGGTCAGATTGAATCCAACACGAAGGAAGTATAGTCAAGGGACGGACGCGGGGAAAGACTTACACAGAAAGTGATGGGCACGAGCAGCAGAACGTTAATGAAGAAGACGATGGGAGTCCACCAGGGAAGCTGGACAACGACAGTCTGGTCCCCCGCAGCCTCGAGGGAGCGCTTGTAGATGGCAGAGCCGATATTTTGCAGCATCGTGAATGTAAGTCACACAATCAAATAGTGGGTAATGGAGAGACTAGTTGGTATCTTAATGAATGGCACTGGTGTTGGGAAACCAAAGTGGAGGAGAAACGCAGTTCCTGTTCACACCAGATGAGGGGGAGGTGAGAGAAGGCGATCAGCTCGAACGAACGAGAGAGCGAACAGATATACGAACAGGGAGGGATGATGAGGTAAGAGTGGCAGGACGAGGGAAGGGACGGACGGCGCAGGAAGGCAGCCGCACTTGGTTGGATGAGTGTCAGTTAATGGACGGATGGGCGGCTGACACGACCAAGTTAAAGGGGACTTGGGTGCCGCAGGACTTACGTAGCAAGGCCCCCCACCCCGCCGCGCAGGCAGGAATAGCCCGAGAGACAGTGGCAGTGCACTGCAAGGCGACCGCATCACAATCAAACCCGATGCAGCGACCCTGGACAGGGATCGCACAGGGGGGTCAAGTGCCAAGTGCCACAGGGCAGCAGAGTTCCAGCCAGGCGCTTGGCAGAATTTATTCCCAACGGCGTATAAACGCATGCCCGCCTTAGTAATTAGACGGATATATATAGACACGATGTGTAGGCTGCCTGCTGAACACATTTGTGTAGGTACTTATTGATGTGAAAGCCTCCATACCTACCGATCAATCACATTATAGCACCGATTTACCGGGCTTGAATCTGCCTACGTTGCTTCGGCCTCGGAGCCATCTCCAGCACCCCACGATGTGACTAGTCCGATGACGACGAAACAGGTGATGGTGCAGAGTGCCCACAGGCCAGTGGGCGACTATTGCATGGATACACGCAAGCCGAGTTGGTGTGGATTGATGCTTCAAGACGAATCGATTAATCGATGGCTGTTGGCTCGTGGTGGCCGCGACCAGTTTGGCTTGGGCACTTTAGGCGAAACGCGTTTCATCCTCTGTTCGCGATGTTTTGGTCGTAAATCGCTATCCTGGCAGGCCCATTCACGTTTGGTGAGATGCGATCGCTTGGCGCCTTGTTCATTCCTCGCAACCTGTATGCTCAATGTAGTAATAACGATATGTTGGATTGTCAGTGATTAATTTAAAGCGCTAGGTATGTGGTGATGCTGCAGGGCCTGAGTCTACCTGAGGTACTTATCAAGCTGTGCATCCATACAAAACACTGAGTGGGCAGCTACAGCGCTACTTAGCAACTACACACTAACCGCCAGGTACTGCTCCAAACACTTCCAAGTTCACGACCCGTTTGCTTCCTCTTCTCCCGCCCCCAGCAACCAACCGCAGCAACAAAGGATGAACCCGCCAGACAAGTCTGCCCCGGCCATCCCAAACCTCTTATCCCTGCGGGGCAGCAGAGGAGGCGCTCGCGGAGGCCGGAGCCGTGGCGGGCCTGGCGCTGGTCCCTCTCGTCGCACTGGCCAGGGCCACGATGCCGTCATTCAAGGCACAGATACCGATGCTGCAGTGTCGAGACTGAGTGCCGTCGACTTGGGCTATCTTCACGATCCATGCGCGCAGTTCTTCGTACAGAGTCCCAGCGGGCCGCCTGCTAGGCGACTCCCCATTATTAATAGAGGTGCGATGCCCTTGTCGCACAGTGCCAGCCATCTATTCCCTTCTGCGACGACTGGTGATGAGAGAATGTTGCCCAACTGATTGTTTTCTTCGATGCGTCGTAAATTTACAGGCACCTATACACGCACGTCGGGATTAGACCGGCTTATAGATGCTTTCCTCTCCACGCTGGATGCTGAGTCTCCCAAGCAGATAGTCGCTTTAGGAGCCGGCACTGATACCCGCCCATTTCGCATATTCTCTCAGCAAAATTGCCACGGCCTGATCTATCACGAAATTGATTTCGAGGTCGTCTGCAGTAAGAAGCTCCGTATTGTCAAGGGCGCTCCCCTTCTCTCGCGCGTTCTTTCTGATGCATCCGTCGTCCCCCCGGCCGACCCAGAGGAAGCCAGCAACTCATGGACTAGCGAACCCTCGAATGGAGGCCAGTTCTACTGCCATGGGCTTGACCTCAGGAAATTACCTGGAAACGAAGAGTCTTTGACGTTGCCGGGGCTGCGTACTGATATACCCACGCTCCTGCTTTCTGAGTGTTGTCTCTGCTACCTCTCTCCTCAAGAAGCCAACGGCGTGATTAGTTTCTTTACAACACAGATTCCCAGTCTTGCCACCGTTATCTATGAACCTATCCGACCAAATGATCCCTTTGGTCAGGTCATGGTGTCCAATCTCGCAGCACGCCATATCAGGATGCCAACCTTGGATGTCTACAGAGAGGCCAAAGACCAGGTGGACAGGCTGTCCAAGGCTGGCTTCGAGGTGGTTAGGCACATGACAGTGGAAGACATCTGGAACTCGTGGGTTACGCAGGAGGAGAAGGAACGAGTGGACAGTCTAGAAGGGCTGGATGAGGTGGAAGAGTGGCAACTTCTGGCGGCGCATTACATTATTGTTTGGGGATATAGAGGGGATGGGTTCAGTGGGTTGGCCGAAGAGTGACCCGGCTGTATCTCATTGAGCAAGGCTGGCCGTTGCTGAGCATATGAACATTCTTATCCGGTTGGGATACCCAGAGGTGTGCAATATGGGTCCGGGTGGCTGATACATTAGGACGATATCATACACTATGACGATATGAAACAAAACAATTTAAACAATTTCTGAACAGAGTTAATATCCTGAGAATAATTATCAAACAAAGAACGAGACTCTTGGTTTGCAGGGGAAAGGCATGGCTGCTTACATAATCACACCCAGTGTCGAACTCAACCGCGACTCAAGTCTCATCTCATGGCCCATGTTCAATTGATTCACTGCCCATCACCGTGCATCAATCAACATTGTACGACCCGCTTGCCTTTTGGGGGGAGCGGCAATGTGAAGTATTCTTGTTGTACATCATATCTGGTTCTTTTCTACCCTCACCCTCTTTTCGTTATCATTCTTCCTGCTCGGATCCGTTTCTTTGCTCGCTTCATTGTGCCTGACTGACTGCGCTCCACGTTGCTCAAGATGGCCGACAAGCAGTACAAGTACCGGCAGGAGATTAGCCAGGTATGTTGTCACTATTTACTATAAGCAGTCCATGCGTCCGTCACATCTTCTACTCCTCTATCACATAACGTGTCTAGTCAAGCATACACCAGGGGCCCATAACCGACGCAATGGAGGCTGGCTGCTGTTGAGCCAAGCCTTGCGCTGGTAACGGGGGAGGAATGGCCAGGTGAAAATGGAAGAGAGCACCGCTGGTGGACTGAGAGCTCCTGTTGCGAGTGCTACGTATCTATGGGCATCAGCGAACCTGAACGGCCCGCGGGCATTTGCCTGATGCACGCCAGTGTGTTGGCAGTTGGCCCACGCTGCTTCTGTTGACACAACATCTCACGAACCCTTTCTCACAACATCACGATCTCCTCTTCTCTGTTTTAATCTTCTTCACCATTTCCCTCACTAGTTCCTTGGATTTTCTTATCCATAATTCTTGATCTCGTTCAAATCACCATATTTCATTAGCCGCAGGTCATATCAACGACTTGCCACAATGGCTGAATCCCTCTTCCCTGACCTTATACACGCCCACCTCGAACTCGCTCACGGCATAAAGAAAAGCTCCTTTCAGCTTGAACTAATGGAATCCTTCAAACAGATGATGTATGTCTCTGGAGAAACCGCCGAACCTCCTGTCGAGACTACTAGCATTATGGAAGATATTGTGCGACAGCAGGTTATTGAAATGGTACACCCCCCTCCCCTCCCTTTTCTCTTCCTACCTCTCATCTTAGAATGCGAGGGCAATCTCAAAGCTTCGATATCTAACTGTACTACCAAAAGCTCCGAACCTGCACAGAGCTGGCTTCCCGCCGCGGATCCAAGTCTATCGGTATCAACGATCTCATCTTCCAGATCCGCCATGACCAGGCCAAGGTCTCGCGCCTCAGGACCTTTCTGTCCTGGAAGGACGTGCGCAAGAACGTCAAGGATTCCGATGATAAGGGTGCCGAAGCTGACATCGCCGGTGGCGATGACCCTGTTGGCGGCGTTGTCGGCGGCCCCGTAGACGACTCGGCCAAGAAGAACAAGAAAGCCAAAGTCGGCCTTCCATGGGAGCAGTCCTCCTTCTACCCCGTCGAGGTCCCCGAGCGCGAGGACGAGGAAGACGAGGACGAGGACGAGATGAACTTCATCACCCTCCAGCGTCTCCGCCGCGCCGACGAGCGCACCAAAGTCATGACCAAGGACGAGTACGTGACCTGGTCTGAATATCGACAGGCCTCTTTCACCTACCGCAAGGGCAAGCGATTCAGGGAATGGGCCGGCTTCGGCATCGTGACGGACAGCAAGCCCTCGGACGATATTGTCGACATCCTTGGCTTCCTGACTTTTGAGATGGTGCAGGTTCTCACCGAGATCGCCCTCAAGGTCAAGGAGCAGGAGGACATTGCCCGCGCCCAGAGCGGCGGCGACAACGCCGGCTCCAAGAAGCGGAAGCTCGAGCAGGGCCTCTTCGACCCTCCCAGCGAGGGGAAGCGGCCCATCGAGCCGAGGCACGTCCAGGAGGCCTTCCGTCGCTTCCAGCAGCGCCCCAAGAGATCAAGGGCCATGCTCAACCACACGAGGCTCCCCCAGCACGCTCCTCTGCACATCATTTAGATGCCATGATGCATTTGGAAACAGGAGGAGTCGTTCTCGACTGTCTTATCCTTGGATTTGGACACGTTTGGATTGGCTCTCGCTTTACGAATTAGAATTACGATGAAAGTTTAAGGGGATGGAGTTTCAGGACGATTCTTTTAAATGAGTTTAAATGGTAGGGCTTTGTTATCGTCCTACTTTAGGACAGTAGGCGTTGGAGAAGAACGGATTATTGTATGCTCGCAACCCCTACCTGGTCACGAAGGCCAATCTACTGTAGGGCAGACTTCAATTGCGAATTCGTATTTGCCTTATTTAGGCCCATCCAACTTAATTCGTGAAGCAGAATAATAAAAGTGCCCGTGTCTTTACATGGCTCCTGTTGAGAAGCCTCTTCGTCTAACTACTACGCTCTCCCGCTCAATCCTCGTCCTCACTCTTCGCAAGCTCATGGGGATAGCATCATCCTCCGTGTCCACAGCCTCTCGTCTGCCCGCCCCAGTCGCTGCCTGTGTTCCAGAAACTTCCTGAGGGTTACTTGCTGCCGACGCCTGCTTCCTCATTTTCAGCTCCTGCGTCCGCCGCCTGAACTTCTGCACAGAGGCAGCCACGGCCGCGGCCCTCGCCAGCGTCGTTGAACCCCCGCGTCCATCAGCTGTCGCCTTCGACGTGCGCCGGCTTCTCCGCGATGCGAGCCTGCTCAGTTCCGCCTCGGCAGCCCTCGTCTGTTGCACGTAGTCTTTGTATTTCGGCTTCTCCAGCAGGCCGCTCCGGAATGCATTCACCCCGACAAGCAGCTTGGTGAGGTCGACGAGCTCCTCGAGATATTCAATGATCTCCATGTGGCCGGCGGCGTTGGCGTTCCACGAGAGAAACTTGCGCTCCGTTATAATGCTCGCCGTATACTCGTCCAGGTCTGCTTGATCTACAACAGCTATGTCATCCCCACCACTATTGCTAAAAGACGGTGAAACCTGATGGTGTGGGGTTGGTACTGAAGATAGATCGGCTGATGCGAGTGTCTCGCGTACATGATTGACCAGACGAGCCTGGGCGAGACGGCTGGATGGCAAGAATTGTGGCAGCGGGAGCCAGTCTGTCAGGGCCTCCTGGACTGAGAAGAGTATCAAGGTATTGCTGGCCGCCACATTTCTTCGGTAGGCATAGACCTCCATGTGCAGATCTTCGAGGACTGATGACCCGTATGCCTTTCGAAGATCCACAACATTGTCCATCCTGTTTATGATCTGGTGGAGGACGTATATGATTTCTTTGTAAATCGGCTCAAGGGGTTTAAAGCTTCCTTTGAGCCGTGGTTCATTGCGACAAAAGGGAAGAAACATCTCTGCCGCCGCCAGTGCTGTCTGCGCCTTCTCTCTCGCGTGAGAGAAGCGATAATCTAGTTGATGGGACCGAAAGTTGGGCACCTGGGGCGAATCAATACCGACCCAGACGGCAGCATGCATGGCCTGGACCTGGCGGACTGCGGACGAAAGCGATTCCACCAGACGATGCCTTGCTCGTACTGGAAGGATGAAAATCTCCACAGTTATTGCGACAACTGAGCCAACGAGGAAAGCCACAAGTCTCTTGTAGAAGTTTTCTGTGGCCGTTCCAGTCTGGTTTATTGTTGCTATAAATCGAAAGGCGTGTAAGCAAATAATTACGAAATACAAGCAGTATTACAACGTACCTAGTGCCACAACGCACATTGTTGTGGTTGAAACCATGCCAGCCTTTACATACTTGGTTCCAAGCTGAATGTAAACGGACGGGACTACTCCCAAGATGAGGATAATAACCATGGCAACTCGGTTACCTCGGCCCATTTCGTACGATAGCAAGCCGATGGTGCAGCCGAAGATGACGCCGAGCAGTCGTATGAAAAAGACAAATAGCGAGGTCCCTATGGACACTTCGAAAACGAGGACGAGTTGCAGAGGGGCCCATATTCCCCGAACTTCTGCGTACCACCCTCTCCAGGAGGCGACAAACGAAGGCCAGCTCACGATGAAGACAGCAAGGGCAAGTTTGATTGCATACTTGACATCCTCTGACCGTTGAGCCCATTCCAGTGCATCAGCAGCGTTGGCCCTGACCTTTCCCACCAACGTTTTATGATCTTTGGTAGAGTCCTTTGACTTGAGTTCAGGCTTTGACGAGGTCTCCTTTTCCTGAGATTTCCCTACTGTGTTCTCTTCGTCCGCTCTCTGGCGTGGAAGGAAACCTTCCTCCACAGTAATGTCTGAGGAGTCATCTCCTGGCTCCTCTTTTGACGACTTGCTCTCGCGCAGTTCTTTCCGGCCAGCTTCCGGGAGCACCATGGGATCCCATTCTCCAGACGTATAGAGCCACTGTCGAATGTCAGTATGGTGGGGGATCCAGACTCGTGGCCTATTATTGCGTTTTAGTCTCTCTTCGACGAGGGCCCGAGTATGACGGAGCATTTCAAGGACGTGAGTCGCGGCCTGGCGATAGCCCAGTAGAAATGATGAAACAAGAAACATTTCCATCCTGGGCATCAAATCAATGTTCTTTCCTGAACTGTCAATGGCAGCCAATTTTAACTCCTGTGGACACCTCGTATCGAATGCTCCCAAGGCCTCCGTGAAGCTGTCAATACGGATATCAATCTCTTCCAACCGGATTCCTTGCGGCGTCGGGGCACCTGATGGCAGTTTGGACACATCGTAGCAGTATGCAAGACATGCTATCAATAAATCTGTCGCTCCCTTAATTCCCTTGTCGAAATCCTCTACCGGTTCACGAATCCGACGCAAAATAGACTCCAAAAGCTCCGAGCTTGCTGATTCGATCTCTCTCAAGGGCTTCACGTCCTCGATGATCTGTTCAAAGTCGTCGTCGTCCAACCTCACGCTGCCGATTTGCTCATCGCGATCTTCGTCATCATCCTCAAGGATGCCATGTAGCTCTTTTGTAGCGATAGGATCAAGTGCCTCTTCGTCCAGCGATTCACTAAAGTCTGATTCAGTGTCTGAATCGGAACATTCCTCAGTCACCGCATTTTCGGTATTACTGAGGAGCACAAACTTATTTTCACATGCACCGATTAGGGTGATGGTGTTTTGAACAAGACTGGATATTTCGCGTTTACTTATCAACTTCAGACTCTTTGGGGCCAGGGGAGAGACGGCGAACTCGAAATTGACCTCGTTCTGTGCCGATTTACACTGGGTCACTTGAGCTCTGAGCTTGGAGGATTTAGCGCTCAGACTGGCCATGGTAGTGAGTTGTATATCGGGTGGGGGGGTCTTCTTGCTGCTTGAAGATTTGAAGGGGTTGGGGAAATCATCCAAGAATTCGCCCAGCGCCGTCTTCTTCTTGGCGTCCTGACATGCACTCTTCGCCGCCTCCTCTTTCGCCTCATCAGAGTCACCCCCTGGGGTCACGAACCAGTGGGAGGCTCGTTCGAGAGTGTCCATCGACTCAGACAATGTGTTGATAGTTGAAGTTCCTAGATAACTTGTTGCATGTTCAGGGAAAATGCACAAGTTTACAAAAAGCACGATAGCTGAACCCGTGAGGATTGGATAGTATACGCCGGTAAAGGCCTGGACAGTGACCTGTGTGGTACTCCCTAGAAGGATAGTCGCAGAGGAAATGAGCTCGAACCATACCAAGGCGAAAAGACGAGGGGTTTGGGAGCGGACATAGCCATGCGTGAGCACTGAGACAAGCATGAATATTGCCCGGATTGCTGAAGCCGCGCTTGGATTTTGGCCGATAGCTAGAGTCGAGAGGAAAAGGCCCAGAAGCGACCAGCCCAGTCCCAGCAGCGATCCCAACAGGGCCATGACCAAGGTCTCGATAACTTTGCCCATTCTCTGGCCAGGGTGGGCAAACACTGTGACCATGGGGATAAGGTAGGTATTCAAGCCATAGACAGTCCCGAGTTCAGGAATGACAGCAAAAGATAAGGCTATGACACACGCGAGGGAGGTCTTGAGAATTCGCTGCCATAGTTCATTCGTCTGCCAGTCCCCCCAGACGAACTTGACGAACTTCCGTATTAGCGACGCCACCGCCATAGCTATCAATTTGTGAACGGCAGCTTAAAAGGTGTACAGTAAAGAAGTCATAAGTATTGAGTGATCACCATGGCCAAGCTATCTATGATAGGGTTTTTGATCAGAATAGCCTGCCACAAGAAGCGACAAGGATGCTCTACAGAAGCAAGTTAGCCTAGGGAGGAATATCCGAGCATCAATTTCGCAACGAAAGCCGAACACAAGAAGAGGAGCCGAAGGAGATGCAGGATGAAATCACTTGATTGGCATTTAAAACTACGCCCAGTTTCAGCATATTTACTTACCTCGTGGGATTGATTCTCGCGATGTTCCCCGCAAACTAGGTCCCGCCCTCCAATTGAAGAATTGCTCAGTCTTCTCCCACCTGGAGCATTCCCACCATTCCTACCGTTGTTCGGATAAGGCTTCAAGGTCATGCGACTGGCTCGAGGTGTTTGGAGTAGTTCCACATGACTGTCCAATGTACAACTGCACTGCCGATCGGAAGGGGGCCAAGACAGCCTCGCCTCGGCTGATCTTTGCTCAGATCAGCGGTGCCCTTCCTCCTTGGTAGGCGACCTGTCGAGCGCCGCACTGTACATCAGTGATCGAAATCGGGCGCGGACAAGGTTCAATGATAGCAAGAAAACAGGAAAATTAATTGAGAGACAAAAATGACTAGACTATTGCTACCTCTTTCTTACTAACACCAAAGCTGTTCCTTCCTTCTTTTGGTATCTTCAAGCTTGCAACGGGGCGCACTAGTACGGAAAAGGAACCCACCAGGTCTATCATCTTCCCAAGCTTAAGATGATGAATCCTTGCTGGCAGATTGATCCGATTTCTTGCATATGCCTACCTACATCATACCCAGCTTGCTCAACGTCACCCCGGGGAAGATGGACGAAAATCAGGGTCCCTGACGTAAAACATTCACCTTGAAGACTTATCATCGTTACGTCACAACAGCATATTCAAAGCTTCAAATGGCTATAAGAAGGACGCAGAGTAGCCCTTAGATGCTCGACATCACATAATCCAAATAGCAAAATCAAGCTCGAGTTCAATTTCTCATCAAAACAAGACATTCTTAACAATCTACCTTTCATCCCTTCTATTATCGCCAACATGTCTCTCCTTGGCGACAACTCTAAAGACAGCGGCGGCGCAACAGGTACCGCCAAGACCGCTACCAGCTCCTTGGGCAACGTTGTGGGCGGCCTGGGCCGAACAGTCGGCAATGTCACTGGAGCCGCCGGTCGTGGAGTTGGTGATACAGTCACCGGCGCCACTGGATCTGCCGGCCAACCCGTCGGTGATGCCCTGGGCTCAGTGGGGACCGGCGTCGAGAAGGGAGCCGATGATGTCAGCAAGGGCGTTGAGGACGCTGGCCAGTGGAAGAAATAATCAGCGACAGAATCAAGTGGTGAAAATGGGCGCGAGTGTACAGATATTATGATGACAGCGAACAATGAGGGAAACATAAGAGCAGAGCCAGGTGCCTCTCTTTTAGTTGGGATTCAATTTTTCTTTCTTTCTTTTTGTAACACGATTAACTCTCCTCGTCAAGTGGGTGAACCTCGTGTAGGTCTCCCTGCACCTCGAGCCCAGCGGATGGCTCGAAATACAATCAGAAATACAAATACGCAAAACATGAAATTTCCAAGTGATAAACCTCTAAATCTTAGTCTAACCGATTAGTCAAATAAATGAGCACTACTTTAAAATAAAATTAACAACCTGCATGATGAGATCGCATGTGTTCCTGGCCACGCTCGAGTTGAAATCTTGGACTAGTCATGCCAAGGCAGATAGGTGACAGAAGAAACGAGACACCAAATTGAAGGATTGTTCTAGCAGGCCCTTTCTACGATGACAAGAATAATAAAGTAGTATAAAACAATGCACCTCAATAATATTTAGAGTATTATCTCTCTAGCATTTACTAACCCTCAATAATCTGATAATACTCGTCTCAGACTTGGTAATAGGTAAGCAGTACAAGGTTTGAGTGTCTCAAATTCAATGTCACCCACTTGCAAGGTCACTGCCAAAGTACCACGCTGAGAAGGCCTTTCGAATCATGAGAGTACAGGAGAACCAAGCACACAGAAAAGTGTTATATTGAAATTCCAGAAAACGTCAATCCCGAAACTTATTGAGCATGCACATGGAATATTAGCGCCAACCCATCCGCCCATGGTCGACAATCTCCCAGCCCTGCCAGTGGCCCGGCCCACCCCAGACTTGAGCAATGGCCCGTATCCACCAGCGCCGAATCACGACCGCCTCCATAAGCTTCAGCGCCGGTGCATCATCTCACCACGCAACCACCACCGCCAACTCGCCGCAATGCTCTCCTTCATTCTGATCCAGAATCGCCAGTACGTCCCCATCTCCGTAGCCACCCAAGACACTTTGTCCATACAATGCCCGGAACATCCCATCCTCCACAATCCCTCCCCGCGCGCGCCCTTGAAGCTAACCCGTCTCTTTCCCCAGGGGCAAGACCCGTCTGGCCAAGTGGTACGCCCCGTACAGCGACGACCAGAAGATCAAGCTCAAGGGCGAGGTCCACCGCCTCGTCGCCCCCCGTGACCAAAAGTACCAGTCCAACTTCGTCGAGTTCCGCAACAACAAGATCGTCTACCGCCGCTACGCCGGCCTCTTCTTCTGCGCCTGCGTCGACACCAACGACAACGAGCTGGCCTACCTCGAGGCCATCCACTTCTTCGTCGAGGTCCTCGACGCCTTCTTCGGCAATGTCTGCGAGCTCGACCTGGTCTTCAACTTCTACAAGGTCTATGCTATCCTGGACGAGGTCTTCCTCGCTGGCGAGATCGAGGAGACGAGCAAACAAGTCGTCCTGACGAGGCTGGAGCACCTGGACAAGCTGGAGTGATCCGTGTCCCGGGATGCATGCAAATACACTCTCTCACAAAAACACACATATGATTTGGTTATAGCGCTTGGGGTTGGATTTTGAGACACAGACGCGAGGCTGTGCAAGGCGTATCGGCGTCAACAGGGACATAGTATTCATTGAACTCTACACATAACTAAATCAAAGACTGCACTACCGCAATCGGAACCATAGAATGGAAGCATAACCGAGCAGCCATGTTTCAAAAAGAGGAATCAACCAGTTGTTCAGACCCTCAACTCATCATCATGCCAAAATACCACCAACTCCTTGCTCAATGAGCAGATATCCATGCGCATCTGAGGGGCCATCATCTGACAAAGCTCTTTCTCTGTCGGCCCTTTTTATTATCCACACCATTCCGTAAATCAAAGGCAGATAGGTTATCAAGGGGGAAATCAATGCCCCACGCAACTTCCTGTCTTCTTGGTCAAAGACTGCTCCATCTCTCTACTCCTGTCCGTCCACTCTCTCTGTTGATTCAGGCCACATATCAGCTGCACTTGAACGTCGTACTCTGTTGACCAAGACATTTTCCCGATGGTGAAACAAGCTGATCACACCATCATGATGAGGAGGATCTCGGTCAAGTGACTTAGGGGTGCGGTGAACCTCGACCGACGATTTGGCCTCATCGCACATCGACATCTCATCCACGGGATGCTGCCGTTTCTGCATCTTGCGGGGAGGGCTGCCATCTAGGGCACGGCCATGCCGGGCCCCGGAAAGCGACGAGCCCTCCACATTCGAGACAGGAAGCGTGGCCTCCTGAATTTCCTTTCCCATCTCGGTGAGAAAGTCATCCGCTTCTTGAAGTGAGATCCTGTCCTCAGAAGTTTCCTGTCGTCCCAAATTATTGACTGTCTGATCCTGGCTCACGTCGTCCTGGTTTGTTGTTAGATGAGTAGCTTCAGGTAACTACAAACGGGTTTTCTGGCACGTACTTCGCTCCAAGGTGTAAGCCTCCCATCAAATGGTGTTGACTCCTTCCATATGATAGACCGATCCTTGCTGGTCTCGGGACAATGGTCACCGTACTGTAGTTCAGGAGAATCCCGTGTTTCAAGAGCCGATCGTTGTTCACCATAGGCGCTCTCCGCCCAATAGGCATTCTCAGACTGGTCTTCTTTCATGGCCGTTGTGTCCTGTGACTTTTGCAAGTTCTCGACATTGTTTCTCGGGCAGGCATAGTCAAAATGGCGAATGCTACCACAATTTTTGCAAACATAGCCAGGTGGTGTTCTCTCCGCTATCTTCGATTTTGATAGGAAGGGGCAGTCCGCCGTACAGTGATCTACACATGAAATCTATGAGCCTTTGCTTGCGAGCCATAGAGCGATTGACTAACCTGGTTCAAAACAAACGTGGCACACGCCGTGCTGGGGAGGTGCCATGGACCTGCTAGACCCTGTTGGAGCTATGTTATTCTTAGCTTTGCCGTCCCGGCCTAGCAGGAGGTGTTGTCTGTTTGTGAGGCCCATCGGTTCGTCGAGTAATATCGAATGGTGTAGAGCCAGGGCCGCTATGCCAGAAGCGTGAGCCATTGCGAAACAGCACATCATGTAGACGCGGGCTTCTGAGCGGATGGCGGTATGTGGTGGGTGGGTGGATGGACGTATACGCAGATCACACAGCTAGCAAAGCTGGCTGGTAGCTGGAGGATAGGAGGACAAGGGGGGTAGGCTGATGGTGGAAACACAGCACTGTGGTGGGTAGATGGATGTACGTATACACATATCACACAGCTATTAAAGTTGGCTGGTAGCCGGAGGATAGGAGGACAAGGGGGAGCAGGCTGATGGGGGAAACACAGCAGGGCGGTGGGTGTATAGATAGACGCATACACATATCACACAGCTAGCAAAGCTGGCTGGTAGCCGGAGGATAGGAGGGCAAGGGAGGCAAGCTGATGGAGAAAACACAGCAGGGTGGTGGGATAAGAATGGGGTGATTGAAGATGGGAATGGGTAGAAGTAGAATCAAGGGGATTCGTCTGTTCTTTCGCCGACATACCTTCTCCGACCTCCTTGGCGACATCTCGTAGATCAGAAGTCGGGAGCAGAACCACGATAATCACCTTCTCAACGAGACGACCTCGGTCGTGGAGTCTCTCGCTCTCTGGCTTCTGCAACCTGCTCCCCATGCGAGCTAGTAGGAGCATGTCATTCCAGATCCTCACGGCGTCGATTCCACCGCAGCCTGAATCTTTGAGGTACATGCACATTTTCCAAGCAGGTGTTCCCTCCTCCCAGGAAGGCGATTTTGCAATATGCTCAGCCATCCATGCCATGTAGATTGAGGCGATGCTGTTGGACTCAAGCCTCTGGCCATTCTTGCGCAGCTTCTTCTCCAATGTCGCCTGCTTCATAATGCCTAAGTCTTTCAAGTTTCTCACACCTTGAAATCCCAACATGTTACAGCAATTAAAGAGAATTTCGCGCACAGGATCCATGGCGAATGCGTTCAAAGTAGGTGACGAGAGGTTGGGTTGATTCCTAGCGAGGTGTTGTGGTGACAGAAAGAAGTGAAATAGATGTGCAAAACTTCTCCCGACATTAAAAACAATGTCAGAAATGATAAACAAAGGCGACGGTCCAAAGCTGAGCTATGGCACTTGTGCCGTTGCTGAGGTGAAGTGAGGAGCTGCTGAGCAGTTGTTGACAGTGTTTGTTTTTGTTCGCGCTCGCGAGGAAGGACCGCCAGCGACTGCCTCTTTTCCAAAAGTTTTCGCGTCTTCCCTCGCCCATTTAATGGCCACCTAAGTACCTAAGTACCTACCTACCTACCTACATGAGAGGTATTCCATTTAATGGCCACATGACGACTGAGTACTCTTACCTAGTACTGCTCGTGCTTGCGATCCCAGCTACCTACCTACCTACCTACCTACCTACCTACTTAAGGATATCGTGGGAACCTCAGTCAAAGTAAAGGAGGTTCTAGAACTAGGAGCAATCTCTTTAGCATCGACTTTGTCATATATGCTTACAGGCGAGGCACTAGGTCGGGGTATAATAACAAAGTTCATTATGATCCTCGCAAATAGACCATCTTGCTCTAAAACATGGCAATGTGACCCGTGAAATCAACTTCCTCTCTAGCCAGACCGTCGCAGGTAAAAAGCTCCTCGGCACCCCAATCCAGGACAACGAAGACACAGAAGCAGATACGTTATCAGCGCAAGATATCAAGAGATAAGCCAGTCATTCTTCTCAATACCTCGCTGGCTACCTCTTTTTCAAGGCGGCGAACCTTCTCTCTAGATCGGTAATATCTGGCACCGACCCGTCTGGCTCGTTCTTTTTCCGCGGCTCCTCTGCCCGTTTGGTCGGCTTCAACTCCACGGAGCCCAACGTCACCTTGGGATGGACATTCTCCGTCGTCATCCTCGGCGGTGTCACAGTCAGCGGGCTCTGTGGCCCAGGTGCGCGCTTCACGGGAGTTCCCTGAACCTTGGCGTCACCCCCAACCCCCGTCGTGCTCTGTTCAGCTGCCAAGGGCTCCTCCAGCACCTTCTGTGCCTGCCCACCAGACGGGTTGTCGTCCTCATCGTCGAGGTCGTCAAGCAGCTCGGGAGGCTCCTCCGCGCGCCTTGGCCAGTTCACACCGTATGCCTTGGCAATCTCCTCTAAATAGCCCTGAACAAGCTCCGGCTTCGGCGGCTCTACGCTAAGCTTCTTCACAACCCTCTCGCTCACCTTCCCATCCAGGTTATCTATGGCCGTCAGGACAAACTCCTTGCCGTACTTCTCCGCCAGTAAATTCCTCACCACCCCCAGCTCCTTGATCTCTGTCTTGGGGGCGGCATATATGATGCTCTTGACAGCCTCTTCCAGCCCTGGGTCGCAGACCGGGCCTTCCAGCAGCCCCGCTCTCGCCAGCAGGAGCTCGCAGTAAAGCTCTAGCAGCTCATGCAGCTCGGATATGATGTCGGCACGAATGATTCCCTCGACTCGGATGGTGGCAGAGTCGACCTTTCCAACTTCGAGGAGCTGGGCCATTGCCCGTCGTTGCGCCTTGCCCAGCTGCTCATCGCGCTGCTGAACCATGCGCAGGCGCGCGATCGCCAATTTCAGTTGGACTTTCAACTTGGTCTATGCCATATTCCCGGTTAGTTCATCCAGATCATAAACTTGCTCCGTAGACATGTATATTGGGGTCAGGCATAGGCAGTACAACATACCACGATGGACATGCCTGGGGCCATGGTAATGGACAGCGAGCTGGCGCCAGCTCAGTAGGCTTAGAAACACACTTGGAAGTTCGGATATTAGACAGAGGGTGTGTCTTCGATATATCAAGGTCGGGTATCGGTTATCAAAGAGACAAGGGAATCCGGGTAGTTGTTCCTCAAGGCGACAGTATAAAGACTTCGGGATAGGAACCCATGATGCTGCCTGCCTGGTGGCAGGTGTGAGCTCATTGCGGGGCACAAGCTCCAGAGAGTGTGGAGCCCGTGGTCGACCGAGGGGCATTTATCGTATGTACAGGGTACATTACCCACAGGGTCTAGACACCGCTTGACACATGTCGATTCGACATCTAGGCCACGCAAGCGGTTGAAAACACCAAGGAGCCTCAAATATGCAAGTTGTAGGGGAGGATCTTGTGTTACCATACCTGCCTAAATATTTACCTTGTCCATTTTTTTGGGTTTTTTGTTATTCTAATATTAGATCGGAATGCATCCAGTGCTAATAACCCTTATAAGCCCTGTTTTCACAATGATAAAGCGAGTTTCAAGCAGGCTGGAAGCACGTGCAGCAGAAGTCGGCATGATGCTCTTCGTCTCAAAGGAGACTTGCCACAAATACATTTCTTTTAAACATGTGCGCCCATCCTGCACTTGAGAAATGGGATCTATCGATGCAGTGTATGTTGACAACCGACGACGATGACAAGGGATCTTGTAGCCCTGAGGGATTGTGTCGATAAAAAACCAAGAAGCCGACCAGCCAGAAAGAAAACCCCATAGATCCCTAGTAAAACGCCCAGTGAGAGGAAACCCCTCTCAAGATGGAAACCGCCATCCTTTGCCGTTGTTTGGCTTCTATTATTCCAGATATGACCCGCAGGAAACAGCAAAAACTAACAGTTTTCACGGTAAATCCTCTAATCCATATCAGTATCCTCCGCAGGGGCTGGCACACCGTCAGTTGCCTCTCCCTCGAATACTTCCTTCCCCTCATATGTTACACGCCTCCATCCGCACGCCTCGTTGCTATCCTTGATCCATTCCATCGTTGGAAAGTAGTGATCATTCTTCTTCATGGTAATTACCCATGGAACAGAGTCAAAGGTGACTGCCTTGAGGCGGAAGTCTGTTATCTTCTGTTAGCTTATATCCATAGAGCACGTAAACGGGGAGTATAGGGGGGGGGATCTGCTGAGACATACAGGTATTATCCGGGATCTTGCGGGTGGCCGCAATGAATGAGTCGAGGTCAGGGGTAGGTTCGCCGTTCACGTGCGTGATGAAGTTAGTCGGGGCAACACCGTACTGGTACGCAGGCGATCCGCGAATGCGACTTGAAACGTAGACCTCGCTGTGCAGACGACTGATTTGCTGACGCACGGCTTGGTGAGGTCTGTGAAGAACGGCACCACAGAAAGATACCGCATGATCCGTCTCGATATCGTCCATGCATACTGTGGGCAGCTGTAGCTTCATCTCCTTGCACTCTCTGACGATGACTGCGTCCAAAACTTCGTGCGAGTACATCACATCAAAGTCCGAGATAGTAGTACATGTCTTGCCATTCAGCGTCAACACAATATCACCTTCCAATAGTGAAACCGGGTGTTCGACGCGCTCAAAAGTTCGTTTGCTAACCATGAACAGTTGGTGGTGAGAGCGGTTTGCTTGAGTGACATTCTTGATCCACTCATCGGAGACACCCATCACGCGTGCTTGAGACATCTGAATGGCTCTCAACTCAACAGACAAGATCCTCAGAGCTGGCGTCTCACCCTTCTGGATAGCAGAAATAACTGGCAGGAGAGTAGGCGTGCCTAGACCCAGATAATACTCTTCATCACGTTGGCTACAGGCTGACCTCTCACCAAGATAGGACAGCCACAAGGCTTGGACTGTGCCATCCGGTGCGACCAATACACCACTGTTGCACGTCGAGCCGAGGTTGCTGTCGATGGTGATAGCATCCACATTGACGGCACGATAGCGCGGTGCTCCGGAGTTGGCTGGAATTGCTACAGCCGTGATCTCCGTCACTGTGGTAGAGCCGTGCACAACTCGACCTATTCTATTGTGCCCAAGGAAGTACGTCTTTGCGCCTTGAGTAAGGTGCTCGTTGCTAAGTCGAGCACTCTTGACAGGAGCATCAACTAGAGCAGGATCGTACTGAACAATGGAGTAGTTCTGGAGAGGGTGGAGGAAAACCACCTTGCCCTCAACAATGATTGAGTCCGCAATCGTGACAGTGATATCACAGAGATCGTAAGGAACAATTGCCCTCGAGATGAGAACTAGACCCTTCTCGGCATCGATAACTAAACCCATGCCCCATCGTCGACTCTTAGGGAACCCGTCAAGTTTAATCGGCATTGAGCAGTTGACGTGAACGAAGCTGCGAATCAACTCTGCAACTCCCTCGTGGGGCATATGGTCCAGCTCGATGAACGAGGCAGATCGGCGAGTAGGATCAATCGGTGGTAAGGGGTCAGCAAGATCTTTGAAATCCCATAGGCCTGTCTCGTCGTTTCGGATGGCCATCTTCATTTTTGCCGACCAGTGACGGTCAACATAGATAATGGTGGTGTTGAGGGTGTGAAGGTCTCGCAAATGCTTGTAAGTCACAACAACTCGGGACCTATCGGGAATACCCTTCATCACTTCAATGAACGAATCAAGATCGATCACTTTCTTGTGGTCAACAGACTGAATGATCCATCCATTGTCCGGGCTTTCAAAACGGAACGATCCTGCCGCCTCACAGACATAGACACCCTGGACAGCAACAGCATAAAGCCTAGCTTGTTGGTAAGAGAGATTGTGAAAGCTGGCTCCGGCAACGGTCACAAAGCGGTCGGGGGTGATCTTGTGGAGATCCCCAACTTCAATGTGAACGACAACATCCTCCCCACCGCGCTGCAGCTGCAGCTTGACTGTTTTTCCCACATTCGAATCAAGGATGTCATCCAGGCGGATGAATTGGGTGATAAGTTCGTCGTTGACCTTGACCAGCACATCACCCTCCTCAATCTTCTTGTCCGAAGGTCCCGAAGGGAGGATGATCTCGGCGACCAACATGTTCGTCTCATGCGGGAACTCCTTGCGGGTGGCGGCCTCCCATTCGGGAGCGAGACCCAATCTCCGGCATTCGTCGAAGGGTTTAAGAAGAAACTGACACTGAATATCGCCTCGAGTGACAGGTTTCCCCTGCTGGATACATTGTAGTGCACGCAGGGGTCGATCCAAGGGTAGAAAGTAATCTGTTGAAGCACCATCTGATCGTCCGCCTGCCTGCAGCGCCACCGCCGAACCATCCTTGCTCACCACAGGACTTCCAGAACTTCCACCACTTGCGGCTGCGTTGGCTTGGTAGTAGCACGTATTGAAATCACTGTATCCATCTCCATATTCGGGGGCATTTCGGTCCAGACGGCTGATAACACCGGAGAGAATACTCAACTTCTCACCAGCGTCGTTTCCTACGACGCGAATCTCGACACCGACTTTACACACCATGGTCAGTCGAAGGCCCAGCTATAAAGATGGAGGCAATATGTGGCTTACCTTGAGCCTGCTCGGGCTTCAAATCCAAGCCGTCGACGGTCATGTACTTGATCGCCTTGGGATCGTACCGCAAGATACCGAAATCGTGGACTGGGTCGCGATAGACGGGGTAGCAGTCGACCTCTTCGTGGTTGTCGAAAACGCAGTGGCCCCAGAATGGGCCTGATCCAACAACATGTCGGTTGGTCATAATATATCTAGCAGAGACAAAAGCATTGCGAGTCAGCGCCTATTCCATACCATTTCGTTCGCGTCGATGGGATTGGTCCTACTCACCCTCTCTCAGCATCCACAACAAATCCCGTCGCCTCGCTAGTCAGGGCAGGGTCGGTATCGAAGGAACACGTCTGGCAGAATCGAATAGCGACCACGTTCCGCACGACCTTCTGAATGGTATCCTGCCACTCCCCCAAGCTGCCCGGTGTGCCGATATACATGGCCGGGTGAGCGTGCAAGTGCTCATCGAGTTCCGACTGCTCGTCGAACTCTATCTCCACATATTCCACATCTTCTTCGCTCGGCGGCTTGCCATTAACCGATCGTTTCGCGGGAGGTACGCGGGCAGGAGAGTCTGAAGCCTTTCGTTTAGTGCTCCTCATTTGGGCGGCGGTTTTCTCCAAGGTAGAATCCATGGTTTGTTCTGATAAGTGCGTTTGTTGGTGCTGTTTTCCCCCTAAATCAAACACACCGTCATGCGTGGACTCAGTAGCTTGAGGGCCTGAGTAATATCGTGCTAGCTCCTATGTTGGTAGAAAGGCAAAGAACCAGAGAGTATAAATTAGGGATGAGAAACTTGGGAGCACCCGAATAAGGGACTGGCGTGACAAGTCTAGAGTTGCAATGCCAGATCTGGACAGGTCGGGGGCGAACTTTGTGAGGCGAAGCGCATCCACCAGATGCCGGGTATGTCTGAATTAGAAGGAAATATGCGCATAAAGGAGGGACGAATGGTCAGTGATAGTTGGAGGGAGATATGATGCTATGTGTACGCGCATGTGATGTCGTACCTGCAAGATTGAAGTCGGCCTTTCAATTCTGGGGAAAACTTGGACCAGGCACAATGTCGAGCAAGACGCTTGAAAAAAAGAGTGGATCGGCATGAGTGGGTACCTTAGGGGCTGGGTCTAGTACCAAACTGGCCACCTAGGGGAGCTATTTGGGAGGTTGCATGGGTGAATGGCCCTATGACCGACCAGCCTAGGTGCCACCCACTTCCAAACACCCCCTGTCGCGGCTGTCTCGTAGGGGATCTTCCAGTTAGAACGAGCACATAGTGACTGAACCGTGATTATATAGGTACCTAGACCTACATTATATAAGCAGCCGGATCAGTATAATGAGTAAACTGCCAACAACAGACGCTTCCAATTATTGTAAATGCCGTGGCCAGTATCGGAGGGGCGTTGATGGCAGAGGAGAACGGCATCAGCTTCCAAATTACACACATGTTTAGTATCAGGCTCTACTCTAACTATGAAGCTACCCCTGTATGGCGGGAATCTCTAGGACCCGCTCCTCCCGGAAGCAATCGCTGCTTGAAGTACACACATCGCCCTCACAAAGCTCAATCTTGATCGACACCAAGAATCGAAGAAGTAAATAATGAGCTCACTGTTGACATATTCGGCAATGCCAGCTGACGATTTGTATCCTCCCAAAACAAGCCTGGTTAAGCCGCTCCTCCCAAGCTAACACGAGGTCCTGAGGCGGGAGGTTTGCTCTTACACGTCCATCCACCCTTCTGAACGAAAATGGGTCATGAGAGCACGGAGAAGGAAACAAAAAAAACACCAAACAAAAGAAGGCAACCACATACCATTTTGAGTGGCATGCGCTCTATTCCACGTTCATCTCCAACGCGCGCTACAAATATATATCGCCCAGTCCTCAACGGGGTCGCAGACCAGCCACGAGACTCCCCATTACATCCGGATGGATGCCAAGCGCAACTCTATACGACCCAATGTCTTGCATCAGAGGCGACCTTGGCCAGGCTGCAAGCCCCCCAATGCTCCCATCATGTCTCACCCGTCACACATCTGCGCCACCCCGGTCCCCCGCCATCCCACCCACCCCAGAATGTGCATTTCATCTGCTATCTTCCTATGAGCAGTCAACATCCCGCCGAAGGGAAGATCGGTGAGACATGCATGAGTTTCCTCATCAGGTGTGCGTTCGCATATGCCCCCCTGCCGCCCCTCCAGCCTCATCCTCCAACGCCTTCCCCCCACACCCTTCTTTTTTTCTATATACTACTTGCAATCGCTGCCAAGTTTAGGGGCTCTCGTGATCCAAATGGCATTACGTGGAGTACCATGATCGTCGTCGCAACAGCGCAGTCGTGCTGTCCTCTCCGGTTAGCCGCGTCTTTTGGGGCAAGCAAGCTGGCCAGTGCAGCAGATGCCCCCGGCGCTGCCACACAAAGCGACTGTAGAGAATCCAAGAACAGGCCACAGCTAGGACGCTGCCTGTGGCCGGGTATCCAAACTGGTTCGGGTCCGACAGAATGATGGTGGAGAGGTAAGAGCAGAGTTCAAACACATTCTGCCACGATGTCTCCATTGTAGAGAACGCGCCTCGGTTTGCCATCTCAACCTCCTGTTCGTGAGAGGGAGACACAACGTCAGCCGGGAATCAATATAGTTGAAAGGTGCATAGTACGTACCTCCTGTATAATAAACTGCGAGCAGAGGTCGAATCCCCAGAGTCCAAGGCGACTAAGGATGACACCGGCAACCAGCCCTGACACCGAGATCCTAGCTTGGTCGATATACCTCCAGAACATGGATACTCCTACCAATAGACATCCGAGCTGCCAGCTCCCGAACCATAAGCCCGCCCGAATGGGGCCGATCCGTTGCATCAGCCATGGGCCCGCCCAAGTTGCAAGCACCTCTACACCTACGGACACCGTCCGAGCCATGGTAACCTCAGCGGACGTAACACCCCTCGAGAGCAGGAAAGTGACCATCTGACCCGAGAAGGACAGTACAGTCAGATACAATAAAGCACCGCTGAAGGAGGGCAGCAGGACCCTGTGATTGAAGTACATCTTGACGTCTTTCCTCATCTTGCGCAGGCCCTCCCCTATCCGTCTTGTGACTTGGGCAATACGATGAGGGACTGCGTCATCGCTCCCGGGAGCTTCAGATGTCGGCTCTTGGTATTCGCGCCTCCGAAGTCCCGGGACTTTTTGATATATCTATTCATTTGACCAGAAGTTAGTACTGTGACCTGTGTCAAATCAAGTTGCCGATCTCTACCTGGGCGATAAACAAGTATTCCAGCGGAATAGATGCAACGTTCATTCCAAAGTTGACCAATACAGCCACCTCAGTCGAAATGCCGTCCATGATGCCGATTAGAAACGGGCCGAAGAGCTTACAGATAAGATCTATACGTCTCATCTGCGAGTTCATAACTGCATATGCCTAATTCAGCAAAAAAGACATCGTAGAGTCGTTCTTCACATGAAAACTTACCCTGGAGCCCATCACGATCATCGCCTGCGATTGTAACAACCTAGAAGAATTTGGTCAGAATGTAAGGCGAATCAACCTCGGTTGAACTTAGATAGGATATGAATATACCCAGTCTCTTTCAATGGACACAATATTCATAATCGATGCCAGCTTTTCTACGCATGAGAGCACGATGAGGATCGCCAGCGAACCAGTTTTCCACGCCTCCGAGTTCGCCCATCCACGGACCAGGATGAAAAATAGTGTGCAAGAAACTGCCACTGCCACACGCTGAAGAACTAAACACCACGATCATAAGCGGCCCAAATGCACGTGGCTGTGATAGGAAATGGGCCTTGTAATCCGAGGTCCGAGTCACTCACCGATAGACCACCGAACAACCTGCAGGCGATTTCCGGAGTCGATATAGTGCCCGACAAGAGAGGATAATAAGATTGCGGACGCACTCCGGCTCACCGCATAGATAGATAAAGGGAGGAGAGTCCCGGGGAAGACCGCGGCAAGGTAAAGAACGCTGCCGAACTCGAAGACCCGCGAATTGCAAGTAGACAGAAAGTGGGAGACATAAAGGCGTTTTGAAATGGCCGAAAGTGTCCATTCCGTGGTGCATACATTGGATGCTTGGCCCACGGTGCTCTCGTCATTATCGCCGCCACTGGTTGGCGGTATATCGCCGATCAACGGGGTTCTCTCATCGTCGGCCATGGCGGTTTAATACTGAGCGTAGGCGAGTTGAACTTAGGCCGGGATATGCAGAATTGATGTTTCGCGCATACTGAGTACTATCTGATATCTCTCCAAGCTTGCGTATTGAGAGGGCAAGGATTTGCGGCAGATCGTAACATGACGAGCTGCCGGGTTGTTGTCGACCCATTCGGGAGCAATATTCCCGGAGCACTAACTGCCCGGGTTCTGCATATTATTATGACATACTGCGGATACTAGTGCACCAGCGGATTACTCTGTTTGTCAACATCGGCTTGATGCCGACTTCAAGTTCATTAATTGCCTCTAGCTCACTAATTGAAAGACGCAATCGTAACCTCGTCTTATTCGTTTAAAGGAGATCAACAACGACAAAATAGCTCATAGCATCAAACCCCTATTGCCAGCAAATCCTGTAAATGTATCCCTCGTCTCATGCCTGACCCTGCTAGTTGTGGGTTGATGGCCATATTCTTTCGCATAACAGCAACATTTCTTTCTGGTTTCCGACAAGTCTTCGATGTCCTTCAATCCCCCCCAAAAAAGTCAATATGGCTTCTTCTGGTATCTTCTCAGATTGAATAAGAGATTAATCAAAGAAAATTCCACTTTGAGAGGCGCATTTTCTTCATTGTATAAGAGGCGATTTGGACGTCGTTTTGGAGTTAGTCCTCTGAGGACATGACCTCAAACTCGCCGTTCTTCTCCATCTTCACCTTTGGCTCAGCCTTCACACGGGTTTTCCCTGCCATGATCCGTCTGTCAGCTGCAGCCCGCTAATATTGCGATCTTTGGATCATAATCTTACCGTTGGCTCGCTTCTTGGGGCTTGGCTCATCATCTCCGTCCTCATAGTCCACCTCAGGCTTGGCCCTCTTCCCCTTCTTGCCTAGGTAGAACAGAAGTCAGAACCATGTGACATGCCTTGAAATGGAGCCTCGCCAATAAAAAAAATATCGGAGACGGGAGAATAAGTGTATGCAAGCAAATAAGGGGACTGACCAGTAGCCTTGTTCGGGGTAGGGGGCGCTGACTCGCCCTGCTGAGCATCGAGTTCAGCAAGTTGTTTATTGACTTTTGTCCACTGATTCTGAAGTGACTTGACCGAACGCTCGCCCATCCTAATGTTTGCCCAGTTGATGGTGCGGTTCTTCTCCCGGAGATGACGGATTATGTGAAGCAAGAACTGATACTGAGGGCGACAACATGTCAGACATTGATTCTTCTCATAGAGGTGGATGTATCGGGGTTACCTTCGCCTCTTCCGTCCACGCTCCCTTCCCATTGTCAACTTCGGTCGACATTTCGAGTAGGTTGTCGGATTTGACCGTGAATCTCTGCTACAGAAACTTAGATTATGCTCCTTATCAGAGTTGGCGCAGTCACTGAAGAGTGCCCAGCCCATGAACGATGAAGTGAATGCGACGAAAGAACGTGATGAACAGGGAAGATCCGCTTGGAAAGGGAATGGATCGGATTTCAAGTGTTTGAGAGATGAACTTCATGTGGTCGAAACTCGCGAGCACTTACGGGTCTTGCAATGCGTTTAAACTGGTAACTGTCGGAGTTGAGATGATGTAGTTGCAAAGGTGCAAACGAAGCTTGCTGTTGTGAGAAGTGGGAGATGCGAGATGCCCTGCTTGATGATCTGAAGTTGAGTTGTTTGGTGTGGAGCCGAGTGTTGTTGTGAGGAAGAGGTGAGAAGGCCGCCGCCTGAGGTGGAAGGCTGAGATGAAAGGCATTCAGGCAGGGCACGGCTACTCACACCCCGCACGCTCCTTCCACCTGCTGAAGCAGGAGCCAGTACATCCAACGTGAAATTTGGTCAAATTATCATTACAGTTCTGAGCCCTTTCATCCGTGATTGATACAAACTTTCGGAGCCTTCGGTCTGGTGGCCCCTCGCATGCTCCCCCCTGACATCAAGCCCACGATGAGAAGGAGAGCAAGTCTAATTGTAATTGTAACAATTCATTGTATTCGTGAATTCTGTACCTAGCGCTTCGCTAGGATAGATATACACCGGAATGTATAACCTTTATTTCCACCACACCAACCCCTAGCCAGTCCCCTTTGAACAGGACAAGTCCCTCAGGCCCAGTATTTGTTCTAACCACCTAAGCCCATCTCTAGCCATACCGAAATCATTGAGAATCTCTGCTTGATGTCGTTGAAATGCAAACAGTCATCCGTTTACCAATGCCCAACGCCCGATGGTTATCAAAATCAAAATCTAACTGCACTCCCATATATGTCCCTATCAAACCAGCATCAGAATATCATCTGTTCAGCCCGTCATCATCACGGTTTCCTCAGCGCAAGTGTTGCATGTCCAAAGCAACGGCATTTTGTGAGCTGCCCAGAAACGTGATACCCACAGGTCGAGACATCCAAGTCGGACGCAAAAGAACACCCTGCGCGCATAGGCCCAACTACTTTTGTACAATAAACAATCTCCCTGCTCGCCCCTTATTTCATCTTAGCTCTGAACGTCATGAATTCTCGCAGCCGCTCTTCGTGATTCTCGCACGCCTCATTCCAGCGTCTTCGGACATCATTGTCTTGGCTAACAGACTTCAAATACTCTGCACAGCCTTCATCTCCTCTCGCACGAAGGAAGTCGTACCCGTTGGCTGCCCTTGAGGCAACCAAGTTGCTTCGCCGCGCCTCGAAATGGTCGATGACACTGCTGTTAAACTCGCCCCACTGTCGTAAGTATGTCTCAAATTCGGCTGCGTATTTCTGCCAAGCGGAGGCTGTAGGCTTGATCCCTTCGACTGCAAATGAGGGGGATGGTCGAGGGGCGACGGGGATTTGCGGGAATGTTAAGCGTGTTATGTCCTTGCCACCCCTGTCGAAAACTTCATCCGACGCTTTACTCTCGAATGGTAAGTGATCTTTCATGTCCTTGAAAGATTTTAGACCCGATGCCTGCTGAGCAAACGGCGCTACGTTACTAAGGTCTGCGAGACTGGCCTTGAACTCCTCGCTGTCCTCTGACCCCGCCGCATTGGCGTTTACCTTTGTCTCAGGGCTCTTCTTGTACCCAGCACTTCCCGCTCTTGCGCCGAGATCGCCAGACCGCCATTCTGGTCTGGAGGGCTCGACGGGTATGTTTCGGGCTTCATGGACTGGTGCCTGCTCTGCCACTGGTTCTTGCGGCGGGTCTATATCCATAGCTTGGGGGCTATCCACAGTGGCTGGATTTGCTTGAGTTTTGCGTCCAGTCCACGAAAAGACCTCCTCGTCACTGCTGTCCTCGATCGTGATCACATCTGGCTGCGATTTGGGTTGCCTGGTTTTCTTAGAATTGGCGCGGCTGGCTTTGGTAGGCGAAACAGATGTACTTCGAGTTTGCGGCTCAAAAGTGTGCGGCCCAAACTGATCACCCCACGTATTGGCATCAAAGGCAGCTTGTGCCTGGGAGGCTTGACCAGCCTTCGGGGCACTCGATGAGTTCGCTGCCGGAGATTTCGAGGGTGTCCTGTCTCCGCCGTTTTGATTCTGCTGGTTAGTAGAGGCGTCTTTCCTACCAGCACCGAACTGCCATTGCGTCTTGCCGTCGTCGTCGACAAATGTGGTGTTGATATCATCAGTGCTACTCCTGGCGAACTTCCCAGTTTCGTCATCCGACAGGTTGAAGCTATTAGAGCACAAGTTAGCACCCTTCATGTTTCTGTGAAGGCCATTTGTGGTGGAGGCTCTCAGTCTCGATTTCGGCAACAATGAGGTCCCAGAGTTTCTGATTAACTGGTCCAACAGTTGCCGCTGCTTTTGTTCGAAAGGCGTAAGATTGCCGTATTGAGAGTATGCTCCACTTGGAGCTGATGAATCAGAGAGTGTTGAAGTGCCCCCTGCAATGTCTACCATCCCATCATCTCGAGGCCTTGTCTTCTAGAGAAGGTCCAGGAACGATTGCGGTGGATATTCGCAGTTGCCGCAGAGGCGTTCTGGGGAGTGTAATGGGCAGTAATAATTAGGTAGTCCGTACATTGTCTTTTTGCCAGCATTGGCACCTTGTGGTTTGGAAGCTAAGACTGTTGTTAGTAATGGATCAAAACATATGGCCCTTGCGATCGACCTACTGGTAGCACTGTCGCTGGCATTGCCCGACGGGGCTTTTTCCGGAGAGTACGACCCATTTGAGGCGGCTTGAGGACGAACCGCTTCTCTCATGCTCTTAGAACGGCTAATGTTAATGCCATCGAATGGGTTGGTCTTCTCACCACCATGGGTTGTGTAGGGAGCCCGATGACGGTTCTCGGCTTGGCTGTCATCTCTGAACTGGCGAAGCGGGTCCTCCATAGGCACTTGTGTACCGAAAGATTCGGCTTCAAAACGGTGATTGTCCGGCCGTGATGAATAGTTTTGACTCGTGACTGGGGGCTCATCTCCAACTGTCGCTCCACGCGGATGATATCCCGTCTTTCTGGCAGTGCTTGTCCCGAACGCGTTCTCCGCACGGCGCCTCGCAGACTCGCTCCGGGGCGGCGTTGGGGGCGGAGGCCCTGATGTGCGGCTGGCTCCTTGGTTGCTCTTATTACCAGCTTGGGCCTTGGTGTTTCGCATTTGTTCAAATGCTGTTGCGAAATTCTTCTTCGCTTCAGCGTCCGAGGCATTCTGTTTTGAGGTGGGGGGGACACCAGCTGAAAATCGAGTGTTCCAACGCTCTGCTCCACGGGATGGGTTGGTTCTAGGTGCATGATCGTTGCGCCGCCGAGGTGGCACAGGATATTGCTGGGATACATCGGACCAAGGGTTTCCCTTCACACCAGAGGAACCAGCATATCGTCCTGCGCCAGACCTTGTCCGCGTCGCATCGTACTTGGCTCTTTTCTGCGGGTCCGTGAGGATATCATGAGCAGCTTGGATGACGAGGAATTTGGAATTGACCTCCTGCTCTCGTCCAGGATTTCGGTCGGGGTGGTATTTAAGAGCTGTGCCACAAGGTTGTTAGCTAGGCCATCGGGGAGAGTAGGCGTGCGATGCAGCCTTACCAAGTTTACGATACTGCTTCTTGATGTCGGTCACATCTGCATCTGCAGGCAGTTCCAAGTCTGCGTAGTAATCCTGGGAAGAGCTCATGGCAGAGACTGAAGCCCGAGCACTTCTTCGTCCTTACCAGTGGTGCACGGCTTAGATCTTGCTGTTTCGTTACTCCGATGGATCGTATGCGAAAACAAACATTATGTGGGGAAATGCTGGGTGTGGTGAAAAGATCGCGTGCCGAGTTTCTGCCAACGTCTTTCTCGTCCGAATAATAGGCGCGCGAGGTGGTAGTAGAGACGAGGTCGAAACAGAAGAGTCGACTCTGGTTGTGGGGTGGGAGGGACAAGCCAGTCTGCTGGCGAACCGGTTTACGTGCTTTTTCGCAAAGGTATGTCAGCAAGCCATGACCGGGCTACACAATTCAAAACGAGGTTTGGGGAAATGTAGGTGAGAGTCGTTATGGGGTAGGAAAGCAAAGTATTTGTGGTGGCAGGCTGACGGACTGACAGGCAGAGAGGCAAGTTTGGGTAAGGTCGGTAGGATAGAGTGGGAGGGAGTCAGCGAGCTCGGGATCTGCTGTTTGGGTCGCCTTGCGCAACGGCCGCAGACAACAATGCGAATCAAGCGCTGTGGGGCTGCAACAAGGCACGAGAGTATGTCAACAACGAGCGAACAAGAGGTCAAGAGAACCAAGCGCAAAGTGCAAAGTGCAAAGGGGCGCGGGGATCTTGAAAGGTTTCAGCATGCATCGACGAGCGGCGGATCTCACCCCAGCTCTCGCCATGGGGTCCGTGGCAGATTTCTTTTAATACACCCATCCTGGAGAGCTAGACTGGAGAGCTGTGGTGGAGGTACATGAGGGTACTTACGCCAGCTACTTTGTGTCCTGGATGACGTCAGAAGGCTGGAAGAACCAGACGTGTATGCATCTAGCCGACAGACCGAAAATAAAAATGGTACGATGGGTGCGGCCGCGGCAGTTTTGCAGTAGGATCTAAGCAAGATGCGACGAGGGTGTGTAGGAAATCCACACGGCACCCGAGGGCGAGTTGGGTGGTGATGTGTCGCCTTGGAGGGGCTGTGTGTGAGAGCAGCCTGTGATGATGCAGCTGCCAAGGGCCAGCGATGTACCTCACAAGTACCCGCTAGTACCTGCTCGACTTGCCGCCTTGTATCTTCGAGGGACACCAGAGTTGCCCCACTAAAGAGGCTCGCTGCTGGGGGCCGCGTACAACATCTCAGATGGCGGGAGTTTTACGTAGTATCCTACAAATGTGTTGCGCAAATCTGTTTCTTCGGTCACAAGGGAATATACGTTTACAGGGCGCACATGTATGAAGGACAAAGGGCTAATACCAAAACGTGCAGAAGATGAGGATGGGTATATGATATTGATAACGCCGATACAGCATGGCTATGCAATTGCCCAGCCTCATTCAATGTCTTCTCCAAGTGTAGATCTCGCCTTTTAGTACCTAATGATTCAATCATAGTAACACTCTCACCGGCGGAAATTATATACTGATGCTCTACATGACCTTGCGATATTAATCGCCCATTTCCAATATTGCCTAGATATTAAAGTCTCTTCCTTTAAACCCTAGCAAGGATGACATCGCCTGCCAATCTCCCATTCGCTTCATGTATAACCATTACCTGGTTTGGAGGGCTAAATTGTCATGTGATAGCCCCCCCAGCACGCCGAATAACCGCTTTCGAGAGGATCACCGTGTCAGAGAAACCAAATTTCTAAATATTTCTGTGATACTGATGATCGGGAGTTAAGTAATATATGTAGGTAGTGTTGAATTATAAAAACTCGCTGCTCCTTCCCAAAACCCAAGCCCTCGCCTTTTTGACTCCCAAGCAAAATTCCGGCTCCGTATCTGAATCGTCGGTGTCTCGAGGCTGCGACGCAAAAGGGGGGGGAATACGATAAGTTTTGATCTCACGAGCACTTCACTCGTCCTTGGCAGAGCTCGTCGCCTTCTCGGCCGCGATCTTGGCTTCCATCTTTCTCCTCGCGGCCAGGATCATTTCCTCCCTCCGTCGCTGAAGCGATGCCTGTCTCTCATCCCGATTCGAGCTCCACCCCTTTCCTTTCTTATCATTCTCCTCCTTCTCCGAGCTTCCGTCGATCTTGTTGGTGAGGTTGTATCGTGTGATCAAATCAGGCTGAGCGGGCTTGGCAGCCTGCCTCGTAGAGGACTGCCCGGCATTCGAGCTAGTCGGCGCTTGATTTGGCGGGGGAGGGGGTTGGAAGGTGACTGGGGGCTAAATTGATATATCTTGTCAGCCACACTGCTCCGGGTTCCCTCTCCAATCGCTTGGGGTCGAATTGGACGGGCTTCACTTACCGTGTCAAGTCGTCCAGCTAGGATTCTCTCAGTTGTAACCTGGATGCTGCCGCCGTTGCGTTGTAGGTCCCACAGAATACTTCGTCGGTCTGTTTGGGGAAACATTTGCTGTATCCTCTCCACAGCTACTTCTCTTGACCTTGCGAGTGCTTCTTGCGACCGTCCTGGTCGCGCGGCCGTATTGCCATTATTAAAAAAGAGGTAGCGGATGATGAATCCAAAAATGACCAGAATAACCACGAAGTAGGGAAGGGAAATCTGGTCCTCAGACATTGTGCCTCGGCGTGCCCGCTTCAGGCACAGCTGGCTTATGAGCGATAAAAGTCGATGTTTGAGATGCTTCTAGGTGTTCGTTGCTGATCACGAGAGCTGGTGACTAGGTATGGATTTCGATGGTATCGCGGAACGTCAAACCGAGGTGGGCCTCCAGTATATTGCTATGTGGCCCTAGCAATGCATGGCCGCAATGGTCGCTAGGTTGATGGTGCTAATAAACGAGCAATACTGCCCATCCAGATGATTTAACTCGTCCTATCTCCCACCTGTCTTCATTGTCGTTGGGTGTCATGATCAGGGAAATCCACGGCTAAATGCACGGTGGGTCCTGGGGCAATTTCACATGTGGCATGACGGCACTTGGAGCTAATCCTCCAAGTTGCCTTTTTTAAGTGAGTAGTAGAAAACGTGGCACCGCAGCGTTCAGCCTCTAATATCTGACCATAAGAATTGGAGGGGAAATAAAACTTACTTTATAGGTCTTGACTTTTTGATTGCTGACAGGGCTATTTATTACATGTATACCCTTCATGTGCCTCTTTCTATGTCACTATCTCAGGCACTAGCTGGATGATCCAACGTGTTTTCCCGACATAGCTCACTTTGAGAGACACCCGACTCAAATAACTGAACCATAACTACAGTCACGAGTATTCACAACATCAGAACACCTTCGTTGACGATGATAGTCCAGTTATTACAAAGCAGGCACGCATCCAAAGATTTTCGATAATAAAATATCACGCATTCATTTGATTTGATGCGCCTCGTCCATTTGCAGGGCGGCCACAAATTTATCTGTTCCATGTAGCCATTGTGTCCCTTTCCCTGGAGCCTCTGTGAACCCATTCCCTAGTTGGTGCTCATGCTAGAAGAAACCGGTCCGTAACCCCAAAATGGCCAGAACGCCTCACAACAAAGATTAATCCTCCCACTCCCGTAGGTACGAGAGTAAAAAAGCAACAATCATAGCCTAATTCCAAGATGAAACCCATGATTACAATCTCCAAAATACACCCTTAGGTCAATACCGGTGGTTGACTCAGCGACGTGTCTAGGTCATTGTAATACAGTGTGAATTCTCGCTGTGAATGTTTTCGTCAGTTAACTCAACTTGGTACTGCCACCCAGGCATCGAATAGGAAAACAAGAGTTGAGCTTACTCTATCCTTCCTCCAGGTAGCCGTATCCCAGACGATATAGTAGCCTCTCTCGTGCGTCGGGCTCAGGATCTGAGGAGTCATGTGCTCGTCTTTGGTAAGCCACACTTGGTGCTTCTTGTGCCACCTCCAGTTACGAGTATGTCTAGAGATGGTGAGCACGGAGGAACCCATGAGCGAAACGAATAGACTTACAATTCAGAAGCAGCCAGATGTTGCTTGATATCATTGGGACAGCTGTAGAAAATCCAGAATAGAGTTTCTTCATTAAAACTTCCGATTTTGGTTTCAATAGGTTGCACGTTGGTGACGTTGTAGCAGTCGGGTAATCGAAATTTGCTGCCACTCACGGTAGGGCGAGGTGGCGCATCATCGAATAGAGAGTAATGTTGGTTGGAGATGAGCCTATCTTATTGTAAGCAAGTCACGAGGCACAAAGAGGGTATACAGTGAAGTCCAACATACTCTGGAGAGGTGATATCCACACCCAAAGTTCCAGGATCAATGCCCACGACCATAGTATGATAGTCGGGATAATTATTCATCAGCGTTCTTAGGCCCTTCACCCCCCACTTGTCAGCTTGAGGCATCCCTTCAAGGGGATCAACAGCTTCTGGAGCCTGGTTTTCTTTGTCCTCCTTGGATTTAGAGGTTGCCACTTCGCCTTCCTTGGTTCTCAGTGAAACAGCCGTTTGCAGGTTCTTATCCAGGCTATCCTCACGGAACGCATGCTGAGACCGCGTGAGACCTAATAAATGGGTGTTTAGTTGATAAGATATCATAGGATGTGGTGGAAATGGCCGTTTTCTCACCTCCAGGAGGTGACCGCACACCGCTCGACCGGCTGTTAGCAGAGAGAGCGTTCAGAAGTCCATTCCCCCGAGTGGTTTGTGGTGGCCCCGCTGACGCGCCATTCGGGGATCCAAAGCCAAGCGAGCCAGGCGCGAGATCCCCATTCCCGCTTCGATTCAACGGAGGAAATTCATCTACACTGTTCGACTGAGCTTGGCTTGTGCTCGATGGATTTCCTTGGCTACCGAATCGGAAAGAACCATGCGTTGACGTCATCCGAGACGTTGAGGGGTTGAAAAGATCTTCCTGTCCGGTTTGTGATTGGATTGGCGTAGCTTGGCTTCTTTGGACCGGACCGCTCAGATTTCGACTTCCAGCACTTGACCACATAGACCCTTGGTTAGCAGATGGCAATTGAGCATTATTCGACAGTGACGGGAATTCCCTAGTTAGACGCAGTCAGTATTGCTAGACCATAGCACGATGTGGCATATGTAAGAATGTGTCCAAGTGCAACATCTGACAGCCAATTGCACATGGCTACGGAGGGTCAGCAGGCCCAGCCGCGTCTGAGCACGCCCTAGCGTGGTAATGGGTATGAAAAAAAACATAGAAAACTCCTCGGGAGGGTACAAACGTACGACAAATCCAACGGTGCTGTCGATTGAGATCCGCTCAAGCTCTGTGCGAAGCTGACGTTTCCGCCCATTTGGCGCGTGGGATTCTGGAGACCAACTCCTCCCATCGGCACCCCGCCACCGAACGCCCATCCTGAATTATTGCTTGCTATTTTCAACACCAGTGTCAGCCCATGTTTTTTCTTTCTCTTTGCAGGAAATCCATGATCCAATAAGCTTCCAGATGGTCTTCCAGTGAACTTTCAGAGCTTGGCATGTTGTGACTAGATCAAAGTACAAAGCATGCCTCACCTATCTTTCCATTTGGCAGACGATTGGGCACAGATCTTCCTGATTGCTGAGGTTGTTGCTGACCGCCATAGCCACCTGGGATCCCCCGCATCGGCTGCGGGACTGGTCCTGGAGTATTCATCTCGTCAGCACCTATTGTGGTCTTCTTGGTTGCGTCGCTTCGAGCTCGTATGGGAGTTCAGTCCCGTGTCCAAACAGAAGGCAGCACCACCTTAACGTTCCGAAACACTCTGCCGCTCTGCTTCGAATGTGTTGCTATACGCTATGTGCCAGCGAGGGTCGCGTGTAGTTTCTGCATACAGCTCTGGGTGCAAGGGCTGAAGAGGCAAGGCTGAGGGGTCCGCAAGCATGTTGATTATAGGTAGGTGGTGTCGCCAATGACGATATGGTGTTCCGAAGCTCGAATGCACTCGAATCCATCTCCAGGTGGTAGGCGTATTGGGTCATGAATGTTGTTGGAAGCGGGGAGGGATGTATGGGTATGCCCTACCTGGCCGATTCATGGTTCGCTGAGTTCGCAGCGGGCCGTGGAAAATGTTTGGTTCTTTTCGCTTCGAAATGTAAGGGGGGTTGTAAAATGCAGCTAGAGGGTGCGCGATCGACTCGACGGGTGGTACTTTGTATCTCGAAGCCACCAAGCAGTGGCAAATGCGTTGTTGTCTGTGCGACCGTCCGTAGGAGATTGTGATATGTACGTAAGGTTTAGGCGGTTCGTGGTGGAGGAATCGCTTGTCGGACACAAATGCAGCCGCGCCGACGGCGCCACGCCTGGCCAATCACATGCAAGGATCCCGCGTCAAAGGCGGCCAAGAATTCTGGAGAAGTCCTAGCACGAGGGACATGGGGCTTATTTATTGACCAACCTTAGATGAACCTTCATGGACCGGCTGATGGGCAGCGCCCAACTGTATTTATCTTTCATCGGATCGTACTTTCTACTTGACGCTTCGCTTGAAGCTTTCCTCAAATCCGGCTTCTGATACCTGTCTCCCGATCAAGATAATCTTACCCTCACCCGGATTTTCTTCCTCTTGACCTCTATCTAAAAGCTCGAAAATTTCCCGAACGCCCTGTAGCATTTTCACCTCGCCGTTGCTGAACACCAGACGCCCTTTGGACCGATGGATTTCGAATTCTGGCGCCCCTTCGACACCCGGAAGCTGATGTTCCCACAATACTGACCTCAACCAGGCATCAACTTGGTCCAACTGGTCAGGACGAAGAATGCCGACAGGGATTGAGATGGTTGATATTGTCTGCCAGAATCAGTCGTGCTCCTTGTTCTCTATTCAATCTGCGGCTTCCACTTACTGGGTCAAGATGACTGTGACCTTTCTTAGCAAAGTCGACCTCGTGGAGCTGGTCATACGCATGCAGGTCGAGAAGAAAGCCTTCCAGCTGCGGCACAATGCTCTTCTCCGTGACATGCAACCTTGCCAGTCCATTAATTGACTCGATCCTTGACTTGACTAGACCGAGCTCGGCCTCGCTCACGAGATCGGATTTGTTAATCACAACCACATCCGCATGTGAGATCTGGACATGAGCCGTCGTCATAAGCGGACCATGGTTGTCATCGTGATCTTCTAGCTTACCACTAGGGTCCTCAAGGCTGTGCAAGATGTTCTTTGCGTCTACCAAAGTCACAATGCCATCCAAGTAAATAGAGCTTCCCAAGCCCTCGTCGACCCAGAATAGCGGTGCGATATTCCCGGGATCTGCAAGACCAGTTGTTTCCAACAGGATGTAGTCAAAAGCTCCTTTCTTGCTCATGAGGGATTCGATGGCGTTTACTCCGGTATCCCTGTTCCAATTAGAGTCAAATCCCCACAGGCTTGGCAACCAATTACTTACTTGACTGAGCAACATATGCATCCGTTTCCAACCTCAAGCCACTCCTCAACCTGCTCCCCACCCTTGTTCACCGTCAGGGACTTTTCAATATCCAGTGCTAGATGAATCAGAACCTGGAGAACAAAAAAGAGGATGCTCTCCTAAAACATTTCTCGGCTGCTTTCATGCTACTCACAATCTCCAAATTCTAAGAAAAGGAAAAAAATGTAAGCCGTTTATTCAGTGAGTTAGTTGATGTGATGCATACCATTCATGATCACAGCAATCTTCTTTCCGTGTTGGGCCGTGAGAATGTAATTCAGCAAGGTTGTCTTTCCAGCTCCAAGATAACCTATTCATTGTGTTAAAAAGCCCGATGTCCTGCTGATACCAGACCTCACGAGCTTACCTGTTACAATGGTGATGGGCACTTTGATTGAGGCATCCTCATCTATGACATCGTCTGCCACCCCAGTGGTGGTGTCAATGAGCTCTGGAGGGGCATCGTCATCAAGATCCATGGCGGCGCATACAACGATCAATCAGCGCTCGGAATAAAGACAAAAAAAATTGACTAGGGGGGGACAATTTCCTTCGTTTCCACTCCAGAAATTATTTTTAATCAATCGCCTGCGACAATCTCTGGCCTAATGACGGCTTTCCTTGCGCAGCAGGTTGCATTTTTTCCGTCATGCCTGCTGCCCCTCCATCTAATAAGGTACATCATAGTGGATATGCACTTATCAAGCTTAGCACCCGTATGCATGTATCCAGTACCGCCGACTTCATGCACGTCTTCGTCACGCTGCTACCAAGCACCAAAATAGATCTCTGCCATCACACCACGTCGCTCCCAACACCACAGCCATGGCTCTCGCACCAAGCTCGCCGCGGCTCCCCAGCCCTCCCCCGCCCGCTGAGATCCAGATGGCGCCCAACTCACCCTCGGGCGGCCCAGCCGCAAGCCTCCACTCAACGCAGCTAGAGCAGTCCCTGCTCGATGCCAGCTCCAAGCGGCGCATACACCCAGGCACCAAAGCAGCCGATATGGCTGCCGGTCCGCCATTGATACCTCTGCAAGAAGTCCGTTACAATCATCGCCCTGAAAATCCCCCATCCCGTGCGATCAGGAACGCTAACAACCCAGCCTACAGCTCGACTCTGCATTTCAGCTTCAAGAACACCTAGCCGCGTTGCACTATCACCACACCGCAGAAGGAACCAAGCCGATCAACCGCGAAACTGCCCTCCAGCTCGCCCAGCCCCCCCAGGGGATTGACAAAACACTTTGGCTATACGAACTCTGCCGATTTCTCATATCCCAGTGCAACTCCCTAATCATCGGCTTCCTCTTTGACGCCCCGCCATGCAGCGCCCACACCTGCCCTGAGATGCGAGCCTCTGAGTGGCAATTCCTCTGCGCCGTCCACGAACAGCCCAAGAGCTGCTGCGCAATCGACTACTGCTGCCACACCCTAGACTGGGCCGCCAACGTCGTGACGGACCAGAAGCTCTTCCCAAGCCGCTTCGTTGTCCTCAGCGACGCGCACAGCAAGAACGTCGGCGTCAAGAATCTCGTCAACGTCTTCAGGAGACTGCACCGGATCTTCGCCCACGCTTGGTTCCAGCACCGCAGCGTCTTCTGGTCGGTGGAGGGCGAGACCGGGCTGTACGTGTTCTTCAAGACGGTCTGCGACCTCTACGACCTGCTCCCTGCGGAGAACTACAAGCTGCCCCCCGAGGCCGAGGGCCTGGAGACGCTCCCCAGCGAGCCCGAGCCCGAGAAGATGGTCCAGCACATCCTGAAGCCCACGGCCCAGCCGCGGGGCAACGGTGTTGACGAGGACAGCTCCCACCACGCTGGGCGTACGAACACCAGACGGCATATTAGAAGTAGCCCGTCTACAGGGAGCGCCGTGACCACCGTCATCGAGGCCGACGAGGAGGAAACGGACAAGATGGCACGCAAAGTGAAAGACCTCCACATCTCAGCCCCTGAGACTGTAGCCGAGGAGCCGGAAGTTGCCGAGGTTCCCGTCATGGTTGAGCGTTCAGTAATTGACAAGCCCTTGGTGGAAATTACCCCTGAAGAGTCGGACTCCGACGATGTGTCTGACGCTGATCAGACAGTTGTTGAAGACGATGGAGAAGAAGATGACGACGACGACGACGACGACGAGAAGCCCAAAGCCAAGGAGGAAGAATCGTCAACAACTGACGATGAAGAAGAAATTCTGGAAAAGGAAATGAAGAGCGAGGAAACCGACCCAGACACTGATGAGAGCTCCGACGAAGATGAGAAGAGCGGAGCAGCAGACGAGACTCCTGCTTCTGCCAACGCCAAGACAGAGGCAATTGCAAAAGAGTCGACAAGTAAGAAAAGTTTAGATGAGGATGAAGGGCCTGATACGAAAGAAACTGCGGGTACAGAGGACGACTAATATGGCGCTCACATATATAAGAGGGTTGGCGTTTGTTTGGATGGCAGGCATGGGGTATCTTGTACGATGAGCTGGTCGGTTTTATTTTTGTAGTTGCAGGTGGAAAGCGATATGAACCAATTATGGTGTATATATGGATGTATGTAGGTATCTTAATATCGTTAGGGACAGTGGTAGGCGGCCGAAGCCTATCAATGTGATCAACATGCTGTAAAACACAATGCTATTTTTCTGTGCCTCTATTCGGTGTCTGCCGCACCAGAAAGTTTGTTCTGTTGTCCAGTTCTTTCTTTACAATGTTACTACAGATTCACTGTCCAAATATAATGAAGGACTTTTCGTGCTACTTCGCACCCAGCCTGCACCTAGTAGGAGGCTCAAGATAGGATTCGAAGAATCCGTCACGGCTTTCTGCCCAGGTCAAAATACGAAAAACGGATCACGTTTTTCGCATGTGACCCCCCTATTGTTTCGGTGATAGCTGGACATCTTTCATGCTCAGCCCAAGCGGAAAACCGCACATGGTTGCGCCGTATTACTCTATCCCCGGGGCATTCTCGAAACTCCACCGTCGGTCTGTCGTTGCTCTCTCGTGTCTCTCGTAACTCGGCACAGCCGTTATTTGTTGATTTATTTACAAACCAGCGAATGCACTGATAAAATCAATTGCTGGCTTCAGTAGTGTCAAGGTAGGCGGCCAAATGGTTCCGATATCCTCTTCAGTCCAACTGTTCGCCAGACACGTATGTGCAGCTGTTAGCACAAACCCTCCGGGACTGTCGTTGAAGGCCGTTCATAGCTCTTCTTGCTCCGGGGATAGCGGGGGTTTCAACGGCGCTCCAAGGAACCGCTTGTTAATCGACAATACTTAGGCTCTAATCCAGAGCCTTGCGTAAGTACGACGATATACGTGTATGATAGATAGTATGGCGAGCCACAGCCCGGCGCAAGGAATGGCCCAAATGTCTCCATTAAGTGCTTCCTCTTCTACTCCCAGCCGAGCTTCCATCGTCGCTCAAATCCAACTTTTCGAATATATGTCGTACTTCTCGGACGCTCTCCTGTTGAGCCGTCACAGCAACTGCGTTTCGCTCATCGGCAAACTCGCGAATACTCTGCAGAATGGGAGTGAAACCCTCGTCATTGGGCATCCACCAACGCGCGCACGAGGGTTCCTGGAAAATCCTTGCTACTTTTTGTCTTAGCGGAAATGACATTATATGGCTATCCAGTCATGAAATGTCAGTACTCATCATCGACAACAACAAATGGGGCTATCCCAGTGGCAAGATGTTTTGCATACCCCATTTGTTCTGAAAATGCGAACTTCCGCCGCGCCCACATTCGATGGCGCGAGTCCTGCGGAAGAAACAAAGCGCCAAGCTGAATGTGTGGCTGCAAGAGCGTGATCACTCCGTTGGGAGAATGGGGCCAGAACTCGATTGTCTCGTAGTTTCGACACAACGCGAGCGAATGCTCATACAAGTTTTTCATGAGGGGTTCAGAAGCGACTTTCGATGATTGCGACTTGTGCATGATCATCATGGAGTGCCATTCCGTATCGGCCACTGTGGTAGTAAATATCGGGAAATTGTACAAGGTTCCAGGTTCGTACGGGTTGACAATATCGGTTGGGTCAGGCTGCTGGTTGCCGAAGTCTGTTACGAGATACTTCGGGTCAGTGAGACTCGAATCCCAATTTGCCCTCCACTCTGTCAACTCGATGGTCAGTCGCTCATGTTCCTGTTGAAATGCTGGCGCTGAAATCTGCCCCCGGGCACCTCGAGCGTAAAGCAACGCCATATCCCACCCAAATTTTCGAGTCTCGGCTAATCGACCTGCCACTTTCCAACTCAATTCGTCTGGCTCCGCAGCAACTCGAGCTGAATAGAAATTCACCAACTCTTCCAGATACTCTCGCGGTAACATTGCCGGAAATCCACCCATAATCGCCACAAAGATATCAAACCTAGCAATCCAATTAAGACAAGTTCTTCCAATCGATGTTTGGATCGCAGTTTGCGGCGTATATAAGCTGGAGAAAACTTCAAAGGCGGCTTTTTGATGACCCATGAGATTGACCCAATCGCCCAAATACTCCTCTATACTCCCAAGCTGTAGAATTGTCACCAGAGTGGCAACACTACCCTTTTCCTTTCGTCTGAAGGATGTTAAGAGGAGCGTCACGCTTCTGTTGTAATATCTGAGAAAATCCTGCAGCTTGCCATTCGGATCTTGTAGAGTTGCCTGGTACGCCGCAAATCCTACGAGCGCGTTGAGAAGGGCCTCGTTTTGCGCTGCCAGTGCTGGTAGAGTTGCCTTGAAGAAGTCTTCGACGTCGTTGTTCACCCCGTAATGAAAATACGTCACGTTTTTGTCGAACCAGTCGAGATAGTACTGAAAATCAGTGGGGAGGTGGCTCCAATCAGGTCGACCCTCGTTTGTCAACGAAGGATCAACAGGCTGCAGAGGCGTGCCGAGAAAAGTACTGGATGCTGCAGCCGATGCTGCTGGGGAAACACTCTTGTTATCGTCTTGTGATGGCGTCTCAGAGTCCTGGCGGGTCCGGGCCGTCTGCGCAGAACTTGGAAGCCATGGCTCAGTGGATTCATCTTCGTCGTAGATCGTCTCTAACTTGGACTTGAGTTCCGTGTCTTCGTCTCCTTCCCCTGTTGAGGACAAGGGGCTCGCGGGTGTTCCTGAGGCCGATGTGCTCTTGTTTCGGGACGACTGCCCGCCACTTCCCTTCGATGGGGGTGGTTCGGGATACACACATTCCCGACTTCCTTTTTGGCAACCTAACATGGGTTAGTCAGTCATTCCCCAGAGCCAGAGAAAGAAAAGCGACACTGTCCCATAGACTTACGGTCGCAAATAGGTCTCTTCTCGTCACACTAATACAGTTTAGCAGAGATCCAGATCAGTGCTTGGGAAGTTCTCACCTTGACGCGCCGGCTTCGACATGTGTAGCAACCAGACCGCGTCCTTCGGTGTTTAACCGAGTCCGCCCCGGGGGCCACCCCAGTAGATTTCTTGCGGCTTTTTGACTTTGATGTGTCGTACACGGCAGAAAAAACGCTCCCAGTGAACAATCCAGGACTCTGAGTCTCACTAACAGGCGAAGTGCTCATCGATATCGGCATTCCTGGATATGGGTGACCTTGAGGTATGTTCTGCACGCCCTGGGTTTGGTGGAGTCCTGCCCCTGACATGGAGGACAGGAAGTGTTGGTAGTAGTCGCCCATTTTCGTCAATAATCTGGAAGGTTGATTAAAAACACCATTGGGTTCAAACGAAGTTCCAGACTAGTCCATCCCAAGCCAGTTATCACAATGTTGGCATGCTCAAACAAACAAATTAAAGGCAGGGGGGAAGTCGATAGTCAACCAATCCCTGCGATGCGGAAACAAACAAAAAAATTCTTTCAAGAAGGTAAAGACTGGCAGCCTGGACTTCATGCAGAACCCTAGGGCGTGGGAGTTAGACGATTGGTTGGGGGGGGATGTATGGCTAGGCAGCCGGTACCGGTGCCAAGTCGGACTCAGGATTTCGTCGAGAGTGAGTGGCGGCGAAATACTGTTGTTTTTTCAGCCAGATCGTGTGGTTGTCAAATTGTCAAGAACTCCCCGAAAGAGCCTGCCACAGGCACGAGCTCCGTGCGGAACTGGGAGTGCTGTGTGCAGCCCACAATCTCCAGGCTCCAATGTGAATGTTGCTGTGACATAAAGAGTGTGTAGGTAGGTCGATAAACGCTGAGCCAGATATATAGAGCCAGCTAGGTTGAAGACTCGAGAATAACGGTTAGAGGTTCTGAGCCCGGTGCCGTCCAACTCTAGCCTTATGACCTAAACCTGACAGTGTTTGTTTATGGTGCTGCCAAGTCCCGAAAGCCCACAGCGCGAATTTGTCCACGAACTGAATTGCTCCTCTTCTTCAAGGCTACCGCTGCCGGGCCTGGTGGCTTATTGGGTGGAAAGTCCGTGTACTGAGTGAGACTCCAGGAGACTAGTGGAGACGGTTGGGGTTCAACTACCAGCGGGCCGTGCTCCCAATGAGCAATAGCTTGCCAGGATAGACGCTGGACCTAGGTCCACAGATTGACTGATCTACTGGGAGTGTCCAGGCGCTTCAGCCCTCAGAGTGATCTGATGGCTTTGTCCATGGGACGAAGGACTCACGCACTACAGTGTAAGCAGGCTATTACCGGCAGTGGGCCGGTGGACGCTACTGCAGATAACTACGAAGCAGGCAAATAGTGGGAAATGTTTGAGGCCCTTGCGGCTCTGACAAGGAATCGACCCTGGTAGCACATAGAGTGCTGTGCCCTAAGGAATGGCAGTACTGTAAGAGGTGTAATAATGTAGAGGGGTGTCCCCTCCCCCAGTCCTTCCACGTGTGGTTGGCTAGGCCGTTCAAGGATCAAGTATAATTATTGCATGCCGCTCCGGTTTGGGCGATAAATCCTTAGAGCTGTTGGTTCAGTGAATCCAACAAAGTTTCAAGGATGAACGGAGGAGCAATAATAATAATGGTCGTTATACCTAATCCATGAGTTAACACACTACTCTGAACTGTATTATCAGAAGAAGAGCCCTGGGGAGCGAGAAGAACATGGTCGAATGGAGATACGCAACAATAGGCCAGGGTAGAAAGTCCACGCAAAAGGTACATGCTAGCCGCTGGGAAGAAACAGTGGGAAGGGTGTTCGCCGATACGATCCGAAAATCCTCCATCTGATGATTGCAGCAGGGAGGGTGAGTTGATCAAGGACAGCCCAGCCTACTAAGGCAAGACCAAAGGGCTAACATCTCCACCTAAACAGATCGTAGTCTGTTACGATTAGTATTTTCAAACCTTTTTCATCCGTGCTAGTCTAAATCAAAACTGGAGTTCGCAAACCGAAGTTCGCGTCTAGCACAAGGCCAGCCCAGCCGTTTGTGCCATCTCAAGCCCCCCCTGACCCCTTTGACAGGCGTCAAGTTCAGCTGGATTCAACGTCCAAGGCACGGCATATTGGCTAATGCAGCTTTTCCTGGAACTACCAGGATGTGAGCCTATATTGAAGATCTTAACAGCTGCTGAACAGATCCTTGGTGGGTGGGGATGAAGAAAATCTGGGTCGCATGCGATAGAGGACGGGGCCAAAAGGGAGCAAAAGTGGAAGGGACTAACAACGCATGGGAATGAATGGCTAGAAGCTCTAAAAAAAAACACTCACGCACTCACTATACACGTACACACGCACACACACGCACACGCCACACCCCGCTGGTGAGCCTACATGGCTCCTTGTCAGTGCTGTTCAGCACCAGTAGCAGTTCTTGGCGGGCGGGTACGGTGCGGGTATATGAGGTTGCAGAGTGGCCGGTGCAGCGTGCCAATGCAGACAGTACGTGACCTTGTGATGAGGCAGCTGAATATGATATGTTATGGATCCGGCGTACGTTGATGAAGGCAGCATGGCCCCCTTCCTTCAAGCGCCCTCCAAGGTCCCTGAAATCATATGCGCCATTGATTATCCTCGCATCTCGAGGCGGATCGCTGCCCAAACCAAAAGCAAGGAATCGGCCACAGGGGTGCGGCAGCGAGTGACATCCGCCCATCTTAGTCAACAGCAGGAGTGCATGAAACCCTCCCTGCGCAGAGCTGGACTTCAGAAGCTGCCGGTGATGCAACGATGGTGGGGAGAAACGAAACAGAGCGATTTCGGCAACCCCCGTCGATCTGGGAGGTAAGAGACAGCATGGAGATTGGCCACGGTACTTGGATTTCGGCCATGCCATGCCATACCCAGGGAGGGCAAGCCTACCTAGCCCGGATGAAAAGTACTCAGGTACTCGACGTCATCTAGCTACCTAGGTAGGTAAGGAAAAGTGACGAGCTGAAAGACTGGAGGGAGAGAACCAGAAATGAGCACGCAGTTAGGCCAGGCCAGGCGTAGTCGTTGCCATGCTAGGCAAACTGGAGTCCAAACCTTCAAGACAACCTAAGACATAAGGTCGAGAGTGGGGCCGGCCCCGGCACAGACTAGGCAAACCAACTGGATGAAGCTACATAGTAAAACGGTATCTCAGGATCGCACTTTGCGCGCTCTTGGGCTGGCTCCGGACCGAGGCTGAGGTCGACTGGCGGAGGCATGAAGTCAAGCCATGGCCTCAAAGCAAGCTTTCTCGATGTCGCTGGCACTGCGCCTAGTAGCGCCACTAGCAGCCCCGTGCAAATTGCAGGCAGGTCCGTCTCAGTCAATCCGCTTGTTCCTGCATTTCAGCGGGGAAATTTGGTGGCACTTGCTTATTTAGTATATGGAGCTACACAACGGCACAACGGCGCTGCAAGTGCTTCGCTGAACCTGCGCTCTGGCCCGATCCTCGTCTCAAATGCGGCAGAGAAGGTACGGGCACGGAGCACCTGCCTACATGCCTCCTCCGTGGCATGGCAGGCAGTAACGATGCACTACCTGCGCCCAGCTCTGGACGCATGCTGCGTGTACCACCAGTACTAGTAGTACATGTAGGTCGACATGCACGCATGCAATGTGCTACTACCTTACCTGTAGCTGGATGTACACACATACAGGGAGGACCCCGAAAGCCCCTTCCCTCCCGCCCTGCCCAAATCTGGGCCGGTGGATGGCCATATGGCAAGGAGGGTTAAGATGTGTGATATAAGCGGAGCAAACCAAGGATGGGATGGACCCAAGCTGCGCGAGAGCCATGGCCAGAGCCAGCTGGCCAACATCTCTTCGGCCAGTCTTGTGCCTGCCTTCCTATTGTCTGCCTGGGCGGATTGGGGCCCAGGGTTAGATCACCATCATATCATCCCCAACATAACCACCAAAAAACAACCACCAAAGAAGACCACCAACAAGCCGGGGTAGTATCCCCCTCAGCACTAAGATTGATTCCCCCCGGTTTCATTGGCTTCCGCCCGCGCGCGTCCAGAACAAACAACCAGCCCAATACAACCTTGAAGGCCTGCTGTACTGCCACCTTACATGGCAGGTATTTCACACTCCTATGTACAGTTTCAGTGCGTCTTGATTTTCCCGACTATGCCAACTAGTCAGCCAACCACCACGAGTGGGTGGGGTTTGCATGTCTGTCCACTGCCAGATGCGAGAAATATCGCTGTTGGTCATGTACGTACCATGTCCATAATTGTTAGTACCTAATGGCCCCCAGATGCTTTTTCACAGAATGCACCAAAGTACCAATCTTTACAACACCTACCTACTTATCGACCTACCTATACGATGTACAATCAGGACGCAATATGGAGTTGAATAAACAGATTCCCGGTTCGCCATGCATACCGTTGTCCATGGAATTCTCACGCCTCAAAGGCCTGACGGGCTAGCACTCCAAGTGAAGGCTAAAAGACAAGCCCGCCATCCCCTGGTCCTGCATACCATTGCGGATCCCTTTAATGTACGCAACAGGGTGGCTCGTGTTGTGGGTGTCCCATATCAGACCACAGCCATGTGTCAATATCAAAGAGCCAGCTGTCGCCGACAGCCGGATCTTAAGTCCTTGACAGCACGAATGCAGTCTGTCTTGACTCAGATACATATCACGTCCTTCTCGCTCGTACTTGGGAGGGGGCCGCATACTTGGGGCCGACAGGGGGCCGCTGGGGGCCGCAAATCACTCCGTTGCATACTGATCTCATTGATTCTAGATCAATAATTGGGTGGTATCAATATGCGTCTTCGTCAACTTTGTTGCACAAAGTATGGGTGAGGCAAATCCTTTCGCGACAAGGTTCATTTTTACAGTACCAACCATGCCCTTGTCTTTGCGATCAATCCTACGGTACCGACAACTATGACCTAGTAGAGTGGATCCATGGACAACGAAAATCAGGGCTATTGATTATCAGATAGGTATTGGCCACTCGTCTACGCTCGTCATCCTGCTGGGTCATTGCCACCCATTCTTGAAAAATCCAAATTTAATCTTCAAGGGGATCCCCTCGGCGTTCTAGAAGCCATTGCTTGTCGGCAGAGAATGTCTTCTACTCTCGGATGGGAAGCAGAACGTCAGACCATGATGATGCTGTCACGCCGCTGACTACTGCAGTGGTAATACTGGTGCGCATGTACGCATGGAATTGGACAAGACTAGCGCTGTCATCTGCCTCCTGCCCCAGCCATGTGCTGCATGGAGCCAGGCTCCTGGGAAGCTTGTAGGAATGAGATGAGTCCGAGTGGTGCGGACACGGCACAGCACAACACTGGGGATGTAGGCAATATCGTGGTGTACATGGACCACAATGATCATGGTAGCAATTATGATCGAATCCAGCATGGGCCAAGGTCTAGACTTGGCTTCCCACCCCCTTGTCATAAGGCCAGGGATCTACACAGATTAGGCACACATGGGGTCAACAGCAAGACACATCACAGGGAGACATTGAGGCATGCCACCCACCATGGGCAGGAGTCACATACCAAATGTGCCTGGACTGCCTGTGATGTACATACATGATGACACACACTCGCAGGCAGCTGGAGGAATACCCAGGCGGGCTAGAGGGTGAGCTCCAAGCAGCAGTAGCACCATCAGGGACAGCAGGAGGAGGAGGAGGGGCGACATGGCCAATCATTCAACTCTCAGCTCCTACTCCTCTTCCTCCTCCTCCTCCTCCAACTAGGCCAGGAAATGCCTTAGCATCCGCCTTGGCAAAGGATAAGTCCACGTTGCTCTCAGGCGCCTTGGCGGACTCACTTTTCAACATCTCATCAGAACAGAGCCAACGATCTTTGTGTGTACATGCCTCGGTATATTCTTCGGCTTCGTTTGCCAAGTGGGGCCGTGATTCCGTCTGAAGAGTGTTGATGAGGCTGCCGAGCCACCGTCGGCGGCCAGCCCAAAATTAGGAGAAGGACTGCAATTCCACGAGCGGCCATTGGCTCTGAAATTGAGTTGAATGAAGGTGGGCAGAGCGGGAGAGCACTAGAAAAATCAAAGGAACGAACTAGTCAGCACCAGGCCCCTCTCCACGCAGCCAACGAGGTGTTTCTCCAATCCAACGCCGCGCCACGTTGAGATTTCCAATTTCAAGGCCAAGGACGCGCGCGCAAGAGCCCTGGTCCTTGCTCGAACGGGCATTAATTTGCACCTTGATATGTACAACGCGCAGGACATCTCGTGGCCTCAGCCACACCGAACCGGATGCTCGGTGGCCCGCACGTACCTTGTGCCTTGTGCTTCTCTCTGCAGGTGCCCGCCCCATATTTGGCCCGAGGCCGGCAGGACAAGCTGAGAGAGATTACACCAACCTCCGGACGAATGAGGAGAACAACGCACTGCGGGCTACTTTAGGCTCCCTTAGCTGCGTCCAGAACATGCAGACATCACGACATTGTCAGCTCTGCCCGCAGTGCTAGGCAGTATTGGAGCACACTAGCAAGATGCCTCTGCTGTGACCTTGCCTGACCAGGAAGAGAACATGCCTCTGACGCAGTTGCAGCATCATGTTGTGTAAGGGGGGGCCGACGATTCGGGGTTGGGTTACGCTAGCATCCATGCTGATGCGTGCTGCTGTCGGATCGACTGCGACTGTTCTGTTATTTTCTTTTTCTCCCTATACTTTCTTCTTCCTCATGGTTTTCTCTCGCTCGGCTGTCGCTAGACGTGAGGAGCTGTGCGCTGACGGACACATGGTTAGCTGCTCCAAATATCATGGGTAGCACTAGCAGTAGGCTGAACAAAGCGCTCCCTTCCGCTGTTAGTCAACAGCCCGACCAAGGAGAACGGGCCTCATATGATGGCATGCCAATGCGGAGTAACCCATGTCAAAACCCAGCCCGTTCTCTGGACGGACGCAACACCACCGTCCCGATATTCCGCTACCCAGAAGTAGCCTAGCTGTTGGGTGGAGCAGACCCAAGCCAGGGACTCAGGGCCCAGATTGCCCTCGGGTTCAGTTTCTAATCGTAATTACTAGTCCCTCTATAATAACAGCAGGTTAGGGTGCAGCACGATGAAACGTGACCCTGCCCACAGGCGTGGGTTCCCAAGGGGACCTGTTCTAACTCAGATCTAGGTATCTCCGGGGAGATTATCTACGATACGGATGGGCGGATGTACCTATTACAACTCAACCGGCCATGCTAACCTGTGATCTCCAGTCGGGCTGCGACTCTGGGCTTTCGCATAATTGCGAGGATCAGCTCACTGCCGCACCGCGCATCAGTAAGTGGAGGGCAGGATTGTCTCCAAGGGTGAGCATTGAGAAGCAGATCCATTTGAACGAATTAACCCCTCATCGAATGCTTGAGTCAAGTAGGGTGTAGAAGCCCCAATGGCAATTCCAAATGTCTTGCTTGCCTACCCCGTAGTGTAGCCATGTTGGCTTTCTCGCCCGGTTGGGCCACTCAAGACCCTGGTTGCCGATACGAGCTGAACAGCTGGCTGGTACTTCTGTGCCAATCCACAGGAGGCAAGTCGCTCGACAGGGGGTGGGAGTTGGTGGGAGAGCTGGAGGAAGCAATCACCACGGCTCCGTGGTGATGGTCTGTGAGGTGCGAGGGTCGGCCGTCCAGCGATGGTCAGTGCTTTTTTTACTTCTTATGCCTACCGCAACTAACTAAAAAGTGACGGCGAGATGGGAACGGTAAGGAGAGATGGACCCTTGGTGACCTCTTTCCACGAGGCGCTGCTTTCCACGAGGTGCTGGCCAGGTTAGTCACGGCGCCTGTGGTAGTGTCGGGTCTATTTCCCAAACCAACCAAATTCCACGGGGCCGGCACTGCGATGGTCGATCTGGATGAGATGGAAGCAGTAAGGTCAACCACGATAAGAGGAAACCAGAGGAGCCCTAGCCCAGGACCATCTAATAAGACACCCAGTTTCATCGAGATGCCCGGTCAGTCAGTCACTGGTGAAACGGTAGATGGGTGGGGACGGATGGGATTTGCTTTTTCTCCAGGTGCAGATGAGCTGTCACCCATTTCATCCAATTTGACATTGATGCCATTTTCGGCCACCCTGGTTCCTAGCATCTTGTCCCGTCGAAGGCCCATCTGTTCACTCATCTGTTCGTACCTCCTCACAGGTACCTACCCTAAACCCGATATATGAACTTGTCGTCGTTAGCCAAAGATGACGACGTCCATCTCCATTAGTAATTAAGCTTCATTGGATTTGTTGACATCTCTATTCTGTATTACAATTCGAATTAAATCATCAGGTAGGAGCAGTGAATATGATATGTGCAAGATTAAACAAAATATCCTATTATATTCCTCACGCCGTCATTGCAATCATACGTGCCTACCGACCAACCCCGCCGCAACCCATCCAAAGGAAAAAAGCATTTCATATCTCATGATCGCTCATTGCTGGTGCCATCATCCTTTACACCCGCCCGGGCATTCATAAATGCGCGCTTCTCACCTCATCTCCGCCGGCGTCAGCGCCTGAACCACGCTTGTTCCCTCACTAAACCGCGTACGGAAGATGCGATTGGCATTCTGAAACATGCCGTCCTTGAGACTGACAACGATGAACTGCGAGCCCTTGAACCGGGTCTTGATCAGACGACCAATGTTTTGTGTGTGCGAAAGATCCAGGGCGGCGTCGACCTCGTCCAGGATGTACATGGGAGCCGGCTTGAATTGCAACAACGCCATGATCAGAGACAATGCAACAAGGGACCTGTAATCAGTTAGCCTACTCATCCATGTCCGGGGTACCTGTCAGCCGGGGTAAGCACGAACCGTTGTCCACCGCTGAGCTCCGTTAAGCTCTGTTTCCATACTTTACCCAGGCATACCTTGACCTCCAGCCCATCACTGATGTCCTTGCCCTCTGGAGGATCAAGCTTGGCAAAGCTCCCCCCTGGGAGGAGGTCGGAGAAGATTTGCCCAAAGTCCTTGTTGACCTTCTCCCAAGTTTTGCGAAGAGCCTTTTTCTTGTATTCATCCAGACTGACAATTGTCTCCTCGATCTTCCTCTTGTCTCGTATGACGGTCTTGACCATGTGCTTCAAAGAAACCTCCTTCTTCTCGACGCTATCGATCATATTCATGACCTTGGGATTGATCTTCTTCCTCATGCCCTGGAAGCGTTCCCTGAGGTTGCGCTCCATTGACTTGCACTCCCCGATGTTCTGACCATGGTAATCGTAGGGTGTACCGCTTCGGCCGAACTTGTCCTTCTCGTCCTGAATCCATTCGTGCTCTGCCTCTAGCCGTGCTACATTCTCGGAAGCACCATGCTGTTCCTTGTGGAATCGCTCTATTTGATGACCAAGCTTTTGCATCTCCAAGGCTTCCTCGGTGATTCGGGCATTCTTTGATCGTGTGGCTTCCTCCAATGCACGGAGCTCGTGGTCGAAGAAGTGCAGCTTGGCTCGTTCCTCATCTAACTCGGCCTGGACAGCATCATGCGTTTCTGATACCTCAGCCTGTTGTTTGACTAGGTTTTCAATGTCTTGTTGTTGAGCTTTGATGGTGACTTCTACCTCCTGTAGCAACTCCCGGGCAGCTGACAGATCGACGCCGACTTGTTCGAGATCCAACTGAGCACCTTGTACTTCTTTCTGAAGCACCTTGACCGCTTTTGAGTTTTTCTCTACACTGGCTCGCAGTTTATCAATCGATTTCTGCAGTTCCACCAGTTTGCCATCTTTGTTGTTATCGAAGTCGTCCATGTCTTTCTCTATCCTCTTGACATCCGCGCTGGCTTCTTGCTGACGGGACTTCGCTTCGGTGATTCTCTCCTTGAGATCAATAATCCGTGCTTTCATGTTCTCAACATCTTGAATGATGGAGGACGAAGAGTTGCCACTGATTTGCTCCTCGGCGAGCTTGATTTCGTGGATCTTCAGGTCAAGGTCTTGCTTGATTTGACGAGCCTGAGCGAGCTTGGACTTCTCTTTGGCAAGCTTATTCTGAAGTTGCTTTAGACTTTGTTCAGCCTCGACAAGCTCGCGGTTCAAGGCATTGAGCTTCTGCAGAGTAACCAGAACCCCACTGGAGGGTGATTTGCTTCCACCCGACAACATCCCAGACGGATCGTAGGAGTCACCTTCAAGTGTTATACTTCTCATTCGCACGTTTGGATCGAATGTAACCCGCTTTGCAGTCTCTGCATCTTCACAGATAAGAGTATTCCCAAAGACATACTCCATAGCCGCTGAAACCTCATCGTCGTAGCCCACAAGTGAAAGGGCAAGATCAACTTTACCAGGCGCAAGACTTTGCGCCGTAGCAACCGTTTGCGCTGATGCTTTGAATGTTGCGATTTTGTTGAGCGGGATGATGGTAACTCGCTTTCGTAATTTTCCTCTTTGCAGAAGCTGGGTGCCGGTGACTTCGGTATCGACCACGACATTGTACAAACGGCCGCCCGCACAGATATCCAATGCTGTACCGGCCTTGGTGTGCTTCTCATCGAGAGTGAAGAGCTGAGCAACCAAACCCTTGACCTTGGATCGGTCGAAATTGGGTGCTGGGTCAGCGTAGTTGAAGTCTATGTTGGCTACCTGGCCCTTGAGCTTATCTGACTCTTGGCGCAGTCTGCGAATGGTCTGATGCAACGACGACTCTTGCTTGTACATTTCTTCTTCCTGGCCCGGTTCAAAACCAAGTCTGGTGAGCTCTTTCTCTAACTTCTGAGCATGGATCTTCAGGCCATCCAGCTCTTGAAGTAGACCTTTATTTTGCTCTTTGGCCTTTTGAGCACGGGGCTCCTCCTCCTTGACACGGCTCTGCAGGTGTGAGATTTTGATCTTCGCTTGCTCCTGTTCTGTCGCGGCAGTTGTTGCCCGGTTCTTGGCATCTTGGAGCTGGCCCTGGTAGCCGTTCTCCTGTCCATCCTTTGATGCCACGCCTGTTTGAAGGGTCTGTAGAAGCTCCTCCTTTGAATCGGCTTCTTCTGACTGTTTTGAGAGATCCTCCTTCGCAGCATCATATTTGGCCTTCACAGCCTCGAAGGCCTTTGTCTTCTCTTGAAGAGAGACCTCTAATTCTGTTACGTTCTTTTCGCCGTTGGTCTTCCTCTCTTCCTCCTCTGCAAGACTTGACTTTTTCAAATCCATGACTGTTGAAAGGCGAACAAGCTCATTCGAATTTTTCTTGGCGGCTTCCTCGAGTGACTGGGCCTTTCCACCCTTCTTCAACTCCTTGTCGCGCTCCGTTCGCATCTTCTTGATGTCTTCTTCTAGATGAGATATCTCATTCTTCATCCTGATGGCTGCCTCCTCGAGCTCCTTGTGCCGCCTCTTCTTGTCTTCCAGGTCAGCGGCTGATTGCTTCGCCTTTTCTTGACAGCGAGAATAGTCGTATGCTACAACAATTCTGGTTAGTCTCTCGAGGTCATTTTGAGTCTGCTGGAAGTCCAAGAAAGCTCTTTTTTCTGTTCGTAACTTTTCCAGCTTAGGCTCGATTTCATCTTTCAACAACTCTCGGAGTTCTTGCAGCTTCAACTCTTTCTTCGCCATGGTCTTGATCGCCTTATCTCTGCGATCTTCGAACATTCGAGTGCCGGCTGCCTCCTCAATCATGGCAAGAATCTCGGCAGCCTTCATGTTGAGAACCTTGGTGATTTTGCCTTGCATGATAACGAAATTTGGATTGTTGATGTTGAGCCCAACAGACTGAAACAGGTTTTGCACCGTCTGTTGTTGGGCTCTGTGACCATTGACGAGATACTTTGATGTTCCTCCAAGAACGATTTGCCTCGTGACAATGATGTTTGCACACCCCTCGAAACCGATGGGTGACTTTGTCTTGTCTTTGTTGTCGAACGTGATTGTGACACTGGCTTTCACAACTCCAGCCTGTCCGCGCTTGTAAATGAGGTCCTGGATATTTCCTTGTTATTCTTTCTGTTGCATCGAAACGTATGGTGACTTCAACAGATGGATACTCACTACTAGGTTTTGAGCTCGAACCGTTTGCATGTTGGTAATGCCGAGGACGAAGCATATTGCGTCAAGAATATTCGACTTTCCACTGCCATTAAGGCCAGTGACCGCGTTGAAGCTCTCATCCCTGACAGGTGTGAGTAAATTCGCATATCGTTCTCCTGACGGTGCGGGCATGTACTCACCACCCTGCTATCACCGTGCGTTGGGCATACGACTTGAAGCCCTATTGGTCTGGATTAGTCAAGCCCGCGTTTGGAGGCAGACCAGCGGAGACCTACGTCAATAACCACTTCGATTACTCTCATGGTTGCGATGCTGAATTTCTGCACCGCAGCAGCTTGCAGTCGATGAGGATGCGACTTCTGGGTGTTGCGCTCTAGCCCACCACATGGACGCGCCACTACTTCTCCTCCATCCAATACGTAAACAAGCGGGATGTTTACTATCTGATACTGCTTATCATCACGTGCACCTACGTGCAAGAGACGTATTGCCCCACAATCCGCGACGCGGGCTGAACGGCCGGGGCATAACGAAGCTCAAGGGACTAACCTGATTTGGACCCCATCAAAACAATCAGTCCAGCATGCGGACCGGTTCCCGCGTTCATTCTTCGATCCCATCTTAATGCTACCAACTCTTTCTTCGACCAAAGCCACACAACAACAATTTCACGTCCAGATAACTCGGATGCATTGCAGAAGCTAGCACGCTAAAAACATCCACCCTTGGATACCGGTCATTGGGAGTTCTTCCTCGGTAAACATCAACAGACGCCGCCATGGCTATGCGAGGACCGCGTCTCCAAGTCGGCTCCGGCCCTTGGGTTGCGGAAGAACGCTCCTGTGCCCTCAACATTGCACAATCCGAAGTCGAAGAGTTCTCATACTCTGTGCGGAACGAGTACGACTGGCTGAATGAGCATATGGCTGGAATCTTCAACGAAAATGAAATGTTAGTGGCGGTTGGGTAGTTCTATCATCGAATGGTATCAGCTGACAATCGAGCAGAAACATCGCAGAAACCTTCAAAACTCCCGGAAAACTACGAGGAAAGACCCCCTACACAGCTCGGAAGGCAAACCCCCTAGAAGCCAGGGTGGTAAGTTTGCAATTAAGCAGCAGAAGAAATCTCGAATGCTCACTATCTGTAGCCCTTGTCAAACGTGTTTGCGTCTACACCAAACGGCGCGACGAATCGCTTTACACAGCAACTCAGCCTCGCCCAGTCCCCCAAGCGCCCAGCCTCACCTGTGAGGGAATCGCCCAGTCCAGTGAAGAGCGTCAGCCAAGCTCATGCTGTCCTATCCCCCAAGCCCGTGCGAATGGGCCCAGAAAGCCAAGACTCTGGCTATTACGGCAGTCAAGAGCTTGCCGACCAAGCCGCCTCCTTGCGCGAAAGTTTCCTGTCAAACCAAATAGCGGATATAATCCATGAGGCGACAACTGTCGCGTCACCTGAAGTCAGCCCAGCCTCCACGGCTCAGCATCCATCGCCCAAGAAATCATTACAAGCTGAAGACAAACCCGCTGCTTCGGAGGAAGCAATGGCCCGAGAAGCTGAGGTGCATGAGGAGACTGATGAGGATGGTGACAATATTGCCATGAGTAGTCCAGTCATGGCCGTGGAGGCATCCCAGAAAGCAAACTTAGGACCCGCCCAGGAAGGTGCAGTTGCTTCACTTGAAGACGATATGGAGGGCGTTGATCCTACCGATGGAGCCCGCTCGGTTTCAGATGGCTCCAGCCCTATTCGCCCGATGGTCCGGAAAAGCAGTCTCAATTTCGCACCTCTTCCTGCCCGGGAGCCTCTCGCAGCTGGAAAGACCACAGGCCATCGTGCTTCTCGGGTAAGCCACCTCGATGATAACAGGATGAGTTATTACAACAGGTCTACGGGAGAGAAAAGCCTAGGAAGTCAGGCTTGGCGAGAGATGCAAGACGAGGAACACCACGATGGTATGAGTATCGACAAGCAAGGAGCTCCGCCTGTTGAAGAGAAGGCCAACCCGGTGTTGAATCACAACCGAACATATACCCAGCGACTGCAGGATCAGATTAACAAGCTGGGCAAGGCAGCTGGTGGTAGCCGACCATCCAAATCGATCCCCAACCTTGCCAATGCTCAGGTGACGACTCAGTCATCGGAGCCCCCCCGGTCGCCATCCCCCAAGCACATATCTCCGACCAAGTCGACCCCAGGCGCCTTTCCTGAGGATGACGATGACTGGATTGATCCACCCTCTCAAGCTCCAGCTCCCGTGACTGAAGTTCTCACTAGACCTGAGTTGTTAAAGAGTCACACAGCCGATGTAATGGAGGGCATTCATGCCCAAGGTACTTCTAGGGATCTTCAACAAGATTCACCTGCAAAAGCTGCAACCCCTGGTCACGCCAAGTCAGCATCTGTGCCTAGTGTATCACAGCAGTTGCAAGAACAGACCATTCCATTGATGAAGGCCCCCTCAATTTCGAAATCCATGCGCGTTCCCTCGCCATCCCCTTCACAGTCCCCTTCAAGGACTTTCAGGGGCAGCCCTTTGAAGCAGGTCAAGGATAAGCTCTCTTCCATTTTGAAGAACTCGAGCCGTATTCTCGCTAGTAGCGCAGCAGCCAGCGCCGAAGGGAAAAGCGCGCTGTTATCGCCTTCTCGATCTCGACTCGCATTGCATTTGACTCCCTCCCAGACCTCCTTCCGAAAGCCTAGCAACGAGACCCTCAAATCAGCTGATCCTCAACCGGTTCAGAAGGAGGCTACCACAGCTGGGCCTGCCCCGAGACGGACTAGGGCTTCTGTAGAGAAGGAGAAAGAGGACAAACGTCGCGAGAAAGAAACCAAAGTTATGGAAGATCAGATTGACAAGCTTGAGAAGGCCCGAGCAAAAGAGCGCGAGAAGGCCCGCGTCTTCAGCAAGGAACAGGAGAAAATTGCCAACATGGAGCGACAGGTTTCAGTCCAAAAGGGAGAGAAGGCCGCAGAAACTGCTCGTCCAACAAGAACCAGCCCTCGCAAAGCTAAGGAGCACCAGGAAGAACCTGCCAGTGTCATTGACCAGGATGTCGAAATGACTGATACACAGACCCCAGCTCCTCGACCTGCTTCCCAGGCCTCCCGAGCTAGAGAGGCCAAACGACCCTTCAAACCCACGGCACCAACCAAGGTCAAACAAGCTCCAACTGTTATTAGGGTCAATACCGGGTCTCAAAACTCACAGTTTCATCCTTCAACAGCTGGTAACTCTGCTAACGGAAACGAAAGCATGCTATCTTCAGTCTCCCAGACACAGCAGGCTTCTCTGTCCAAGGCTAGCAAAGCTTCTGTCCAGTCCAAGCCCTCATCTCAGAATATGAGGGCCCCTGCCTCTGCCAGCAAGCCGAAGGCAGCAGAGCTTGCGGCGAAGAGGAAGGAACAGGAGGAACGGGACGCTCAGCGTAAGCGAGAAGCCAAGGCCGAGGCAGAGCGAAAGCGCGTTGCTACTCAGGAGGAGCAACGGAAGCAAGAGCAACGACGCCAGGAAGCACGCCAAGAAGCGGAGCGTCAACGACAGAAAGACCGTGAGCATGTGGCGGCTCAAGCCGAGTCAAGGCAAAATGCACAAAGGCAGGCTATGATTGAGAAAGCAAAGCAGACGAGAGCGCCACCGCCGGCAGTGAGGTCACAGCCTAATGGGCCTCCGGACTTTGGCGGCCTGTCCCAAGAAAGAAAGGCTGATGGACCGGCTCGGCCACCTTCACGCATGAATTCGGGCATCTATCGCAACTACGAAGAATCAGGCCGCCCTGTTAATGCTGTGCTATCGAACGCTTCCAAAGCTGGATTGAAGCGGCCCATGGGACATGACGAGGCCCAACCCCCACGGCCGCAATCACGAGCTGGCCCATCATACCAGGCCAAGGACGCCAAAAGGCGTAGAACCAGCCAAGACCATGATGAACTCGGATCAGACGACCAGCCAAACATGAAGGGACCCCCTGTGCGGCCGTCTGCCGGTTTCAAGAAGGTAAGCGAAGCCGTTTCTCTTAATATATTAACAAATTTGGTTGTTTTAGTTTGCTAATTTCGAGGTAGGAGCCCGCCAAAAAGTCCGTGTTCCAAAGCGGTTATACAAGTACACAGGGCAGTGTTACTCGGGACCTGTTCAAAGCAACTGTGACTGCGCAGCACAATAGCGCAACAAAGGCAGCTCACCCATTGGACATGGCCCAGATCTCCAAGGGAGCTATTCCGTTTGCTCCCAACCCCAATCCTGCTGGTTCTCATAAGACACCGGCCAGGCCAGCGGGTGGCAAGTCGGTTCCTAAATCAGCACAGAGATCCTCCCCACGCTTCCAGAATGGAGAGTCAATTGAGTTGCCCGAGATCCAGACGGATGACGAAAGCGATAGCGATAATGATGCTGGAGGCATGGTAGCCGCATGGGCCGACTCTCCAGACCTGCGTAGGGCGCTCATGCGTCAAGAGACGATGGATCCGTCGCAAATCTTCGGACCACCGGCGCCTCTCAACATGGAGGAGGTCTTCCACAAGAGCAAGGACAAATTCCACAAGTTCCGTGCTCGAACTTCCAGTGCTAACTGGAGCGGCGTGGATCGTCTTACCGAGGAGGACATCCGAAAGGATCTGGCTGCTCGTGATAAGCTCCGACGTGAAGGAGGGTGGTCTTACGAGATGAGCAAAGATATGATCTAATGAACTTTCACATGGATTCAATGGGAAGAGGAGCAATATAGGTTTCGCGGCAATGGCAAGGGGATATACTGTCCGCCTTCAGTCGTCTAGGGTGAATTGGATTTACTGTTTTTACAAAGAGAATATGGCGTTGGTCAAGGGTGGTTAAAGTTCATAGCGAAATTGCATGCCTTCGGAGTTTTTTCCCCACTATCATCTCAATCCTCTCCCCAGTTATGCACGTGGCTGGTTGCAAAGAATTGTTGAACTCAAAATGCCACATCGGATTGATTCGGGTGACTAGAGCTAATCTAATCGACTTGAGCACGTTGCGCTTTTGTTGGTCCAAGTGGCGGTTCACATGAAACGCCGCCCAAGTGGATTATCACATGTCAGCGACAGACAGACCCCAGCCAAGCACAGATAATGGCGGATGACATATTTTTCATGCGTATCGGAAGCCGTTTCGGACCATTTACGAAAACAAACGAAACAGATCGTCACTCGGCAAAGCAACAGATACCGTTTACCCCGACAGCTACCTGCAATGGCATGCTGAGTGAGGTGTTTGTTTCCGATACGACTGGTCAGGCGAGCAGAGAGCGAGAGAGAGATAGGAGCCCGATAAAGGAGAGCGCCATCGCAGACGCTGGTCCGATAACCCACCCCCATTGGTATCACCGACGCACGCTGGGCTCTCCTGCTCAACCGACTCACCTCTTGAACGTCACGCGAGCCGTATTAATAAGCCATGATGTCCGTGTCAGCCTTCATCCCGATGTATGAGGAGGTCAAGTGGGAGCGCACGACCGAGAGCAGGATCTCGACCGTCATCTCTCTCCTTCCCATGTCACTCAAGTCGAGGATGACTCCATTCAGCCCATTCCGCCGGACGGCCAGTATGGAGGATCTCGCAACGTCCGAGATCAACGACAGTGAGAAGTTGCTGGCCTCGCGCGCCCAGCGGCCTCGTCCCCTTTCTGTGGCCGGGCCGGGTGGGCTTGCGACGCAGGAGATGGATGCTGGATTAATGCAGGCGGAGCATGCTGCGTCGACGGCGTCAACGCTCAAAGCTTCTAAGATTAGAGGCGTCCTTACTAGTGGGCAGATGGCGACGGGGCCCGGGATCAACTGGAGATTTGCCAGCCAAGGTAAGTGAACCCAATGGGCGGCCTATGCCAGTGCATTCCCTTCTTATTTTTTTTGGGAATAATTTCTCACTCGTAAACAGGATCGAGCCTCATCCAGGGAGCATCCGAGGCAGCCAGCGAAGGAGTCAACGACACCTTTGAGAGGAAGGCGTTTGTCGACGGGGTGACGTACCTGATCCGAGCATTGCCGCCGAATCTGGATGAGAGGGAGCTCGAGCAGGTCAAGGCAGCCCTGCCGGCGAACCTCTCTCTTCCAATCACCGAGCCTGCCGCCCATCCGCGGGCGATGTCCCCTCCGACCACATCTGGTCTCCCGCGGTCCGTGCTTCACCGCTCCGTCCAGCTGGTCGTCGTCCAGCTCATTCTGTTCATGCACTTCCTTCTCCCCTACCTTCTTCTGTTCTTCAGGGCTGTTGTCACTTTCGAAAGAAAATTCAAGGTGTCCGAGGCGGTGCTGGAACAAGGCATCAACCTGGCTGGCGCTTTCAGGAGGCAGTGCACCCATCTTGTGGACGCTGCTGTCAAGGTGAACGATGGGAAGGTCGGGCAGGGTTTGTCGAGCGTCGTTGCCTGGATAGTCAAGGAGGTTACGCGAGGTATTACAGATGGCGTGGGTGAGGGTATGGTGGTGACGAGGCTGAGAGACAGCTCGGGTTCGGTTTTATGATTAGAAATATATCAGTATAGAACGGGCTCTGTTAATGAATATACGAACGGGAATTTGGATACCAGGCATAATGAGGCTTGCGCAAAGAGTACAGTTTTGTCGGGAGTTGTAGGCCATCCCGCTTGCCCTTGTTATATGACGTTTGGGTCTAAGCATAGGATTTCTGGGACCGATTCAGCATAGCGACATCTCATTTCATCAATGGAAAGCAGGTACCCGTCCTTGAAAATGGTGTCGGTGAGGCTCAGGTAAGTCGAGATCCTGAACGGTCTTTGTTCCACAGAAATCGGCAACTTGCCAGCTCGAACTAATTAGACCGCCGTTTGCCTGTCCTTCCCATTCTTCTTGCCGATGGGTTCATTGCTAGTATGGACGACGAGGCATGAATCCTGGTGGCTTAGTTTCTTGGCCTTTGCCCCATTACCGGCTTTTCAAGCGATGGATACGATTGGCATCACGCCGCAAATGCCAAGTGAGCGGGGAACAATCGCCATCCGGCCACCACCGCTGATCAACACTTGTGGCGACGTGAATCTCATGGATACAGTACCCTGGAATCGTGAGCATGCAAGGAAATTGATTAGGAAATGCTCTCATTAGTCACCCAAAACAAATACCTGTATGCTTGCCTATTGAGCCTGAGTCACCCCAAGGTACAAAGGCGCTTCGGCATCGTGTTCTGGCTTCATCATGCCATCAGCTTGGATTTTACTCCAAGCCTCTCACCTGAAGATTCGTCATTCTTGGAGGGCTAGGGCAACCATGTCTCATTAGACCACACCGGTCGGCTGAGACACCATGGTGGAAGCGCGGGTGCAAGGCAGAGTCGCTCCGCTCTCTTGGAGCTCTTGGGGATACGCTCGCAATGATACCTAAGCGATCGAGGTCCCGTAATCATGCCATGTCCACGATCCTAATTGCTCGTCTCCTTCTCCATTGATAACATCACTGCTGGAGCTGTCCGGAGCTACTGGGGTAACATTAGGCTGCCCTGCGTTTCTATTGGAACTTTCTGACGTGCCAGACGTTTTTGGCAGGCCAAGAAAGAGACGCGATGGGGCTAGGAATATGCTTACAGCCGGAATCAAAAGTTCTGTGGTCCCCCCGATTCGAGAGAATTGTGATGTTCCAATTGGCTGAACCTTGAAGTTTACCTCGTTCTGCTCCCTCCCACCCATGTCGATCCCCACACCGGCTCTTTGGCTCTCTCCTGGGCGGCAGGGGTTTTAGTGTGAGGCCGGGGTAGCTTATCACATACAAGGTACCGCTAGGATGCTTTCCGCAGGTCCCAAGCGACTGTCCCGGAGTGAGGTTGGTTCTGGGGGGGATTTCCTGCTTGCGTGATGGATCGCCAATCAATTCGGTGGAGAGGCCTCTCAAAATGTGGCGAGAGGAGAAAATGCAAGTGCCAGGGAGGTAGAAACAATCGGTGGGATAAATACCCAGGGCACCCTCCCCGAGTCATCAGCCTGCTCATGTCTTGGACCCCTCCCAACCATCTCTCACCATAGCTGACAGCTCAAACCGAGAGCAATGAAGTTCCACAATGCCCCGGCGCTTTGCGCCTCTCTTCTGCCGCTCGTTGTAGCGAAGGATTGCAGGCCTCCCGTGGAGTCCGAGAAGCTCCAAGAGCTCATCACAGAGGAAGGGTATGGCCCATTCTGCCGAAGATCTTGCCCCTCCCCCTCCCGAAAAAGCCAATTGGAAGCTAACTGCTTGTGCTCCCACTAGACTGATGGGCAATCTGGAGAAGTTGAACGAAATCGCCTACGCTAATGGTGGTAACCGTGCTTTTGGCCACCCCGGTTACCAGGCCTCAGTCGATTTCATTTACGGCGAGGTGTCTAAGCTTAAGGGATTCAATTCCTGGATCCAGGACTTTCCTGCCCTCTTCACGAATACAACGGGTCAATCAGTCACGGTCGACGGCGAGACCTACCGAACCGTAGCCCTCACTTACACCCCGAGCACGCCTGAGGAGGGTCTTACAAGGCAGCTGGTCCATGCTCCTGCAGGTACAGATGCCTGTTTCGTTGAAAAATATGAGGGGATCGACGCCAAAGATAAAATCGTCCTGGTTGAGCGTGGACTATGCGACGATGGAACAACTTTTGCCGGCAAAGTGAAGCCTGCCGCAGCTGCCGGTGCAGCCGCTGTTATTCTATATAACAATGGCCCCGCCAAGCTCACGGCCGGATCACTCTCTCAGCCATCAGCGGAGTATGTCCCTGCTGCTCTGATTGACCAGGAGGAAGGACTGGCCCTCAAGGCACGTCTGGATGCTGGAGAATCCGTGGAAGCTCTGGCTGTCATTGTGCAGCTCATCGAGGAGCGAATTACGCAGAACGTTATCGCCGAGACCAAGTTTGGAGACGGAACCAACCTCGTGCAACTGGGAGCTCATTTGGACTCGGTTGTTGCCGGCCCAGGAATCAACGATGACGGCTCAGGAACCTCCCTGATCCTTGAAGTTGCCAAGGGCCTGGCCAGCTTTTCTACAAATCTCAAGGTTCGCTTTAGCTGGTGGGGTGCTGAGGAGAATGGTCTCTGGGGATCAAAGTACTACGTCAACAACCTGAACACCACTGAGGTAGACAACCTCTTGGTGTATCTCAACTTTGACATGGTCTCTCGTGGATTCTATGGCGTATTCGATGGATCCGGTGACAAGGCTGCCCCCGGTGGACCGGAGGGATCAGAGGTCGTCACAGATCTCTTCGTCGAGCACTTCACTGCCAAGGGTCTCGAGGTGACTGACGTTGGTCTCACTGGCGGCACCGACTATGTCCCATTCGTGAATGTCATCAACAAGCCTGTTGGTGGTTTGTTCACGGGAACGGGCACAGAGCAGGATGCTTGCTACCACCAGGCTTGTGACAACATTACGAACCCCGTTCCGGAGACCATTACCATCAATGCGAAGGCAGCAGCTCATGTGCTCAGTTTGCTGGCTATCGACGGGGTCGAGCTCATCCCCAAGACTCCCGCCAACTCAACCGCTGCCATCCGGCGCGTGAGAGATTCTGCCTCGCTGCATGTTCATGATGTAACGGCCGTGCAAGGCAAGCTATGCGACCATGATGAGATTTAAGACCATGAAGAGCGATGATTCATGATGAATGGGATAAATGTATGGTAGAGCTGTAGAATCAGGATGAGGAGTTTGACAGATGCTTGGAGCGAGGGTGTTTAGCGGTCTCGGTGCATAAAACGCAAGCAAATTATATTAAGTGGGAAGGTACATACGAGTACTTACCAAATGACAGATTTTCCCACACATTTGCATGTACCGACTACTTGATCGCCCCACTTGCAGATAAAGAGTGGATACCTTTGAAAACCTCTCCGATAATTGGCCACTGGCTCCAGTCGGTCCCCTTGTCGCTCAGAAAAAAAATTCTAGTCGCACCTTCTACCATCGCCTTTTATCAACCTCCACTATCAATCAACTTTTGTAGAATCATCACTTCCTTCTTAATTTTCTGTACCTTCTTTTCCTGTCATCTCCAATCCATCCAAGGCCGCTCGCATAATCTTCAATTCCCGGCACGTGTTCGCCATGTTTCGGCAAGCACTCCGAAGCTGCGTGAGGCCAGCAGGCTCGCTGGTTTCCCTCGCGCGTGCTCCCACCGGCCTCTCCGCCGTCACACGACAGAACCTGCGACCAGTTTACCGCTCGGTTACCCCCCTGAAAAGCATCGCCAACACATACAGAGCATACAGCGATGAGGCTGCGGCCGTACAAGAGGAGATATCCGACCCCGCTCCCACCCGCGATGTGGTCAATTTCAAGGAATTGACCCAGCTTGGTGTTCATGGCAGTCTGATCGATGCCATCGTAAAAGATATGGGCTACGAGTCAATGACTCCCGTCCAGTCCAAGACTATCAACCCCGCTCTCAAGGGAACCGATATGTAAGTTTCCTCTCGAATAAAACGATATAATCGAAACAATCTCTGACTGATGATTTAGCGTTGCGCAGGCCAAGACTGGCACTGGAAAAACCATCGCCTTCTTGCTTCCCATGCTGAATCGCATGATCAGTGAAGACCGAAGCCTGGCATCCCGAAATGCCAGTCGTCGTGCACGATCAGATGATATTCGCGGCATTGTGCTCTCACCAACTCGAGAGCTTGCCGAGCAGATCGCTGTTGAGGCTCGTCGACTGACACGCAACACAGGCCTAGTCATCCAGTCGGCTGTTGGTGGCACCAACAAGACTCAGATGCTGCGAAATACTCAGCGACAGGGATGCCATCTCCTTGTCGCCACTCCTGGCCGTCTGAATGATTTGCTTCAGGATTCCCGCTCTGGCATCGACGCACCCAATCTGGCTGCCCTGGTTCTAGATGAGGCTGACCGGATGCTTGATGTCGGCTTTGAGCAGGAGCTCAACCAGATCATCCAACAGTTGCCAGATCCCGCGACCAAGGTCCGCCAGACTATGCTCGTATCTGCTACTATTCCTGATGACGTTATTCGCCTGGCTCGTACTATGGTTCGCGCAGACGACTTTGAATTCGTGCAGACCATTCCGGAAAATGAGTCTCTTACCCATGACAAGGTCCCCCAGCACGTTGTACCTGTCTCTTCTTGGGCTAATGTGTTTCCTGCACTATTTGAGCTGCTTGACCGAGAAGCCACCAAGGCTGCTGAGAACCCCGACTCCCCTCCATTCAAGGCAATCGTTTACTTCAACACTACTTCCATGGTTGAACTTGCAGGGGAGGTCGGATTCAGCCGCAAGCGAGAAGGCTTGACCAATGTCCCCTCCTTCAGCATCCAGTCTAAGCTCACGCAGGTCCAGCGTAGCCGAGCCGCCGATATGTTCCGAAAAGCACGGTCCGCTATTCTTCTGTCTTCTGATGTCACAGCTCGTGGTATGGACTTCCCTAACGTCACACACGTGATCCAAGTGGATGTCCCTCGCTCCCGAGAGGATTACATTCACCGTCTGGGTCGTACCGGACGACAAGGCAAGGAAGGTGAGGGCTGGTTGCTTCTCCCCCCCCAGGGCGTTCAGTCAGCCCGCAAGATGCTTGCCGGCCTGCCTATCAAGCAGAATGCTTCATTGGTGAGTGCTGAGGCTGATATTGAGGCTGGGGACCTGCCTCCTATCCACCAACAGTTCCAGGATCTTATCCAGAGAGTTCCTCGAAGCATTATGGGAAGCGCATACACTTCGCTTTTCGGAGCTTCAGGCCAGAAGCAAGAACTCGCTCGGGACTTGTATCACTGGGCCACCCGTGGCTGGGGATGGCCTCAACCTCCTGGTGTCAGCGCGAAGTGGGCCCATCAAATGAACATTTCGGCCAGCCATTTGAACATTTCAGAGGGAGGACGAAACTGGTCTCGTGATCGGGGAGACCGAGGAGACCGAGGAAACCGTGGAAGCGACCTTGATGAGCCCGCCGATGCGTTCGAAGCGATGGGTCGTCAAGCCCGCTCTGACAGGGCTCCTACCTGGCGCGGTTCCCAAGGTGGCCGTGGTTATGGCCGTGCCGGCAGTTACGGTCGTAACGATGGCTATAGGCGTGACAGGAACTCGCAACCATCTTCATGGTAAGGCGGGATGAAGGGTGTGATGTAAGATTAAAAATCACCGGGAGGCACAATTCACAAAAAATCTCACTGGCCCCTGACGACGAAGAGGGGCGAGGACACAGAGGGGAAACATTCAACTCAGATGTCACTGTATATATTCCATCATTGTGCTTGTGGCATTCTGACCCCGGCGGAAGGAATCATGTAACAATTTTGTACAATAGGTCGGCGAATGGGATTTGAGGCCTCTTTTAACGTGTCCGTCAGGAACTCTCCAACATCATAGACTAATGAATATATCGAAATGTAACGATTTTCTTCATCTTGCTGAACTTGAGGCTCTTGGATTATCTCTACTACGGAAAAAAAAATCATCAAACTTCATCGCTTATTCCAGTCATACTTGAAATCCTTCAACGCCTGGCCCGCTTGGGACCCTTCTTCTTAAGCCATCAAACTCCCACTGCATAATACCAAAGTTGGAACATTTCTGCATATGTTGTTCTGTTTCGTTTCCTTTCTCACTTGTTACAGCTCTTCCTCATCTCCCAGCCATGAGCATGTTGGAATCCCACAACAGCACTCTCTCGTCCCAACCGACCGAGGCGACCCAGCCACCCATACCAAACAAGCACCAGTCCACGCCCGTGGCGAATTCCGTATGTCTATTCATAACTCCCAGCTGCCTCCCGACCGACGGCCCGCCGCTCGGGCTCATCGCGGGCTGCGTCGACCCGTCGCTCCACAGGCGCACCGTCATGTCGTAGCTGGCGCTGATGAGCACGTCGCTCGCGTGCGGGCTCCACGCCACCTTCCGCACGGCGTACTCGTGGCCCGGCATCACCGACAGCGGGCCCCCGGCCGGGTTGCGGATGTCGAAGGTGCGTATGACCCTGTCCACGCCGCCGGTGGCTACCACGGTGTCGCGGTACTTGTTCCAGTCCTGGGTGAGGATCTCGGCGGGGGCGGCAGGGACGGGCTGGGCTGGGGCGCCGGGGGGCAGCGCCGTCGTCTGCGGCGCGTGGACGGGGATGGCGGCGACGAGGTGGTACTTGGCCGAGGGCGGCGTCCGGAGGTCGAAGATGCGCAGGTTGGAGTCGGTCGAGGCGGCGGAGATGAGGGCGGGGTTGGAGGGGCAGAATGAGGTGCTGTATGTGCAGTTCCCTATGGGGAGCGTCGTGATTGACTGGTTGCGTGTTGGCGACCACTAAAAATCATTTTAAAAAAAAGCATCAGATCAGTCATGGAACTTTGAGTAGTTGGTAGAGAAAGCTGGGACCGGAGCCTACGATTTTGACGGTGCCGTCCCACGAGCTCGAGACGAATGAGTCCTTGGTGACGGGGTTCCAGCACACGGCGAACGTCTCCCGTTTGTGTTCATGGAAGTTCATGACGGGGAAGTCGTTGACGCCGAGGTCGAACAGCTTGATCGAGCCATCGCCGCAGGCTACGACTAGCTGGTTCTCGTTGATCTCCGACCATGCCAGGTCGTACAGAGCGTCGTTGGTGTCGAAACTAGCGGCCGATCAGTATCAGCCCATTGACGCCTGTTTGTCCTTTGGATATGCATACGTTTTCTCGACTTGGATGCCCTGCGCCGACAAGCCAAGCGCAAAGAGGCGACCGTTACCTACGATGCCGAAGTTGGCGGAGCTTGCGACGGCGATCCGCGAGTCGTAGTAGGGCGAGTACTTGACAGCATAAGGGTTGAAGCCTTGAGTGCGGAACTCAAGCATTGAAGCCATGTTGGCGGAAGATTGGCACGGTACGCGCGCGCATTGAGGATATGTCTACGTGGAGAGGCCGTCTGCGACAAGCATTTCGAATTCTGTGGTGTTTTATTCAATCACGAGTGGTAGGAGCTTCATGTGCCTCGGCAAACGGCCCGACGTCACACCTCGTCCGTAGGTCATTACGGATATTAAGTTATTCAATGGCATAATTCTGTTTATGCTTGGTCTGGGCACTTATGCACGTAAAGAGACTTCTATTTAATTGGTCCTAGTCATGTGACCTCGCGTCAATATCGTGCGCCCTCTAAATGACATCTTCGCCACGAAACTCTCAAACTATCCAAAAAGCGTGGGACTAGTCGTTGAATTTCCCCCAGGGAGGCTCATCAGCTGTCGCACTATGCTGGTTGTCGCCATCTACAGCTCGGGTTTGATGTCGATCCATCACAACCCACGCGTTGAAGAATGAAGTCGTTCTTGGAGCGCGCAAAACGCAAACGGACCCCTGAGCCGGACGAGGATACCGGGGATGGCGACGAGCCCACGGAGGTCAAGCTGGCGATGCTGGCATCTCTGCATCCTGGACTAGAACAGGAAGTTCTCCTGGATGTCCTTCTCGCCCATGACGGGTGTGTACCTGCCGCCGCATCCTCTCTCCGCGGCCAGAACCAGCACGGGAGAAAGAAAAGTGCCGGCGTCGTAGGATACCAGCAATCCATGACCCAATTTGCAGTCTCTAGTAGTGGATCAAGTCCTACGAAAAAGAGAATCAAGGCTAAAAAAGGGAGTACCCTCCATTTGTACGATCCCGAGGATGTTGCGGAACATACTCCCTGCACAATCGTCCATAACTTCTTGCCTCCAGACCTTGCCAACGATCTTCTAAAAGAGCTCCTTAACGAGGCCGAGACATTTGAAAAGCAGTCTTTCAAGCTGTTTGACAACGTTGTATCAAGCCCTCACACGGCTAGCTTTTTTGTCGAGAGTTACGACGAGATACAGAGTCAAAAAACTGAATATCATTACAACGGAGCCCGCTTAACTGTGAGATCCTACCTTTTCCTTCTAAGCAATCATACTGGGCATGCAATCGATTGTAGCTGATCCATTTTTCCCTTTACGTACAGGATGTCCGGAGAATCACTCCAGGGCTCATCAGAGCGAAGCCCCTTGTCCAAGAGGCAGTCAACAAAGAAGTCCAGCATCGCATCGCAACCCGGTATCCCGGGGGCAAGAAGCTAAAATACCAACCGCCTCACACTTGGGTCCCGAATTCAGCATTTGTCAACTGCTACGATGGGCCACAAGAGAGCGTTGGCTGGCACTCAGACCAGCTAACGTATCTGGGTCCCCGGGCTATCATAGGCTCTCTCTCCCTCGGCGTCGCACGGGAGTTCCGTGTCCGCCGCGTCGTACCCAAAGATGATGAGAAGTCGGCCGAGGATCCTGATGCCGAGGGCCAGATATCCATCCATCTGCCCCATAACTCGCTGCTGGTGATGCACGCCGAAATGCAAGAGGAATGGAAGCATTCCGTGGCGCCATCACTGTCCATCGATCCGCATCCCATCTCGGGAAATAGACGGATCAACGTCACGTACCGCGATTACCGAGCGAATATGCATCCTCGGCATACGCCCAAATGTCCCTGCAAGGTTCAGTGTATCCTACGGGTGGTCCAAAGGAAGAAGGAGAATTTTGGGAAATATTTTTGGATGTGCTACGCTGGCAACGTGCCTGGAAAGTCCGGGTGCAGCTTCTTCCAGTGGGCGGAATTTGATGATGATGGAAGGCCGAGGCCTTTTTCGAAACCCGCACACTCAAGATAGTTGGATAGGCTGGACCAGTATCAACGTTGAAGATTGACCATCTCAAGAGGAAGAGAGCACCTTGGCCGCTGTTGTGAAACCAATTGTCGGCAATCCAACTAGGTGCATTCGACACGCTGACTGGCTTAGCGACGAGTGCAAGGAAAATCAAGGCAGCCCGGTGGCATGGATAGTCAATGTTAGCTGGAAAACCCCGACTTGCAACTCGAGGTTGAATTATCTGTGCCTGCCATCACTCAGGTACTGTTCCTACTGTGACCCAGCCGCACAAGCTCTTGATCCTCCATCACAAGATACGTCGTGTAAGCTTCTGAAGTTTCTCGGGAATTGGCGAGACAGCTGAAGAGTAGGTCTTTCTGTTTTTGCATGATTTCAAATCAAATTCAATTGAGGTTGATGGCGTTGTGTAAGAACTGCCTCGCTGATACACTAACCCCGCGATTGTTTTGCATCAAACGGGCAAGGTGAGGGGCTGATTGCAGCCACTTTTTCCAACATTCATTCTCATCTCTTACATATCCACACACAAACAACATCAGCCAGGTTTATATTACGGTAACTCCAACTGGCCTTTCCCCTTCTTTCTCTCCTCCCTTCAATTATTCGTGAAAGAGCAAGATCACGGGAATTTGCCGTCGATTCTACCCTAAACCTTTTTCTTTCCATCATACCAATCTAGTAAGGGCTACGTGAGGGACCATACAGGTTATCGAGAGATCGCCAAATCTCAGGAATTATTAGTACTCGTTTAACTCAGATCCGTGAGCCATGTCGGAAGCACTCGAGTTCGCTTCGTCCTCGGCGGCTCTTCTTGAGCCATACGTCCCCCCAGCATCTTCTCAATCAACAGCCGCGAAACCCTTTGTCACTCTTACATTTGCGACCTCATTGGACTCCTCGCTGTCTCTCGCTCCGGGCGTACGCACCCGTTTGTCTGGCCCAGGATCCAAAGCCATGACACACTATCTTCGCTCTCGACACTCGGCTATTCTGGTTGGCATCAACACCATGCTGGCCGACGACCCGGGACTCAACTGCCGGATTGCCGGAGCTTCATCCCAGCCTCGACCGATCATTATTGATCCGCACCTGCGTTGGGTGCCGAAGCATTCCGACAAGGTTCTGCAAATCTGCCGAGCTGGTCAAGGTCTGGCCCCCATTGTCTTGACGGGATTGCAACCAGAAGAGTGGCCAGAGGGCAGCATCTCGATTCTTACTGAACATGGTGGGAAGTTCATCCACGTGGAGCCAAAGAAGACCGCATCTGGTGGACGAGGCCGCTTTGACTGGCACGATATCCTGCACGTGGTCTCCCAGGAAGGGTTATCAAGCCTAATGGTCGAGGGGGGGGCTCAGATCATAAACTCCCTTCTAGATAGCCAGTACCACTCACTGGTAGACTCTGTAATCGTCACGATAGCCCCCACCTGGCTCGGAGAGGGAGGCGTTGTGGTATCGCCGGCCAGAGCTCATGACGAGCAAGGTGTGCCTATACCGGCCGCAAGGCTATCAGACGTGAAATGGCATCCCTTTGGAGAAGACGTGGTTCTCTGTGGCAGACTAGACAAAAAATGAACAACTATTCCCATCTAGCTTGGCTCAATAACGATCTAGGAACGGGGTTTGATTTTCTTGGCCTCGTTGAAGGTGCCCCACAGGGCGAGTCTGAGCCGATCTCCAAACATCTGTGGGCACGCAAACTTGCCTTGCCTCTCAGTGAGAATGCCAATTCCCAAATTCTGCGTAACATCACGCTCGTCGATCTTCGATATTCTGCCTGATTCAATCGCAGGCCTCGACTCACAGCGCCTGCATACCACCCGCCCGCACACACACAGAGCATAAGAGCCGCCCATCCTACGTCACTCGCCATGGCGCCCCGCATCACCATCCTCGGGTCCCTCAACATCGACCTGGTCTCCTACGTCCCTCACCACCCCCTCCCAGGCGAGACCCTGACCTCCAATGGCTTCGCCTCCTCCCCGGGCGGCAAGGGCGCAAACCAGGCCGTCGCCTGCGCCAAGCTCTCCCGCACCTCGTCCCTCTCGGGCGCCACCGCCGACGTCTCCATGATCGGCGCCGTGGGCAACGACGCCTTCGGCTCCGTCCTCCGCGACAGCCTCCAGTCCTACGGTGTCGACGTCTCCGCCGTGGCCGTCCGGGAAGCCAGCAAGACGGGAGTCGCCGTCATCGTCGTCGACGAGCCCTCGGGCCAGAACCGCATCATCCTCTCCCCCGAGGCCAACCACTCCCTCCTCCCGAGCCACTTCGCCCAGCTCCCCGCGCCCCTCCCCGACCTCCTCATCATGCAGCTCGAGATCCCCTTCGACACCGTCATGCAGGCCCTCGCCGCCGCCAAGGCCGCCGCCGTCCCGGTCCTCCTCAACCCCGCCCCCGCCCAGGTCCTCCCCGCCGAGGCCTACGACGGGCTCGCCCACCTCGTCGTCAACGAGACCGAGGCCGCCCTCCTCTCCGGCAAGCCCGAGTCCGAGCTCGAGTCCCCCGAAGGGGTGCAGCGCGTCGGCGCGCTCTTCCTCGACAGGGGCGTCCAGAACGTCATCATCACCCTCGGCGGCCGCGGCGTCTACTACGTCAACGCCGCCGGCCAGGGCGCCCTCGTCCAGGCCGAGAAGACCGTCGTGGTGGACACCACCGCGGCGGGCGACACCTTCGTCGGATCCTACGCCCTTGCCGTCGTTGGCGCAACCGGCACGCCCTTTGACATTGACGTCGCCATCAGAGCTGCCAACAAGGCTTCGGCAAAGACGGTGGCGCGGAAAGGTGCTCAAGTCTCTATCCCATGGAAGGATGAGCTGGAGTGAGAAATGTTCATCATGGGGGGAATGGGAGAAAAAGATAGATCTAAAAGAAATGAGATTCAAAATCCTACACAAGGCCAAATAGTAAATAGAAAGAAAAAAAAATTGAACCAAAGACAATAATACCATTGATTTGCTACCATGTACAATAATCAAACGAATGAGTTGATCTCATACACGATACTCAAAAAATATCCTTCTAGCTATCATTCTTTTCCAAGTGGTGGCCAGCCCTGGATTGTGATCATCCAACACTAGAACCAGCTCGCCCACGCCCATCTTCCGGTGTCTTTCTTCCCTTTGCCTTTGGCTGTGGTTGACATTGACTTTGCCCCCTTTCCCCTCCTATCGTAACTATCTGAGATGAGATCTGTCAGGTCTGGAAAGAGGCTTTTGAGTCCATCCCTCCCGAATGAACCTCTATTCCGTACAAAGGTCTCGCTGTCCCCAGACGAGCCAACATCACTTCCACAACTTCTGCTCTTCGGTGATCTGGATCCTTTACTAGTTTCCTGCCTATAGCTCTGTCCTGAATCTGTGGAACAATTGCTACTCGGTGAATTGCGAGACACCTCCGAATCGGGATTCTCGATATCGCATTCAGAGCTCCATTTCTTTTGCAGGCTCGCTTGCCTTACTGGAACCACTGGTAACTTCTGATAAGCCGAGGGTAAGCCAGCTTTGGAAGGCATGATCCTTTCCAAGGACAAGGGTGAACTGGATCTGGCGGCCTTTCTTGGGCATGACCTTGTAGCTAGCATTTTCCCCATTGCTTCGCTTGCTTTGCTGCCACCCCAGTGCCTCCTGACCAGCTGGAACAAAGGGTTGGACCAAGGTGCAGGCCTAGGTGACCACGGAGACGAGCCCATTTGACGCTTCAGACTAGCTGTGGCCACTGTCTCCAATCGACTGTGCATGTTGGATATCCCAGTTTCGCTTCCATCAGACTCTGGGAAGACCGAGTGAGCATACGACACCTTGACGTGCATATAATTAAATTGTGAGCTCCCCAACTGGATTTCGAGGTCCTCGATCAACTCTTCAGACTTCTGCCGAACGTGCCCCTGGACTGGTCTCTGCAAGCACTTCTGATCCGCGTCGATCCGAATCTCAGCTAACAGCAGGATGCTGGATCCAGCATAAATCGTGCTTGGACTGTTACTATCGGTTCAGGTTGCCATCGGAAAAGAAACTTACGTTGGGAAAGTCTGTTCGCGCAAAACCTGAATCACAGTCGTCTGGGCAGCGGGCAACACCTCAACAGACAAGTCGTATAAACAACCAAACTCAAAGAAACGGTCTATCAAGCAAATGGATTAGGCAATCAAGCTTCGCTGACATGAATCGAAAGCACAAACCTACCCAGTTCATGCTCAATAAATGTCCCCGTCACCACTCCGGTTCGGTCGCAGGCTGCCACTTTGGAGGAGAGTGTAGAGAGTCTTCCCGAAACCTCTATGGCTGCCCATATCGTTCTCTGGCAGTCTTGGAGAGTATTGAATTCTGCTGTCACAACCACGTGTGGGCAAAGTGTGCATGATCTGTTTTGAAGGCGGTCGAGAGGATAAACAGAGGTGGGCGACGGCAGCCTTGAGCTCTGATGGATATCCTGCGAACATGCTGACGTAGGGCTTTCAATAGACTGGTCATCCGCTTGAACCGCGTCTAACGTCTCGAATTTCAGTTCTGGCGAGCAAGAAGAAGCAGACGGCACGCGTGCACACTGCATCCTCAGCCCAAGATGGCTCTGGATCGATGGGCGAGGCTGGCGTGTCTTTCGCACGTTCAAGGTCTGGGAACCAAGCATCCCTCCTTTGCAAACCATCCCATCTTCCCAGTGGTATTTACCAGAAAGAAGATCGCTCTTGTTCGGATTGGCAACAGCATGGGGGTTTTTCTCCAAGGCGAATCCGCCGTGGTGTCTCTCGCGCTTCCTCTTCATTATCGTCAAGCATCCGTCGTCACCATCGCACTCTTGCATGCTTGCGTTTGATCTTAGACTGAGGCTCCTGGGGCTGTAGAACGAGTCTTCACTGCTAAATCGCTTCACAATTCGCAGAGGGCTGGGCTTCCCCGACCGATCTCGTTTCTTGTGTTCCTCCAAGTATGAATCTGGCGTGCTCGACGCCATGGCTGCCGGTACGCTGATTTGCTACTTGCAGTATGTTTGATAGATTTCAGGTGTCGCAACTCAGCTTCAAGGCAATAAATCTGCAGTCGTTCGAAACTTTTCAAGATGTAGGCCACTAATTAATAGATAATGATGGCAAAATACGGCAGGGCTGATTAGCATGATGGTGAAATGACGGGAAAAGAAATATATATGTTTCGCCCGTTCTGTGTACTTTCAATTCAATGTTATGCATGTTATGCATCATTTCGACAGAGATTAGGAAGTGACAGACGACAACAAGATGACAGTCACACAAGATCAAAAGGGAAAGAGCCAAGTTGAAAGTCAAGGAATGATATATGGGTATCAACATGCTTCTAATGTAAAACAAGCGTGCAGAGAGTTTAAGCATGTTCCTGCCAAGAGCAACAGCGACCGGGGAATTCATTGTACACCTCAGTACCGTACCTAACTTCCTGATCTCGGCCAGATGAATGGACAAGGCTATTGATCTCACGGGAGAAACATCAAGCTGGACTTCCAAGAACACGCATGATGTTTTCTTTGACAGTCTCAATCTCCGGTTCGTCCATAGGAACGAAATTAATCTATAAAATAGTACAGGTTAGCTCTAACATCTCGAACAACATACGTGACAAAAACCAACTTACCAGATCCTCGGGTACAGTATTGGATCCTCCATAGAGGGCAGCCTCCGACAAGCACGTTGCAATCCCCTTCTTGACGCGGTCCTCCCACACACCATCCCAGTTCCACTCCCCTGGGGCTCTGGTCCCAGAGGAGTCGTTCCCTGAGTCAGCGGCAGGATCTGGTGGCGGCTTCGTGCCATCATCCTGCAGAACGGGATCACCGATGCTACTCTGCGCTGACCTGCTAGATTTGCGGCGGTGCGTTCTCCACGCGTGCCAGGCGCCAGGGTTCCCCGCGGCCTCTATCGGCACCGAGTCCAGGACGTCCCCGTCGTCGAAGGTGCTCCGAATGTACTTTAAGATATCGTAGACAGACGGGTAGCGCTCAGCGCTTTGACTCGTGCCCAGCTCGGGGACCCTCGGCGGGCTCGCATGTACCGAGCGACCTCCTGGGTATTCCCCTGTGGCTTCCGGCGTTGCCTTTTCGCCTCTACTGAACCACACCGGGAACCCATGCCGAAGGTTGAAGCCTCCCAGAGGCAGTCGCTCGTCATCAGTTGCGCTAACGGCGCCGGTGCTCTGAAGATCATGCGTATACATGTTCGTCGTCAAGGGTGTGATGAGCGGGTGGAAGATGTCGGTGGCGAATGAGACCACCGGAGGCATCTCGGGGTAGGACAAGGGGAAGGAGATGTGAAATCGCAGCACAGCTGGCGCATAGGGTCCTTTGTGCCGGCATCAGCTCACATGTCACGTAGCATCCGCACTTGATCACATCCCAAAGCTTACCATCTCGCACGAAGAGGATTGCTGACCAGATTGTCGGGTCGGTAGGTGTCAAGCTTACGAAGACTCCCTCTGGACACGCCTGCTTCAGTCCTGCGCTAGCTTGGTGTGTTAGTTGGAGGCTTCCTTTGCCAGCAGAGCTCACGCCCTGTAGATGCCGAGGCAAACTAACAATTCAGATTGAAGCCTCTGTTTTCGAAACGAGGTCAGGATTTGTGGATTAACTGGCGCCATTCTGCTGCTAATTATAAAGTTCACATGTCTTGATAGTTGTAGGTAAGGGATGTCTTGGAATGGTGGTGGTTTATGAAGCTGGATTATGCAGTGTCACCTGTATAAGACGGTTGGGGAAAGCGGTGAGCCAGGGCGGTCTGGCATTTTGTCGGACGAAACACGACCCCGCGGCAATCCGCGGGGCTTTGGTTAGATGGTGGGGTTATCAGATCATGCCGATGATATGTGACTCATTTATCCAAAAAAGCAAATGTAGAGGAGGGAAAACATGAGTGTCCATGGTTGGAGTGCACTATCCAAGAACAAATACAAAGTATTCTTAGATCTTAGAGCATACTGTATGCAAACGTAAAACTTTTCGTTTTCATGATATCATAATATATCCCGTCATCCGAGGGCTACTCACCCTAGGGACGACCAGGGACATGTGTAAATCAATTTAAGCACTGGACGAGCCACCTTATTTCCCAAGACGTTGCTCGATCTTAGACTTCTCCTGGTCTCTGACCTGTGTCAAGTCATCCCTAGTAGCATTGTACGCAGCAGTGACTTGGTTGAAAGGGTTGTCCGGGCTCTTCTCGAACTCCTTCCTGATGCGTGTCTTGCGCTGATCTAGTCGCAACCCAACTCCGCTGCCATCCGCCTTCATCTCTTGTAGCCTTCGTTCCTCGTACTTGGCATAGGCAGCAGCGAACCGACGTTCTGGATGTTTGTCGACCTTGGAATCGTCTGAGGCGTTGGTGAGGGACAGCGCATCGAGGGCATTGTCGATACCAGAGGCGTTTAGACTAGTAGCCTTGTTGTCACCGTCGAGCTGGGAGAGATCAAGGCCACGAGACTTCTTCGCGGCGGTCTTGCCCTTCTTGGGCTCATCCCTTCCGCCGGCGGCTTCTTCGTCTTCCTTCACGAGGGCATCCTTCTCGGCCTTCTTCCTGGCCTGCTCGGCCTTTCGAGCTGCTTCGGCTTCCCTGTTGCGTGACAGCGACTCGTCAGTGTGATGCATTTCCCACGGAAAACAGGGCCAACGTAGGTGTGGGTGAAGGGGGAGGGGGATCAGGCGCATTGCAGCCTCACTTTTTGGAAGTATCCTTGGCTCCCTTCTGCCAACTAGCGGACTCGGCGGCTTCGCGCTTCGCGTCCTCTTGAGCGGCTTTCTGGGCAGCGGCCTCGGCCTTTTTGGCGTTGCCCGCTACCTTTCTGCTGTTCTCCCCCTTTTTACCAGCCATAGTTGTATTTTTGGAGATGTGCCCGCGACGACTAGGTGCCACTCGGATAGTGCGGCCAAACGAGGAGTTGTTCTGGATGGAGGTTCAGCCTGATACAAGGTCAGAGACAAGGTGGTGGTGGAGGGAGGGGTGCATGCATGCGGAAGCGGTGCGGACGCGATGCAGACGTACCTGGCCGGTCAGACGTGAGAGAAAATGGCACGCCACACACGCAATGCTTACTGGAATTATGTACACCCCTCCGGGATCACAAGCGTTAAATCGTGACTTATAGATTTTTAATCCTATGTAGCCACAATATGCAGCATTATATAATACTATTATATCCAATGTTCATTAGCAAGTGAGTACATAGGTACATAGTAAGTCTCTAGAAGTACTGCTGCTTAAAGCTAAACCCTCTTAGGTTAGTACTTGCTCATTTACGTTTGTGATCCCGGAGGGGTGCATAATTAATATTATAAAAAGTAAAAAGAATATAAAGATAATGTTGAAGATTTAAGAATTAAAATTGAATTGCTAAGAATTAATACCGTTTGGTTGACATTTGAATTATACCTTAACAAATCTGATCGCCTGGCCGTTCTTGCTTCTTTCTTTCTTTCCGGGAGTCGGTTTGTATTAGTGGAACTTGTAAATGAAGGCTAAATCAGATGTTGTCACCTTGCCAGAGATTGAACAACACCATCACACCCCAAGACACTGAGATTGCCGATGTCGGCCCACTCAGATTTTCCTATGAAGGAAGCCGCCGGCCTGCGAAGCTCGTGTCCGAAGAAGCCGCCGCGGTGCTGTATATCGCAGCCCAGGCTTCATGAAGTCGATGAGCCACATCTTCTGAAGGACCAAATCCGGTGGGGTGTAAGCTGTGAGGTCTTCCAAGGTACTTAAATAGAGACTTGAATACCGGGTAGTGCGTACAGATTATGTGCGGTCTTCATGGCTTGATGCCCACAACTTTAGGGCACCGGATCAGGGTAGCTCGCTATAACCCCTGTGGAAATCGTACAACACGCCGCTCCCTCCCCGATTAGTCACTGGCAAAGAAAACATCCCCCGTTATCGCAACACTCCTCCCTCCTCCAATCTTTCTCCCTCTTCCATCAATCAATTCGCCCAGTGTACATGCAGAACAGCTAGAGACACCATGTCGACATTTGGCAAACACTTTCGCGTGACGACGTGAGTCCTCTCCCTCTGCTAAACTGGACAACCTGCTGACCTCCATCGTCACAGCGCTGGCGAGTCCCACGGCAAGTTCATCTCATGCATCATCGACAATTGCCCGCCAGGCCTGGCCCTCGTTGAGTCCGATATCCAGCCGCAGCTCACCCGTCGGCGTCCGGGCCAGTCGGCTATCACCACTCCGCGCAATGAGAAGGACCGCGTGACTATAGGGTCTGGAACCGAGTTTGGGCGCACGTAAGATGACCCTACAGGAACTCATGATGCTTCATGCTAACAGAACGAAGCCTAGGGACTCCAATTAGGTTTGTCGCGTTTGCTAAAGCGAAGATAATATATTAACCGTTTCCAGTTTGATAGTGATGAACGAAGACCAACGCCCGCATGACTATGGCGCCAAGACCATCGATGTCTACCCGCGCCCTTCTCACTCTGACTGGACTTACCTCGAGAAGTATGGCACTAAGGCCTCATCTGGAGGCGGCCGGAGTAGCGCCCGCGAGACTATCGCCCGCGTTGCTGCTGGTGCTGTTGCCGAGAAGTGGCTGCGCGAATCCTATGGCATTGAGATTGTTGCTTTCGTTTCCTCAGTTGGCAACATCAAGCTCTTTGGAGATAGGCCGACAACCGATGGCGATGAGATCGACTCCCTTAGCAACCACCCTAAGTTCCTCGAGCTTGTTGACACTCTGACCCGCGAGAAGGTGGATGAGTTCCTTCCTGTGCGCTGCCCTGATGATGCTGTTGCGAAGCGTATGGAGGAAAGGATTGCTGAGCTCCGCGATCAGCATGATTCTACTGGTGGAACTATAACCTGTATTATTCGTGGGTGCCCCTCCGGCCTAGGCGAGCCATGCTTTGACAAGCTTGAGGCTACCCTCGCCCATGCTATAATGTCTATTCCTGCTACTAAGGGCTTTGAGATTGGCTCTGGCTTCCAAGGCGCCGAGATGCGCGGCTCCCGCCATAATGACCCCTTCGTATCTACGCCCGCTGTTGATGACATAGCGCTGAGTGCTAGCGTTGGTATTCCTCCCTCCCGTCTACAGACTAAGACAAACCACTCTGGCGGTATCCAAGGAGGCATCTCTAACGGCATGCCTATCTTCTTCCGCGCTGCGTTTAAGCCTCCTGCTACAATCTCCCAGGACCAGACTACTGCTCGCTACGATGCTTCAGGCGAGGGCATCCTGACCACCAAGGGCCGTCATGACCCTAACGTTGTTCCTCGTGCGGTCCCTATCGTTGAGGCTATGGCCGCTCTGGCTATCGCTGATGCTCTTATGGCTCAGCATGCGAGGCACCTCGGGGTGAAGATTGCCGCAGCTGCACAGTAGTGCATTTCTGAGTACAAGAGCTCAAATCATCAAGAATGCATGTGGGACTAAGGGGGAACACCGGTAGACCAAAAACGGTCAGGCAAAAATCTTGAGCGTTAGAAAAAAGATACCCTTTATTACTCTTCAGCCCTGTTCATGTTCTGCCCTTCCCTAATGGAACCGGAAATGCGAAGCTCGGGCCGGGGGATGGGCCTACTATACGGCGATGGTGATTCCCATAGTACTGTTCTGTTCTTCCTCTGCCTCCAACAAAATTCTGCATACGACCAAGAGAAGCCTTTCGGTGGCGCTGAACACACTGGACACACCATTGCGCTGGTGGCAGAAGGCCCGGAGATGCTTGAAGCTTTGAAGTATCCCCGATCGGCGAGCACGCCCAGATCAGTATATCCCCTACACGGCCGAGGAATCAATGGAAGGGCGGGCTCGAGAAGTGTCGGCGCTTATGAAAGGGGATACGAAGGGTTTTCCATTAGCGACGATGAGAGGATTTAGCCGTGCAATGAAGATAAAATAGATAGTGGTAGATAGTGAACGATCAAGCGTCGACCCGCGTCATGAGGGAGTACGGATGCTCGGCCGCATCACCTTAAAGGGGTCATATTCAGCAATCAAAACGAGTCACCACTATGCTTAGGTGAAGTATTCCATCTCTGCCCGCCGGCAAGGGTCACATCTCTTCGGACGCCGACCTCCACTGCCAACTTGTAATTGCTTTCCGCAGTCACAGCAGAATGGATCTAGTTTGATCGGTTTGGCTGCCTCGACAATAGGTAGGCCAGTATTTTCTATGTACCGGTCTGGGTTTGGGCTGGTCCACTTTTGTGCCAGCCTGAAGCTGAACCAGCATTTACACACCAGCCCAAACCCTGGGCCAGTACATGGGAAACATGGAAATGATGACTTGAGATATTACACGCGTACCTCAGGTACGGACTTTCGGCGCGAGTTGTTGAAGGTACTTGGATCACTGTTGGCAAATACCTCGCAGCCTACCAAAGTTCCCAGGCTGGTAGGTGTATGTCCAGCAGGTTCCGGCTGGTAGGCGCGGCAGGACGGGGGCCAAGCCAATGGCTGTGCTCATGTGGATAATCTTCACCTGGAAACTTGGCATCAGTGGCTGGGGGGTAGAGCTATCTGGAGGCGGGAACCAACACGCTGGGCTGACAAAGCTCCAGCACACCCGCCTCACCTTGATGCAGAGGGAGCTTCCCCTGGAGCCTACCTGCGCTAAAACCTTCCCCCCCAGGTCCCCCGCCGGCAAGCTAGGGGATCTCATCTATCCATCCACGGCCGCTATCATGGATGGATGCACTACGATGTATACCTAGTTACGTGTACTAACGCGGCCAAAGGAGTCGGGTAGGGTAGGGTAGGCCGCCGGAGACAACAAATACATCAAATGCCTACCTACGTCGTAGCCGGCTCTCGCCTTGGTGGGAGTCAGGCTAGTGCTGGCTCCTCTCGGTCTGCAATTCAACCTTGGCCAGCATCGCGACAGGGCTGGGCTGTCTCCAATCAAGCACGATATTCCCAATGCCGACTCACCGAGTAATATTATACCTAACCTCAGGTCACATCAAAACACCAACCCCAGACTCCGCAGCCAGGCTGCTATGGTCATACGCCCTCTCGAAACGGGCGCCTGAGACCTAAGCGAGCAATACCGGGACGCGCTAGACAAATCATGATGGTGAACATCCATGAAACTACCACCTGGTATCGCTGAATACAAGGCCCCATGTCTATCTTGCAATCGGGAAATGTCGTCGTTTGTGTGGTTTTATCGCCGTCTGCTCGCTGAGAGTCGATTGAGGGGAGAAGACTCTCCGCGGATCCAGTCTGACACAGCTGACATGTGTTGGTCAGCCACCGAAGATTGCCATGCATTCGCAAATGGCCAATCAAGCAGCAGCTGGGCTTGTGCTACCTCAAGCCATGTACCTCCGACCCAGCAGGGCAAGGATAGGATAATGCGTGAACACCGCCAGACCTGCTCCCGGTCAAGCCTCTTTTCCAAACGGCGAACTGCCTGCACTAGTTCCAGTTGGCTGGGCGTCCTGGGGTTACACAAAACCGTGCCTCGCCACGCCTCTGCATCCTGAGGTGGTCAGATGCCTAGCCAGAAACGTAGTATGTGAAGCTAAACTAGGGTCACCGTCTGCCTAGAGCAAGGAGAACGATCATCATTCCTTTCCTTGGCCAGCTCAATTAATCGGTCTGAATGGTGAGACCACGGGAACACGGAGATTTCCTTGTGTGTGTTTTCGTGCATCTCCAAACGTAGCGAGCGTGCCTCCATCAGCTCATTCATGGATCATCAAATCCCCTGCCCTCCCGTCCATGCCGGACCTTGTTCGGGCGCCCAGCAAACCGGGCTCCGCACACTATGCTGGCGGGCCGCTCCTCTATGTATGTACACAGTAAGGTGGCCGTTTCGGTTCCCTTGTCACTAGCCAACGTAGCTCGCACTTTGGTCGGAGGCATCCAAGCCGTCCTTCAGAGCTAGTAGCTCGAGAACGCCCCAAGGATCTGGGTTCTTCCTCTTGGGGGCCTCAGCCTCTGCTTCGTGACGACTTGGTTTCCTGTTTGAATTTGGTACGCCGCCATCCTGGGGCTGACTTGACTGATATGGCGGTTTGCAGGTCGCTCTAGCGAAAGACGGTAGACCCGGTACAAAGTCGTTACCGCACGCCTGCCAGGATCCCTTTGGCATGAACAAGCATGCCGATCTCATCACAGACCTGGTTGCCTGGGTGGAAATATCGAGCAACTCGCATGCGGGGAACCTGCAAGTTGCCTCACACCTGCTGTTAGAAGCAGCTCTGACCTGCTCGGTTGCGCCGGACCTCGCCTTGCTGAAGGAGAAAAAAAATAGGTGTTCGCAGCAGTCCCGAACCCCCGGGACCCTCGCTACCTGACCCCAATATTCACCCCTCTACCCCCCTAGTTCATGTGGCGTAGCTGTGCAATAAATCTAATGCTAATATTGATCGAGCCAAAGTCTCATGCAGGTTACCGGACAAGGAAACAAACCTCGATTTGATTCGAATGGCACCACGTTATCCTTTCAGCTCCAGGCTGCAGAAACGAACCACCATGGTCCATCTCCCCCAGCAGAGCTAGCCATGGGCATGGCCAATGGCTAAACGCTCAGCCGGGGTGTTTCTACTGCGACAGAAAGACCTGTAGACAGTCTCCCCTGAGCTCCCCCTCGGACAGAGATCGGCAGAAAGAGGCGTCTTGTACTACAAGCCTAAGCCTCGAACGGTTTGCTTTGCGTTTGCTGCTGCCCCGTTATGGCGCCATTCTTCGTAATCCAATGCCACTTCAGCGTCGACCAACAAAGATGTCCTGCATCTCAGGACTGCTGAGGCAAGCGCAAGAAATCGAGGTTTCCGCACAGGCGCACCAAAAACTCCAACCATCATGAAAAAAATGCGTGAAGTGTTGATCGATCTTACATACTTGGAGTAGAACCATGGGCCCAAATACTTCCCAGTACTTTGATTGTCTGTCACTAATGCCCCGGGATCTCCAACTACATACGTAAATAACTTAATGCGGGGAAAGTTCACAGACCCTGTACTTTTTAGATACGAGGGCGTGATTCATGGATTGTTCAGAACCATGTCGCGACGTAACATGGTTCATAGGGTGGCATAGTGCCCCCCAGCATTTCTCAGCTTGCCCGTTCCCAAGTAAGCCGTGCGAAACACGAACGAAGATAAGCCCCAAAGCATGGAAAGAAACCACTAGGTCAAAGATAGAGCAATGCCCCGGATGTGTAGGGTCCAAAATCTGATGTCCAGAACTAAACCGCACTTGGCTTCCCACGCAAGATGCAGGAAGGGAAGGGATGTGGGATGTGAAAGAATAATCCTGTTTCCAGCTCCGGGCTATGATAGTTTTTGGCGAAAAAAAAAAACCGAATCTCTCTGGAAGGTGAAAGCCTCGAAATATTGCACCAGAAACGGTCGGTTATAGGCACCAATATCTGACAGGTATTATGAAATAACTTCCTTCAACGATAGTTGTTCCGAGTGTCGTAGTAAATGAGGACAAGATAGCATCCAGTGAAGTTTAGGGCCTCGAAGTCGGCTGACTTTGCTAATGGAGTCCTTCGCACTTGGTGGTTGGTGGTGGAAGCCCCCTGCCTAACTGAGGCCTGTCATGTCTTGTGCTTCTGGTATAGCATTCATCATGTAATATGCACCATTATATGTGACCTATACTCAGCACTAGCCTGGCTTGACTACGACGTAGCAGTATGCAGTAGTAGCAAATATTTTCACCGCCACAAAATCAGTTTTGGGTCCAGCCTGCCGTAGCTTAGGAGCCAGATCGGACATGATGCGATGCTGCTCCAACAAAGAGCGATCAAGGGAGGGAGGGATCCTTGGAGCTGCAGAACCCTACGCCAATTCTGAATAATAAGGAGGGGGGGTGCGCTGCGAAGATTCGTGCATGGTCGGGCCGTCAGGGCCTGGCATTGGGCGCATGTCATGCACAAGGGACTCCGTTAAGCAGGTCGACGGGGTGCGGCTCAACCCCCAACAGCCCTGACTGGATTCCTAGCCACATCGAGCTGTATCAGCCGAATACAAACTTTGTGCAGCGTAACACTCCTCAGGAGCCGGATGCAGGTCCCATTTCATTCGCCAACCAAAGCTGCCACATGATGCCGGGCAGAGCGAGAATTCTCTGTTCAATTGAGGAAGCGAATCAAGCTCGCAAAGGGCCTTCCTTTCGGGAGCACACCGCATATCTGGGCTTGTTGACATGTAACAATTCCGAATAGGGGATTGACATGGAGGCGCAACACGCAGCTGGGCCTCGACGCCATACCCTAGACCAGGCGCTCTTATTAGTCGATGGTTCACATGAGCTTAGAACTGTTTGGGTTAATGAGCCAAGGAAAAAAGATTGTGATCACATACGATATAGATTGCATGCAGTCGCTCAGCACTTATGAAAGCGAAGGGAGTTCAGCCAGACCCAGAATGACAGGACATGGTGGTGATTTGAAATGACTTATCACTCCCAAGTCCAGGCGCTTGGCCCAGAATGCCCACGAGGCTACCGAGGTAGAGTAATGAGACCCAATCACCGATGTCCCGAACTGGTGGTGGTGTGCTTCGAGTTTGACTACCGAGCAGGTAGTTGTAAGTGGGTTGTGGAAGAGGTGTGAGACATTGAGGGTGTTCTCGTCGTTTGCCATGGCAACCGCCCCGATTGGATGAAGCATCCTGGGATGTAATATATGGGTGTTGCGTGGTCCCAAGACGTCCATGCTCTCGATTTCCTCGGGTTCGGTTAACGACGTCGGGTTTCATATGATGATCGATTTATGTTGATATTAGATGTGCAAGAAGAGGAAGGCTATGTGACCCGGAGCGATCTTCTTGAGGCACCCAGCATTACGCCCAGCGCTTGGGCCTGGTTAGATGTATGCGGCTCTGCCTTTTGGGCCAAAGAGTCTCTGTGTAGGATGTTGGAGGTCGGTATCCCCCAAAGACAAGCTCTGTCAATGTTCAGTTGTCTGTTTCCAAGCCCGAAGGTTTGCCGGGTGTAAAGGCGTTCTGTTGATCCAATTCGTCCGCGGCTCCAGACCATCGCTCCGGAGGTCGCGAATGAACCCGGCTAGTAGTGTTGCTATTGCGAATCGAACAATAGGGTGGTAATGCTCTCACGTTGCATCATATAGCCTATGCAGTGCATGCATCGCAAAAAGCAGGCTATGCGCTAAGGAAACAAGTTTGTCGGTGCTAGTAAGCAGTCTGGTGGTGGGCGTGCCTCATTCAACCCCTCCCTCCACTGCAACGTGTGCACATGGGCGGGAGACAAGGAGTTTGCATTGCCCCTTCTCCGAGCACAATTGTGACAGTACCGGTGTTTGGAATTGCAAATGAATATCATAATCATACCCTAAGGTCGGTATGCAATGCGGACAAGCAATTCCAAACCCTAGGGTAGGCTAGTGTGCATGTAACGTGCATCTAGTCCATCGAGCTGACGAGGTTGGTGATGGTGGGCCCGGAAGCAGCAGATCTATCACTCTCAAACAAGCTCTGACTTGTTTCCATCATCTGGGGGTCTCTGGAGACGGGTTTGGCTGACTGTTCTCGTGATCATGAGAACTGTGAGGCACAGTGCCACGGGGATTGCAATAATGTCGATACCAGGGGAGGGGGAGGGGGCCGCCGCCATTTGACGCCCGCTTTAATGAACAAAGGGATGTATAATAAGCCAGCCGTGGAGAACGAAGCTGAATGGAAACACCACCTGGGTTTGAGAACGGCGATAGGGTCCGGCAAAGACATACGTGTGCGGGCAGCCAACGCGCGTCGAATGAGAGGGTATCGGTGGGTAGACAAACGTGTACGGTTTGAGGGCTGGTCCATGGCGCTTCACTTTCGCCCAGCCCTGTCTGTGCCCGCCTTCTGCAAGTATCACACGTGTCGGGGAAGATCCAGGGCTGTTTTGGGGGCGGCACACCTCTGAAACGGCCGATGCCAGGTTAAGGGCATGGCTTGACAGGCGCATCAGATCACATCCGTTCTGTTGGGACGAGGCCCCATTTTCATTTTCCGGCCGAGTAATTCGGAAGGTACTGTTCATGTACCTCCTTCCAAAACACTGGACGGGCTTCCACGCGCGCCCACACTGGCAGTCTCCACCAGCCACGCATTTTGCCCCTCATGCCCCTTTTCCCGTCAACTGGTCCGTCTTGTCTAGACTGGCGCATTAAAATGACCATCCGGGACAGCGCCTTTGTCCCCTTACCCCGAAACTGACCACTCGGCTTCTCCCCCGCCCAGGTGGTGAAGGGGGGGGGGGGACCTGTGCCAGCTAAGTGGGAGCGAGGGGAGCATCCCCGGTTGGCTGAAAGTCCGCCGCCACTCTAGAAAACTTTTTTCCTGCTCTCTACACCGTTGGGCCCTTCATTGGTGCCAGCACCTGGGCCAAATGGAGAGATCCGCGGCTGGGGCCAGGCCACTAGCGAGGCGAGAACGAGATGAGACCAGACTGTGTGAGACACGAACAACGGCGATTGCTGAGGTTCCTCCGGATCCAGGCATGTCGCAGCCTACCTCTGATGGCTTTGATCAGCAGCGCGTATCCAACCCACCATTGCGGCTCTTCTGCCTCCATGACCTACCTCTTTCTGTCTTTATTTATTTTTATTTTTTAACCCTCTCCTTCTTTACCGATTCTAGGGACTTTAGTGGAAGGGGGGAGGGGTAGGGGTGTGGCCACAGGGGTGAGCGAGCTGACAGACTGTGGAGGCTAATGACGACATGACCAGGAACAGCCTCGTGGCTCAACCCAACATCCTGGTCGCGAAATAGCGCTACCATTGGTCCGCGGAGGGCTGACCATTAAGCCATCGCGAGAAAGCGGTGCGGCATTCTAGGTCACGAGGCCATGAGCGCAAGCCAACGTGCCAATGAAGCCCAAGGCGGTGAGTTTGGGCTTGCCAGCCAGATGCCGCCTCACTTTTCTGATTGGGCCGGGGCGGCTCGAGGAAAAAGGAAGAAGAAAAAGAAAACTCTCGGCCGAGCGGGGATGGGCGGCGGAGCGTTTCAATTGATTGGGCTTCACTCAGTTGATACTGAAACCAAAGCAGGTGAGGGAGTTCCGGGCCGGATGTGGCGGGATCGAGCCAACATCCTGACATGAATCAATGTGGCATCCACATGGCCAGCTCGTTGACATGCATGGCATGCTGAGTTATTAGCGACGGGTCAAAGCCCGGAAACATCAAACAAACGGAGCCAGTGCATATATATATATATATAGAATAGACATGAGTAAATTCCGAGAGTCTCTCTGCTAGCCAGGGAATGCCTTCCTGCGCAGAATGACTTGCATTGCAATGAGCCGATTAAGTTCTACATGACAACGCACGGAGCCGTGATGTAATTGTTTGACAGTCGCATGGCCATTGTGTCCCGGAAAACAGACTCACGTGTCAGTCATGATTTTCCAAATTAATTAATACAAAGTGCAATAAGGCACTATGTAACCGGGGAAATGAGCGGAGGTTCCAGACCGACCTGGCTCACCCGCACGGCTGAAAAAGAAATAATACGCCAGCCACCTCTTGAATGAATGAATAATATTAATAGTCTCCCCATTCCACATCGATGACAGCGCCCGCCCCAGTTTACTTTACTTGGTCTACATGGGGAACTGATCCCTGGCACCTTGCCCAAGGTCCTGGAATTTCGAGCTCCATAGTAAAAGGGATCGTATGGATCTAATTACTGGGTCGAGAGACCATGCCAGAGCTAGGTTGGCGCTTGGGGGAATGTTCCGTAGGCTCAGGCACCGTACTAGCATCTACGTAAGGGTAGAAGATTCTCCTTCATTAGTTCACATCACGCTTCCACCCCCACTCGGCGGCCTGGATGAACAGCTAATTTGCCGGAGTCGCCTTAAGCGCCAATTTAACATCTACCGCCGCATCACCGCCATTCTAGAGACCTTCTCGCGGAGGGCGGCGAGGTGGAATCAAGATGGGAGTGATCTGCATCTTCAGCGCGGCTTGGCATCCAGAAGCGAGGTGATACAGGCGTGAGCGAGAGAAGAAGAGAGCTGAGAAAGAGGGGTGGTAGCATGTCGTTGTTGGATCAATCGTGCAGGAAATCATGCTTCTCATGGCCAAAGCTGGCATATCGCTACCAAGCCATCCCCAATCTTGGCACTGCGCATGTCTCCGAAATACGGCGGTTCTAGCATGTTTCTAGAAGCATTCGCCGGAATGATGTATTCGTTGCCTGTCTGACCATCTCCTGCGGTCGGCCTGGTCGATCAACGTCAGCTCGCCCGGTGTTGCACAGCATCATTTGGTGTACACCCTCCCCGTCCCCGTCAAGGTCATCGGCCTGCCGTTATTTCCAAACCTTGACTTGTCCAATCGATATCCTCTCGGGCGTTGTTCCATACTGCCTGTGCACGTCGGGCTCTCGGGCAACAGCTCCCTGTCCAACCCGGGATGCACAACGCTGTTTCCGCGGCAGACGCCTCGCATATTCCATGAGGTTCTTGACCCCCCTTTGCTTCCCGACCATGTCGTAGTGCCGCGTGCGAGCGCCAAGTCCCGCTGCATGCTCATCTGACATATCGTGTAGCTTCAGCTTGGCTCACCTCTGTTCCAGCAAGCAAGGGAAAGTGAACCCCCCCAGCGTACCATTGCTGTCCTATCGGGTGCCAGGAACGTGCAACAGACGGAACGTCACCACCACTTGCTTTGATTGATGTGGTGAGAATGATGTAAAACGGGTCTGCGCGCGGTGACTGGTGGGGGACAAAAGACCAGGGAAGGGAAAATCGCCCATGATGCTGCATGCCCACAACCTCACCACTGCCCTCCTACCACATCCCTTGTACGCGGGCAATCACACACAGGCAATCACTCTCCTCTCATACACACACACTCGCTGCGCGCAAACACATGTGGGTGTATGTGCTAATGTATGTATATGTAAGTACGGAGACATGCAAGCACACGCAGCCACGCATGCGCACACCACACGCATGCTTTGCTATATAATTACACACCGAACGAAGCCGGGTGATCCAATTGGTGTCCGGTCCCGTCCAGTGCGCGAACCAGGTCATCAGCCTCCATCCACAACCTAAGTGAAATGCACATTTCTCCGGGGTTGTGCTTCAATTCCCCTCCGGAAGAGTCAGACTTGCGGTCGGGCCGGCACGAAGCTCTCATGACCAGTTTCACAGCCCCATAGCTACCTAGCTGTCGCCGTGAAAAAAATTAAGGATGACTTACACCGCCTCTACACACAAGTCTCTCTCGACCGACATTGATTGGCCGGGATAGAGCCATATGCGTTGTTCTCCCGCATCGAAGCGCCTGTGACACGCTTTGCTGCCAGCGCCAGCCGGGCGTTTTCCCATTATCCAGCGACGTCCAACGTGGGCGGGAGGAGGAGAAGGAGGAGGAGGAGGAGGAGGAGGAGGAGGCAGACAGGCATGCGGTCATGATCTAAGCAAGTAATCTAGCGTCTATCTTAGGCAAACCCCCCCCTTCCCTTCCTTACGGCGTCCGTAGCCAGATCCGTGATTGATGCTACCACGGTATTCGTCCAGGGTCGCATCGGATCCAAGACACAAAGCAGGAAAATATCGGTTTCTCACAAGCGATCCGCATCCTTGCAGCAATCCCGCCCGCCCATTGTGTTCTTCTCGTAACGGCAGGCGCGCATGTACTTGCGGGCATCTCCAAGGTGATCCTTTTCTTACATGTCGCATCCGTGTACGGATAGATGCATGCATGCTGTGACGGTTGATGCGAGGGGTACCTACTTTCCTCTTCCCGCCGGACGCAACACCACATGGCGTGGCATGTGGAATCAATTGATTGATCAATCGGGTAGCAGGCTGGTTAGTTTAGGCAGTAGGCGATTCGTTTCCAGCATCCGAAATCACAATCGCATCTTTTCGGTGACTAGCGGAATCGCTAGTGTCAATGCCACATAATACCCCGGTGTGCCCTGCCCTACTAACAAGACGGCTGCGTGTGCGACAGCGGCGACGACGGAGACATATGCAAGAATTCCTCGGCGACGAGTTTCAAAGCGCTTAGGACAGAGAAGAGTCATACATAGAGGGTCGACAACGACGGCTGCTATGCTGTTCCGCCCCCATATCGCGCGGTGATCACGACTCGGCGCTTACCAGCCAGCCTCTGGTTGCTGACCACGTCAAAAGGGCATTTTGGAGCCAGTGCCCAGCTGGCATATCCGTGGCTTAGAGTTGGAATTTTTCTCTTCTTGGCCCGTGAGCTGACGATGTGATGAGACGACGACGGGCCAGCCCCCCATCCCCACCAGGCTGGTATTGGCATCAGTTGATACACAGACCCAACACTGTACGACGGTTGCCGCATAGACTGTCCATCCATGAGAGAAAGTCGGGCATTGAGACGGCAATTAGCACCCTGGCACGGTTTACGAGGCAGGAAATTGTGGTATAATTTTTTTTTTTTGTCTTGTAGAGTAGGGCAGCGCTAAAACGGCTGAAATTGTTGGCAATTAGCCAGCGTCTGTCATCTCAGCCCAGCTTCGGTCATGATTAACAATATACGCCGAACTCCCATACAGTTGGGAACTGGAAAAAGCAATAGAGCGTGGCTATACCAAATGAGCGTAGAACAATAGAACAGCCCACCCACCGCCACGGCAATTGGCAAGGTATCTGCCCAGCTGTAAGTTCAGGCACCTTATTTCCTTGGTGCGAGTATTCGGTAAGCCAAGGTAAGGTATACACACCCCCTTCTGCTGCTCTCACCTAGGAGAATGCAGAGCCAGAGCCTGCGCAAGGCGAGCCAGGCAGGGAAGCGGGAGAGCTGCATACATGGACGGCGACAGCAAGGCAGCGTGCAGAAAACGAGGGCCAAGCGATGCAAACCCCCAGAGGCGTTTCACCCGTTGCCCGTCACTCGTCACTCGTCACTCTCGCGCAGGCTTGCGCTCTGGCTGGCTCAATCTCCCCGGTTGCACGCTATCATAATTGACTGCTGGATCTTATACCCCCCCTGCTCGCTGCGCTTCTCGCTCACCCGCCCTGGGCTGGCCAGGCTTCACCTACTGCCTACCTGACCTTACCTCACTGCCTACATACACGTTGTCGTGCTTGTCCTCCGCCCCGCCCTCCCCCTCTTCTGGGCCCTCTGTCGAAAAAGGATGGCTTCGACGGAATTGTCTTGGGGTTGGGCTGGGTCCATCCTGTCCCTCGGATTGTCACACCCGGGCAGCGCTCGGCAGGCCAGCCCCTGTCGCACGCCAATAGGTACCTCGAATGTATCCTGTCCTGCTCCATGTTCCATGTTGCCGCCGGAAGCCTCGCCCTAGACTGTGGCCTACTGAACAGCGCACTAAAATTGAGCTACGCCATCAAATCCAGCAGGACGACTTGACACCCACTAGTTTCCCCCCATCTCCTTCAGAAATGAGTTCTCCGTAAGGCAGCCTTGGCAGTACCCAAGGCCTGGGAAGGGAACCTTGCTTTATGCAGCAAGGGTGCCTCGTTTCCTTCTGACTGGTAAAAAGAACAAAAGCAAAGAACCCAAAAAAAGTCTTTTCCCTTGCTTCACCCCCAAGCACCCCCCTTCTCCCACTCCCCTCAAATCTTTCGACCTCGCACGCCCTCACCCCCTGGATGATGCCCATGCTTGACCCTGGACCAAGCGTCCATGGATCTCTACCTCCAGTCAGGTGGCTCTCGAGATCAACCTCCTAGCCATTACTCATGTCACCGCCTCCCTGAGATCTTTGGAGCCCTAGCACGGTGAATCCGTAGCCTTTCGACTAACATGGCGAGTACGAGCACTTGGCCTCACACCGGTTGTGATCCCCGGCATATGGCCCGCCGCCCATGCTCCATATGACGGCTTTATTGCTTATTACCCTAATGGGCCTTGTTTGATAATTTGGATGTGAACTCTATGGGCCGGGCGTGCAAGGGTACTAGTTGCTTGCTCTTTGATTCTTTCATATAGTATATGACCTGGCGGGTGTCCACTCCAGTCTTGTTGTCACAAACACTCCCTCTTCTTTTCTGCCCAAGAGACAGAGCGTCATACCTTGCTCTCGTGTATACATAAACATAGCCTCCGTGACTACTTCTCCTCTATTCAAGACCTCGCAATACTTCTTCTTCATCTTCGCCTTTCTCCTACTACTGTCCCTCCAAGGCATCACCATTTAGACACACAAGTGCTACCGTCTCTTATCTGGACCTTTTCCCTCGGTTTCACCTGTTCTCCTTTACAACCTAGGAGCGGACTAGAGCAGCTCTTCCTGCCTCAGCATTCACCACTATCCTTACAAACGCCATCACTTCAACCAAAGGACTTCGCCGCAGCAAGTCGGGTTTATCTCGTTGCTGAACCGTTATTGAATGGGGGTTTGCGTACTGGTATAGGGCTTCAACTACAGGACTCGCAGTCTTGCTTGTCAAAATGAGGAGATACGGTTCAATTGCTCCCTCCGTCGGGAGCGAGGCCAAGTCCACTCCTCCCTTCCCCGCCAAACAGATGTTTGTTCTAGGTAAGTTTTCCAATCTCGCACGGACGCCTGCCTTGGTCGGCTTTTCTCACAACTGCTGTAGCCTGCTGCCGGATATGTGAGCCAATTGCTTTCATGTCCATCTTCCCCTACATCTACTACATGATTGAGGACTTCCACATCACGGATGACGCCAGCAAGATCTCGGTGTATGCTGGCATGGTCACCTCGGCCTTCACTCTGGCGGAATTCGCGACTGGTGTTCTGTGGGGGAAGCTCAGCGACAAGATTGGTCGCAAGCCGGTTTTACTCTCTGGTCTGGTTGGAACGGCAATCAGCGTCCTGATTTTTGGTTTTGCTCCCAACCTGCCGGTTGCGCTTCTCGCTCGAGCTCTTGGTGGACTTCTCAATGGGTATGTTTCGCGTGGCATGAGACGACGGTGGAATGAGGCTGATCGGAAATCGCACAGAAATATCGGTGTCTTGCAAACGACAGTGGCGGAATTGGTCACGGTCAAGGAGCAGCAGCGTAGGTTCTCCCACACCCTCCTTCTTGCGAAGGGCGAACCTTGAATTTGACTGACTTTTTCAAACAGCCCGAGCTTACACAATAATGCCAATGGTTTGGTGTATTGGGTAAGTGGCCACCCCGCAGTGTTTGAGGCGTTCTTATCGCTGACTAGCATCGCAATAGTTCAATTATAGGCCCGATGATTGGAGGCGCTCTAGCCCGACCTTGCATCAGCTATCCGGAAATCTTCGCCCGCGGAACCATCTGGGACCGCTACCCCTACCTCTTGCCTAACCTGTTCAGTGCATTCATGGTGTTGATCGGAGTCGTGGTGGGCATCCTGTTTCTGGAGGAGACGCATGCCATGAAGAAGAACGAGAAGGATCGCGGCAGGCAAGTGGGAGACTACATCAGTGCCAAGCTCTCCGCTCTCGGCCCATTCCACTCGGGAGATCGTGCGCCAGAGAAGCAAAGCCTGATCCGCAGCTCATGGAACGCCCAAGATGATGAATTCGAAGAAAGCCTGCCCGTCTACCGGAGTCAAGATAGCTCGCCTCGGCTGTCACCTCAAGAAGACCCAGAACTCGCGGAACCTGCTCCCATCAGTGGGCCTGGTACACCGGGCTTCAAGACGTTCACCAAGCCGGTTATCATGAACATCATCTCTTACGGCATTCTTGCTTTGTGAGTAGAGCTTGGATATCTGTCTTTCGGTGGAGGAGGGAAATGACAAACTAACATCATCTATAGCCACACAATGACATTCGATCAGCTTCTCCCCGTCTTTCTCAGTACCGCTCCACCCAAGCACCCGGTCAATGAGCTCCCATTCAAGTTTGTCGACGGATTTGGTCTGGAAACGAAGACAATCGGAGTCATCATGTCTATCCAGGGCATTTACTCCCTTTTCTCGAACTACGTCATTGTCGCGCCAATTACTCGAAAATTGGGTTCCCTTCGATTGTTCCGAATTCTCGCCCTGTCTTACTTTGCACTGTACTTTGTGACGCCCTATCTTGTTCTTGTCCCGGAGAAGTTCAGAATGCCGGCGATTTATCTTCTGGTTATCTGGAAGTGCACTTTCTCGACCATGGCCTACCCCAGCAACGCCATTCTCCTTGCCAACTCGGCACCATCGAAGCAAGTTCTTGGCACAATCAACGGGATCGCGGCCTCGACAGCAAGCCTGTGCCGAGCAATGGGCCCGACGGTTTCCGGCTTGCTGTACGCTCTTGGACTACGGACCGGCTACTCTGGCTTGGCTTGGTGGTTCAGCGCCATTGTTAGTATTGTCGGAGCCTACCTAAGCTTGCAAATCACCGAGGGCGGCGGACACCTGGACGTGAAGGTCGACGTGCTGGAGGGGCTAGAGGATGAGCCGCTGCTGGTCGACTACGACGACGACAACGACGTCAGAGCGTAAAAGGAGAAGACAGGCAAGAACCACTCTTCCAACCCTTGAACTCGGCCTAAGCGGGCAGGCCTGGCCCGGGCCACGGCAGTTTCACCTGATGCGTCACGAATTTTCTCGGTCCCTCTTCTCACAATAAAACAATACCCACTTGACTTAAACGGCGAACATTTATGGATTGGTTTTGAAGCGGCACGTTTGCCCTTTTCTACATTCATGCAGCATGGACTTTTTTCCCTGGGGTGGGATTTCTTTTGGGATTTTCTCTTTTCACTCTTATATAGACAAGCGCACGTCACCCTCGGACGGATCATTCTCACGGCATGCGGCGGCGCAAAAAACATGAGGGATATGGTATTTTTGGCATATTTGGAATTTTCTTCTGGTTCATTTGATTTTATTTGGTTTATTTCTCTTGCTCCCCTTTAATTCGAAGGCGGGGCTGCTTCTATTTTTTCTCTCTTGTCTTGCGTTTCACAGCATGGGCGTTTCAACCCCTGAGAGCCAACTGGATTGGTCATCGGGGGGCATTTGGAACTAGATATGGGTTTTGGGTCAGCTCGGAAGCGGTGGAAAAAAAACATCTTGTTGCGCGTTCTTTGTGTGGGCGAATTTCGCCTTGGTAAACGATGGGGTTGGTTTTTGGGATTTCTGATATAGGTTTAAGATTGGCCAAGATACTGACTACGCGGTCGGGCATACTTGGCTATTAATGAAGGCGATTGAGCAAAGCAATCCATCTTGAGTGCCTGTCTGAAATAGTGAAATGAAGTAACCGGATAGCTTGTAGAGATCATCTGGGACCATCACTGTTCCATATATCCGTCCATTTCCCGAGATGCTCCCTATAATAAACGGTATTGGCATATCGGAAGACAACAGCAACATCTAAATCCAACTAGATGGAAATGAAGGCAGATTCCGAGAAGCTAATGGCTATTGACGGGCTGGTTGATGTGATGTGTGGAATATGAAGGTCAATTTACTTTACGTAGCCAAATCCAGTAGGTCCTAATCGCTACGGGTAGCTCAATCTTGGGAGCTAACTTAGCGGGCGACCGATAAGGCACCAGTTGCACCGTTGGATTGGTCATCGTGCGTTGGCTCCCCCTCAACGATATCAGCTTGGATCTCTGAAATCTGCTGCCGAGGCTAGACGAGTGCTGATAGGCCAATGACAGTTGATAACCCCAGGGCCGGCCCTCTGCATACCTGCTCCTGTTGGTGTGCGGGGGCGGCGCATCGGCTCCATCTTCTTATCAGTAAAGTTGGACCCCCAACCTGCTGTGCTCAGTACTGCAGGACTCCGTGCCGGCCTGTCCAGAGGATTGGCCTTGCCCACATATCCATGTCCGTCCTGCCCTGCACCTGACCCGGACCACGATCTTCACGCAAGCAAACAACCGGGCGAGGCAAGCTCCAGGTCAGACCAAGCAGCAGAGACTCCCGGATCGCGTGCAGCCCGCGGACCACTACCAGCTGTGTTAAGAGCCTGCCCCAGAGCGCATCGTCATTGTCATGATTATTTTGCGACCCAGGCTGCCTTCTAGCCCCAGCCCGCTCACCGATCGTGCTGCATCAACGAGCAGCAGCACAATGGCATATTGGCAAAGCTCTGTGGCTCCACGATAGAATTGTATCCCAACGGCCGGCTAATACGTACACCGGCACAAGCACCTACCTATTCACTGTTCCATGCCCGAATTGATGTGAGTTGGGAGCCGAGCCCGCCCGGCCTTTTTCGGCGGACTCTTGTGTATGGTGTCTCTATGTGCTGACGCCATCCGGCCAGACCAACCCCAGCATCTCGAATCCCCTCATCGCTCATCCGCGATCACACTATGCCTTCGCATGGCCCTCCTTCGCCAAATGTGCAGCCGGCCAAGCGCCAGAGACAGTCCTCCTTTGATGATCCCTCGCCGCGCGATGGGCAGACGAGCCCATCGGACCAGCTGAGCGAAGCCGCGAGCGCTGGCGCTGGCTCCCAGGCGGCCAAGAGCGGGCAGAGCAGCAACTTCCGCAATGTGAGCGCGTGCAACCGCTGCAGGTTGCGCAAAAACCGTTGCGACCAGAGACTGCCGAGTTGTGCGAGCTGCGCCAAAGCTGGTGTCGCATGCGTCGGGTACGACCCGATCACGAAGAAGGAGATTCCTCGCAGGTATGCTTCATTGAGAGCGGTCGGAACATGCGGTGGAGGGGAAATTCTTGGATGAAGAAGAACAAGAAAATGCTGACGTATTTGGCCTTCAACCAGTTATGTGTATTACCTCGAAACCCGTGTCGAACAGCTCGAAAACCTTCTCAAGTATCACGATATTACCTTTCCTCCAGCCGAGAGCCTGGACACATGCTCCCGTCCCTCCAACGATACGACTCGCGCCTCGACCGCCGAGAAGAAACAGCTTAGCAATCAAGTAGAACTAGAAAACCGGGTGCTTTCAAATGCTCGCAATCATTCTGTTGATACGCTGAACGCGAAGAAGTCGGAGCAGAGCCCGGCCATGCTCAACATCGTCAGCCCTTCAAAGTCTCGGTCATTGGCATCCACATCCGGGGTGTCATTCGCCCGAGTTGTTTTTGCTGCCGTGCAATATTCGGTGGCAGACCAGAATGGATCTTCGGATCGCCCCGGGACTCGCCAACCTAGTACAGGAGGTCACACGTCGATGCGCGATTCCTTCTTCGGCCTCCACACGAAACCTACCATCAAGCCCGCCCCATTCCCCAGTCGCGAAGTCGGGCTCCGACTTGTCACACTGTACTTCGAACACGCCAACCCCCAAATCCCCATTCTGCACCGGGGCGAATTCATGAACATGTTTGAGCGAGCGTACGCCAACCCTGCCGAGGTGTGTGGCGCGAGGGAATCGTACATGCTCAACATGGTGTTTGCCATTGGGTGTGGAGTTATCGTCGGAGAGCCAGTCAAAACCGAGGCTTCGGGGGATGGGCCAAGCAAGGGCCAGTCGCAACCAGAGGAGTACCATGCGAGTGCCATTGTCCACCTGGAGTCGTGTTTGAGTAACAGCGGAGGGGGGTTGGAGGTTCTACAGGCTGTGCTTCTCCTCGCTAACTTCGCACTCCTTCGTCCGGTGCCTCCGGGACTGTGGTAAGCTGCACTCTGTTCCCCTTTGCTCGATTCTCTTGTTGCCCTTTCTGGAAATAGATTGCTAAGTATTTAACACAGGTACATCATTGGTGTTGCCGTACGGTTAGCGGTGGACCTTGGTCTACATCATGAAGATAGCGGCGACTCAGACACTTTCGGAGACGTCTCCGATGCCGAGCAAAGCAACGAAAATCGTCCGCGAGAGGGCAGCGCGCAGGAGCGCGGACGGCGACTCTGGCTACGCGACATGAGACGGAGGCTGTGGTGGTGCACCTACTCTTTTGATCGACTTGTTAGTACCTGTGTTGGTCGACCTTTTGGAGTCAGCGACCAGGTCATTACTATGGAGCTTCCTTCACTGCTAGATGATGATTACATCACGCCAGCCGGCATCCTTGAGCCCTCACCGGATGAGCGGCGCCCAAGCTACAAGCACGTAGCACACCACTACTTTCGACTTCGCATGCTGCAGTCTGAGATTCTACAAGTACTTCAATACAACCAAACCCAGATAGCAAGGGCGCATAGTACAGGGATAGTATATCCGGAAATGCACACCACTCATCTACCCTCACCATTCTTGGTGAAGTTTGACTCGTACAGATCCTGGCGGCGGAGTATTGATGAGAGGCTTCTGAACTGGAAGCTGTCAGCACCCACGAGACATGAAACTGGTGTGGCCTTTTCTACCGAGTTTTTAGAGCTCAACTATTGGCAGGCAATAATCTTGCTCTACAGGCAAAGTTTGAGTGTTCCCGCCATGTTCGAGGGAGAATATAACACTTCAAACGAGGTAGACAGCCCTCGAGGATTTACCACCACCGAGCTACGAGAAGATGAAGATAGGATATACATCAAGGTCGCAGAGGCAGGACAGAAGATTTTACGCATATATCGCCAACTTCATCTCAGTGGCCTCGTTAGTTACACATACCTCTCTACCCATCACCTATTCACAGCCGGCATATCATATCTTTACGCTATTTGGCATTCGCCCTTGGTACGAAGTCGATTGGTACGTTCACAACATTAACCAAACCCCAGTTTTTACCTTATTTCTTTTTCTCTTTCTTCTTCTTCTTCTGGTAATGAGTCTAACCTGCTTTCTAGACGATGGACGAGGTAGACTTCACTGTACTTGCTGCCAAGTCTGTGTTCACAGACATGATTGATAAATGTCCCCCGGCTGAGACCTGCCGTGATGCATTTGACCGGACTGCCAGAGCAACGATAAAAATGGCCAATGCGAATGGCGGCTTTGGCAACCTCTCTGATCCGCAAATCCAGAGGACACAGTCCAACAACTGGGGCTCAACCTCTGACACTTCGGGGCATCATACGGCACGCCACAGAAGCCGGCCATCGGACCAGCAGCAGTTCCAGTTTGATCTCTCTCTTTCAGATAACCTATCATCACCCACACTCTCTATAGCAGGCGATGTATCACGCCCGTCGCCACCAGTATCCGTGAACAAGAACTTTGATACAGACTACGGAATGTCCGCCCGTAGCGGACAGAGCCCGGCGGATCGTATAACAGCAAACCGAGAGCTCCCTGGCCCCTCGATGGCTTCTGGGGGGCGTCGCATAGACCCGATCGCAAACACTTCAGGCTCCGGTAACCACAGCATGAGTCAACAATTTGGCCTCCAAGGTACCATGGACTACCCCGACGCCCATTCGATGGACTTTCTCCAGGATCTAGGTGCTAGGAACGGAGGGTTTGGCAACATGGATCAAAACCAGGTTGATCTAGGGTTCGGCCTAAACTGGGAGGTACCCAACGAGTACGGCGAGGGACAGCAGCAGATGAATCCTTTCGATACCTTTTTCTTCGGCGGGCAGCAGGGCGGGAATAGCAACGGTGGAGGTATGGGCATGTGATACAGTGTCTCTCAGTAGAGGCAGCCAGCTCATTCAGGAGAGCGAGCTCAACGAAGAAAAGGAGCTTGTTTTTTGGGCGTGTTTGTTGGTGGGAAATATTGGCCCACCCCGTGATGATCTTTTGAGTAGGATATATATATGTTAGGATGGCAGGGAAAAAGTAACAAGATACCCTTGTTTCGGTGGCACATGTCAAGAAATGAATATAGAGCTATAGTTTACGCTCTGCTAGGGGAGTTCTCAATGGGAAAGGCAGATTTGGGCGAAATGCCAGGATCATATAGAGACTAGACCTGCAGGGCTGGTGACTTTTCGTAGGATGGATGAAGCTGGTTGAAAAAAAGAGAAACCACAAGGTCGAGAATCACATTTATCGTTTCTATGAAATGGTATTATACCCATGAATATATATATATATCAAAACGCCTTTGTGGTCATATCCAATGATCTGTATAATTGTCGTTGTTCCGTCACACACATCTCTTCATCTAATTGCTCTGCGCAGAAACATGATTATATCCTTGTTGGTATACTCGATAGAGAAAGCACCGGGCTTAACAGCTGGAAGGAAGGGTACCTGATCAATCAATGGAGTAGCTTGGGCTCCGGCGTCTCCTGTCATAACTGCGCTCCCTCCTACGCCTCGGGGGAGTGCTGCCCTCCTCGATGACGACCACCTCGTCGTCCTCCGAGTCAGAATCCGAGTCCGAGTCCGAGTCGGTCAACGTCTGGCGGGACGACGGGGCGGCGTCCACGATGATGGGCTCCCTCGCGTGGGGGGGAGGAGGCGGCGGCGGCACGTGAACCCGCTCGTAGGTCCGCACCTCGTACGAGTCGGCGCTGACTATGCTCGGACCGGGGCGGCTCTTGGGCGAGCGGGTGTGGCGGCTGGTGCGGCGGGACGAGTGCGAGGCGCGCGACGTGCGGCGGACTCGCACCTCGACCATGGAGCCCTGCGACTTGGAGAAGATGGGGGGCCCGAAGCCGAGGGCCGAGTAGCAGATGAAGAGGAGGAGGAGGAAGCCCGCCACGGAGCCCAGGACGATGCCTGCGACTACCCCGGGGTTGAGGGAGTTGTAGAGGCCGCCGTACGTCGAGGGGATGACCTTGAAGTTATCGTCGTCGTCGCGCTCGGCCAGGACGTGGTTGGCGGCTGCGACGAGTGCCGCAGCCGTGGTTTCGATTTGTATGGCCGGCATCCTTGCCCGGCAGGGGGGACCAGAGGGTACTTTTCTGAGGTTCGGGGCGTTGTTGTATACTGGTGTGTTTGTGTCAATGGTTGATAAGGCATGTGCAGCTCGAGCGCAGGGAACGGGTCGCACAGGTTGACGGAGCTCTGTCTGCTGCAAAAGGCGAATGCGACGGGAAGCTAGCAAGAGGCAGGCATGAAGATCGGATGGCGGGCGTAGTTGCGGATCAGGTCGTGATGTGGCTTTCCACTGGCCGGCAGCCTTGAAAGCACAGCAAAGGGGAGGCTTGCGTGCATGCAGATGGAAAGAGTCAGTGGTTGGTTGGATGGCAACAATCAGATGCCATCCCTCACCTGCGCATGCTGCAAAGCGGAGCTGCTGGGCTGCGGGGCAACGGCGAGCCAGCTGAGCCCACAACACAGCCAAATAAGGCCTGGTCATCTCTGGTGGTGCGCTTCCTCCCGCCTCCGCTCCCGTCTGCCTTGCCGACCTTGAGCTTTCCACGTACTAATGTAATAGAAGGGCATTTGACATCTGGGTCTGTACGTGATGAATGAATACCTGCTGAAAATTAAGGCAGCTACGAATTCCAGCAACGACCATTTCGTCTCAGTTTAGGCGCCTGTCTGCCCCAGCGACCCGTAATCCCCACTAACCGCCAAGGCACTTTAGCTTTGATCTACCAGTAATTAAACGCCTATCGAATCCGCTGGTCCTTTATCCTCACCAAGAACAGACGCACCTTTCTGTTTGGTTGTGTTTGCAGGGCCGTTTGGATTGAATAAAGGTGGGGATGGAACGGGAAGACCAACAAGCCATGATATCAAGCTCTTTTATACTAAATCCCACAGTCCCTGGCATTCGGGAGCAACAGCCGACTTACGCTGACAAGGCTTACGTTTAAGGCTATCTACCGTCCAGCAAGTTGGCTCCCCTCTATCACATCGCACCGCGCAATGGAAGGCTGCTCCTTATAGCGCTTCAAGATCTAAGACATACTGAAAGAGAATAAGGTCGTAGTCCCCTCGTGACAGCAATAAATCGTTAGGGTAGTTTCTGACAAGATTACGGAATGTGATATTAGGCTGACGGTGATCGATGGCAAGCCTCCCTTGATTGGACAATGCTACTGCGCTAATGCCGCCTCGCTACTGTTCGTATACGCACGTTGGAGAGGCAAGAGAGGCTTAGCATCGACATACCAGTCGCCCATCCACGCCAGCATTCCTCAGCCTCAATGGGATTGCATCAGAGCTCGTCGCTGTCTCAGACAAAAGCACCATAAGCTTGAGCGGCCTCGGGCACCACTCCCGGATTACGTGGACAGCGCTACGCTTTAAAGCCTGCCAGCCATCCATCAATCACAAGCAACTCGGTTAATCTAGGGCGTCACCATCAATTAAGAATCGCATTTCGCAGGCCACAAGTGCAGCAACTCGGAATTTCAAGCAGGCATGAGGGAGAGTTATGACTCCGGTTCGCCTCGCGATAGCGATGAGCCGGGAGAGGTCGAGGTCGGCCAAATCAAGCGCAGGCCCCGACCCTGCAAAGGTCACACCAAATCCAGGAGAGGATGCTTCAATTGCAAAAGGAGAAGGGTCAAGTGTCCAGAGACTCTGCCCAAATGTAACAACTGCGTCCGCCTTGGCCTGAACTGCACCTACCCTCCCGAGGGGGGCCTGGTGCCAGCGTCCCGGCCGTCACACACGTCCAGCCCAATGGCAATGCCCCTCTCGTCGTCGCCAACACGCTTTTCCATCGAGGACCTGAGGTTCTTCCATCATTTTCTGTTCGCTGCATATCCGCCCCTACCAATCGGCGGAAAAGAGATCTGGAGAGACATGGCTGCGCTCTCTCATGGCGTAAGTCCACCCATCCCCTCCGCCCGCTTCCAGCACTGGGGATCAGCATCAACCTCCTATCTGTATGTTTACCGGGCTAAAGATAACCTGTAGTTTGATTTCCTTGTTCATGCAGTCCTCGGCCTGGCGGCTTCACACCTGACCCTGGCGAGCCGGAACGAGGTGGACTACTCTGCACACGCCCTTTCGCATCGTGTCCAGGCCATCAATTCTCTAAATACCGCTCTCAACAAGCCATGTGCCTCAAAGGCGGAGGGCGATGCTCGGTTTGCGACACTAATGGCACTCACGTTTCAGTCTTCCTATATGACTGACGGCATGGTTGATTTTCTTGCGATGATACGGGGGTGCACTGTAGTCCCGGGCACAGGGATGCCCTCATTTAGCGAATCTGTATTCCAAGGATTCAGCGCCGAGGCACATCAACAGTCCATCGTTGAGATGAACGAGGACCGGACGGAGGCAAAGGATCAAAGGTTGGCTTGTTTCGCCATCGATGGTCTCAGTTCATTGTATGCCCTACGCCCATTTTGCCCAGAGGGCAGCCTAGAGAGGACATATCTGGATGCTCTAGAAGGTGTATTAGAGCTCACTATCAAGTCCCCTCTTGAAGGTAAGCTCGTCTCGGTTGCCTCCATTCCCAATCTACCCTCGAGGGCGCGTCCGAGGCTTACTTCTGCATAGCATTCACCTCGCTTTGTTACATGTACAACATCTTCAACGGCGTCGACCACGAGAACTTCACCAGCTTCATCGATCCTTCCAACACGGTGCCCCAGATCCTTCTAGCACACTTCTTCCTCGTCGAAACCAAGATCGGCCTGCTCACGCTCCAGGCCATCATCGAAAGCTTTCCATTCAGAGGCGTGATCGTCGCCTCCTGGGTCCACAACGTGGCGCGCACGCTCCCCGAGGAATTCCACCGTTACATGGACTGGCCGCTGTCGGAAGCCGCCTCCATCGACGTTTGGATGACGCCAAACATGCTCGACAGCTCGATGTCGTCACCCCCGTGACCCTTGGGACGTTGAACCAGCCCCCCGCCTCTCCAAAAAAACCGTTGAGCCCGGATGGCTCCACCCCCAGGGCTGAAACTAGTTCTTGAACTGTTCTCCAGAAAGACGTTGCCTTGAAAACTTGGGGAGTTCGTCTCAGGTTGCGCATTGAAGTGATACACCTGGACCCACCAAATTTGGTTATGGGGGTTGCATCACGGCCCGCATGGGGTCCCAACTTTGAGTCTCGGGTGGAGGTGGATCTGCAATCCTATTTATGCGCTGCACCCCTCCGCCAGATTCATTATAAATATTGATCGAGCCATCATATCACAGGGTGTCGATTGCAGACTTGGCGGCTCCCCGGGCCCTTGGCAGCGAGGAGGTGAATATCCAGGGTCTCACACCCAAGGCCAAAGCATGCACAGAACAAGAAAGCGGATGGCAAGAGAATCTAACGAAAGCTCTTAGGTCTATCATTTCAGATCAGTCATCTAAGTAAATATGCTCATAATCTAAACCATTAACGGGTATCGTGCTCCAGGAAGGAGAAGGTAGGCCAGGGGGAAAGCGCTCGGTCCAGCGAGCCGAGATACAGAAGGACAACAATACAAATGGGAGAGAAGAGCCACATTCATAATAAAAATAAAACTCCACCAAGGCATAGAAAGGCTGGTAGTTCTCACATATCGTCATTCGTTGGAAACCACCCTTGAGACGCAAGACAGTCCTCCTTTCGTAAAATATAACATAGGGGTAGAAAAGACATTGGAGGGAAAAGAGGAAGGCTGAGGGTGTTGATACATTTAGTCGTCAGCAATAGGATGCCATTAATATATATTTTGAATGGGAGAAAAGGAAAAGATGTCGAGTAATGGTTTAACCGAGGACACCAGTTTTATGGCGCGAATGTAAGAATAGATTAGGAAATTGCCGCTGAGGCTAATGTCGAAGAAGGTGTCATAACTTGCCGACAGTATGAAGCTTCGGTGAGATTTGTTGAGGGATTGGAGGCAGTGCGCACGTTGGAGGCGGAGCCGGTGGTGGTCCGTCCGCCAACTGCGGCATACTGCGACGGTTTTGTAGGGCCAGGGCTTTGGCCTCGGCCTTGATGTGGGAAGGAGCTGGAACAGGAGGAAGGGGGATGGTAGGGGGAGGCGCAGGAGGTTCGGAAATGGATTCAGGTTTACCAAACGCCGGCACGAACGGTAGCATGCTGGACCTCTTGGCCACTCGCGATGGCAGGGATGCAAACGCACCCCCTCGTTGATGCCTATCCAATGTGGACAGCGTAGGTTCGATCCCAAATGACCGGAGAGGGGCTGACCGGAGGCTGCGCATCCGGTTCGGTTCGACTGAAGCATCTGTGCCGTAGAAAGATTCGCGTGGCTTGCCAAGTGCTCCTAAGCTAGCGAGTCTGCGTGGGCCGTGATGGGGTTTCACATTCCGGGGCGGTTTCTGTAGTCTGAACTCGGTGTCTGACGGTACAGGTTTGGTGGGATCGAATTCCAGCATCTGGCCGTCGAGATAATTACTCGCCACAGAGCCTCGCTCTGATTGAGAAGGTACGATCTCTACTTGATCAAAGGTTTCTCGCTGGGAAGAAAGAGGTTGATCCTCAACCATGGATAAAGGGCGAGAAACCCGCGACGTGGTAGGCGGTCTGCGGGATGGTATCCTCAACATCATCTCAACATCTCGCGGAGTGGTAGACGGACTTCCAGACTCAAATGTCGAGATCCTAGTCGAAAACCTGCGGTTGGAGGGCACGCTGAAATTGGGAGCCGGGCTCCCAGCTGACAGAGGCCCAATACTATCAGTAGGCGAGAACGTCGTAGATAGAGGTCTCTGCCCAGGCTGCCCACCTTTTACTTCAGCAAAAGGGTGCACGGTTTGGAGGGACTGCCTTCGGTCGGCAATCGCGGATCCGTTGAACCGCATTCTCGTCTCAGTGGTGCTGGTGTCAAGGGTATAATGGCCTATGTCTTCGAGTCCCGAGGGGAAAGAATCCACGGTGGGAGAGCAGGCTGGCGATGAAGAGGTGGTAGAAGTGACCATTGTTCGCTGACCTGATGACACATATGAAAGACGGTTAGAGCTATTTCTGAGACTCTCGAGTTGTTGGCCGTCGTGGGAGATGACGCTGTTAGTCGTGGAAAAATCATCAATGGACCGGTCACGACCATTATCCGACATGGCGAATGAAATAACACTGGCTCGATTATCAGAGCCGTTCTGTTCCCATGAATAGTCAGATTGGCATGCAGCACCACGGTTATTGTAGAGCTCAGGGTCCCTTACAACAAGCGTTCGCTGACTCGCCCGTTCCCGAAGAGGGGCGGCGTGCTCGCCCTTGGGCTTTCCGGTTTCCGAAAGGAACTTCTTGCCGCCCAAGGCCTCAATAGCACGACGTATCGTCGCCAACCACTCATCCATTTCTTCAGCGCTTTCGAAAATCAGCAGCATATTAGAGGTGCTGCGGCGCTCCGTCGTAGGTGCCCCGCGAAATGGCAGTCGTGAAAAGATGGAGCGGCTTGTTTCAGGTAGCACAGCTCCGTCGGAGTCCATGGCGGAAGCAACCTGCAAGACCCAATGGCGGCCAGGGATAGAGTCGCTTGCGAATGCCGCCGAATGCCTGTTCAATTTAAGAATTTTCTCAGGTAGGCGGTCAAACGGACCATCGTTGGCATATTCCAGCAAATATCCAGCTGTAACGAGAATGTAAATCTTCTTCTTGACATCGCCGTCGGTGTGCGAGCCAGACTTGGATCGGCGATGCCTTCTTCTGGGTTTCACCTTCTCATCTTCCGGGGTACCAGGGGTCTTTTCTTGTTGCTTTAATAGTAAATCGGCGGGGGTTGAGGAAGAGGGCAGGGTTGAATATCTCACTGCCTGTGGGTAGGCTTTGAATAAGGGGGGCGCATCCCACGATGCCATATGACCACGATTTACCTTGGCTGGTGGTTTTGCAACCGCCACTTTGTTCGCCATGCGCTCTTGGTCCTCGGCTGCCGTGGACAGTGGTACGGCTGTGTGTGCGACAGCCTTGCTGTATGGTGAAGAGTATGCGCCTGCTCGAAGGTCGGTCGTCGCAGGGACATTTGCGTACGATTTGGGTACGCTCGGCAACGCGGGGATGTCGGCGGCCTTTCCAGGCTTGCTGCGACCAAATATGCTTCGAAAGCCGAGTCTTGATTCTCGGCGATTGCCCTTTTCCGATTGCTGTGTAGCACGCACATGCACGTCGTCGCTTGCGGCACGGTCAAGGTGAGCAGGTGTAGACCGCCATTTCTTGGAGTTGGAGAGCTGGTTGTGATGGCTCTCGCCCGAGCCCAGGGTCGCGGTTGTCGTCGCATGGGGCTGGTGTATTGGGCCGACGGATGCCATTGTTGGTTGCGAGACCCTTCTCTTCTCCAACAAGGTTCGGGGTGAGTTAGATTCAATTCCACAGCAAGGCGCGCAACGTTTCCTTGTGGAATGCAATACCACGAGGCTGGCGAATTGTGTTGACGATCTTGTTCTCGAGCGCGAGCATCAACTGCCTGCTGGTGGTGGCAGTGGAAAGCCGCATGCGCTGTTCAAGACCTACGTCGCCGTGTTGCGATGAAGGAGAGGTGCGAGATCCAGCAGCCTCCGACACTCGGGAGCAGCAAATTGGTCGTACAGGAACTAAAGTGATCAAAGGGAATAGCGCCCGGTCAGATCAGTTTTTGACTTCAAGCCAATAGACGCCGGCAAGCGGCATCAAGGCTGGAACATGAAGCGCGGCACGAAGGTTTCGACCAACTCTCCACGTTCTATCCACCAGCAAATGGGTCTATCGTTTTCCTGGGTTAGGTCTTCCCCTTGATCCCACGCGACTTGAAACGCCGTCAGGTTGTTGGGCTGGTCCGGTCTGGGCGGTTCCGAAATGGTGGTGCTGGCACTCCGGAATGGGTCCAGTCTCCGAGGGTATGAATCGCCACAGATGCAGAACAACGTGATGTAGGCAGGTTGGAAGTTGAAAGTTGGAAGATTTTCCTGGCAAAGGAGAGGAGCGGGCTGGGGGTCGACGGTGGCCAAGGACGAGTAAGGGGCAAGTGAGCTAGCGATGACAGCCAGATAGATGTATGCAGGTATATATGCTTGGATGACACGATGTATGGATGATTGGATGCTTGTGAAATGGTCTGGCGACCAAAACGCTGTGCTGGTGAGACACCAATTAATTAATCGGGTACCAAGGATGAGCCGCGGGAGAGCTGGGACTGGTCCGTCCGTCCTGGCTGGATTTCTGGCTGGCCTGGACTGAGGGGTGGTGGGGGAGGACGAGTACTTTGTAGGTCAGGTATGTACGTGGTGCGAGGTCAGCAAGCACGGCGACAAAACACAGACTGGCGACACAGGTCGCGAGCGCATATGGGCGGTGGTGGCTGTTAATGTTATACACTCGGTCCAATCCAATCCAATCCATGCAATGCAATGCGGGTGCACATAGGGATGGATGCGGATATGCTGCAACAGGTTCTTTGACAGACGAGCAGGCACAGGCAGCGTCAGAAACCGCGTCCGTAGCGCGCAGATGGAGTGACGGACCAGGGCCCCCTGGGCGCTCTCTAGGGTCCTTCGAGGCTGCAGCGAGCCAATGAACCGGCTCCATTGGCGACACAGCCCGCTAGCAGGGGTCTTGTGCGCTTGGCTCGCAGGCCTGGAGCTTTAGCGTGGGCGGATGGCAGGTCCTGGCCCTCCAGCAGTCAGAAGGCTGAGGAAGCACCCGGCCACTGAGCCAGATCCCTCCTCGAGGCCCCTCCAGGCCCCTCTTCCTCCTCGACCGGCTTGCTCCAGTTCCCAGGATCTGATTAGCTGAATCCACCCCCTTGGGTCATCGACGTGTGTGCTGGGTCATTTGAGTTGGAGATTACATCGGCCGTGATACGATGCGATGCGATCACGGCCTTGGATCACTATCGCCGACCTGCAGGCTCGATCGCCAGCTTCCCCTCCTCGAACAATCTGCATCCGCACAACGACGACCGCCCCCGACAACCCCCAACAGCCATCCACCACTCGACTATGCCTGTTCCTCTTTCCTGCGTCTGGCCCCTCCCCACCGTTCCAAAAAGCAAACTGTTCCCCTTAGGCTAAAACACTGGGCAGGGGAGTGGGTAGTGCGCTGCGGCGGGAGACGCAGGGGCAGGCTAGAGGAAGTAAATTCCCCTGGGAAGAGCCGGGATGATGCTACCCAAATGAGACGAGACGCGCCGTAGACTCACCTACGTACTCGTACACGCACACACCAAAAAAGCAAGCAACAAAAGGTTTGTTTCTCGCGCACAGACAAATTCCCACGCTCCGTGATGTTTCCAGCAGCGATCTCCCCAGGAGGAACAGGGAACAGTATGAATAACCCAAAAACAACCACGTGTACAACGCCAATCTTCCATCATGGCATCAATCTCATGATTTCGGCATGGGATTGCTAAGGATTACCAACGGACAATAACAACAACAAACATTGTCTTCGGTAAACAAAAGTGCAGACTACCTAACATCCCGGGAGGGGGCTGAGGTGAGCCCTCAAGTCAATTTACCCACCCAACGGGCTGCTCGGAGCTTTCCACGTCTTCATATGTCATCAATACGGGAGCGCTGGTTGGCGGCGTAATAATACGTACGTTGGTGATGACGAAAGTGAGTCTGTACGAGGGCCCCAACGCGCCCAATCACTTCAATCCCATCGCCTCCCGTGGGGCCTCCTCGAGTGACATGCATCTTCCGCGGCTCCGACGGATAAGATTTTTTTTCCCACCGGCCTCTTCTGATGACCACATGCGTCCGAAACTGTATTACTACACCCTGCTTCTTTCTTTGGCCTTGCTCAGCAGAGACTTGAGCCTGGAATGCCTCAACAACGTTTCATATTATCGTACACAACCCATCGACCTCCTAGGGAGGTGACTAATAGAATGTTTTCGTCCTCCAAATGAAGATCCGTCCGGCCAATTACTGTTCCAGATTACTTGCCGTTGCTCCGTATGATCAAAACTAAGGCAATCCAGACCCAGTATCTTGCTCAGTCCTCAGCACTGGTGTGGTCGCACAGACACATCCATAATGAATGGCCTGCATTGACGATGCTCTCATAGCCTCGCATCTCGGCCTGCCCAGAGCCTCCCTCTCCGCAAAAAGGATTCACACAAGAAACTTAAACCAGTCCGGTATATCCTGCGAACTCCACAAACTCGTATTCAGCTGCCAGTGACTTCGAATGCCCACTGATGGGAATATACACATCCCTGCTTGTGTGCCTGATAATGTCGGCACTCTTAAGACAGGTCTTACCAGGAAGCTGGGCTGTACAGCTATTCTCCCGGCATTGGTTACGATATTGCGAGAGGGCCAATGCTTCCCCGGCAAAAGGTGGCCGGTCTCACCAACCAACACAATATTACTGCTACGTAGTGGGCATTTGACTTCATCCGCATTGCCTTCAGTTGCCCTATAGGCTTGAGCCTCTGTGATCCATAGTTTGTGTACCTGCATCCGCAAGGACCACCTCCAATTTCCACAATGCGCCCTCTCTGCCTGGTTGCTTTTCCTCGGCTCAGTTGATCCAAAGCTTTGCCGTTCCCATATGTTTCGGTGTAGCACACCACTTTGAGTTTTCGTCGTTTCTTTTGCTCACCTGCTTGCCAATGCCTTACAACGTTCCTGGCCTCGTGTCCTATAGCCATTACTTTTTCAGAGAGCATAGATCGATATCCGTCCGGCACTAGTAATACAGACTTGGCCGTTAACCGGCGGTCACTATTGATGCATATGGGCCACTTCGATCATCCACTCGACATTCGTGCCCAACTTGCAGTGGGCAGTCGATGATCCCCCCTGTGCCCGGCTTATTTTCCCTCACATCTGGCGAAACGAGTCCTAGCAGCGCAGCAGCCAATTGCTTGCAGCCATCTCCACAAGGTTGGTCCCTACCGTGGACTCAGGTTGACGCGCAGTGATGCCGCCTCGAGGGTGCATGCATGCAGGCTGACTGCCTTCTCCGTGGGTGTGATTACCTGCTTGCTTGCTTACCTTGCACCCATCTCAGCGACCACCCCGACACCTCACAGCTAATCGCGATTGATCGAAACTACCTCAAACATCCAGGCGCGTATCAGCCTCAGCAGGCTCGGACGCTTGACTCGACTGGGAATAAGGCCCCGAGGGCAGACATCCCTACCAGATGGATGTCCCTGACAGGTGGAAATGCAGGTGATATCAAGCTGGGCCAAAGTATAATAACCGATTCCTACGCCAGATGCGTGGCAACGCATCACAGGCCGTCTCACCTTCTCGCGAACATGGGGTTCCCTTCATTCTCGGTGTTACCCAAAGGTAAAACCTCCTCGCCCATCCGGCGACGCGCCGCGCGAGGAGCGATAATCGCATCGAACCATTTTCCTTTGAGCGTACGGTGGCCATATCATCAAAGGCCGCTCGTCGCCCTGGCCTGACACGGCATGAACGGCTCTCGCATAATCCCATGGGGATGACAGCTGCAGCACAGACAACTATAGTGCACAATGCTAAGAGCAGCGGAGAAGAAACAGACAGGAGGAGGCCAGAGGCGCGATGACGCTGTTTGTTTTGTTTGTTTTGCTTTGTTGATGTTGACATTAAAAATATTCCGTCGTTCTCCCTGGAAACTAAGCTTTCTCTTGATAGGACTGCTAGCGCCTGCGGAGCGCCTGCAATGCATGCATTTTACCAACTTGCGGTGTAGATGCAAGTTGATTCTTAGCTGGTAGGAGCGTACATAGTGACCAGGAACAAGGATGTACCCCAGGTTCGGGATGTTCCTCGCCGCTTTGATTGGGGGAATCGGTATCTCGGGTACCTCGAGGCCGCTGGATTTCGTGTCGGGGCGATTCATTCGTGGAAGGGCTCCAAGGTGAAGTCTCCCATATCTTCAGCGGAGCGAAACTGCTTCAGCTGCCGCCTGTGTCCTTGTCTTCCGGAATTAGAACTCGAACAGTGACAAGATATCAAGTTTGGCTGGTTACTGGAAGATGCTCAAGTGAACATCACTTAGAGCGTCACATTAGGGCAGGCTAGCCGTAGTGCAAAGGTGTGATCTGGCCGGCAAACTAAAGATGTCATGTTTGCCTACAGGTTCCTATCTGGGTGGGAAACGAGTAGTAAATTTAAGCTGTGACTGATAGCAGAATATTGCTGCCTACAATAGCAAGCGAAGCCTCCAACACGCTATGTTGGTGGCTCAATGCTCCAGCAGCTTTGGCTCATCGAGGCTATCAGCCTCCACAGTTCTTAAATCAGGTGCCGATTTGAATCATACCTAATGCTAAAGCTACTAACAGGTACACAGGAGCCGCCCTCTAGGTACTTCTCCTCGTTGCCATTGAGCAATAGTCCTTGACCATTGCAAAGAAGCGCCTAGAATCAGGCTTCTAGAACCACACCCGTCAGGATTTCCTCACGTCCAAAGTCGAGCTGAAAATTAACAAACCCTATTACGACTGCGTCGCAATGGCATCTAGGGTAGTACTTGTCCGCCACCCAAAACCACCCCATGACGCAGGTACCCGGGGTCGAGGCCAAAGGTCACCAGACGCGGGGCCTGGTGACCCGTCGAAAGCGTCACACTCTGCCTGATTTACATCACCAGCCTAGCCATCCATGTCCTCCTAGTCGCCTCCTCAGACCATTAAACACCTGAGGGCCTACCTACTACATTTGCCCAGTATTCTTCGCTGGGCGAGCAACCTGTTTCACCAAGCGCTCGCTATGGCCAGAATGACACCCGGATCATCAGTACCCCTCACTGCCTGCAAGCCCTGACTGGCCGCCATCCGCCGCCACCTATCAACCGCACCTGTTGCTTGGAATCTTACCCCGCCATCACTGCCGTTAGAAGCCAGCCGAAACAGCTGCCACCCCAGACCAACAACGCAGATCACGGAACCTTTCAAGGGCCAGGTCACGCATACCTGGCTGCGTTGCCACCAACCAGCGATATTATCTGCCGCCGACGCTTTACCCAGGGAAGACCTCCTCCCAGGCCACACTTCCAACGCAACGCACTTCCCTCACCATGAACGGAGATGCTTCCTCCATCCCACGGGCGGAGTCCCCAACAAGATCGCCTCGATCAGCATCAATCTCTCTCCAAGCCGCCGCAACCATGAATGCCGGGCTGCAGCATGAGCCCTCACGTCGTAAGAGTTCCCACATCTTCCTTATTGAGAGGGAAGGTCACACTAACCAAGCGCCAAGGGTCGTCCAGCAGTTCCCTGACACGGAACCGGTCCTCCCCCCATACGGGTCGGCGCCGATCAACCGTTCTTCTGAATTTGCAGCTCAACGACCCATCTATCCCTGCGCCTGGCGAGATGGCCAGCGACCAGCTTGGCCTGTCTGCCTCTAGCTCTCAGATACTCACTGGGTCGCCTATCACTGCCGACCCCCACCATCACAGAGCTCCAAGCCTGGGTGAGCTTCATCAAGAACTCGAAGCCGAGCAGGAAGCACATGTGGTAAGTCTGGGCCCGTTAGCCTTTGCACATTCGATATTGTCAACGATCTAACCAGTCATCTCGGTAGAACCGACTGCTCCAGATGATCCGACAACAGCAGCTAGAGCTTCAACGCCTTCAGGCGAACAACGTCGTACAGGGACCTGAAGCAAGCTCGGCCATATCTGAGCGGTCCGGCCACGGAACGCCCCAGCTATCTGCCTCCCAGGGTTCCTTTCCCGGTGCGATTCCAGTCGGATCGTACCCACGTTCGCCGAGTTTCCCACGCCACCACCGAGGCTCTGTGGAGGTCCATCGCCAATCAAGAACCCCGAGTAGGGGCGCATCTCCAAGGCTTCGAGCTACATCTATCAGTGCTGAGAGCGGCGACTGGTCTTTGGGCGGCAGGGATGAGAGTGCCTTCTACCAGGCCGAAACCCAAATGTTGACCCGTGAGAACCAGATGCTACGACATCGCATTCGGGAATTGGGTAAGTTATTCTTTTCCCTGCTCTGCTCTTTTTCAAGATACAAAATTGAATCTAACCGCCGTGCCAGAAAAACAAGTGACCGACATGTCAATTGGGCAAACAGGAGCTACGGCCGCACCATCAACGCCATCGCACTTGACACGATCCTCCACTGCTGAGGAAGAGGGCGAGCAGACTAGTTAGGTCACGAAGGGCTCACGGTGAAGATTGAGACAGATATGTCTAATGGTGTCTATTGATTTGACTTGGTCTGAAATGGCTTGAATTTAGACGGATAGGTTCCCAAGGATGGCGTTTGCTTTTTTCCCCTTGCGACGTTCAGCACGACACCTGCTTCTTGGTCTGGCCTTTCTGTAGGTGATCAGACATTCGAGAGTCTGATAGTATTAATAGTGCAAAGTCTAGCTGTGTCTTGAAATATCCGCAGGTATATTCTGTGGCCATCTTCGGGTTGGAGGGCGGCGGGACTCGAGAGATCTTGAGGCTTGACATGGCTCAATTTCCCCTCCCGCTTTATTCCTCGACGCTAGATGAAAGTACGAGTGCACGAACTATTGATGAATAAATGAGAAAGAACTTGAACCAAGAACGCTCCATTCCCACTGCTGTTCCCACAATGTGTGGGCGTGCTTGCTTATCGCTCCGTCTCCAGATACTGGTTTCGGTTAAGACGTCCCCGGACTCGGCCCCAGATATTCGGGACCTTTCTCTTCCCTCCAAACAAACAAATATAATTATCTCACGATGTCGATGAGACCCGTCGTAAAGCTCGGGCGCAGGCTGCCCCTTGGATTCCAGAGAACTTCATTCAGCTCCTCGAGTGTGAATCGTGCCGATTTCACCCACACGGTAGGCTTCCAATCCATCGGCTCCTAAGCACCCGGACCAAGCACTCGGGCGGTTTCGGAGCGACGCCGTCTACGAACAAAGAGGGTTGTCTCTCATGCTGCTGTCATTATCTCACCTTTCCTTCTAATTCTCTTCTGAAAACTCAACTTCCCATGTTGCGATAGTACCCAATTACTGATTGTCCCAACCAGGTTATCGGCGCTGGGGTGGTCGGCCTCGCCGTCGCCCGCCAGCTCACCAGGCGCCCCGGCAACTCGGTCCTGCTCGTCGAGCGGCACCCCGCCGTCGGCACGGAGACGAGCTCGCGGAATAGCGAGGTCATCCACGCGGGCATCTACTACGGCGCCGACACCCTCAAGGCGAGGCTGTGCATCCGCGGCAAGGAGCTGCTGTACGACCTCTGCGCGCGGCACGGCATCGGCCACCGCCGGACGGGCAAGTGGATAGTCGCCCAGAACGACGCGCAGCGGGAGGCCCTCGAGAGGATCCACGGGTTCTGCGAGGGCGAGATTGGCGTGCCGACCAGGTGGGTCGGGCAGCGCGAGATTGAGCGCGACGGGGAAGGGGTGAGGGCGTTGAAGGGGGCGCTGGAGAGCCCGACGACGGGCATCGTCGACTCGCACGGGCTCATGGTGACGCTCCAGGGGCTCTTCGAAGAGGGCGGGGGCACCGTTGCGCTCGGCTCGCCGGTGCGAAGCATCACGCCCCTGAGCGGCGGTGCTGCCGGCTGGGAGCTCGAAGTCAGCGACGCCGAGACGGGGGAGCTGTCCAGCATCACCTCGGAGACCATCGTCAACTCGGCTGGACTCGGCGCTGTGGAGATCCACAACATGATTGTGGAGGAGAAGGACAAGATGGAGCTCTTCTTCGCCAAGGGGAACTACTTTTCGTACACGGCGTCCCGGCCGTCGATATCCAGGCTGATTTACCCAGCCCCGGAACCTGGCGCCGGCGGCCTGGGGACTCATCTCACCATGGATATGGGCGGGCGTCTAAAATTCGGTCCGGATGTCGAGTGGGTGGACTCGCCGGATGACTTGACAGTCAGTGGCGACCGGCTGCAGACGGCCGTAGCTGAGATCAAGCGCTACCTGCCGGGAATCGATGAGACGTGCTTGAAGCCCGACTATGCCGGCATACGGCCAAAGCTAGGGAAGGGAGGCTCTGTGGCCTTGGGGAAAGGAAGTATCAGTGATTTCATCATCCGAAAGGAAGATGGGTACTCCGGATGGGTCAATCTATTAGGGATTGAGAGCCCTGGCCTGACGAGCAGTCTTGCCATCGCCGAGATGGTGGAGGAGTTGCTCTATGGAAATGTCACGAAGGGATGAATAGATGAAACTCATATGGGAAAGAACCATTGGCATACACAAGCATAGTTGCTCGTTGGACACATGTGTGGGATTGTTGGGGGAAAGGGGGGCAGAGGAAGCAAGTACACAAATCTTTAACCGCATAGCATGTTAGACAGCAACTTCCCATAAATATCATCATGTTGTAAGAAATACTAGAATAACAACAAATGAGCAAAAAATGACAATGATAGATGAGGAGCTGAAGGAAAGCGAGATGCTGCTTCGCCAGGTTGCTGCTTCTGCCGCTCCCAAGACTGGAGCCTTTAGTATCATGACGATCTCACAATGAGCCGGGCATTTTACTCCATTTGAGGGCAAAATCAGGTAACATCAGAGAGCACTCGGTGTTAAACTTCACTCGGGGTTCTGCACTCTGCATATCTTGGTACGCAAAGAGGGGCGAAATTTGAGAGCCCTATGCTTACCGAACTTCAAGCATGTGCACAACTTTGTATCCGAGGCAGACAGATCTCCAGAGAATCAAGTGACTGGGTTGGAACTTGGAGGAGACATTTGTGTGCACTATATACATGCACAATTGATTTGGCAATTTTGAATGAAATAGAGCAAGAATCCTCATATAGTGTTATCATGGAAGATAACAATCGCCCAGAAAATAAAAAGATGTTTCGTTAAGCCCGATCATTCCACATTATTAACTCATCATACCAATAGCTTACACATTGCCCTAACGAAGCTGGATGCTAGGGGAAAATTTTCTTCCCAGTGTGTTGATTTTGAATTCGTAAATCCCGTTTTGGGCCCCGACAAAACTATGCATGGCTTGTCAGAAATTTCACGCGCAAGTGTGGTATTACAAATCGGAAGGTGACTTACAGAGTTCGACCGTCTTCACTCCACGCCAAACCCGCCGTGTTATCGTCAGAGGGAGGATAGTCGAAGAAACCGGTATCCTGTACCAAGGTGCCTCGGACTGCACTCTCCTCCCAGCGTGTCACCACTTGGTTGACAAGTGGCACGAGGAGGTCGGGATCACCGTCATAAGGCTCTCGGGCCTGCAGTATTTCGAGAACGTTCAAGTAGGACGAGTCCTGCCGGTCCCTTTGATCTCTCATTGCCGCCATCTGCTCCCCGAGCCTATCTATCCATCGGTGATCAGTACGTCGGGGTCCCATTGACGGTCTTTCGCTTGCGTCCCGCAGCAGCTGCCTGGCACTACGGGCTCGTTCGTGAGCCCGGTCCCGCTGGTCTCTGTAGTTCCCCAACAGATCCCCTATGGCACGGCTGGTATTGCTGTCTCGCTCTTGTTCCTGCGAGGATTCTCCCTCGTTAGGGAAAATAGGGACTCTCCCAGACCGAAACAGGCTCCCTGATTCGCTGCGGAAGAACCCTCCACTCACTGTTCTAGGAGACGTATTGTCCCTGGTACGAGCATTTAGTCTTTCTCGGCGTCGACGATCCTCTTGTATGGCTTCCAACACCAGGGTCTCGTTCGTAGTCAGCGGTTGGTTCATGTCAATCGTCCGCCTGCGATTTTCTGATGGATTTGGTGGTTCCAAGACAGTAACCTCAAGAGCATTTCGTTCCGGCCGGCGATCCAGAAGTCTCGGATCCACCGTATTTCGATCCAACACATCGAAGTGTTCAAAGTCGGCTTCTGAGCTAATATCAACGATTTGTCGGATGGCAAAGTTACTACGGACATCAGCGAGCCCTATATGGCCACGATCCTCAGTCCAGGCCAGGATATCATAAGGGCCCGGGCAAAAGGCCATATCTCGAATCGCCCCGGAACCGCTCTTTGGCCGTGATGATGTAAAAGTAGTGATGAGCGGATCGACCTCAGGATCGGTCAATCGATCAGCGTCGAAGATAGATATAGTACCATGCTGTGTTCCAATGGCAAGGTACGCTCCAGACATAGAAAAGGAGGCAGCAAAGCTTCCCCTGCTTTCTGATATATCCCCGGCCTTCTGGCTTTTGAGCAAAATCGTCTGTCTCAGCTCCCAGCTGCAATTTTTCTCGTTCCCAGCTCGTGATGTGCCGGGCTGGGGGCTTTGCTCCACTCGTTCATGAACATAGAGGTATGGGTCGTCAAGGATGGCGATCAAGAGGCGGCCATCGGGTGAGATTATGGCACGATTGACATAGTCCGGATACGTTATCACATCCATGGCCTCCAGCTTATCCGGGTCCTCATGCTCGTCGAGATGAACTAATGCCACGGTTTTATCATTGTTGGCCAAAACAGCTACTGGAAAAGTGTATGCATTGAGATGTAGCACTGCATGTTCTGTCGGAGGAAACCACAGGGTTATGCAGTTTACCCTCTCCTTTGCCAGGCGGATGTTCTTGGCGATGAGACTCTTGTTTCCACGCCGCGCACGCGCTATCAGGCCCAGGAGTGCATCGCTCGGGCCTGATTCCGTACCACCCGCGCCAAATGGCACTGTGTTCAAGGTATAATCCAAGTCGAGAGAAGATTCACTAGCATCATGTCCTGATGTAGTGCGGTTTGGCGTCTCGCAAATGGCATCTTCGTTCAATCGTATGGCGACAAAGTCGCCCTGTTCACTTCCACAACATAGCCATCCTCCCTTAGCAACCAAACATCTGGGCGCGAATGTCAGTAGCTTTATCGTTTCGCATTCGCGAGTCCTTGTATTGAGACGCTGGACGTGGTTGCTGCCATGTCCTCCGGGGAGATAGACAATGTGCTGTTTCTCGGCGCTAATCAACGATCGCAGTTGCCAGTGCCTACACGGGGCTCAGTTAGATGCTGGAGGAAATGGAGTTTTGACAAGAAATCGCGTGACGCACTGGGAGCGGACTGGAACACGGAAATGCTTTCGTGGCTTCTTGGAAACGATAGTTTCCGTTGGAAAATGCCTAAACGGTGCAGAAACTTAGTTAGAGGTGGCGAGACGCAGGCCAGGATAAGAACTAACAGACTATCGTCCTTCACTGCCATTCTGACATATCCCGACAGATTTCTGCCTCGCCTAGCTGGATAAAGCGCGCGACAGGATACAAGCGTGATTCAGTGTGGATGATGGCAGAAGACGGCGGGTTCGTTCGTGGCCGATGCCTGGCCACTGAGGAACAGGCCAACCTAGGAGCTAGGCTGTGCAACGTCGCGCAGGATGCTGTGCCAGGGTGACATGAGGTATGTCACGCACTTTCGGGAGAGAGAATATGATTTGGAACAGTTATTTACCGAGCGAAGGCAGCGTGCAAAGCGAGTCTTTAATTCAGCGATGGGATGATGGGAGATGACGACGTTGAGCTCATGACGTCCTGGAGGGGGCGAATTCCTTCTTCACGTGTATGCTTGCTAACCTACACCTCTAGGTGGGTGACAAAAAGCGTGGCACGCTAGGTCACCTCCTTCGCATTCCGAGATAATGCCAACCTAAGTATTCAAATGAGCAACAAAGGTTTATTCAAGGAAATGCACAATGTCAAATTGTCATTTTATACTGCTATCGTGCTAATTTCTTTTCAAAAAATACGGCCTTAACTACGCTCATAGCTCTCTAGTATGTTTTACAGACTAAGCGGGTTGAGGCACACATGCCACCTAAGGTACTAAAGCTTCCCATCGGTTAAGGCAACAGATGGGGTACTTTCGAGTGTTACACGAACTCGGTACATGCAACTTAGCGTGTCGGCACGCATATTTTTTTATGCACTTTCAGGCGCATGTGCCCGTATTTATTCCGAGTGCTTGCTCTCCAGACCACATTGAGCAGCACTACCTACCTAGGCATGGTAACGAACGCCAAAAGCACCAGACCCTGGTTTTCCCCAGGTAAGTCCCGCTATCATCCTTACGGTACAGCCACTAGTATCTTTTCCATATCTAAGTAAGGTTGATTATAAATAGGTAGCTCGCTTCCTCTGGAGAGTAAAGCTTAGTTAGGCCTTAAATAAATCTTGAACACTCGTGGTTCAACAAGTACCTGGATCTTGTATCCTAATTGAGTCGTACTCCATCTCGATGGCTTTTGACTGGTAGTATCGAGCGTGTCAGAAATTTCAAGTGCCTGAAACTTTACTTCATTTCAGGCAATGCCCACTTCACCATCCACCTGGGCTTCAAATCTTCTTCTATCGAAAGCCGCTCCTTGGATCGAACTCGAGCATGGCATGTATCAGCTCTAATATCGCCTCGGTGTCCTCTTCTCTGAAAGCCCCAGTAGCGGTTTTTTCTTCGCCTATACTTCTGAACGAACTCCTCAGAGGCGACTTCCAAAAAGGCCGTGGATCGTATTGATACACATTTAGCTGTTCAACTACGTCTATCCAATCATAGTCGATGGATGAGTCAAGCGCATAGTCAATAGATCCACGCCGTCTGGAGCATATGCTTTAGCATGTGTTGAAGGGTAAAATGGATAGAGCGAAATAGTGCACGATGGCCTGGTTTCTCTACGCAGCAATGTACTCCAGCAAACTAATCCGCGCCGGAACATGGTTTATATATACAGGTACGAGACATGTTAGTGTAAATTAATGTGAGTATCTGGAAGCTGAGGCAGAACAAAGATGGCCACAAAAAATCGGACAGCAATTGATGAGACGCCGAGTGGTTCTGTCTGGCTATTCGTTTGATCCTGGAACTGGGGTCCGATCGGAACGAACTTGGGTTGGAGCTAAGAAGACATACTTTTCTGGTTCCGCGTTGCCTAAAAGTACCATGTTTGTTGCCGAGGTAGAAATCCATATTTTCACACACACCGTAAAAGCAGAGTGGTCGAAACCCGAATATAAGGACGCGAGTTTTGGAGTTGATGGGTAAGTGAAAATAGGCCCAAGTATTATTCACATGGCGGAACGGTGAGCTCATGGAGCCGATCACAGAGTCAATATCTCTAAGGCTAGATTGTTATTGGGTGCCTAGACCGGATGTAATCAAGACCGGCTATCGGGTAGCCATCCGACTACGGCGGCTTGTGGTAAGCCGTTATGAAGCGACTCATGAACAACAGAATTGGATCCCAGCAGATCGGAAACCCTTGTTCAGTCCGTTATCTCAATTCAATTATTCACTTCTTTGTTGTTCTTTTCGGGAGTGCGTGTAGGAAAGGAGGCATATCATAATTCATTCAAGTAAAAGAGCGGTGGTTCTCACGCGGAAGCTTGCCAGTAACTGCTAAGCCGGGGCGATAATAATCCGCGAAGGCAAAAGGACTCCATATATGTGGGCCCTGGTGGAGCAAAGGCTCTTTCCTTCGGCTTCCATGGTCGGGGACAGCAATTTTCCTCGGGCTAAGAAAAATCTTGCTGTTCCTTTTCAACCGCCGTCTTCCGCACACCTCTATATCTTCCATCTTTTTCTCCATCATCCACCTGTACAATACCTCCTACTCAATCCGTGCGCCTTCAACGATTTCTTTCTTTTGCTTTAATAATACCCCCCAACAGTCGCGCAAAGATGTTTGCTTCGCGATTTTCTAGAGCTGTAAGTCCTCTATCCTTCTCGCCGAGCATGTGGCTGAAATCTTGCTAACATGAGATTCCAGCTTCCCCGAGCGACCCCCATCACCGCCCGCTCCGCAGCTTTCGCCAGAGCTCCTCTGGCATCCCGATTCGCTCGTTATGAGTCGACAGCTGCCGACGGCGACAAGGTGCAGGGTGCCGTGATCGGTATTGATTTGGGTACCACCAACTCTGCCGTTGCCATCATGGAGGGCAAGACTCCCAAGATCATTGAGAACTCAGAAGGTGCACGCACCACCCCTTCAGTCGTCGCTTTCGCCGAGGATGGTGAGCGACTGGTCGGTGTCGCCGCCAAGCGACAGGCTGTTGTTAACCCTGAGAACACTCTCTTCGCCACTAAGCGTTTAATCGGTCGCAAGTTCACCGACGCTGAGGTTCAGCGTGATATCAAGGAGGTCCCCTACAAGATCGTCCAGCACACCAACGGCGATGCCTGGGTATCTGCCCGTGATCAAAAATACTCGCCTTCTCAAATTGGTGGCTTCGTCCTCAACAAGATGAAGGAGACTGCTGAGGCCTACCTCTCTAAGCCTGTGAAGAACGCTGTTGTTACCGTCCCTGCCTACTTCAACGACTCCCAGCGCCAGAGCACCAAGGATGCTGGTCAAATTGCTGGTCTGAACGTTCTCCGTGTCGTTAACGAGCCTACCGCCGCTGCTCTGGCCTACGGTCTTGAGAAGGAGGCTGACCGTATTGTCGCTGTCTACGATCTTGGTGGTGGTACTTTCGATATCTCCATCCTCGAGATCCAGAACGGTGTCTTCGAGGTCAAGGCTACCAACGGTGACACACATCTTGGAGGAGAAGATTTTGACATCCATCTGGTCCGCCACATCGTCCAGGACTTCAAGAAGACCTCCGGACTGGACCTGGCCGGCGACCGCATGGCTATCCAGCGTATCCGTGAGGCCGCTGAGAAGGCCAAGATCGAGCTGTCTTCTTCCCTCCAGACTGACATCAACCTGCCCTTCATCACTGCCGATGCTTCCGGCCCTAAGCACATCAACGTCAAGCTTACCCGTTCTCAGCTGGAGAAGATGGTTGATCCTCTCATCACCCGCACCATCGAGCCCGTTCGCAAGGCTCTGAAGGATTCCAACCTCCAGGCCAAGGAGATCCAGGAGGTTATCCTTGTTGGTGGTATGACCCGTATGCCCAAGGTCGCCGAGTCCGTCAAGAGCATCTTCGGCCGTGATCCCGCCAAGTCTGTCAACCCTGACGAGGCTGTTGCCATTGGTGCTGCCATCCAGGGTGCTGTTCTCTCCGGTGAGGTCAAGGACCTCCTTCTGCTCGACGTCACTCCCCTCTCTCTGGGTATTGAGACCCTGGGTGGTGTCTTCACCCGTCTTATCAACCGCAACACCACCATCCCCACCAAGAAGTCTCAGGTCTTCTCCACTGCCGCCGATTTCCAAACTGCCGTCGAGATCAAGGTCTACCAGGGTGAGCGTGAGCTCGTCAAGGACAACAAGCTCCTAGGAAACTTCCAGCTTGTTGGTATCCCACCTGCTCACCGTGGTGTTCCTCAGGTCGAGGTCACTTTTGACATCGATGCTGACTCCATTGTCCACGTCCACGCCAAGGACAAGTCCACCAACAAGGACCAGTCCATTACCATTGCCTCTGGCTCTGGTCTCTCTGACTCCGAGATCCAACAGATGGTTGAGGACTCTGAGAAGTACGCTGAGGCTGACAAGGACCGAAAGTCTGCTATCGAGGCTGCCAACCGTGCAGACAGTGTTCTCAACGACACTGAGCGTGCCCTGAACGAGTACTCCGACAAGCTCGACAAGACCGAGGCCGACGGTATCAAGGAGAAGATTACTGCTCTCCGTGAGTTCATCGCCACCAGCCAGTCTGGTGAGGGTACCGCCACCGCTGAGGAGATCAAGGAGAAGACCGACGAGCTCCAGGTTGCCAGCTTGAACCTCTTCGACAAGATGCACAAGGCCCGCAACGAGAGCAGCAACGCTGAGCAGCAGTCCACCCCCAACGAGGGTGAGAAGAAGGATGAGTCCAAGCCTTAAGATTCCTCAAAATCTATAAAGCGAAGATCAAAACCTAAAAAATAAAAACACAAAAACATCCACCGGTCTTTGAGGATCTGGACTGGATATCATAGTGGCCGTCGGCATACAGCCTTTGTAATTATTATGTATTCTTACCTCCGCCTTCAGCCACTTTGCCATTTTACACCACTTATGTAACCTTGTTTCAATACTATAGTTGGCGGGACGGCGTTGGAGCATCAAAACTTTGTTATGGAATCTTCTCACGTATCATGATTTAATGGTCTGGGACCAGGTATTGGGGAGTGTTTGGCTTGTATGTAAGAGAAAAGAAAAGCCCTATATGGGCGATTAGAATTTAGCACACAACCCCTCTCATCAAATGTCCCAACCATACTTGCACCCTTTGACTGTGAACCCAAATCGCAACATGATTCGGGCCGAGCCTTGATTTCAAAACGAGCTATTGCCAAGTCATAGTGTCACAGCATGTGTCAGCGAATAAACGAAGGTCTTCACGGAGCAAACACAACATTTTCGATGGAAAGAGACGGTGGCATTATTTCGTTTCTTTTATTTTAGTTTTATCTAACGGGCCAAGTTACGACCGGCCAAATCCGAACCATCCCTTCTTAGCAGGTTGTGGCTCCGCTGGTTTGCTAGGAGCAGGAGCAGCTTTAGCAGGAGTGGCGACAGCTGCTTGAGCTGTCTTGCCGGGATATTCGATGTAGTTCCATGCAACATCCAGGAAGATAGGCTTGACGGGGATTGCCGCTTTCTTGGGTGGGAATTCGACAATGCTTGCCAAGTTAATACCACCACTGGGATATTCGTGGAGGCGCTCTATAAGAGGGGCGGCGGGTGAGTCTTTCCAGTTCTCCTTTTGTAGATTCTCAATATGGACAATGGCACGATGACGTTGGAGTTCGCCGGTGAGGAGTTCTATGAGGAACTTGACGTCGCCGTTTGAGAGGTCAACATGGAGAGGTGCGGAATCGTCAGAATCTGCCGACCCGGTGTCTTCGCCGGCTGCATCCTGGCTTAGGCTGAGCGCGTGCTGGATAAGAGCTAGCGCATCGGACACGTTGCCGATGATGGCGTGAGAGCGAGCTACTGCGAGTGAACTGTTTGGAAGCGGGTGGATTAGTATGCTATGTCATTCGACTGGGATACGATGTGTTACTCACGTGAGGGCTTGGAAGTACTTGACCGAGACATCCAGCTTAGTAGCAAGACCCACGTCAGCCGCAACACCAGGGAGTTCCCTGATGGTCTGCAGGTTTTGTAGAGTTCCGTCGTAGAGGGCCGCTTTTTCCTTGAGCTTGGCAAGTTTCCCGCTTGACGGCAGTTCCCTCGACCCGTCAGCCGCGGATTGGTCCTTGAGCTGTGTTCTCCGTCGGTGCTTGGAAAGGTTGTACTCTTCCGTTGCGCCATCGTGAGGCCCGGTCAGCACTCTGTTTCGCCCAATTCTCCAACTGATCATTTCGTAATTGACGGCAGTGCGAGTGATTTGGAGGCTCTGCATTCGGGGATCCCCCTGACTCACACCCTCTCCCCGCAATTCATCAATGGCTGTCTTTGTCGCATCTACTGCATCTTGTGTCGCCGTAAGGATTTTGTCATACGCAGCGGCCACCTCGCCGGGGTTGCTCTGATCCAGCTCCTCATATTTCTCCGCCAAGAGGGATTTGGCACTTTGAACGGCACCCCATGCTGTGGAAATCTGAGAATCTTCGATTGTCACCTCGCGTGATCGCCATGTGAGCGTTCTAGGAGCACCCCCAACCTCAGGAACCCCCTTTTCGGTCTCCACATCATCCTCAAGCGCACTGGGGTTGATTATGTTGATGTCGGCTACCAGAGCCTCGTCTGATGTAGGAAACTTCTTTTTCGAAATTGCTGGAATTGCGACTGTTCGCGGAATGTTTAGGCGATAGGCAGCAAACCGAATTGAAGGGTCGATGATTTCCGAGATTAAGTCTTTGTAGATGTCATCCTGAGCCTTTGCGCCCAAGGCACTGTAAATGACCCGAACGGTAGAGAAGCTCTCTAGGCAAGGCTCCCATGCCTTCTTCTCGAAATTGATTGTGCCATGCATCATAGCAGCGTATCCCTTGACCTCAAGAAGATCGCTAACAGACTCTGTTTCGGAGAGTGCCTCGACGAGCTGGTCCGCATTTTGCGCCGCCTTGCGGAGTCTAGATACAATATGCTTTCGTGTGCTTCGAACAAGGCCCTTCTGATCGTTTGTATGGGAAGCCTTCATGCTCATAGCTTGAGCCCAGGCATGCTCGCTGGTAAGTAGGGCAAGGTAGATGTACCTGTGAAGCAAAAGGTTAGTTAAGAAATAATTGAGCCGTGTGCAAATATGGACCAAGAGCAGCGCACCCATCATTTTGCGCAATCTCCTCGGAGGTGATTTTGGCCTTGTTGGAGAACTTTCCACGGTTCCTTGTCGCAATACCAAGCTTCTTTCGTGATTTGAGAAGTCGCCGGGCCAGCTGGGACTGGTATGTCGAATAGTCGCCGTCGAGGAGTGCCTTGTCCCGGCCCTGGATAATGAAGCTCGTAATCTCCATGCTGGGCGAGTACCGACTTGGTGAGATCAATGTTGTCGTGTGGCGATGTGGTTTCGTGGTAGCCAGGCTAAATCAACCACCTTGCAAGTCGGGCTACAACCGTCTTGAATTTTCCCCTCCACAAAACGGCTAAGCCCCGGGAGAAATAATTCCCCAACGACACCCCACCAAACCCTCACATCCCCTCTAAAACACCTACATACGCCATCAGCAGCATTTCTGGCCCTGCAACTCAACCTAGGCCAGGTACTACGAGCTAACTTGCCTGAAGCTTTCCCAGCCCAATGCTTATTAATTTTCTAGGCAAAAACAGCAGTCGCTAGCCACCGAGCAGTCGAACTAGCAGTGCACTTCAATGATGCAGGTCACCTCATGTAATTTTTAATGGCACTTACACCAAGATCGTGGCTATGTATCCCAATTGGTAATGCGTAGATTACCCTCTTTGTAGCACTGATGGCACAAAAGGTGCAGATGAGGCCGCGTGAACAATGGACCCAGGTGACATCCAAGACTCCGACCACGGGCAGCTACCTTCTCGATCTGCTAAGGTAAGGTAGCTTTAGCTGGGAGACTAAGGCCGCATCGGCCAATTACCACTCGGCGCCCGCCGTATGAATCACACCCCTTGACTCCGTTCCCGACGTACATTGATGGTTATTTGATATATTGCCATCCCCTCAACTCCAGAGTCCGCACCACGATATTCCAATACTCAGACACACCTGACACATTCGTCATTTCATTTCTTCCGACATGGCTACTTCAAATGGTTTGGGGCCTAAGAAGCCCGTCCTATTCTTGTATGCTCAAGCTTGCCCCGTCATCCCAGCGGCTTTCCCTACTGTACACTTGCAAATGCTAACAAGATGAAAGTGATATCGACAACTGTCTGTATTCGAGAAGTACGTTGGACTGCAGATTCAGAAGTGGATCCACTCTGACTGAACAAACCTGCAGGCACCAAGGTCCACGATCTCATGGCTGACCTCATTGACCAATATTTCGCCACTCATCTGGGAGTTCCCTATGAGGAGGCCGTGAGGCTTCACAAGGACTACTATACCAACTATGGTCTGGCCATTGAGGGGCTGGTCCGTCATCATCAGATTGACCCCCTCGACTACAACGCAAAAGTCGACGACGCCCTGCCACTGGAGGATATCATCAAACCCGACCCTGAACTCCGCGCTCTGCTCCAAGACATTGACAAAAGCAAGGTCACTATGTGGCTACTCACGAATGCATACAGCACCCATGGTAAACGAGTAGTCCGCCTTTTGGGCATTGACGACCTGTTTGAAGGTCTGACCTTCTGCGACTACGCTGAAGAACCTCTGCTCTGCAAGCCTCACCCGGACATGTTCAAGAAGGCTATGCGCCACGCTGGTGTTGAGGAGTATGGGGACTGCTACTTTGTCGGTACGTGTTTTTTTCTCTCCCACTAACAGCGTTTCTCTTCACTGCCACACGGTGCAGACTGGTGTCTAACAAAATCTACTTTAGACGATTCGTACTCGAACTGTGCAAAGGCGAGCGAGCTTGGCTGGCACGTTGCCCACCTGGTAGAAGAAGGCCTCAAGGTCCCGGAGACACCGGCCTCGAAATATCAAATAAAGCACGTGCGAGAGCTGAGGACAGTCTTCCCCCAGTTTTTCAAGTCTACGTCCCAGTAATCTAGGTTGAACGAGGTAATGATAGAAGATATGATGGACGAAAGATCTTACAGATTCACGAGACTGAGATACATTCATGGTTGTTTCGTTTGAAATAGACTTATACAACAACTCCGCAATAGAATTTGTTGAATGCTATCACCTATGGACGCCAGTAGTACTCTGGTTCCTCGGGGGAACAGCCCCGGTCTCCTGGATGCCACATGTAGACCCAACTCCTCGCTTCAAATGCACACTTTGGGAAAATCAAATAAGAAAGGAACCCATTAAAGAAGAAAAAGAAGAAACACGCGGGTGGGGAACGCGCTGACACGTGCTATGGCCGCCGTATGCTCCTGATGACTTGATCGAGTTCGGAGAGGATTTGATCGCGCTCTTTGAGAGCCTCCCGACGTTGGCTTTCCGCCGCCTTCAGGTCCTCCTCGAGTTCTTTGATGGCACGCTCCTGGTCTTTTTCGCTGTTCTGCAAGCCAGGAAGCATCGAGATGAGGTATTCGATCTGCTGCTCCTTCGTGATCAGGTCTCGCGACAATTCGGTTAAACCAGCGCGAAAGTCGTCAACCGGTAATGAATCAACTAGACCACACCAATGTCAGCTTGGGGGCTCGATGGATAATCGCCAATGTCACTCCGAACCTTCTGAGGGAGGGGCCTGAGGGTCTTGCTTTGGGAGATCGCGGATCTTATCCTTGGGTCCCAAAGTTTCGAGATCATGCCGCATCTTAACGAAATGCAGCGCAGCGACAAATTGTTGCGCGAGCTACCCAGCCATGTCAGTAGTCGGATCTTGCTCCTGCGCATGTGATGCATGCAGAGCTGCGATTCCCAACGACGCACCTGGTCCACAGCATCCTGCACTTGGGTGAGCCTGTCGCCCATGGCGGCGCGTATCGTATCGGGGCTGCTGTGCAAAGTTGGGGAGATGGCACTGCCGTACGAGGAGCCTCTGCGGGCCTCCTACTTTGTTGTTCTTGGCAAGGTGAGTTCCTCGACGACGTTGGAATTGTGGTCGCCCTCAGCCGAAATACCAGAACAGCTCCCGACGCAATCCGCAGGCAAAGCTCTAAATGGTGGCACTGTGCGGGTCTCTGCCGCGGGCTGCGGCGAATCAACGATCCGTCCACAGGCCACGGATTTTTTAGCAGCGAAGTGAACACCTTGTTGTTAACGTGTGTGCGACCCGAATGGAATGACATCGCTCTATTCCAGGTCTCGTCATATTTCTTCTTTGGCCTGCTTACCCTTCTTCTCTTCCATAAACCAGCCAGTTCTTCGCCCCTTTTTCGTTTCTTCTAATCCCCTTGCTCGCCAGGTACGCTCCATTTCCCAAAGGACTACTCTCGTTCCAATTACTCGACGCCTTTTCTTCTTAATTTAATCTTCCCACCTTTTGGCACACTACGCCACCACCACCACATACGCGCGCGATACACACCACACGGGCAGCCTCAACAATGGAGAACGACAGCCCGCCAAACAACCCCCCGCCCCAGGGGGAGGAGGAGCAGATCCTGCCCAACATCCGGTTCCCTCCTGGCCAGCAGCCCACCCCCGAGCAGATCCAGCAGGTCCAGCGCAAGATCGCAGAGGATGCCCGCAAGGCCGGGATGACCATCCCCGAGTTCCTCGAGCACCTCAAGAAGCAGGCGATACAGATGCGCATGGCGCAGCAGCAGCAGGCCCAGCAGGCCGGCCACCCTGGTGCTGGCCCACCGGGACACGCCCACCCCCATCCCGAGCAGCAGCAGCAGTCTCAAGGCGTTCGACAGCCCGTTACTCCCGGGCCTCCGAAGCCCGAGGCTCTGGCCGTCGCCAAGTTCCTCCGGAGCCAGAACCTGAAGCCCCGGACCTGCATTCTCAATGGCGAGCGCAAGGATATGTTCAAAGGTTGGTAAATTAGCAAGCTAATATCTGGATATCTGAGCTAATTCGTGCGCAACAGTCAAGCGTGCTCTGCGAGCCCTCGAGTCCCCCGCATATGAGAAGGCCCGCAAGAAGAACCCGCTCCTACCCGTCATCACGGATCGAGCATCCCTCGAGAACACGTTCAAGCTCCTGCCCCTCAGCATGCTCGCCCTCCGGGTCAGCAAGGTCGAGCAGGACCCTTCCACCGGCGGCAAGAAGGCAAAGCGGGTCAAGGGACAGTGGACCGTCAAGATCGAGCAGCACCAGGAGGCCAAGGAGGAGCTCTACTACGCCTGGCTCTGGGAAGGTAGCCAGTTCCAGCGTCAGCTGTACGCTGCTCTGGCCCTGGTCTTGATCTTCACCGTTGTCCTGTACCCCCTCTGGCCCCTCGTCCTCCGACAGGGTGTCTACTACCTGAGCTGGGGTCTCCTAGGTCTGCTCGGGTTGTTCTTCTTGATGGCCATTTTCCGTGTTATTCTCTTCTGCGCTACCTACTTTATTGTCCCTCCTGGTCTCTGGCTGTACCCCAACCTCTGGGAGGATGTGTCATTCATGGACAGCTTCAGGCCCGTTTGGGCATGGCACGAGGTAAGCCGATCCCGCAACCGTAGCTCTGAGAGCTTGGAATGTACTAACCACGGCCCAACCAGACCGAGAAGCCCAAGAAAAAGAAGAAGTCCAAGGCCGTCAAGGGAAGCACCAACGCCTCCGTTGCCGCTGCCACAGGCCAGGTCTCGCCAGCTTCTGCACAGACAACTGGCACCGATACGCAGGTCAACACCGAGGGTGTCCACCAGCGACAGTATGTAGCACCCAAGGTCGAGGAGCTTGGCGATGACGAGTAAAATGGGTTGCTGGGAGCGGATGAGCGGACGTCCCGGTGTCGGCGTTGGATGGTTGTCTTCGGAAAATACAACGGGAACCACTAGTCCTCCCTGGTTTTCTTTACTTTTTCCCTTTTCCCTTGTTTTCCTTCTTCTCTTTTCTCTTCTTCATCTGTGTTCTTTCCCCCCATCCCCTTTTGGTGACCTCTGGTGGATCGTGAGCATTAAAACTGTGCCGTAAAAAAAAAAAATACAAACATTGGGATTATTGAGAAAAAGAAAAAAAGTGATATTTTTTGTTTGGGCGAAACTAGTACAAGAACCTCGTGACGCTACTTGCCCATCCCAAGGCTCTGGTCATTTCTCGGAAAACTCCATCCCAGCTAACACGTGTGGCTTTTTTCACAGGTCTGCCCAGTTATGGCTAGCCTTGCGTTGGTACAGCTGAAATGGTTCGATTTTAATCTACATGTCAATTACGGACTCTGATCTGTAGTTTCTCACCGTCCGCGCGCGAATCCGCTGCGCCGCGCAAGCTTGCCCAAGTTATCCCGCGTGGCGGGCGGTCTCGACCCAATGGCTCTGCCGCCAAAGACGGAGAGGCTTGCGGCAAACAATAAAATATTACCGGTGAGCTGGTTGAGGGCTGGGCCAGCGTCCGGGGAACACGTGCGTGTTGGCTGGCCCTCGATTTACGTTAATCTCGGGACCGCCACAGCTGAATGACGAATGGTGGCTTCCCCAAAACGGTTGCTCGGGCTCTGTCAGATACGTACTAAAGAGAAGTGTCGGAGACGGTCTTGGGACCCTAATCCGGACGCCGTTGAGCGGGATGGGATGATGCCAATCGGACGGTTTGTGTCAGTGTTTCAAACAGGCCCTTGGTAGCTGGGAAACTGGCGGCTTAGGAGGACGCGAAATCAGCATCAAGTGGGATCCGATCGGAAGGACAGGGGAATTGCCGAAACAAGCGAACGATAGAGAGCACTAAAGGGGCCCTAAAGCAGGTGACTGCGAACTCAAACAGCCTCCGTCAGGAACGTGGAGAAGCGTGCGGCGGGTTCGAGTCCAGATGGGCAAGTTGCCCGTCCCTCCTAGTCACAACGGGGCCCTCGTCGGCCTGTCCGTTAGGTCCTCTGACTCGCTCGTCGATAGGCTCACCACCCGCCCTCACCGGAGTTGTCGGACGGCCCCTGGGGTGCCATTGGCGGTGCTAGTCGTAGTCTTGCAAAGTGGCTTGAGGCATATTGGCGGCTATCCCTCGTGGTTAATTCTCTTAGTGTCGGTTCTTATCCCTTTTTCATTAGTTCCTCCGGTGGAACCATCTCCGCCAAAGCAACGATCGGTACTAGTGAGAGGAGGATCACGGCTAACCTCAAGTCTGGGCTGGATGCTGGCTTCCGTACACACCCACAATCATTGGCGTGCACCGGCCGCATCTACACCAAGTTATAGGTGCATCTGGGAATGAGGGAAATAGGGGAGCGGAAGAATTACTTATAACGCTGAGGATATGCTTGGAAGTAATCCTGTTTCATCTCAAGCTGAGGAGCATCTAACTTATTTCGGAAATGTCCTCATCTCGGGTATCGATTCTTCATCTTCGTGTTTCACACAATATACCCAAGGGTTATTCTGGTATGGGTTCTCCTCTAGGCTGGATTGGTGGGTTGGGACTAATCGGCTGTCTAGGTTGGGGCGGAAATCGGCCCTGCTTTGAGGAACCAGTGGTTATGCTACGTTGAAGGTGGTCAGAACTGACTGTGGAGCTGGTTTGAATGCCACCCAAGTGGGCTTTAGTTTGCCTCCTCGCCTGCCACTGTTATAAGTTCGAACACCCTGTATGCGTACTGGAGACTGTGGGCTGCCCAGGGTTGGACAGTCTCGGTGAGCAGCTGCCGGTACTACAAGGTCGACTACCGCGATGAATGAACTAATTCTCTGTCCCAAGTCGCGAATCGTGTATCGATGAGTTGCTTGGATCCACCTCCGTGCTGCTTCTCTGCTCATATCAGTGGTCTCTCGGTATGAAAGGCCTGACTATGATGGTTTCCAAACAACAATTGCTGGACCACAAGCAGAAGTCTCTTGGAAGGCGATGTCTAGGCCGAGATCAGCGGTCGTGAACCTGGTCAAGGACCAGAGCGACACCAGTCATTTCATGAACTAGCTTGCTTATGGGCGTCTCAACACAGGCCAGATCGGCAATATGTCGTGTCTGGGTGTGTTTTGGGAGATGTCATCAGGAGCAACATGAAGAAAGGGGTATGATCACTCACTCCCCATCTTCACTCTCCCTCCGATGAATTATCCCTGAAAAGCATTGTGTCCAGGCCAGAGCCCTGGCGTCGTCAGTGGGCTCATAGAGATAACGTCGTATGGCCGTTTAAGAAGATGAAGATTATAATCTTGGGTATGTTTGACGAATCACGCTAGATTGGCAATTATGAAGCCCATGCGAGCCTCTGTAGGGACGTTGTGCTATGGTTTGTTCTTGGGGTTTTCCGAAAGGGGTCAAGGTGACTTCAGGTATGTGTCAGGTTATTGTCTAGAAAGCGTTATGAAGCTTTTGGAACTTGAGATGAATGGAGGAAGCGAGGTGACGAAAACCTGGTCGGTCTGACCTATCAACTGGTCACCTCGTCTCAATAGTTTGTCTGTATTTTTCACTCCACTGTTGGTGGTTGGTTAAACTGCAACAACCTGTGTGCTCAAGGTTTCCTCCTCTCGACTTCCCCGTTTAACATTGCTTTTTTTGCCCTATGGGTTTGGGGTGACAGCGCTGGCTAAGCTCGGCCCCGAAAGGAATGTAACGATGAGCAACGGGTCGTGACATTTAAGTTGCCAAGTAGGAAAAAGCAAAACTTGTCCATTAATTGATCAACCAATCAGTCCCTCCCACTTTGTAGCCTTGCTCTTGCTGTGGTCTTTATACCCTTGAATTTGGTGGACGTCCATTCTAGGTTGCTAGATATTGATTGAATGCATTGCATCTGTCCTTGTGCGGAGTCTAACACGGGATATGTGATCTAGCGAAATATTCAAACCTTGCAGGCCATCTCATGGTGTTCGCAGAGATCTCCTCGATCTGCCTCGATCTGCCAAAAGCAAAACGTATTAGGTGAACCATGCAATCAAAGTTATATGAGGGAGGGTCTGGATCCTTCCTGCGAACAGGTTTTTCTTACCGCCACTCATGTACGCTTAGATTACAAAATTCCCCCTTTATTGATATTTTGCAGTTTGTGTGCTTCTTACCTTCCACAACGTTTGTAGGTCGCCTAGAGCCATAAATATCCCGACCTGCCATATCTGATCATGAAGATGGGATGGGAAGCAGGTCAGCCAGGACGAGCACCTGGACTGAGCTGCACCTCGGGCCGGGATCAGGCTGTTATGAAAGGAGCGTAGTGTCACTTGAGCTGACTGACACGCAGAGCTGAACGGAATTTGAAATTAGGCGCGGGGAATCCCCCGCCAGTCGATGTCGCGGAAGATCCCCTGGTTGGGCCTTGCAGCGGATCTGCTTTAGCACCCACGCTTGACTGGCCGTATCTGATCCCTGCTCAGCTTAGCAGCAGGGGTGTTGTTAGCATTTGGCTGGGCTAGTAGCTTACCTAAACCTCTTGATGCTACCCTTCGCTAGCTGCCCTGGGCATGGTTTCACTTGGCCTTGAGGCTGCCAACGTTGAACGAGCAATGCTGTCGTTAATGCCGCCGCTTTCCCCACCTTCTCTGTTTCTCCCATCCCCTCCAAAAATAAGCCTTGCTAGCATGCATCCCTTGTCTCAGCTCTGGTGGTGCGGCGTTGCCAGCTCTCTTCTTACCTGACCACATAGAAACGAAAGCTACGGATTGCTTCCTTTGATTAGATTGACGACAGACCATTGGACAGCAGCCTCAGACCAATCTCGTTGTTCCTGGCGAGGTGTCGGATGTCATTCATTGCGTGATAGGCCAACTGCCTGGAACCACCCTGCGTCTCTTGGCAGACTTTGGCTGCTAGCCCTAATACAAGCCGAGGCGCATGTAGATGTATACCCAGATGTCAAGGTCCACAAGGGAAAGCGGATGCCAGTCTGTACCTAGGTGGGAATCCTGCTCATGAGACTGGTTGGGAATATCGAGGTCGGTGCTGTGCTAAGAGTGATGGTAGATTGCCAGCACATCGTCTTTGCAAACATCCTTGGTAAATCGGACTTAACATCAAACTGCTTTCCAAGTATCAGATGTACCCGGAGGAGAAAGGCCGACCCGATGCAACCACGATATGCATGTACCCTGCATGGTTGAGGCGAAAATTGGTATCTGTGCACATGGTTTGATTGTGACCAGTCAGAAATATAACCGACCATGGCGGTCCATGCGTCGGATGCTTTCTTGCGCCACAATGCAGTCGACGAGGTGATTCTCTGGCTGCTTTCCGGCGGTGATTTGCCTCAGCACACACAAACATGCGCGCGGGTCAGAGTCTCGACTGGGTTTTCTCCTCAAAGATTGCCTGTAAGAGCTTGAGCACCCGACAGCAATTCCGTGTTCGCCAGGCCGGTCACGCACTAGCGCTTGTGACTAGCTGGCGGCGGAAGCTATGGTCATTTTAAAATCAAGATGTGAATCCTATAGCCAGACACTATCGAGGCGCATCGATTGAACGTCACTCGTCCACAGGCCGCTGGAGATTCAAGGTTGCAACCCGCACACCAGGTCCGAATCCCATCACGCCTTGATCCCAACGGAGTGGGCGACCAGACCCATACCTTGTATCTCGAACCGGCCATGGGTGTACGACTCCGGTGGGGCAGTTGGATTTCAAGTCACACAGCCCGAGACAATGTTGACCTAGTGTCGATTTTGAGTCAAGATGAATCCTAGGGAATGGCTCCGGTGTATCCGCGCACTTGCTGGAAGCTATCCTCTTTTCCGGTATCGATGGAGTGAAGTCCTTTGCGCCTGAATTCCCATCCATCAGGGATCGATGGAGATGTGCGCAATCTGGGCTGGGATGTTGGAGCACATCGCCTGTGGTCGAGCCGCTTTGATCAGATCATCAAAGCGCCTCCCATCTCCACAATCTCTCTGCTCGATGGACCGCGGGCCCTTGCCTTCGCTCGGTCCACACTCCGAGCCCAGAAACGGCACTCGGAGAATGTTGAGCATGAATCCCCCCCGCTGCCATGCGGTATTGGAAACCACGGTCTTCCCTGCTCGCCCCTGGTTGAAAGGAGGCGGGCCACTGGTTCTGGACAGCTTACAGGCGTAGGGAGCGAAATGTCCAACATTGTCGTGCATTGGCGAAAGCGCTTCATAGCTGACGCAATAACGAGCCTCCTCAAACGTGGCCATGGATAGACGAGTCGTGCATCACGGTGTGGCTCGGTGACCCGGTTTTTGATGAACAACGTTAGATTCGCGCAGGTAAGATTCTGGGCAGTCCTTCATCGGAACTACCTGCTCACGCTCCTGCAATTGTAGCAGATGCGGATGATGCCTGGTGGTTCTAACCCTTCTCCGTAACGGTGGCCAGAGCGGTACCTACCTTGGGTAGAGAATCCCCAGACCCCCCCACCATCACCACGAGAGCACCGTGCGCTAGTTTCTCGTGTGCCTGCCTATGATCCGTAAGTAATGAAGTCGTCGGTGGATTGGCGTACACACCTCAGGTACCACTCTGTTCCTGCCATCTAGACCAGCGCCCCAAAGCCACACGCGCATACATACGATGAAGGGTACGTAACATACATGCATGCGTGCATACATTCTGCCCCAGCCTGCATATGCTTGGCTAGACTAAACTACAGGCCGCTACTTCAGACTACGTGTTGTTCGAGAGATAATGCAAGAACTTTGGTGGATAATGACATGCCTTCAGCTCTCTATTTGTGCGCCCTTCATGCGTGGCTGCAAGCTCGTGTCGGGCATAATGTACGCACGCAGGGAGTTAGGCAGATATCGAGATCTCAGTATGCGAGTGACTTCGGCCGCAGGTTTCTCCGTAATAATGGAATCTCCCGTTGTCTGTCAAAAAATAGGCAGATGGAGGCAACGGAAAGTGGACGATGCGGCAAGCGCTAGGCAGAGACTCTCGAGAGAGGCAGGTGCCCGATCCGCTGATGGCTCCTGCCTGCTAGCCTGCTGTACGTACCTACTGAGGGCGTACGAGTAAGTGCTGCAGGCAGAATTCCATTGGGTGCTGGGGTTTGGGCTAAGGTGGGAGGTGACTTATCAACCGGGCTAGACGAATTGAGTGTTACGGGTCACCCCTCCCGAGATGGATCTGCAGCTTTACTGCAAGATCAACTTCCCTCTCCCATTCCGCCCCGTTCTTCTCGAAAGCTGTCTCTCTTCTGCAGCCAGTGTCACATCCTGAGGCCGCCACTGGGGCCCGTACAGCCTGCAGGAGTGTTAGATTGTGTCAGTTCTCAGTTTCGCTTGCCGTCTCGTATGGCCTAGAGACGCGGGTTTCTAAGCGAGCTGTTGCAGGCAAAAACATTGGCAACCATCTCTCTCCACCCGCTTGTAACATGTTGCTGGGAAAGCATGTCGAGGGAATTAATCCCGGGGGTTGCGCCATGGCCACCCTCCAGTCTGTCCTCCTAGGCAGAGACGGGTAGTCGCCCTCCGCCACCACAGCACCGATGAGATGAGACTATCTAATTTTTCTTGTCAATGTTGCTGTAGAGGACGCAGGCGCATGGTTTCCGCTGTTCCAGCTCTGCCACACGCAGTACGGTACGAGCCTGAGCGGGTTCAATAGCCCAGGGTCAGGACGCTAGCTGGTCCAACTGGATCTCTGCCAGGGTGGATGCCCGCTCGACTTCGCAGCAGGCACATTACTCGCAACCTCGAGGCCACCCGCCAATGGCCGATCATTATCACGACCTCTGATACTTCGGGTCTTTGGGCCTCTTCATTGGTCTTAGTCGCCGAGCCTTGGGCCTGTCCCCAGCAGCCAACTTAACCAGAGACGGCCATGACAACGGTGACACCTATCAGTGAATCACATACTGCATCCACTGGACAAGGCTCGCTAGCCTGCCAGCCCATGGGTCCAGGTCAAGTTGCTCAACCACGCATGCTTCATGGGGTCCGAGGGCGTCCGTGCTGAGATCAGCCTGGACGTGTATATAGCGAAATGGATGGCCACGCTAGATGTGCAGGTCCGGACAGTAGCCATGCCGTATGACCCTACAGTACCTGAGTCCCTCACCGATCGAGACCATTCAGCCCAGTCTGTGGCTAACTACTAACGAGTTAAAGAAGAAAAGAGCTGGTCGGGTCATCTGCACCTTTCCATTGGCTATAAGAGCTGTGAGTCCGCTGCGGCGTCGTTGTCCCCTCCCGAGGAGAGGTCCAACCGTTCCCTGATATGATGGCCACCCCAGCCAGCCTTCCTCCCCACAGGCCAGACAAAGAGTACTCTTTTCTTGAAGCTCTCAACATCGGGCCTACAAACGAGCTTACCCTCGTATCCCAAGAGAAACTTGGCCTTTCACCAACTCCCAAATCTCCTGCTACGGCGTTGAGGTCACCACCTCTACCTCCTTTGCCCTCCAATCCCACACCCAGTCCCGCCAGGTCGGAGTTCAACGTTACCACACCGACCAAATCTGATTTTGCCAGCCCCAAGCAAAATCTGGCGACCCCCCGGCCAACCGGGCATCACTCTTTGTTCCCCCAAACTAATACTCACGGCAACAACGTCGAAGAAGTCAAAGGCACCAACACCAGCAAAGGCGCCAGCACCAGCAAAGGCACCAGCACCAGCAAAGGCGCCAACACCACAAAAGGCGCCAGCACCAGTAACGGTGTTAAACCTATTACAGAGACCGCTGCCATGGCTCCTTCCATCAAGGCTCAGGCGCAATGCCTCGAGTCCTGCAGCAAAGTCACCAAGGCTGGTGACCGAATTTCTGTTCGAATGCTCGAGTACCTTACGTCGATTAAGCAGACCCATATGCCCCATGGGCTCGACGATCTTGCCCACGGCTTCCTCTCGACATGCCAAGTTCTTCTAACCATCGAGGCTGGCCTGGAAGAATGCACGCGTACCCATCAATTCTTTCCCGGAGAACTCCTTGCAGAGTTGGACAAGAAGTTCCGCGTGTGCTTCGCTGATTTCCAGGTCTTAGAGAACATGCTCTCGAGGGTCCTCGAGTCGGAACGCAAGAGTCACGGCGCAATGGGAAAGATGAAGCGTGGATTGAGCAAGCTGTTTGGAGATACAGATTTCAGCAAGATTTCCTCGGCGCTTGAGCAAACGAGAGAGAGCCTCAGGGTCAGCGCTCTGATGTTCCAGTGGAGCCTAGGAGATGACAAGATCGAGAGCGGAGCTGGTATTGGCTACACTGGTCTTGCAGCTGCGTTGGATAGACTGGACCAGAAGAGGTCGAGCACTCGGACAAGATCTGAGACGAATAGCTCGCACCACAACTTGCCTTCTCTTCGTCAACAAGAGCAGCCTCCGCTGCCTCCTATTCCTGCCTTGCAGTGGGCCGAGCGTTCAACCTCCCTCCAGAATGACACCATGATGTCCTCCGAGATTCGATCACCAACCAGTGATCTGCGCCAGTGGAGCGCTACGGCCAGTTCCGTTCATTCTGGCGACCGCCATAACCACCAAACCGCCTTTGATCGCCTCAGTTCTTTCGACGAGACAATGTCGCACCATACCGGAAGCGACTCGGCTGTCAATGACGCTATCAATGAGGAGCTTGCTGCCCTCGACTTGGGCTCAGACAAGGTCGTCCGGTTGAAGACTGATCCTTTCACGATGCCCCGATGGAATCCTCGTGCTAGCACAGGAAGCACGGATGGTGCGACATTGAAGAGTGCCCTCGCCTCTGCGATTCGTGCCAGGAACCACAAGCTCGTCGAGCAGCTCCTGGATAGAGGTGCTCCCGCCAACAGTCCTGATATCCATGCCCTTATCGAAGCTGTTAAGGTGCAGGATGTTGAAAGCGTTCGCCTGCTTCTCCTATTCGGAGCGGACCCTAACGAAACCGACCGAGAGGGTATGACTCCTCTGGCTCTTGCTGTTGAGAAGACACTGCTGGGAGCAGCGGTGACCCTGCTCAAGTACGGAGCGGACCCTAACATGAAGGCTGGCATGGATCAGGACAGCCCCGTCGCTCGTGCGATCCAGAGTAACAAAGTCAGCCTTGCTCATTTGTTACTAATGTACGGTGGTGATGTCACCCAGTTGAACTCGGAGGGCAACACAATGCTGATAAGCGCGGTCAACAAGAAGACGCCTCGCCAATTCATTGCACTCCTCTTGGGATACGGGGCAGACCCCAACGAGAAGAGCCGAGAGGGGAAGACGGTGCTCTTCGAGGCCATTACAAGCGCTCGCGACGACATTGTCTCTTGTCTTCTGGAGAAGAAAGCCAATCCCAACCTCCCAGGTCCCAAGCACATGTTGTGGCCTGCCTGCTCCCAGTCTCCTTGCCTCCAACTGTTGTTGAAACATGGCGCTGATTACAAAAAGACTCCTGGTATTATGGAGCTCGCAGCCAGTATCAATAACATCGAGTCGGTTCGCATCCTGCTCAAGGCCGGCGTTGACCCCAACGCAAAGAAGGATGGAGCCTATACTCCCCTCTGTACTTCTATCCGAGACAACCGCCCCGACATCTTCCACCTGCTTCTGAACAGTGGTGCAGACCCCAACACACCGGCAGCTGAATACCCCTGCTTCAAGTGCATTACACACAATCGGCTTCAATTCTTGCCGGCCTTGGTTGCGGCAGGCGGAAACCTGAACAACCCGAAGGGTATTTTAGAGACTGCTGTGAGTCAGAATTACATGGAAGCTGTTCTTTGGCTTTTGGACCAGGGCTTGGACCCCAATGAGCGAAGCGCCAAGGGCCATTCGCCCCTGACAACGGCCATCCGCGACAATCGTGTTGAGCTCGTCGATCTCTTGATCATGCGTGGCGCCGACCCAAACAAGCGCGGCGAGGACTGGCCAGTCTGCATGGCTGTTCGAAACCCACCTATTCTGAAGCGCATTCTTAACGTCCTGGCTGAGCCCCGCGCTTTCAAGGGTGTTATTGAGCGGGCCGTAGCTGCCAACCAGCTCGAGTCAGTCAAGCTGCTCCTCGCTGCCGGCGTTTCAGTCGAAGACAAGAATGGTGGTGTTTTCTCTCCTCTTACCACAGCTTTGCGCGAAAATCACCGAGAAATTGTCAGATTTCTTATTGATCCCAACGGCGGTGGTGCCGATGTCAATGCCCCTGGTGAACATCTGCCTGTTGTCAAGGCTCTTCGACGATTCCATGGCGAGGATACGGTTATGCTTGAAGTGCTGTTGGAGAATGGTGCTGACCCTAACAAGATGTACCGCGGATGGAACGGCATCTTCCAGGCCGTCGAGAATGGCGAGTTGGAGGTGCTCCAGATCTTGAAGGACAAGGGAGGAGGCTTTGACCTCGACGCCAAGGACGAGATGGGCCGCAGCGCCATTGAGATGGCAAGCCAGCGAGGATGGGATGAGGGAGTAAAGATACTCCGCGAGGGACGACAGAAGCAGTAGATATACTGCAGTGTTTACACACAAAAGGTTCAAACGAGATGAAGAAGAGGTCTATATACCCAACTAATGAGACTTCTCATGTAATAGTGTTGATGTAATAACATTGGAGGAGCACACACAGGACAATCATTTGTCAATGTCGAATGGAGACATGATATTTTCCCTTTTTGTCGGATTTTCTACTCTACGTTTGGTTTCATAGCTTCGCTTCGTGGTCTATATTTTCGCCATACCCGATGAGAAATTTGTCTGCGGGCAGAAGTTTACACACTCAATACACAAGTTTAAATGAGCAGAAGTTTTCAGCCAGTCTCGCTGCCTGTATCGCTTTCATTTTACCATTTTCCCCTTGAGAGATGTCGATTATTCTCTTACTCTTTGGGTTAGGTTTCAAGTGACTTGTAGAAGAATGTGACGTCCTTGAATTCCCCAGACGGACTCAGCCCATACTTTGGTATTCTGCCAACTTCGGTATATCCGAGTTTACTAAAGACAGACTCGGCCAGGCTGCCAGATTCTGCAGCCAGGGTCTGGAGGTTTCCGCTACAATGTTAGCCATGCGCTGCACGCAGTCGGGTTCGCCGCCTGAAAAAAAAAACCACTTACCAGCATGGTTCGCCCTCGCTCCACGGCCTCCCTCTCCAGGGCGTCGACGAGGGCGGTGGCGCCGCCGCGGGCGCGGTACGAAGGGTGGATGAGCAGCTTCTCGACAACGGCGCGGAAGGAGCTGGTCTCGGAGGGCGGCATGTCCAGCATGACGATGCCCATGACGTGGGTGCCTTTGGGGACGGCGGGGTTGTGGTTGTGGTTGTGGTGGAACAGCAGGCCGTTGCTGGTGGTGGCGGGGTCGTTGTCGTCGGCGCGGACGAGGAGGAGGAGCAGGCGGGTGCCGGCCGAGACCTCGGCGATGCGGTCCTTCCAGTAGGCGAGGAGCTTCTCGTGGGAGAGGGGGGGGATGAAGCTGGCGATGGTGCGGTCGTGGGTGATGCAGGAGGCGTGGATGGCGGCGAGGTAGGGGATGAGTGGGGTGTGCTGGCCTGGGGTGAAGAGGATGACGGAGGAAGAGGAGGAGGAGGAGGAGGAGGCCATGGTTAAGGATCGTGAGGAGGTGGAGTGGGCGGTTGTTTGAGTTGCATGGGGGCGTTGATGGGAGGTTGTCTCTGTCGTTGGGTGTTGACTGAGATGGACGGTGCTGTGCTTGTCTGTATTACTGGGCGGCGATGATGCGCAAACCACCTCGGAGGGACTTGACTTCGGGGCAATTCCTCTCTGGGAGTTTGTCTCTTACTTTCCCTTTTCTTGTAGGAAAGTAAACAAACGAATGGAGAGGGGAAAAGAAAATAAATTTGATAAGTGAAAGAGCGCAAGGTGTTGGAATAAGAAGTGTGACTAGTGAAATAATGCTAGCAATTGGGAGGCATTTGCGCCTAAAAAGGCGATGAAGATCAGGCTGTTGTAGCTCTGGAAACCTGGATGTGTGCGACCGTCTGCTTCCGAGTAAGTGAACATGATTCTTAGAAGGAGACTGATGAAAATAAATTCGAAATATGTAAACAATAGTTGCTCATTGTCCCACCATGGATTTATTCATCATTCGCGATTCTCTGGTTAGGCCAGCCTTGGTTCAATTCACAGCAGAGATCTGGCTGACTGGCTTTTATGAAGTGAGTGAGACAGACACACAAATCCCACACTATATGACCGGTATGAGTGCATTGGATTCACAAAACGTTGCGCCAGAAAGACAGATATTAATTTGAAATTACATAGCAGCGAGCCATCCTGGAGTTCTCAGTCGCTTGAAGAGGCCCTCGCCATGGCTCACATACCTCTGTCAGCAATGTTTGCTGCCATCGCATGAGTTGAAGGGAGGAGACCAAACACCCCGGGTGCAATCCGAACCATTTACAACTACAGAGAGAATGAGTAATCATCCGTTGCTTCTCAGGCAGTGTGATCTAGGTGATTAACTGCTCTGTAGGATCAACGTAACCCACCTGCGTGCGTGGGCATGTTGATATCATGCTACTCTCCTTCACTCGTCTCCCAATTGGTGATGGGCCTATAAATAAGCCTAAAGGAATGGCCAATGTAAGCCGCGTAATGCCGGGAAGGGAACTGCTGTCATCGACCAACCATGCATAGACAGACGCCCATGAACTTCGGTCACAGCAGGTGGCACAAGCAGCTGCTTGAGCAAGACAGACGAATCCGCCCCCACTTCTGGCTCGTCTCATCTCAGCTCACATCTCTCGTTTCAGCGCGACCGCTGCTGCGTCTCCCACCAACAGTAGAGAAGACCAATTGTCGATTTCCTCCCTCTCCGCCTCAATTCAACATCCATTTCCCGACTCATCCGGCCTCTCGGGTGACCAGACAGGCATCTCTGCAGTGGGAGAACGAGGACTAGAGTGAGCAGCTCAGTGAAGATCCAGGCACACGACACACTTGAGACCACACGCCAACGACATGGAGTCGATCTTTAAGAAGGTCGAAGAAGGGGTTGACGCTGTCTTTGGCAATGAGAAACACTCTCATTCCCACTTCGGCTACGAGTGCGAGCACCTTCATCCCGACGAGGAAACAGTCAATCGCTATCACTCCTTTGCCCCTCCTTCAAGCGGGAACGCGAAGTGGTATGTCGACGGATGCTCGTACTTCTGGGCCGTTTCGGAAGCTCTCGAACGCAAGTAAAACCCTCTCCGAGTCGCAGCTCCACCTGAAAACTGACCATATCTGCCCGCTTCTTAGGAGCCCGGGAGGAGATCTTGATTCTGGATTGGTGGTTGAGCCCCGAGCTGTATCTACGCCGCCCGCCATCCCTGAACGAGAAGTATCGTCTCGACAACATGCTCAAGGCAGCCGCCGAGCGTGGAGTGAAGGTCAACGTCATCGTTTACAGGGAGGTCGAGGCTGCTCTCACCTGTAACTCTCAAGTACGAGACCACTCTTAACCCGGGGTCTAACCCAGTAACTGGTACCAGGTCTCGCAACGCTCATACTTTGTTATCATTCATTTAGCATACCAGAAAGGCATTGGAAGCCTTGCACCCGAACATTTCTGTCTTCCGACACCCAGACCACACGCCTACCGGCTATGATCTCGTGTCTGAGCTCGGGTCTAGTTTTGCCCACCTCACCAACTTTGATCTCGCCAAGGCATCAGATGAGGCTTTGAAAGCCCTCTATGGAACTGCTGATGGCATGGTTCTGTTTTGGGCTCACCATGAGAAACTTATCGTCGTAGATCGCAAACTGTCGTTCATGGGTGGCCTGGACCTTTGTAACTAAACCCCATCCCCTCTGTTTCCATCATTCCTCAGAGTATCGGTATCTAACACTATTTCTAGGTTTCGGACGATGGGATACTAGTTGTGAGACTCTCTTGACACTGGCATAATATTCCTCGGTTTTACTAACTAGTTGAATCTGTGATATAGCTCACCCTATTGCTGATGCTCATCCCGGCAACTTGGATGCCATTGTGTTCCCTGGACAGGACTACAACAATGCTCGGGTGTACGATTTCCACGACGTCGGAAACTGGGACCAGAACAAACGTAAGATTGATACCTTGATGCCCTGTCCTTTCACCTCGGCTAACCGCAGTCTGCCGCCACCAGTTGACCGCACCAAGAGCTCAAGAATGGGATGGTCAGACGTTGCTCTGAGCATGACCGGCCCCATCGTGGACAGTCTTGTGGCTCACTTTGCCGATAGATGGTATGTGAGACCGGCCAGGCTGGATAGCCCTAATGTGAGGAGCCTGTCTTATACTTACACATCATCCGCAGGAACTTCATCTGGCAGCAAAAGTACAAATCCAAAAACCAAGGAAAATACAATGTCCTCACTGTGAAAGACATTAACCAAGAAGAGGACGACTCAACCCTGGATCACCTCACCAATAGGTTTAATCGTGGCATGAGTAGACTGATGCACTTTGGAAGTGATGACAACGATGATGAGGGTCGGCCAGCACGCGGCCAAGACGGCCAGACCACTAAAATCCAGCTCACTCGAAGGTACGTTAACAGAGATTACAAAGAAGCCCGCAAGCCTTGAGATACTCGTGGGGGAAAATGGCTAATTTCACGTTCGACAGCTCCTGCAAGTGGTCTTCCGGACACAAGGTTGAGCACTCGATCGCAAACGCCTACATCGAAGCCATCACCAATGCCGAGCATTTTGTATACATCGAGAACCAGGTATGCGAAAGCTCCAGACCTACAAAACCACCCACTTTACTCACAACGGGGCAAAACAGTTCTTCATCACAGCAACCTGCGACAAGCAGCTCCCCGTAGCCAATAAGATCGGCGCCGCAATGGTTGACCGCATCATCCGGGCCAACGAGGAGGGCAAGCCGTTTAGAATCTGGGTCGTCATGCCCGCCGTGCCGGCCTTCGCGGGAGATCTCGAGTCGGAGGGCGCGCTCGGCACCCGCGCCATCATGGAGTTCCAGTACTTCTCCATCAGCCGCGGGGGGAACAGCATACTCGAGAAGCTGCGCGAGGCCGGCATCAACCCGGGCGACTACATCGGCTTCTACAACCTGCGCAACTTTGACCGCATCAACACCTCCAGGACCATGCACGACGCCGAGGAGCGCGCCGGCGTCGCGTACGAGGACGCCCGCAAGGGCCACGACGGGCAAGTGGGCGGCGGGTACGAGGACGGCGAGGGCGAGGGCGACCACGCGGACGAGTACAGGAGGTACCAGCGCGAGGCCGGCGCCGTGAAGGACGCGACCCTCGACACCATCAGCTCCTGCTACATGGCCAGCGGCGCCCGCGTCTCGGAGCTGCGCTGGGACGGCGCCCCGGAGGACGAGATCGGCGCCTTCGTCAGCGAGGAGCTCTACGTCCACAGCAAGCTCCTCATCGCCGACGACCGCCTCGTCATCTGCGGCTCCGCCAACCTCAACGACCGCTCCCAGCTGGGCACGCACGACTCCGAGATCGCCGTCGTCATCGAGGACCCGACCCCCGTCGAGAGCCAGATGGCCGGCCGCCCCTTCACCGCCTCCGCCTTCGCCGCCTCCCTGCGCAGGCACATCTTCCGCAAGCACCTCGGCCTCCTCCCGGACCAGCGCTGGGACCGCCCGGACGACAACTGGCGGCCCGTCGACCAGTCGCCCAACCACTACGACTGGGGCTCCATATCCGACAGACTCGTCCAGGACCCCCTCCACCCCAACTTCCAGCGCCTCTGGGCCGGGACCGCAAAGGTGAACACCGAGACCTTCAGCAGGGCCTTCCACCCCGTCCCCAACGACCACGTGCGCACGTGGGAGGACTACAAGGAGTTCTTCACCAAGCACTTCATCATCCCCGGCGTGGACAAGGAGGGCGAGAAGCCGAACAACGAGGGCAAGGTCGAGTACGGCCACATCGTGCAGGAGGAGTTCCCGGGCGGCGTGCAGGAGGTCAAGGAGTGGCTCGATCAGATCCGGGGGACTCTGGTGGAGATGCCCCTCGACTTCCTCGTCGACGTCGATGACATTGCCAAGGAAGGATTGGCACTGAACAGCTTGACGGAGGAGTTATATACCTGATGAGGTCCATCATATAGGCTTGCTTCCGCAGCAGCGAGGAGTCGTTCCGGTCAAGCATCCGCCATTTAGTCACCATCTTGAGTTTCGATCCTGAATATTGAACTTCTTTTAGTCGGTGTGATTGGATAACAGGATAAACGCAGCAACTATCGAAACAGGTTTTTACAAAACAAGTGCTTCTTTCTGTCCTATCTCTAATAACGTGTAAAAAAAAAAGTAACGTTGCGCATCTCACAAGATAACCCATGCAGAATCTCCAAGAGCAACCCACTCTTGGGCCAGACTAAAAATAGTATGCCAAAATAAAAACAAGAACTTGCCTCTTACACGGGAGTGTGTTGTATTATACATATGGAAAATACCCCAATCCCCTTGCCCAAACCCTGCAACTCCAGATATGCCTTCGGATGTTCTCAAATGCAGGGGATGGAGACGAAGCGCAGAATATAAAGCTCCAAATCCAATGGAAGTACATCGCATCAAGCGACGGGGAGCTTTCCAGATGCACCATGTTACGTGTCAGTTTGGTGGGCGTCGTTACCCAGGACTGACTTTTGATCCCCTCAGGAATCCGTTGATTCCCTTTCTCGCTTTAGAAAGAACAAACATAAAGGCCGTCAAAGACAAAAAGGTCCGGTTCGGAGCCTCGAGTCTTGGTCAAGGATCAGTCCGCTTTGGTATATCCGTTTTGACCTAGAATACCATCCTTGAAAGATCCCTTGGGTTCGTCGAGCTTGAAGTACCCGGCCCTACGACGGAAACGGCCCTTGAAAATGGTGAAGAGGCCAAAGAGAACGCCAACGACACATCCGGAGCTCAGGTACGGATGCTCAACAAATGTGACACGGATATCAAGAAGTGCCTTTTCGAAGATGGAGACAGCCAGCTTAGGCTTGACCACATTAGGTCCGTAGATGATCTTGTCGAGGGATTCCGAGATGGCAGTACGGCTGACCATGATGTAGTTCCCAGTAGCAGTGTTGTCCCAGTATTTGCGGCTCTAGAATCACGTTAGTTTAGTTCCCCATTTCCCATGGCGCTCACTTATAATTCGAGGAGAGGGCACACTTACATCCTGGTCATTAATGATGACACGGTCACCGAGAGTAGAATCGATACCGAAAGTTGTTCGGATCCATCTCTGCCAGAAGACGCCATCAACCCAAGCAAATGCGACTTCCTTCTTCCCGGAGTTGTTCATATCGATGCGAATCGTCTTGGCGGACCTCAGAGCGCGCTGATCATCCCGATCCTCGGCTTCTTCAATTCTCATCTGCTTGGCATCTCGGAGCTTCTTCCTCTCAAGTTGGAATTCTTGGATCTGCCGATCCATCCACTCGTTGGCAGCGCTCTTCAATTCTCTGAGAGCACCTTGGAATCCATCGGCGTTCTTGCGGTTCAGAATACCCAGAACGACAATCTTGCCGTCCATGATCTGGCGAGCATTCATGGCAGTAAGTTCAGGAACAAGAGGAAGCCAGACAGACTTCATCCAGTCGAGAACACCATGCACGTCTCTCATCTCATTAGGCGTCAAAGGTGTGAAGTACGTTGGGCGGCCTTCTCGGGACACCAGCAATCTGGGCCAGGTACTGATCTTGAATCTCTTGTACAGGGCAGGATCTTGGGTCTTGACCAACTTGGCATGGCCAATGAGGCTGAGAGGAATGCGCTCCAAGGCCACGAGATCCTCGGTCGTTGTCGCATGATCGTAGAAGTAGACGAAGACGACTTCTTCCTTCTTTTCGAGGGCCTCGAATTCTTCGGCAGTTACGTCGGGTACACCTCCAGCAAGATCAATAGCCTTGTCGGCGTATTGGACGAAGTCACCCAGGCCTCGGAGACCTTGGTACTCGGCTCGCTCGCCGCCCTTGAAGAACAGAATGGTAGGGTAAGCCCGAGCCTTGACGTCCTTGCACAGTCCTCTCTCGACATCGCAGTTGACTTCTCCGATGTTGAGCTTGCCTTGCATGCTCTTAGCGAGCTGGCTCCAAGTTGGGGCCAGTGCTTGGCAGTGGTGGCACCATGGGGCGTAGAACTTGACGAACCATGGGTCCTGAGTCATGGTTACCAGTCTTTGGAAACTCTCTGCTGTAAGAGGGACTGAGGCCCCATTTTCATTGGGGGGATTCAATGGCTTCTTGGGCTTCCTGATATTGAACACCTCAGCGGCAGTCACTCCTTTCCACTTTTGGGGCCACTCCCCCCCAGTAGATTCAGTCTCGTCGGACACCTTCTTCTTAGGCTTCTCACTCAGAATATCGTCCAGTGTATCGGAAAGGTCTTCCAAGTGCTCGTCTGAAATACTCTCCATGTCATCCTTGTGAATCACGCTGGTATCATGTTTCTCGGAGTCTTCCTCGGTGGAATCGTCATCCTCTTCCGTGGTTGAGGTCTTGCTAGAGCTCTTGGTAGTGGAATCGTCATCGTCTGCCTTTGAAGTTGCCCTCTTTGGGAACTCCTTGTCACCGGGCTCGGGGAGTTCAACAGTGGTGGGACGAGATCCAGGCTTGGCCTCCTCCAAGGCCTTCTCGACCAACTCGCTGATGACCCCTATTTGCTTGGCACCTCGAATACGTGTGAACTCCTTTCCATTCTCAAATATGATTGTCTGAGGGTAAGTGTTGACATCATGGCTAAGGCAGAGGTCCTGATAGGCAATACAATTGAGCATGCCAAATCTGAGATCGTAGTAGTCGGTAAAGCTCGAACTGCCGGCAGCTTTTGGTTTCGAGGTGTAGTAGAATTCGTGGAGGGTCTGGAAGGTTGGGGCGAAATCAATACAGTGAGGGCAGTAAGGGCTGGCCATGTGTTAGCTGGAAATGAGAGATTGGGGGAAATCATGCCCATTTTACCTATAATGCTTGACGACAAGATATTTACTTTTCGCAATCTCGTCCTTGTAGTTGGCTGGAGTCAATTCCAAGATGGGAGGGACAGTGACCCCATTGAACACTGTTGGTACTTGTGCCTCCTGCTCCTCCCAATCATCTGATTCTCTGGTGACTAACGATTCGCCCGATGCCTTCGCCAGGGCTGATAGGCCCATAAGGAGGGCTAATGGTGACAGCCTCATGATGGGCGATTAGATTTGTCGCAATGCGATGATCAATAGTTGATGAAGAAAGGCCAGAAAGATGGTGCAAAAAATACGGGTCGCCGGAGACCCTAAAAGCGCAATATCAATGATACAATGCAGTACGTGTAGACATGCGAGCGTTGAAACGTGTTCCCCGTAGTCGAACAAGGTCTGTGCAGAACAGGTTTTAGGGCGAGCCGGGATAATGTCGCAGGTGAAGCAAGTAGGAATGGAAGCGGCTGGCGACAGGAGAGCGAGGGAATCGAAGGTAATCAAAATACCAAATCGTCGAGACGGGATGAGGAGGCGCAACGGTTGGCGAAGCGTCGGGTCAGGAGAACAGATAACGCGGATGCAAGGGCAGAGGCGATTAGATGGGCAACGGTCGCTCCAAATTGACTTTGGTGGGAACGATGCGCTAATCAACCAATCGATCGGGGTCTGGGGGGCGATGCCACGACAGAGGCACCGGCTAGGAGTTGAAGCGAAGCAAGAGAAGGGCGAGAAGCAACTCGATCCTGGCACCAAAACACCAGCAGAAGGACACCTTCAGGAGTTTGGTCTTACTGCAAACCAGCAAACAATCTGGTGGAGCAGAGTGGCAGCGGCAGGACCAGCGGTACTTTGACCTGTTAGCCAACAGCAGGCGATGCCCCCAGTTCAGTAGCTGGACCCAGGTAGCCTCACAATCTGCTACGCAACCAACGCGCTTACTTCTTCAGGCGGGACACCCCTAATATCTAAGAATAACTTTGCTGGCAACAGCAAACACAAAAGACCCTTTGCAAGGGGCTGTAAGAGGATGCCCGATAGGTCAAGATAACATCGCTACAGGTAGGCCAATGGATAGACAAAGATAGAATAAATGCTCACACCTAATTTGATTCGACCGGCAGCCATATAAGTGCTTGCTGTTGGCATGGCATGAATAATAATTGATACTATTCTGGTGGCATTCGCTGCCTAGTCGGTACCACTTTCCCAGCAAAGGGCGGCGTCAGCGCCTGGCGAATCCAGTGTGTGCATCCTCCATCACCACCGTCGGGTTGGGAACTACCAAAGTAAAGTAAACCAGCTCCGAGGTCGCGTTTAGGTGAAGTCAAGGGATTTGAATCAACATCATCTTCCATCTTGCCCCGCCTTCCCATAAAGCATCGCTTCCAATGCAGGAGCATGGAACAGTCACGAAAGCGCCCCCCGGAAGAAGATCCCCAAACTACCGTTGAAGGCCCCGAGTCGCTCTCACGTCCTATCAGCCCACCACGCAAGAAAACACGTCCATCTCCTCCCACCTTACCTTCTCCATGGCATCTCACATGGATTCAAGATCTCCCCGAAGATCTCAACCAGGATGCCGTGACATTGACAGATCTTCTAGGGGATCCTCTGATATCAGAATGCTGGGAATTCAATTACCTTCATGACATCCCCTTCCTTATGGATGCCTTTGATAATGACACACGGCACATGGTCAAAGTCCATGTAATACATGGCTTTTGGAAACAGGAGGACCGGAGTCGTCAGCGGCTCATGGTACGCCCCCTGATTTCCCCAGAGCCTTACCTAACCATTCGCTAATAATCCACAGCATGATGCCTCCAGATACAGCAATGTACAGCTTCATGTAGCTCCGATGCCTGAGATGTTTGGGACGCATCATTGCAAAATGATGATTTTGTTTCGGCATGATGAGACTGCACAAGTCATCATCCACACAGCTAATCTGATACCTAAAGATTGGACCAACATGACCAACGCCGTGTGGAAGTCCCCAATCCTTTCCAAGATTGCTAACTCGGTGGAACGTATCGATACCCCATCCAGCACCGCCGTTCTAGGAACCGGGGCCAGGTTCAAAAGAGACCTGTTGAACTATCTGAAGAAATACGACCAAAGGAGGACCACCCTCCAGCCACTTGTCGACCATCTCGGGCAATATGATTTCTCTCCTGTTCGCGCTGCGTTAATTGCTAGTGTCCCGGGCACACACAAACTCAACGACAGCCCACAGACTCTATGGGGCTGGCCAGCTTTGAAACAGCAACTTCAGTCAGTGCCTTGTGCTGAAGGCCCAGCGGACGTCGTTGTCCAGATCTCTTCCATCGCTACTCTTGGGGCTAAAGATGAATGGCTTAGAAAAGTTATCTTTGATTCCCTCGCCCAGTCTCGAAATCTCAAACCAATCCAAAGTCCAAAATTCAAAGTGGTGTTTCCGACAGCCGATGAGATCAGGAGGTCCATCGATGGGTACGCATCAGGAGCCTCCATCCACACCAAGACTCAATCAAAGCAGCAGGAGAAGCAGCTGCACTACCTCCGACCTCATTTCTATCACTGGGCGAACGATGGCGTAAATGGCCAAGGTACGTTGATGCTACCTCCCAATAATGAAGATCCAGAGCTCAGAGTCCAACTAAGACGTAACTAGTCCTGCCAGACGATGTGCCGACCCTGGATGGTGGACGCGCGCGGGCAGCACCTCACATCAAGACGTATATTCGATACAATTCAAACTCGATTGATTGGGCAATGTTAACATCGGCGAATCTATCCAAGCAAGCATGGGGAGAGGCTTGCCGGCCAGCCTCAGGAGAAGTGCGCATCGCATCGTGGGAAATTGGCGTATTGGTCTGGGCCGAATTGATCGAAGAAGGCTCCAAAATGGTCCCAACCTTTAAGACCGATCTTCCCACATTGAGCGAGCGAGACAATGACCAAACGCAGCCGCTCGTCGGGATACGCGTTCCGTACAATCTGCCTCTACAAAAGTACGGCCCTCAAGAAGTACCCTGGGTGGCAACTATGACACACAAGGAACCAGATCAACGGGGGCAAAGTTGGGTGGTGGACGAATAACACGGTCAGCAATTTCTCCACTTGCTCTAGTCTCTCAGCTATCAGATGCTGCATGTTACAACCTTCAAATAGTTGGATATGATGTCTCAGAGAAGCGGCCCTTTATTCCATCACCCGCATGTATGTCTTGCTGGGCCAAGGAGATGACGGTCTCAAAGTTCCGAATAGGAGGATGTACAGGTCATGAGGCTGGACTCGGATCGTGAACCTCTCCACAGATGTGTGACTCACGCCGTCCCGAACGCCATGAATGGATCATTGAAGGATCCCCAAGCAAGGATTGCCGGTTGCACAGATAACGCTAGACTTATAAGAGTTTTCGCGCCGTCCAACCTCGAGCGACGGATTGTCATCTAGTGTCGATTTCTCCAAATGCTAAAGTTCGCAACGGCAAGCAATTAATTTAGATCCGGCTGCTTGATCAGCACCATCACCATTCCCGCTATTCGCTGCTCTGCATCCCCGTGCCTGTATTTCTCCAATTGATTTGATTGATAAAAAAGAAACCCCCCTTCGTCTTCGTCTGGTTAGGTCCACTTTCGTGATCCCACTGGAAAATACCCAGCCTTCGTTTCAAGAATTGCGGTCTGGCCATGGGTCGAGATCGATCCATTGGGGCGTCCAACCGCGATTTTCATTCTGCGCTTTCATCCTCATTCAGATCCTCCTCGCCGCTTGCGGAACAGTACCTAGCCCAGGATATCGCCGCCTGCTCTGACGACGATGTGGAAACAGACCATGAAGACGGATTGTCCGAGGTAGACCACCATGGCAATGCTGGTCATTTCACATACCGGCGCCCCAGCGGAGTCACTTATGGCGGCTTCCGCCCAGTCCTCAACCCCCAGGCCGCAGAGGATCCCGGCCTGAGCCCTCTGGAGAGGAAGCAGTCTCGTGATGCAGAGCGAAGTCTGCTTAGGGATAATCACATTCTGCCTCCCAAGCATGGCGAGAGAAAGCACGAGGGTCTCGCTTCCCGTGCATACCACCGCCTGTTCAGCACCAAGGTGCCCTCCCACGAGGAGGACGCCCCGCGGATCGTCGTTGACTCTGCCGACGAGCAGTCTCCCCTCCTTGGGGGCTCTGCGAGAGGTGCAGCTCCTCCACCTGACAGTCCTGAAGCAGACATAGACGAAGATGTCGAGGATCAATGGATACAGGCGGTCGCTGAAGGGCGCATCCGCACCACTTGGCAACGGGAAGCCAAGACCCTCTCGCAATACGCTACACCTCTGATCGCCACCTTTTTCCTGCAGTACTCTATCAACGCAGCGAGCATATTTGCTGTCGGGCGCATTGGGAGCATTGAGCTTGGCGCCGTGTCCTGTAAGTCGAAACCAAGCAGTGATGAACAGCCCTGCCATCCATACCATCCATCCAGTGCTAACGATCCCGTCAAATCAAATAGTGGCGAACATGACAGCGGCCATCACATGTCTGGCTCCCTTCCAAGGGCTGGCAACCAGTCTCGACACCCTGTGTGCTCAAGCCTACGGCTCGGGACACAAGCACCTCGTGGGGCTCCAATGCCAGCGTATGGTATGCTTCCTCTTCACGCTCACTCCCCCCGTTGCCGTTGTCTGGTATTTCTCCGAGCACATCCTCGGCCTCATACTCCCAGAGCCTGAATCTGCTCGGCTCGCCGGCATGTACCTGAAAGTGATGATCTTCGGCGTGCCTGGGATAATATTGTTCGAGTGCGGCAAGCGCTTCACCCAAGCCCAGGGCATATTCCACGCAACCACGTATGTTCTCTTCATTGTAGCACCCCTCAACATCTTCATCTGCTGGCTTCTCGTCTGGAAGCTCGAGTATGGATTCATCGGCGCCCCCATCTCCGTCGTAATCACCGAGAATCTGCTGCCCCTGTTCCTCTTCCTCTATGTGCGATTTATCGACGGGTCTCAGTGCTGGGGCGGGTTCAGCAAGAGGGCGTTTTCCAACTGGTGGGTCATGATCCGCCTTGCTCTGCCTGGTATGATCATGGTCGAGGCCGAGTGGTTGGCCTTTGAGATCATGACGTTGCTGGCGAGTCGCTTCGGCTCCAATGTGCTTGCGGCCCAGAGCATCCTGTCCACCTTGGCCTCCATCTCATACCAGATCCCCTTCCCGGTGTCCATAGCTGCGTCCACCCGAATCGCCAATCTAATCGGTGCCGGTCTCGTTGACGCCGCAAAAACTGCCTCCAAAGTCGTAAGTCCCCCTCTTTCCAATGCCATGTTGCAGACATTCTCAGCTAACCATGGATCGAACCATCGAAATAGGCTTTCATCACCGCCTGTCTCATCGGGTGTTTGAATCTCACCCTATTTAACTCCCTTCGATACTACTTGCCTCTGCTCCTCACAAAGGATCCAGAGGTCATCGAGCTCGTAGCCCGTGTTCTCCCAGTAGTAGCCGTGATGCAAGTGTTCGACGGAATATCAGCCGGCGCCCACGGCATCCTGCGCGGCATTGGAAGACAATCCATCGGCGGCCCGGCAAACATCATTGCCTACTACGTCATTTCTCTGCCAATCTCCCTCGGCCTGGCCTTTGGCCTTGACTGGCAGCTTCAGGGGATGTGGCTCGGTGTCACAGTCGGGTTGATAGTGTAAGTGCAGCCCCCCTTTTCTTTTCCCATCTACCTTTTAGTTTCCAACTTGCTCTCGTATATTGTCCTGACACACTTATCTAACTTCCTCTCAGTGTCTCGTTGATCGAATACACATATCTTTTGAATACAAATTGGCACTCGGCGGCGCGAGAAGCCCAATCCAGGAACGAGGCCAACTAATCTGAGTTCCATTTTATCGTCGTTTTCAACATTTATCAAGCCGGAATAGTCATATGCTTTTAGAGATTGCGGAGCAAAATATATTGGTATACTCTTTAGCCGTAATTTGGATTTAAGCTGGATTGCTACTTAACATGATAATGGTGGGAGAAAGTTGATCATGTAATGGTTAAGGGCGAGGGATCAATACAAAGTCACGGATTTGGCCCCGTACTTTAACATGGCGAATGCCAAGCCAAGAGTCTCACGCGTTCGTAAAGGATGTCTATGATGAATGCCCTTTACGATAAATTCACCAAGCCGACTCGTGACGTGCACCGTACTGGCTATTCGTAACAATAAACAACCCTAATAACTAACAATAGTACTCAACATTAATCATTTATCGACCTTCTAAGCTATCATCTGTAAATACTGTGGTCTGTATTGGAAAGTCGAGATATGGAAACACCCCAACGACCCCTGTTTTGCTGGTGACCACACTTTCCCTACCTGAACTTATTCACGGCAAACGGACGTAATGAACCCTGGGACACTTTTATGTAAACTAAACTAAAACCATCTTATTTTGGCGCTACAAGTCGAAATCCCCCTGTTTTTGTCTTTGATTTGAGAAGAAATCAGAGACGTCCCATGGTTTGCGGCTCCTAAATAGTCCTCTTCCCGCCCGCAAGAAACTCCGAGAAAGCAAAAAGATATCATCATATGGGCAATACACCTCGAACTAGAAGAAGCCAGATCTATCCTCCCCATTGCCATCTATCAACTCAACTCAGCATCGAATGAGTGCGGATCCCCTTTGGTCCCAGTTCGCTGCAATAGAAAAGGCATCAGTCAGCGCGAGTCCAATATGGTTCATTGTGGCGAAGATTACGATTTAGTGGAAAGAAAAGGGGCTCAACTTACTTATAATCAATACGGCTCAGATTCGCCAACCTCTGCGCTTCAACGCTCTGGATATCCATGTTTGAATGAAGACAAAAGACAATCCTAGCGGCAACTTGGGCTCCCAGGAACATAGATTCTTCGAAGCCATTCTTGGTCCATTCCTGAAGATACGTTGGTAGTCCAACGGTCTTGATGCTCGTTGGGGTCTGGCTGTGGAAGTGGTGTGTCGTCGTGGGCCCAGCGGCTTCCGATCCTGGCTGGGGGGTGCCGACAGCAGCAACGCCCAGAGTGCTGGCTGTAGTAGCGGCTTGCAGAAGAGGGTTCACGCCGCTTGAGGGCAGCTGATGAGGAGCACCAGTGAATGATCCTGTTGGCGTCTGAGACCCAGTGCCCGTAGGCGTGGCCATGTTGGATGGGAGTTCTGAAGTGAACATGGTAGCGGTCGAAGGAGACACCAAGTGGCGGGCATTGAGGGTCTGCAGGATGTTTTCCTTGAGCCCGCGAAGACGAGAACCGTTTCCGACAAAGACGAGGTTGTCCCAGCAGGCTGGACGCATGTACATATCATCAACCCCCTGGACAGTGCGGTAGATGGTAGTAACGATGCGGTCGATCTCGGAGCGGTCAGCAAATGTGAACCGCTCGAGCCCGATGTCGATGTCTCGGCGAACACGCTTGGGCCTATACTCAGGAGTATCATTAATCACAGCAGGTTCTGGCTGAGCTTCAGGCTTGCTCTCGGTGGCGGCTTCAGGTTGAGATTCCGTCGCAGCCTCGGGCTTGGGTTCTGCCACAGCCTCGGGTTTAGGTTCCGCCACGCCCTCAGTCTTGGGCTCTGCAGCACCTTCAGGCTTGGACTCTGCAGCGGCTTCGGGCTTCGCAGCCTCAGGGGCGGCTTCCGCCGGCGGGGCGTCAGCAGGAGCAGCTACTTTGGAATCAACATCCATAGCATCCCCAGTGGTAGTGACCGCAGATGCGGTTGCAGGTGCGGGCTGATCATCAGTGGTTTGGACGGCAGGGGCAGGTTCACTTGGCTTCTCCGCTGAGCCGTTTGTGGCCGGCTTCTCCTTGGGCTCTGGGTTCACAATTTCTTGAACCACCTCCTCATAGAAAAATGTGTTGTGCGTCCTCTTGGAGTTAGGCAGACGGGGGGCTTTGCTGGGGGCGGCATCAGCCTCCTTGTCCTTAGGCTTCCTCCCGGGCTTGCCCTTCTCCTTTTCCTTCTTGGCCAGGAACTCTCTGGTCTGACCACTGGTCACTATGCTGGCCACATCCAATACACCGTCGTCGTCTCCATTCTGTTCTCCATTCTCGGCTTCTGTAGAGTTTGTAGCTGCGGGGGGCTTCGGCGCCTCGTTGGGTTCTGGGGCTTCTACAATCTTCTCTGGTTCCGGAGCAGGCTGGGTTACGCCGGTTTCCTTAGGAGTATCAGCCAGGGATTTGGCATTTGGCGCATATGGCAGGACTTCGCAGATGGAGCTCTTCTTCAGCTGCTCAGCCATATCGCGGTTGAACTTCTTCCCCTCCAAGAGCTTCATCAGCTTCTGTGTGAAAACTTCGCCACCGCTGATCTGATTATCGAACCGAGGGGGCCCCAAGTCCAGGTGATTGACCACCCTACCGTCGTAAATCGCAGTAACATCCACCTTCTCGTAGCCGATATCGACGACCGTCATATTGGGGAACTTGAGGCCGTATTGGGTCGCAATTGCGCTATTGATCATGCACAGCGCAGGCGTCCGCGTCTTCTCGAAGATGTATTGGGCAATCGCTTCACAGTCGGGTCGCGTCCACTGAGGTGAGGCCATCAGCATGATGGGGGTGTTGTGGTACGTCGTCGTAAGCATGCTGTGGACGTGGTCGAGGAAAGCTAGGAAGGCGTCCATGTTGACAATCTGGCCACCTAGATTCATTCCCAAAATTAGTCTCCAATTGATTGACCAGTCTTTCTCAAAATTGAGGCGCTGTCCATTCTCGGGACATCATCTTGTCCCCCAAAGAACGAAGCAAGAGCTCCAGGATCCAGACCGTATGCGCGCGCCGACGTACCTTGAATAGGCCAAGTAGCTCCCTCATCCTCATCTACATCCTCCACCCACTCCTCCTTCTCAACGCCGTCAACCACCCTCTTGCGCTGGTAGGTGTAGTATGGCCTCCACTCGTCGCCGTCCTTGAACATGCGCGTGGGGAAGCGGTGCGTAGGCGGCGTCAGTTCACTGCAACCCAGCTGCGCCATGGTTGTTCGACTGCCAGGGCAGATGATCAGGATCTGCTCCTCGCGCCATTTGCCGCCTGCGCTCGCCATGGTGGTGGTGGTGGTAGTGCTGGCGGTGGTGTTGGTGCTCTTGAGGCTCCTGCCGCTGCTGTTGAACAATTTTTCCCTGACGGCGAAGAAATTGGGCGGTCTCACTCCTTCGAGAACGTTGGCGCCCTGCTCTAGCGAGTTGTGGCGGTGGTGATGCTCGAAAGTGGGCTCGGGGTTGTCGTCCTCGACGTCGTGGCGATTCTTGCGGTTGGACCTGTCGCGCCTGGTACTGCTCCGTCGCGAGGGTGTTGAATCTCTGCGCGCCCGGAGCCTGTAGCGGTGTGGCTGGTCTGGTGTGGCTGGTGTCGTGGCGGCCAAGCCAGACCTCCTCCGGATGTCTGAAGTCACGTGGCTTCCATATTGTCGTCTGTTGCCCTCATCTGAATACTGGTATTCATTCAAAAGACTGGTCTGGGGAGTGTGTTGGAAATGGGAAATTGATTTTGTTTGTCCTTTTTGGGGCGTTTTTATTGTTGCTTGTTTTGCCATTGCTTCTCTCATTGCTGTGTCGCTACTCCGGGGAAACAACGGTCACTAGAGGCCTCAGTCGACACGATAGAGTCAGGGCGAATGACGTTCTTTGATGATGAAGTTAAAAAGAAGAAAAGAAAAAGCACCGGTATGGTGAGTAAAGGAAGGAAATGAAATGATAGAAAACCTTTGCGTGATGGCCGTGAACGCGTTTGCGGGCGGGTTGTATCCGCAGCTGTTCAGCAGCTGTCACCAACTGCTCACCTTACTCTCACTTTCATCAAATGCAACTTGAGCGGTAATTTCATGGCTGTCCAGTTGACGCTTTCGTTCCAGTTTCATAATCAAATCGCACCGAGATTATGTTTCTATGGCATTTGAGGCCCCTTCTTCGTCCTATGTTTATCCCAGGCGATTATATGTAATATCCCATGATAATGCCCAAAAAAGAGATAAAAAAGAAAAACATCCATCTCATCATATCCTGCCCAACATACGACTGCAGTGTAATAGTAATTGCATCCCGTTCCCCAACCATCAAAGCATCACTAAAGTAAGTAAATAAGCAAACAATATGACCAATCCATGACGCCCGAAACCCTCATGGACATATTCATCCATGTTTCTTCATCAGGGTGGGCGAAACACCCAATATACACCATCTCCCAGTCTGGGAGGAAGAAGAGGAGTAAATGTAAATAATCATCCCCGAACGCCGAAACCCTTGTATATGACCAATGAACACCTCGCCACCCATTTTCGACCCAGAGAAATAAAATTGTAGGCGCTTGCCATGCTGCCGACAAAACGATAAATAAGATCAGAATCAGACTCGGATGCATTACCGTGGGTAAAGCGATGGCGCCTGTAAGTAAATAGGTATTTCCACCTTAGGGTGTCTAGTGTAATGTTACAGTTGATATTGATGAATCGTATGATAATCCACCCCGCCTATGAGGCAGAGACAGCGGCGACAGTCGGCTTCTCTGCTGGTAGAGAGCTCTCGTTGGTCTTCTCAGCAAGCAGTCTCTCTACCCTAGCCTCAGACTTTTTCGGCGTATCAACGACGGCTGGAGAGTCAGCCAGATACGTCTCAGGCTTCTTAGGGGTGTTGTCGTTTGCGTGTTCACCGAATGAAAATCGTTGCTCAGAAGTGGGGGTGGTATATGAAGACTCCTCGATGCTGGACCTGTCGTCGGTGACGCCTGTCACTCCGGTGTCGACCGAGAGTCGGCTCTTGCCGATCGAATCCGATTTGTCGTCCGCATCATCTAATGATCGTGCACTCTTAATGGACTCGTGGTCCTTAATCTGAGTCTCATTCTGCTCCACGCCTGAGGTCTCCAGGATTGCATCATCCTTGAGAGATTCGTGAACAGTAGCTGCTTGGGGAGACACTTCGAAAGCCTTGGGCGTCTTCAGAGAAGGCTCATCGGCCTTGGAGATGTTGATCGTAAGTCCCTCTGGCTCAGCGCTCCGCCTACGTGAAACTGCGCGCTCAGGGTCGAGAGAGGAGGTGTCCTTATCCTCGTCTTCGCCAGCCGCCAGCTCTGCATCGCTAAAGTTCTTCCGAAGAGGGCTATGGGGATAAATGCTGATTGCATCTCCGCTGATGTCGCTTCTGCTGGCTGTTGACGCTCGCGCGGGATTCCGTGTGGGCAGAGGTGGGGGTATCCTCTTGGGGATCGTCACAACATTTCCTTTCGCTTGAACAACACGAGACGCCACAACTTGTGTACGCGCAGGTTGCACAGTTGCAACCTCAAAAATCACAGGTTCTTCCTCGTCATCGTCGTCATCCTCATCCTCATCAAGCTCGTCATCATCTTCTTCCTCTACCTTCGAGCTCGGAACAGGAATATCCTTTTCAAGCTCATTCTCTTCCGCGTCTCCGTAGTTGCTAGATGCTTTCGATGCGGTGTCGAAATCGCTAGCGGCAGCATGCCGTGGGCCAAGCTTAGAAGAGTCGACTGAGGCTGCGCTCTCATCAACCAAAGGTTGCCGGATTCTATCCAATGCTGACATGTCAATAACAGTAAAATCGATCTCCTCCTCATGTTCGACATCATCTGCCGTGTTCTTCGCAATCTCAGTTGATGCTCGTTGTTGACCATTTTCACTGCGACCAGGGCTGGGGCTTGTCTCAGACGTGTTGCCGGTATCAGTTTGTGTTGCAACATCCGTCGTTTGGCTTTTCGCAGTTCGTGTCGACATCAAGCTACCACGGTTACTCCTGTTGTTGGACGTCTCTATGCTCTGGCGTTGAACCTTGGACAGAGAGCTCATACGCTGAGGATGGAAGTCAAGCTGGCTGCTGGTCGGCCGCGCACGCGAGCCTGCTTCTCGGATTTCCATCCCGGCCATTTCTAGGGCAAGAATGCCAAACGGATCAGGATCTTCTGAGTTGCGTAAGCCGAAGGCACGGGGAGCTGGAGATAGCGGCGCCGCCGAGAATTTTGGTGATACTATAATCGCATCTCCCGGTGCTGGCTCGGCGGCAATTTTCCCAATCATTGAGGCATCGAAATCTGTCCGACCCTCCGCCATCTTGATCACCTCGAATAGTGGTTGAGTCTCTTCCACATACCGGGCCACGGCACCGGAGAGAACCTCCATTTGCGACACCGCGGATCCATAGAAACGCTCGTTTTCATTGGCTCGCTCTGTGAGAATAGAGCCGTGCAGGTTTACCTTCTGCTCCTGGCCCCGAGCCTTCATGTAGGTCATGACTGTGTTGCCCAGGTCTCGCACGTTGATCTCCATGTCGCGAGCCTCCATTGAAACAGAGGCACCGTATGCAAGACCAACATCTTCACCCAGAGTGACCTTGGGGCGGGTCATGGATTCGAGAGCGGCGAGACTGTTGACCACCAAGACGCAATCATACACGTCGACTCCGATGATAAAGCTGAGGGTGGGCGTATGAAGCATGATACCAGACGGTGGTGACCAGGTCCCGTCTGATTTTCTCGCTATTAAGATTCCAGAACCACCGGAGCCAGTCATCCACAAGCCATTGCGCATGCAGGAGAATACGGCGATACCGGCTGCATTCTGAATGATTTGTTTCGGAATCTTCTTATAGATCTTGACGGGCGTTTTGGGTGGTTCATCGTTCGCGGGTGAGACTACGGGGCTAGATTCGTCGTCGATGGGGCCGAGATATCCATCGGCTGGGTACAAACTATGTTAGCCAGGGGAACAGCGACAATAACGGTGAACCAAGCCAATTTGGAGGCCGAGGACGGGGGGCTAGGGGGAATACGAGGTGTGGCGATGCATACCGCAAAATGACTTGATAATCCGAGCAGCCTTTTCGCATTCGAGGTCAAGACTGGTGGGCCAGAAGGTTTCGCCGTGGACGCGGGTGGTGCTCCTGACGCTGAGACTGCTGTTTCTATTGGCGGCGGCTGTGTTGATCTTGGACAAGCTGTTCGTCTTGGTACTGGTACTGGATCGCTTAGACCATCCCCAGAATCCGCCTCCTCCAGCGGCACTGCTGGTGCTGCTGGCGCTGGCGCTGGTCACTCTCTGGGGCGAAGTGACTGTGTCGGCGGCATCGGTCGAGACAATGGCAGATCCCGAGGAGGTCCTCTTCTCCCACGAGGGTAAAAGAGAGGAGACACGCTGCATGATTGCGACGGTCTATTCGAAAGAATGGAAAACCTCTCCGTCGTCGCCGTCGTCGCCAGGCGGGGTACGACAGAGAGGAAGAAAAGGATATCGGGGCCTTGGGCGGGAGGTGCTTAACTGGACTGGCCAGCAAGCCGTCGTGGCGGTGATGACGAAGGTCAAGGTCAAGGTCGAAGTCGAGGCAGTGGCAGGCGCTGCGACTGGGGGGGGTGCGGGCTGCATATGGTCTTGTTGATCGCTGTTGGCCCGGGCTGGTCTCGACGATAGGTACGTAATTGATTTGCCGGGCTCCAGCAGAAGCACGGAGCAGAACAGCAGCAGTAATATAAGGTTCCAGGACCTTCCTGCCAGGTATGATTAAGGGATCTTATGCTGCGGAACTGGGCACAGCACCACTTGGAGCCGAGTGGATTCTCCCGGGGGGAGCCCAGTGGTGGAGCTGAGGGGGCCTGGAGGGACAATCCGCTGTTCGTCAAGAGCTATGTGAGATTGGGCCCGCAGCCGTCTGCCTGGGTAAGGTATTGAGGTTCCAGAGCCAGATGGCCGGCGTGTATGGAGGTGCCAGTGAGGCAGGGCGAGCAATGAGAGCCGGGCCAAGAGTGATGGCAGCAGAGCAGCATGTAAGATGGAAGGCGAAAAGTAAGTACAGAGCATCGGCCGCTGGAGATGGGGTTACTATTGGCGAGCAGGTCTGGCCCCGGGGACCCAGAACAGGGCGGTGCAGGTGTCGGTAGTGTGTGTATGTACTTGGGCTAGTGCAGCGCAGTGTAGATGGAGGCCCTCAATCCAGTAAGTCGTGGAACAAGGGGGCAGGGGGAGGAGATGCACTTCTAACGGCCAAAGCCGCCCGGTAATAATAATAACTCTGACCTGGTCTGGCCTGGCCTGGAGTCCGCGGATGGCACGGTGAGGTGGATTGGTAGGTATGATATGGTCAGTTCTGGTCTGGTATGAAACCACGGGAAGAAGTCAGGATTTTCCCCCCACCACGAAACGAGGAGCGACGACGTCAACGCTGTGTGCCGGGCGGGATGGGTGTCCCTGACGGGCAATAAGTATGTTAAATGCATTTCAAGACAGGCTTTTGGGCTGGGGGGTTGCACGGCAGGACGGGTCCATGTCATGGTGCCAACCATTCTTGGCCCCTGCTTCCCACCAAACCTACTACACATCATGTATGGACGGACGGCTAGTCATTCGTTGCCATTGCGAGGACGGATGACATTTGTCACCGGCATCTCGCGCAGCAGGTCGTGCTAGCCGATCGATGGAGCACGAGAGAGAGTTTGGGGAGGGGCCCGTGCCGCCAGTCCAACACACACACAACCCGTTAAGTTAGTTGACAGACAAGGATCATCCCATCTGCCTTCAATAGTCTGCCTGGGAAGCTGTCTAGCAATTTACCTCGCATCCCCCATCGTCGTCTCGCTCTGCGGATCATGTAGTAGTGATGTGCTCCTTCCAGACGCAGATATGGGGAATGGGAAAAAGAGGGTCGACAAATGAGCCATCTATTATCCATCATCTTGCATACGCACTGCGCCTGATGGTCTCATCACATCCTTAGACAACTGTGGGCGGGCAGGCAAACACTAATCGAGGCCCCTCCACACTCAGTGCCACTTGCAACATGATATCGCTACGGTCTACCAAGTAAGGTCAGCATCAGAAAGCTCGCTCGATACAGCCAGCGTGGTACTATGCTCCATGTTTGCCACGAGCGACCTGGGGGCCGTGAAAATACTAGCGACGAACGTGACCTGGCCTGGCCCTGGGTGTCAAGCTACTACCTAGGCAGGCAACCGGAGTGCCGGATCAAGCCAAGCTGAGCCGTTGAGGGAGAGAGTAGAGACGAGAAAAAAAGCAACTTCCGCATGAGCCGTTCTCGTTCACCTCGCCTTCCGAAGACGGCGTCCCCCGAACCATCGCGCTGAAGAGGGTTTGGTCAAGATGACCAAAAATCCCAGCAACTTAGCTGCTAACTGCTTCTTCCACCTCTGTGTGATTGATGTGCGAGACGGCATAATCGAGGCCCCAATCCCACTCCCTCCCTTCCTCCCTCCCTCCGTCCTTCTTCTCTGCTCAATCCTACCCGCTGCCCTCCTCGACCCCCTCCCCCTACATACTGTAGGCAGTAGGCGATGCCACTTGAAGTCGCACGCAGGAGAGCCGTCTATCCTAAATTGGCAATCAAATGCAGGGGCAGACAGGTTTTCCAGGCACACAGCGCTTGGGGCGATCTGGGATAGATGCGTGTGGGCACCGTCGCTGCACATGCGTCCGCCCAAGTAGGCACAAATTTAATGATTATTGATGGAGCTAGCAAAGTCACTCCTTCATGTGGCTCAAATTAATGCCATTATACGGGTGCTACGGGCATAGTATACACCATGTGGCGTTTAGCTAAGGCATCCGACCCCTGCAACCAGAGAGAGCTCTATCAATAATCAACGTCTGAAGTCTAACGGACACCAACATGGACGTTCGAGCTGGGCATGAGACGAACAGATGGCTCCAACTCAGCTTAAAAAAGCGGATGATCGCCCAGGCTACATGATATGATGGTACAGCATTGGCTGACTCGCAGCAAGGCTTCTTCTCTCAACCTGCCACACTCACATCGAATCCGACAGAATACGACCCTGTTTGGATATGCAAAATTAGCACCACATCACCCTCCCTCTCTGTTCCTGATCCCGTTGCGTACATTCCTAGCCTAGCCTTGGGTCTCTCTGCCACTTAGATCGTTTCTCCCTCCCCCTTGCTCCCCTAGAGTTGCATGCTTTTTCCATTCGCAACCGTCCAACACTGGTGAAAGTTCATCCTTACATTCCATCCGAAACAAATGCCAAGCCTTCCTCTTCTTCCTCTGACCACGCACATGGACTCCTTGGCGATAGCGGATCAAGAGCCCCTGCATACGCCAGAGCCTCCAGCCGCTGCCGACCAATCCATACTGTCCGGCAAGGATTCCCTCATATCCACACACTAACACGTATGCTCCCTCACATAACGATAATACACATGTCCATAAACACTTCACTATCATGCATCTCCATTCGCGCCCAACGCTGGATTACCAAATGCAGCATAATTCTTGGAGAGGGCAAACCCCATCCCTAACTGAAGCTTGCAAGCCAGAACACGTATCCCTCCATCGTGATCATACCATCGCCAGGCGTCGAAACACCAGCAGCACAAAGAATCTTCCCGTCCCTCCATTCCTCTCTTGGAGCTAATCAAATAAGAAATGGGTTTGAGACACCCGTCTTTGTTCTAAAGATGCAGACATCTCCAATTGCTGCGCAAAAGAGCCCTGCAGTAATCAATGACCTATGCTAATCTGGCAAGCCCGTTGGTCCTGTCTCACTCTCCAATATAAATCGCCTTCTTTAGTCTTCGCGCGTCCGCGCTCAGACCTCACACATGCCAGTCGGTGAGCTTCTTCTTCTCTCTTGGACTTGGCTTCCGACGCGGGTCTTACATGTGCTCCTCTTGCTTTTTTTTTTCCGCCCTCGCCCCTCCTCCACTGGCCCCAAAAAGCCCCCCTCTCGATGTCTCTCTTTCTCTCCCCTCGTGTTAGACGAGATGCTACTTGGGACCTGGTCGTGACCGGTGGGACTAACACATATTCGCCAGCGCGTCTCACCGTGCCCAACGTGCTCGCTCGACAGAGGGAACGCCGTTCTCCCCGTCCCGGATGTCTCACAATGATTTCTCCTCCGTCCCGTCGTGAGGGAGAAATGGCCCAGGCATATCACGATCAGCATGATTCATGTACTACAAGATTAGATACTAATCCACAGATGGGAGGAACTCGACAAAAGGGCGGCATCGCGCAGTCGTGCATATGACATGTCGACCATTCGGGCATCCAGGATTTCCGCCATTTGGATCATCTCCTCCCAGAGGGTCAAAGCCCACCTCAGCCCCAAGCCAAATATGCGGGCCATGAAATAGTCCAAGCGGTGGCGTTGCTGATGAGTGACTGTCGTTCCCTCTTTCGTCTCTCTCATTCCCTATGCGTATGAGGATAACCCCCTTTCGAGTTTCCCCAGCTGTGCTCTCTGCCCAAATTGGCAACCTCAGGGAGAGGTTCGGCGCGAGAGAGAAAAAGCAATGCCCACAGAGACACGGGCTACCTTCTTTCCCTTCTGGATGCCTTCTCTGCTGCAGGTCTCATCCTTCGAGGATGCATGTCTCACTCCGCCCCCGACCTGTGTGATCTATGCCTGCGTCAATGCCCACCTGTCAATGTCGTGTCACTCGTGCAGTAAATCCATTCCCGCGCCATCGTTTTGCGCCCCGTTGCCCGTCATTGCGCGACTCGTGAGGGATTCAAGTAGGTGACCGGGGGAACCTAATGGAAGATTTAGCTAGAAATAGACTACTTTCTACATTAAATAGAGAAATTTAGTAGTATAAAATGAAATAAGGTGACAGCATATACCGTATTGTTTCTGAGGCATGTATTATTAGCACTTAATAGTCTGACAATACCAGTTGCAGGCTCGAAAATAAGCAGCTTAATGTTTGAGTGTCTCAATTTCAATGTCACCCACTTGGGAGTCTAATATCAGGTTTTTGGGTTTCCTCTGGCCCCGTAGAAACAAACAGGATAGGCTCTGTCTCTGAAGATAGCAGTAGACACAAGTTGTGATTAATGATTCTCGATAATCCGTCCAGTATTTTCATGAACATCGATATGCAAAATACATCATTTTGCCATTGACCTTGTGCAAGGAAAGAAAAAGAGAAACCTTTGCTCTATGTCCAATATAGAGCCCGTCGTATCTATTGTTGCTTTTCATCTTGCTGTTACTATCAACGCATCTCTGCGCATCGATCTAGAGTTTCGATCCCGTAGTTAGTCCATCAGCCAGCCAAATCATTCAGAAATCCAGTACGAAACCCATCCTAAACTAAGAAAACCCATTAACACAAGTCTTGATGTCTCTCCTGCCCGCCTAACATCCAACAATCCGTCTCCTACTTACTCTCCTACACCAGACTCTCCATCTTACCCATCAACATCTCCAAAGCTGCCTCCCTCGCCTCATCATTCTCATCCTTAAGATTAGCCATTTCAACCTTCAGATCCTTCAAACAGGTCAACGCCCTCTTCGCAGGCACGGACTCAAGACCAACCAAGTCATCCCCGGTCAGGAGAAATCCATCAACCTGCAGCCTCTCCAACGGCACATCCAGCACCCACAACGAGCGCACAAACTCCCGCTGGACCTCCCTGGCGCCATCCCTCTGCAGCCTCACCGACTCGTCCGGGTCAAACACCATCCCCACGTCCTCGTTCCACGGGCACTCCATCCAAGTCAGCGTCAGGCTCCTGAGGTTCGGCAACCCCCCCAGCGCCCGGCCCACAAGCTCGACCGGGAACGGCAGGCACAGCGTCCTCGTCGTGGCCACCGCCCTGACCCTCACCTCCGGCGCCGCCTGCTCCGGCCACCGCCCCTGCCGCCCCATGGTGCTGAGGATCCGCCTGGCCGTCCTCTGCGACTCCTGGTAGTCCGTCCATATGTTGATGAGCCGCTCCGTGCGCACCTCCGGCTCGAAGCCGAACATGTGGGAGAAGGAGTCGTGGTACGCCCGGTACTCGTCCATCGCGGCGAACACAAACTTGACGTCGCGGATCCGCGCGCCGCACTCGGGCCTCGAGCTGAGGCTGTGCAGCCGCGCCATGTCCCTGCGCCAGGGCAGCCCGGAGAAGCTCGGCTGCGAGAGGAACGGCCGGGTCTCCCGCGCCAGGTGCCGGCTCGCCAGTCTGAGGTTCTTGAAGTCGCTCAGGTTGAGCAGCTCGACTATGACGCTGAAGAGTTCGGCAGGCAGGCAACCCAGCGATGGGGCCGCTGGGGCCGAAGCCATGCTGCTGTCTGGTGCGTCCGCAACGGTATTCATTTTCTACGTCTTCTTAATGAAAGGGGCGCTGCACAGGATGAATAACGGCCGGGAGTTATAATATTAACTCAATAGTGACGGTAGTTGGCCTATCCGTCGTTCCCCACGTTGCAGATGGCAGTTATTCTTGTATTCACCAATCAGCACAAGCCTAAAGTGGGCCAGCTTGAAGTTCATCAGGGTCTATTTTCATTTTCTTTTAACATAAGAGCTCGTTCGCCCAACCCGACTTGTCGGCCGCTCAACCCGTCGGAAAGACAGGCTATGTAGCTCTGTTCACATTCTAAACTTTCGCAATATCATACACGGCAGCCTCGCCTTCGAATAAATCAACAATTGTCCCACCATCTTCAGCAATGTTTCGGTACGTCACTAAACACTCTAACTATAACCCTCCAGCTCGCTGACCGAAGGCGGTTCTTCTTCCACTTTAGGGCGTATAAGAATCTTTCACCAAAGACCCGGATGGGCGTGGGTGCTGCAGTCATCGCATGGGGCGGCGCGGGCCTCTACTTGTCAGACCACGCTGAGAAGCGATTCGGCTACACCCCGACAGAAAAGGATCAGGAAGAACTTCGCAAGATGACGCCTCGCATCACCACAGTGGATAGGAATGAGAATCGCTGAGCCAAACCAATCAATCCTGCACCAGAAGAGCAACAAACCATGTATGTTTACTGCAAGTATTAAGCAATACACTGGTCTATCTTAATGTTACACGGAGCTACGAAATCTCAATCACATCACGCGGAGACGGGATCAAAACATACAATACAATACAGCTAGATAGTTTCAATTCATCTCAAACAAACACACGCAAAACCCATCGTCAGACGTCGGTAGCATTACCCATGAAACTATGCTGGTCACAGTAAACTGCGAAAGATAAGGCACAAGAGCTTCATTAGGTACCTTCATCAAAACCCAGCCAGTCGTCAAAGTCGTCATGATCCACCTTCAGACCACCGCAGCCGATAAAATCCCCTGTCTATCTTGATTTGAAAGTCTAATGCAATCTCAACTCCGCTTTCCGTCTATCTTCTCCAAATGCAGTGCGAAGAAACAAAACAAGAAAAAAACTAAACCGCCGCCGGTGCCTTTTTTTATGCATGAGAAGAGCGAAATGCGTGCTTCGCTTTTCCGGGTCATTGACATGTAATGTACCACCCCCCTCCTAGAGCCCCGGTTTTGAGCATAGCAGAGAAACGAAGCAACTTCAAAACAAACAAACAAGCAAACAAATGAAGAGAAAAAGAACATCCTCGTTCGTGACCGAATGCAACGCCTCTGAATGCAACCACCTCCAGTGCTTTTTGATGAATCGAGACAATGCTAGCCGCCCAATGTACCAAGGTGGCCATAACAGACACCATTCAAGCGTTCCCAAATTCCCAATCAAGGGAGTTTCGAGGAGCGTTCCACGCCGGAAGAGGATCCACTGATCCCTTCCCGACTCTCATGTAATCCTTTCTTTTTATATTTTTTTTTGCCTTTCACAAGGTTTCCGTGTTTGTCGTTCCATGGGTGAGAACAACAGTCGCCAAATATCCAGCGCCAATTTACCGACGCCACATCTCAATGACTGAGTTGAGTCTTGAACTTCAAAAGCCGGCAGAACCAAGAAAACCAGGCCTAGCCACAACGTAGGGACATCGAGGTAAGGAGGCCCAGCCATGCAAAAGCCGGCAACGAACCCCACCTGGCTCCGAGTGTGATCTTGCGGGGGCCCGCAAACCCTCCCTGGCGGGGCGGCCCAGTAAGCCTTTGGCTAAACAATTCGGCAATCGATAAAACTCAGTAATGCAAGAGCGCAAGGAGCATAGCGGATGGAGTATAAGGAGAAATGCATCCGGCGGTACTATACGAACTCGTATGGTAGAGACAGAACAAATTCAAACGTATTCAGGGTTGTGATTTTTTGGGGATTATGAATATTGGAAGGTATTCCCATTGTTGAGGAATGAGGACACGCCAGAGCTAGAGTCTGCTTTGCCATGGCTCGCTAAATTCAGGCCCTACCTTGATTGCGGTCTACAACAGCAACAAAAAACTGTTAGCGGACCAGGCAGATAGAATAAATTTTAGTCGATTTACGCACCAGGCTGGAACATCTGAGACCAATCAAGGCCGGATTGTTGGCCAGAGTTAGAGTTGCCGTACATGGGTACACCGTTCTGGGTGGGGGGCATGCTGTAACCTGACATCTGCTGGCCCATGTCATTGCTTCCGTAGGGTTGAGAAGCGCCCATAGGGGCCATGGTCCTCCTGTCAGCGCCATTGCCATTATCAAGGCGGCTGATGCTGCCGGATCGCGACAGCTGGTTTTGGTCATTAGCCAAGTTGTTCATGCCGTCGGAAACGGGAACCATTCCAAAGGGGTGGCCCATGCCGTCCTGGGGCATGTTGTTCAGCCCGTTAAGCTGCTGGAGATCTCCCTCGTTGCCAAGAGGAGGGCCCTTCTGGGCCTGGGCATTCTTCTTGACGTGGGCCTGGGGGTGGGACAGATGGCTGACACCTGTGGGGTTACCCCGGCGAATGGAGCACTTTTGGAAATGGCGCTTCAAGATATCACTTCGCGAGAACGTGTCGCGGCAGAGCACGCACATGTACGGGCGGTCACCAGTGTCTGTTTGCGAGTTAGCGCTAATCCAGTCGCGTGGTGCTTTTGAGGGGTTTACTTACGGCGAAGGAGATGACGCTTCAAGTGCTTGGCATGCAAGTAGGTCTTTGTACAGTGAGGGCAAGGAAACTTTCCGTCGGCATCCTTCACAGGAATGACCGTGCTCTTAGCACCGGTGGTTCCTGCTGCAGGAGCTGCGGGCCGGCCTGGCGCACTGGGCAAGATGCCGCGACGACCCTGTGAGCCAACAACGTGTGTTGGCTGCTCGCTCTCAGGAAGAACGCCACCGGGCTGCATCATCGGAGGGCCGTAGGGCGACGGGGCGCCTGGCTGCTGCGACATAATACCACCGGGAGGCATTGGGCGGAGAACCGGGGGTCCGCGATTTCCAGTGGCAGGCGCAATGGGTTGCGGGCCAGACGACGCGGTCGTCGACTGCGGCATCATGGGAGCGGAGGTAGCATATCCTTGAGGGGGGGGGTACTGGCTCTGCTGGGTCATGGAATAGATGCCACGACTGCTCGTCGGCTGCGACGTTTGCTGATAGCTCGGCAGGTTCTGCGAGTTGGGCGTGTTGGGCGTGCCCGGCGTCCGCGGTGTGTGCGGGTTGCTTCCGTAGAGAGGCTGCATGGCTGAGGCAGGCGGCTGCAGAGGAGGGAGGGTTTGAGGCAGAGGAGAGCCCGATTGAAGCTGGTGGGGAGAAATCGCGGTTGGAGATGGATACGTCTGGCCGGAGGAAGTCGCGTTTATACCATTGGGGTATTGGGGGCCGTCCATAATCTTGTATAGAGAGACGCGGCGCGAGCGTGTAGTTCGGAGCGGAGGCGGTGGGCCAAACAAGGGGAAAAGAGTACTACTAGGACTCGTCGAGCGATCGAGATTGACCGTCAGAGAAGCCTGGAAAACAATTGATTTCGAGGCTTGAACGAAGTCGCACTGAAAGGTGACGCGCACTTGACAGTAGGAGCACGAGAGAGAAGGCTGGTGAGACTGGCGAGTGGATGCAACAAAGCGTCAAAGTCCCAATGAGGTGGATGAGGCTCGTGGCAGGTCCCTCTTGGTGGTGGTGTTGGGGGGGAGGCTTTGAGGTGGAGAAACGGGTCTGGAAGCTTTTTATTTCTTCTGTCCGACAGAGGGGGCGCGAAGAACCTAAGCCTGGTCGCCGGCGCTCACGGGTACGTATCTGGGTAAGAAAAAGCCGGAGGGTGGTGGGATGCACGCAGGGCCGTTAAGATGGTGGCAGCTGGGCAATGGTCGAAGGTGGCAAGTGGGCCTTTCGGGTGTTGTTGAGAACCACAAAAAGAATGGGTTTTGATGGAGACCCGGTTGCAAGAGTCATGTAAAAGAAATGTCAGATGGATAGCGCAGAGCAAGGAACAATTTTTTTCCCTTCGCTCGAACTTCGGACAACCGCGACGGGGCAATCAGGACTGCTTTTGGGACGGGCAGTTGGGCGCCGAGGAGAATGATGGTGGAGGAACAGTAAAATTCGAGAGGAGGAAAAGTTTGGGAGGAGGAGAGAAGGGGGAAAAAAAACTAGGAGTGAGCGCAGCTGACGACGGTGCCTGCCCGCTGCAAAAATGGAAGTGCGTAGCGCACCAAACTTGCTCTCTCTCGCGTGCACACACACTCGCACTCACACACCACTACAGACATTCTACACACCTACATAACACACACACGTAAGGGCAAATTGCCGAAAAAAATACGGGCAGAGCTAGAAAGAGAGCAGTTGGCGTACTAAGTTCGTCGGCGGCAGGCAGGCAGAGGTACCTCGCCAGTACCGGTACTTCCGAGTCACGCGCATTAGTGAACTGAGAAATTCCTCACTCATGGCCCATGGCTACCTAGCAAACAAGGTCCCAGTAGTGCCCACTAGTGCAGGGTACTCCATACCTGGGTCACCCCTGCCAATTGACTTGTCTTCTCACCCGCTAGTACGTACCTGTAGTATGTACTTTTTTTTTTGGTCAGGTGGCATGAAGAGCAGCTTGAGACAAGAGCTTTTTCTCATGTAATATTAGCACCGGAAGGGGAAATTGCTGAGTAAAGAGGAATCGTGTCCCTTTTGGCCGCCTCCTGTGACGCACGACTCGAGGAGGCAAAGGACAGGAGCCGAAAGCAATCCGCTAGGCAAGCTGTAGAGGTTGGCTGCTAACACCGATAAGACACTGATCCCTCGGCCGAGCACACACCAAACTTTCGAGGAGATTTTTATCCAACTCCTCCTCCTGGGATTGGTCATCGTGAACATGCCCTAGCTACCCCTGCAAGCAACGTCAAATTTTCTTGGCACTGGCGGTCGCTGCACCTCACCTCATGCCTGGTCGTACCGTGGGGGCAGAGAGGGACATTCAGGGCCGCCGATATTACCTTACCTCTCGGATGGGAAAGGTCCCGCTCGCTCATCACTACTCCAACCTAGTAATAGCTTCACGATGCTTGTTGCTCGAGTTCTGTTGCTCGGACTTGGTTGCCCCCGCCCGTCAAGTTTCCCCCAGCCTACATATTTAGGTACCTACGTGGGAAAATGAGATGCGATCTGTCTTTAGAGGGGCGCATATGCGCCTTCAGAGCTGAAAGTAAAAAGTGAGAGCGTCCATGTACCCTTAATAACCGCGGCAAAAGGAAGTTCATTGTTGGCGACTGCACGGTGCCAAGACATACGACCTATTGTGTATACGAGTAGGGTCGAATCACGGTTCGCATGCAAGGACATGACCTCATAAACCGCTGTATATCCGTGATGAGGGACTTTATGGGGGGTTTCCTTGAACAGCGATGTCTCGTGAAACAAGCAACACGCCTTAGCATGATCTACCAGCCTCTTGATTGCGGCGAACACGTCCTGGCGCATAAATAGATGATTTTATAACTCATAGCCAACAGCTAGCGCATTCCTTTTTCCCAAGCTGTAGTAAGACACGCAGCTGGGCGTGAATTCTTGGGCTTCGAACTGCTTCCCTGCGGTCAACGGCTTATGATTGGTAATTATGTGCCCAATTGCCTCAAATGTATCTGGTTGATTCCACGATATGCAGCTTCAGTGTGTTGTACTATGTAGAGCATGCCAAAAAAAAAGCCAAGGCATCAAGACAGGGTATAGGTACAACCCAGCAAAGCCACCACCCGTGATGCGTGTGGCCAATGTTTGCAACAGCAGGGGTCAGTAGTCTCTGCTTGTCTGGTCTTGGAACCTTGATCCCTACCGTCTTTATTCTCCCTTTTTTATTTGGTGAGACCATCCAAGCTAAGACAACGGCTAGGGCTTCTCCGACAACCTTCCAGACCGTTGTGCAATTCCGTCATGATTCATGAGAACGCCTTGGGCTCGGATTTCACATAGTCCAGTCTTGAGGAATGCAGAGTTGCCTGGGGAGAAAGGAGTGAGTCAAAAGAAGGAAGTAGAAAGGAAAAGAAGAATCATCTTTCCACCGGAGCGCGACCGGAAGTAGACATGCCACCCGCTACGCGTTTAAGAAGAAAAAAAACACCAAGCCGAAGCCGCTGGCGCATATCACGGCAAACCTTCTCCTGGTACATAAGCACAGTGGTTGTTCCAGAGTTACAGTGCATTACCCCTACCAATTTAGGAACTAAAACACTCATAGTTCTAGGTGATCGCGTTTCTTCATTTCCCATGCTCAGGCGACACAACTTCTCCGATACCCACGCAACCACGGTATTGCGTAATGTTGACGAACATCTGGGACGAAAGGGGCAGAATGCTCCCAACCGGGGTTCCATTCCAATGGAAAGGCACGCGATGGAGCGGGTGTGTGGTAGGTACTGGGAGGGAAATAATAGCACATCGCGTCGGATCTACTAAGCCGAACTGTCGGGGCTTTAGCCGACGCTTGAGTCTGAGCGACGGCGTTGCTGCTCTCTTACCGACGTGCAGAGGGCGATAAGACCCTTTGGATGATGTGTAGGCGCTTTTGCCCCTGCTATTCCCGCGTTTTGCCTCCCATCGAGTTACTTGCATTACCTCCCTGCGTCTGCCTTGGCTGCTGCCTGCCCACCCGCCCGCACGCTCGCTCGCCTGCATTTGCGTCAACGCAACGCCAGGGCAAACTTCTGTGATCAAAGTGGGTTGTAGCACATCACTTGGATGGTGTCTGTTTATCTGATCTATGATAGAGAGCACACATCCGCGCTGCCATTGTTGTGGATGTAGCGGTTCCACAGAGAGGGAAGGGGGATAATTAAGACCAGTTCACTTTAGAGCGTTCCATCATGAACCCCTCTCCTCCCGCTGTCGTCCCGCTGTCTGGAGCCCAGATGAGGGGTTCGACGGGAAGGGATCCAGTGAATCTAGAGTTTAGAGGGGCCAGAAAAGCTTCGAGATTGCTCCCAGAAGGAAGTGTGTAGGAGTGGAGATTCCGTGTGGGAGCATAAAAAAAAAAGGGCAACGCGATGGGCCATCATGGGTAAACAGATGAGAGATATCAGATCCACCTGATCTATCTAAAACTCGCCTGTTGTCTCACCAGAATGGAAGGGACAGGAAAACCAACTCCGCAGGAAGTCAAGACAGAGGAGGCAAATCTCAAGAAGCGCTGCAAGCGTCATTTCCAGACCTAGCTGGACAGGCATCATCACACCATCCATGGCTAGACATGGTGCTTGGTTAGGCGCGAACAACCAAAAGAAGAGAGCGGCAGCGCAATATCGACCTAAAGATCGTGACGACAAGCCGCCTAATCCCGAACCTCCACCGACTTTTTCTTTTTGATCAAGAGAGAGAGCGACTTCGGCCAACGCAAAGCCATGTCGGGCTCGCGAGCGCACAGTTCCCCGACGGATATCACTCCAATAATCTTAGTATTGTATCATTACCGCCTGCTACTCGACTCATATCGGCTTATTGACCACTAGAAGCTAGGCCATTGATCATCGAGAGCCAATCGCAGGATTGGGACAGCTCCTAAGCTGGCCGGTGGGGCGTGGCAACTTTGAGACTAGTCTCGGAACTAAGAGCGTGGTCAAATGAATGTGCCAAGATCTGATTCGGAATTATGTCCGCTTGCGACTTTGGAAATGCCGGAGGCAAAGGCAAGATGAGGTCGCGGCCTGCGCAGTAATTACAAATCGGTACCAGAGAGCACTAGATACTGATGAAAGGGTTGTGGCGGGATCGAAATAGGCCTAACTTGAAGCTCTTGGAACGCCAGGTCGTTACGTAGGTGGTGGGCTGGAATCATGCATCCTTTCGTTACTAGCGACCGTCCAGGTCTAGCCCGGTTACATGCTTTTGAGCTTCTGGGGTGAAGGTATGGATTGTTTTGATTGTCTGTGTTGATGGATGTTTGCTTCTGTCCATTCACAGGTCGTGACCTGCCACCAACAAGAGGTGCAATTACATACGCTGAGCAGCTCGGAATTCCTGAACGAGCAATTCCGAGTGTCTCGCAATGCGGTGATATGACTGCCAATGTCACCCCCTACCCCCTGTACGGCACAGAATACGGACAGGTACAGCGCTGTGACGGTGTGTCGGCGCATGCGCGATCAATAAGCAAATAGAGGTATCGTGCCTTTTGGCACAGAGGGCCTCCACCAGGGTGCATGATCTCGCCAGCCATGTTATGGTGGTCTGGCTGTGTTCGCTCCATCCATCGCGGGTGCTGTGATTAAGTTTGTCTCCAGCCTCTGGCCCGCTGAAGAACCTTGTCACTCCTCCTGAGGGAACCCAACCCACACATCCACGAGGAGCCGGAGCCTTCGAGTGAGAGTGTGACGCCGCATCGCACATCCACGATATCCACTCAACCGGCACTGACGTTGTGTGCCTGGCTACTCCGTACGTTGCTGGAGGTCGGAGCGGGACCTCGACAAGAGCCTCAAAGTGGAGAGAGAGCAGAATTGCCGTGCCGTGTGTGTGTGTGCAATACAAAGACAAGTCTCCATCTAGGCCCCATGCCCTCCGCCATGGAGACATGGCGAACCCACGGGAGAGGAAAGCATATGTTCGAACCCACGCCCGTGGGATATAATTCAATCCCTCCCCCCCCTTCGCCTCCCCGAGATATTTCCATGAACCTCTGCAATGTGTGATTCGGGCTCACCTGCCTTGTCCGCCAGAAGGAAAATCAGCCCAGGCCTCGCGCTATTTGTCGGACAAATGCCGAACAAGGCCACGCAAGTCCATGTACCTTCACGCCGACATGGACAGGCAGGACGGACATGATCAAACAACGTCCAACCCAACCCCAACCCCAACCCCCCATCTTTCGCGTCGGATCCGTCTCCAGCACTCAGAATCGTACCTGGGCTTATTGTGGCCAATGAGCAGCCTCACCAGCGCACAGACAAACGTGATTCCAACCCGCATGGCATCGTCGACGAGTCATTATTGCTCAATCCGGATGGTTCTTGGGATTCCAAACACGGAAACGAGTGTCATGTGCTTGTTGTCCAACACCTTCCTCTACGAGCACGATGAGAGAGGCGTGAAATGAATGTCACTCGTCTCGCGCGGGATTTCGGAGTTGGTTTCACCCCAGCCCGGGACATACGTAGTACCTAATACCAAAGGTACACTAGGCACACACGCCTCGACACGAGTCTCTCCCTCCCTCCAAAGTCCAGCCATCCCGTCCATATGGCCGGCCGCATTGATGTGATAGAGAAATGTATCGATACCATGGCGACCTGATCAGGTACCTATGGGCCAGCGTGTTTGTCTGTGTTGTTGTTATTGTTATGATCCCTAGCCGCCGAATCAATTGAGCCACCGCCATCTCCATGGCACAGAGCAAGAATGATCGCCTCTGGCTCTGGCTCTGGGCAATGATTCACTCTGCTGCATGTGGAGCATCGCACCGTTGATCTTCAATCTCTTGGACCGTGTGCCTAGCTGGGTACGTAGCCACTTCTCTCGGTGCAGCTCTCTCCCACTCTCCAGCTCGCCCATCTGGGACCGCAATGCTTTTTCCTACGGAGTAATCCGTGTAGGGGACTAAGGGAATGTCATGGTCAGTTCCCAAGACGTCACCGCCAGGACCCTCGCTCGTTGATAAGACCGAGAGCGCAGGGGTGTGAAGCTCTAGCGCAACCTTCTGCACCACCCATGCAGTGCTACCAGATGGCGCCGGCGCGCCCCCTTCATTTGCATTGCGCTAAGGCTAGCAATGTACAGCCACCCATGGCAAAATCGAGCATGTAGAGGGAAGTACCAGTAACGGACGAACGGATTTACGGATGCCAGTTTTGAGGCCAGAGGAGCGACCGCGCGAGTCAACTCAACTTTTCAGCGGGTCAAAGCAAGAGGTTGGGGGTTTTTTTTTTGTTTTTTTTGTACAGCCACGTGGGAGTGGCTCTCGACACAAGCCAAAGTGCCCTCTTGTTGGCTGACTCCCTGGAAGCGCCCTAGTTGTATCAAGTGGCTGTCGCGTCTTCTGCAGGTGGTAACCGTGGTTGAGCATATCGTGATGATTGGCATTGAGGATTAAAGATCATTTCCTGATGTGATAAATTCTCTCATACAAGCGCGCCCTTCTCGGCGAAATGCCCCCTTGGCTGCTGCTGCATCACGTAATCTCGTTGGTCGTGTGAACCAGCCAGCCATCCAAGCTGGCCACGCCATACGTAGCACGTAGCATGTACATACGTGTGAAGGGAAATCATTCGCTGGTGCGCGCTTTGTCAGGCAACTGCATGCACCGCCATGTAGGGAACCTGTGCCTATGTTTGCCGGTGTACATGTACCTTGACTGGGATGTGCAGCAAGCTGCTTTCAATACCAAAGCAACGTGCCGCCTGGGAGGTCTCCGCTGCCCAGCGGTTCGCACGGCCAACTATTCTTAGGCTCCGATGGCTCCATGATGTCTATTTGGTGGCAACCGTGGAGGTCTCGGTTGGCCACCTGCCAGAGCCCAGACCAACAAGCAGGCAGATCTATATGGGTTGGTCATGCTCCTGCCTGTCAATAAGAGAGAATGCCATCTGATGGAGCTTTAATGGAGTTCCGATGGGACCATCACCATCTGGTATCCGCCTCGGATCTCGGGTCGACCTTTCGGTTTGTGTATTAGCTGTACGGGTCCGCGTTTGTCTTGTGGTGTATTCAGGAGATATATGCTGTCCCCGGTGTCCACAACCCAAGAACTTTGTGGGGTGCTTGGACTTCAGATGGTCGAAATGCGGGTATGAGAAGTGTTCTAGATGCTTTGGTCGAATCCTCCTATAAGTTTGGGCTCTCCAGTCGCATAGTTTAGAGTTGTCCGTAGCTGCCATGCGGTCGGATGATGCTATGTTCCGCTTGTGAGCCTTGCTTGCCTGTCCCAACACCTTTTACGCCTTTGGCCAGCTTCGCACTGATGTGATTTGCAACCCCATTATCACCGCTATAGCCAATATCGAACAGTTCACATGTACATAGGGACGTATCATTCGGACCCCAAAGTCATGTGCTTGGTCATAAATTGTAATTGCAGGACTGTCCTTCGCCTCTCAGCTTGCGTGTTTGTACTTGATACATCGGATCTTGACCGGTTGGATGATGGATAACTCACGTCACTTTCTTGCCGGACCTTGAAGTGTCACATCGAAGCTGGTGCGTTACATCCTGTGTCCCGATGGGGTCTTCTCTGGTCAAGATTTTGCCGTGCAGTGGCGTTAATATGTTCTTGCCGCCCGACGGGTGATAAGACAAGTCTGGAGTATCTCCCATGTAGATGATGGTCACCAACATCCATACACCGCCAATGATGCCGAATGGAAACCTGTCATCACACCACAATTGCAATTGCATAGTCATTATGCATTACCCGACAAATCATCAAGCAGCCCGAGGAAACCCTCTCCCGGAACATTAGCCAATCGACGTCCACCCAGGAAGCAAACACCAATACCGTTGACCCGAGAATAGAGGTGTAGGGTAGTGAATGGAGAATTTGTGCACGTGACCTATAGTAAACCGAGTCGAGCTGGGGCTGTCAGAAATACAGTCATTTGATTGGATAGAAATTATCTGGCAGTCATGCTTTTCATGGCAAGTTAAGATTTCAGCACCAGCAGTCTTGAAGATTGAGATTGAGATCACAGGATCACCATTTGAAATCCAATGGCAACTCCTGTGGCTTTACGATCCTATTATGGGCGGTTAGCCCAGGCGAAGCCTCTTTCTGGTGGCCTGGGGGCTGGCCAAACCGCCGCACGGGCAGCACCATTCTCGACAACGGCACCACTGTGCCAGCGCAAGCGATCAGCAACCAAGGACGGCAACAAGAAGCGAGGTGTCAGTACAATCTACAGGTCAGGCCCGCGGGAGCCTCTGTCCATGTCAGGCATCCCACTACCCAAACCTCGCCAATTCGAGCCCAAGATCAAGGTCGATGAGAAGCATGGGCTGTGGGAGTTCTTCCCAGCGCCCGGCAAGCTTCTCTGGACGCCTTCAGAGACGGAAGAGCATGGCCGACCGTGGACAGTCGAAGAGCTCAGAAAGAAGTCATGGGAGGACCTGCACTCTCTGTGGTGGGTTTGCTGCAAAGAGAGGAATAGACTGGCAACATCGATGGTCGAGTTGGACAGAAGCAAGCTTGGATTCGGCAACCGAGAACTCGAACTACGTGACCAAACGGTATGAAGACCATCCCTTGGACAAGAAAAAAGTGCGTGTCGGCTGATATAGCGGTTTTAGGTCAAGAATACGATGAAGGCGATCAAGTTTGCGCTGACAGAACGGTTCTACACTTGGGAAGATGCGACGGCTGTTGCAAGAAGTGACCCGGAGATCAACCTCGAAGGCGGCGAAGGTGAAGCTTACAACCCAGAGGCTTATGAGGAGGATGTTGATGAAGTCAAGGGTTGGGCGACGGAGGATGCAACTAAGTCTGCCGACGCATCAGAGGTGGATGGGAACATCACCAAATCCGAGAGTCGACCTGCTCCCCAAGCCTCGTAGGGCAATGCCACACCCGATGACTTGCTTAAATACATGGCTTGAAGATGTCTCCTTGGAGAGAGTGCATTAATGGCCAACCATGCCGCTCGTGTTGCACGAGAAAGACTTCAACTAGGGCCCGCCGATCGAGGGCGTGTACAAACACCTTGTAATATAATCGATTATGCAGAGCAGATGTTTGTATAGATAATCGGGATATGAACGGAGAGGAATATAGAAAATTCCATGCACTGTGGTCTCCCTTAGCAAAGCCATAGATGGTGATGGGTTGTTGCTACGCCTCAGCCTGTTTGCACCTTGTGCCCCTTGAAACCATCCCAATGCTTCAAGTACTTGCGACCTGCCATATTGTCTTTTAACTTCCAGGAGTCGGGCGTTTGAACTCAACCGCGAACCCATTATTTACCACTGCATGAAAGATAATAGCCTCCCAAAAGCCAAAGCCTAGTCACCCGGGCTTGCCTGCTCTTCCTCACCGATCATTGTAGGGTACTAGCCTCCACACCCCCCAACCAATTGAAGTTCCACCCAAAACTGGCGGCGCTCAAAGAAGTCTGTAGTATGATAATAATACCCCGCCTTCCGCCCAATCCCAACCACGTCTACTGATAGTTTACTGAACCCTGCTACCCATTCTAGCTCTTGCATAGCTGTCATCGACTCTCCCCCTCTTGAGTTCCTGTTCGACCTGCCCCCTTGATCTTTAATACCAATACCTATCGAAAGCGGGCATTCACCATGGAGGAAATCGCAAAGAAGTACGATGTCATTGTGCTCGGCACTGGTAAGCTCAGCCGCCTGGAAGTATCCACACCCGCGGGGCAGCTTTGGGGTGTCAGGATCGGTGTGACGACTGGACTTTGCTAATTCGCCGTCCCTAGGCCTGACCGAGTGCATTCTGTCAGGGTGAGAAAGCTGAAGAACAAGAGTTTATCGTCTGCGCCGTCAACTAACTTCTCTTTGCGCCTCCCAGTGTCCTGAGTGTCAAGGGCAAGAAGGTCCTGCACATTGACCGCAACGACCACTACGGAGGGTTCGTATCTACCTATGAGGCCACTTCTCACGCATTGAGCTTTGCTAATTGATCTTTTCTAACAGTGAGGCTGCTTCCGTGAACCTCGAAACGGTAATACACCCCGGCCCGATTTACAATAATTCGATCCTTCTCCTTCTCGCCCTACCCCTGAGTAAACGGACTCTGACAGTTGTGACGATAGCTCTTCAGGAAATATGGCAACTTCAACAAAGGCGAGGAGCCATGGAAGAAGTACGGGCGACTGAACGACTGGAACATCGACCTTGTTCCCAAGTTCCTTATGTCTTCAGGCGAGCTCACCAACATTCTGGTGTCCACCGATGTTACCCGTTATCTCGAATTTAAGCAGGTTGCTGGTAGCTACGTCCAGCAGGGTGCCAGCAACAAGGCCACCGTTGCCAAAGTCCCTTCGGACGCTGGCGAGGCTCTTAAGTCCCCTCTTATGGGTATCTTCGAGAAGCGCCGCATGAAGTCTTTCATCGAGTGGGTTGGAAACTTCAACATCAACGACCCCGCCACTCACAAGGGTAAGTGATCTGCGGGGTTACACATTGGACTGTTTTCAGAAAGAAGAAACCGGGCTGCGATTAAGGTGTCTGTATTGACGATTCTTTGTAGGACTGGATATCCACAACTCCACCATGAAGGATGTGTACGACAAGTTCGGCCTCGAGGCTGGCACCAAAGACTTTATCGGCCACGCCATGGCTCTGTACCTCTCTGACGAGTATATCACCGCTAAGGGCAAGGCACCCGAGGCGATTGAGAGAATTCGCCTGTACGGAAACTCCGTGGCTCGCTATGGCAAGTCCCCTTACATCTACCCTCTCTACGGCTTGGGAGAGTTGCCTCAGGGATTCGCCCGTCTATCTGCTATCTACGGAGGCACTTACATGCTCAACACCAACGTTGACGAGGTTATTTACGAGGGCGGCAAGGCAGCTGGTATCAAGGCCACCATGACCGGAGTTGAGGAGTTCAAGTTCGAGACGAGCGCCGACCTGATCCTGGCCGACCCCTCCTACTTCCCCGACAAGGCCCAGATCGTTGGACACGTCCTTCGTGCCATCTGCATTCTCAAGCACCCTCTGGCCGGCACCAACGACAGTGACTCTGCCCAGCTCATTATTCCCCAATCTCAGGTCGGCCGAAAGAATGGTATGCTAGAGCTTCCCCCCCTTTGCTTTGCCCACTTGGGTTCTGGCTGACAAGATTTATCTAGACATCTACATTGCTACTGTTTCTTCCGCCCACAACGTCTGCCCCAAGGGCTACTGGATTGCCATTGTCTCGACCATTGCCGAGACATCTGCCAACCACCACCTTGGGCTCCAGCCCGGTCTTGACCGCCTGGGCGCAATTGAGGAGCAGTTCTTGGTATGAGGCCCTTTCCCTGCACCCTGAAAATGAAACATTTGAATATTCTTTATCTGACTGACATCACCTAGGGCGCACCCATCCCCATCTACTCACCTCTCGGATCAGGCAAGGACGACAACATCTTCCTCTCAAAGAGCTACGATGCCACCAGCCACTTTGAGACCACAACGGACGATGTCAAGGATATCTTCCAGCGCGCCACCGGCGAGGAGCTGAAGGTTGAGGGCCTGAGAGAGGGTATCACCGTGGCCGAGGAGTAAGAAACTGTTTCTGATGATTAAATGAGGAGATGAAGGTCAAGAAGACCATACGCTGAGCTGTGCTTTGACATTCCGGTATCATTTAAACAGGCATATATTCCTCATACCCCCTAGAGATGCTTCATTGCTCTTTCTGGGGTGACCTCGGGGTAGTTTTTTTCTTTTTTTTCGCATTTGTAGTCGAGACCGCAGAAACATGATACTCTCTTCATAATTCTGTACATGGTGTGTAATGTCTGAACATAAGGCACATATAACGACGGATTTGTTTGTTGTCATAATAATCATGAAGAATCTTTATTGAAAAGGAAAATTTTTTAGCATGTGAAAAACTTGCCCTCCTACAAACAAACTGTATCCCATAGCATATATATATATATAATCCCCGAGTGCCTGTACGCCAGATTTTGTCCCGATGCCGCGCATTTTTTTTCAATTAGGAACCTAACAACAAGAAACGGAAGCAAATGCCAAGACATATCGGCAATATAAAGGCCTCTGTTCTCTACCTCCGGTTAGTCTTGCCCATGCCACGCTTGCCAGAAACCTGTGATGCTCTGTTAGTATATGACCGATTTGAGAAGACGTCTTGGGAAAACTTACCAAATGCTTATCCAGAGATGCGGCTGTGTGTCTGTCGGCCTCACCCTGGCGAGCCATTCTGTTCATCTTCTTCTGGTGCAATTTGGCGAGACGCTCGGCCTTGGACCTGGTGGACTCATCCTGTACACCGTCATCTCTGCGGTTGGTGGTGGGTGCTCGGCTCTTTGGTCGGCTCTTGGAGCGGAGGCGTTCCCGAGGGGTGCTGTCGACGTCCATCGCGTCAGCGTCCTCGGTGCCAGCGCGGCTTCGAGTCATTGAGCGGCCACGGGGGCGGGACTTGGATCGAGCCCTCTCCATGATATCTGTGGTATCCACACCGCGGCGGTCGAGGGCGTCGTCAAGCTCTGACAACTTCTTCTTCTGCAGCTTGCGAGGGATGATGGCCTGGTTCTTGAGTCTCTTCCTCATCTTCGCTTCGTTTCTGGTGAGGGCAATTTGCTCCTCAATCTGCTCGGCCTTGGCTAGGATCTCGGCAGCTTCCTCATCATCGATATCCTCATCGGATTCGTAGAAGCCTTCTTGCTCGAGTCTCTCCTCTTCCTCTTCCAGGGCAGCCAGCTTGGCCTCGATATCGGGATCAATGAAATCATATACATTCTTGCCATCGAAGATTTCGGGGATGGCATCGTACTTCCAATCTGGGTTCTCCAGCATCCAGTCGGCGCGCATATCGACGTTGTAAACACCAGCACCGCCGTTCTCCTCTTCCGCATCCTTGGCAAGCTTGCGTCGCTCAGGATCGTTCTTGTCATACTTCTTCCTGTTCTTGACAACCTCAGGAATAAACGACTCCAGAGATTGGCCTCCCATGGGTGTGGCAACGTGGATACGAGACATAACATCCGCAAGACGTCCTCCGACCTCGCCACTGTTGTTCGTACCGGCCTTGAGTTTCTGGTTGACACGCTCAGCAATGAGACGTTCGCAGGCTGCGTTCTTGACTTCCTGGACACCTTCTTGGGTGTTGCAAGAGAGCTGGAGCATTTCGACCTCATTAGACTTCAGCAGGCCCTGAAGCTCTTCTTGGGTCTCAGCGTCCAGATCCTCTGGCTTGGTTACGTCAATTTTGTTGACGACAATGAAAACGAGCTTGTTGGAAAAGAGAGGCTTGATGCTTCGAAACAATTGAATCTGATCCTTGACAGAGTAGCCGCACTGCTCAGAAAGATCCATGAAGTACATAATGGCAGATCTTAAATGCGCGATGGCAGTGATACTAGATTAGTGTTAGTTATTGCCCGCAATCTCTATTGACACAGTCGGGAAAGCCTACCTCTGCATCTCGATGGTGTTCATCTCCTCCAGAGGATGATCCAAAATACCGGGAGTATCAATCGCCTGGAATCGCAGATACTTGTAGTCGAAGTGACCAACGAACAGACTCTTGGTTGTGAAAGCATAGGGCTGCACGTCGACATCGGCCCGAGTAATGCTGCGGAGGAAACTGGATTTTCCGACATTGGGATAACCGCAGATCAGAAGAGTACGAGTGTTGGGGTCGATCGATGGGAGACGGCCCAAATGTTGTCGGACCTGATCAAGATACAGGAGGGGGTCCTTGAGGCGCTTGATAAGGGTAGCCATGCGACCCAGAGCAGCCTTTTTCAATTGCTTGCACTGGAATAGCGACTGGGCATATTTGAGAAGTCGCACATAATCGCGGGAGATCGTCTCAACCAGATGCTTGGCGGTCGACAGCTGACCAAGGGCAATCTTGAAGTGGTCGGCATCGTAGAGCGTGTTGAGGAGATCCTTGTGGAACGGATGGATGTCCTGGAGGCGAGGGAAACTGTCCAAAATGGCGCCGAATTTCTCGGAAAAAGTCTCCTGAGTGAATTTGACCTTTCTCGTATAAAAAGCTACCCATGGATTAGTGGATGGAGGAGTTGCAAGAGGGTTATGGAATACTCACCTCGGATTCTGCTAATCTTGAAACCCGCACGAATTTGCGTAGGGAGTTTGCGCTGAGTCCGGCTCAGTACAATGTCGAGAAATTCCTGCTGAGTAGGCACCGGAGGGATGTCCTTCCAAGTAGTCTTCATGATGGGCGAAAATCTGGCAGGTTTGATCCTGGAGACAACGGCGTAATATCAAAAAGTCTGGAGGATTGCAAAGTCCTACAACAGATGCGGGCAGCGATTGGAAGGCGGTCAATTTTTTTTTTGTCAAAGGGTGGGCGGGTCACCGAACGGGTCTTATCGATAAGATAGAAAATCTTGAAGGTTTTTGGTGGATGTACTTGCCGGCAGAATTTTGCGGGTAGGTACGCCCACTCTGATCGCCCCGCGAGACCCCGCCAATGGGGCCTTCTACGATGCAGTCTCTGCTCACCAGAGATGTTTTCTTGCTTTCATATGAATCGCTTGTAAAGGCTGAAAGAGAAATCTCCTAGTAAACCAAAGTTGGAGGTTACCGAACCAAAGCCTCGACTACTTATATTCTGAAAAACTGTCCTATTTACTACGTCCTACACCATCTGGCATAATGGGTGCTCAACTTCCCGCTTACAAGCAAAAATTCCTCGAGGCATCTATCTCTGGAGGTGTTCTTAAATTCGGAAGTTTCGAGCTCAAATCGAAGCGCATTTCACCTTACTTCTTCAATGCTGGCCTGTTCCACACCGCACGCCTTGCAGCGGCAATTTCTGACGCCTTTGCTCATACCATCATTGAGGCTCAAAAGCAAAATGGGCTGGACTTCGACATTGTCTTCGGACCCGCATATAAGGGAATACCTCTAAGCTCATCAGTTACTGTGAAGCTGGGAGAGCTGGAATCCAAGAACTTGGATTCCATCTCTTACTCCTTCGACCGCAAGGAGGCCAAGGACCATGGAGAGGGAGGGAACATTGTCGGTGCCCCATTGAAGGGCAAGAAAGTACTTATCATCGACGATGTGATCACTGCCGGCACGGCGAAGAGAGAGGCGATTGAGAAGATCAGGAAAGAGGGCGGAATCGTGGCTGGTATTGTGGTCGCCGTGGACCGAATGGAAAAGCTCCCAGCTGCCGATGGGGACGAATCAAAGCCTGGGCCAAGCGCAATTGGCGAACTCAGGAAGGAATACAACATTCCTATCTTCGCTATCCTAACATTGGATGACATCGTCGAGGGTATGAAAACCTTTGCGTCGGAAGAGGACATTAAGCGCACCGAAGCTTATCGTGCCAAGTACAAGGCCACCGAGTAGGTAGGATGCTGTGGTAGCAATGGCATCACGAAAGCGTAGGTAGATGTATCTCACCTACATATACATATGATGCTTGCCAATATTCTCTCAGCCGTAATGATGCAGAATGCTACGCTGAAATATGTACAAGGATTTGACACACCAGGGCCAGGTTAGAAATCTTGGAGCTACTTGTGTCAGGAAAATGCTGGCGATACTGTCACCTCTTTAAGCAAGTCGCCCATTTTGGTCAGCGGTAAGATGGGGACATTAATCACAAACCGTTCTTGGGAGAGTTGTATTCATTACTGATTGGATTGAAACGGTACGAGAGCAGACCCTGAAGTGCAAGTCCGGGCGACCGGGCTGAGAAGGAGGGTAGGGTCAAGTAGCGATAGGATGGACCCGTGAGCTCGAGGGTCCAGGAGGTGTGTGATAGTGAGCGGCTGGTTACTCTGTGTTACACGTATCACTGTCTCGCCTAGCTATTTCTTCCGATTGGTAACCAGGGTATGCATAACGGCGAAATCAAGAACGGGAATTAGGTAGGTTGGGGTAGTAGGGTTGATGCTGGCGCACGTGCATAAACTGGGGACGAAGGAGGACTATTCGATGTTGAACTCTGCCAGGGCCTAAGCGAGCATTCTGACCATGTCAAATGCGTCTTTCTTTGCAGATTGAACCCTCGTCCCTCGTTGTGATAGGCAATCAGCTTGTGATATAAGCGCCGATAGGGGGTTAAAACGCTCAAACGCCATGCCTCCATCCGAAGACGGCCGTGTGCAATTATATGATGTGACGCCACGGTTCCCTCATCCACAGTGTGATTTTCGTATCATCTTGCACTTCGTTGGGCTCCCGGGGGCCGAGCCTCGTCTCGGGTGGGGAGTTCATGACGACATGAAATTCAGCATGAGGAAGGGGTGGTGGGTAGGTACCTGGTTGAGATTGTTTTTTAACCTACAGGCTCGCAATTGAATTGCCATTCTTACTCCAAGAGACCGCGGTGTCATGCACCCTGGCTTGGCAAATTGGATCGATGAGGTGTCTCTGATTCTTCCATCTGCGGATGGCTGCAGGGTGATCGTATGAGCCTTGAACAGCTTGAACTCTTGATTTCAATGCCCCACGGCGCTGCATCATTACATAGCACGTACATGCCTATGACAGTGTCATCGGGAGCATTGTCGAGCAGCCAATGAAATCCATAAGCGACAGGTGAGAGTAATTATGAATTATTCGTAAAGACCCAGTCGAGCATGCATGTCAGCAAGTCGGAAGTTTAACAAAGGCGAACACACCCCAAATCTTAGTGGTTGGTGAGCTTCGACTCGGAGAGGATTACGGAGGCTTATGGAGGTTATGCGAGGTGGTTATAGATGCCCAATTTGAGCAATTGAATTAGGCTGGAAAGGCTCTCGTCCCCCAAATCTCTGAAATTGACAAGTTGCTTGCCCACCGTACCCAGCCTACTCTCCCCTTGTGCGATGATAGGTACTTAACTAATTTACCAATGCGCTGCGTAAGACGTCGTCGCTTGTCTGCCTATTTGCGATGCTACTTGGTCGGTGTACATAGCTACCACCTCAATATATGCCCCTCGAAAACTAGTACCTGACTACCAACTTCTTCTAAATGGTCCCAACATGTCATCGTCACCGCTTATTCGGCTATGCTCTCATGGCAAGCTGTACAGAATACCTGCCTCATGTGCACCACCTGCACCCACTTAAGGCATGGTTCTAGCAGCCAGCGGGCTTGTTTGGCCCCTCCCAGGACAGTTAGGTGGTGTGTGGCTAGGGGACTTGACGCCATTAGGTTAGCTGCCTGCTCGGTCGCCTGCCAGAACCTATTTCGAGCATCGGAGCTCTCACCAATATCCATTGGAGGATCATCACCCAGCTTCCATTACCTTCTTTCATTCTGCGACACCAACACGGCTCCTGCTTATCTCACCCTCAACGCGGGACGGGAGATATTTCCCTGGGACAGAGAAAGCCGCACTACTGTCGTGCATTGCCGCTGATTTGCAATCACCCCTCTCTGCCGGTCTCTTTGGTTGTTTTTCCCACTACGATTAGGCACCTGGTTCCCCGTATATACTGCCCTGGTCGATCTGGGGACCCGTCCTGCTCAAGCTTCCTCTTCAGACACCTGTACCACCTGGTACAGAGTTTCCAGAGGCAAAGATAGATTTTTATTTTCCACCACCACTGCTCTTCGTCAGTAGGACCTTGCACTCCTAGAAACAGAAGCAATGTAGGTGGTCCATAATTCCGCCTGTCCTCTCTGCCATTCCCCATCGACTGACAGTTTCTGTAACGATAGGCGTGTCACACTCAATATCTTCAACCTCCAAGAGGGAGATCAAGATAATCTCCTTACTCTGGATGTCTTCCCCGAAATGACAGTTGCGACCCTCCGCGAATCCGTCCAGGCCGAGAGTAATATAGCCCCGCTTTCTCAACATATCTACCACAATGGCCGTCTGCTATCCGATGACGCCAAGACCCTGGAGCAGCTAGAAATCGTTGACGGAGAGATGCTGGCGGTGCACGTGAGGGATCCTCGAGGCAATACTGGTGTCCCGAGCCAGTCGCAGCGTCCCCAACCCCAACAGCGTCCAGCACAGCAAGGTGCACGGCCACAACAGGACCCGGAGCTCATACGCTTACAGATCCTTGGCAACCCCGCGATGAGGGCCCAGGTCCAGAGCCAGAACCCGGAACTTGCATCTGCATTGGAGGACCCGGCTCGATTTGCCCAGATTTTGAACGACAGTTATGACCGTGAACAGAGGGAACGCATGGAGCGCCAGCGAGAGATTGAAAGGTTGAATGATGATCCCTTCAATATCGATGCTCAAAGGAGGATTGAAGAAATGATTCGTCAAGAGCGAGTGATGGAAAACTTGCAGAGTGCTATGGAACATAATCCGGAAGGTGAGCCAAGAGCCCATTCTTCCTCATATTTCTGCATGGAGACTAATTTCTTTTGCAGTCTTTGGGCGAGTCCATCTACTCTATGTCAACGTTGAGGTGAACGGCCACAAGGTAAAGGCTCTGGTCGATTCAGGCGCTCAGGCAACAATCATGTCTCCCAAATACGCCGAGGCGTGTGGCATATCTCGTCTTATTGATACTAGATTTGCCGGTGTTGCTCGTGGTGTTGGAACTGCCAAAATCGTCGGCCGTGTTCATGCTGCTCAAATCAAGATCGGAAACCTGTTTTTGCCTTGCAGTTTCACTGTTATGGAAGGCAAAACCGTTGAGCTTCTCTTGGGTCTTGATATGCTGAAGAGATATCAAGCGAGCATTGATTTGGCTAAGGGAAATTTGGTGATCCAAGACGAAGAGATTCCGTTCCTTGGTGAGGCAGATATTCCCAAGGAAGAAGAGGAACAAGTCACGGAGGAACCCACGCTCCCTGGACCCGCAGGTACACAGATTGGACAGAGATCAGGCGTTGTCACCTCGACAGAGGAGCAGAGCCAGCCTTCACAGGCTCAGCAAACCCCCCAAGTGGATGCCCCCAGCCAGCCTGACCCTCCAGCAGCAGCTTCTGGGCCAACCCAAGGTGCGGACTCTGCTGGTACGGGTGTGTCAGAGCAACATATTGAAACCTTGGTTGCTATGGGCGCCGACCGCGCACGCGCCATCCAGGCTCTTCAAGCCACAGCAAACGACGTGGACATGGCTGCTGGTATCCTTTTCTTTGGATAGATTTCGCCATGATACTTCTTACCTCATTTTATTTTACGAATACAACGAACAACTGGCGATGGGAAATGAAATGGTTGGTTTGCTTTTGAAGCAGTTCTTTCTTTCAGGGCGTATTTGATTGATCTGGGTTCGGAGATTTGATGAATAGACATCAACAGAGAGATGTTGGATTCGTTTATGCTCATCTCATCTGGACTAGGTATTTGGCACCTGATTACATAAAAATAAAGGGTCGTAACGGAGTAGGGAATTCGCCGAGAAAAAGAGATAGGCTATGGTTTAGAGCAATGGGCATTTGCTTAGTTTTCAATGTTCTAACAGTACGTATACGAATGTCTACCTAATCTTGTAAACGCAAGGCTTGAGAATGGATGCCTCGTTTTCTTCCGCCTCATCTGCTTCTAATAATGCCTCTCTTCTAGACATAGGCCTCTTGGTTGGCTTGCCAGATTCTTGTGCATTAACACCCTTCCCCTTGGTTGGGGATGCACCTTTGATGAAATGCATCTTGACAAACATTTTATTGGAGAGATCCACTGCTTGATGTCTCTCACCTTGGAGCACGAACCCTCTCTTTTTCAAAACCTCGACAAAGCTGGATACGTCTGTCTCTCGTCGGCGATCCTCCACACCATCCACCTCTACAGATAGGTCCTCATCAAGGTCTGCAGCGTTTTCGGTGCTTTGTTTTTTCCCGGGAGTTGACTTGCGCCTCCCGATACTGTGAGCGACAGGGGCATTTTTGTTCCGAACAGGACCAAAGCGACTTTTGATCTCTGCTACCCAGAGCTCGCCCTTCCAGTGGAGGATGCGGTAGGCTTCCTCCACGAAGTCTACCCAATTGGTGCCCATTAGAGCCAGGCAGAAAATAGCCACGTTGACCGATCCGTCTTCAAGGGGCAGATTGGCAATATCCGCCTTGGTGACAAGAGGGCTGGGGCTCTGAAGGTCGAAGCTGTGGACCTGAAGGCGCAACTTGCCCTTGTCGGATTGAAGAGACTGTGCTAGTCGGGCATCTCCACAGCCCAAGTCGGCGATGTGGCAGGTCCCCGCGGTGCGAGGGAGCGCAGTCTTGGAGGCTGGGGCCTGCGAGGCGTTGGGTTTGCCCCTCCCGGCAGGCTTGACCTTTCCACGAGATCGAATGTCGCGAAGAAAGGTGTCGAGCGGGTTCTCCGGCCATACTTTGACCTGTCTTCTGAAGCCTTCGTGGTACTCCTCGAACATTTCAGGGGACTCCTGGAAGAGACCAAAGGCTTCCTCGGAGGGTCTCGTGTATAGGGTCTCATTCAAGTGGCGGAATCGCGCAGATATGAGCTTCTCTCTCATTGAGGCCTGGAGAGGCGTGAGATTTGACGCGGCCGGAAGTTGAGGAATGGGAGCAGCCGTCGCTTTCGATGAAGCTTCAGTGGTTCCCTTTGTGGCCTTCTTTCCTGCATCGTCCTGAGAATCACCTGATGGTTGGGGCTTCTCCTTCTTCTTCTCCTTTCTGTCCTTCTTATCTTTCTTCCCGGGAGTGGCCTTAACATCCACAACGGCCTTGGCTAGAGGCTCCTCGATCTTTTCACCATCGCCTTTCTTCTTAGAGGCCTCAACGGCCTTCTTCTGGCGTTTGGAGGATTTGCTCTCTTTCGAGGGTCCAGCGGCGCCCTCATTCCCCTCTACCACAGAGCTCCAGAGGTCTGCGACATTGGAGGATGTCACATCTGGCTCGGGAGCGGAAGCGCCAGCTCTCTTCCGCTTCCTGGTCTTTGCGCCGGGGGTGGAGTCATTTTTTGAAACAGTTTCTACCTTGAGGGTATCGGCAGAGACCGACCATCCTGGAACCGCGAACATAGTTGCGATAATGGAACTTGGTGTGGTTATTCTTTTCTTTTCATTAGAAGCAAGTCCCTGAAGCAAGTCCTTGAACTGGGCTATGGTCTACCTGCTTTTTTTTTTGCATGGTCTGTGCACGGTGAGCGATAAGATAAGAATCGACCAGGATGGTGGGTGACAGAAACATGGCACCCTAGAACGCTCAGTTTAGCCTTTGATGTGTAGGTAAGTTGTGAAAAGATATTCATGAATTAAGAATAAGAACTACCATGATAGGAATATAAAACTGCCATGTTTTGTTATTTTGATATCTGTTGCTCGTGATGCTGGGGTTTTCTGATACGATGGGGAATCCAGCGTCTCTGGTGTTTTTGTGCCACTTTTTATGTCATCTACCTACCTAACGCTTCACTTACAAGCTGCGCTCCTTCAGCGCCAGCACCTTTCACAATAGATAGCTTTCTGTTTAAATACTTTTTAACATGTAAACGACATTTAAGCATCGTCTTAGATAGAGTGCCGAGCGTTTGAATACATTGCTACCCAATTTGCAATAAATCGTGAATACTCAGACCGGCTGTTTTCAACCTGGGAGAACTATACACAGAGTTTAGTATACCCCTTCTCCTCCTTATCAAAACAGGCAACGGGGACAATAGCTGAGGAAAGGCGGGAGGGTGGGAGACAAGGAAGAGAACCTCTGAGAAAAGCTGTCCAAAGACTTACTTCCTTTTGGTAGTTTGAGGGAAAGGCGTCCTGAGAGAGCCAAGAATGCTGTCAAATGAGGAACAGGAGAGAGCTATACTTACTCTATCGGCCGATTTCTTTTCGGTGCTCTCATATAGTCATAACTCATACGGATTTGGTACTATGTTGTGATGGTATTTACCATACGCGTAAGAGTCATTCATCCGCCGCTCTAGGTAAAGCTTCTAGAATCCAGGGGCTTAGGTATGGGCCATTCAATTACTGGCCGAGTTCAATTATCTTTAAATGTGAATAGTAGATTGTCGTGGTATGCTCCCTTAGACTGAGAACCAAGATCCACGCCAACGAATAGGTTGATGCATGCTAGTTCCTCATTAAATCTTGGGCTATCGGCGTTAGAGTCCTCGAAAGGTTCCGGAAGTCCCGCCCAACTAAAGAAAAAAATTCTGATACATGTGATTTGTGTATAAAGAGGACCAATAGGAAGAAAGCAAGCTTAATTTTGATGATGGTGAGTGCTTTCTGAGGTAACTGAACCCAAATCTCAAAAGTGCCTTCCAAGCACTAGGCACACGGTAGAGCAGCTTAGCTATACACCAAGAATAATACTAAGTGGAGGTTCTCTTCGGATTAATTAGAAATATGTAATAACTCCAGCATGACCTTACCCTTTCGTCTATTTGTAGATATTGGGGGGCAGTGAAAGAAGTTCAAATGCGTTAATGGGTCAATCTAGGTATGGAAAGAAATTCTCGGCGCAACCCCAAACCAGGTCCACGGTAGCGAGTTCAATTCATCGCCTCTCCAATATCACTTTATTGACACTAAATGGCTGGAGTATATGATTACTGATGGTCGAGTTGCCCTAAACTCAGTTTTGGGGCGGGTAAAGGAGGTACTCTTTCCAGGAAAGGAAAATAATGTGGGCGCTTCTAACAACACCCCGAAATATCTACTTTCGAACATGATTCAATTGATCATATCCAAGCCGTGAAAAGAAGCAGAGACTGAAATAGCAAAGACAACTTTAGTCACCCAGGATTCCAGCTATGAGAGAAACGGCGAGAAGTAGAATGCGTCGCTCTCGCCGCCTATGGTGAAGAAAGCAGCAGGCTAGAGATAGACAACATATCATCGATTTCAAGATTTCAGCATGGAAAATTTATCATGAATGAAAGGCGGTTCGGATGAATCGGATGGGACCAGTGCAGGGTGAAGTCAGAATTGGATCGGACATGTGAAGGAAGAAGTTTGAGTGTTGTGTAAAAAACTAGCTACTAAGTCTAATTCCAACGGGCCGATGAAGGCTAGATTTAGCGTTGCGAATAGAGTAGGAAACCGCCCTCGATGTCAGCACAAGTCCTTTGTTCGTATCATTTTTATTCAACTGGTCCTAGGAATAGAATTCTGATGTACTTGATTATCCAAACTTTTCGATAGTGGCAGTAACACCTACTAATACTCCGAGCTTCTTGTCGGTCATGATTTCCCCCGAATCGTGAACCATATGAACCTACATATCACGGCCGGCTGCACCTACGAACTCTAGATCTAACCCACATGGAGCTCAACCATGATTTGATGCTATGGTGACCACTTTTCTAGGACAAGCCGACCACAGCCCAAGGAATCTAGACAATGAACAAATAGCATGTTCCAAAATGGTGAGATGGCGCAATTAGGGGCGTAGATGTGGCTTTGCTGGACCTTGATGGCTGATACCCTCCTTCTCGTATCGCCGAGAGCGCATGAGTGAACCAAGACACATGCACGAGAAGAGCCATGATTGTCTTCGGCTTGCCTGAGGCAGAAGGCTCACAAACAAAGTGGAATCAATACGTAATATGCGCAAGTCTCAGACGCTCGCGTGCTTGAGCACAGTCGTGTTAATTGATTGGTCGGGGGACGCATGGGGAGCTTGAGTTACACAGCAGCAAACACCGACTCTACCTGCTGATCCAGGGCGGCCTGACGGATGCCTGCTGCTGAAGGGGAGCCCTCCTTGTCTGAGCAGGCGAGTTCCTCGAATAACTGGCTGCCCACGAAATGAGCACTCGGATAGTACGTCGAGAGTCTCCTGCGGCTCGGCGGAGCACGACGCTGCACGCTTGGTTTTTGAGCCAGGGCTAGGACAACATCAGGCAAGGTAGACAGTGCCTGCACGGAGGAGAATGCTCTCATTCCCGATTTCTAGGTTACCACTACTGTATGGCCGCGCGTAGAGCGGAAGGGCGGATCTTTCACAGTTCGAAAACCACATGGGCGGACGGACGCTCTTTGGTTCTATGTCGAGACGGGTTGTTCTGGCACCGAACGCCTTGCTATGGGGATCTTACCACGATGGTATGGACGGGACAAACTGACGAAGACACCTGCGCCCAAATAGCACCGGCGTTGCAGATGAATTCATGCCTTTCCATAGAGCATGCAATGTACGTGCCTCCTTTTGTGGCTATCATGCAAGTCATAAGTGGCAGTTGCCCCCCTCATGCCACATCTGCATCCTGTCAATTAGTCTTATGCGTTAGTGCTGTTGGTGTCGGCTTAGGTGCCTGTGGGGGTGGATCTCGGCGAGAATTTGACCCTGTCAAGCCAAGCAGGAGCAGCCTGGACCGCGGTCGTGGATGTCTCTGGCGGAATTGCCGTGCCTGCCACCCTCTTACGTGGACAGGTACGCGAGTCCCGAGCATGAGGTGGATGGGTTATTCGCCTCTGCGGTACCGGATACTTTCCATCCTACCTACCTACAGACAGGCAAGTATTGCCTGAATTGACCAGGCACAGCAGTGTCCGGCCCTTTGTATCTGGATGCAGGTGGTACTGCCCTATTCAGTTTTGGCAGGTGCTCCACGCCGACCTGCCCATTTATTTTATCAATGACATTGGGCTGGCTCCACTGGAGCTCCTTAGAGTAGATCTGGATTGGTCTAGCAGCTCTAGCAGTCTCATCTGCACCGGCCGGATAGCTCGAATCTTCCTCTAGTGCCGTCACTTACCACCTCTTGAAACTTCAACCGCCTTCATTTTATGATTGGGGTACCACTCGGCAGCCGCCTCTTCCGTCTTTCTCTGCATTCGATCCCATGTTCTTCTAGTGTCTTCGAAAGATGAAATTGGACAGAAAACCAGCCATTCCTTAGCATTGGGGTCCGCAATTAGCGCTAACGCATGTCCTCCGAGGTAGGTGGTAGAAGCTGGTGAGGCTGGTACCTCCCTCGGTGATGTCTGGTGGTGTTCATCGTGTACCTGCTACCTACTTCACCCCCAAACGCCCTCGCAGCCCGGAAAACACAATCAAGGACTCAGAGTTGCGTATAGGTACCGCCTGTAATCCACCGGGCCAAGCCAATAGCCGGGAAAAGCACCTCGTTCTTTCAAACCAACAACGAGGTATTGTGTTACACAAACTGCGCCCTCCGTACAGACAGTTTGAGCCACAGAATACCTCCCCAATCCTCCACACATAACAGGCAAAGGGCATTCGATAATTTCAGCTCTCATATAAGCCATTCCGCAGTAACCTATCGCTGCCTAGAGAATGTAGCCCCGGCCTCGGCCAAGTGGACACGAGCTCTGTGTTTGAACAACGCTCTCCCGTTGTGTTGAGCCAAGTAGGCATCACAGGACGACTCGAAGTTGTATGAATCAAATACCACAGCTTGTCCCATCGCCAACCCTAGGGCTGACCAGGTGAGCCTCAATCTCCTCTTCTTGATGGCAGGGCCAATTCTTCTGGCCCTACACTTGGTTACCTCTCAGTTTTTTGACCCCAATTATCTGCCATTTGCGAATGCAAGAGCCGTCACACAAAAATGTTTCACTTCTTCCATCTTTCATCACCCACTGGAACCTTGCCACTCTTTCCCCGTCACCTCTTCCTCGATCCTTTCTATCACGCTTTCACATCCATAATCAACCCTCTCCTGTCGACTCTACCCGCAGAGACTCGCTGGGTTGTATTTGTCAAAATGACCTGAGGCAATACTCCATCAAAATCTACCCCTGAAGCCTATATACTCCCCCCTTGCTAATTTGCCAATCTGGCCAGCCTGATTCCATAGCCATCTGCTGCAGCCAACCATCCTGAGATTATACTCGACGTCTTATTATGCTTTTCAGTTCGCTAAGTGCATAAACAGGCGAATAATGCAAGACTTCCCCCCCGAGAAGCATACCGGAACTGTTGCTTGTTATAGTCGTCAAATATTTCAGAGAGGCAGACGCTCCTGGAAAGGAGGATCACACCATGGAAGACCCTACGGTTCAGCAACCTTCCGATGAAGCGCAGCCTCATGCAGGTTCATCTACCCAGGGCGAGGAGGGGAAGGAAGATCCGAATCGCAAGAAACCCAACGTTAGAAAAAGGACAAAGACCGGATGCCTTAGTAAGTTTCCCTGTTTATCTAGACGGGTCTATTCACCTTCATTTGTCAGTCTATGCGAGCCCAATTCTGACCGACTTTACTACAGCATGTCGGAAAAGACGTATCAAGTGTGATGAGAACAGACCAACTTGTAACAACTGCATTAAGTCTAAACGGAATTGCGAGGGGTATAGTAAACGGGTTGTCTTCAAAGCCCCGATAGGGTCTCATCCCCTCCAGGGGCCTTTTGCATCGGCCGGCTACCTTCAAGGCACGCATCCCTTGAGCGAGTTTGGAACCCAGCAAATTCGACCTCCTGGGCAAGGACTATTGCCCACCATTGCGCCGAGACCTCCCGCCTTTGAATACGTTCCACAGCACCCCCATGGTCTTCAATATGGATCGGGTGAAGTCCCCCAGCTCGGCGGGCCTCAGTCATCATATGAACTCACACCACCTTATCCCCATGGCCTATATACCGCCGAGCCAAATCCTTTATTGCAGCATGCACCGCCGAATTTTCCGCCACCTGTTCAGCCAGGACAGCCTTACTCCTTGCCTGATTCAAGGACCCAACAGTATCACATAAGCAACACACCTTCCCGTGCTAGACCCTTCGCTTCAATTGAAGCCGGAAACAGCTTTACGGCAGGCCCTTCGTCATCGGATCAATTTTCTAATGCAAAACCGCATGTTCAGATCATCCAGGAAACGTATGAGAGCGAGGACGAGAATGCCTCGTTGGCAGATTCTGACGATGAAGTCGAAAAGGGATCTGCTCTGGTCTTCCCTTCTGCGTCACTTCTCCCCTTGTTCGGCGATAGAGCTACTTCGCTGAGATCGTTTACTGGAAACTCCCAGAGCCAAATGGTTGCTGATTACATGACCTACCCCCATGTGGCAGAGCTGAGGGACGAAGCAAAGAGGCAGATCTTCCATCATTTCATCAAAGTCACCGGTCCAAGCATGTCACTTTATGAGCGTCACCCGTTTGATCCATCTGAAAGGGAGGCTGTTGATGTTGATTCGGGAAGTAGTAATATCTGGAGCTGTTCGTATATCACCACTACCCTGACCCATGGTCCGACAAGATTCGAAGCTAATGTCGAACAGATACTTTCCCCGTGCTTGCTTTCCAGCATCCCGGACTTCTTCAGGCGATGCTAGCAATGTCGAGCTTACAGATCGCAAAGCTACAAGGGATTCCACCTACAGCAGCACATAAACACTATCACATTGCGCTCCGACGCATTGCTAAAAATGTACAATCCGTTTCAAGACGCGTCCATCCTGCTACTATAGCGGCGACTCTATTGCTTGGGTACTTTGAGGTGTGGAACTCGGAGCATACAAGCTGGTGCAATCATCTCTATGGGGCACGGAGTCTTTTTGCTGAAGTTCCTCTGAGGAAGCTTTCGCAAAAATGCCTGCCAGTCAAGAGCATGAAAGAGAGACAGAAACTCATGAAAAAGATGGGACTTGCTAGCATCGGGAGTCCTATCCCCAAAGATCCTGCCACATTGGACTATGAGCTTCTGACGGCCCTGACCGGGTTTCATGTGGCTCCAAATGACTATGGACTCAGAGAAGACCAAGTCCTCTCCTCCTCTTCGTCATCTGTGACGGACAAAGATATTGCAGATTATGAAAACCTCCGAGACCTTTTTTGGTGGTACTGTAAAATGGATGTTTATCAAAGCATCCTCGGGGGAGCGAAACTCTTGTATGTATTTCCAATGCCTGCTATCCTTCAATGGCTGACGTCTCTAGTATGGATTATGACCAGTGGACCCAGTGTCCGCCTCGAGCCCCAGCATCGAAATTAGGCGGCATGTAAGTCTGTTAATTATGCCAGTGTGCTGATAGATGCTGATCCTCTGGAAGTTACGGGACATACGATCACCTCATGCTATTGTTAGGCCGACTAGCTAACTTTCAGTCGAATGATTCATCTCGGAAGCGCCAGGCGTATCGAGCCCAGGGCTCTGCTTCTTCTGAACATTCGCCGCCTTCCTTCCCCGGTATGCTGCCGAATATGGGCGAATTTCGTGCACCAATGGGATTTAGCCCACCTCGAAATGTTCCTTCCAAAGCCGAGGCACCGGAACAGATTGACCTCGAAGCAAGTTTGCAGTCTGCGATGCAAGAATGGGAAAGCATTCTCGTCGCATTCCAGCTTTTTGAAGATCACCTAGGACCTGAATTTCAGCCTCTTGGTCCTGAGTATACAGACAGGAGGGAGCGCCCGTTTGGGCTTGCTCTGCAATATAGAACCTTTTCAGTGGCGGGGATATGGCTGAACTACTACATGGGTCTAATAGCTCTTCATCGCTCTCACCCCTCCATGCCGCCCACGGCTATGCAATCAGTTGGCTTGTCGGCACGTAAGACGGCTCAATATGCCAACTTGATCGGGCGAATTGCTGTGGGAATGTTTGATGGTGGCTCAGAAGTCACAGAGGTCAGCACAGTCAGCGCGGCAGCTTTGATTGAGAGCGCGATATGCTTGTTTGTGGCTGCGGTTCAAGTATGATCAATGTCTCCCTAACCGAATCAGAAGGTTCCCCATGGCTAACCACCTTTGCTGCGCAGTACCAAGATGAAGAACAGCGGAAATGGGTTGTTCGAAGATTGTTTGACATCACCCGACTTACTGGATGGCAGTCTGCTCAACAGATTGCTGAAGGCTGCGAGACGAGCTGGATGAAAGCTGCACAAATGAGGAGAGGCCCAGCGTATGAGCGGACAATAAGCCCGAATGCCACGGTTGACTCTGTATGGAAGACAGCTCGGCGAATCGACAGACGAATCCAAGAGGTTGAGCAAGGCGAAGAGAGACGTCTTGTGTTGGCCAGAGTTGAACGGGCACACTACGCTCTTGGCTTGTTGGGAGTAGAGGACGATCTAGAATTCCTGGACTTGGGAGAAAATGCAGTTAACAAAGGAATAGAACCTGAAACGGGAGACTGAAAGGTGCTTCGGCCATCCTCAGCTCAAAAGGAATCAGGCGTTGTAGGGAATAATGGTTTGATGAAATAGAGAAAGAGAAAGAACATGTAGAATTGTGGGACATGGAAACCCGGCATAAGTGCCATCTACTGTTTAATGGGAATCTTGCTGTTATCAAGAGCCACTCCATATATTAATATATATAGTGAAGACAGCTTCGCGACCCGTGGTTCATGAAGAGGCGCTTGGCCGTGAGATTTTATCTATTCATGGGAAAGAGTAGCTCCATTAATTGGCCGGCAGACGTCCTACGACTTCTACCATCTCCTCATCGGTGTATATCCTGAAGCCCTTCTCTTTAGTTACGCTAGCTAGCTGCACGTTTTTGTGGTCCAGCTTCTCCTCCATAACTTGCTTCAAGGTCTTCAGGACCAAGGTCTCTGCATCCTCCAGGGTTAAAGACTATTGGGCATCACGTCAGCTTTTGACCGGACCAAAATGGAGCAAAAATCCAGCCTACCTTGTGATATTCGTTCTGCAATTCCGCTTGGGCACCCTCGGAGCCTGATCCAATAGCTTTGGCATCGTACTGATAGAAGGTACCGCTGGGTTCAGCATGGAACAACTGGGGACCATCCTCGTCGAAGCCGGCGATTAGAAGTGCGACACCGAAGGGCCGGCTCATGATGGTCTCCTCGCCGTCTGCACCCTCGCCGAAGCGCAGGGCAAGATCGCAGATCGCCTGGGTGGTGCTCTCCACGCGGAGGGGCTCGTTGTAGTTGAAGGTGTGGCTCTGGCACTCGACACGGGCGTGCTCGACCATGGAGCGGGCGTCGGCCTGCAGGCCGGACATGGCGCAGCCGATGTGGCGGTCGATCTCGACAATCTTCTCGACGGAGGAGGTCTCGAGGAGGGTGGATGTGACTCGCTTCTCGACGCCGAGGATGACGCCCTCGGAGGTGGCTACCCCAATGGCGGTTGAACCGAGCTTGATGGCCTCGAGGGAGTATTCGACCTGGAACAGGCGGCCTTCTGGGGAGAAGGTGTTGATTCCCCGATCTGGAATTGTCATGGGTGGTTAGCTCGAAGCACATCCACGGCCAAAGCTATCTGGAGGGAAGCAAGCTTGCCGTATTCCGATCTTGCCATAAACATCTTGGCGGTAGTTCTGGGGGGTTGCCGGCTTAGAGCAGGATTCCTAGAAGGCGGATCTGCCTATTGTGTCGATGTGGACGAGGGAGAGCGTGGGTTGGTGTGGATGGAGTGTGGTTGACTTGTTGGAGGAGCTGGGCAACAAGGTTGATTGTGAGAGTTGTCTGGCTGTAGCTCGCTGCTCATATTAGGCAAGCAGTCGAAGTACGCAGCATGCTCTAGCTAACCTAGAGGGAGTTGCGGGCACCCGCGGCTGTGATTGGCTGAGTTGAGTCCACCCACTGACATCAGTACCAGCGACAAGGGCCAGGCCAATTCTCCAACCAACTCTATGAGCATAGGTGGTGGGAATCACGATATCGGCAGGCGTTGAGCTCTGTTTGCCTTGCCAAGAGATTCGGTAATCATATAGTCACAATACATTCGCTTCCTCTACTCAATATCACGGCAATGCACAAGGGCCGACGCAGATATGGGTACTAACCTAAGCACGTACATCCCACCTTCTCCCGGCAGCCGCATTTACTTGGGTTCCGAGAGAATGACGCGCCTGCCCACTGAAGCGCGTTTCAATTAGCGGTTCATAGTGCTATGAGCTTGGATCTCGTCCGGGATTATATTAACATGATAATGGCATATCCACCTCTGACTTGACCCCACGTATCCCTCCATAGCCAAATTATTTAAACATCGAGTTCATGCGTCCGCAATAAATACCCAGAGCGCCACGCCGATCTGATTCGTTTTGTAGTAAACCTACTCTACATGGGCTTAGGACGCGGCTGAACCAACCTCAGAAGGGCTTCATGTAGCCCGCCAGTATGTCCTCGGGCCCAGCGCGATCATCGAGTCGCGCCAATGGAACCGCCGACGAGCGTCCCCGCGTCTCGACAACGAACGGAAGCTTCCGAGCAGAGAGAATGGAGTCTGGGAGGAAGACAGCATCTCCTCAAACTAGCGCGAGCTATGGATCGACAACACACAAACGTACGGCTTCGGGACACCATAGGAATGTGAGCCGATCGACTGAAGAACGACGATATGAGGAGAGACGGATTACTGAACGCACTATCGAAGCTCATGTGCAGCGCTTGGTTCCCCGAAGTACGAGCACTGACAGGCAGCGCCAACCCGTGGAGAGGAAGGCACCGGATACGCATAGACACAAGGTATCGGAGGGTCGTTCCCGTGCAGAGACACCTTCAGGTATGATCGAGTTTGGACGTCTGTTGGTACGGCTGGCTGACCCAAACCCTTGCAGCCCCTTGGAACCCCGAGGCCTCTTTGGTGCCACATACGACAGCTCCATTGGCATCGAGAATATCGATAGCGCCCATTGCGTCGGCAGTGCCCCAGGCTCCTCAACCCAAGCCCCTTGGTACATTGACGCTGGAAGAGCAAGAAGCTGCCGTTGTGGCGGACCTCCTCTTCGTTTTTATGGGCTATGAAGGCCAGTACATTCGTTATGCCAAAGGTTACAACCCCAACGAGGAGAGAGATCGGTTGTCGGGACCAGCTTTCAAGATTGCGTCTGGCATGGACCCGAGTTTGCATGACCTAGCACAGTCGATGGTCAAAATGGCAACCTATTACTCTGCCCTGGAGGCCTTTGTAGACGTGCAGAGTCGCGAGGAGTTCGGCGCTGTCAACCACGCCTTGTGTGCCTCTGTACGAAAATGGCTGCAGGATTACTTGATAATGATTGCCCAGCTCGAGACGCAATTTCTCACAAGCGACACGTTCACAGTCCATGTGCTCAATGTTCAGACCATCTCAACATGCAAAATGATGCAGCAGTTGTATGAGCTGGCTCAAGAGCTCCTGAAGCGCAATTCTCTTCTTGACGATGACGACGAGGAAGAAGAGGACAGTGTGGATGACTACGACGACATTATTGAAAACTTGAGAGATGGTGGTGAGCTCGTTCCTGGGAATATGACAGCCAAGAAACTTTGCAAAGGGGGTTTGGCACTTGGGTTGGTCACAGCACGCCTTGAGGCCATGTCGGGAGACCCTGCAGCTCGAGCCTTGCTCACAAACCTTCTCAGGGATGCCAGCCGACCCTACATGGTGATGCTGAATGAATGGCTGCATCATGGTGGGATCAGTGACCCACATTCCGAGTTTCTTATCAAAGAACAGAAGAGCATCCGGAGAGATCGCTTGGAGCAAGATTACACAGATGAATACTGGGAGAGGAGATATACGATCCGCGATTCCGATGTTCCCCCTCAGCTTCAAAGCGTGAAGGACAAGGTTCTTCTAGCAGGAAAATATCTCAACGTGGTCCGTGAATGTGGCGGCGTTGATGTCAGCAAGGTTGTCGAGGATGTCCCTACCTCTTTTGACGACTCTCGATTCTTGGAGAACGTCAATAACGCCTACGCGCATGCAAACGAGTCGCTCATGAGGCTTCTCCTCACAACACATGCTCTTCCTGCGCGCTTACGATCACTCAAACACTACTTCTTCCTCGATCCATCCGACTACTTTTCATATTTCCTTGAGCTCGGTGCTTCAGAGCTTCGCAAGGGCGTCAAAACTGTTAACACCGGCAAGCTTCAGTCTCTTCTTGAACTGGTGCTCCGCCAGCCAGGAAGCATCGTTTCTCTTGATCCATTCAAGGAGGACGTTAAGGTTGAGATGAATGAAATCACTTTGACGAAGTCACTCCAAAGAGTGGTGAATATCACGGGAATAGAGCATGGGGAGGCTTTGCAACCTGTTTCTAACCAGCCTATGGAGTCTGATAAGAAGGCAACGGGCTTCACATCCCTACAGCTTGATTATGTGGTGCCTTTCCCTGTCTCCCTTGTTATTAGCAGGAAGACCGTGTGGCGTTACCAAGCACTTTTCCGCTACCTCCTTTCATTGCGCTACCTCGAATCTCAGCTGTCAACAACCTGGCAGACTCAAACTCGTGGCATTAGCTGGGGTCATAAGGGATCGAGCCGCAACTTGGAAATTTGGAAGCGTCGGGTATGGACACTTCGAGCACGGATGCTGGTCTTTGTGCAGCAGCTGCTCTATTTTTGCACTGCGGAAGTCATCGAACCCAACTGGTCTAAATTCATGTCGCGATTAAACACGGAAGATAATGCCGAGGATCAGAAGCCATCAGGTTTCACTCGGACTGTCGATGAGCTGATGCAGAACCATGTTGATTTCCTTGATACGTGCTTGAAGGAGTGCATGTTGACCAACAGCAAGCTGCTAAGGGTACGTATTGCACGAGAATCGAACTTTCTCAGACAACCTTACTTACTCGGTTAACCCCTAGATACACTCCAAGCTTATGCAGACCTGCACCATCTTTGCCACCTGGACGAACTGGCTGACCCGCGAACTCGAGAAATCCGACCCGGACCTTTCTGGCACTACAAAGCCCACCACCATGACGGAAGACCAGTGGAAGCGTTTTAAGGCTGCCGCCAACCGGCCTTCAGCTCCTGGTGCCGACACATCCTCGATCTCAGCCGGGGACGGCGACCCCGAGGCACGCATCAACAACCTTTTCGAGATCATCCGCAAGTGGGAGAGCAACTTTAGCCGCCACCTGCAGATTCTGCTCGATGCGCTTAACCACTATGCCGCAACCGAGACGGTGGCCCTCCTGAGTCTCTGTGCGAGACTCAGCACTGCCAACCAGGGTACTCAGTACGCGGGGCTGAAGCCCGAGGATGACTCTGTTGCCTGATTTCACGATAGCGCCACTCCTCGCGCTTGCATATTTCGTTTTCTCTCATGTGAGCTTCTCTCTCCCTGGTAGCGAGCTCTCAGTAGAAATAAGATGATACCCCAGCAAGTCGGAAAGCAAAACGATGGTGTTAGATGAATAGGCGTTTGGGGCAAATGGTTCATTTTCTTTGGACTTGTACGATGATGACTAGTCACCCTCAAGCATGTAGTTCTAAATTTTTTGAATTGATCGTCATAGCTCTGCAAGCAGGCTTGTGTGTCCTGCAGCATAGACACCCTTGCTCACTGAAACGCAGCACTCCCGATATGGGGGCGCTGCCTCTAAATATCTCTTTATATTGCTGAATCAACCACCGGGTATAATCATCGTATCATGTTAAAAGCTGCTGATGTCAAAACTCCCAAGCCTCCATCCCAAACCGCCTGCCAACGCTGCCACGCTTCGCCATAGAAGACGGTGTGTGAACTATCCCCAGCCATAGAGCGGACGTTGAACTCCCAAACCAAGATAAATGTGAATCATAATATCCCCCCCTGATGATAATCCTGAGCCATTAAAGAGCAGACCAGTGGTTGTCGCCCTCCTCTACTATGTTTGAAGAAAAGGAGTTCTAAGTACGCCAGGAAATGCTGCAAAGGCTGCAAAGCAAAGCGCCTGCCCTATAAAGAAATAAAGAAAAAAGAAAGAGATGAGATTGATGAATGCTATTTGAAGAGGCTTCGAATGTCCTTCAATTTTTGCATCGCTGCTTCGCGTTTGTCCAGAGTCTTACTCTGGCCGTCCATGCTGAGACTTGCTAATCGCTTCTTTTTGTCCTGCAACTCCAGCATCTTTTCCTCAAAGCTGTCTTGGATGATATATCGAACGGTCCGAACGGGCCGCTTTTGTCCCAGGCGGTGGACTCGATCGATAGCCTGTGCTTCGGCGGCAGGGTTGTATTGTGGCTCCATCACATATACATTGTTTCCAGACGTCAGGTTGAGGCCCAGCCCACCCGCCATGATGGAAACGAGAATGACGTGAACGTTGTTGTCCTCCCGGAAACTGTCCATTGCGGCGGTGCGAGCTGTTCTGGACATTGTGCCATCGAGCCTGGTGAACGTAATACCAACGGATCGAAGGCTTACTTCAATTAGATCAAGATGCGAGGTCCATGCAGAAAAGACCACGGATTTATACGGGGGCTCCTGTGGATTTGCCTCACTGTCAGCCTTTGACTTGAGTAAGTCTTCGATGAGAGCCTTGGTCTTCGTGTGAGGTCCGCTGTAGTTGTCAAGTTTCTTCTTTGTTCCCTTTACTTGGGATTTAGCAGGCCCATCATGTTCGGCATCAACATCTCGCCGATGCAGTTGCACGAACTCGAACTTGACATGAGAACGGCATACAGGGCACAGCCCAGCTTGCTGGCTTGCATCGAGGAGAGATTTGGCTCGATCCCGATAATTTCGAATGCAGGCTCGACAAATCACATGAAAGCAGGGCGTCATGTAACCTAGAACATCCTCTTGCCCCTCCAAGTCGAGGTTAGCTCCCTCATTTGTACCCAATTTCTTGCTACAGTCTATGCAGGCATCATTATTGGTTTCCTGCATAAGAGCAAACATTTCGTGCGCCTTGGCATCTGATAGAGCTGGCTTTTCGTCGTTGTCATCATCGATATCGATGGCCATATCAGCAGACATTCCCTGGAGCGACTTGAGATCCTCTTCGTTGAGAAGATCTTTCCCATGCGCACACAAAAGTCGTAGACGCAGAATAGCCTTTAAGATATGAATATAGGTGTTGCCACCCAAGACGTGGCCATCATGAGATCCTGAGAGAACTTTGACGCGATCCTGTGCGTTTTTGGCAAACAAGTCGTAGATGGCACGTTCCTCAGGGCTGAATTCCAGTTTGACCACCAAATCCTTCCTTGGCGGCAGATTGATCTTATCCTTGAGACGTCGTAGCGTAACTGTGTCGACAAGAATCCGAAGCCTTGGCACAACTTCGGGATCAAGGGCTTTGAAAGGCTCGACAATGTAACGGGTGAATCTGCCGCGGTGATCGAACGGAGACAGACGAAGAAAGGCCAGCAGGGAAGCCAGGTCCTCCAAACGGTTTTGAACAGGCGTTCCTGTGACAGCCCAACGCCGGTCTGCTTGCAAGCGAACAATTGACTTGAATTGCAGCGTCGCTTGTTCACGAATCATATGCGCCTCATCCAGAACGATACGGAACCAACCGATCTGCTCCAGGGGGTAGACTCCGTCTTTGCCCTTGTTCCGAGCGCTGAGCTCGTTTGAGACTGACCCATACGTTGTGATGACAATGTCAAAGGAAGCAAGCCTCTCGGGATCTTTGATTCGGTTCGACCCATGATAAATATGATACGAGAGGCTGTCGGGGAGAACATGTTGTTTGATCTGCTCCTCCCAATTTGTTACGGTACTCAGAGGACAGATGAGCAAAGTTGTCTTGGCGTTTCGCAAAAGAGGCGTGAGTTGCAATGATGCCTGGGAGGCCAAGACATCCTGTCTGGAAGGCTTGGTCTCTGGGGCTGTCGGCTGTTGAGGTGGGAGGCTCTCCCAATGTGTCGCAGATGCAGATGAACTAGCTATGAGAGATAATATGCTAAGGGTCTTTCCCAGACCCATCATGTCAGCTAGGATACCGCCACGAGTTTCTGGGGGCGGCTCTCTTTGAGTTTGTTGGGTAATGACGTTGTAGTATCTCTTCTCGTAGTTGGGTGCTATCTTTGTCTGCCAGAAGGAAACCATGGCATTGTCTCCCGGCTCATTAGTTCTAGTTTCTTCTCTCGTCATCATGAAGGCCAAGCCTTGCTTTTGATGCTTAAGTAGTGGAGTGGTGATGATTGGATGAGGATCCCTCAACGGGAGGTCCTCACTGCGGGTCAGCGAGTCAAAGACACCCATGACCTCAGAACGCATTTCCTCCACAGTCCGTGTTGAAGAACTAACCAAGGAACCGTTCATTTCGGGATTATAAACTTTTGGTGGGGGTGGGCGGTATTCAACCACGTGCGGATTGTGAACACGAATGCCTTTTTGCACCAGATAGGGGGCGATGAGCCTAAGCTTATGCTTGCCCAACCAGTTCCCCACGCTTTTGGAGTATCTGATCCGACCATAGACTACCACGTCTAGTGGATAAGATCTCGACGCGGGTTGGCCTGGTTCTTCACCAGGCTCCTTCTTACGTTGTTGAATGCGGCAGTCAGTCCTCATTCGAATATTGGAATCCAGCAATGGAGACAATGCAGCTGCACTAGAGGCGTCAACCAAGCCAATGATATCTCTTGTGTGGTCGTAAGCCTGGATTTTGTTCGTCTTATCCCCTACTTGGCGCTTGAGAACAATTTTGATGGCCGGATTGAACCCCTCGCCAAAAATACTCTTAGTGCCGGGTTTTGGCGATGGGACCTTTGAGCAATTCAAGCTGGTCTGCACCATTCCATAGCAGACTTCTTCGTCTCTAGGGTCCTCGACCACAGTCGCCTCGTCATCATTGCCTGCGTGTGGTAAAGCTTTGTTAGTCCTTGATTGAAAACGAAATATGGGACCCGGCAAGGGGAAGGGGTCCTCACCCTCAGTTAAATCGACAGTCATAGACCGGGCTGCTGGAGCAGCACTGATCCTAGCTTTGTACTGCATGTCTCTAACATAGTCTCCAAAGACCCCACTACTGCTGCGCACAGGAACATTAGTCCTGAACTGAAAGTCCTGGCCATCTTCGGTTTTGCGTCTCTTGGGCTGAGGAACATCTGGCCGGTTTTGAACGTTATTCATCCGCTCAATCCACTGCCCCTGGCCGTTAGCACCCGGGGTATCACTGGACGGCGTCGAAGCCTGGCTTGACGGGCCGGCAGAAGGACTGCCATGCCTGCTATCGAACTGGAATACAAGCGGAGTACTGGCCCTGGCGGGCAGAACTTCTCTTGGGCCTAGGAAAGGAGACGTGGGAGCACTGGGATTTCCCGAGCGAGAAGGCTGGAATCCGCTCTGTGTTCTGCGATGGGGCTGCAGAAGGGCCGCAGGGTTCCAGTTTGGAGAGGCGCCGTTTTGGCTTGGCGGGTAGTGATTGCCTTGGGAATGAGAGTTAATAAAGTCTGGTCGACCGAAGGAGGGGAGAGTTTCGGCGGAAACGGCGAAAGTGCCATTGCCGTGCGTCGTGGGTGATGAGATTGACCGCGTGGCTGCTGAAGGGCTGATGAGGTGCGTACCATTTGCAGCCATGTCTTGCAACGTGCGGCTACACCAGAGCAGCAAGCGTTGAAGACGGCTGGGTGAAAAAAGACAGGTGCGCCTAGACTTTCTGCCAGAAACCGCTTAACATTTACGGGTCTGGGTGGAAAAGAAAGCTGGTGGGAGGCTGAGGGAGCAAGTTGCAGAAGTGAGGCCGTGGGTGATGCTTGCTTTGATAGTGCAGGGGGGGGCAAGTGAGGAACGATAAGATGTCGGAAGTGCACAGGGCAGACCGCTGTTGTATCACAGACGGGCAAGTAGATTCTAGAGGCAAGGAGGCAGCGGCAAATTAATAATCAAGAGGCTTGACTTCCAGAAAGTCCCAAGCCAGCAGGAAATACCGTCGGGTGAGAGGAAGAAGAAGTGAGTGAGTGAGCGGGTGAGAAAGGCGGCCATGCAACCAGTGGCATCACAAGGATCTACCTTTTAAAGGCAGCAGGAGAGTGAGTACATCGACAGGTGGTGTGAATGTTCAAGATTGCCGCGGATTTACGAGGCCCGTGCACGCGATGATGATTGCCTTGTGGCAGGCAAAATGGCAGAGACCGGTGGGTGGTCGGCCAGGAACAGAGACTGCGAGACGGGCTGTGGAACGGCAAACAAAGACGGATAGGTAATGTAAAAGATTTCACGAGCCGGTGAGATTGAAGAGAACTCCCGAAGCAGCAGAAGCAGGAGCAGTGGGTGGGAAGATGCATGTGCAGCTTGGCGTGGGAGTCGATTGAGGTAGGTAATAGGCAGCCACCTGCATATGGCGAGTGCCTCCACGCTGCTTGTGGAGGGGACGAGGTCACCTGCACGGCAGTGTTTTTGAGATGAGTGGTGGCTGTGTGGGGTTCGCGGGCGCTGGCACTCTGCACTCTGCGGCCGATGTGCGTGACTCAAACAATTTTCTCCGTGCTAGGCAGAGGCTAGCAACTAATGGCGCTCCCGGCGGCCTGTAACTTAAAAGATAAATCTGTCGTAGTCATCGTCAACACGGCCACGGCGAACAAGGCCACAGCTTGCACTTGCGCTGCGCACCTGACGTGCCTCCCGACGCCAACAGCTACGGTTCGAGAACGTTCCAACTGCACGCCGCCTCGTCTTCAGCAGTATGTACACACGGTCCCTCGATGGCGTCGTTGATTATCATGTTTCACATTCGGCATACCTTATTTCTTGGGGGTTCCAATTCCCACAAAACAGACCTCCAGCCATTCTGCCGCCCACACTGTCCACACCGCCTTCCCTAGGCGGCGGCGCCCAGCTGTCAAATATTATTCCCTGCCCCGTATGGTTTTTTTTTGCGACTCCAAGTAGCAGTTCCCTCTCTACCCAGATGGACTGGTTCGCGTGCTGAGGAATTGCAAATCCCACCAGCCCTGACCGCGACTTTCGTCTCTCCCACCCATACCGCCATGTGCGTGGTGCCATTGAGCTTGCTGATTGAATAAACCTTTTTCGGCAAAGCAGCTTTCGCGCGAGGGTGTTGCTACCTCACCTCCTTTTCTTGTTCCTTTTCTTCCTTGTCCGCTTCTTGAATCGAGCAGCTGTCGCTTCGTAAATTTGCCCCGTATTTCATACTAATAGCCCAGAGGTATTCTGCAATGGCGCAAGGCCACGTTCCTATAGCTTACCCATCTGCGAGCGATGCTACCGCCGCCGCGACCGATAAGAGGATACACGACATCCAACAGTACAAGAAGATTGTGCAGTTCGGCGATGCTGTGCTGTCTGGAAGCCACCCATCTGTCAAGCTCCCCCACGGCTTGCTAGCTCTATCACGACCTTCCCCGCGTCCAATTAATGGCTCACTGCAAGCTAATGGCCAAAAACCTGCCGCGCAGGCGTGGCAGAAGCAGCCCGTTGCACAGGCCTCGTCAGATGCTTTGTCTGTGAAGCGAGCGCTGGCGCCTGCGAGGACCGAGATCAATCCTATTCTGTTAGAGAAGTCCGATGAACTCATAAGGGCCGAGCTACAGCTCAAAAGGCAAAGGCTTGAGCGTTCGTTGAGGGAGGAGATTGATAGGCGCCGTGGTTCCAAGCATGAGAAGGCCGAGCCAATGGCCGATGTTGACTTGTCCAACATTCTCTCCAAGGCCCTAACGCTTGTCCAAGAGACTGCAGGCCCCTCGCACCTAGATGAAAACCTGAGTGCTACTAATGAAGCTGCAAGTGACTCATTTGACGATAACACCTTCTACTCATCGCGACATGATACCCCCGAGTCGCAACTCATCCATCGCGTCTCCGACGAGTCGCCCGCAGCGCAAGCCTCCACGACCGATCATGCTGACCTCCAACCCCCAAAGCCCCATACAGGCTATAGCCTTGTGGGAGCCACAGACGGCACTGTCGCTTCTGTACCGGTTATCCGGGAACGCCCGGCTCCAGCAACGCGCGCTCCAGTCGGCTTCCACGTTCCTGGCCTTAATAACTACCCAAGTGAAACGGTCCCATCTGCGCGGGCAAGTCATAATAATACCAGTGGAGAGCAGAGTTTGTCTGGGGATTCGGGGAACACGAGCGAGCCGCAGAGAGACCAGTACCAGGGCTTTGCAGGCCATAGCTCTAGCCAAGCATATGCCGATGCCCACCCCCCATCCCCTCTTATCCGAGCTTACAACGTATTGCCAGTGCCACCCCGACCGGCTCAAGTGTCCCAGGCGGCTGTAGAAGGACCATTGATCACGACTCCAAGTCAGCTGTCCAATAAACCCAAAGGCGCTCCAGCACAAGTTGCTGCTTTGAGAAGCGAACCCTTTGTTAATACGAGCCCCGACAGCTCCCCACAGACTGGCAAGACCTCGGAGAAAAAGAAGTCCAAAAAGAAGAAGAAGAGAAAGGCTGATAGGCAACCTCCTGAGGATGTCATGCCGTATATCAAGCCTGAACCGCAGTCGCCTTCGCCTATTCATGCACCGACATTCACCCGCCCAAGCAAGCGACAAAAGCAGTCCCAAAGGCAGGGTAATGAGCCTGATCACGATGAGCTTACTATCATTCACGACCCACAACAGCAGCATGAACCACGACCTTTGCGGGAGGAGGCTGTTGGTGCTCGCTATGATATCGCTGATTACCCTCAGCAACCATCAGCAGGCACTAGGGTGATCACGGAGCGTCAATACGGCAAAGATTACAGTGAGGATCGAGGCACACCTAGGGATGTGTATATTCAACGTCAGCCCTCGCCCTCGCTTTATATTCAACGTCCACTGAGCGCGACTTACTCGACTCGGCCGATCGTTATTGATGGCGCTTACGGCGAGCCGGTACACCGGTACCGTGACCCTTATGAGGTGCCACGGATGAGTGTTCGGCCAGATGTTGATACTTACGGGCAACACAGGCCACCTCCTACGAGAATCATTGTAGATTCCTTTGGGCGTGAGTATATTGAACCCCCTCGCCCTCCTGTTCGCCAATCTGTTGCGCCAGCTATTGGCCATGGCGAACCCGAGATTTTGTATGAACGGGCACCACCCAGAGCCGTTTCCCGACATTTGGGTCCTCTGACATATGAGGACCCCGGGATTGTATACCCAAGAGCATCATCGGCATATCCTTTTCCTCGGCGTGTTGTTACACAGCCTGAGCGTATTGTTCATGATTATGGTGACGGAAGACCACGCGAGTACTCGGTGAGGCCGATCCCACCTCCAACGGAATATGTGCAAGTTATGGCGCCGCCGGAGCGAAGAATACCGGATGAAGGGCGAGGAGAATATGCTGCCAGAGCAGCAAGTGTACGGCCACCAGAGCCTGTAAGATATGAAGTGCCTCGAGAGTTTGGGAGAATGCAGAGCATGCGCCCAGAAGGCCGAATCCACGAGTATGCTGGAAGTGCCCATCCCGAGAGCCGACGCGAAATCGCACCTGCATATGTTGCCGACTACGGACCTAGACCTGGGGAGCAGGCGATACTGCAGGATGCGTACAGTTCGCGGCCTGTTGAACGATATTATGATCAGGCTCCAGGTCGCGGGGGCGAGGGGGCTACCTATATCGAACGCCCCCGGACTATAGTTCCTGGGGATGCACCTTACGTTGACGACGCTGTGCGGGACATATATCGATGAGCTGTGGACAAAGGCGTATATACGTGTTAACTGTTCCCTGTTGGAAGGCGATTTGTAGCAAGATTACCCTATTATTACAACATGATTATCACTTGTGAATTTGGCGGTAACCAACGTAGGCGGCAATTCATATTGATCAGAAGCATTATTATGTTCCGAAACCAAATACTTAGTAAATAGCGGATTGCTGTGGTGAAATAGCGGTGGTGAATATGGTGGTTGCCGGGCATCGGAATAGCACCAGTGCGCCTGACATCTTCACACGGCGAATGCATTAGTCCTGTGGGAAGGGAAGAGACGCGAAATACCGGTACGTTGACGCGATTCAGGAATGATGATAGTGTTTGACACTGCAGGCGTATCAATGTAGTTTTATCAATCCGTTCACCGTGGGAAAGGTGGAACGCAACGCGTCAGTCGAGTCGTCAACCAGGAGCACCACGAATGAGACAGAGCATGTGGGGGTCACCGCCTTCACATTGTCGAACTGTTTTCCACAGGCTTGTAAGGTAGTGCCGAGGATCAGTTGGCGTGCTGCCATCCCTCAAACAATCATCGTGCCAACGAATCGGGTACAACTATAGAGCACTGGCCATAGCTTGTCTTGTCTCGCTGGTCAGGGACACTCTCTAAGGCGTCAATGGCCCCGGCATGTAGATATGCAAGTAGATTCACGAGCCCCTGAATCCCGAGCGCAGGATGGGGCACGAGATTGGTCCAACTGCCAACTGTCCAAGGGCCATTGAGCTGCAGGCATCTCAGGCCCTCGACAGCCTGGACAGAGGGTGGTGTGATCGCCGGAAAACCCGCTCATCATCGAAGGACATGGGGTGGATGCCATGCAGTCAGTTTTGCTTCGACAGCCAGGACAATCTAGACGCTATGGCCATGCCAGGGTCGGATAGTCATTCCTGAGACCTAGACCTCACAAAGACGATAGCGGCCTACCTTAACTAACCTCTGAATGGTCCCGGTGGGAGGGGCAGGCAGGCCACAGCTCGGATTCTGGCTGAGGCTCGTGCGGACCGCCCGCTACAGTGCGAAGGAGTAGTGCCTGCCTGCCTGTAAGAAAGGATGGATGTGGAGGAGAGGAAGGGAAGGCAGCCATCATCATCATCAGTCAACTTGGCTCGTCAGCCCAGCCCCCTTTGCGAGTACGACGCCAGACGAGACGAGCCTACACCCAGAAGCAGGGAATTTTCTCCCAGCACACGCTCCAGGTGTCTTGGGTGCAGCATCTACCGCCGGTTTGGCTGGTCCTTTTCGGGCGTTTCAAGGCTCGCTAGGTCCGTGTTTGGAACAGGAGATCGCGAGGTGGATTTCTCAGAATGCCTGTCACGCTGGCGCCTCCAGCCCGTGAGAAGTCGCCCGTGTTAATGCCCCGGCATGCGGGCCACGGGCGGCGCTATCGTGTTCTACCTGCACAGGTCCCCACTCCCACTCCTGGCCCTCCCAATGGATGCGACCCAGCCCAGCCCTGCCCTCGTCCAAAATGCGCTGCTAGTTGCAGAGGCGGGCTTGCAGCAACCCTGCCCTGTTCAGCGCAGGTGCTCCAGCAGTAGGTACCCCATCCACCGTGCACCTCCCTTCGTGTTAGTGGCCGCTAACAGGGCTTTGGTAGCGGTGGTACCAGCCGCGGGCGCAGCAGCTGGTCGAGAGTTACCGTCACAAGCGGCATGAGCGTAAGCAGATACAGTGCAGCGGGCTCCATGCCACAGGTACCTCAAATCATCCGTCACCTCGACACTTGACGTCTCCAGAGTTAAGCACCTCTGGTCTTTCTGCTTTCCGCTTCTTTCTTTGCTCCTCACCCCCCGCCCTCTTCTTCTTCTTCTTCTCTCTGCCTCTTGTGTCTGGTCAGGGACTTGGCCGGAACGCTCTCACCGTCCACTTCGTACTCTATTTTATTTTCTGCTTCTTTCCCCTCCGACGTATCCTGGCCCACCCTTGTCCCAGCTTGCTGCCGCCGCCTCTTTCTTGAACCTACCTTCCTCGTCCCGGGCCGCTTATGCGTCTTCAACTGGCTCCTAATATCTCCACGCCGCCCACCGACCTTTGTTCATCATGAATAAATTGGCGAACGTGCGACACTGGTCCGAGAGGATGAGTCCCAACTTTGGGATGGGCCGACCCAACATGCCCATGAACGGCCTCAATCCCCATCCCAAGAACGCCGCCCAGCCCGGACCCTCGATCAGCTCACCGCATGCCGCCGATACAACGATCCATTGCTGTTTCAACGTCCCATTCTCCTCGGACCTTGCTGGCCCCAATACTGAGGACATTCTCCACGCAACCACGGACGCTGTTCTTCGCTGGACGCACCCGGAAGACGCGCCCGACGACGTCCAGGTCCACGAACTGCCCGCCCATGCCGAGGGACTCAATAGCCTGCGAAGACTGTGTGGGGAGCTTTCTAGCGGACCCCTTCCGGTTGAAGCATACGTTTTGTGCACGTCCACCGGCAGCCCAAAGGGCGAGCAAATCGTCACAGTCTGTCTAACTGGTTCGCCTGACCTGGTCCACAAGAGCCGAGAGGCCATCTACAACGACACCCCAATCTCACTGGTACGATTGAGCTCAATACTTGTATCTTTCCCACCTCCCTATAGTCCGAATTCTGATTGAGTGATAGCGCTGCACTACGATTGATGTTGATGGTAACCTCGTCTGTGATCTTGACGCTGGGAAACTGCGAGATTCGGTGACGGAAACGCTCGACTACATCTCGGCATACTGCGGAGTCGACATCTTCTTACTTGGTCCCAAGCTTACGCCCATGGTCGACGGAATGAGCGGGGATGCAGAAACCCGAATGGATCAGCGGTGGAGAGTTGCAATCTATGGTGACCCTCTCTCCTCAGAGCATGCCAAGGCCAGGGTCCTTATCCATATTGATTCTCTGGTAAGGATTTCTATCGTGGACAGTCACTCTTGCATGCATGATATACTGATGTGAATCCAGCTCGGCCGCTTGGCTGATACCGTGAAAGTCGACCAGTCCTTGCACCAGATCATCTGCGGTCGCCACAGGAAAAACATCAAGCTCATCGAGTCATCCACTGGTACAGCCATCTATTTCCCGCCGTTATTTTCCCAGATGTACAGATATTGCCCGCCGAACGCGAGCCGACGTGATCCCAATGATATTTTCATTACGGGAGAAACACCTCAGGCGATCCGATTAGCGAAGGAGAAGATTCATGAGACGGTCACCAGGATTCGATTGTACATCAAAGACGTTACAATCCCTGCCGCCAAGATTGACAGCATTCTGCTTGACCGAACCGACAAAGTCCGCAAAATCCTCGAAGCGAATGGCACTTATATCATGTTCCCGGCCTTGGGCACGCAACGAACTACCGTCCGTGTGCAAGGAAACGAAGGTCTCCCTGTCGAGCGGACAGTCCGAGAGCTCATGACTTTGGTGAGTTCCCTCCAATAGAGGTTTATCGCCCTGTTGTCTTCAATTGCTGAGCCCTAACTTTCTCTTCACTCTTAGGCTGGCCAATTCTACGCCGCTGGCTGGTATATCCAGCTTGAACCTAGGCAATTGCCAAACACAACAGATATCAGGACCATGCTTAGCGAAATTTGTGCGAATTCTGGTGCCGATGTGGTTTTTGACAAGCTTAGCTTCAATTTCACGGGATCCGACGATTCTGTCAAGGCTGCTCTCTCCGTCCTCTCTGAGATCAAATTTGTTACTCACTCACAGTATCAGATCCGTGTCAAGATTGAGCTTGCCAATGAGCACAAGGAATTTGTCAGTGGCAAGAAGAATGGAAAGATCAACAAGATCATGGGCCAGAGTAAGCGAATCTTGGCGAATACTGGTAGGCGAGAAGCTAATGCAGACTTAGGCAATGTCCAAATCATTTTCGACGGTTTCAATGAGTACAACTTCAACATAGATGTGATGGCCGCCGCCTATGAATCAATGAAGCAAGGTCTCTCTTTGGTGGAACAAGAAATGCCTGCATCAATCTCCTTCCATGTCCCGGACCAGTACCACAAGCGGATTATTGGTATTGGTGGCCAGCATATCCAGCGAATCATGAAGAAGCACTCCGTCTTTGTCAAGTTTTCCAATGCTATGGATAGAGGTTAGTGTCTTGGGTTTGCTCTTGTGTTTTTTACCCCCAAGCATTTACTAACCTCCTCAACCAGGTGGTATGGGACGAGAGGATGATGACATCAAGGTTGACAACGTCATCTGCCGCACCCCCGCCCGTAACGCCCAGAACCTTGATGCTGTCAAGAACGAGATTCTTGAGATGGTAGACCGAACTGTAAGTCTTACTAGGGATGAGATGAAATTGTGAGACTGGATTTGCTGACATGTTCACCGCCAGGATTCCGAATACACCTCGCAGATTGTCAATGTTGATCGACTCTACCATCGGCAGCTCATCGCTCGTCTGCCCGAAATCGACGAGCTTGAGCAAAAGTTCAACTGCAAGATTAGTTTCCCGAGCACGGAGCAAGCTAGCGATGAGGTTACTGTCACAGGGCCTCAATGGCAGGTTCCACACTGCGTCGACGAGTTTTTGGGCATGGTTCCAGACAAGCACGAACTCGTTCTTTCTTGCAGTGAGGAATTGGCTAAATTCCTCGAGAGCCCTCAGTTTACCACGGAATTAGTCGAAAAACTCAAGTCGCAGTACGAGGTGGACCTCACAGCCCGCCAAGAGAAACCCGAGACACCCGACGTTGCTCCTACAGTTCAGCTCTCCTGGGGTTTTACTCGGAACAATGCAGGTGGTCTGCGAGATGCGGTTGATTTTCTTATGAGCCAGTTCACGAACTCAGGACTCGATATCACGGTTGTCAAGGGTTCACTTCCTCGACCCAAGTCGGATTCGTTTGAAGATTCTCTTCAGTACTTCGACTCGAAACTTTTGCAACATGCTCCGTCAGTTTCCAGCGACTCTCCAGTTAAGGCTGCATTTGGTGACGAAATTGCCCGTGAGCGAAGTGGGATTCTCGACCGCTTGCGAAAGCCTGGAAGCATGACTTCCATTTCATCATTCCTCGATCGGCGCAAGAACAGTTCTCGCTCCCCCAATGGCAATTTCTTCAAAGGCTCAAGCAATGTGTCCAAGTCATCACTCATCTCAATCGAGTCTGCTCGCAGCTTCAATGCGGACCGCAACCCCTGGAATGACAGTGGCGTGAATCTTCCAGATGACGACAATCCATGGGCTCCTCGACCTCTTGGGAACCATGGCGACAACAAATTAGCAATCCCCATCCCTGGTGATGCTACACCACGCCACCATACCCGCATTTCTGGCGACAGCGGGCGCCCTTCTACATCTCATTCTATGAATTCAGGATACCCCGGCTCAATTGGGCCTTTCCGTTAGATCCCCCGGTTTTAGAACCCGCATGCAAATACCCCCTCCCGGCTGGATATACCCTGGCGTAAAGAATACCCGGCATGTCTGGCTGATACGAGCCAGCCCAAGACTGCTCTCTTGCTTATATGTTTTGTGCTTTTATGTTGGTTTGGATCTGTTTATATGTTTATTGTTTTGCGAGTTGGTCTCATCAGTTCTTTCTTCTTTCTTTTCAAGGTTTTGGTTACGAACATGGAACCTCACTCTTGATGACTGACGTTCTCCTTTTATACCCGCCTGTACCATACAGGCCTGACGAAAAAAAATTGTGCGAATACCCCTGGCGACCGAAAACGAGGTGAAATTGAATGGGATCGAGGACAGTCAGTTATGATTTGGGACAAGATGTTGGGAAGAAGTCGGCGATTTCGCCATATGCACATCATCATGGCTACACACAATATTGATACCACAAGTCGAATTTTATCCATTTACATTATGTACTTCCGGGAACTCACCAGCTCCTAGCCGTTCACTCCGGAGGAACCAGCTCTAGCATGGGTAGGTATCTGAGCAGACAGCTCAAAGTTGTCATACGGGAGGAACGGGATGACTTTGAGAGGCCATCTACTGTCGAACTATACATAGTGAAATCACAATGATACCCACGGTCACCCTCGACCGCTGACCTCTTCATTCTATTGTGTATCTACAGTGCAAATTGGGGGGACGCGTACAATGTAGGAAGCTTATATCGACCATCCTCGTCCTTTCTAGTGATAAGTAATGGAGGGGACGAAGAGGTCTACACCGATGATTGTTGATTGTTCTGTCTCAACCCCTATTCACGATCAACACACCCACAGAACCAGTACTCACGCCCAGACATAATAATGCCTGTAAAGCTCAATATAGGTCTGCTGACCGAAATCTCTGCGCTATCTGGCATTGCGCTGCTACCCAAATTCTGCCAATAATTGCTAAGTAATCTTGTTGCTAAGCATCGTTTATGAGACTTAGGGCATGGTGTCGAATCAAACTGAGCCGGAGAGGTAAGTAGTTCACTGAACAAGCAAGGGTAAATGAACAATGTTCCCATTAAATTTTATACATGTCCGGCTTGCTGAACGGAGTTATCAGAATAATCTATAGTACATAGTGTCACACAGCAATGTCATCGCGGGACGTGTCGAACGCCTGCCCGTGCGGAAGCTCGAGGTGGTCCACATAGCTCCTAACCAACGCCTGTTATCGTGCATGTAACCCAGTTTTGTATGTATTCTCTCCCAAAATAAGGGGGGGGGGGATGAGAGATTTATGAGGCAAGGAGATTCAGAGATAGGAAAATGATTTACAGAAAAGAAGAAGAGGCTAGGGGTTCATGATTCCAAGGGCCCAACTCTGACCTGCTCGCGACTGGTTGGCTGTGCCAGCATTTCTTGCTTCACCTGTCGCTTCTTCTGCGCCTCGAGCCTCGCAAATTGCCCGCGAGCTCCATGCTTCAGCTTGGTGATCATGTCGGCGGCCTTGCCTTTGCTCAACTGCTGCACTCTGAGGGGCTTGCCCTCTCCGCGAAGCTTGTTGATGAAGTCCAGCTGCCCCTGTGTTGGCGGCAGGTTCCGCCACGGCTGCTGACGATGGATGAAGGAAAACGGGAACGCGTGGCCGGCGTAGCTGTCCGCCCCGTGCACTGCGTCGCTGAAGGTGGCGGCGGTCAAGATCTCTCGGGGGGCTGCATAGGGCGACTTTGAGGTGCCGGGGAGCAGGGAGCGAATCTCAACAGCCCGGTATTTCGGAGACTGCTCTCCAGAGCGGACAATGTCGTCTTCGATGCGCTCGATTCGGATATATGAGCCGCTGGGTGCCGACAGGATGAATTTTTCGGGTCCGACTTGAACCCACGCGAACTCGCTGACGGCCCTGATGTGTCGCTCTCCAGATGAGTCTGCTATCAGATCAAGAACCGAGGAGTAATCGGTAAAGGCCACTGCAGTTGCCGCTGGGTGTCCACTACGCGCAGCAGCCTCTACCTTTCTCTTATCATCTTCAGTCTTGCGGCGTTGCGCTGCTATCATCTCGTCAACGTTGGCTCGATCCACGAGCAAGTTGGGGTCGAGGCCAAACAGAGTAGGCGTTGTCACAATGCCGGTTTCCAGGCTGGAAACAAAGTCAATGATGTGGCAGTTCTTCTTCCCGGCATGTAAGCGCATCCCTCGGCCAATCATCTGGACAAGGAGGTTTTTGGACCTTGTTGGTCGGCCGAGCACGATACAGTCGACATTTGGTATGTCAGTTCCCTCAGTAAACACGCCGCAGTTCAACAGCACCGGGAACCGGCCATTCTTGAAATCTTCCAAGATCTGCCCTCTTTCAACCTTGGGCGTGTCTCCAGTGACACATCTGGCGTCAAACCCATGCTGGCGAAACGTGTTTGTGAGACTGGCGACATGTGCAAGATCGACGCAAAATACGAGAGTAGATTTTCTGCCCGCAGCCTTGGCCATCCAGCTTCGGACCGTGATGTTGTTAAGTTCGTCTGTATTAACTGCCCTGGAGAGTTCACCTGTGGAGAAATCGCCAGTATTTCCACTTCTCACCCTGGAAAGATTTGCGGTCGACTTCACCGTTGTGAAGACGACATCGGAGAGCCAATTGTCTGAAATCATCTCCGTATAGTCCTTGTGGTAGACAATCTCATCAATCGCGCTTCCGAGCTTCACTCCGTCAAAACGAGAGAATGTTGCGGAAACGCCAACCAGGAGCGGCGAGTTGTGTCGCTTCTGGTCCAGTCCAAAGTGCGCAAGCACTCTGAGGTAGCTTGGCGAGACAATGTGGTGAGCCTCGTCCACGAGCACGAGCTTGAACGATGAGGGGTCATATTTCTCTATGCGGCCCTTTGAAATGATGCTCTGGACACTCGCTATGGTGATGTCTGCAGCCCCAGACGCGTTCAGAGAACCCATCTCGATATCAATTGATTTCTCGGGGTATGAGAGCCGGCAATGCTTTGCAGCTTGCTCGACGAGCTCCCGCCGATGAGCCAGGATTAGCGTTCTGTTTCCCCCATTTGGCCGGTCTTGAATCTTCCCAATAAGCTGTGTGAAGATTACCTAGAAAGATATTAGTGGCTGGTTCTTTGAGGTCGCGCGACGTTGTTAACAAGTGCTCGTCTACTTACAGTCTTTCCACTCCCTGTCGCCAATGAAACTCCTACGCGTTTGACACCACGTTTAGTGGACTTGACGACTGATTTGATGCACTCAAGTTGGTAGTCTCTCAATTCCAGCTTGGTTGGCTTCTCGGCTCCAAGGCCGGTTTTGGGGCTAGATACGAGTGTCGCGAAAGTGAGCTTGTGATGGAGAAGCTGGCGCTGAACAACCCCCAGCCCGCACCGCTGCGGCCTAAAAAGGCACCTTGCTACTCTAGGTATCATTGCACATACTCATATTATGAGAAAATGAGCAGCGAGCGACGGGACTGATGAGTGTAACGGGCTTTACAGGGGTTCGTGCAACTTGGCTGGCGACTAAGTGTTGGTGTTGAAATTTTGGCATTTGCGTATTATGTAATCATGGATGGTCATTCACCTTCACCTGCCGCAAGTCATGAAAAGAACCCTCAAATCCTTTTACTCGCAATAATCAGATCAAATATGAGCATATAATGAATCGCAGAAGATCGGCCTCTTTTACTTTGTCATATTCTATGCGCATCAAATTTTGTAAACCTGGAGTTTGTGGCTTTCTGTAATTTCAAGCACGACACCATCTGATGATGTTTTCACCTGCCATCATTGCTCGAACATCATCCATGCTCATAGCCATCAATGAACATGGAAGCAGGCGAATCCTTCAATCCTGATCAGACTGATATTTCAGCGGTGGGAACTCCAGAGCGCCATGGTCAGCAACATGTTTCATCACAGGAATCGGAGGCCGAGCAGGAGGAGGTCTCGCCTCTCACACTTCGGCTTCTAAGGCGGCATCAATATGACAGTGAGGTCGATGAGGATTGGAATTCTGAAGACGGTTCTGAACAATCCGCTGAAGGGTTCAATTCGCTCAAACGCCCAGCTGGTGACGAGGAAGAAACACCCAGGCCATTCAAACGCCAGAAAGGCACGTTAAATCCCGGCTATCTTGACCTGTTAAATCGGGACATAGAGGATGCCGCATATAGTGCCACCCTAGAGGACGATGACAATTTCTATCCTTCCCAGTTAGGGCTCGTTTGGTGGACAAGAGCAGAGAAGAGAGTCTTCTACGAGGCCATTGCAAGACTCGGGCGGGACAACCTTGAGCAGATCTCGGCTAGGATCGGGAGCAAGAGTGTTGTCGAAGTCCACCAGTACATCGACCTGCTCGAAAAAGAGCAAGAATCTCGGCGCAGGTCCAATCTGCGCTCAGTCATCGAAATCTCGGAGTACCCAGCGGCAGTTGAGCTAAGTCAGCAGTGCTGCCATGCCCTTGACGAGGCTGCCGATGCGATATCGCTAAGGCAGGAGGCTCGAGAGCAGCAGCGAGAAGAAACCAAATGGGGCGACACTTGGAATCTGACACCGCAAATATTGAAAAGTCTGGAAGGTGTTGCGAAAGAGCAGAACCTTGCAGATACCCAACTCGCGTCTCTCCAGCTCTTCGACGTGCCACAGTGGCTTCAGCTCTCTCGGCGCATATTTATGAACTCTTCCATACCGAGCAATAACTGGGAGTACGTTGACGACAACCTGCCCTCGATATGGGCCACCACGATTGAGGATTTTTACTCCCTTGCGTTATCCATAACAAGGAGGCTGGTTCAAACAACGATATTTACTAGCATGGCAAGGATCAGAGCAAGACTTGAAATGCGGCCAGAGACCCGAAACGTGATCCTGCGTAGGGATGTGGAAATCGCGGCAGAGTCACTCGGCCTAACTCTCAATTCTAAAGAGTTCTGGAGGAGAAGTGCAAGGAGACTACGCCTCGAGGTTTACAAGGATCCTCCTCATGGAAATGAAGACGAAGAATCATGCCCTATGCCCTATGAAGAAGTCGAGCAAGAATTGTCGATATCATCCACAGAAAAACAGGTCTTGCCTGAGCCTAGCAATCACCGGAAGGGTGATGATGTTCTAGATGCAGTAGACAACACAGACGAGTCGGATAGCGAGGTTGCATTAGGTTCATCAGATGAAGAAGAAAGGGCTGTCAAGCAGGAGCTCAATGAGGTGCTCCGATTCTCTGCAGCCGATCTGCCAGAGACACTGACGCTGCGTCAGTCATTGAGAACCAGAATTGAGACGGAACGGAAACAAGAACAGTACGCCGAGCGTTGCGACGGGCACGAAAGCTACAAAGCTGAAGTCGAACTCTGGGATCTCTTGCAGGTGAAGCCACCAATGAGTACACTCAAGATGGCAGATCCAGGACAATCACAAAAATCAACATTGGAATTAGAGAGCATGTACCCGTTGGGGAGGGACTGGAGAAGTCGCACGAAGTATTGCAGCGAATGGGAGCAGGAGTCAATTGCGAAGGACTCGTGAGTGCTGGAAACGGGATTTTGTTTTGGGAATTTTTGGCATTATGCAATAATGATACCCTTAAGTAGCGAGAACGATTTGAAAATATCAGGAACTCATGAATCATGAATCCTGAATCATTATACAATTATTGCAATTCATTTTATCCTCCGGGTATCAATGGGTCTTTACAAGTGTCGCAGTAGTCTCGATGACGATATTTACCTCCTACTAACTCTCCTCGTTCTTCCTCTGGTTCGAGCTCGAGTCCTTGTTCCTTGCCTTCCAGACTTCGGTGGTTTTGTGGTCGCGCTGTTCTCTTCTTCACTCTCGTTCTCGTCCTCGCCACCTGATCCGCTCTCGTCATCGTCATCCTCTCCTTCCTCCTCCCCATCCTCGTCCTCTTCCTCTTCTTCCTCAGTAGTCTCAGCCTTGTCGACCTTTTCAGCCTTGTCGGCCTTCTCAGCCTTCTCAGCTTTTTCAACCTTTTCAGCCTTCTCAGTTTTGGCCTGGCTGGCTGCCCTTGTACGGCCCCTCGAGCCCCTCGTTGAACGACCAGCAGGCGACGGAGCATCTGTGGCTTCTTCCGTATCCTCTCGGGAAGCCCCTCTGGTCCTTGACGGAGCTTCTCTGCGCGCTCTCTTCTTGGGCGGGGGTGACGACGAAGGAGCAGCACCCTCGAGGTCAAGTTCCGGCGGCGACGATGGTGTTTCGCTGGGGTCTGCTCGGGCACGCAGCATCATGAGGTCGAAGTAGTCGGCACGCGGCAGCGAGAACTCGACATATCTATCCTCGGGCTCATCGTCATCGAAGTTCTCCCGCTCGTCAATTATTTCCAGGTTGTAGTATGTTCGAAGCTTCTGCCATATGTAGGGGATCCGGGTGTGCTTGTACTGGTCGGGATCGAAGCCGTGGTTCCGGAGGTGTTCGGAGATGGCAATCATGCGGAAGTGCTTGTGCATGCCTAGAGCGAGCATAGAGGTTAGCAAGACGTTGGCGCAACAGCCTCGACATTTGGCGATGGCATACCTGCCGGTTTCCAGCGTATGACGGCCTTGAACAGCGATGCGACCTGGTCATCCGTCCAGCTGTCATTGTATTCCAGGGCAATTGGATCAATGTCCGGGCCTTTCTTTGACCCCGCTTCGTCTTTTGGAGGCGAATCGATGTCCATTGCATCTTCGTTTCGGGCGGGCGTGGGCGTGGAAGATGCGGCGGTTTGTGCACCACCTCGACCCTTCTTCTTGGGAGGCATTGCCTTAGTATGGGTATGGACCTAAGGCAGGGTGCCTTAGCTCTAGTAGGGCTTCTGAAAATCAGGCTTGGCGATCATAAATCTTGCCACCAAGATCGGAGTGCGTCGTCAACGGTGGGACTAGTTTACAGCTGTAGCAAGCGGGTGGAAAGTAAGTTTGGACGTTTTCAAGATGCTTAGCATCTCAATCGAGGCATGTGAAATTATTGGCGCCCGTCTCAAAGATGATGGCTTGAGTTGGCGGCTTCCGTTGATAGGTACTAGGCACTTGAAATTGTACTGTGCCGGCGGGGATGATAAAGTACCAGGTACTCGTGCCAAGTGCTTCCAAGACACGCGCGACGGCGGAACGCGTCAGGCATCTTATCGCGGGGCAAAGGGCATCCACTGCTCAGTGCGACTTAGCACCTACCAGTAGTCACTACCACCGTCCAATCACCAGAGCTTCGATCTTTATACTTTACTTTACTTCCTGTTGTCACCCCTGATAGAGCAGCTGGGAGTAGCTTCTTAGTCTTCTAGATGCCACCCCATAAGCAGGGCTTCAAATGCCATGGCAGGTAGCAACAGCGACAGGGAGGCCGATATGTTCGCCATCCCCGAATTCTGGCCCTCGTCGAAATGGCTTAAAGAGCTCCCTCGCGATGAGTCCGCGCCATTCTTTTCCACAAGAATTCGCAGTAATTGACCTTTTCCTCTGACTCCATATGTCTACACATCCTAACTGAGCACTTTCCAGGCATCTCCGACGTCTCGGACCCTAATCTACATGTAGTGAATTTCAAACTGGCAACTCCAAGCCAAGATGGCTTCTTCAAGCTTCCAGCCATTGAAAAGGAGAACGCAGAGATTGCATCGAGCCACGTAGATCCTGGTGAGGTTGAGATCCAAGCAGCGGTCAGTACTACAGATTCGGATGCCGACAGCGACATTTGGATGTCGCGTGAGTCCTTGGTTTCCAGGTCTGCGGCACTCAAGACCTGGCAAGGTTTTCTACAACAAACTCCGGCCATTGGAGAAGCTCCTTTACTACTCACTGAAGCTGGGACGGCTGCTTACGACGCACTGCTGGCCTGGAAAGATGACCCTCTCAATCTAGGAAATGTCGATACGCCGGTAGTAGATCCAAATGCATATTCTGCAGCTCTATTAGCACTCGCACTTGGCCGGGAGTCGGTATTTTTCCTAAAATCGGAAACAGATCCAACCTTTCGCCCAGCCCTCCCCAGAATCAGAGCACCAGGGTATTCTGCCCATATTCTTGATGGGGTCCAGTCGCAGTGTTTGTCAAGTGGGGAAATGACCTTGAAGCTGAACAACTTCGTGCAAACCGTCTACAAGAAGCACAATTCAAAATGTGCCGTGGCTCTTGGAAGTGTTATCGGTGAGCTTGTCCGCGTGGTCCAAGAGAATGCAATCTTGGACAAACGATTGCCACAGTCCATCTTGCAGCTGCAATCCCTGGTCAGGGGCATAACAGCCATACTCAGCCCGTTCTACAAACTCATCACCAGCCTCCCTCGGAACTGCAACGATGAACAAGTTATAACATGTGTATTTGACTATGCTAGCTCAGTTGACAACGGCGAGCAGTGGTTGCGAGAGCTCGTACAGGAAGCACTGCGCAAAATCTCGACACCGTGGATAGGATTTTTGGAGGAGTGGATAGGCACCAAAAAGGAGGAAGGGATCCCCTTGGCTAAATCTCTCATCGGCCAGGCAAAAGGCTTTGTTCAAGTTGAAGCTGAAATCACCATGGACGACTTGGGCCAGCAGATTGAGGAGGTCGACTTTCGTCTCAAACCAGAACGAGTCCCGCATTTCATTCCTGATGATATAGTCCAAACCATGTTTGAGACTGGAAGGAATCTGCGCTTCATCAGATCACACCATCCCACCCACCCTTTGGCGAGATCGGACACCTTAAATATCAGCAAACCCCCGAGAGCCGATTGGCTATACGATTGGGACTCCATCCTGCAACTTGAAAGCCGAGTTGAAGAGTATCGAGATCGACTTTTGGACTCCATAAAGATGGCCTCGAACATTCATAATCCTAGCAAACATGTTGTTGGGTGTTCCGACGTGTCAAATGCCACCTCTCCACTGAATTTATTTACATTTGAAACGGGTGGAATTGAGGAACGACTCCTAGCCTCGATTGAGCATCTCAATGCTCCTATCGCTAGTCACGATCCTGTGAGCCCCTTTTATCGGATCATTCGGGAGCGTCTTAGCAATCAAAGACAGGTAGGGAGTGGTTTGCAGTCCACACCACATTGGTCACTACTCCCTATATTGTCATTTGGCAGTATTATATCTACTCAAGCCCAGGTTGTCAATAGGGAGACTTTGACGCTTCTCTTCAATAAACATGACCTTCGAGGTCATCTCAAGCTTCAACGGGATTTTCAACTTTTAGGGAACGGCATGTTCTGCAGCCGGCTTTCCAATGCTTTATTTGACCCTGATCTCGAGATTGCGGAGAGACAGCAAGGCGTCGCTCGCCAGGGGGGCATAATGGGCTTAAGACTTGGCGCCCGTGACACCTGGCCACCTGCAAGCTCGGAGTTGCGACTGGCGCTTATGGGTGTCTTGTCTGAGAGTTTTAGTGCATTGGATCCCTCTTCAGCAAAGAGAGCAACGTCAATTTCAAAGGAAACACAAGATCTCCCTGGCGATTTGAGTTTTACTGTACGAGACTTGTCGGAAGAGGAGATCGCCAAGTGTGTAAACCCAAACTCATTGGAAGCGCTGGATTTCTTACGTCTTTCCTATACCACACCACCAGAGTTGAGCTTTATCATCACACCGATGATTCTCCTACAATATGACCGCATATTCAAGCTCATGCTACGCCTGCTGCGTATGTCGTATGTCGTCAACAGCCTATGGCGGCACGTGAGCAGCCGAATATACTCCATGCACAATGCCTCATATCGCTTTGTAAGAGAGGCTCGACACTTTGTCTGCAGTATCGAGTCGTATTTCCTCGACACCGGAATCTCCAGTGCCTGGAGCAGCTTTGAAGCCAAGCTGGACAAGATTCAGGCTGTGCTAAGCAATGATGCCGATAGAAAGTCATACGAGAAGCTTGAAAGCCCTGAACAACTCCGTGAGTTTCACTCAGATGTGCTGCAAAGAATCATGACGGCCCTCTTCTTGAGAAAGCGGCAAGAGCCGATACTCAAACTGTTGGAAGAGATCTTTACCTCGGTCATTCAGTTCTCATATCATATCAGAACTCAGGGAGATACCGAAGATGATGATCGTCAGACGGCAGAGATGTATTCGAGATTCAAGAAGAAAGTGCAAGTATTTATCACCGTATGCAGGGGGCTTGCCGAAAAGAGTCGAGCCACACAACCCCAAAAAGACAGCATTGGTTCAAAACACCTAGGATTGGGGGACGACAGCTCGCTTTCACAATTACTGTTGAAGCTGGATATCAACGACTACTATGTGAAACGGCATTCATGATTTATATGAAGCGAATGATACGAACAGCGTCAGCTTTTTTAATATACATATAGCTAGATGAAACAAGTTGGAAAATATATATCCAGAAAATAGCTATTTACCTACCTATTCAAAGCAGCAAACACCTTTCGACTCTTTACCTGCCCAGGCACGGAAAGTATTGCTGACTCAGCTAACCTGTGCACAGGTTAGATGACTCAGCAACAGTTGGGACAATGATGGCGTAGCTTGTCAAGCTTGTGTAGACCACGGGACCAATATATGAAAACCTAACAGCTACACATCACCGCTTTGCCGAATGGCTTCTCTTTGCCTCTCAATGCTGCATCAAGATCCCACTCCCATCCTGAAGGCTGCTTGTGAGAGGGGTCTCCTGATCATCACTGCTGGTACCTGCCCAGGCACGGAAAGTATTGCTGACTCAGCTAACCTGTGCACAGGTTAGATGACTCAGCAGCAGTTGGGAGAATGATGGCATAGCTTGTCAAGCTTGTGTAGGTCTGTCTAACTACCCCACACTCACTAGAGTCAACCCCCTCATGCATCGCGTCTCCACACGCGTCGAGGGGTCTTATGAATTTCAATTAATCAAACCACGACGTCCAGCCCGGTACATGCGGACAGGTGCAAGATGGCTCGGCCCAGTAGTGCGCCGCGGAGCCTGTCATTGACAGAGGAGCTAGAAAGGCTCGAACAGTCCATCACATTGACTCTCCAAGGTTAGCCAAGCACTGACAGCCCAAGCAGCGGTCATGAGCTAACTTGGTAACCAGAGATCGATCATAATTTCAGCAAATCCCACCGCATTGTCACTACCAGTATCTTGCCCTTGGTAGAACAGTATGGCGAAAACTCTCGCGCAGTGTGGGAAGCTTCCAAGGTAATCCTTGCGCCTTGCACCCTACTTTTGGCCATTCTAACTCGGATGTCGGATCCAGTTTTGGAAGCAATTCTTCGAGGCGTCCGCAAATGTTTCGCTATCCGGGTACGAGGAGCATAATAATGACGAAGAAGAAAGCACTGCGGTAGAAGAGAGCACTGCGTTGAGAGACGATAGCGAGATGGACTATTCAAGAAGCCATGCCGAGGACAGCACAGCGCTACACGAGCAACAATCCAATCTCCATGGCGAGGAAGAGTCGATGTTGGACGATGCTGAACTTACGGGGAGCACGCCTCGTCCGCCGGCCACCAAAACCATGAGGACCCAGATCGCCAGTCTCGAATCACCATACGAAAACGTCAAACGGGAATTGCGAAGCGAAGAGGGACACACGACTGTGCTGGAGGATGACGACGATGAGGATTCAACAGTACTCTTCGCCCAAAGAACCGCCCTGCTGCCTGACATTGCATTGACGCCCCGTAATGTCTTGGCAGAGAAACACAACAAGGAGCACTCGGTTCTGCGGAGTGGCAAAGACCCTATTCTCCACCGTGTCCTGGACAAACAATACCGAATTCAGTCGACACCACATAGACCGGCGCTGCGCATCTCTCCTCTGAAACGAGACGACAAGGGTAAAGAGAAAGCTTCTGCCACTCCATCCTGGAAGGATGGTTCACCAATGTCATCTCCTGAGATGGCGGTGCCTAAGTTAAGAAGTGAAGCATTCATGTCGCCGTTCAAGACCAACGCTCGGCAACGCCTGGCAAATGCGACCCGGGGACCGAGGACCCCGGGCGTCAGCGTTCAGACTCCAGGCACAGCAAAGACCCGAGATGTGTTTGCAGACCTAGACACCACCGACCACAGCGAGGATCCGAAATACGAAATTGACTGGGATGTCGGAGAAGCCGCCGATTCTGATGACATAGACCTGTATGCTGGAATGAGCCCCCCAAAGACGATCCAGTTTGCTCTGGCGCCCTCGAAACTGCTTCAGACTCCAGGTGAGCGCTTTTCCTGTTATTATCTAGGGCGAATGATGGTAGATTACTGACGTTTCTATGCTCTTTAGCCCGCGAAGCAAGCAAGAGGATTGTTGAGGACATCCTGCTGGATGCTGGAGTAGATCCAGAGTCTTCTGAATACAGTCCCACAATGGTCAAGATGAATGAAGATATTCTCAACGACAGTTTTTAATCGCACTATATATAATCTATAGGGCCACGCACTGGACTCATACCCATATTGATATCATCAAATACCCATCAAGTTGTCTCTTATCAGACAACAACAAGATGGGATTACATTAATCGCGGTTCAATGTCCCTCTCCCTTCCCACCAGAGAGAGAGACATCAACCGCGTTCTCATTAGAAGCCATAACTTTTCCGCCCCGGGTCATTCTTGCCAGGGCTACTTCAACCCGTCACGTTTATATACCGATTCTCGCCATCAACTCATAACATTCGTTCTTTGGGGTAAAACTCCTCAAATAGGACGAAGGGGTTGTAACTCAAGCAATGATGCTTCAGGGACAACCAACAACCTCCAGCGGTGTCCTTAGACGAACTTGATCTGTGAGTTGAGAGCCTTGTCCTTGATGTCTTGGACCGAGAACTTGGTGCCGTTGCGGGCTGAGCTCTTGTTCTCTTGGCCGCTCTTCACGTATGATGCAGCTGTGCTCACGGTGGAGATGGAGCCAGTCTCGGCGGCGTCGGCAGCCTTGGAAGCAGATCGGTTGTCGTTGCTGTACATGATGGTGATAGTGTTGTGAAGTAGTTCACGGAAGTTGATTGGGTCTAAGCAGGCAGAGCATTGTCAGCTTGATTTTCTAGATATAATTCCAGGAAAGTAGATGTGCTGGAAGAACAATTATCCAATTAATAGACATACTTGATTGTGAGTTAAAGGGGGAAATGTGTCAGAAGACTTGAGCTGGAAGGTGTTGTTGTAGTGGTGTTATTAGATGGTTTATTTGCTTGTTGGTCTGGTTGTTTCTTTCCATCCTGAGGAAGAAAGACGGCATATTTATACGAGAATCAACAACAGGCACTTTGGAAAGAGGCGGTTAGAAAGTCATGACTACATTACGTCGCTTCAGGACAGGTTGCAACACGAACTACGAGGCTTCTCCACCACCTTCCAGACCGTTGACGCAAACCTATTTTCCCAATCGGTGCCAGATTGAGGAAAAAGCGTACATCAGACGGTGCAGGGCTGAGCCGGTGAATTGGCGTGAGTCACTTGAGTGCGCACCCTGGTCTCTCTTGTGGGCGCACTCAAGTGCCCAGCCTGCAGGGGAAATGACGAGGAAGGCTACGTAAATTCCAGGACCCAAGGCCCAAAGCGGCTCCGGCCTGACAAAGATCAGATCTTCGGTTGGAGAGCCCTACGCAAAGCCACCCCGCAGGGATGGAACCCCTCCCGCGAAGCTTTCTCGATGGGGAAGCCCAAAAGTCGGGCTCGGTTCGGTGGGGGTGGAATAATCTGCGGACGGGTGCGTGTCCCGGGCAGCGCTGGACCGGATATTCGCATCTGCCTGCGTCGTGAGACACGTAATTAATCACCGCCTGGGTTTGTGTGGTGTGGTAAGCAGAGTTGGGCTCTGTTTCTGCCTCAGACAGACGGCCATCTCATCACGCGTGCGCCTCGTCACAAAATTCATATCAACGGAGGTATGGTGAGCCTCGATCCAGTACCGGATGTGATAAATCTCATCTACGCAATGCCTTAGCGTCAGCCGGCATGGGCGCTTCGACGCAGCGTCACATGGCCCTCTCAGCATACTCACGATTACTCATCCTGAGTCGCTCTGCTTTGCGAACATGCATCGGCTAACCGAGCCATTTCACATCTTGATGCTTAGCTCCTCACGAAAGAGAGGGTGGGCAATGAGTCAATCCGCAAAGTCAATCCGGCCGAGATGGAATGCACATGTCCTTGACGGGGAGCGTGTGAGCCACCGCCGTCACCGCCTGAGCTAAAAGAGAGGCCTGCTTTCCCATGCCAACATGCAACCAAGACATTTGTTTGCTTTGTTTTCTTTTTCTTCGCTGCAATAAACCAAGCCAAATTACCTCTAGCAGCTTGGCAAGGGAGACGGCACGATGATTGGGGTGTATAATCATGCAATGGCTGCAACCACAGAATCTGTCAACGGGTAGGGTCCAGCACTAGAGCCGACGTAGCGATCGAACTTCTGGCGAAATATGGCATGCCCATTTGGATGCTCATGGAACCAGCCAAGGCAATGGCTCGCAAAAGCACCAGGTATTGGGGATTGGCACTGCCTCCCGCAGCCTGAACGCGATGCCGTGAGATTAGATGTTCCTTGCGTGCCATAACGATGTCCCTGTCGAGTCGATCCTACCCTTCTGTCAGTTATAGCTTGGATGGAAACACTGAAGAGCCGAGATTAACCATCACGCCTCCGACTCAAGCCTCAGACTTGAGTGGTCAGCTTGACATCCATGCGGGCGATCAGTGTCTACAATATTCTGACAAGTACGCTAAGGCAAAGCCACGCCAGTTCAGCTTGTCGATCCTCGCTCCAAGAGGCTCAAAGCTTTGCTTAGCTCCAGCGTAGCTTGACCATTTCCAGCTGACGGCCTCACGAATTGGACCGAAGCGGTCAGAGTCAAGTCCCAACATGGCAGAGACGAGCAGAGAAATAACGTGAAAGGAGCCGGCCCAGGCTATTCAAGATGCCTGATGCAACTCATATAGAGCGCGGGCTGCTGCCCACCTCGTCGCTCACCACGCATCACAACCTCCCACTCCTCTAACACCTCCTCCTACTTCTCTAATTCACAATGGCTCGAGTCTGGACACTCTTCTCGGCCTTCCTGGCGCTGGCAGCTGCGCAGGAGCCCGCAGCTATTTATGACGGTGGCCTTGGTAACGGTACCAATGGCACTATCGCTCTCCGCATTGGCAACGGCGGTGCCGGCCAGAGTGGTCTCATAAAGGGTACGTCTATCTCAATTCCACACAAACAACAAATTGAAATACCGTACTAACCTTCCCCAAGAGCTGGCCGATGCCTTCATCCAGGACAGCGTTGCCAATGGCAGCAAGCCCTTCACTGTCGCATGGGTCACCAGTGATACCACTTACAGCATCGAGTACCTGGACAAGGGCTCCATCGACGTCGGCATTACCTACAACTTCGCCGCCGAGGACATCGCTGTCAAGCAGGGCATCGCCAAGAAGGACATCTACTATGCCTTCCGTGACCACTTCCTCCTTGTTGGTCCCAAGGCCAACCCCGCCAACATCTCGCAGAGCGACGACATCAGCACCATCTTCTCCAACCTTCACCAGGCTGCTGAGGGTGCTGCTACCACCCCTCCCACCCGTTTCCTCAGCCGGTACGACAAGTCTGCTACCAACATCAAGGAGTCTCTCCTCTGGGCTGGCATTGGTCAGGTCCCCTGGGCCACCGCCTACTCCAAGTGGTACCATCAGTACATTGGCTTCCCTATCCAGGCTCTGACTGCTGCTATTCTTCTCGAGGAGTACACCATCACCGACCGCGGCACCATCCTCTCCATCGATTCCGAGCTCCGCAACCAGACTGTCATCTACAAAGCTGGTTCCGACAACGCCAGCGACCCTCTGCTGAACCCTGCCCGTCTGCTCATTGGCGAGAAGGCTCCCAACCCCGAGCAGGCTGCCAAGTTCGCCGAGTGGCTCGTCGGCACCCGCGGCCAGAGGGTCATTACCAACTTCAAGAAGGATGGCCAGCAACTGTACAGTGGCGCTCCTTGAAGAAAAGTAGATTGTCAGGCAGCATCGCTTAATGGAATGGTCTCCCTCTTATGATATCCGGTACAAAGTCAGATCAGAATTCTATAGCCTCATATTTTAGTGCTTAATTTTTAATGATAAACAAGCGTTGTGTTACCCCACCAATGTGGTTAAAATTCCATTTGATGTGAAGTCTAATGAACATAGTATAATCAGGCAGCTGGTTTATTCTTTTACTCAAATCTGTGATCCTAGGCACGTATTGCAAGACCCTTTTGGTGTATCAATTCAGTTTAGGAGTTTTCTTGTTAGACAAATTTAAATGTCTTTCCGATGAAAAGGATACTAAATTTCCCAAGATTAAAACAACAGTAGAACCAGTACACGTGGTGAACCAGACGGCTGGCGACAGCGCGATTCTACTGCGAACCTTCGATGTTTCACATTCCTGACCGCGTGACGATGCAAGAAAGTTCACCTTGCAATCCAGGTGTCAAATTCCAGAACCCATTGCGATACATAATAGTAGTTAGTTGCCGCAACGTTCAACAGAACACATCCTCTTGTGTTTGCTCACGGCGGAGACTGATCTTATGGACAACAATAGACAAAATTGAACTGCGATGTAATAGTGTTTTAGTGTATGAGTTATTGTGTCACCTACCCTCTTTACTGTGTAAGATGGTTGGCTGAAGGTTCTCAGGGTCCACAAAAAATATTCCTGCATGAGAGTTTATCGATAAGACGCTCCCGAAATTTTTAATGGCGGATACTCAAGTCTCGGTCGAATCTTCGCGCCTCGAGGAATTATTGAACGACCATTGCTGCCGTGCAAACGAGCGAGCAACATCCACAGCCGCCCATCATGGAGCAACAAGTTCACAAACCTCACCGGAAATCAAAGGAGAAGCCGGCGAAGCATACTGGAGGTACGCGCTTCCGCCTATCTTCAAGACAGCCCCAATGCTGACAATCATTTCGCAGAGAAGAATCCCAAAGCTTTTGCCTTTGCCAACCCTGGCAGACTTGCCCGTACAGCCGCCAGATCACAGGATGTAAGTTGGCCTCCCTTCTTCCCAATCAGCGCAAGGATCTTTGGCTCACATCCCTCGTTTCCTGCCAGATCAAAGAGAAGCGCCTCCATGTGCCCCTCGTCGACCGATTACCCGACGAGGCACCGCCTCGCCTTGTCGCCATTGTCGGGCCTCCTGGTGTCGGAAAGACGACTCTCCTCAAGTCTTTGATCCGCCGATACGCAAAGGAAACGATCACCGACCCCCAGGGTCCCATCACAGTTGTCACCTCGAAAAAGCAGCGCCTCACCTTCCTCGAGTGTCCCAATGAGCTGGAAGCCATGGTCGACGTCGCCAAGATCGCGGACATTGTCCTGATCATGATCGATGGCAACTACGGTTTCGAGATGGAGACGATGGAGTTCCTCAACATCCTGGCCGCCACCGGTATGCCTGGCAACGTCTTCGGCATCCTTACACATCTTGATCTGTTCCGGAAGCCCCAGGCACTCAAGGACGCAAAGAAGAGGCTCAAGCGCAGATTATGGACCGAGCTGTATCAAGGCGCACATCTCTTCTATCTCTCCGGTGTGCTGAACGGCCGCTACCCCGATCGCGAGATCCACAACCTCTCTCGTTTCCTCTCCGTCATGAAGAATCCCCGCCCCCTTATCTGGAGAAACTCCCACCCATACTCTATTGTCGATAGCTTCCGGGACATCACCCATCCTACCAAGATCGAGGAAGACCCCAAGTGCGATCGATCGATCGTCTTGTCGGGCTACCTCCGCGGAACCAATTTCTCCACCCAGGGTCAGAGAATCCATGTGCCTGGACTTGGCGACTTCACGGTTGCCAGCATGGAGGTCCTCCCTGATCCATGCCCAACCCCGGCGATGGAGCAGGCTATAGCAAAAATCACAGGAAAGACGGGTCGCCGTCGACTAGACGAGAAGGAGAAGAAGCTACATGCGCCCATGTCCGATCGAAGTGGACTGAAGATTGACGGAGACGCAATCTGGATCACTCGAGAGAAGGGCTTTTCATTCAACAAGGATGATGAAGACGTTGAGCGCGGCGAAGGAGAGGAGATGATTGTGAATCTTCAAGCCGAGCGAAAGCTCCTTGGCCAGATGGACAAGGGCGTTCAGCTTTTCGAGGGTGGCGACCAGATCAGAGACGTGGCTGAGGAAGAGGATACGGGGAGAAAATCACATCGAACGGCAAGAGTGGCTGATCAAGGTGACGTGGATGATGACGGTGCCTCGATAGGCGACAGCAGTGACGACGAAGATGAAGGCTCCGATGCTGAATTCGATGAAGGGAAGCTGGGCAAAATGTTCCGCAAGGGAGAAGACCAAGAAAATGGTGAGGGCGACGTAGCCTTTGCCGACAGCGATTCGGATTTGGGCTCAATATCGGGCGAGGACGAAGGGGATGAAGAGGATTTCGATTCAGATGAAGAAGATGCTGCTCTCAGATGGAAAGATGACCTCCACGGCAAGGCCATGAAACTCCAGGGTCGGAGACGGTCCTACTACACAAAAGACCTGGCGAGATACATGTACGACGACTCCCTCAGCCCCTCAGAAGTATTGAAGAGGTGGAGAGGCGAAGAGGAGGAGGAGGAGGACATTGAGGAGGAGGACATCGAGGCGTCCGATGATGAGGATTTCTTCAAGAAGACAAATCAAGAAAAGGAGGATACGGCCGAGGACAGGTTGATCCCCTCCTACGACTACGAAGACCTCGCCACCAAGTGGGCAATCAGGGACAATGTCCTAGCACTACAACGCAGGTTCGCAACCGGCGGCCTCGGCGGAGACGACGAGGACGGCGATGACGACGGCGATGATGGCGACATGGATGGATTTGGGGACGACGACGAGGATGACGAGGGTGACGGTGTCTTTGAAGACCTCGAGGCCGAGCAACCAGCAGAGCCCCTGCAGCAAACGGCAGACGAGATCGAGGCCGAGCGCAAGAAGAACGCGGCCAGGAAAGAGGAACTGAAGCAGCGCTTCGAGGAAGAAGACAGAGACGGATTCCTCAACGACAAGGCCAACGCCCGACGCGACGGCGGCGACATCCAAGAGTTTGGGGAGGATGAGTGGTACGACGCCCAAAAGGCCGTCATCCAGAAGCAGCTCGACATCAACAAGGAGGAGTTCGACAACCTGGACGAGCGCCAGCGCGAGGCCGTCGAGGGCTACCGCGCGGGCAAGTACGCCAAGATCGTCCTCGAGAACGTCCCCTCCGAGTTCGTCACCAAATTCAGCTCCCGCACGCCCATCATCGTCGGCGGCCTGTCCGCCACCGAGGACCGCTTCGGCTTCGTCCAGGTCCGCATCAAGCGCCACCGCTGGCACAAGAGGATCCTCAAGACCAACGACCCCCTCATCTTCTCTCTCGGCTGGCGCCGCTTCCAGACCCTCCCCATCTACAGCCTGACGGACTCGCGCACCCGCAGCCGCATGCTCAAGTACACCCCGGAGCACATGCACTGCTTCGGCACCGTCTACGCGCCCCTCATCGCCCCCAACACGGGCTTCGTCTGCTTCAACTCCCTCGCCCCCTCCAACGCGGGCTTCCGCATCGCCGCCACCGGCACCGTCCTCAGCGTCGACGAGTCCACCGAGATCGTCAAGAAGCTCAAGCTCACCGGCCACCCCTACAAGATCTTCAAGAACACCGCCTTCATCAAGAACATGTTCTCCTCCTCCCTCGAGATCGCCAAGTTCGAGGGCGCCTCGGTCAAGACCGTCTCCGGCATCCGCGGCCAGATCAAGCGCGCCCTCTCCAAGCCCGACGGCCACTTCCGCGCCACCTTCGAGGACAAGATCCTCCTCAGCGACATCGTCTTCCTCCGCGCCTGGTACCCCGTCCGCCCCCACCGCTTCTACAACCCCGTCACCAACCTCCTGGGGTGGCAGCCCATGCGCCTCACGGGCCAGGTCCGCCGCGACGAGGGCGTCGACACCCCCCAGCTCAAGAACAGCCAGTACCGCAAGATCGAGCGCGAGAACCGCCACTTCAACCCCCTCCGCGTGCCCCGCGCCCTCGCCGCCGAGCTGCCCTTCAAGTCCCAGATCGTCGAGACCAAGAGGCAGAAGAAGGCCACCTACATGGACAAGCGCGCCGTCGTCACCAACGACCGCGAGGAGAAGAAGGCCCGCTCCTTCATGCAGGAGCTCCTCACCATCCGCAACGACGCCGCCGCCAAGCGCAAGGTGAAGAAGGCCGAGAACCACGCTGCCTTCAAGAAGAAGATGGCTGCGAATGAGGAGAAGAAGGCTGCTCGGGAGAAGAGAGAGACCAAGGAATTCTGGCAGAAGAACGGAAGGAAACGAGCTCAAGGCGAGGATGGTGGTGGCGGTGGTAAGAGAAGGAGGTAAGAAGCAAAATAATTTCAAATGCGGACATCTATAAATACTACATCATCTAGTACAACAGTGGTTACAAACCCATCGAGTCAAAAACTTCTTGGGACGCACATATGCATTTTGGAGTTGGGGTTGAACGCGTCTGGCAAAAGGAAAATCGACTTGGAACTTGCTTAGAATTCTCAGGACCGTAGCATTAGTACTCATTAAACTCCCCAAATACAAGACAATGTCATTAGTCGAAACCCAGCCAGGCATCACATCCAGAAATGGAAGCGATGCGCTCATGAAGCCTACTCCCAGGCCGCTCCTCCCGATATCCCGAAAGTCGTGAAAGAAATGCAATCTCAGCCTCTCGCTCCTCAGTTCAAACTCGCAATGACCTACTAAAAACACTGCACACTATACCCATACATGAACCGAAGTCATTCCTTCGGCCAACGTCTTCCTCGCAGCCTGTTTCTGTGCCTGCAGCAAGAGCACGAACGATAAGCTTACGAGCGCTCTCGACACTCTTATTCAAGAACCTAGCACTTGAGTTCAGAAGCGTGGTGAGCATGTGATACATCCCACCCGACAGCTTTCCTCTGTGGCGATAGGTGCAGGGAGTTTACAAAGCAGTTTCGGACTCCTCCTTCTTCTCCTCCACTTTCTTCTCGCCACCGATAGGCTCGTCGGGAACATCAGGCACATGGATCTCGGGGATCTTGGTTGGCTCTTCGGTGGGAGGGGAAGGGAATTCAGGCTGCTTCGGCACAACGGTAGTCTTGGAGGGGCTTCCGCGGCCGCGGATCAACTCTTGAACCTTTACGCTGTAATCGCCAGCGTACTGCTTGCCTGCGGTAGCCACCTGATGAACCTGCTGCTGGGCAACATTTCGAACCTGGGCGGTCTGGGCATCAATGGCTTCGCTAGCGTGCTTAAGCTGTTCGTCGATGACCTCCTTGTTGCTGACGTAGATAAGAGGTGCTACGAAAGCAATGACAGTGCCAATAATAGCGAGGCCCCAGTATGGGACAATCTTGGTCAGGTGGAAAGACAGGAAGGCGAGGATGGCAGCCTACATGGACCCCAGTTAGCTACATACCACTTCTCACGGATGGGCAGTGCAGCAAACTCACAGCGATAGAAGCAGGAATGCTCTCGACAAAGAGAATTCTCTGGGCCTCGATCACGACAAAGTTGATGAGCTCATGGGTATCACCGACGAGAGAGTCGATGGTGGCGCGAGAGACAGTGTAGTATCGGCGGGGGCGAAGTTGTGTAGCGATCCCCTTGTTAAAAAGAAACTTGCCAATCGCCTCGGACGTAACAGTGATTCCCAGAGCCATCCAGGCCACCCTAAGGCCGTGGCGGGCGACATCAACGTATCGGAAGGCGAGGATGGCAAGGACGGTCGAGACGAGCGCAATGGCCGAGGCGCCTGGGAAACAACCGTCAGTATGTATATAAAATAGCTGGATATCAAGTTACGTACGAGGGTTGTTCCAAGAAAGCAACTCGTTGAAGAACGAGTGGTAGTGTGTCAATGGCTGACCGGTGGCAGCGCGAGTCTCGGGGGTCTTGCGGGATGCAGCAAGGTTGGACAGCTCACTGGAAGCCTTTGCTGTGTGTTCCTTGACATTTTGGGCAACGGGTCCTAATCAGAAGGGTTTAGCAATTTTGAAAGCAAAACACGGGGGAGCTCCAAAGTTGGAGATGGTGTCCGAAAAAAACCTACCATTTGTGACGGAATCAAAAGCGGCGGCAGCATCTAATGCGATAAGATCAATACGTGGTTCTCAAGTATCCCACACTTGGTGAGAAAACAGGATGGTATAGAGCGAATATACTGCGTATCTGGTAAGCATGAGACTGGAGGCAAGACGAGAGCAGGTTCACCATACCATACTGGCCTTGGTCGCCTCGAAGACGGAACCGCCGTTGATGTCGGGGGCAGTCTCAGCCATTGCAGCGGAGTGAAGACGGTAGCTTCAATAAGATAATTTTCGAAATGGCGTTTATCGTGCAAGTCCAAGGTTCGGGGGTTCGAAATCCTGCGGCAGAAGAGAGCTGTGAGCTTTGGAACACTGCGTGTCGCATGGGATGGATATAGCACGTAGCAGAGCTGGAGAGCTGGACGGACGAGCCGACGACTCCGGCGACAGCAGACACACTGGTGAAACGGGCAGTGGGCGCAAGGAGAAAGGAGAAACGTACCAGACAGACACGGCAGGGCGCACAGGAGCAAGTGGGAGGCAGGAAGAAGCTGCTCTGCTCGGGGTCAAAGGAGGTGATGGTGATGATGAAATTCGGAGGAGTGGGTAGGAAGATCAGGCAACTAATTATTGTTCCCTTTACCCTCCTGCTCGTTCGGGGGGCTTCCAGCTGCGCTACCTGGGCGATACGGCCACCTGGATGGTGACGCCTCCAACGCAATGTCCGGGTGCCCTCGCTCGCAGCTGCCACAGTACACCCTAACACGACACTAATAAGAAGCCTATGTCCACTCCATTTGCACCCGACAGAATTGCAGCTGCAGCCGGTAAGGGTAGTGGCGGGTCGCAGGGGATACCTGTCAGTACATAGTACATGCCCGCTAGCATTAGCGGCCCATCCAGGTACCACCACATCAACCACACATGGAGGAGACGGCCAACCGCCGCTAATCGCAGCAGCAGCAGCAGCAACAGATAGAAGATAGAGGCGAACCCACTCTGGAGATGACGGCATTGCTACATCAGCAGTAGCAGTAGCAATAGCGAAGTGGCCCCTATTCCCAGATAGCGAACCCCTCCGAGCGTCTGCTATTTTTTTTCCCTCTCTCTCTCTCTACACGAAATGACACTCGATCCAGGCATGACTATCTGCCCATCATCATGCTCTCAAGGCCCCTTGCCCATGCTGTCCGCTCTTTACTGACGAACTGACAACACACACGCGCGCCCACCGGACCAGGAGCCCGGCCAAATGAACCAGTCAATGCTAATGGAGGCTGCGAGGGTACTTGCCAGTACAAGACACGCCCCCCACCATGTCCACTCCGACAAAAATATTCCAAGATCAGGGAAATGCACCCACAGCACGTCCACACCTCTCCTGGTAGGGCGATATGTAAGGTAGGTCGGCTCTCTCTCTCCCCGCGTTAAGATGCTACGTTAGGTATTTATGACATACCACCCGTGATGCCCCGACGGCGCAAATGCCGGCGCCGAGATACCTGGAATGGACAGCTTGCAATTTCATGATCTGTCCTCTGCACCTCACCTCCAAACCGCTCCTCAGCTTTATTTAGAAGTTAGCCTCGATGGGAAGATTTTTCCCATGCATGAGTTGATGAGAGGATTGCGCTCAGATCATCATGAGGCCCCGGTCACGATACCGGCGCTAGCGAGAACAAAACAAACACCTGCGCTTGACATGTGATTGCGCAATCCGTGTGGGCGCCCGTCGTGCTGGACAGCATATGCAGCTACATCATCTGGACGCATCGCATACCAGCAATGTCGCCGGTGCGTTCGCAAGTTGGGTTGTAGACAATTTAAATCTTATGAATCTATCGGGGTATTCTTTCTAAAAACAAAGTTTGGGACCAAGTATGTTCCAGCTCACATAGGCTCATCTCATACCGAATCCTGATTAGGTATCTAACAGCTTGCCCCTGAACGCCCTGCTCATTTGCATTTGATCATGTACGATATGATTGATGGTGATGATGATGGTAAAAAATGATGATGTAGGTGGTGCTGGGCCGCGGCACCGGCCTAGTGGTCCGGTGGGGGTGGTCGCGCGCCAATGACGATGGCCTCGCCCATCCAACCATCCAGGCCCAGATGTGCGTGATTGCACACCTGTCAACTTCATGTGCCCTCCGTGAGTCAACTGCCACCATATGAGTCGCTGCCTCTCCTTCCAACAATCCAGCTGGCCACAAGAGACCAGGCTGAAGGACGAGGCCGAGTCCTGCTGTCCAATGGGTGTCGCGTGACCCATCTGTGAACGCTTGGCACTGGGTCAAATTCAAATCATTAGTCGTTTACATCCACTTCCGAGTCCGCATGCCTTCATCTGCGCCATCCCCAGAATCCTCCAGACCCAGAATTTGTGTTTGCTGCCGCTGCTGGTTTTGGCGCTGCTTGTTTCGGCACTGCTTCGTTCGACGGTGCTGATGAGTGTCCTGCCAGCCGGCCAAAGACCCCCATGGAGGCCTGTTGTGCGTTGGCGTCTACTGCAGCCAGATTATGTGCGCTTTGTGCCTTGCGGAAAGCTTCCAGTCTTTGCTTCGCCTCCTCCGCCTCTTGTTTGGCGATTGCCTCCGCTGTCTTGGCCTGTGCGAGTTCGATCAGGAGAGCCTCCTTTTCGGGAGATGGCACGCTGTGCTCCACCACTGAAGGCGGCGGGATAGATATACCGAGGCCTGTCGCTGGTTCCATCGGCAGGGACGATGCTCGCTTGATTGACTGTGTTGGTATTGACTTGCTCCGGCTGAGCTTCAACTCTCTCAAGCCTCCACCCATGCCCTTTCTTGCCCATTCTGCATCCTGCTCGCGGATTCCAGTCTCCCCTGACGCACTAGCAGCAGACCGCGTCTTCCAGCCGTGAACCTGCTTCTCTAGCCTCTGCTTGTCCTGGTGAAGGGTGCGAACATGCGCGTGGCTCTCACGAAGCAGGTCTTTTGTGGCCGCCAACTCTTGGGTAAGGTCCTGTATCCTCCGACCCTGCTCCTGTGTCTGCGCCTCGGCCTGTGATGACTGCTGCTTGGCTTGCGACAGTTGCTCAAGTAACTCTGCTTTGCTCTGCAATAATGACTCGCGCTTTTTATCATTGCTCTCCTTGAACCGCTCCTCCATCTGCTCGAGCACGGTAGTCAGACTCTCACTTGGCCCAACTAACGCAGACTCCGCCCCCGTCTCCTTTGTCGGATTAAAGCCAGGCAGTTCCTTCAGCTCATGGAGAAGAGAGCGAGCAGCCCTCCTGTCCTCATCCCGTTCCTCACGCTCCTTCTGAAGCTGGTTTGTCAGCACAGCATGGTTGCGCTGCAGCTCGCTGAGGGCAGTGAGGAGATCCTCGATTTGGCTGTGAAGATATCGTTCGTCGGTGGCACCTGGACTGGCTAAAGGCTTCGGACCAACCGGCGTAGACTCTCGACTTAAAGGCACATCATCTGTGTTCGAAGAGTCTCTCGACACCGTTGATGCGACTGTAGATGTAGAGCTCGTTACGCTGGAAGAGCTTGCCTCCATCGAGTTCAACGTAGAGGCGAGGCTCTGTTTGGATGTGCTCCGCCTGAGCAAACTCAACGGCCGTGGTTGAACACCAGTACTCGGCGAGAGTGTTGCCGACCTTGGCGATCCGATACTCGATGATGCCCATATCCGACCCAGGAATCTGGTGGCCGCCGTTGTGATATCTGACGCCCTAGTAACACTTGCTGCAGCAACAAGAGACTCGCGATAGCCCTGCTCCAATCGTGACAATTTCTCCCGCGATACCTCGCCGGTGAGGCTGACGAAGTCGTCCACAAATGAGTCAGCATCGTAATGATAACAATCCCAAATGCCTCGGGAGAGCAGAAGCTGCATGGCATCCTCGAGCTCGCTGCAAGCAAGTAGCCGAGCCTCATTTTTACGCATAAGAGACAACGCTACTCTCATAAGCGTCTCAGATGCACCCTCAGCGAAAATGACATCGTAAATTCGAAACAACATTGGCAGCGGACATGTGACTGCGAAGAAACTCAGGAACCACTGTGACACATAGGCCGGATCCAGCTGAAGCTCTTCAAAGTGGCTGGACAACTCAGGCAGGTTGCTACGGAGGAGCTCTCGAAACTGATATATTCGTACGTGAAGACCTGACAAGTCTGGGAGGAAGCAGGTTCGTAGATCGTATCGTTCCATAAGCCTATGTCAGTTAGTATCGCAATCACCATGTCAGTCAAGCCAAAGCCATCAACATACCGAACCAAGACGCAAAATGCCTGCTTATCCGGCATATGCATAAGAAGTGGACCAACGAGAAATGCCAACCCTTGGCAATATCCAATCTTAGTGTCGTACAGGCTGAAGGCCTTCAGAACCCTGCCAAGCATTTGCTGACCGTCACCATCAGGGTCTCGGAACATCTCGACCCCAGGAAAACTCCGGTTCAGATCCTTGCCGATGAGAGGCTCATAAGGACTTGACTCGCCGGAAAGTCTGACGTATTGTTCTTCGAGTGCAAAGTCGCGTGCTCCAGACATGCTCTGCCAAACAACTCCCCGGAGTGGCGGAGGTATACCTTTATGAATCTTCTTCGAAAGGAGTGTCGGTAGCCGAGCAGCAGTCTGCTGGTAATCCTTCACCAAGGCGGCCCAGAATTCGAGATCCGTCATCGGCGGGGGCGGCAGCATCGAGTATCGGAGTGCAGGAGACGTCGGTCCGGTGACCATTTGTCGAAGCTGAGCCATTGATGGAGGTCTGGTCCTTTTTGGCGTGGATTCATGTTCGACTTTGACTTTAACGCTCTTGGGGTTCGTAGCCAGCTTTGCATTCTCCTGTTCCAGTCTGGCCAGAAGCAGTGCGGTTGACTATGATGGCGAGTGTTAGCATCTCTTATCCACGAAACCAATACTGTCAAAGGGGGTTGGTGAATACATTATCCGTGTCATCACCCTTAGTTTGCTCGTCTTCCGTCTTTTCTAGCTTCTCCCAATCGACCTCTTCCTGTTCTCCCGACAGGGTTCTGGAACTTTCATTATCTGTGTCCTCCGCGAGCTCTTCCTGCAGTGAACTAGATGAGGCAGCACAAGTTGAGGATAGCCGAGTTGACCTCACGCTTTCCACAGGGCTTCTGCTCCCGACAGATGCGGGGATCTTGTCTACTACCTCTTTCTTGGTCGGTGTCGGTGGCTCGTCTTCCCCGGTGAAGCTAGTGTCCAATGCCAAAGCTGGAGGTTCGGAAAGGCGGACTGTAACCATGGAATCGTGTGTTATCTTGGGTGTCTCAACCTCAACAGCATCGACCGTTCCGGGCACCTCTGCCTCTACCTCGACGTCCTTGGTTACTTCAGCTGTTTCTACCTCGATGTCTTCAGTTGCTTCGGGCGCCTCTACCTCGGCGTCATTGGTCGTTTTGGTCACCTCTGTATTGACGTCCTTGGTGGCTTTGGATGCCTCGACCCCAATATGTTCGGTTGTTTTGGCCACCTCTGCCTCGACATATTTGTCCACTTTGGGTACCTCAACTTTGGCCTCCTTAACCGCTCCAGATGACTCTACTTCGACATCCTTGGCCACTGCGGGTGGCTCTACCTCGGCATCTTCAATTGTTTTAGACGCCTCTACCTCGACATTGTTATTCGCTTCGGTCGGGACAGCTGTCGGAAGCGAGTCATGGTCGCCTTTGGTCTGGCCGGAAGCCATCACAATTGAATCAGGGGTCGAGGAGGTAGATGGGAGGAACAAGAGCCTCTGAACGAAGGCTACGTGTGCCAGGAAACAGAAGAATTCGATATACTCCTATCCAATCCCAGCTCCACGGGCCTGTCGCTCCGCGACTTCTCAAGGCGTAGAAATGTTGAGACTGGATACGATGTTGAACTCGTAGTCGCGGAGAGGGGGGAGCGGTCTGTTTCGATTCATCGGACGGTGGAGGCACGTTCCGGAAGCTGAAACGGAGGGATCCTGGGGAGGCTACGCCGGGCTCTGCTCTGCCCCTTAAGTTCCAAGTTGTCGCCGTACGAAATGGCCCGAGGATTGCCAGATTGTGGGAAAGTTGCCGTCGAGATCCTGAGACGGGCGTTATCGAACTCGCAAGCCGGTCGGGAAGTGGCTTTCAGAGGTCGGAAAGAAGGGGGCTTGGGAGTTCTTTGGGGAAATAGATCATCATATCACATTGTAGGCATTGGGAACCCGGTGAGGGTAACGGTGGAGCAGGTCTAGGGGATGGAAGGCATTGTAATTGCTCCCATAGCGCGACTAGGGACTGTGGTAGTGATAATCTCAAGGGGGAGAGCGACTAATGCCATCTCCAGGAGCCTATTCGCCCACTGATACAGGGACCCCACAGGGTCTGGCTGCCAATTGTACCATGTAAGGGTCGGCTGTAGACAAATTTCGACCCCTGGCTCCCGCCTGATGCCCCCCTGCAGCTCGCGAGCTGCCAATCCACGAACCTGGATATGAGAGAGGCTGATCGCTCGCAGTCCCCTGCTGGCACTATCCAAAGTAGCCTTGGTAAACCATCCTATTCCTGCCAATTGGAACGCGTCTTGTCGCGGGACAAATAAACTCGCGGTGGCCGTTGTGGCGCGCGCTTCCCGATTCTGTCACATTGTACATTCTTCAACCGCTAGCACGAGACCCTCTAAACTGCGGAGATGGCTCCACCAGCCCCTTATGCCCCGTGCTGGATATGCATGGATGAAAGGGTCTCTGATTGGTACGCTGACACTCTGTGCCACCTCCTGTGGCACAAGCTTCAGCCACACCTGTCTTAGTAAGTCAGCCTTGTTTGAGGGCTACCCTATAGCAACTCGATTTTAGGTCATTCAGCGAACTCTACTTTCTTGTTAATGCAGGGCAGCTTTGATCTGCGGAAATTTAACTTAACCTTAATTTCTGTTCTTCTAGCTGGAAAGCTAATTTTCCATAACGGTTTGTGATGCTCCTTGGAATTAGCTAGAGTCCCAATTCCGAGGTTGCTCTAGCGAGTCTGTTAGACTTGTTCCATCACCGCCTTCGCATGAACGAGAGAAATATGTTAGTTCTAAGGAACCCTTTCTCCTAGAGTCGGGTAGTAAAATACATCGCATCGCATGACACACCACCTCCCTACTTATATACTGAAGCCAGAGCATGTTGATGCAGTGATGTGACTCACTGGTATCTGCCTAAACTCGTAAGATCTTGCCCGAAAAGGGACGAGGCATGGAACGCCAACATGACGCTTCGTTCTGCTTTTGCAGGAATGCTTACATCCGTTCATTTTCATCTATATAAATCCTCCATGTGTCTAAACCAGAGCAAATACTCGTCAACACTATATTTTGTTCTACCTACTCTAACGTTGATATTTTCCAGCAATAATGAATCCCGACGACATTGTCACATCCTCCTTGACCGCGGAGCAATATCAGAATCCTCGCTGTGTTGGTAACTACTTCGGCGAAGCTCCGTATATGGTGGCCGTGGCAACACGTTTGCGCCAAGCATGGCTTCTCCGGGATAACTGGATCGAAGGTGAGCCCTTGACGAGAGGTCCTACCCGCAACAGGTGGTTCGAGAAGTTGGCTTATTGCATCCAAGAATCATCATCAGAGGAGATTGCCGCGATGCGCAACCCCGACAGGGAGAATATATCCACCCCGTTGAGGGAGGGCCTGTACTTTTTATGGAATCATGTCTTCGTCGATGCATCGAAAGCCTTTACCGCTACAATCGGTGCCGGGGAGTTTTTCGGTCCATCCTATGAGACGCTGGAGGTCCGTTTCCCTGGGGCGGATACTGAAGGGGACTTGGTCAAGGTGGACTCGTTTTCCTACGACACTGACATTATGCTCGTGCCTGCCTTCCTGGAGCCCGGGATCGAGCTCTGCGGCAGGATTGGGGAGGAAGCAAAGCAGTCAATGAAGCTAAGCGAGGACTCTGACGACGATAAAACCCCCAAATTCTCATTCAACGCTACCAACTCTGACTGGGTATACCTTGGGAAGATGGTTTACTGGATCAAGGGGAAAGAAAGAGTGAACATTTATCTTCCCAAACTATCAGATATGGCTGGAAAGCTTGCTTGCGTGCTTGTGTGTGGAAAGTACCCCGAGTGAGAACCCTCTTAGCCACATTCGAGCGAATAGCGCAGAATGGAATGAATAACACAAGGATACGACGGGGGAATGGCGACTGTTAGGGCCAGCATTGAGCCAAGAGGGCATGTGGTCGATATATGACAAAGTTCTAAAAGGTTATGGGATGGTATCACTGGATAGATTCGCATCTTGGTTAGACTCGGTGAAGAAGGACCAATAAGAAGGGACGCATGTGCCTATGGGGCTCTCTGACGTCGTCTGCAGGCAAACGGAGGATACTGCCACGAGGGAAATGTTGGGTTGATTTGAAGAAGATCCACTTTGAACATTGATTGTTATAGCTATTATTGCACTTGTGGCTCTTGCAAATGTCATCATATGCGTGCTTCGTGATAGATATGGGATATTCAGGGCTGGTGATGATCTTGGGTAGCTATACAGGGGTGGGTTGTATTCGAATGTGTGATTTTATGCTGAGGGCAAGGACTCCTAGCAAATGGCAAGATGGTGTCGTCAGGCGATCCCCCAAACTGCTCAATTGTATGTATTTTCTTGCTAGCCGCGCTGACGACAACTTCTTCGGGTGTAACTCTGGGTCTCATTGGTAGTAGTTCCAACGTCTCACACCGCCTGATGGTATGTGACTTCAGAGCATGAGGTCAAAAGTTCATCCAGCCAGAATGCATCCCTTTAGGATAAGCTCCTTAGACTAGTAGTAGGACATGCAGTGGCTACACCCAAATCACCTTGTCTTTCCAAATCGACGATTCATCATATCTTGCTCTTACAAGCAAAACTGACTGTCTACGGCTGAACAATGTGGGACCGGCCTCGACGCACTACATGGTGGTTCGCAGGCAGCTTCAAGGTGCTGGAGCAAATCTCCAGGGTTGCACCAATGAGGAATAGTGATCTGGCATGTGCATGCAACGACCCACTAAGTGCGACTCTGCGGCGGGCTAAAAGGTGTCATGCGTCCAGTCCTCCATGATTGCTGATAACACGCCAGTTTGATAACGCCATCCAAGAGGCAATTCAGGTCTGGGGCCTGCACGATGTAAATGGAATTTTCATTCCATCTGACACCGTGACCAGGTTGCCCCTCGCCGTGCTGGACCAGACCCAAGGCTAGACATGGCAGAGTCGTGACCAGGTTGTTTGTTGCACTTGCAGTCGAGTCGAGTTCTGGGCCAGACATCTGCGTTAGTTCTCCAGTTTCCCAGTGGGGAATGTATCATATTCCGCCTCGAATGGAGCAAGGGGAGGTGCAGGTAAGACAGCCAAGCCTGATACCATCGCTGCTAGCCAACCAACATTGCACATCGAGATCCTACTCAGCTGGAGTCAACGGTCCCAACGGCCAAAAAGCAGGTCACCTGAGCTGATGTCCGTTCCTCGCAGTCCAATTGAATGGCCGGCAGTGCTCGTTTTTTTTTAGTTGCCGTGTTTGGCGAGCACACGGACGGGGTGTAAATTACAGGCACAAGCAAGTAGTTCGTGCTGGATCAACCGTAGGCCGTAGTGCAAATTAGGCCGTTGCTAAGACCAGCCGGTACAGCCAAAGTGCTGGCACTAGCGGCCAGGTGCCTCGCTCCTCGACTCGTCTCGCCTCTGGCCTGGGCAGGGCAGGTAGGCACTATTCTGACCTGCCGCATGCATCCTTGCTCGGTAGTACCAGGATGCTGTCGTAGGTGCTAGGTATTAGAGGACGCATTATGGAGATCCTTTCCACTCTTTCAAGGACCTGACCTGGAGCTTTCAACCTGCCTCCACTGTCGGCCAATCACCCAAAAACTTTGCTCTGCACAGCTCGACGCCCATTCATGGCGGTCTGATAAGTGCAGATTGGGGCAAGGCCACAGGTGGTTTGGTACTGTGGGAAGCGAGACTTGGTGAACATATCATGATTTCGTCCTTCCTCCGTCGGCCTCGACAAGCCAGACGCCGCGTCGGCGGGATTGGAGAGAGCCATGCAGGCCCTCGGGACTCTCTATCCCCAGCCCCCTATCGCAAACGAGCCACTGCAGATTTTACGGAAGCAGATGATGACGACGAAGACGAGGATGACGATCACGAAGACCCCAACCTGAGAAGTGCCCGGTTCGACGACGGAGATGATGGCGACGGCCATGATGAAGCAGAGGAGGGAGACGAAGGCGATGAAGACGATGGCGAAGGGGATGAGGATGGGCAGCGAGCTGCATTGCCCGTTCTCCCACTCTTCTCTGCAACACACTTAGGTACTGGCGCATACCAATGGATTTCTACTGTCCAATTGTACTGACCGTACCCAGATTCCCTACCAGTTTACAGCCTCACCCATGCGATTCGAATTATCGTCACGGCCCGGACCGAAACCACGCTGACGTGGGAGCAGCTACGCTCCCCCCAGATCTCTCAATTCCTCGTTAAGCCAATGCAGCGTCAAATTCGGGCGCAACACTTTTCACGAGCGACTCTATACGCGTTGATGGCAAACTGTTTACAGTTCAACAAGGAAGGCCAACTCTATGCTGCTAATGCTGGGACGAGTAACACCAGGGCCAAAGTTTGCGAGCTGCTGGCCCTGAAGCTGTTGAAAGAATACAGCACCCGTGAGCTTATCGATGCGCTCGCTTATGATTTCTATCCTCTTCAAGGCATCCCGGGTGTTTCACCGCAGAATATTTTGCCCAAGCCTAGCGCAAAGAACGCTCTGACGGCGTCTCGCACATCCACCCTTGAAGTAGCGATCCGTGCTTCTGCGAAGCACTTCCTTGCTCATCCAGTAGTAGTCCAGCAACTGGAAGCTATTTGGAGTGGTGCCATAACCTTCTATTCCTCAGCTGATAGTCTCCATCGCGAGTCTCCCCAAGGCTCATTTCCCAGCAGTGCTGAGAGCAGCACCGCCAAACCTGATTCCAGGACGCCTTTGCTTGGGTCTCCTCCCAAAAATGACACCCACCCTCATGTTCCACCTGGTAGAAGAACTGTGATGCTATACGACCCAAGACAAGCTTCCATGCTCAAGCTCTCGCGGCTCAGGGTTCCGCGATATAGATCCTTCCTTTCTACACTCTCCCTTGCCATTCTTATCGGACTTTTCCTTGCTGTGCTGTCGGAAAGATCTTCTAGAATCACAGGCCTGGAACTCGTCTTTTGGTTCTGGAGCGCAGGGTTTATGCTGGATGAGTTGGTGGGCTTCAACGAGCAAGGATTCGCTCTCTACATCATGAGTTTTTGGAATCTTTTCGATTTGGGCATTCTCGTGCTGCTCATAGTATACTACTGTATGCGTGCCTATGGTGTTTTCATGGTGGACCCTCACCATTGGAATGACATGGCCTATGACGTCCTTGCTGCAAATGCAATCTTGCTTTTGCCACGAATTTTCAGCGTCCTCGATCACTACCAGTACTTCTCGCAGCTACTCATCGCTTTCCGGCTGATGGCTGTGGACCTGGTGGCTGTCTTCACCTTGGTGCTAATCCTCTGCAGTGGCTTTTATGTCTTCTTCACCCTATCAAACAATAATGATGATGGAGGTGAGGTAGCGTACAAGATCTTTCAGATCTTAATGGGTTTCACACCAGCAGCCTGGGATGTGTAAGTCTACGGATTTGGAAGCGTACATGACATAATTGTGCTGACGACGTTCTTTATTATAGTTGGCCGACCTACAACTGGCTTGGACGTATGCTTATGGTCCTGTTTCTCATTATTTGTCATTTCCTGGTCGTGTAAGTTATAGCCTGCTACCGAAAGTATATGAAGACGCCCGCTAATGATAAACCTTAGGACCATTCTTATCACTGTCCTGACTAATTCATTCATGGCGATTGCGTCCAATGCTACTGAAGAGCACCAGTGAGGAGACCCTTAAACTTATATCGAGTCTATGTTTCTAACAAGTACCTAGGTTCCTGTTTGCTATCAACACTATATCAATGGTCAAGAATGATGCACTCTTTTCATACATTGCTCCCAGCAATATATTCGCTTGGCTGCTCATGCCTTTGCGATACTGCATGCCGCTGAGACAGTTTGTCTGGCTCAACCGCACCATCATCAAGGTCACGCACTTCCCGGTTCTCTTCCTTATTTACTTGTACGAAAGGTTTTGGTTAGCCCCGTCAATGTTTGAGCCAACGGATTTGATCGAGCATCCGGGTCGCGCTCGGGATAGGACCGTGTCGTTCATCGACCCAGGTCTAAGAACTGCCATATTCAGCCCCAATGTTAGAGTCAGGGAGGAATCTGTTTCTGGCTTTCAGAAAGATCGAGCTCTGGAAGAGGTTTTCCGTCGGGTCCCGGCTTCGGCGACAGTACGATCCCAGCGGAGGAGCGAGAGACGCAAGACTCAAACTGCAATTCGAAACTGGATGGATCAGCATGTTGAAGATGGCGGCTCCGCAACAAATTGGCCCACTCTGGACAGCCGGGCTTTTCCAGAGTGGCAGAGGCGGATGAGTGTGGGATGGGAACGGCCCTCGAATCTTCGACATGTGTCCGATATCCGGTCTATTGCAAGCGATCCAGCAGATCTCATGTCCAACCTGGGCGGACCAAATGTACGAAGGCGCATATCTAGACGAAACCTAGTGCCTCTGGTGCCCGAGTACAAGGACCATACAGACGCGGATGGAGACGACGAGTTGGTAACAAATGACGAAGAGGAAGACGACAATGTGACCAATGACATATCTAGCCGAAAGGATAGATACGAAGATGGAGGCGAGGAGGAAGACTACTTTATGACGCCCATGACATCACGCATCGCCAAGCTGCCGTCTTCGCACAGCTCATCAGGGGGAGTGCCACCGACGCCACGCCCCTTGAGCCAGCGTAGAGGTGGCCTACATAGCCGTACGCTATCAACCAACACGATTTTGTACAACCCGGAAGAGCCAAAATCTCATAGCTCTTCCTCGGCATCACAACAGGCTTTGAAGTCCCCCGCTGGTAGCCGATCGAGTGGACGCAGCATGGGCGGGCATCAGACTCCTGGAAGGCGGAGCTCACCGCGTAGAAGCTCTCCACGTCGCGCTTCCCCAAAGAGAGTGCCGGCGCCTGCAAACCCCAAACGACCAACACTCCCTCCTCGCGGCATTACGGAAACTGGCGGGGTTAGTCGCTCGGCGTTGATGAGCATAGAACCACAGCACCGGCCCAGAGTTGCTAGGAGGCTTTCCTCTATCGATTTGGGTGCTCTTTCTGATAATATGAGTTTGCATTTTGCGACCGAGGATCATCATGTAGGCATGCCTGGCAGTTTCCAGACGCAGATGGCAATGGCAATGATGAAAGATAAACGGATGCGTGCGGCTGCAGGGGGAGACTCAACTGATAGAGACAGGATGGGGAGGTTGGTTCTTGCGCGAATGAAGACGCTGGAGGAGAGCTTCGCGGAAATGATCAAGGAGATGCGAGACATGAAGCAATCATCGGGGATTGTAACACGGCTGAATTCGTCTACCGAGGGGGCGGCGAGCGACGGCCCTGCCAACGAAAACAGGCACGGACCGCCAAAGAGGAGGAGAGGGGATGCCACCCCGAAGAAGAGCTCGGGGGCCTCCAGGCCCATCAGCCGGAGGAGCATGAAGGAGCCCAAAGTTGGGCTGCAGCCTTTAAGTACCCGCAACAAGGGCAAAGGCAAAGCGCCCGCCTACTCTTCAGAAAGTGAGGCGGAGGAATATGGAGGTTTTACTCGGAGAGGTAGCTCATTTTAGTGGGCTTTTGTAATCGGTAAAGGGACAGAGACGGGGCGGCGAGGGGCATGGGAATGGGAAGGGGAAGGGAAATATTGCATATTCGGGCGTTACCAGGACTTGAGCACAAGGGGTGGGATTTGTCTAATCTGGGTCACTTGCTTGACATAGGTACTTAAGCAGCAGGCCACTGTGTGGTGATAATATCAGGATGGAGTTTGACTACAAGGGCGTCTGAGCTTGGTTTATGGGCGGCGAAAGTGCTAAAATCTGATTCTCTGCTGTGGGCGCTTCAGCTAACGCTGCGTTTTTCTCAGCTCCATGAAGTATGTCTGATGTGGCATTTTACTCTGTGATTTATGTGCATCTTGTCTGCCTTAGGGTAAGGCGGCGTTGTCGAGATGGAGGGGATGTGTTGTGTGGGGTGGCGCAGGCTGCTGCCTACTGCCCACATGGATGTGCGTCAGCCATGAGCTTATGGCGATCAAGGAGGCTCTTTTGAGTAGGGACTGGCGGTCAGGTAGCTGTTGGTGGCCATTGACATTGCATTCTGTCTCACTTGGCCATGATGCAAATCCACCCATGGCCGCGGGTGGTGTAACGCTGCGGTCCAAGGCACGGCAAGCCACAGCCCCAGCTCGTCTCTGGACCCGGCGCCGAATGCACCACGGCACCCCCACACTGCCTAAGACCTTAGCAATTGGGAACTAGCTTTTACTAGTTAGGTTAGGTCCGGCAAGGTTAGTAGTGGTGGAAAAAATGGAGCAGTGGTAAGGCGTCGTGCCGCTAACCCATAGGGGACCGTAGCTGCCTGGAGTCCAACACCACAGCCTGCAAGGCGATCAGATGCCGCAGACTGACTGCATATGTGCAGGGGGCCAGCTGCTTGGATTTGCTTTCATTCAAGGTTCAGGTGGTCCCCAGGGCCTTCCAACCTCTGCCTCAGGAGGCACATCGTAGATTCTGCCCATTGCCTGGCGGTACCTGGCCCTGGTCCACGTCAGGTTAGTATGTATGTACCCTCGTACCTTCACTTGGCTTCTGAGCACCCCACCACAGTTCTCCCCGTCCATGCTCCTCCTTCTCTTTCACCCCATGAGTCACCCCGATGCATTTCTTCATCTCCGGTTCAAAATACACTTCCTGCCTCATCCGTCCAATTCTCATCCCGTCGAACCAGTTGCGCCTCTGTATCAGCTGGGAAATTTCGCTCTAAGCTGCGAGACTAACTCCTTCAACCTGGTCTTGAAGGTGCTCCTGGTAACCTTGTCCGGGAGGTTTCTGTGATATTCAATCCTGGCCATGTTCTTTTTGCCCTAAAAAGACCTGCCTCTGTACACAAGCACATCGCAACAAATACATCAAAATAAAAACGAATACACACAGACACTCCCTTTCCCTATTAAGACATTCCTCTATTCGCTGTACAAACACAACACTTGATTCCCACGTCGACCGAGGACTGATTCCTCCAACTTGACAATGGAGACCAACGAGTCTTCCAACCGCCCTTCAAGTCCAGGGCTGACACTGCCCCGAGGTGGTTATCCTACAAAATATGTACATCGCCCGAGCTTTGATGGCCATCAGCCAAGCGGCGAACCGGCCAATCCATTTGTGAAACCTTATGGCACCCCCGAGATAGAGTCCATGAATACGGTCTTGTACGCAAACCTTACCCTCAACCAGGGTGATACGCTTGTATATGTCGACATCCCCTCCTTGCCTGAGGACCAGCGCAAGAAGACTACTTGCGGCGGCATCTTGCCTGCATCACAGCACTTTTTGGTTCACTCAAGCAATCTTTTTGCCCTCTTAGACTCCAAGTTTCCGCAAATGCTGGACAATGCCATCTACCAAGCCCGTGTAAAGCGGCGCAGAAAACCAACAGAGGACTTGCTCAAGGGCGTCAAGTATCTTCTGGACCTTACACCTCCCGTCGAGGGCGACGACTTGGTTTTCCAGATCTCCGAGTTATCACTCACACCAGGAATCATCAAGTGGTGGAGCGCGAAAGCACTATTCGCCATTGAGCAAGACTTAGTCACTGGTCATGACGATGTTTGCTCTTGCTCGTCCGACACCCCCTCTTCCCAAGACTCTATACCTGTTCCGTCCCCTACATTGGAAATTTCCCGAGACCCGTCCCAGAAGTTTGACGATGGCACTTCCCCTACCTTTGTGCAGAATATACCCCAGAAGATGATCTCAGTCACCATACCCCCGCGCGTCAGCGACGTGAAGCTTCTACAAGAGAAGGGGCAAGATACGCTCATGAACGCTCCCCCCCATTACCAGATCCCCGACTACTGTGTCATTCGTCATTGCCACAGCATAATTCGTTTCATGTTGATGATCGAGGGTGTAAATGTCAACTTGAACTCGGCAGCCCGTGTATGGTCGATGGTAGCAATCAGCAAGATCTTTGAAGCACCATCTGTGATTCGCGATCAAGTTGCTACCTGGATCATGTCAAACACTACGTTTGTTGAAGTCCTACCCGAAGAGGCTTTTAGAATCGGCTATAGGCTCCAGCTACCAGACATCACCCAGGCAGCATTCCGGATCCTCGTCAATGAACTCGCACTTGAAGAGGCTGCCTACGACTTTGAACCTGGTAAGCCCCGCCGCCAGGTGTCGGTATTCGGAAGACGGCTTGGCAGCCCCGATGACGAGACAGTCAATGTCATCCAGCATGCAGCTCGTGCTTTCATTGATAGGATCGTGAAACAACACAACGAAACCGTTGCTCCATCTCTGTTCGATAGGCTCGAACTGGCGGAATGGGACAAACTGAAAAATCTTGAACGTGCTCTTGAGCAAGAGGAAGACGACTCGTTTGTTACAATCCTGGCGAAACTTCGTTCACTTATGAGAGAGATACAAATTTCAATCACAAACAACTTGGATTCGGCATTGAACAGGTGCGTTGATGGCTATGGGGATTATTGTCATCTTGACAAAGATCGCGTCTTGTACACCGAGCCAAAGGATTTCGAGCCTTTACGAGAGATTTTCCTGAGATTCAACGTGACCCAAAGACTTCTTTGCCCCATTGTTTCCACTACGATTGGAAGTGACTTGGCGAGTATCACCAATGATGTATACTTCAAACAGGGGATAGAGTCTTTGAAACGAGAGTTGCAGGTCGCAGTCGCTCGGGCCCCATACCTCCACGATTTCTCCTCATGGGGGTCTATTCTTGAGCGGATGGCTGAGAATCCGCTCATCAACCAGCGCTACATAGTGAGCGAGCCCTTCTTCAACATGGGAAACCTCCACATAGACCTCGTTGATCAATTATCAATTACCGAGACTTGGGACCGGATCAAACATGGGTTCCAGTTTGCCATGCCTTTGACTCGCCACATGCTTCTAACCCTCACCCATAACGAGATGAAATATCTCCCCTTGTGGGCGGGCGGAAATGATGATGGCACGGGTGGTGTATTTGAGGACTTCCTCCCGCCTGCCGAGATGGGGCCGAATGGGCCTGGTCCAGCCTACCACACTGGCCAGACCCTACCATCAGACGCATCCAGTATCTCCGGTTCGTTGATGGACGAGATCGAGGCCATGAGAATCACCGGAAGCACAGCAGCCGGAAGTTCGGTCGCTCGGTCGATAGATGTACAGGATGGTATCTCGACGGTGTACCGCCCAGACCGCGTTATTGCCCTCGGGTCTTCCATTGCTTCTGAAAGCTTTGATGACGGTGCTTCTGAATTCGAAAGGGCTGCATTGGCGGTACCTGCAGCTCACCAAGACATCACAAGCCTAGACGATGTGGATATGTCGGATAGCATGTCCGACGCAACCATTACATCCTTCGGGGATGATTTCGACGATGATTTCGACAACGACTCCGCGTTCCAGGAATTCATGGAGTGAAGCTTCAAAACAACCAACAAAAAACCAAAAACAACAAAAAAACAACAACAAATAACGACAAATAACGATAAATAACGACAAAAAAACAAAAACGAGTCATGAAGAATAACGAAAATTGGGTGGAATTGATATTGACACTGTTGTTAGATTTTTGTACTCGGGTAATTTTTAATTTGGCAAGTTAGGTGATGACACGAGGGTTGTCAACAGTAGCTACGTAGAACTCTAGAATAGTCAGAATGATCAAGGTCTTGACTCTATCGTCTCTAGTTTCCTTCTGATTCAGGGCAAATCCCCAAGCTCAAACACACAAAAAGCTCACCGAATACACTGCCCACAAGTCTCTCCAGGTCTTTGGTAGACAAAGGCCACTCGAGGTAGGAACGAAATAAACGGGGAAAGCGCAGTTGCCTCGTCACAGAGCTCAGTTTGGGACTTCATCCAAACTTCATCATTGCTCAAGAATTGCCCTGAGGCGCCTGATCCTCGAGTGGAACAGGCAATCGATAAGTTGTATTTGAACAAGTCTCTTAACCCAGATTTTAAGAGAGCTCATTCTAGGGCTTCATCTAAGCTTCATAATTGCTCAAGAAATTCCCGGAGGCAACTGATCCTCGAGTGGAACAGATGATTGATAATCTTGACCCAGTCTTTGCGAGCTCAGCCTCGGATTGCATCCAGGCCTCATTGCCCTAGTAGTGCCCGAAGGCGCCTGCCCCTCAAGTGGAACAGGCAATCAGCAAGTATTGACAGTCGCCCACCCAGCAGCCTGAAGAAAGAAGAAAGAGAAAGCGGTTCCTGAGCGAGAAAGTCTACCGACTAAATATTACACATTTGTTCTCTTAGCTGACTAAGGAAAACCTCAGTTACCCTCCAAGCCACTCACTCAAGGTTCAGCCTGGGAGCCGGTGTTCCCCTTGCAAAGGAAGGTTTTAAGTTCTCTGATTGTCAGCCAACAAAACTGTATGCTGTTTTGATGGAATAAACTTCGTTGGAGACGCCAGGTTCAGCTGCAACACTTGGGCAGTTGGGAAAATATCTTTCATTATAGAGTAACTGCTTGAAGCAACCATATAGGTCTCTAAGTGTGCCCTTTATCAAGGGTGTTGAAAAAGTATTCATCCTTGCATCATTTACATGGCTAGACTACCTAAATGACGAGAGATATCTGGAAGGAATGCCGAGGCAAGCCCAGTGATTTTGACCATGATAGAGGGCCGGAACATGGGAGGATTTGCATATCCGAATGGTTGACCTGCCCATATTGGGTAACTGGTCAGGCAAACCGTCATTGGGACCAGTGACCCCTACGGCACCTAGTCCCAGAGGCATATGGAATTTGGGGAGGGGTCTTTACTAGAGATGTACTTGTAATGGTAGAAGAGAAGGGGAAGAAGATGTTGACTGGGAGCAAGGGGCTTTGAGTAGGTTGTGGAAGTGGGATGGGGTGCGTGGTGTTTCATCTGGATAGCCAGGTAGGTACCTATGTAGGCAAGGTAGATACTCGCGCGTATAAGATGAAAGAGGCCCTATCATCTAGCTCGGCTGAATTGAAGAAAACAAATTCTCCGCCGAAGGAACTGGCTCCGTGTGAGCCTCAATTGTCCTCCGTTAGCTGCTCCGGTTTATGCGTGATAGCAAGGGTAAACTGCAGAAATCTAGCCCAAGCATTGGAAGACGAACGGCAACGAGGTACATTGCAGCTAAGTCTAGTATAGCACTAGCAATAGAATCGAGTTCAGTGTTGTGATTTCTATGTTGGTGTTTGGTTGGAACACCAGTTTTAAGCGGCGTATCCTATGTAAGTATTATCCCGAGCTAGTCTTTGTGGCTCAGGTTCAGTGTACTTTGGGAGAAATGATTTGAAAAGATATTTATATACATCTTCATGATGCTGTTCTGCTTTAGAGAGGCCTCGCATGGAACCATCGCAACAATATCAATATTGGAAAGAAGAAATCGATCCTGTACCTCTGTTAGAAACCCAACTAAAAACACAAAATCTCAGTGGTCCAACTGGCAACGACAAGAGAATGACATGTTGTCCAGATTGTTCTCGTTTAGACATGCTATGGGTTGCAACCCTTGCGCTTCCTGTACCTCCCCGCGCCCAAACGCCTGTCCCTATAACAAGGTCCATGATTTCCCACCCAAACCTCAATTTTTTCTCCATTTGATACCAATCTAACCCATGTTGAGCGTATTTCCCGAGCCCTTGCGGTTATCATCCGTAAAATCATCCCAGGCTCTGGCCTTGTACGTATCCCGATCCACCGCATCCATGTCGTCTTCATCCACCACCGTCTTGGGCTGCACGCCACCTTCGAGAATGTTGCCCTGCCGCCGCTCCTCCTCCAGATATTCGTCGATCGACATGGTCGGTAGATTGTGCCCAGATCGAAACACCCCTCGCCGCAGCTCCTGTCTCGACCCGGATCCCAGTAGCGTGAAAGGCTGGAGGGGCTTGCCTTCCTTGGACAGGAGCGGGCCGCCTCTACCGAGGAGTTGGCTCATGGGCTGATCGAGGCGCAGAGTATGGTCCACCTCGGGCGGCGGCCTGTCTGGATCCGTTTGCGTTGCTACGGGTGGCGCCGGCGGCGCGAGAGAGAGGAGCGAGAGTTCGCGGTTGAGGTAGTCGAGGGAGGTGAACGTAGTGTGAACGCAGAACAGCGTGTTGGTGAGGTAGAGTTCGCGGACGAGCTCCTCGTCTCCGCTTTCGAGGTAGCGCGGGTTCGCTTTTAAAATAGAGAGTTTTTCCTTGAGGGCCTTCTCGGCCTTGAAGCTCGCAATCTTGCCGTTCCGCTTGGCGGCAGCGTCGGCAGTGTTGGGGACGAGAGCGAAGGCGTCTCGGTCATCGTGGTAGCGTTCGAGGAGGCGGTCGTACGGCGACTTCACCAAGCCGTAAGCGTCCACGATATTCAGGAAGGCATCGTAGGCGAGGCGAGCACGACGAAGGACGGGTATCCGTTCTTGGGGTTGTAGCCGGGGTGTTTTTTGGACAAGCTCAGCAATGTAGAAGGAGGTGAGGAGGAAGGGGAGCTCTGATGTTGCTACATCTTCGATACCCTCGTTGGGAGAGAATAGAGAGCTGGCCGCTATGGCCTCATGAGTCTTGGTATAGAGGGAAATGGCAGCTTCGAGCTCTAAGGCGTAGGTGGGGGAGGAACCGTCGTAGGAGCTCTCAACTATTTGTCGTTTCGCCTCAGCGGCTTCAAAGAGCGCGCGTAGGGACTGCGGCGTGTCTGATGTATCCATTCTCGTACGCTTTACGGACAAAATCTGTGACCGAAGACAAATGCTTGTCGGCAGCTAGGTAGGTACTATTCAACAGAGGAGGACGTAGCTGGTGAGTAAACTGACGAAGACCCCTCCAGCATTAGATAAGATAAGATAAGATAAGAAATTTCTGGAATCTGGAATCATCATGGTGGTACTAGAGGAGGTAGATGGCAATGGAAGATTATCAATACATTCTTCAAAGTGCTGTTTGCGGCACCATATTTCATGTAGTTTTTAACTGGTTGGATTGTTTAATAACATGGTATACCTAGGCGGTTACATGCACATATCCCTTGTTCTCGCTCCGGTTTGCAGATTGAGATCATGAAGTCACACCCTGCAAAGTAATGCAATTTGAGCGGTACTAGTTAATAAGCAAAGGAGTTCTGTCATAGCTGGACATCTGAATAAGAACAATACTTGGCTATCTAGCTATCGGATGGTAATTGTTGGGAACATGAGCAACAGTGATATGCTAGCAAGTAATGTAGCAAGAAAGAGTACAGCAAGAAAAGCACTGGATAAGGTGACCTTAAGGAAGTAAAATGAAAAAACATGTCTATCACAGCTTTAGTCATCATCGTCATCCATCTCAAACGGATCCTCGCTCTCGTCGTCGTCCTGTTCATCTAGATTTAATGAAGAGTCGTCCTCAATTACAAGAGGCCGCCTTGCAGCCGCGGCTCTTCCTGGTCGACTGCGTGCTGCGGGTTTTGGTGCGGGTGATTCTTCCATCTCCTCGTCAGAATCCTCGTCGACAGCTGTCTTCTTTACTGCCTTCTTTGCAGCATATGCTTTGGCTGCTGGAGATAGTGTCGTCGGCTTTGCGGCGGGCTTCTTCGCCTTGGGTTTGGGAACGGCTGCCGAGGCTGGAGCATCCTTGCCCTTGTTTTTCACACCTGCTGGCCGACCCCTTACTTTCTTCACCTGTGATAAGCCGGCGGGGGCCTTGTCAACCGACGATTCCTTCGCCGGGGCTGGTGCCGGCTCAGGTGCTGGCTCATCATCGGAAAGGAAGCTGTCAATGCCAACATCAGCCTTGGCGGTTGCCTTGTGCGGGGAGGACTTTGCCAAGAGCTCGTAGTTTGTCTCATCAGGGCTGTCTTCGTCCAATATTCTGGATGCTTTAGCCTTGTGTTTGGACAGACTGGTGGAGCCGTTGTGGCCATGACTGGACTCGGGGCGGCTCATCGCGTGCAGACTTAATCTCCCACTCGACTCTTGCTTCGGCTCGCCAATGCCCTTTACGAGAGCGCCGACATCGTCAAGCATTTGATCGTCGTCGTCACTGCTAGAGTCGACGTCGAAATAGGTTTTCGCCTTTGACGCTGCTGCTCGTTTGCCATTGCGTGAAGGCTCGGGTTCTACTGACTCTGACAGGACACGAGATGGGGCAGCTGCCGGTTTCGATTTGCCCCTGCTGAGCGCGGCGAAATCATCATCAGAGAAGTCATCCTCTTCTTTTGGTACGACCTTTGGCTCCTTGTCCTTTTTAGGCTTTGGTTCGGCATCGAACATTGCCGCGAACCTCTGTGAGCTCTTGGTTTCGACCTTGACAGGTGCTGCAGCCTTTGGCTTGGCCTTGGCACGACTCTTCTTTTCTGGCTCATAAGCATCGTCGTCCTTGGCTTTGCGTCCGCGGCCAGCTCCTATTTTCTTGGACGCCCGTCGACCCAAGCGACGAATTCCTGTTTTGATCTCGGCCTCAAGACGCGCTTGCTCGTCCCAAACCTGGACAAACTCGTCCAGATCTTGACACCACAGATCTTTTTCGCTCAGCATTTGGAGATCATCGTGCTCCTTCTTTTTTCTAGCAATAGCATCATTGAGTTTGTCAAGACGCTCAGCTGTGAGAGACCAAATAGGCATCTAGTATGGCTAGGTTAGTTGACAATCCTACGTCGGGTGCACAATGTCAACACTTACAGAGAGAAGATAGTCGTAATCGTGACTACCACCTGGTCCAGGAGTATCATCCTCGTCATCCTCTTTATCCGCATCATCTTCTGTGTTGTTCTTTTTGCCATTGGCGGTTGGTGGGAAAGCCTCGTACTTCCGTTCACGGAGTTCTTCTACGAGCACCACCTTCTTCTTCTTGCCCACCTTGAGCTCGCCGTCAATGATTTCTTTGATAAAACGAGCCTGGTTCTGCAGTTTCCGATAGTCGGCGTGATAAACCCTGAGCCAGTGGTCCTGTTTATCTTCGTCAGTCTTCGATTTCATCAAACCAATGTGGGTATGGATGCTTACCTTTCTCTCCGTGTATTTGACAAATCGATGAGTGTAATACTCTTCTAGAATGTCTTCCACCTTTTCGTACCTGCGAATTTGCCCTCGGCTATCGAATGCAACCAGATTGGAAGTGGCGACCTGCTTCAGAAGCTTGAAGCGCTCTAGAATACCCTCTTCGAGCACTTTCGGCATATGTTTTTCATCAACCTGGATCTCGAAATGAACAGTGTCGAAATCGTTGAACTCCTTGTAATCCTTGATCCAGCTGGGGCCGTCGGTGCCACTGATGATTTTCTCAAGTCTTGCCTTGAAGTCATCAGTCCACACTCGGATGGGAAGTTCAGTAATGACCACTTCGTTAGGGTTTAGTTCGCTTAGGGTAGCGATGCCGTTGAACTTGTAACGGTCGGGGCCGGCTGCTTCGGGTGTGCCGTTCCAGCCCTTGAACCATGGCAGCATCGTTTCGAAAGGCTTCTCCTCTGGATCATCGGAATCGAGGCGACCCATGCGGCGCTTGATATTCTTGACGATGTCTATTGGGTGATAGTTGGGGATATTGGTGCTCCAACCAGTACCGATACCATCGGCACCGTTTACCAACACCATTGGGATAACAGGGAAATAGGTTGTGGGCTCAATGCGACTCCCGTCGTCGTACTGAAAGTCGAGGTTCGGCTCATCCAAAGGATGGAATACCTTTCGTGCAAAAGGAGACAATCTAGTGAAAATGTAACGGGGACTGGCGGCATCGGAGCCTCCAGCGAGACGGGAGCCGAAGTTACCGCTAGGCTCCAAACAGTTGACATTGTTGGATCCAATGAAGTTCTGAGCAAGGCCGATAATTGTTTGCTGAAGCGAGACATCTCCGTGATGATAAGCTGTGTGTTCGGAGATGTAACCGCTGAGTTCGGCGACCTTCTTGTCCTTGGTCAAGTTACGCTTGAAACATCCATACATGACCTTTCGCTGACCGGGTTTCAGTCCATCTATGATAGACGGGATTGATCGCATGTTATCTGCCATACTGAACAGAATAAGCTCTCTGTTCACAAAGTCATCGTATGAGATAGTTCTCGTTGTATGGTCAAGGAAAGTGCCTGGCACAAAGTTGCCCAGCCATTCCTTTCGAGCATCGGCTTTCTTTTTCGAGAATGCCAAATCGAAAAGTTGAACCTCCTCTGTCTTCATCGTCTCAAACTTCTTCAAATGTTTATCCAGGTCCGTGAAGTACACCTGTGCGTCTTTGTCATCGCTGGTTCCCAGACCCTTGAAATACTTGCTGTGCCATCGAGTGAGCTCGTTTTGGTGAGCATCTTTCCACTCCTGGTACTCTGGCTGAGTGAAAAACGATCTCAATCTTGAAGGCTTCTTGGGATCGGATCCTTGCCAGACTTTGACAATGGGTGTGATAAACTCCTGAAGGAAGTCAGGTATCCTAAGAAGTGAGGGAAATTGCACTTGGAGAAAGTTAATTAGAAGGCCCTTGATATGACTTCCATCATGATCCTGATCAGTCATGATCATCAAGTGGCCATACCGAAGCGTTTTGGTATCCGTATAGACTTGTTTATGCTTCAGTCCCAGGAATTGCTTGATATTCTGGATTTCTTGGTTCTTGGTGATCTGATCAACGGAAGCATCGCGAACGTTGAGAAGCTTTCCACGGAGAGGGAACACGCCAATTCGATCGGGATCAAGGATAGCTCGACCCGCCACTGCCAAACCCTTGGCAGAGTCACCTTCAGTCAGAATGAGCGTGCATTCGTGGCCCCTCCTGGTGCCAGCCAAGTTGGCCTCTACCAGCTTGGCGTTGCTGACACGAGAACGCTTGCTACCATCACTCTTGGCCAACATCTTGTCGGCCTTCTTCTCGGCAAAGTCCATGATGTTTTCGAGAGCGTCGGACTTGGCAACTTTCTTGAGGAAATCATCGCCAAGCACACACTTGGAACCGAACTGACTCAGTTTTGTGGTCATTTGCTCCTTTGTTTGCGAGTTGAAGGCGGGATTTTCGATGTAACAGTTGATGAAGACGAAAATGTGATTTCGGAGGTGGTTTTGTTTCAAACTGTGTCCCTTCTTCTTCTTGGTGAGAGTCTTGAGCAGATGCGCTGTAATTTGATCCGCAATGTAGCTGACATGGGTTCCTCCAGTGGTGGTGGCAATCGAGTTCACGAAAGAGATTTGCTGGAACGTACCGTCCGACACTGTGAAACCGACCTCCCATCTGGGATGTCCTTTGTCATTGTCGATCTCGACGGTGCAAGAGGGTGCGCCTCCTTCTTCCTCCGTCCGTTCCTTGGCAATGGCCTTGGCATATAGGTTGCAGTATGATTTGAAATCCTTGAGCTTGATATGCTCGCCGTTGAGATAGACCTTGATACCTCGGACTGTTCCTGCCATGTCATAGACTCTGCGCATCAAAAGACTCTCCATATCGTCATTTATGCCGTCTGTCATGCCGAAGCGGGCAAAATCAGGCTTGAATGTGACCTTGACGAAACTTGATGTTTTGTTGGATGTGATCTTAGCTTTACCCATCCTTTGCATGTTGTCAGTCCACGTCTGCTTATATCGTTTACCCCTCTCACTGTCCTGGATTTCGACCGTGAACTCGGTGCTGAATACATTGCAAAGCTTTGCACCATAACCGTTTCGACCACCGACAGTCTTCTTCTCGCTGTCGTCAAAGTTGGAACCAGCCAGAAGATGGCCGAAAATCAGCTCTGGAACATAGATTTTTTCCTTCTCGTGCATTTCCACGGGGATACCTGTGCCGTTGTTCTCTACAGAGATTTCACCGGCCTCCTTGTTAATGGTGACCTTCATGTGTGTCATTGAGGGGTTGCGCTGCTTGGCGTCGGCAGCATTAACCATGACTTCGTCAAAGATTTTGTAAAAACCGGGAACATAACTGATGGTCTTGTATTCCATCTGCTGAGTTTCCTTGCTGTAGACCCATATTTGTTGCTCAGTATGCTCGACAGAGCCGATATAGGTATCAGGACGCTTGATGATATGCTCAAGCTGGGTCAATTTCTGGTACGTCTCCGTGGCAGTTTTCTTGGTGCCGTTGGTCGTGGGGGCGGGGGTTTCATCAAGAACCATGCTGTCGTTCTCCAGCTCTGCTAGAGGAATCCCATTGAGTCGCTTTGCAGGAGGATCCTGTTTTAATTTCTTGGACTTGGGGGGCGTGTTGGCGAAGTCTGAAGCCGCAGACTCGTCGTCATCTGGAATAGCGCGCTTCTTAGGCGCTGCCTTCGTTTTCAACGTGGTTTGAACCATCTTCTTCTTGGGGGCAGCAGCCTTGGGGGCAGCGGCCTTTTTGGCTGGGGCCTTGGTTTTCTTCTGTAGCAACTGGTGAGTATTTTCTGCCTTTGATTTCTTGGTGCGCGCGCGAGTTTGTGATGTGGGGGAAGATGTGAAATGTCGAGGCCAGGGTATGTGGTTGAGGGGAAGGTGAGAAGACGATCGCAAGGGCTAATGGATAGGAGTCTTTGCGATATCACCTTGCATTGAGCGCACTTGCAAACCGAACACAAGGTGAGGACCATGTCAAGAATCTGGTGAGGTGGAGGTGACATGTGATACTCGACACATTCGAGAGAATAATACTTACTGGCTCTGGAACAAACCCCTCCGACTCCTCCCCCATGCTGAACACCGAATTATCATCTGAATCCATTTTGGCTAATTTACACGACGAAGCGCTCGCAGTGCGGATCGTGGTTGAAATCGACAGTGGAATATGCGGTCGCAGTTTTGGACATCGAACGTAAGACAAGAGAAAATGGCGATTCGAAGGCGCAACAACCGGGGGCCGCGCACAGAGCGGCGAGAAGAGAACTGATCGCACGCGCTGGGCCAGGACGATGGATGATGGCTCCTCCGTCGAGATGATGGCGATGGGAGGGTTGTTGTCGTAGCACCGACCAAGCGCCAAAGTAAACAACCAAACTTTTGACACGCGCTCTGTTGACTTCTGCGGTGGGGAATCTCTGCTTCAGGGGGGATCCTCCACGGCGCGTTTTGTGTTACCCGAGCTTATCCTCTTTAGTCATGCACAAATTGTTTTGTTTGGCGGTTGGGACTGCCGCGATGCACAGACGGGAAGGTCTGGGCGGGAGTGCCTGCTGCCGTTGGCGTGCATTTTTGGCCTGTACAGGGTACTGATGCGGCTATGGCAACTCTGCGTCAAGGCAGGTCTCGGGTACTTTGAGACGGTACGAGGATTAATTTAGGCAGTCGGTCAACGCTTAACAACAATGGAGGGACGATTGCCGGACTGTGGATAGAGAGGTACATCAACAAGGCCCACGCTCTACGTGCTGTGCAGGGTACCTCTTTATCTTGAGGTCGAATGGAATGCATTCGCTGCCACTGCAATTATCTGTCCGAAGGCATACCAGCGCCCATGTCCGATGGACGGTGGATATTTGCTGGGCGCGCTGCTTGAGCTGTTCCTTGATAGGTGATGCTGGGATGGATTGGTAGGCACATGCATTACCGGTGTGCTTACTCGTGGCGATGGCTTCCATAGACAGAAATGCCAGACGTCTACGGTGAAGTCTGCCAAGGCCATCAATTAATACCTGCTACCCCTTCTTTCTTGCCAGACAGAGGAATGAATGGATGGTATCGTAGCTACCTATGTTGGGAGGGTTTACGGTTGGCGGGAGTGCAGCAGAATTCGGTTGCCCCTTTACCACAAAGATCGCCAATAGCCCCAATGTTCGTGCTTGGTCGTATTTTGATATACACTTCGAGAGTCGATGGCCGGGCCACCTCTGGGTTTGTTCATACCTGCTGAGCAGCCCCGCGTGAAGGGATCGTCAAGAGAGCGTAGCTAGGGACAATTCTTACCCGGCCTTGGGGGTTGGTTGGTGTCTCGCACCACTGGATTGGGATGGTTGGTCAAGCAGAAACAAGTACGATGTGGCCTGGTCTGACCAGAATCTGGATGATCCCCCGCTGCTCCATGCTGGTGAGAATGACACTTTCCTTGCATTGTGCCATGGCGACTCGATGCAAGCGTTTGGCCGCACCAAGACAAAACAACTTGTCAAACTTGACTCTTCCACATTGCCATCATGTGCCACAGGACGTTCATGGCAACGCGGATTTGAGGAAAGAAGGGAGAATGCTCCGAAATCGACGTGCTCAACGGTTTCAGCGTTTGCGGGTGCTACATGGATATGGTTTTGATGGCTGGTCCACGCACACGCTCTCGTGCCACAAACGAGTTCTGTGGGATTCGCTGAAACCTGGAGTGATCTGGCGTGGTAAATCCCGCCAGGGTAACTCAATGGAATCCTCTGGCTATCTAAGATAAGCTTAGAGTATGGTTGTAGTTCTCACCAGAATCCGTCTTCTGTTGGGTGGCGCCTATAGTGCCGGCCTCGCCGTGTATTGCTACCAGGGTGGCAGTAGCTGGTATGGAATCGCTCAATTCTCAGTCAAGCGAGGGATTCGGCTGATGTCTCTTCATCATGTACGTGTCAGGGATCATGTATCAGATCTCTTCACAGCATTGCCGAGCCGCTACCGCGTGATTCCATGATGTCACAAACTAGCAGCACGCATCAGATGAGGTCCATTGACAAGTTCTGGGTCGTGGCTTTCGTACAGTGCTTCGCCTACTCTCTTCTTGGAAAGACACCCAAGGGGGCTCCGTTCCCGGACAGGTACACGAGTTCGGAAGTACAGGCTTCTAGCTTGGTTGCGAAGGCATCTCGAAGTTGAGAAAAAGAAATAATGGCACGATGATAACTGACCAGAGGAGGCATCTATACGTCAGAATATGATTGGGAATGCTCAAGGTCATATCCCCCTGGTGTCAACGACCAACCTTGTGCCTAATCGGAGAATTTCCTGTCGATTTGTGTCACTCACCACGGGACCAATATATGAAAACCTGACAGCTACACATCACCGCTTTGCCGAATGGCTTCTCTTTGCCTCCCAATGCTGCATCAAGCACATCAATCCTTCGTGGGAGATTTGGCGAGATGTCCCAAGCCGGCTGGAAACAAGCTCGAAGATGTTCCAAGCCATAATATTGACTGGCCCTGATGTATGCGTACCTCGTGCCCCTTCTAGAGATCTATATTCCATGGATCTGAGATCACAATTCGGCGAATATGGTCACTACGAGCCCCTCTCCCCTAGGGTCTACTACTCCGTCCAGACATCGGCATTGTCAAACACACAGGACAGGATTTCTACGCTGAAATATTGGGCTGGTTGACCGGTCCATCGTTGCAAGTTGCAGGTCCTCCACCCCGTGTGACACAATGAGCAAGGTGCATGGGTCAAGTGTGATTGATGCCTTCATCCGTCTGACCCATGTTCAGCTAACTATACACACCCCCTCAAGGTACATCCACTGGACCGTATTGTGCCCCTGGCCAGCCAGTACGATCTGGTACTTGCGTCTCTAATACCCATACCCGCTACCTACAACTCCCGTCCCCCCTTCCCGTTTCGAGAGGGTCTAGGCTAAGTACACGGCGGCGTAGTTTCGCCCAGCATGTACTTTATGCCTCTCAGAGTGAACCATAAACTGTGGCTTAAGACAGCAGCAGGGGTGGTTGGAACTGATATACTTTTACTGTGTTCATAGTACAAGAGATTGGCCTGATTTGGGTCGATGAAGGTATCTTCATTATCCGGCGGCTGGGACATTTGATCCAAAGGGCTGAGAACACCGTGGGAAAGCCCAGATCTTGAGACATAGTACCATAGAAAGTTAACTTTTTCATTTGCGTGACAGTTCCCTATGGCCTGTCGCTAGAGTAGCCGATGGCGGTCCGACGGTTTTGATGCGTTTGCCTGCTCCCTTAGTCACTACTTCCAAGTTACACCCAAAAAGTAGACCACTGGTTTCTATTTTCTGTCAGATTTCCTGTGAGGCTATCACTTTGTGGCTTTCGTCTAAGTTCTTCTGAAAATAAGGGTGGGTACACCAGAGAACGGTTCTGCTATTTCACAGGTCAGCCCAAGGAGACAGCTGGACCATCGGGACCGGCCAGCATTCTGTTGGTCACAGTGGGATTGGGACTAAACCGGTCTGCCTGCTTCATCATCTACACCCGGCGCAGTATGCAGCTGGGCTGGTTCTAGACGTAGTCCTTTACCGCCTAGGTCAGTTTCCCTCCCGCCTTTTCGCAGTATGTGTATGTCGGTGACGAAGCTGCCCATTCTCTTATATCGTTGATTGTTCCCTCAAGAAGTTTGTGCTCACAATAACTTGAAAAAGACAAACCGCCAATTCATCGTTTCTCCTCATCTTTAAGCAACTAAATCAACCATCTGGTCGCTCCTCCTACGCATGGGCAATACTGGCTGACCGAAACATGCTTCCAATCCAATCCATCCTCAACCATGGCACGACTCGCACAAGATCCCCATTCTCGCAACAATCGGGCTCGGAGATATCATCACCATCATCGGACTTGAACGACTCAATGATTCCTGAACTAAACCAGCATCCTGTCCCCAGAAAAAAGAAGTCCCGGGACTCCAGCGACTTGACATACACCAGGCCCCAAGGTGTTATCAAGTACCCTCCCTTTGAATCCCTTGACAGAGAGGCCTACAACCAGATCCAAAGATTTGCGATCTATCCGTTTGGCGAGATTGGCCTGTACTGTGCCCACATCCCCTACAGCAGCGACAAAAAGGACGTTTTCGAGAAGACAGGACGGGAGAGCTTCCATGGTAAGTTTGCCGCACTTTTTTTTTGCATGCCCTCCGACTCTCGATTCCCCGTGCTAAAAACTGCTTTAGTTTTTGTTTACAGGTTCAACGATCCGAGTGACAGCCGGGCGTACGATGTGATGTGGGACTACGTTGGTGGTTTCGTCCGCATCAGCCCTTTCTTCAAAGTCTGCAGACACAAGAAGGTATGGGTTATTGTACACTGATGCCGTCCATTATAACTGCCCGCTAATCAGTAAAAGACCGGACCGGCCAAGATGTTGGACTTAAACCCAGGACTGCGGGACGTGACGTTTCACATGACGGGCGGGAACCGTGTGGCCCAAGGTAGAGTCTCCCTCCCTGACAGGAACACCCAGTGTAGATGATTGAGATCGATGACTGACATCGTCTATCTTAGGTTATTGGGTTCCCTATCAATGCGCAAGAGCAGTCTGCGTAACATTCTGCTACCCGATAGCAGGCGCGTTGATCCCCATCTTTGGACCGACGTTCCCCGACGAGTGCGTTCGACCCGACTCCGCCTTCTTCAATCGCATGGTCATTGATGAGCATCTGATCCGCGAGGCCAGCCATGAGATTACCGCCTACCGCCATTCCAGTCTCACCCTTACGAAGAGACCGCCGGCTCTGACTAGCTATCCGCGTCAGGGGTATCAACCCATTAAACACTCTCGACAGAGATCAGAGCACGATCTGGTCATCAACCCGTTTCTGGGAGCTGACTCTCGTAAACACCGTACGAGCGAATCTATTCAGCATAGTCGATCAGCCAGTGGCAGTATGCCATGGCCTGATCAATTTGGCACCGGGTTTGGTCCACCCCTGACTGACGAGAACCATCTGCCTTCCATCGGTTCCGAGACGGAGCAAGATCTTCCAACCCAACCCAATACGTTATTTACACCCATCCGACAACCCCAGACAGACCAAACTTCCACTTTGCCAACAACGCAGAAACGAGGCCGGACAGAAGACGAGCCTCGATATTGGCTTCGCCAACCTGAAAGTCAGGAGAGGCCTAAGCGAACCCGGCTTGAAACAGAGGAAGATGTCCAAAGCAGAGTGCCCACAGCGCCTCGCAGCAATGTCCAAAACGCAGTTCCGGTACTGCCAAGCCATACACCTCTGGGATCTTCTCTCGAGTCACGGCCTTGTGATCAGACCCAGTTTGATCCTCGGCTCACTCAGACTCAGTTCGATCCTAGATATGCCATCACTCTCGCGGACGGGAGGAATTATGCCTTTGGAGAGATAGAGGCAGCAGTAGTTCTCATGAACATTGGCAATTTGTGCAGAAACCAGGCCACGAGTTCAAACTCGACAGAGCCTCGTCCAAGATACGGCTCCAGTTGAGAGCATTGTAGTTTGGTGCATGTGCTAACCCAATACTCTGATACCCCAGGAAGGGAAAGAGATTTCTTTTTTTTTACTAGGAGGATTGTGTTAAGTGTAACGATGGAGAGTATCGGATGGCAAGGCATCCCGATTAAAAAGTTGCTTTTCATATATCCCGAACAGTTCATTATGTCTACGAGAAACCATCAGTCATAGATTTCAGATTGGAACCAGTCACCTGGGCATTTATTGTTTTTTTTTCTTAATATGATAGAGAAATTCATCGCGTCGTCGTCATCGCAGAACATTTGATGTGTACTCGTTACCTCTTCATTGCCGCCTTTTGCTCCTTGAACTTCTTTATCCATGCCTCCGCCTCCTTTTTGGGGAGAACATATATGCGCACCACCTCGTCCACAACCTCGACCTTGCCGGTGCTCAGAACCTTGAGCAGAGGGACTTTCCTACCCATCTTCAGAAGACCACCCTCCATCGTCTCAACATAGCACTCCACGTTTGTCAACGTGTACACTCCCTCACGGTCCCATGGCAGGGGGAACACGTATCCCAGGTGGTCGTCCAGCGTGTGAGTCTCGTTGAAACCCTTGATGAAGTCCGTCTCAAAGTGAACCGGGTACAGCAGCAGCGTAGGAAACGACAGCTCGCTCCGCGGGTCGTCCGGGTTCGGCACCAGCGCTATCCCCGCATCCTCCATATCAGGCGGCTTCTCCGTGCGGCGAGTCGGGATACCGCGCGCCTGTATCGCGGCCTGCAGCAGTATCTCCCTCCGCTTCTCAGTCACAGCCCGCTCGGCGTCCTTCTTCTGTTTCGCATCCACCACCTTGGCCCGCTTGATAATGTCATCCGCCACCGCGCGCAGCGCCTTATTCTCCGGATCCTGCTCCAGCCCGCGGGCGCACACATCGTCCGCCTCCTCGATGCGGTCCACGGCCAGCAACGCCCTGGCACTGCGGTAGCACGCCTTGACGTTGGCCGGGTTCAGCCGCAGCGCCGCGGCGCAGTCGATCCAGCAGCGGCGGTAGTTCTCCAGCTCTAGATGGCACGCCGCCCGGTTGCCGTACATGGTCTCGAGCATCTTCCTCTGCTCCCTGATCTCCTCCTCCGAGTCCTCCTCACCATCCGGGTTCCTCGTGACCTCCCCGTTGGCCCGCTTCCGCTCCTCGGCCGCGAGGACCAGCACCCCCTTGGTGTAGAACTCCTTGGCGTCGACGAACCCGCGCACCTTGAAGCACTCGTTGCCGCGCTCCTTGAAGCCGCTCGCGTTCTCCAGCGCCGTCCCCTCGTACGCCAGCGCCTGCAGCGCCGCCACGTCGTCGTTGTCCTCCAGCTCCGTCATGAACAGCGGCGACTTGTTCAGGTCCCTGAAGACCTCGTCCACCGTCATGCCCTCATGCCGAGCGAACGCCGGCGGCAGGTCGGGCCTGGTGGTCCCATCCCCGGCTGCTCTGCTCGAGTTCTGCCGTGCCAGCATGGCGTTTGCCATCTGCTCTGTGAGCTCTTCAAAAGATGACATTTTGATGCTGTTTTTTTTTGTTTCTTGATTTGGCACAACTGCCCAGTCTTTGAATTTTGCTGGTGTTTTCCCTGGCCGTATATCTCTACTCCAACTTTATCAGGATTGACATATGACTGACAAGCTTCTCCAATTTTTCGTGTAGTGTGGAAGGTTCGTGAACCTTTTTCACCGAATTGGTAGAAATCTTTAGAACATGACAAGGAGATGGGGACGAATCCTATGAATGGGCGTATAAGATGGTCACACTACTAGTTATCAGGTAGGTTGTTGCCTTTTTTTTTCTTGGTAAAAATCTCCCCAGACCAGTCATGGGATGTGTAGCTAATATAATAGCAATTATCGCCCTTCCCTTCAATTAAGATCACCAGCAATGGTGCCCGGTTAGCTCAATCGGTAGAGCGTGAGACTCTTACGAGTTCACATCTCAAGGTTGCGGGTTCGACCCCCGCATCGGGCTGTTCCTATAAGAATTGATTGAGATATTTTTGCCTCCTTTTTCTGCAAATTTTCTTTTGAAATATCTCAGCATTTTGCACTCTTCTTCTTTTTTCCTTGTATGAATATTCTCATCACCACTAAACTACAGTTTGATGGAGGGCACCTGTTATATTTTTAGGGAGTAAGTGATGGTATAATAATTGTAATTTTTCTTGCTCTGTTCATGAATGCTTAATAACTCAAAGACGTCTGTAAATACAAGCTTCGCTCAATCATATGAAACTAGCTCGCTTGCTTTTGCATGAAAATGTAAACAAGAACTAAAAAGTGTCTCTTCAAGACATGCCAAACCCATACTGCATCCCTCCCAATCCTGGCCTGTTGTAGCAACTGGCCTGATCATAACCTGCCAACTATCTTTGCCAATTTAGAACCTAATAACTGCGATCATGTCAACTGTAGCAGAAGTATGCTCCTTGAAAACTTCGCCCTGATAGTGAGACAGGAGACCGCAGCTTGGGTTTTGAAGTGTAACAAATGTGTTGGGAAAAAGAACATAAACTTTTAGTTGCTCTCCGCTGAAACTTCAGTGGATGAAGCGGAGTGTCGGTGCGAGACGCCGCACTCTTCAGATGATTCGTGATTTGGTTGACGTGGCACCATGAAGCACTGAACGGAGCCGATGACGGCAACGAGGGCGCTTCCATACCAGGCTAGTGCTGTGCAATCAATCTGACTTCCGAAGGTGTACAGATATCCTGCGACAGGCGGTGCCACCATACGGAAAGCAGCACCGGCACTCGCGGCTAGGCCATTGACCTTACCGAGGGCTTTGGAAGATGGAGTGGCTTCTTTGAGTAAAATCAAGAGAAGTGGGTAGAGGGTAATAGAGAGAGTGTTGCGAACCGCAAGACACAGGTAGATTGAACTGAAGAGGATGGTTTCGGGGACGAAACTGAGAATAGGGACGATCACATAGGCGATCGGGTGCAAGACGGTGACAATGAGAAAGAGTTTGTACACACCAATCCGTTCCGCAGCTATGGGGAAGATGACTGCTTGAACAAACAGGGCAATAACTCCGTTGACAGCCATGATCATCCCGACGGAGCGGACGGACAAGCCGAGACCGCCTGGTGAATAGAAGAGAGATGACATATTTGCCATGTTGCCTACAAGCACCTTGGTTGGGGCACGGTCATCTTCGAAGAAGATGGGCATCAGATGGTCGTATGTCATCGAGTGATATGTGAAGATACACAGGGCAAGAATCAAGCCAATGATTTGCTTTGTCCAAATGTTTTCCCCGCCGGACTTTTCACGGGAAAGGCCATTTTCAGGTTCAGCCTCGGTCTGATGAATGGTGCCGTATGTCTCAGATCGGAGATCCACTGCAGGACGCTTCATTGCATCTGATGTCTCAATCAGCGGGGTCTCCTCAGACACATAGGCATCTGCCGGGAGATATATGCGGGGTTGCATATCAGGGTGAGTTTCATCAAGCAGGAAAAAACCTAGGACAATGCTGATACCAAGCAGCGCAGCGCAGAGGAGGTTTGGGAGAAGATAGGGGAATCTCTCAAATAAACTCCCCTTCGGGAATACGCTGGGCCAGGCAAGATGAGGGTCGGCAAAGGTGCCGCCAATACAAGGCCCGATGATAGTACCAATGCTCCAAACGAAAGGCATTACAGAGTAGGCGCGTGCTATCAAGTGTTAGCTATGCGTCAAATGAATGCGGCGCGATGGGCATTGACGACTTACGCTCATGCTCTGGTTTGGAGACCAATTCTCCTACCATGGTCTGAATGACACCAATGTTTCCGTTTAAAAGACCGCCGAGTGCACGCCCAATCAATGCCATCCAAATATCAGAGGCAAACCCGACCATCACCATGCTAAACATGGTGCCCGCGCAACCGATCATCAAGACAGGTTTGCGGCCCATACGATCGGAGAGGCCACCCCAATACATGCCCATCAATGCCTCGGCGAGGGAGAAGGATGATATGAGGAGGCCGGCGTAGAAGGAAGCATCTTGCTCGTTTCCGACTTGGAACTTCTTCACAAGAGCCCACGCATATGGGAAGATGGAGGTCAAGGCAATGGGTTCGGCGAGTCGAACAATGGCTGAGGAGGAGATTTTGTTAGTCGGTCGTAGGCACGGGAGGAGGGGTAATGTGATAACAAGACAGAGCAATGGACTTACCAAGGAGAAAGAGTTGAAGGGTTGGGAAGTCATCTGGGTTTTGAGAGCGTGCTCGCTTCGTCAGAGACATATCGTTTTCCACACGGAAAAGGATGATGGAACAGAGCAACTGGGAGTTGTTGTTTTGGAATTGGGAAGGGAATTGGGATGGGAAGGGCTATGTTGTGCGTGGAGGGTGGAGGGGAGAGGAGGTGCAAGGAGACGACTCAAGTCAGTGGGCGAGTGCTCCTGCGTGGATGGGAGTTGGCGGTCTAGATAAGGGCGGTTTTCACGTATAAACCTTCAGGTTCAGAGGACAAAGACAGAAAAAGTTGGTTTGAACTGATTACACTACCGAGGAAAACAGAGATCAGACCATGTTCATGGGAAACGAAGGAGGGGGAGGAAGAATTCTTCCCGGGTGGACGAAGAGGAGGGCCGATCTATTTCTACCCTCCTCCCATGACCAGAGGACGGCCGGCAAGAGCGAGCGAACAAGGAGCAGGAGAGCAGCAGCAGTGGCGCGACAAATTTCTGAATGCATCGGTAGGTGCATACGCATGCACGTAGCGCATGTGGGTAGACGGGATACAGGCATGAGCTGGTGGGGCTGTACGCTGAAATTAGGCCCAATTGCTCCGAAACCGTCGAGTGCTAGTTCCCTCTCTCCCGATGCAATGCGACGCCCCTCGATCCTTAGTCAAGGCAACCTCCAGCCAACCCCCTTCGCAATGTCTCACGCCCGCGTGACCGGCAATGGACGCTGTGTGAGACCGTGGCCTCAGATGCACACGTCCGAGATATCACCAGAATGATTGGGGCGGCTCCTGGTCCTCGCTTCCGCCGACGGCACCCTCTGCCCGTCGTTGCTTGGGTTGGGTGGTGGTTGCCTGCAGGGACGTTGGTGTCTCGGCCGACCCATCTGCATCTGCAGTTCCAGACGACGGGCCCGCCCAATCCATGAACCAGTGTCCAGGATGCCAATCTTGGCAGGTCTCGACACCCGCCTGCTGCAGACGTTGCAGACACTGCAGAGTGAGTTGCAGCGGGAGGGGGGCACCCTTGATAGCGATCCGGGTTCCGATTGGGCGTCGTGTCCCCAAGCAGTAGTCGTGTGTAAACAACCGCAGGACTATCAGGAATCGGCGATTGCTTAGTGACCCGAGATGCAACTACCGGAGCGCTAGAATACGACGTCAGCTGGACTATGACTCTATGCGAGGGTTGACAAGGCTCGCAGCACCACACCTTGCCTTTCCAGGGAGAGCAGAAACCTGGCGTCGCAGGTTGAGGTTGTGCAGTTCCACTTAACTCGCTTGGGCGCTGTCCCCGAGCCTGCATTATGCAACAATAGCAAGCCTTTGTCCATTCCAGAGTTAGCCTCCCGGTTCCCTTGACATATCACCACGATACCACCCACCCAAACCCACGCTCCCCTGTGTGGGTCGTGACAGACGGCACAGACGGGCCAGGCCCAGAAGTCAACATGGCAGCCCCTCTTGGGGACTGGGGTGTGAACCTTAATGCACGGGAAGTCTTATCGTTTCTGGGCCTGTGGTTTCCATTCATCGAAGACGCAATATTTCTTCAACTTCATTGGCCTCCTGTTGTTGACGCCATTTCGCCGAAACGGTATCTTGTGGGTTCTTCCCCCCAATCCATCGTTATCGATCTCGAATTACTGGCTTACCCCGCTGGAGGGGGTTCAGTTTTGTCAGATTGTCTGATAGTGGGGATGCATTTTGCAGAGGCTGGTTTTCACACACATCACTTGGTATCAAGGTTCGACCATCCGGTTCAAGCTGACATGTGATATCCCTTAATTACTTAGTTGATAAGTCGATAGCGGTGGCAGATCCCGCGCTGCATGTCTTCCTATGCCCGGGAAAGCTTGGGGTCAGTGCCAGTTCAATCATAATCGCTCATTTCTACTTGATAGCGCCCCCCGGGACCCCCTACTCGACACCCAGTTCTCTCAACGCGACCTTATATCTCTCTGCCTCTTCAGCCATCTCGGCCTCTGACCTTGCCTTCCGGTCCTCGTCCTCAATCTGTGGCATCGCCCCACCCGGAACAGGTCGCTTCATCTCGTCCCACATTGCGCCGCCTACGTTGCCATCCTCGCCAGACATTCCCGCGTACACCTCGTCATTACGCGGCAAGTCATCCGGCGTCCTGGGGATCACATGCACATGCACATGCGGCACCGTCTGACCCGCCTCCGGCCCGTCCTGCAGCGCCACGTTGAAGCTTCCCACGTCCGGGTTGTTCTCGGGGAAGTAGAGCTTCGCGAGCAGGCGCTGCGTCAGCTGCACCGTCGTGAAGAGGTCGGTCAGCTCGGGCACCGTCAGGTCTGTCAGCCGGCGGTGCGGGTTCAGAGGGCACACGAGAATGTGGCCTGGGATCAGAGGCTTCAGATTGACCAGCGCAAAGGAGTGTGGAGTTTTTAGAAAGACCTGTAATCCGTAAAGTAACTTCTCGTCAGCCTCGGACCTCCAGTCATTTGAGTGAAAGAGGCACGGAAGAATGAGGCATCGTATACTGTTATGCTATCGTGTCTGCAGCCCCGAGGACGCCTTTTTCTCATGTGTTCTTGCATACTTATACAAAAAATCCAATCGCACTGACGTCTGTTACTGTACTCACCTGGTTGGTGACCTCGAACGGCCCAAATTTAATTCGAGTCCCATCGAGCCGTGTTGAGGCCATTTTCCTAGCCCGAAGTAGAGTCGAGGAAAACTGTCTGGAGAAGCTGAGATTGGGAAGGGGCATAATCTTGCACTCAAGTAAACGCCAAATCCAAATGGCTGGATTTGATTAGACCAATTGAATGTAAGAGGGTAGGATGAGTGTGGCTCGATGGTTGGGAGCGATAACCGTATTTTCTCGGTGTAATGGATTGATGAGGTAAGAGTGTGACATGGAGGTTGGAAGAGCAACACAAAGGTTAAGCAAACAATCCGTCCGCCCCACTTGCCTCATAGCTGCAACCTCTCGAGGAATATCTCCCAGTTGAACGATTTTCCTATTTCATGAAGATGGTAAAATTAAGACTTCTGCATCATGATTTTAAAAAAGGAAACGATCGCCTGCCATAACTCCACATTCTACTTTCTCTAGCAAAAAAAAGGTTAGTCGGGATGAGTATTTGAAAAATCGTTTCTCCCAGGCACGCTGATATAAGATATGAACTTCTCTCTAATATTATAAACACTGCGAGCTAAAATGTACGATCACCAGTCTAATCCAAATATGAACCGAATATCCACACGCAGTTCCGAGGTAGATATGTAAAAAATAGGTATCCATCAAGAACTATCCCCCTACCGCATGGTCACTTGATCCTCATCGATAGGGAGGGTGTGTCGCGAGTTCGCACCTAAAATCTCTTCGCTCGGGGTTAATTGTTCTGCCTCCTCTTCTTCTTCACTCTGCGTAGCCCAATGGACTTGAGGGGGTTTAAGGTTAGCAAATACGTCGCAACGTGAGATGGCAGGCTGCTCATAAGATCGAGAACTTACCATGTGGTTTAAGAAGCAGGGCACCCGTGAAAGCTACGCAGAAAAAGCCCCCAAGAACCATGAGGAACGCCTGCGGCAGAGTCTTGACCGTCGCGGCGTAGAGGCCTTGGAACGCAAGGGGCCCAATGACCCGGGAAAGCGCATGGAGCATACCGATAGCGCCAAGGACCTGCCCGACCTTATCCGAGGGCACATGTTTGGTGATGGCTGCTTGGATGCTTGCGCTGCCGAGCCCGCCCATGGCGGCCACCATGCCGCTGACGAAGAACGCGTGGCCATTCTGGGCCAGGGAATAACCAATGCAGGCAAGGACTTCCCCCGCTGTTGCGACGCGGATCACCCATATGTCGAGGCTGTCGGCACCGGAGTTGGTCTCGTGGGAAACTATGCCGAGCGCTCGCCGGCGCTGCGCAGGTCGAACTCGCCCAAAATAATTCACTGCAGGGAAGATGATCAGAAGAATGACTGTGCGAGTCAGGGAGATGGCGGAGACGAATATGGACGCCTCCAACGTGCCCCAATTAAACCTGTACTCGCTGTAGAGGATGATGACAGGCCCCACGGCTACCGATGATCCAAGAATAATCATGTCTGATACTGCGAGCGACACCAAGTTGAGCCGGAGGCGAGGAGAAGTTCCGGGGCCAGTGGGCCAGAGCACTTTCAAAGGCGCGAGAGGGTTCGCGCCCTTGACCCTCGACACCCACGGTACAAATGACCGGGCTCTTTCTTGCCATCCTTTGGCCCAGATCTCCTGCGCAGCCAGTCGTCTTCTCTTGGACAGGGACTCTGGAATGACCAGGCCCACGAAGAAAATGAAGAGGATATGGCAGGCGACAATGACATAGAAGACAGAGAGCAGGCTCCCCGTCCACTTGACAAAGTACCCGGCCAAAAGAGGTCCAAACGCCAGTCCGGTGAAGAGGCAGGCGTGGAGATAGCCAATGGACACTGCACGCTTAGATGGGGGAGTGCAGTCGCTGGTGTACGACTGTGTCAAGAGGCTACCGGCGGTAAAGGATCCGGTCATGCCATCAAAGACGCTACCCAGGATGAGCCAGCGGTAGTTGATGACATCCGGGTACTTGGCGGCAAGGAGGGTAATGATCTCGGCGAGGACGCCGCCACACGAGGCCAGAGCCATCAGCCGGGTGCGGCCATACCTATCCGAAAGCGAGCCAAAGATGGGCACGACAATGGCACTCAACAGCCCTGTCAAGAAGTTCATGATAAGGGTGAAGGTTGCCACTTTGCTCTGAACTTCCGGGATCTTGCACTGGGGGTTTTCACCCCCGATGAAGACGGGAAGAGCAGGCGGGTCGGAATCGCTCTGATTAAAGTGCTCCTTACAGATGAATGATAGGATTCTGATTTCTGAACGTTAGCTCGTTTGCTCACGAATATGGTCCATTTGCAGAGGCAAAACATACAAGTTGAGCTTGGGAACCAAGGCACCGCCAAACGCCAAGGTGAAGATGAAGTAAGGGACGAGAAGCCAGTAGACCTATTCGTTGTTAGAGGGGCGCTGTCATCTCATGCAGACCGCAGCAGTGGCCAAGGGGAACAATAGAAGGGCCTCATACAGAAGGTTTACGCCACCAGGGCGTATCCACGAAATCGTCCAAGCCATCCCATCGATCCGCCTTCTTCCCTGAGCCACCGGTGCTCCCACTTTCATTGTCGGGGCTGAGGAGCGCAGTGGTTTCCGTCGCGTCCACCTCGGTGACGCCGTTGGAGGCGCGTTTGCGCCAGGTTGTCGCATCACCGATGCTTGGCGCACCTGCCCGTCCCATCGTGTGCCTATTCCCGGAGCACGCCCAACGAAACGCAAGAGGCGAGTTTTACCTTCCAACTAGGCCGGCCGGCGGTTGAGGTCAGAGGTCCGGATCTCGGGGTTCAAGCGGGTGCTGACCGTTCGTATCACTGGCGCCGACAAAGTCCGATTGTGCATTCCGATCCCTTTGCCAGCCCGGCGTACGTACTTATATTGCGCAATATGTGATGATAATTATAAAGCAACGAAGGAAATGGGGATGGGCCCAGAGCAAGGGGGACGCAGCGTATTGTAGGGAAAAGGCGCCAGGGATCAAATCAAGGACGCAATAGATACTAAAGTCGCCGAGCGGCAGCTAATACAGACAGACACCAACAGCGGAGTTAGAGGGCGGATTTGATCTTGGGCTCGGCTCCTCGGGACACCTGGCCAGCGGTTCCGAGTGGGGGGAAATCAGTGAGGTGTCGTGTGCTAATCAATCGCCAGCACGTAATGATGCCCCCTTGAGACATTGTTGTTCACCCTGCGATTTCAATCATATCCTCGCATTCGACCGGAATGGCCTTCGAAACATGGGTACGAGTGCCAGCAAATCAATGACATAGTCCCTACGACACGACACCGTTCAGCCGTCCTATCTAGGTAGGCAACTTGGCAGGGTCGTCGATAGATAACGTGGGTGGTGCTCCAGCCAACCACATCCTTGTCGCATCGTTTTTAGATAGATCAGATTTCTAAGCATCATCTTGATCCTCCGCACCGGGATTGAAATCCGAGCCCAATGGCACCTGCAGCTTCGCCAATTGTGGTTGAGACCCTGCGAAGGGCCGCATGGCAGTGAAATTGCCCCTTTTGGTTTTGTATCAGAAAGCGACATGTGTGAGTTCTGATCAGCTCCATTACATGTCATTTATGTATTGATTCCTGCACCCATGACAGCTGACGCAGGTACGAGTAGCACGGCATGTTATTTACCAGCCATTTTATACGCATGACGTAAGTAATCCTTTTCTCAAGTGTGATGGTGTGGTCACACGAGAAACCAAATATTTTATTGATTGCTTCTATAAAAATGTACCACCCATAGCTCAGTAGTTTTCTGAAAAGATTCTTGGTATTAGTGTGTAACATCAATGTAGGCACTCTATCTGCCATCCGTCTCTATCTCCACGCTCAGCTCACGCGGTCAGTAATAGACTATTCCTCTTTGCTTATTTTTTCCGTAACCTCATCAAGGCAGCCTGCAGAGGCAGCGAAGAATCCCAGGACCGTCTATGCGATTTGTCAGTTCTTGACTACAATATGGGGAATAAAGAGAGGCGACTTACCCGGCTGCACGACAGAACTCGGCTCAAGTATTCTGGATGGAACTGAACTCCGACAAACCAGGGGTGGTCCTTGATCTCGATGATCTCCATACGCTCACCCTTGGTGTCTTTGCCCACAAAAGAGAGCCCAGACGACTCGATCTGTTCAACCATGGCTGGGTTGACCTCATATCGGTGTCGGTGGCGCTCCAGAATCTGGGGTGCAGATCCGTACAGAGCCCGCAGTTTGGACCACTCAGTACCCTCCTGGAAGATACAGGGGTGCTTTCCTAGACGCATTGTTCCACCCAGCTTCGACTTGTCGACCTAGTAATCGGTGTCAATATGTGGCAAAATGGAGAAAGATACGAGCAAAAGAACATACATCTGGCATGTAAACGATGGCGTGGTTCTTAGCCTCTGGGTGCAGTTCTTCACTTCCTGCATCCTCGATTCCTGTGACATTGCGAGCATATTCAAGAACGGCAAGCTGCATGCCGAGACAGATGCCCAAAAAGGGAATTTTCTTGGTACGCGCCCATGTAATTGCCTTCATCATGCCCACGGTAGATCGGACACCAAACCCGCCAGGGACGCATACTGTTAAGAAATTTAGCCTTCCATCACCACAACGCTAGAGTTGTTCTGACCACTTACCACCGTCAGCAGTGCAGACGTCGTGCCAAGCCTTATGGAACTGTGCAGGAGAGACCTCCAAAGTTTCGTCCTCGAGATGTCCTGAATCAACCCAGATCACCTTAAGCTTCTTGCGGCAGTACATGGCAGAATGCTCGAAGGACTTCGAAAGACTCGTATAAGCGTCGTGAAGCGATGTGTATTTGCCAACAAGAGCAATCGACACCGTGTCGTGCATATTGTCCTGGCCGCGAGTCAATTCAATCCAGGTTTTCCACATCTCGGCGCCCCTGGCAACTGTTTCGGTCGGTTTGTGCACAGCCCCAAGATCGAGGAGGTCGATGAGAGTGTTCACGAGCTTCTGCTTCTCGAGGAGTAGCGGGACGTGGTATGTTGTCGATACGTTGTGCACAGCAATGACCTGCTTTCGCTCCATCTGGCACATGTTGGCGATCTTCTCGATGGTGATCTCGGAAAGCGGCTGCTCGCAGCGACAGGCAATCTAATAGAGGGGGGTCGTTTAATCCATGTTCGTTTCTTCCTAGAAGGGAGGGGGTAGCCACAAACCAGGTCTGGGTTGAGGCCAGCGCTTCGGACGTCGCCTACAGCCCTCTGGGTGGGCTTGGTCTTTTGCTCACCACCAGGTCCCGGCCTAGAAAGCGATTAGTACGAACAGCCATCAGGTCGGCCAAACTGTATCCTTACGGTATAACTGGAACGTATGATACGTGGATCTGTGCATAATTCGACTTGCCAGCACGTCTTTGAAGCTGACTGACGGCGTGAATAAACGGAGCACTCTCGATATCTCCAACAGTACCACCTATCACGAGTGTTAGCTTTCGACTTCACTCTGGAAGCGCTCCAACATACCCAACTCAATGATACAAACGTCGGGCTCACGGCCAGACTCGTCAACTGGAATTTTGGCAACCCTCTCAATCCAATCTTGAATGGCGTTGGTGATATGAGGAACACTATTGTCGTCAACAAAACACCCATCACCTCGCCGAATACACGGAACCTACACTTGGACCGTCTTTCCTAGATACTTTCCAATACGTTCACGCTCAATGACATGTTGGTAAATCTTTCCGGTCGTGATGTTGTGGTCTCTGGTGAGTGTGGTGAGGAGGTATCTTTCGTAGTTTCCAAGATCAAGATCCATTTCTAGGCGGTGTAAGCAACTGATGGTCGTACTTTAATAATAGCTTTTGAGAACTCATACCTCCTCCATCTAATGTCCAACAAATTAGCAAACAATCTCAGCCAATACCTTCTTTCTAGGGTGCAAACATACCATCTGTTACGTAGACCTCACCATGTCTGGAGGGTAACAACAGGTCAGCACATCAGTCGTTGGAAGCTACAGGTGCAGTACGAACTCGATGGGAGACATGGTTCCAGCCTATTGTGCCATTGGGTTAGACATTTGGATATTTGGAATCGACCATTGCCTACTTACATCGATATTGATGTATGGATCGATTTTCTGGATTCACGGAAAATTTATGGTCAGCACGTTGAGTAAGAATGTTTTGTTACGATTTAACAATGAGATTTGGATCGCAAGATAAATGAAGGGTATATTGGATGCTTCTACAGGTTATACAAGGGGACTCAAACTGCGCTGAACGTACGATGCTCGTAACTGTGAGACCAATGGACTTGAGGAGAAGACCAGTGCTGGAGGCGATGATGCCCTTGCCAACACCGGAGATGACACCTATTTCGACCATTTGGTTAACATTTTTGAGCATGTACAGCAATTCAGCCAGCACTAACCTCCCGAAACTAGAACGTATTTCATTTTGACGGTAGGTTGTCAAAAACTTTCGTTGGTAGTTTTGGGGGGGAGGAAGGAAAATCTCAGAATTCACGGCGGGGAGAAAAAAAAAAAGCTACTTAACGCGACTGACGCATGTGAGAACCGCGTTGGGATATGACTCAGCCAAGCCCCCACTATCTAATCGCTTGCAGCCCACCGCCAGTACCTGTAGTCCTAGTGAGGTTTGACAGAACGAATGCTGCCTCGACAAAGATGATGGGATACCCGATATCAGACGATTTCCTATCTGATTTTCTGTAGAGTAATCTATCTTCTGCTTTCCATGAATCTTGGGGCCTCAAGCGGTGATATCGAATTCCTGTAGAGCTAATGAAGTTTCACGAGTTCGGCTTGTTTACTTGGTTATCGGCAGGTGCACGTGCCTTCTCTAGAAACGAGCCTTGCAAAAGAAGATAGAATTTTTCTATGAAGCTTTTTCGTGTGAGATGTTTCGAAAAGTAATGAAGGGGGGATGAGCCAATGCCAACCAGAGTATGAATGCATATCACCTCAGAACCTGAACATCTTGACGGCCATATGCCGACGTCAAGCCTGGGTTTTTGACCCATAATTCACTGGAAGCCAATCAAGTCAGTCAAGGTGGGGCCAGACATTGATTCAGCCGCGAGATGTCAAACTGAAGCAGCAGCCAATTACAGCCCTGGTAGTCTGACTAAGCGAAATAAACTAGATGGCAAGCTTGTGAGCCAAAGCTTGGGATTTTGTTGCAAGGCTGGGCTGAACGACTCGAGGCAGCCAACATTTCTTCCACCCCTCTCCATCTACTCCCAAGCCGCCAAGATGCCCGTCGTCAAGGGAGGAGTGTGGACGAACATTGAGGATGAAATCCTCAAGGCCTCCGTCTCCAAGTATGGCCTCAACCAGTGGGCGCGTGTCTCGTCGTTGCTGGCGCGTAAGACCCCGAAACAGTGCAAAGCGCGATGGAACGAATGGCTCGACCCCAGCATCAAGAAGATCGAATGGAGCAAGGAGGAGGATGAGAAGCTTCTGCACCTCGCAAAGATTATGCCCACCCAGTGGCGCACAATCGCTCCCATCGTCGGCCGAACTGCGAACCAGTGTCTTGAGCGATACCAGAAGCTGCTGGACGAAGCCGAAGCCCGCGAGTCGTCTGGGCTTGGCCTCACCGGCCCCGAGGGGGGAGAGACTCAAGCGCCCAGCGCAGACGATGTGAGGCGCCTGCGCCCGGGAGAGCTCGACCCTGACCCGGAGACAAAACCTGCGCGCCCCGACACGATCGATCTCGATGAAGACGAAAAGGAGATGCTGAGCGAAGCTCGCGCGCGTCTTGCCAACACCCAGGGTAAGAAGGCGAAGAGAAAGGCTCGTGAGCGTCAACAGGAAGAGTCGCGCCGTCTCGCCACCCTGCAGAAGCGACGAGAGTTGAAGACGGCCGGTATCAATATCAAGGTCACGACTCGCAAGAAGGGGGAGATGGATTACAATGCCGACATTCCATTCGAGAAGAAACCAGCGCTTGGATTCTACGACACAGCCGAAGAACAAACACTTAATGAAAAACAAAGAAAGGCTTTCGACCCTGCGAAGCAGCAGCTGACGAGTAAACGAAAGGGGGATGGAGATGACGATAGCGATCGCAAGCGACGCAAGAATGAAAAGGACGGCCTGTCTGAATCGCAGAAAGCAGCAATCAAGGCTGGGCAGATGCAAAAGATCCGAGAAGCAGAGCAAAGCAGCAAGCGACGATCGCTCAACCTTCCCGCGCCGCAGGTCGGCGAGGGGGAACTGGAAGAGATTATCAAAATGGGCAAAATAGGAGAGACGGCAAATACGCTGGCTAGAGAAGGCGATAATGATGCTACGAGAGGTCTGGTCAATTCATATTCCGCCATCAACAACACAGCTCCTATCCGCACGCCAAAGGCCCCAGAGGCAGAAGACTATATCGCCAACGAGATTCGAAATATCCGCGCATTAAACGAGACCCAATCCGCTCTTCTTGGTGGCGAGAACACACCTCTTTATCAAGCCCAGGGCACTGGATTCGAAGGAATCGCACCTCGCAGACAGGTCATAGCAACACCAAACCCTATGGCTACCCCCCTTCGCAACGGTGTGGGTGGCCAGCCTGGGCAAACACCAATGCGGACTCCTCGTGATGCATACGCCTTGAATCAAGACGACGGCTCATCGATGGCCTCTGCTACACCCCGAGATATTCGGATGCGTGATCTTGCCTTGAGGAAATCCGTCCGCTCCAGCCTAGCGTCTCTTCCAAAGCCAAAGGATACAGAGTGGGAATTCGAGATTCCAGATGAAGAGACAGAATCAAAATTGGACGACAATCTACTGGAGGAGGATGCTGCAGAGCGCGACCGCAGGAACCAGGAAAGACGAGCGGCAGAGGAAGCTCTCGAGCTGCGGAGACGGACACAGGTGATGCAGAAAAGCTTGCCCCGGCCTCTGCTGGTCGATTTACCAACCATGCTGAGCAAGGCTGGGGAACTGTCAAATCCGGCCGAGATTCTGATCGCACAGGAGGCGGCCAAGCTGATGGCCAATGATGCTTCGAGATACCCTCTGGCGGGTTCCAAGCTCAGAGGCAAGCACGTGCCTATCCCGACCATCGACGACGAGTCCCTTGCCAACGCCCGTCTCCTCATTTTGTCAGAGACCAAATCTCTGCCTTCCTTTTCCGATATCCAGAATACCTTCGAAAGTCGCTCTAACAACGCCACTCTTCTTAGCTTGGGGTGCTATGACGACGATGAGGAGGAGCATCATGCTGCTCTGAGGCTAGCCTTTGATGTAAGTTTACCATTCCCCCCATTCCGTCATATCCAATCTAGGTATGCGATTCCGTATCAAAGAAATAGCCCGCTAACATGCGCCTATCCAGTCTGTACAGGATTCCATCATGGCTTCGGCCGAGCAAGGGGCCAAGCTCGAGAAGAAGCTTGGTCTGCATCTGGGAGGCTACCAGAAGCGTCAAAAGATGCTGCGCGACAAGACCGCCGAGGCCGCCGAGGCCCTCGAGAAGGCTACGAACGCTCTCAGCGGCTTCAAGACGCTCGCCGTTTCTGAGGAAGTGGCCATCACCCGTCGCCTCGACAGTCTGAGGGAGGAAGTCGGTGCTGTGAATCGTCGCGAGAGGGAGGCGCAAGATGCGTATCGACTGGCAAAGGAGGAATTGGATGCTCTGATGACCGATGGGCAGGTCAACGGTGCCCACTGAGGAGGGGGACAATTTCTCATCTCGAACGCGGCGTTTGTAAAATAATAATGTGCAAATTCATTTCAGGGGGAGCAATACAAATTCAATTTGGGGCGGTGGGAGCATATCTCACACACACACATACTACCTGCAAAAACAATTTTATCTTGAATGTGACAATTCTTTGAGTCTAAATCCTCCCAGATCCATTTCATAACTTGTTGAATCCGACGATTTCTCTACAATATGACGATATCGACCCCGTGACGGAGGTATTAAATGGCCTTCGCCTAGGTGAAAATCATCTTGGAATCCTCAAAAACCATTGGGCTTCACATGGATCGATCTATTCTTCTAAGGCTACCCTTTCCTAAGGAGCATGCACAACGCGTAGAAGCAATGTCCTTGGCAATACTACTGAACTTCAAGTCTCGGCATTCTCGCTTGGGATCGCAGCCTCGACGAGAATACCAGCCCCTACAATACCTCCATCGTGGCAGGGGCTCAGTACCACCTTGGCTGGATGTGGTCCGTTGCCGCCATATCGCTTCTCCAGAAGCTCATCCAGGAACTGCTGGCAATCTGCGAGATAGTCTTGAAAGTGGACTATGCAGCCGCCGGTGTAACCCACACCCAACTCTTCCATGTCGGGTCTCAGGCCCGAAGCATCTTGTGGGAGTTCATCGGCTAGCATCAGCAGGGCCACGGTAGCGGCGGCAATGATGCCAGCCGCTCGGATTTCAATGGCCTTGGATATCTTGTACAGGACCTCGGCGAGTTCTTCGGTCCAGGCAAAGCCGCGCCCGGCTGTTGACTCTGGGAACTCCTGCCTAAGCTTTCCAAGAAGAACTGGCGGTTCCAGAGGTTTGAAGTGGCTGACGAAAGTGGTAGTCACGCTTTCCCGCTGGAGCAGCTTCTGAGGTAGCGTCTCTCGAGGGATGTTCATGACACTGGTAATGTAGTCTACGAGAACAATGCGTCCCAGTTCGCCGAGGTAGCGGCCCGCAGTCATGTATTCCAAGGGCTGGAAGCCGGGGGTCTCGTTCTGCGCGTCCAGAATCTTATCCCACTGAGTGATGAGGCCCAACTCTCTCATCGGGGGCAGAGTGCCATTGATACTCCATTCTGTATTCACCGCGATCCTGACGTCCTCCAGAGACTCCCCGGGAAGAATGCTCACGTTTGCAGGGCGCTTGCTTGGATGCAGAGAGCTGAGCTTGAGGGGCACGGTGGCATTGCTGCCCGTACCGAGGATGATACCCATAGCTGCCCTCCTCTTCAGCTTTTCATCGTACTTAAAGATGAATGACACGAGAGTCGAGACAGCGTCATTGGCGATGGCAGCAATGGTGAGTTTTGGCAGGCTGCCGTCGTTGGCTTTTGCATAGCCGGCCAAGAATCGAGATGCAAGGTCAAGATTCGCCGGGATATTGAATCCTTTGCCCATCGACATCAGCGTGGCTTCGGTGAGAGACAGCTGCTCCATTGGGAAACTGAACGTAACGCCTAGGGGGATAGGCTTATCGTGAGGTAAGTTCAGTTTCTTGCAGCCCTCCCGCACAACTTGAGCGATGCAACTGCCTATCCAGAAAAACAGCCTTTCGGCATTCTCGTTCTTGAGATGGTTGGCGATGGGCCATGACCTCTCCAGAACCCGCTTGATGCGTTCAGGTTCTCCCTTGGCAAGACCATTTTGCTGCTCGCCATTGGGTACCTGTGTAGGGTCCTGTCCACAGAACTCAACAAAACCGACCCGCAGGTTCGTACCACCACTGTCAACTGTGTCAGCAAGCATGAAAGTAATGGTAAGCGCTCTAGCGAGATAGGGTCATCCATTACATGTCTATGGCAAGGTGTCTGGTACTGAATGTTAGCCTCACATATCGTCACTTTCGGGTGTTGAGCCAACTCTGTTGCTCAGAACCTTACCGTCCTTGAGCGTTCTTGTTCACTGGTCTCAAGATCGATTCCGAAATGGGAGTGCCCAAAAACTGGTCTGTGGATTCTGCAGCAAGTTTATGGAAGTTTGAGAGAAATCTGTTGGAGAGGTCGTGAATCTGGTCTATATCCACGTGGAGTGGCTTGAGGAAGCCTTCGATTTGGGTCTCCCTGGAAGCAGCCATGTTGGAAATGCAGTGAAAGGAATAGAGAGAGGTGAGGCGTGGTCACTCTCGCTGGTTGGTTGAATCAGTTGATGAGAGAGACGGGTGATGGGGAAGCTTGGAGGTTGGACCAGACAGGGTAAAATACACAATATTTTACAGCTGCAGCTTGTCCAGAGCACCAAGCCAGTGTCGTAATATAGTTTATGACTTTTTTTTAGATTTTTAGGTTCCAGATAGAGTGACAGCTACCTTTCTTGATGGCGTGAAGCGTGGCGACAGAGTGAAGGGAGGGGCTTCAATTGGCTTAAGCTGGGCGGTACAAGACGGCGTGTCTCGGGGGCGCAGTAAGTTGGGTACCGGTACCTACGAGGACGGAATGTGGCAGTGGCAGACTAAATGTCAAAGCGTAAGTACTTAAGTGAGATGGTCAACTGAAAATCAATGGACGACCCGAAATGAAATGATATGTATCAATCGCTGAGGATCTCGCTGCGAGAGGAAGTAGACGCAGGGTCCTTGAGATACTTCCTTGGGCTGGGCAGACCGGGGTAATGGTGCTGATGAGGCTGTGTGAGCCAGAGCCAAGCCGCGTGCTCGCGTGCCTTGAATTGCGAATTGAATCTACAGTGGTGACAAGGTTGTATTTCAGTGGCTGCAGGCCAATGTGACGTTCCATGCGTGCTGTGAGCTGCCGGCCGCTGCCACTATTTCAATGGAAGGGGTGCGCTGTACGCGGTACCTGCCTGCTGTACCAACCACTGCCGCCCGAGATCAGTAGCACCTACTTCTGACCTCCTTCATCGCCCGCGGCGGCTAGACGATCTGCCAGATCAGGGCTGCAGCTTCGCGAGATGTCACAGAACCTGCTAAATAAAGCTTCAGGCGCCTGGCTTGATGGAGGGGCACCCGGGATAAGCTTGGTGCTCGATAGACAACCAAAAGCCCTAAACGGAAATCATCGACAATTCTCATGGCCAACAACAGTCATATTTACCTCCCTGCCCAACCTTATGTATCATCACGCGCGGGGCTGGTTCAACAATGAACTGATCGGCCGGCTCTTTGGCAGCTTGGTGTCTCGACCTGAATGCACCTCCTTGCCCTTCCCCTCCAAATTGTCCTCTTGGTGTTTTAGGAAGCGGTACCTTCTACAACCGACGAGCCTAAATAATGCTCGTAATACCTCTCACCTCAGTATATCCCTAAATCCATCATAGCGGGCATTCCAAACGGAACCATATGACGCTATCTGCTCAAACTATCGAGAAGTGAGCTGAGTTGGGCTAGGTCTAGGCCCAGGAATCGATACCTCGAAAAATACCAAAGGCGCCCAATCATAATTGATGTTTGCCTTCCACCGCATGATCAAACAAGAAGCTTGACTCTGTCCGTCCCCCGATTGCCTTTGGCGCAGTCTCATCAGCTACACCTTACCCATCCATGTTTATGCGAAATCAATGGGGGGAAGTCCCGTTGCATTGCATCAGAATCAGACCGTCGGCTTGGAATGGGTTGACGGCGGGTACTAGTACCTACAGCCCCATTGATCAAGGGCGGGCGCAGGCGCTACTGCCTGTACCTTATGTACCCAGTACTGCTGCACAGGCCACCAAACTTTGTTTCAGCAGCTGCAAGAGCCCAGAAAACAAGCACATCTCGGCCTTGAGCCCGCCCAGTAAAGGCCGTACCCATCTTCTCCAGGCGACCGATCGGAGATGCGCCAAGCCAATTTCCTTCCTACCACCTTACCCCAACCACACTCGAACCAAGATGGATGAGAAGGCGCCCTACGTCTACAACACACCCACCGTCAACTCGCCCATCATGGCCGCCTCACGCGCGTCCATCCGCGCCGTAGTCGCCCTCTTCATCCTCTTCACCGTCACTTTCTACTCATGGCGTTCCTGGACCTTGTCCTCACCCCTCTCCATCCAGCTTCAGCCTTCTCCCCCCACACCAGAATCCAGCCCAGTAGACCAGAAGGCCTTGGTGCCTCTGGAGGCGCACATCATTAGTAAATGCCCAGATACAAGAGTAAGCCCTCCAGTGATCTCTGGGAAGCGCCAGGGGACCTGCGAAGCGGTGATGCTGATATGCTTTTCGTAGGATGCCCTTCGGGAATTGATTCTCCCAGCCATGATGCGAGTCCATGACAAGGTCGACTTCAGACTCTCTTATATCGGAACGTGAGCCACACCACATTGCCTTATCGGTGAAACCTTATTGCTTACACAAGCTGTCTTGGTTCTTCTCAACAGTCCTACCGCCAATGACGGCGTCCAGTGCAAGCACGGCCCTTCCGAATGCATGGGCAATATCATCGAGCTCTGCGCCAGCGAACTCTACCCCGATCCCAAGATCAGCCTCGGCTTCGTGATGTGCCTTACCAAGGACTATAAGCATATCCCTGATAGGTCTCTGATCGAGGACTGCGCTCTCGAACATGCCATCGATTTCCAACAACTCAACGAATGCGCTACCCGCGATGACGGAGCTCACGGCATGCAGTTGCTGCGCTCCAGCATCGAAAGAACAGCTGAGGTAACTCTCGAAACTCGTCATCTCTTTTCCCCAGCTTTTTCCTATCTTTATATCTATATTTCCCCCTTTATCCTTCGTGTCCTCTGTTCCGGAATTCTAACATGGCATCTCTAGGCTGGCGTAACCATCAGCTGCACGATCCGACTGAACAACGAGACATACTGTATCCGCGATGGCGGCGAATGGATCGACTGCCCACACGGAGCTGGCGTCAATGACCTCGTCATTGCGATCGAGAAACTGTCCCACTCTTCTTAATCGGCTCGAATATCTCCGTCCATATCTCGCTCTGCTCCCCAAGCGTAAAGCTCATCGACACACCATCCATCCCTGCCTCGTCATCCCCGTCCATCTTGTCCAGGGTTTCGATGATACTCTCCAGTCCGACCGCCTTTCCAGTCGCCTGCGTGCCCCCCGCCTCGAGCGCAACATGAACGATGTGCACGTGTAGGTGATAGTAGGTGGGCTGGTAATGCACATATAGCTTCAGCTGGTCCGCCTCGATCGAGGGATACGTCTTCGTTGTCGCCTCGATCAAGTTCCGTTTCATGTGGCGAAGCCACTCGACGTGCTTCTTCTTCAGGTCCCGGAGCGACCAGAGATCTCGCCGCTCAACCAGCGCCAGCAGGTGCAGCGCCTCGAGCGTCGTGCGGTCCCAGTTCAGATCCGGCAGCAGTAGGAATCCTTCCTTATCTTTCTCGTCCTCCTGGCCCCACGGTGCCGTTCTGTATATAACGTCCTCTACCTCAGTCTTCCCATCTAGAATATTAAATACCCAGTTGAGGCGGCCAGCCTCTCGCTTGCTCTGCATGTATGGTCGCACATGTTGCTCGTAGATCTCCGGCGTCTCAGTCACGAACCGCACCCCTTGCTTGCTGTACTTCCTGACATGCGCCTCCGTGCACGGGTAGATGAGGTTGATCTTCAGATCCGCGAAGAAGTCCTCCCCCTCGCCGTTGCTGCTGCCGCCACCGCCCCTCGCCATGTACCAATGGTAGATGTCGTTGGCTCCCAGGTTCTTCAGCCTGGCCAGCGACGCCGGCACGCTCCCCAGGTACGCCTCCGACTCGGGGAACGGGGCCCTCTCCAGCACGAGCAGCGCCGCCTTCCCATCGATCGCCCCGTACAGGGACGCTCGTCTGCCAGCCTGGTCTTGGAGACAAAATTAGACTTGGAAACTTTCTTCTTCCATCATACATGAAAAGAGATGGGCCGCAATTGCACGGGGGGGTCGCGTGGTTCAAAACTGGGTTACGCATACCTTGGTTGAGCACCCGCTCCAGCTTGAATTTTGGCACAAGGGCCTCTGCGTCGGCCTTCACTTGGTCTGCCATGCTGGACTGGACAGAGCAGATGTGTGCAGTTTCAATAAGATGATCATGCGCTGAGTTGCCAATATGGAGATAATGGCTTCCTTGTGCAGCACGACCTAAATCAGGATGCAATTGAAGGCAGCCCTGGAGGTTAAAGTTTCAGTGTTTGGGGAGATCGATCAGACTTGGCTGCTACCCCGCCAAGTGGCTGTCACAAAAACAGGGACTGCAAAAGCACCTCAACAGAATGATTGTGGCAGTCAGTCACATGATAATGCTTCCTATTGTGTAACAATAAATAGATAATATCGCCTAATAGTTACTCAATAGTTTATTATCATTATTGACTATCGTCTATCAATATCGTGGCCTGTATTGGAAAGTTGGGATTGAACCACCTTCGCAGTCCCTGTTATTCTGACGCCCACTTGCCCCCCTACTTCCTACTAAGATAAGCACCACAAGTAATGAACATCAATGACAGTACTCCCTACTCTTGGCCCAAACGCTCCGCCTATTGGCAAGTTCATCTCTCTCTTGCGCACCATCATTATTTAGGTACATCAAGTCACGCATGATCACGCATGTATTTGAGCTCGAGAAATAGGATAAAATCAAAATCTTCTTGCTATTTAAACTTAAGTAAATCGAGGGTGCCAGGCTATGTCTAACAGTATAAATAAATACCTAGTACGTCAACGGGGTAAGGATGTAATGCCTGCTCTGATCGTCTTCCTTTACACTTTCCTCCATGCTTGCAGAATGGCCTTGAAACAAATCAATCCATCAGCAAGCCACAGTTCGCTTCAGGATCAGTCGGTATTCAAGTAAGTCGGCTGCTGAAGCTCCCCCAGTCCCTCTAGAATATCAAAACTCCGCTGGCAGAAGCGCTGCCGGGTATATAAGGTGATAAATAAGCAAACGAATCGAATTAATGGGTTGGATGAGGCTGCCTGCCAGTTATTCCGAAAACAAACTGGATCTTCATCAGCCAGAGGCATCACCCGGTGGTGCTGACATCTTGCGCCGATTGCAGCTCATGATGCAATGTCAATTAATATCGAATCAGTAAGTTTCGTGCTCGTATAATGAAGAGAATGGGCATTAGGCGTGTCATTGCAGTGTATGAATATGTCGAATGTTTTCTGTGAGGCCGTCTCATTGATCTGCGGAACTTGTAGACGAGTTCATCAAGCCAAGGCTGCGTAGGGATTGTGGCTGGTGGAACCAGTCTCTGTCGAGCCGTCACCCTCAATCGTCTTTCTCCAGTGCGCTGGCAAGCACACACATACCAGAGGGAACGCCTTGATCTCCCCAGATGTTGCAGCGGAGCTGTCCCGCCGTCCAGATGCATGCGACACACCGCTGTCACGTTGAGCTTCCCTTCTTGCCTCCCATTCCTCCGCACGCTCACCAACCAACACACCCGTCGCCCACCCATCGTCCCAGATACCAACAACTTTGAGCATATCACCTCTCTCGAGAGCGAACTCGTCTGAGGCACGGGGTTGGTAGGCCCAGAGAACAGCAACTGAATCACCGGGATGGATGTCATCTTGGGAATAGTAGTCCTTGAAGTAGGGCAGCTGCTCAGACTGTTGACTACCCACACCCAAAGGTGATGCCGCACCAGCACTACTGGGTGACTGTGGAACCGAGGTTCCAAAAATGGAATTACTCGACAGCGACCCATTTCTTCTTGTCGTCGAAGGAGGTGGTCGCAACACACTCATCCGGGGCTCCGAGTCGTCACCAAACTCAGATGACGATTGGGTCTGGCTGTCTTTTCGACGGCCACCCGCGTACCCAGCAGCCATGCTACCTCCTGTAGCAGACATTGATTTGCCATGGTGTTGGGATGAGGAATCTCCAGAGTGACCTTCCAAAGCCGACATACGTGCGATGCGTCCGCCAGGCAAAACTTCATATCCCTGAGGGGCTTCCTGAGACACATGAGTCATGCTGGGGGGGCCTTGCCTTGCTGGGGATGGTTGGTTAAAAATACTGCCTTGCTGGCTCCCTTTAGATCGCTTCATTCTGCGGATGCAGAAAAATAGAACGACGCCAAGAAGGGCCAGGCCCGCGATAGCACCAACGACGATGCCAGCTATGGCGCCACCACTAAGACTGCTTCCACCCTGACCACTACCACTGGGGTCGGCCGTGCTGGACGGTGAGGCTGTCCCAGTTGGTGTGTCGAAGGACATTGTGGTGCTGATCACTGGTAGCTTGATGCCCTGGCATCTTTGTTCAGTATTGGAATTGTAGCAGCAGGTGTCGGTTGAGTTGACACTGGTATCGGAACAGTAAGCGCATAGTCCGATTGTGCTGGTACCAAAACCGCAATTCTCTTTTTCGTTGTCCGATGGATTGATGCATGTTCTCCCTGCCAGCGCCGTTAATGGTTCTGAACATGTGGTGAAATCTGCTCTGATCAAGGAGTCCAAATTGTCCTTAGGGTTGGCACATAATTCCCTGTCAGATGTCAAGTAGGCTTCACTCTGGGCAAATTCAGCACACCCATCGGCGCAAATCGAGCGTGACTGATCTTTAGACAACGAGCAGGCGTTGATCGATTTCTGGACCAATGCATTACACATAACGGTGGTCGTGAAACGAGCATACCAGGTGGTTGTATTAGTCAGGTCAATTTCACCGCAACCGAAAAGAATTTGATATCTAGATCCATGTTAGCGCTGAGATTATCCAGGCTATTATCCTAAAAAGAATGCACTCACTTGTCATGGACAAAAGTCGTCTTGACATAATTGGACAGGGCATCATCAAATGACGCAGTGTCTTTGACATATTCGAGGAATGGACTTGAATCAGATTAGCTTCTTTTGGTCCAGCGAAAAAAAGATTGAGGGGGGAACTCACAATTCTTTCTTCAAATCATCACCTCGAGAAACAGAGGAAGTCTTGAATGCCGGACAAGCGGTAGAATTCTGGAGTGAAATGCAGCTAGACTGAGCTGTAACCAGGGAAGTCGAGAGAGAGAGAAGTGTCAGCAGTGCGACATTGCGCCGTCTTTCAACTCGTCCACGGCCCATTGTTGACAAGTGTATCTGGCTTGCTTGCGGAACGACGAGAAGTAGATGCAGCACCGGTGGTCCGATCGGTCGTCGCACAAGTACCTGCTTCAGAGACAATTGGTCGGCTGCTGTCTCATAATCCGTAGGGCAGAGATGACCTTGGACAGCGGGTAAAATGAAGGAATTGGTCCCCAAGTACGTAATGAACGATGCGATAGGAGGTGTTGTCAAAGCCCACCGCTATGTAATGTGTTGCCGGTCCAGGTAATTCTCGATGTGGTATTTGTTGTTTTTGTCGATTAATAGTCGTAACCAAAAAAGAAAGAAAGAAAAATTAGCTTCCTAGCCGTGTGCCTCCTCTCGAGCCAAAGTAATCCGTCTGCTAAAGTGGTGAGGAGAAACAATTGGACGTCTGGATGTTGTTGACGGGCGAGGCGGAGTAGGCCAAGGACGTAATGATTAATGCTGCAAGCAAAGCAGGTGCGTCGGAATTATTAGGTAGGCGGATAGGCGGTAAGAGGAAGTTGAGAGACCAGGAACGGTAAGCGAGAGTAACGAAGCGAAAAGGCCCAAGGAAGGTGAGGTGCGAAAGAGCGCAGTCCAATCGTCCCTGTGGTTTCCTAAGTCGGGGGAAGACAGGAGGCGGAGGTTGGTGAGTTGCTGCTATAGGGGTGGGGGCCACTCAAAACTAGACGACTCGACTCGTGCCTGTCGTAAAGTCGTTTCTTGTCGCCCTGATTTGGGGAGCCAGACGATGAAGCTCTCCGAATACTAGGGCACGGCTGGATGGGAGGGGAAGGAAGGAAGAGAGAAGAGGATTCGAGTTTGACGGCTCTGAGTCGCGAGAATTGGGAGTCGATGGGAAATGGAGCTATGGGGGAAATGGCGGCTACGATAGTGCAGGTACAGTGCCCAAAGAAGATTAGAGTGGGCCTTGGGGGTTGCGTCGGTGGATCACTTTGGGTGGTAGGCAGGTACCAAGACAAACGGCGCCAGACTGGGGCCAACGGGCAGGGAAGGTCCGAAGGTGAACCGCTACTGCTCCATCCTCGCTCGTGCCTACTGACCGGGCCGTTGGGAAGAGAAAGCATAAAGAGCTGCTTCACAACTGCGGAATCGACAGAGCCAGCTGTGCTGGGCTTCATTGCGTGTATGCTCCTCCAATGATGCTTTGCCAGCTACTATGAGAATAAATTGAGGCCTAGCCATACCTGGGTTAGCATGGTTTTTTTTTTCCTTTCGCTGAGCGCTGTCTGCCCATGTCTTTCAGGATGACGCCGCTGCACGCCCCATAATGATGCAGGACTGGTGACAGAGGAGGGTGGAAACAGAAAAAACCGCCGGTGCGTATACACGCAGGCAAGGAGAGGCTAGAAGGGCTGATTGGTGAGAAGGATCTGAGCTGCAAGGACAAGACTCAGAATGCGACAAGGCAAGGGACCACCAAGTGATGGAAATTCTGGCAGAGACATGCACACAGCCCCTTCCAGGGCGCATGCAAGTACACACTGGACGACGCAAACTCTAGAGCCGTGTTCCAGCCATGTGTCGGACTTTGAGCTTGTGTGCTCTCTTCCAGACACAGCTTCCCTGCGACAGTTCTTGGATCCGATCATCACCGCACATATGGTAGGGTTGTGTATACATGCGGATACGGTCCACCACGGAACCTGGAGAGTTCCTGACGCACAGGACAGCTGGTGGCCAGAGGAACGAAATCCACGCAAAAAAAGCCACAGGCCCGGCCTTGGCTTTCTTTGGTTTCCTTTCCATCGAGTGCATCCTTGGCCCAGAAGCGACCAGGACGAGGTGCGTCGGTACAGGCAATGGCCATGGGAGCGTCCACTCAGATGCCATTCTTGGCTCTAGTTGCGGCCACGCTGTGGGTCAGGCGTGTCTTGAACGGGAGAGCGCAATCTTGGGGAACAGGGATCCTACCAAAGACGACAAGGGCCAGTCTCCAAAGGAAGGGGACCCAGCAATTAAGGGCGTCAGACCACTGGAAGCTTGAACAGTTCAGAGCCTGGGCTTACTGAAACCAGTATTAGTACCGGGCGCTATCGTCTCACCACGTACGATGCCTATTATGATACTGCAGGCTGGGAAGGGATTATATCTTGTTTGGCCACCGAGCTGGCCCCTTCGTATTCATGGCTGAGCGCTGGCGTTGGACGTTGATTGTATAACAGATCCAGGCGAGACCACAGAAGCAAACATGAGTCTGCAGGAAGAGGCCTGTGCCATTTCAATTAGACTAGGAGCTGCTAATGCAAGAGCTGCAGGTAAACACCCAATGATCTGTCAGCTGGCTGTGCATGGCGCAATAATACTCACCTGGCTGCCCTCGGCAGATGGTCGTCCACCAACCACGCCTGGAAGCTATGTCTTGCTGTGATGTATCCAGATTCGGTGAGGACATGTGCGTGGGAAGAAATAAGAGCGATGCTATAGGTGATGGATCTTGTCGCGATCATGGTGCTGGATCATGAGGGAGAATCCAAATCTACCACCAACCACCATAGACACGCGAATAGTCGCGCACGCTCCTCTCGTCATCGATGGCGATCTTGATCTTGATTCTCCTAAATGTCTGCGTCCGGTGGGTATTTGGCGAGCTCAAATCAAACATGTGGCGGTCCAAAACGCCTCTCTGATTGAGATTCGTGACGCGTTCCGACTAGGCTGACTAACCATGCAGTTGTGCAGGGCGGCCCAAATGTCTCTCGCGCTCCGACCTTGACGCTCCGGCCTTGATGAGAGAGCTACCTCAGGGCAGCTACCAGCTGGCACACCTATGCGATTAGTCAGTGCCGTGTCGGCGTTTTCAGCGCGAGCCAATGGAAGGATCATAGCATCGGTGAATAGCCCAAGCTCGTGCTCATTTCCTCATCCGTACTAGACTTGTTGGAAAAGACCGATTGATGCGATTGATAACCAGCGAACGGGGTTTTGTTTTCTGCCTGACGGGTTCAACTCCCATAATCCCCAATGCGTGAGATGGGGGCGGAGAAGCGTCAAGACGCCCGCGGGTATGTGTAAACGAGGTACGAGACGAGAGAAGAGGTGTGCATGCCGCTTAAGTCGGCACACCTGGGCGGCCACATCTTGAAGCCGCGTGAAGACGAGACGGAAAGCCTGAGGTTTCCAGCGATAAACTTAGTGGGAAAATGGTCACGAGGCCTACTCGTCCGCTTGCCAAACTGGAATCTTAGACTCTGGATAGCCCTATTGCAGGTCGTAGAGTTGGAAAAAGAAGCAAACAATAGCCTGTCTTTCAGAGCTCTAGCTCCGTTTGCGAGTGCCGGAAACCCACCATCGGCGCTCGCCCTCAGCTTTAAGCTCCGATCACCCGACCCCCCACTCACGATCTTTCATAATCGATTCATGCTAAAAGCCCCCGAGTCTGTTGCCGGCGTTTTCTAGGGCCCGATCAATATTGAAAGATTCAAATTTCCAGATTTCGGGGCAGAATATATAGGCAGGGCGATCCCGTGCGATAGATTAATTTAGATTGCTCTGCATTAATACAACAAGCTTCAACCGCCTCAAGCTCACAATTAGCACTCCTCGTCGGCACTCATCTCATCGTGTATCAGTGTGGGCATTCGCATTCATTTAAGAAATACATACATATATCATCTTGCACATTCTTGTATCAGCTTCACATAGCAGTCGGCAGTCATGTCGTCTTCAATGCCTGGGACAGTTCCATCGGTAGGTTCACCCTCTCCAAGCCATCCTCACCCTCAGCCCAGCTTCATGTACACTAACACGCCACTCATCGCCAGTCACCCCCATACCCTCCACGGGGTGCGAGTATGGGAGGCTCACCAACAAAGGGAGTTGATATCCCAATCTCGGGCGTCTTCATGCTCCTCTTCGCCTGCGCCGCCGCCATCAACATGACCATCTTCCAAATCAACCGCCGCCGGAACCACAAGTTCATCATCTCCGCCGTCACCTTCGGCTTCTGCATGGCCCGCATCATGGCCAACGTCCTGCGAATCGTCTGGGCCTGCTACCCCACCAACGCCCGGATCGCCATCGCCGCAAGCGTCTTCGCAAACGCGGGCGTCCTCCTCCTCTACATCGTCAACATCATCTTCTTCCAGCGCATACTCCGGGCCCTGCACCCCAACTTCGGCTGGCGCCAGCCCGTCCGCCTGGCCTTCCGCTTCCTCTACTTTGGCGTCTTCGCATGCCTCGTCATGGTCATCACCGCCGTCGTCTACAGCTTCTACACCCTCGACACCTCCGTCCTGAGCAAGATTCGCGACGTCCGCCTCGTCGCCAGCGTCTACATCGCCGTCCTCTCGTTCATCCCCATCCCCGGCATTCTCCTTTGTCTCCTGTTCCCCCGCCGCCACCCCACCGACCACTTTGGCCATGGCTCCATGAACACCAAGATCATCCTCGTTCTCTTCACCACCACTCTCCTGGCCCTCGGCGCCTCGTTCCGTGCCGGTGTTGCGTTCCTTCCCGTGCGACCAACCACCGACCCCGGCTGGTTCAACCACAAGGCCGTCTTCTACTGCTTCAGCTATGTCATTGAGCTGATTGTTGTCTACACTTATGCCTTGATGCGAATGGACAAGCGATTCCACATTCCAAACGGCAGCAGTGCTCCTTGGCACTACTCAAACGGTGTGCCTAATGACACGGACGATACCAACGAGAAGGGCGCAAATGAAGAACCAATCCTCGATGAGGAGGCACAGAGGACCAAGTAAATTGCTTCTTTTGGGACATGAGATAACTTATAGACAAATATGATCAAAATATTAATAGTTAGATTAGGATAATCACATCTATGTGACGAAGAAGAGGGTTTAGCTGGAGTCTCAGGAGTTTAATCACATCACCACTGCTAAAATGGTTTGGGTATTCATTAGATCCATAGATACACATCTCCAAGTACTAATAGAAGATAATCTCAATAATTTGAGAGTCAATATCACCTTTGGGGATGTGAGCATTAATGGCAACCACATCATCGAAGTACAACACTGACAAGGAAAGGTATCCTGTCATCTCCAATTACCAAATCTACAACGCATGTGTGGCCGATGATGGCCCAGTACTAGGTTGATAAGGGAATTTCTAGCTTTCATGCTGTGTCTAGCCGCCATTCCACCCAAGACCCTACTTGCAATGGCCATTATAACTCTCCCGGAATTCATGTCAGGAGTAATATATGATGAAACCTTTCCAGCTCGTGCTGTCCCGTCTGATTGAAACTCATTACATGGCAAAGAGGATGCAGTATGAACTTTTCCACCCATAGTCGACCAAGCAAGTTTACAGGAAGTAATCAGGTGTCCCTACACGAGAGTTAGTATATTTGTACAACCATGACGGGAAAGGGAGGGAGGCTTACGCCTTGAAACCATGGGCTCGCCAGCTCTGGGACAGGGGTCAAATTGCAAGCTAAGACAAGACTTGTTAGTGAATATTTCAAATCATTTGGACCGTGTGAGTTGCTCACAATGTGTATTTGAGGTGCTCGTCAATCTCCATAATGGCTGCTTGGTTGCCGCATCGATAGCAGTAGTTTGGCGCTACGGAAATGTCAGCAAAATAAGGCCCTTCACGACAGTAGGGGAGGAGTTGGTGTTGCTCACCAGAAAAGATGGTCACCACGTTGCGGTCTTGAGACCAATTGTAGCCTTCCATGACGAGCTGGTGGGCACGGGCAATCAGGGTCAGCCCGTTGTTGTGGTTGAAAGCCTCAGAGATATCCTGGCCGAAAGTATAACCGGCGCCACGGGGTGATATCCCCCAGCCGCAACGGTCATCGGGATCGGACCATAACAGGTCACACATGGGACCCTCATGGGGGACTTCTTGGATACGGTCCAATGACCTGATGTTATCAAGGGTATCAATGCTGGGAGACAGACCGCCGTGGAGGCAGAAGATCTGGTTCTCGATCAAAGCGGTCAGAGGAAGGTAATCGAAAAGATCGGTGAAGTACTTCCAGACGTTGGCATTGCCGTATTTGCGCAGGCACTCGTCGTAAAATCCATACACTTGCGTGATCTGGCGGGATTCGTGGTTTCCTCGAAGAATAGTAATGCGCTGGGGGTATCGGATCTTGAGCGCGACGAGAAGAGTCACTGTCTCAACGGAGTAGTAGCCTCTGTCAACGTAGTCGCCTAAATGGCCAGTTAGAGAAAAGTATCCAAACAGAAATGGCATGAACGCTGCTTACCCATGAAAAGGTAGTTTGTGTCAGGATTGGGGCCGCCGATCTTGAACAGCTCCATGAGATCATGGAATTGCCCATGGATGTCGCCACAAACCGTGACGGGGCATTTCTGCACAATATGGTTAGTCCATTGTCTGACGAGGAGAGCTATCATCAAATACGTACTACAGGCTGTACATTGGATTCCTCCTGTAGAACTTCTCTTGCCTAATAGAAATTAAGATGTCAGCAAGCTGTCAACTTGGGAAGCCGGACCGGTCACGCGAGACGAGGGAAAATATTGGTGGGGTGTCTTGGTGGGATGTTTTCCTCAAGCGACGATGAGGCCCAGGTGAGGCAGGGCGTTTGATGGGCATCTGATGCTGTGGCTTCCGAGCTCGTTCATTTCCTCACCTTTTCGCAGAGTCTCTGGACGTCGCTCTCAGCAAGTTGCTTGCAGTTCATTAGGCTCTCGATCCAGCCATCGACAGTAGGGATGGGCGCAGGCTCTGCCTGCACCGGGGAGAGATCGGTGGGGGCTCTCCCAACGTCTTCCATGTTGGTATCCATGATATATCAATCTGTATATAGTCGTTCGAGTATGGGCAACTATCGCGTGCAGCGGCGTGCGTGGGGGAATGACGTTGCTGCGAAAGGAAATAGGGTGCAACCTCGAATTAGGTGAGGTCTCGCGGGCGGTGGGGCTTGAATCTCAGGGCGGAGGACAAAAGGCGCGCTGAGCTGGATGGGAGCAAAGATAATGATGAAGGAAACACAGAATCAAATCACGCAAAAGGGCCGGTGTGGTGGACAGTTGGCGTGCAGGTAATTAATTGATGGGTTTCGTTCGATGTTTTGTTTGGAGGGAGAGAGCTGATGGGGGGGGAGGAGGAGGTGAACAGCAATGACTAGCAGATACCTGATGGATTCCACCATATTTGATTAGGTAGGGGCGTAGTATGTTAGTAGAGGCAGGTGCCCCCAACTGGGGAGTGGGCTGGAACACGTAGGCCCCACTAATGGTGCCCCAAGAGTTAGTGGGCCGAAACAGTCAGACAGCTCAGGTTGGATGAGAGTCTGCTTGAATGCAGCTGATGTGATGCTGAGCCAATGGCCAGCTGGTGGCGACAACGCATCATTGAGCTGGACGAGCAGTTCAATGGACGCACTATCCAGTTACAAAGGACATACGACGCGGCAGACATCAACTAGAAGTCCGTTGCAAATTCCAGAAGAGCCCACAATCACGCCACAAGCTCGCCTGCTCCAGGTTAAGCAACCAGCCCAACAGAAGGGAGCCGGACCTAGCGCCTTCCAGCTATCAGTTCTACCACTCGTTCAGAATTCAGACTTTTTTGCATCTCGTAATTTCCCAAACCAGTTGCAAAATAAAGTATCCCAGACTACTGCTATTCATTCTTTGTGGTGGTTTAACCATATCAAGAAACTAACCCAAGACCAGTATTCTCGCCCGGACGAGTCGAGGGCCCCTCTAGATCCCGCCCTACTAAATTCACAAAATCAAGGCCAACCTCGGCCAGTATCCCCGCGTGCTCCTTTGCTCGCTCCATACACTGTGTCCATATCTCTCCACCTCGCTTCGTGCTGCTAAGCTGTCTCGCCAGAATCATATTGAAAGCCTCTACTTGCTCCTTGCCCCACTTAACGCAAGTGCTCATCATGGGTGGTGGGAAGCAACCTTGGAAGCACTTGACCGTGTTATGGATAATCATGAAGTACACAAACGAGACTTGCCAAATGTAAAGGTGCAGGTCTCCTTGAAAGATACACTGTCTGTTGCCCAAAGTCAGTACGCATTTCTGATCCTCGTCAGACGAATGTGAAGAAAGGGAGCCTTACCTGGACCTCTTGTGTATCATCTCGCTTCTGGCGGCCAGATACACTTCACGAGCCCGGTCCTCGAAGCCAAGCCTTGTCAGCCAGCTAACATTGCGCTTGGTTTTCGACTGGTCGTTGTGTTCTGCGCCCAGTTCGCGGAGTATTACAGCAGCAAGTTTCCCACATCTCTCTTCCACCTTGAAATTGATGAAGTCTTGGGCGACCAGGTTGTTCTTCAGCCCACGCGCAAGCCCCTTCAGCTTTTCGAATGTTGATACAGCCGATTCAATTCTCTGGAGAGCGATGTCAATATCTAGTTCGTCCATCTGGCTCTCGACCCATCGTAGATTTTGTTGTTTCCCATCCACTTCAATTAGCATGTCTTTAATGTCAGACAACGTCGCCAGCAGCTCTGTTTTCTGGAGAAGGCCAGGGTCCCTAGATGCGAAGTAATTGATTGTCTCCCGGGCTTTGTTGCTTGCCTCCATCTCTGACTGAAGGCCTTTACGAAGCTCCTCGACAGCCTTGCGCACATTCAACAGGAAAGACTTCTTCTCCGGGTCTTCTGGCTTTTCGGTGCGATAAATGAATGACTCTTGACCGCCACCTCTGACCATGATGGCATCAGCCAACTTGTTTCGCCCGCCATGTGACTCTCCGGTGCCAGCCATGTCCACGACCTCTATGTCCAAGAGCGCCCAACAGCGATCAGCCACCAGTTTGGTCACAGCGTTTCTAGTATCGCCGTGCGATACATCAACCTTCCGCTTCTTTCGGGAAGCGATCAACAGATGGTCGTTGAGGAGGAAAATTTGCATTGCTCTCCGTGACTTGTATGTTGCGTTGTCCAACTCAACCCAAGGTCCGGCGTTCTGGACAATATGACGACCGGTGACGTTGGGCAGGAACTTCTGAGAACCCTCCACACTCTTAAACAAGGCTTGCATCTGCGAGTTCCATAATGCGCTTCTATCGGCAACAGAGCTTCGCTTGTCCCTCTTGCTCAAGCCCGACGGGACTCCGCCAGGAAGATCCGACGATTCATCACCCTGATTCGAAGTTACTCGCAAAGCCCGGGTATTAGTCTTCAGCTCGGCCATCAAATTTCGAAGTGCATGCATCTCATTCTTGAGCTTCTCAGCCTCCTTGCTGATCTTAATAAACTGCGTTCGGTTCTGGAGGAGATTCTGCTGAAGATCTGTCCTCGCCCGAATTTTGAGCTTGTGAAGCCCATTCTCGTACTCGAGAATCTGTTCGTCGGTCGCCTCGGAAAGCACACTGGTAACATACTGGTCAGGGACGAGGTTGGGGTCCCGGATGGCCTTCACATCCACGACTGGCGCTCCTCCAGCTGGTCGATTGCCCGGGTGATGATGATGCTGATCGAACTTGTCGAGAGATGGCATAGCCGGGACTGCAGGGGGTAGACCGGAAGCATCGTATTCTTGGCCGAAGCGTGACGAATATCGTCGCTTCACCAAATCGGACGTCTATTGAGGTTCGGCTCGGTCAACATTTGGCCAGAAGACTTGCGATACACATCATCTGGGGCTTGAAAACTAACCTTTCCTCCTGGTGCAGGCGGAGGGCGAGGGCGAGGGCGAGGGCCATTGCCTGCTCCAGCTCGAGGCTCAGGGAGCGGAGGGATAGGAGCGCCGCTGCCGCCTACATCGTCGTGTACAATTGGACTGGATATCTGCTTCGGGGCGCTGATGACGGGGCGAACACTCTTCCTCCTCTTGCCGCTGCGGAGAGAAAGCAGATTGCTGCGCTCTTCAGACATTTTGAGGCGCCTGGACGGTTCGCAGTTCGTTGATGACAGTGTCTCGTACTGGGGCTACGTGGAGAGCTACCTCCTGCCTTCCTCCCTGGTATTACCTGCGACGTCTCAAGCTCTCTGTCGCAGATGGGTTCGGCTGTGCGAGCGCCCGACAATTTTCCGACGCAGGGTAGGTAGCCAGCCAGCCACGCATGTCACTTTGTACCCTCTGCGAGCTCGCGTTGGCGCCGCCACATCAATATTCCGACCAGCCCCAGCAGAGATCAGCCCGTAGCTCAGAGTAAGTACCGGACTCGCCATCGTCCATCCAAAAAAATCGATAGCACGATCAGCTGGGCCAAGTTCTCCCTACTTACCATTTAACCTTGGGCCAAACAAACGGCATTGTCGGTCTCTGAGCCATCGTATATTTGCATACTTGCTCTGTGCTCTTGGCATCTTACTTGCATTTTAATTTCTGCGTCCCATCTATACTGTCAAAATGGTCTCGACATCGGCGATAGTGACGGCATCTATCGCAACTGCTGCCACCGGCGTCATTGGTATGTCGCACAACCCCCAATCGATCCGAGCCCGGGACGAGGACGCATTGGCTAACGGAGATTTTGTAGTTTATGTTGCCTACTTTGATTTCCAGCGACGGAAGAACCCCGAGTTTCGCCGCAACCTAAGGAGAAACGAACGTAAACAGGCACGCGCAGAGAAGGAGGAGGCCGAGGCATCAACCAAGCGACAACGAGAGGCTGTCAAGCTCCTGGTTGATGAGGCAGTGTTCGAGGGCTTCCCTACAGGCGTTGAGGAGCGCGAGGCCTACTTCAATGAGCAGGTCATGACCGGCGAGATGCTCAGCCAAGATCGTATGTTTTTCTTCACTCCAGCGTTGGGGCAACCGGCAGCTAACGAGGATTGATTGTACAGCTTCCAAGAAGGTCGAGTCTGCCCTTGCCTTCTACAAGGGTCTCAAGGTGTATCCCGCTCCCGGCGATCTCATCAAGATCTACGACAGTACCGTGCCCAAAGTAAGCAGGAGACTAGTCCCATCCACATGATGCAATGCGATGCTCACATTTTCCCTAGCCCATCTTAGATATCCTCGCCGAGATGATTGCCTATGATTCCTCTCTGGATATCCGCCCACGTCCCGGTGGCATCAACCTGGCCGATATTCCCAACGTCGGCCTCGATTAGCTGCCGTATCAACAATCAATGGAATACCACTCACAAATCCAAAATTGATCCCACCGTGACTAGGACTGGGATCGTCAATAGAGGCCACTACCAACCTCCGTGTATCATACCAGCTTTTATGGAGCCTTGTGTAAACAAATATTACGTTGAATGAGCCTGCTGTGGTTCTCGGGAAATGGCAACTGCTGGCAGTGACTCCGTAATACATGAATCTGTTTAATCTTATTTTTTTAGAATATATGCCCTCGCTTCACAGACTGAACAGCTGGGTGTGTGACTACTACTTATACGTTACTTGGGAGGTTGTCTATTCTTACTCGTTCATGAACAAACTCGCTCGGGGAAATAGCTTTCTTTTAGTATGGTGCCATGTGACATTTGTTTCTTTATTCTACCAACTTTCGGCATCTGCTGGGCGGTCACGAACAACGACAGGTTCGATCTTTCTGCCCTTTCTGTCCACCCTGTCGTCCCGAGGGTCAAAACCTCCGTTGCCCCAGAGTGCCCACTCCGGTGTTGGCGGCCCCATGTAGTCTTCAGGGGTCCAGTCGCCATCTGCACCTCTCTCCTCCAACAATTCAAAGAACCTGTCGTAGTCAATATGTGTGTGCCATTTCCCGTCGACGTAGAATCGGTCGCTCGCCAGAAGAATGCAGCAGCTGTGGGCGTGCTCGGCAGCAATGCCATAGTTCAAGCCCTTCTCCTTGAGTTTCTTCTCGAGAGCCCTGACGAAGTCACAAACTTCCCAGTAGTACGGGACGTTGGACATGGTGAGACCTGCGTTTGACGACGTAGAGGTGCCGCAATAAGTAACTCCCTTGACTTCGACGAAGCAGGGGAGGCCGCGCTCGATGAGCTGGGCATAGCCTTCCGCTTCATCCTCCACATTGAATCCCTTCACCAAGGTGAGACGGTATACGGTGCGGTGGCGGAACCGTTTCTCCCTGAGAATGTCAAGACATCTTTGGAATCTCTCCCAGTAGTCTCTGTGGAGGGGTCTGTCGATCTTCCGCAGAGACTCCTTGTTTGACGCATCAATAGATACGTAAAGCTGGGTGACGGCCTTCAAATCGGCGAGTTGATCCGGGTGCTGAGCATTGCAGACCAAGAACGATGAAATTCTCTCGCCATGAAGAAGAGCAAGGAACTCATTGATATAAGGGTAGAAGATAGGTTCACCCACCAAGGACAGCGCACAGTGGCGGATTCGAAGTGCTTCGCTGAAACGCTCTGCTCGAACACCGGGCATTCCTCGCATCATCTTGATCTTGTGATAATGATTCTTCTTCACACCCTCGAAAATCAAGTCCGGGGGGTCCACGACCCATCTCCAGGTTGTGCCCACAGGGTTTGTGCCATGTCTCCAGCAGAAGACACACTTGTTGGAGCATGAAAGCGAGGGCGTAGTTTCCATGCATTGGTGGGAGTTGATTCCGTACAGCGAATATTTGTAACAGCTTCCACGTCCTCGCAAAGCTGACTTTGTCCATCGGCAGATCTTGACGCCGGAGTGCGAGCCTACAATCGCATATCCTTGCTTGGTTAGAGCGGCATATGTTGGTGAGTTCTTGGCCACCATTTCCTTCGGCGCCGCCGTCGGTCCCTTCTTCTTCGACGAACCGCTGTACGTTGTGAAGTCAACTGCAAGAGGGGCTTTGATTTTCTTCGATGCCTTGGCGCTGTTCGAAGGTTGAATCATTTTCCCGAGGTCTTCCATGTCGTCCAGGTCCCTTGATCCAGTAGATTTTGTGTTACTGATTTCGTCGCCGAGAATGACTTCTCCATCATCGTACTCCTCGTCTTCCACATCTTCCGAGTCGCTCTCTACAGGCTCTCCGCTTCCGGGTAGTCCCTCACCCAAACTGCCAGTGCGCGCAGCAGAGGTGATGACGTCTTGAACTCCGGCAGCCCACTCGGCGAATCTCGCAGCATGGTCGCCCTTCAGGTCCCCCATCCCAACCGGGTAAGCCCTCTTCCGTGCTGTAAGCTTGGCCATCCATTTGTCGATTTCTTTTGCCTGGAAACAGAAACCCTCGGCTTCGTTGGGCCATCCCTCAGTGTCGCCAAACCCAAAGACTGAGTACCCCATCAGCGAAGAGAGGGAGGCAGTGTCGATTCGGAAATCGTGATGCGTCTCCTCGAGATGCTGTAAGAAGGTGTCGTTGATTGTGTCAATGTTATAGCTGGGAATCAGGAAGAGGTAGAAAACGTCGGCATCCTCATCGACCTTTGGGACCGTGACAAAATAGTCCTCGAAATCGATTTCGGTTAGATCCTTAAGTTCGGGGCGCAGGAACTGGCGACCAGATTCCTCGCTAAACTGATCGATCCTAGCAGCCAACTTTTCGACATAGCCCTCCGCAACCTTCTGGGTCTTCGTAGTAATCGATGAGAAAAAGACATAAATTTTTACTGGTCCATTCCCACGGCGTTTTTCTTGGTTCTGTGACGAAGGGCTCTTAGCCAAGCCTCCCTTGATACGACGTGGGCCGGCAGCGGTTTTGAGGTTCTGCTTCTCGTCCACAATGGCTTTTGGGGCATCGTCCTCAATCACTGGCTTCTCTTTCTCGTCGAATTTTTTGTTAAGCACCAGTAGCCCCTCTCGTTCTTCGTTCCGGTGTATGTAGTATCGAAATGCGAGGAGCACCGTGGTGGTCGCGAGGATAATTGGCCCACGATGATTGTGCCAGATATCCATCCACCCTATTCAAATATCAGTATGCTGTCGGGATTGCCAAGGCCATTGAACACTTACCATCCGTAGATCCCGGCAGCCCAAGGCTGAGAACACTGTTCGTATCGTCCATGGCCGGCAACAATCGACCCTTGCAAATGCACCACCGTTTATGCTATCGTATGTAGGTAGATATGAACGGATTTCGATGCTGCAAAATTGCCCCTCCGTGGAAGAAAAAAATGCGGGGCAATCTAGATGACTCCCGCATACGCAATTACAAGCCCATCCTCACACCAATGGCGATTATCCTATTCGTACGCTTCGCTGACCTACCCTATGCCAATACACTCACACGATCTCGACCTTCCTCGTTCATCATTACACTTGCAAAATTATTTGTCTTTTTATTGTAGAATTTATATTATATTAGGCTAGGTTTTGACTTGGATATCTCTTACCATCGCCGTCAAATAAACTTCCTTTTCCTAAGAGATACACGACCTTCAGGGATACAATGGAATGGGTGAGCTCAGTTCAGCATGAAGCTTCGGCACGACTTCGTATACAACATCACAGACTTTGGAAGCTCTGCTATTAGCTTAAGGATAAAGGTGCTAAAGGCTGCGGTAAAGTGTCTGGTTATATTACTGGTAATTGTGTTGTTCTCTTTAAAGTAGGTATGTAGCGGATTGCATTAGAGTCAGTGAAACCTTTTGGACATTTGACCCAACGACCCTTGGCTCCCAAACATACTGGATGCTTATGAAATTTTCTAATTTCTAAGAAATGGTCCTTTTATGTCACATTTCTAGAATCTCACCCTCGCAGACAAATTCGGGTGTCTTGGAAACGGGTGTGACGAACAGAAATGAGCACTATAACTGTATGTTCGCAAGGGGCTATATATACATGAAGGGTATAAACAGAGAAGGACCGAGGAGGGAATCTCAACAGCCGTTATACTATACTCTCCTGTCTGAACCACCAGCCTGCTCCTTTGGACGTATATCCCCAAGACAAGGCGCGAAGAACATTTCTCCAGTGATGACCTGAAGCATCGTTCTAACAGCCACAACGGCCCAGAGCAGGACAACTGAAAGGGACAGAATCTAACCGTCGTTAGCCAGACACCACCAGCCGAGCAAGCCAGGTTATTTCACTCACCATTGTTGCTACCTGGAAGAATTGGCTCTGGAGATTCTCAGCAAGAAGCGAGGTGCAGGTAGCTAGGACGCCCAGGGGGAAAGTAAAACCCCACCAGCCCATGTTGAACGGGAAGCTCTGCGTCGTGATGATGCTGATCAGAGCAAAGGCCAGCCAAACGAGGCCGAAACCCCACATGACAAGTCCATTGAAGATTCCCAATACGTAGAGAACCTCGCCGGCTCTTGAAACGTCGGCCCCGAGAGCAGGAAACGCATTCGTTTCAGGTATCACCTTGAGAGCAACCTTTCCAAGTTGCTGTATGCCGAAGCCTCCCTGTCCAAGGGGCCCGATCGGCAGGAAGACGGAGACAATGGCCTCCCGGGCCGGCAAAGAGTGGATCATCAGTCTCTGGAGATAGAGGGCGAGCACACACCCAGAGAACGCGATACCTATGCCCCATAGGACATACCCGGCCACCAGAGTTGTCAGAGCATGGTTGACGTTTGGGAGGACCTCGGCAACAATCCCTGCAGAGGCTGCCGCGACGACTGTCGGTACTATGGGGAGCAGAAGGGCAGCTGTAATGTTCTGGAGGTCGGGGCGGTGTCGTTTCATGACGATAAAGGGCATGCTGATGCAGGTGGCCATTGAGACAACGGCATCTACCCACCAAAACGCCCATGTCAGGTAAATGAAACCATTGCCCCACGATTTGCCAACAAAGACCATCATGTTGATGATCGCTATGAGTTTGTAAGCGATGACATATCGGCAGACGTGCTCGGGGAAAGGAAAACGTACTGGCAAAGCCCATGGGGAAACATCCGAGAAACAAAGATTGGCCTGGGTGGGCAATCATGGCAAACCAAATCTCTGGATATAAAGCATATCTCATCACGGAGACGGCTGTAAACAAAGCAAACAGGAGGACATTGGCGCAAAAGAAGATGTATGATATGTACTGGAGCCATTCACCGTTATACGGCAGCCGGTATAGGAGAATGCTGACGATGCCAGTACCCATATTGACGGCGAACCATCTTTTGAAGACAAGCGATATCTCTGGTTAGCCATTGTGGTTACAGTATTGGGTTGTATTTTTGTCCGATTTACACTCACGATGGCGTGAAATTTCGAACGATTCTTCGCCAGCCAACATTCTCCTTACATGCCCCCCCGGTCTGGTTTGTGCCAGAGCATGATCGTTGAGCCGGGTCGCTCCCGTTGCCGGAAGTTGTTGTGGTTGTTGAGGCCTGGGATGACATGGTCTGATGGAGATACACAAAACGGATAGGTCCTTGGGAGGCAGGTGGTACCAGCGTGTAGATTCAATTGTCAGAACTTAGTAAGAGGCAGGCCTGGGTCGTGGAGGGCAGAGTTTTATTCGTTGCGGCGTCTATGCATAGCTGGGAACATGAAGCGAAAGGGTAGTCCATTCGCCGATTGAAAATCAAAATTCAAATACCGTCTTCTCCAGATTTATATTTACATGGTGTCCGGCTGGTCGCCACTGACACACGGGAACTGGTGCCGTCTACGAGGCTCGCTAGCACAGAAGTCATGAGCCACTTACGAGAGCGAGGACCGGCGCCTTAGATAATCTGGGCAGTGGAGCACCGAATCCGATTGCCGCATATCCCAGCCGGCGGGTGCGAGATGGCGCTGCAGGCTAAGACGAAACTTACCTCACCCGCAATGACACTACTACGTCCAGGTGTGCAAAAAAAATATTGGCTGTGAATGCTCTTTGGAGCTCCTGCCTTTGCATCGTGCATAAACCTGCTGCTTCAGCATCCAGCTTGCACAGACCGAATGTGCCAGCAAAAGGGGCTCGGTGCCGCGAGTTCCCTCAATTGTCATTTGCCGCCAGAGCCCTCTCAGCCAGCCACAAGACCCCTGGGCCCCACCAGCATTCCGCTGAGTCCATGTACTGTGTACTCGAGCTTCTGACAACGTCCAAAGGTCACATATTGCCCCCCTAGACTTAATGGACTGCGAACAATATTGTAGACGCGTGTTTCTTCCCCCTAGGTGAAGGGAAGGTCGAGAATCCAGCCCTCGCGGTCGGGAGGGGGTGGTGATGCTGCGTTGTCCAGCACTGTGCACCTAGCTCCCCTTTCCCCTTAGGTCTCCGTATCTTGATATGCGCAGCACCTACGGTTTTAGCGTAGCAGCATGGTTCACCCAACCAGAGCGTTCCTTGACAAACCGATATCCATGGCCGCCCCTCAAATGCGACGTGTGACAATTTTCTGGATTTGCTCCGGGCGCCGGCGGTCTTATCTTCACCTCGTATCAGGTGATCGTCGTAGTTGGTTGTCGCAAGCGAAAACAAAGACCCCGCCCAAGATAGTCGGTAAGCGTGGCCGCCCAGTCGAGCCGTTCTGCAACAGTGTCCTCTTCCGCATGCTATCCCGCTGCTCAGAGATCGATCATAGCAAGGCGTAACAAATTGAATCACAACATCCAACCCATACAATGGCAGTCAACATCGCCTCCAGCCACATGCCTTACGTTGGCACTCCCTTCGATGCGAGGGCGCCGCTGGGCAATATCCCAACCGACCGATTTGACAGACTGGTGTTGGCGTTGAAGAAGGCTTTGGGTCCTTCATCAGGGTTGACATCTGACGATGTTGACGTCGACTTCCTCCACCTCCTAATGGAGGACTATGACGGGACTGATGGGAGATGGGCCAGATATGCCTTTGGTGACGGTAGTCGGGGCTACACTCGTAATCTCGTCGACGAGGGCAACGGTAAAAGCAATCTGGTATGTTAATACGGCAACCACACACCCGGCATGCCTCGCTCACAGCCTGTAATAGCTGGTGCTCGTATGGTCCCCCGGGAAGGGGAGTCCGATCCATGACCATGGCAATGCCCACTGCTTGATGAAGATCCTCAAGGGTAACTTGACAGAGACTCGTTATGAATGCCCGCAGCACGGGGATGGTGAGCAGCCGTTGAGAAAGATTTCTCAGAAGACATACAAGGAGAACCAGGTAGCCTATATGGCCGATGAGCTCGGCCTGCACAAGGTGATCAACGAGGGCAGCGACTTCGCTGTCTCATTGCACTGTGAGTGGCTCGTGCCGACATATTCTGTCATCTCCGTAGATATTGACCAGATATGTGTTGCAGTGTACACCCCGCCAAATGTGGCCAAAGGAGGCTGCAATATTTTCGACGAGAAGACGGGGAGAAGGAGCCATGTCCCAAGTTGTAATTACTACTCGGCGTATGGGCAACTTTTGAAATGATTTTGTGACGACCAAGTAACGAATAGCGTTGTTACCATTGCCAGCCTGGATTGATCTTGATTTTTGGAACCCAACAGCTTGTTGGAGTTGGGATAGTGCTTCGAGGGCGGTTGTATGCCGACATGTAGCTGGGTGGGAAGCGCCCAGTGAATGGGAGCCTTGATAGCAGAATCTATTATTGTCAGTATGGACCAAGAAGTGTTTCCTCGTAGTTGGATCTCTCGGATAGCTGTAGGGACGGAGTGGGATGTCGTTGGAAAAAGAGGAGTCGTGCTGGGCCAGCATATCACCTTTTCTTTCAACCTATGCCGTCCTGCTACGATTCCGACATCCGTGCCATCGATTGCGTGATTGACCCGACGGTCGTTAGTGCCACACGGCCCAGGCCGAGCACTAACTCACTAACTTAAGGGGCCTGCTCTCACCGGGAGCCTGATCGCTGCATATTCCAACTGCCTTTGCCTCTAGCCACAGCTTGGAATTTTATCTCCTCTTATGGTCGTGAATGGTCAACCGGAGAAATACAGGTCCATGCAACATTAATATGAATTAAAGTTATCTGGAGCAAGGGTTCGTCCAAGTTCCAACATCGAAGCCGCTTCCATGCAGTGCCATTTCAGTGGGTACAGCCAGCTGGAGATAGGCAGGTATTAGCAGGCAGCTATAGCACATGATTTCGCGTCCTCCACGCGAGCTGCTGTATCGCGTTTGCTGGTGCAGAGCACCTCAACTTGCTTTTTCCATGCCGCCACAGCAGGATTGGATCAGCTCCTGAACTCCGCGCGCCAGCTGAGATCGGGTTCGTGAAACATTTGCCTCCTCCATATCCAAGACGTTCTGCCATTGACCCTCGCTCTCCGTACTCGTGCTTGCCCCATCCCAGAAAGTAGTAGCCATGCCCCCAAAACGCCAGCGCGCCTTCATCGATCTGACTCAAGATGACGGTGACCAAAATGGAGGCCCAGGCGGGACGAAGCGGCAGGCTCGTTCATTTCCCCAGCAGTCGCAATACCCCACAAGCAGCGCTTCTGGATTCCATCTCCCTGTATTCAATTCGACGGTGCCATCGTCGTCGACACCGTCATCGTTTTCTTCCACATTCCCATCATCCCAAGTTGATCGAGATCCAGATGTACTGGATCTGACCCAAGAAGACGACGGGCCGCCAAGAGAGCTATACAATACATTGGGTGGGTACAAGTTACCATTCCCTGTCAACGAGTTTGACTGACTTTCATCTGTAGACGCAAAGATAGTGGGGGTCAGATACTACAATGGGTTTGCGTCAGCTGGGGAGGTCGTGCTCTGCCGGAGAGAGCCGACCAACACGGTAAATGCCCGTCTGTAGTCAGTTTCCTGGTACGCAAACCGCTAACTTCAGAGAAGCACGATCGCAACGCAATACGGGTTGAGAATGTACTTGGGCAACAAATCGGTCATCTGCCGCGGAAAGTTGTAGAGAAATTGGCGCCCTTCATTGTGAGACTTAGCTAGCACTGTGCCTTGTGTGTTGGTCTGCTCGCTGACTGTCAACAGGATCGAGGCGACTTGACCGTGGAAGCGCAATTGACGGGAGAAAAGCAGTTTTATGACTGCCCTGTTATGCTCTCCTTCTATGGCCCGAGCAATCCAACAGAGCGTTCTCGAATCGAGGAATCGCTCAAGCGCGAGAAGCTCGCCAAAGCCACACAGCTCAAAAATTCTAGGAAGGAAGCAGAGCAGCGGCGGGCGACTTTGGAGCTCAAAGGCGGAAGCTCCTATGGCCTTCCCGACGGGACTGCGAAGCAAGATGACCCAGAAATATCCTTGGATCAACTCTTGCAAAAGAGTGAGAATGTGGAGTTCAGGAATGGCGGAGATATGATCAAATCTATCGCTCTGAGTGAGGAGCAACTGGCGGCGATGCCGCAGGCCGACCAGCCATCCCAACTGAAGGCTACCCTCTTGCCTTATCAACGCCAGGTATGTAACACCAGCCCAGTGATCACGAGAGGAAGCTAAGGGCTGAACTACTAGGCCCTTGCCTGGCTGCATGCCAAGGAAAACCCATCTCAACCTGAGGCTGCATCTCAAAATGTTGTTCAGCTATGGAAAAGGCATGCTAATCGTCCGCACTGGTACAACGTGGCGACAACGTTTGTTACCAAGACACCTCCAGATCTGATGTCAGGAGGAATTCTAGCAGATGACATGGGGCTGGGCAAGACTTTGGAAATCATCAGCCTGATTGTTACTGGTGGGCCGGGACCTACCCTGATTGTTGCCCCCGTCAGTGTCATGAGTAATTGGGAGCAACAGATTCGTCGACATGTTCTGCCCGATAAACGACCAAGTGTACTAGTGTACCATGGCAAAGAGAGGATGAACACAGGGGCTCTCATGAGGTACGATGTGGTCATCACATCCTATGGACGTCTATCACAAGACAAGGCCCTGTACGACCCGACTTTTGAATGGAGGCGAGTCGTGCTTGACGAAGGTCATACGATACGAAACGCCAAGACCCTGGTTGCCACGTCGGCTTGCTATCTAAGGGCAAAATCTCGATGGGTTTTGACTGGAACCCCAATGTAAGTCTTCCACACGATGCATTACAGATACCTCATAATGGCTAATGATGAAAATAGCGTAAACTCAGTCAAAGACTTGCATTCTTTGGTCAAGTTTCTGCGTATCACTGGTGGCATCGAGAAGGCTGAGATTTTCAACACAGTTATCGGCCGAAAAATTGGCTCAAACGACAAAAGTGGAGAGATGATTCTCCAAAGTCTCATGCAAGATATTTGCCTGAGGCGTAAGAAGGATATGAAGTTCGTTGATATCAAGCTTCCCGAGAAGAAAGAGTTCGTGCATAGGATCACGTTTCATTCGGAGGAAAAGCGGAAGTACGATGCTCTTCTGTAAGTCAAAAACGCGAGCCAATCGCTTGGGATATCTACTGACTCTCTCCAGAGCGGAAGCCAGAGGAGCTCTGGCAGAATTTCAGTCGAGATCTGCTTCTCAAAAAACACAATTTCATAATGTCCTTGAACGTCTGCTTCGCCTGAGACAAGTGTAAGTGGCTCAATGTCGTGTGCTGATAGACTAACTAATTATGGGGGTAGTTGTAACCATTGGACCCTATGTAAAGAGCGCGTTGAAGACCTCATGAGTTTCTTTGAGAATGATGAGGTGGTGGTTCTCAACGACAAGAACAGAGCTCTTCTTCAAGCAGCCCTGAAACTCTACATGGAGAGCCAGCAAGAGTGTGCCATCTGTTTCGAGGTACCCGCCACTCCAGTCATTACGAACTGCAAACACGTCTTCTGCCGCGACTGTATTATGAAAGCCATCCGACTTCAACACAAGTGTCCCCTGTGCCGCAACGCCCTGGATGAAGACAGTGTTTTGGAGCCAGCGCCGGAAGAGAGCAACGAGCAGACCCTCGACATTGAAACTCAAAGTTCAAAGACAGAAGCACTGGTTCAAATTATCCGAGCTACTCTAAAAAACCCTGGGTCCAAGATCATCATTTTCTCACAGTGGACAGCTTTTCTGAACATTGTTCAGAAACGATTGATCAGCCTCGGATACAAGTATTCAAGGGTGGATGGTAGCATGAACCCCGCTAAGCGCGACAAAGCCATCCATTCCTTGGACCATAACGATAATACGCGGATCATGCTAGCAAGCCTTGCAGTTTGCAGCGTCGGTCTTAATCTCGTATCGGCAGACACGGTCATATTGTGCGATAGCTGTGAGTGGGCTCTGGTGATAGCGCTTTTTTTGGCCGAGTGAGTACTGACATGTCATAGGGTGGGCGCCAGCCGTCGAAGATCAGGCCGTAGATCGTGTCCATCGTCTGGGACAGACACGCGAGACTAAAGTTTGGCGGCTCATCATGGAAGGCACCGTGGAAGAGCGCGTGCTAGATATTCAGCGAGAGAAACGCCAGCTCGTAAGCAAGGCGTTCCAGGAGAGCGGAGGCAAGAAGAAGAAGAAGGAACAAGTCACTCGAACGGCTGATGTTGTAAAGCTTCTTTCATAAAATGGCCCATACACATACAACTGCTTTGAAAGCGAGAAAATTTACGGATTGGTACAGGGAAAGCCGGCACACTTGGTTTGTTGGAGCGAATATATCAGAGGGTACTGAAGAACACAGGCATGGGATCGGAAAGGAGTACAGAGACCAATAATAGATCCCCCCCTTATTGCGTTGTAAATGCGGCGCCGAGAACAAAACATGATCAAGTCCTTGATTTTCAAGTGATGATAACTACTTAAACATACGGAGTAATAAACCTGAAGCTCTAGGTAGTCTCAAGAGGGTTTAGGAATCACCTAATAGACATGTCGACCATTCCGCTCGGTGTCTGATAACGAGCTGGTTCCAGGAACGACCGGCAAAGACCAAAAGCTACCTTATAAACATGTTTGTATAAATCAAGCACCTTGTCTGGTCGGCTTCCTTGACCCTCACCAGTGAGAAGAGCGTTCCATTTAGGGTCACTAGCTTCCTCAGCTGTACCCAGGTTTCTGTAGCATGTGTATATCATGATCAGATAGTGGGTACTCATCCTGAGATGGAGTTCTGCATCAGAATGGCAAATAGTACACACTGCTATGTGTGCATAGGGACCCTCGAGGTTACACCACCTCTGCGACTTGTGAGAGGCGCAGCGTGGTGGGTGATGGGAAATGTCGAGCTGAACATCAATCAAGTTTGAGGTCTTCTTTCTGACCGGCGAAGACACACGGACGCTCTGGTGTGGGCAGCCGAAGAATTGCTCTCCGTTGGGTGAACTGTCATCTGATCCGTACCTGAGACGGATCTGTTGTCTTTGTAGAAATTCACCCTTGCAAGTGAATACTTCACTCAGCATCTCATAGTCCACACCATGCGTAGAAGTGACCGAGTCTTCCCATGAAAGTTCAGGGATGTACTTGGTCTTTTGCATCTCATCGCCGAGCTTGCGGCGGATACAGGACAGGTGCTCGAATGAAAGGTGGTAGGCCATCAAGGAGTGGACTGGTGCGAGAGTAGAGGCTGAAGGGTAGCGCAGCGAGTGATGGCCGTGACAGCAGCTGTGGTGCTGAGAGCACTCACAACGACCGTGATTCTCGCCAAGCTCAAGGGGTTTTTTATTTTTGGCTGTCATGTTGTCGAGCGATGACGATTTCTCACAATGCCCTGCCTCTGTTGCTGCAGCACATTCTGAATCTCCTGCCTGTATTGCCATGGCGTATTCAGGAGGGTCTTGGTCATCTGGTGTGGTTTGGGTGGAGGATTGAGTGTATCTCACTTTACGAGACCGGGAGCCGAAAATACGCGTGATAGCATTGGCCATTTCGTAGGAGATGAAGGTTGGAAGAAGGAGATGGTGAATATTGATGATAGATGGGATGTTGGTTATTAGGCAGGGCCTCCAGGAAGCACCAATGCTTTAAGTAGTCGCCAGGAAATTTTCGAGCGATTTCTGAGAAGACTCGAAAGTTCATCTTAGGTGTGGCAACCCTCGTATCTTAATACACACCAGCCGCGCCACGCGCGGAGGTTATCGTGGTAACTGTATTTGTGGAAAACCCAAAGTGTGATAATTCTCGACAAACTCTAACACCAGGATCTTGTCGGGGGTAGAACTTCTCGGCAAGGCGCCAAATTCAACTTCAGCAAACTAGGTGTCGCTGTTCTTCTCTTGGTGGATTCCGAATCACGACGGCCGGTCTAGGTGACTCACATGACCATCGAATTCCACCCTGAAGCAAGTAGTTGAATTCCGCGGAACGAGCTTCGAGGGAGAGTTCTGTGGGACACAGCATTTAGATGCAACTTTTAGAGTCGTCTCAAGCGTCAATCACGCGTGACGGGCAAGAATCATACCACAAGTCGAGTGGGGAGAGGATATCTAGATCACACCTATCTGGCTGTTCCAGAAACCTATCTTGCGACTTCTTAGTATGTATCTTGCTTTCCTTCCTTCCTTATTTTTCTTCTTCTTCCAAGCGGGCATTGTTCGTAGTCAACCCCTCCCGTGTACCACTTTCAGCATCATAACACCAGAGATCTTGACAGAATCATAGTGGCAGTCACACAATAATACTCCTACTGTGTCATAATAGCTACTGTTGTCTATCAATAGCTAATACTATCTAATAATTACTCAATAATAATTCATTATTTTCATTGTTTGTTTTTTTCTTGCCATAAACAAGGGTTATCTAGTCCCAAGATCAGGCTACACACATGACTATTACACACAGTTTTTTTTAAACATAATTTGCGGCCCATACCCGAACCTTTAACACCATAAAAACTCAAACATTTACACATTTAGCCCAGGCACAGGCATTAATATCTCATCAAAAACTCTAACAAGGGCCGGCCAATATATAAGTCGGCCATAGCCCCGAAAGGGGACGCTTATCACCACCAACCACAACCACTTTCCCACACAGCAGCAACAACAGCAATAACAACAACAAGATATCATTATCTAACACTCACATCCCTACCAGTAAGGGCTCGGTCATCGAAGCAGATGACGAGCTCCTGGAAGATATGCTGCTTTCAATCACGAACAACCCGAGAGAGCTGTACCTAACGCACATAAAATCCTCAAGCCTGCGCATTACTTTCATCATTATTTTCAACTGTTTCTATCTTCCTCGTGAACCTACGGCACCATAGCTAGATGTTGCGACGTTTATCCTCGCTTCTCTGGAGCGACTTGGCTTTCACGCAAAGTTAGAGACATCTCGCGTTTCTTCTTCCTCCTTTGTCTAAATGCAAATATACTTATGTGGGATTGTGTAGAATTGTGGTCTGCGGGTACCGGGGCTTCTCATTACCAGGTAGGTAGGTACTCGTGTGTTTTCAATAAAGTTTTTGGGTAGTGAAGGAGTCACAGCGGCGAGCTCACTTTGTGACTACGAAGGTTTGGCTGCGAACGTTCCAGTAGGCTTTCGGGATAATTATTCTTTCTTTCTGAACAACTATGTTGAGGTGGCTATGTCACATGAAGCCCTAAAAGTGTTTCCCTCTAGTTGACCCAGCTGTTTTCCTTTCCTAACACACACACACAAAATCCGTTACTGGTTTGGGCGAGACATGCCGATGCGCTTAGAAGAATGTCAGCCAGGAACGACACTTTGACTGTATGCAGACTTACTATTGCCAAATAACCCTTAGCCACCAAGTACTTTGGTTTCTGTCGTCGCTCGGAAGACCATGCTGCTCAGAAAGGCCATCGGGACTCGTGTTTCTTCGAAACCACCTTCCACCATCAGAGGTCACAACAAGGACCTCCCACGTAGGAACCTGAGGTCATAGGCCGATAATTTGACGTAATGTGTGTTAGATGAGGAGTCTGGTGAGAATACACGTGTACTGTACTTACATGCACTAAATCCGCTCAAAGAGAGTCTTTTTGTCTGAGGAGTCAACGGGCATCCACCTCTAGGTACTCTTTGCACAAAGTACAAAGGCCATGCCTGTGGCTTTCTGACGCAGCTCTTGAATGGATGTGGGAGATCAATGCAACACCTCTTGAGACGTTAGGTGGTCAATATACACACCGGCACAAGGGGTCAACGACGCTGGCTATCCAGGTGGTCAACGACGCTGGCTGTCCAAAGGGCCAAAGGCACGCTTTGTTAGGCTGGTCAACGACACTTCCTGCTGATAGGTGGTCAGCGACGCTGGCCGTCCAAAGGGCCAAAGGCACGCTTTGTTAGGCTGGTCAACGACACTTCCCGCTGACAGGTGGTCAAAGGCGCTGGCTGTCCAAAGGGCCAAAGGCACGCTCTGTTAAGCTGGCCAATAACACTTCCTGTCGATAGCTGGTCAGACACTCCCTGTGCCGATGGTCTAGGACGTGACACTGCCTACATCTCGGGTGCCTGGAATGCATTATCTCGCCGGACACCGAGCGGTCTATTTGTGATTCCCAACTGGTTTTCCCGAAGGCATCACCCAAGCCTTCTGCTTCTTCCCCGCTGGTTTTGTCCCAGTAGTAGTACGGGAGGAGCGAGTAGATGAACTCCGAGACGGGTGGTCCGCGCGGGGAGAGGTTTGCGTCGAAGCATCGACCATGGCACTGGAGGATCGGCGTTGGCATGGGCATTGGCATGTACCTGGTTCTCCAACCGGACCTGGTGGTCCACGTTCGCCAGGATCACCTTTGTCACCTTTGTCACCGGGAGCACCTTTGTCACCTTTGTCACCGGGAGCACCTTTGTCACCGGGAGCACCTTTGTCACCGGGAGAACCTTTGTCACCGGGAGCGCCTTTGTCACCGGGAGCGCCTTTGTCACCGGGAGCGCCTTTGTCACCGGGAGCGCCTTTGTCACCGGGAGCGCCTTTGTCGCCTTGTGTGCCTTTCTTGGGAAAGAAACGATCCCAGACGCTGAGAAAAATGTTGAGAAGCAAGGTACAAAAAGTGATCCAAGGGCCAATCCCGCTGCCAATCTCTTTGAACTGGGCCCAAGAACCTTGCTCACCAGTCTCAGGCTTGGAGCTGGACGTACAATTAGTGTCGGCCACAACCCACGGTATCATCGTCATCATCATGACCACCACCACCACCATCTTCTGAATCTGAGCCATTGATGAATGTCAAAGATTTCACTCGTAATCGTTTGTTGTTACTGTTGCTGTTGCTTTTGAAGTGGTTGCGATTGTGATTTCGTTTGTGATTGATTGTGTTTGTAAACAAGTCCGGAATATCATCCTATCGAAGAACTATATATTGAAGGCGGGTGTATTACACCTCACATAAGGCAGGAGCTCTCATTCAATTCATTGATCTAGAGGTAATAGCTTCTTACCTGATGGTTCTCTGTTCTAACAGGGACGGCAATGCGTCGGTCTAGCAGCTACCTAGCTCTTCCTTCAAATGGAAACCTTTGGGTGTCTCTACAAACATAGGCAGGTAGCGCCTCGCTTAGGGATTGAAAGAGCTTGGCGAAGGGGGGGAGCGGCGTTTCGGGAGAGGCATGAGCGCTCGTTCTCATCGATTCCGAGGTAATGGCCGCTTAGGTACCTCTGGTTTCTTATTTTACTACCTACATAGGTAGGGAAGGTACTGCTAACTTGTGGATAAGAATGCGACAGTCTAGCAACTACGTACCTGGCTTATTGAGTGGAAAGATATCTGTCGAAAGGGAAAGACGGTAAGGGGTAAGAAAACATTCCCCCTTGCACATGCACTTTAAAAAAAAAGGTACTGCGGAGGATGAGCGTTATTGCGATTCAAACTCCAGTTCGGCGAACAGAAGTCTGACGAGGTATGTACGCAATGGACCTTGGGGTACCTACTAGCTATTGGGAATGGGGGCTGGTATACTCAAATACTTTAAAAAATAAATCAAATAACCTTGATGCATCACTATAAATGACAGCTGAAAATAGTGAACTTCGTGGCACCGAGATCTGTATTTACTCGGTTCTTGCCGTCGTGAGTGTCCCGTCAACCATCTTCATATCACCGCCGCTCGCCACTTTGGCCAGTCTTGGGGCTCCCTACTACGTGGAAGGTAACCGCCAGGATTGGCAGATAGGTTTAATCAAAGTAGTAGCATGTTATACTCACTTCTCTGTAGCGACTTGAAGGTCAGAGACATCTCGCGTTATTCTTCTTCTTGTTTTTCTTCAAATAAAAATATTTATGATCATCAAATCAACGTCGATATCCCTCTCGGCTACCATTTTTCGTATTTGGGGACTTCATCCCTAAACTCAAGCACATACAGCAACCCCCTCTTGTTCCACTGGATGTGGTCCCCTCAATCAAGCCACGCGGAGCTGGTGTTGAGTTCGGGAAGAACAACCCTCTCTGTCCGACCGAAAACTCACGATGATCTTTATCACTTAGTAAAGCACAAATTAAATGCGTGGCCTCCGCTTTCGCCGGGATGATAGTTCATAGGCTCCTGAAGCGCTTCGACGTCCTTAGTACTAGCTAAGACTTATTATATCATATCAAATCAATGGCACTACTAAATCATGTGTGGAAAATCACCCTGTATTCCCGGCAACAGATCGTACTCTTCCTGGTGCTGATGGCCCCCTGGATGTTCAAGCCCCTGTTTGGACAACAAGCAATTGTGGTCTACAATTACATGGCATCGATTTCTGTTTTTAAGGGAGCCCAACTATGTTTTGATACTGTCTAAATTCCTCTAAGAAATGGTTTTCTGGGATATCTATTCTTAGGACACATCATGGCTTCTCAAGCTGACACTAGTAGGATCATGGCTTTACCAGCGGCCTTCCTAACTGATTTCTTAAGTTGTCTTCTAAGCGGATTTATATCATACTATATTTAGTATCCCGGAAAAGTCACATGGTCTATTGGGAACTAGCTAATCACCTCCTTTATACAACTTCCCTCCCTTCCACACATGTGTGATGTTCTCTGGATCAGCTAGGATGGATATATCATGCAATGGACTTGATGATACTGCAATCATATCCGCATCATATCCTTCCTTGATCTGTCCACTCAGAGGTGCCAGACGGCCCAACGTCTCCGGACCGTTCGCTGTCGCGCTCTCGATGGCCTCCAGAGGTGTCATCCCGGCCTCCACTGCCCACCACAGCTCGTGGGCATTGTTGCCATGTGACAGCTTCGACTTGCGGTCGCTGCTCAGCATATCTGTGCCTAGAGCAATCTTGACTCCGCTCTTGACAGCCAGCTTGTAAGATGACTTGGAAAGGTCCAGAATATTTAGCAGTTTTACCCTCGAGGGCTCCGGAAGGGTGTCAAGGTAGTCTGTAGCCAAAGTGCGGACGATATGCTGCGTGGCGATTAAATATGCCCCCTTCTCCTTCATGAGCTCGGCCACCTCTTCATCAAGGTACATGCCGTGTTCAATGCTCTGCACGCCAGCTCTCAAGGCGGCCATGATCCCAGCCTTGCCAATAGCATGGGCAGCGACCGCACGACCGCTCCGCCCGGCTTCCTCGACGATGGCTTTGAGCTCCGCGTCGGAGAATTGGCTGTCCTCGGGGTTGTCGTTGAGGCTGAGAACACCGCCGGTGGAACAAACCTTGATGACTTTTGCGCCGCGGCGGATTTGCAGACGCACTGTTTTGAGGCACTCGTCAACCCCGTCGCAAAGGGCAACGGGGAACCCACGGCCCATCGCCTCTCTCACTGTCTGGATAGGTAGCATGTGATCGTCTCCATGCCCGCCTGTGATGGACAGAGCAGCGTGGGAGGAGTATACATTGGGGCCTACCAGGAGTCCTCGCTCAATGCCAGGCCGAAGGTCTCCTGCATTGCCACCCAGTTCCCGAATTGAGGTATAGCCCGACATGAGGGTGACCCTCAAATCTTCTACCGTTATGGCGCCTGTGAGAGCATTCGTCCCAGGGAGATATGCAACCGTTTCCAGCCCTTGGAGGACATCGAATGCCTGATAATGGCAGTGGCAGTCCCAGAGGCCTGGCATAAGCACGGGGACATTGATAACCCGGATGCTGTGATACTTGGATGGGCGATTGGCAAAGGGTCCGACCCACTCGACCTTGCCGTCACTCACGGCGACAGCCCCATGCTGTATAGGCTCTCCCCGGCCTGGAATGAGAGTGGCGGCATGGATGAAATACGGAGACGATTCGCGCTCAGTTGATGGCATTGAAGTCCCAGTGTGGGCGGGATGTAGGCTGGGATAGTGGAGGGGGTCGCGGAGAGGGACACGCATGATGAAGGCGTTTTCACTGAAAGTGTGTAAAAATTGACAATAGGCCTGGTTAGAGTCCAGGGATAGTAGGATAGCAATTGCAACATTCACTGGAAGTATCAGGAGGGGGAGCTGACCAATTTTGAAGTGTCCCAGTTCGGCCGCCGTACCCTTGCCCCAGGATGAATGTTGGTCATGACAAATCTGGCGCGTCATGAGCGTACGACATCTCTATCGTGAAGTCATAGGACAGTCGCATTGCGTTCTCGCCACATACGACGCATCAAGATGTGCGATTTGTATGTTTCATAGAACCACGAGGCATGGGTATTTTCAGAAAAGGGACAAATCACCAACCAGGTATAATGATCAAACAAAAATTTCAAACTTTTTTCAACAAAAAAAAACTAAGAAAACTACCAAACAAACAAAAAAACAATAAACGTCCAGCAAACAACAAAAAACAACAAAAAACAAACAAAAATAACAATAAACAACAAACAACAAACAAACAAACAACAACAAACAACATAAAAAAAGACAAAAATCCTCCTCATCGGAGGGAGGCGGGGGACGCGGCAGGGGCCGGGGAGCCCGGGGCGGCGGTGGGAGGGGCGCTCGCAGCTGGGCGGCGCCAAGGGGGGAGGGGGAACCAGCCCCCGGGGGGGGGGGGGAATGGTGCTGCCGCAGGGGGGGGGAGGGCGCCGCAGGGGGGGATGGTGGCGCCGCTGGGGGCGATGGTGGCGCCGCGGGGGCCGCAGGGGGCGCAGGTGCGTAGGCGGGGGGGGGCCCTCGGGGGGCGCGGCGGCCTCAGGGGGGGGGAGGGCCTCGGGGGCGGGGAGGGCCTCGGGGGCGGGCGCGGCGGCCGGGGCCTGCCGGTTGGGGCAGGCCCGGGCAAAGTGGCCGCGGCGGCGGCACTATGTTATCATCAATGTTAGCAAACTTGCTAGCTAGAATAGTATTCGCCAGAAGGATTTGTTACTTACGATATGGCACCGCAGGCGGCGCCGGGGGCGGGGGCGGGCGGGGGCGCCAGAGGCCACCCCATTCACGGTGACCGAGATGGTCACATTTGAAGGCTTGTGATAAAACAATTAGGACACACAATACACAATTACAAACTGGATGGGATTTCGAACTTACCGACATGGTGCTGTCAACGACACAGATTGGGAGTGTGCTGTCAACGGCTCAGAGTGGGAGCGTGCTGTCAACGGCTCAGAGTGGGAGTTGCTGTCAACGACTTAGAGTGGGAGTGTGCTGTCAACGACACCGAGTGTGTAGAGAAGAAAATGGGAAGACGAGGGGAGAGGGGGGCGACTCTGTTTATATTTGTTTCTATTGCCAGGAAATATTGCTCAAGAACAGGTTGCGTGGACCTCGTGGTTGACTATTTCGTGGATGGGATCATATGCGCTGCTTCCTGGGCAAAGACAAAAAGATGGAGCTAGGAAGGAAGGTAGCTGCTAGCCCAACGCATTTTCATTCACACATATTGCCTTCACTGCTAAAACAGGAAACCACAGGGAGTCTCTAAATCAACGAATTGAATGAGCGCTCCTGCTATCTTGCGAGACTGGGAATGAAGGTAGCTGCTAGACCAACGCGTTTACACACACTACCTTCACTACTAAACAAGAAACCATAGGGAGCCATTGCCGCTAAATTAACCAATTGAATGAGTGCTCCTGCTATCTTGCGAGACTGGTAATGAAGGTAGCTGCTAGAACAACGCATTCACACACTGCCTTCACTACTAAACAAGAAACCATAGGGAGCCATTGCCGCTAAATCAACCAATTGAATGAGCGCTCCTGCTATCTTGCGAGACTGGGATTGAAGGTAGCTGCTAGAACAACGCATTCACACACTGCCTTCACTACTAAACAAGAAATCATAGGGAGCCATTGCCGTTAAATCAGCTAGTTGAATGAGAGCTCCTGCTATCTTCCTAGACGTGCTTCCAAGGTGAGTTCGTGGAATCGCCCTGTGTTACCGGAAATAGAACGCACTCTGCCTGACTCTGCTGGCCGTATTCATGTTCGAGCCCCAGCGGACGACAAGTAATGATGGCTAGTATTAATAGAAATAACTTGGCTGGTGATCCTGTGGTAAGATGCTGAGGAACCCGCAATTATTTGAGAGCCCAAAGGCATTACGTAATCTGACATCTTAGAAGTTTGGAGTGGCGCCGCCCTTGGACTGCACGACTAGGTAGCATCAATCCTCTTGATACACACAGTCCCTCACAAGATCTCTTGTTCATCAATCTAGTTTGATGCCAAGATGCTCGCTTTTGTTTACAAGGCGCTTCTTCGCACTCCAATCATCCGGCCTCTTGGGAACGCCGACACTCGCCACTTCTTTTCAACCACCATGGCCACCCTCCCGGTATCGCCGCGCTTTTCTAAGGGCACAGATGAGACGACTGCGGTGTCAAGCCTCCAGTCGCTTCTGTCCTCCGAGGGCGGCCGTTGGACGCTTACCTCAGAAGGCGAAGCCCTGGAGCGGAGCTTCAAGTTCAAAACCTTTGCCAAGACTTGGGTACGTTGATCCTTAAGCACCGTCCCTGTTAGAACTCTATGATTGCGGCCGCAATTGTATCTTATCACTTGATGCCTAATCTGAACTTCGAAACAGGACTTCATGACTGCCGTGTCTCTGCAGTGCAAGGTAAAAAATCACCACCCTGAGTGGTCAAATGTCGGTTCATTTTTATCTGTCTCACTCTCCAAGTTAAAACTTGCTGATGCCGTTTCACATTAGGTATATAACACCACGTTTATTCGATGGACTACACACAACCCCAAAGGCCTCTCCACAAAGGACTTTGAGCTGGCCTCTCTGTGTGACTCTATCGCCAAAGACTTTGGAGAAGTGGAACCAGAGCCTGTGACATGCGAGATCAGGAATCTCGTAGATAGTGCTACGGTGTCTGCAGGCGATTGCTGCACGCCCAAGAAATAACCCAAGCGGAAGCAGGTTCATGGTTTTCGCTGCATCGGATCCAGGCTTGAGCCCTGGTAATGTAATACTATGCATGTACACTCAATTCTAGCCATTTTACTACAGCCAAATAATGCAATGTGCTTCTTGAAATTGAGAGTTTATTTCACGAAAGATTATGTACTTGTTCCTAAACCTCGTAATTCTTTTGGTTGTTTCTTTGGTCCGATTCCTTTTGTATACAGGAGAAAGAAAGTTGGGGCTCAAACGCAGCACTCCAATCCGTGTTGAAGAGGCATCGTTTACCCTTCCTAGAACTGTTCTGCCATGAGAATGAATATTATTAAATCTAATACTGCAAAAAAAAAAAAAAAAAAAAAAAAAAAAAAGAATCAGTTTCTCCTATTGCCACTATCCTTCATTTCGTCGTCCAAGTTAATTGCGCTTTCGCCTTCCCATGAATAAATATGGTAGGCTAAAATAGGTGATCATTTCTATAAACTACGCCGCTGTGAAGCGAAATAGTTTACTGGGCCTTCTTGCTCTTGATCTGGGCCATCTTCTTCTCGCGTCTACGCTTGTGAGCCTCGGCGCCGGCCTCGGTATCCAGGCAGTAGTCCCACCAGCGAAAGCTGGAGGCGTAGTTGCCAATGAACTTCTCGTGGTGGAGATCGTGGTGCTCGGCACCAGCCCAGACGGGGAGGAAGTGGCGCAAGCTCCAGGGGAAGTCGTAGCCGCTGTGGGCATCGATGGCCTGGAAGAGACGAAGAGTGATCCAGACATACATGGTGAAGAGGTGGAGTTCGCCAGTAAAGTACAGAATGACGAGGGGAGCCCCAACAACGCCAATACCGAGAAGCATAGTCTCAATGGGAGAAGCATACTCAGCAGCAAGACCGAAGGGAGCAGAGTAGGTGTGGTGCATCTTGTGGATGGCCTTGTAGAGAGGACCGTAGTGAAGAGTACGGTGGAACCAGTAGTGCCAAGCATCCTCCAAGATAAAGGCGACCGTAATCTGCCAGGCCATTGTGAACACAGAAGGGAAGGGTACGCCGTACTCGATACCACACCAGGTGGCAACGGGGTGGAAGAACCAGATCTGAGGAAGCTCGGCGGTAAAGTGGCTGACAAGGACGATGAGGGCACAGTCCCACTGCTCCCTTAGGGTGGGAACCTTTTGCTTCTGGATCCTGTATCTTTCGAAGTACGGGATGTAGTCCATCGCCATGTAGGGAATGCAACGACCGAAATAGATAAGCTCGTGGAGGAAAAAGCTCATGACACCAGTTGCGAGGATATCATTTTGCATGTAGAGGTACCATGCCTAGAATCGTTGTCAGTCTCGTTGGGTTGGGGCTCGCGATTGGCATCAATTCGATGGGAGAATGGAACGTACGGCCCAGAGCTTCTCCAAGTAGCTGAGTTGAACATTGTATTTGGTAACTTCCTCGAGGACTTCAAAATAGCCCTGGGTCTGGTTGAGGGCGTTCAAGGTGCCGGTGCTGTAATTCAATCGCTCGTGTTAGAAGAGGTCGCAAAGGAGGCGCAAAAATAAGGGGATGGAGCTACTCACACTGCCTCCATCATGGAAACCTCGAATTGAGACGTGGAAATGAAGAAAGGAAACGGATCCCCCTGCTGCCAAAGCGTATCGTGCTTTCACCGAGTGGAAGGAATGATTGATGAAGGGCGATGACGGGCTGGAAGAAGAGGGCTTGAGTCTCGAGAAAAAGGATCGGTGGGAGTCGGCGGCAGGCTGCTGGTTTTATCATTCGAATTTAAATTTTTATGGGATCAGGAGTCCCTGGTAGGAGAATAAAGAGTTCAATGGGGACCCTGCCCCTCCGCCCGGGAAGAGAGACACCATCTCGTAGTGCTTTCCCCTGGCGGACAGGGGAGCCAATGGCCTGAATTGTATTTGACCGTGGCACTTCTTTAGCGCTATGTGGCCTGGAGGAGGGGCACCAAGGGCCTTACAGCGATCAAGCTGTAGGTTCCGACAAAATGAGACCACGCACCCAGATGGCTTTCCGGCTCCGTCCCGATCAGATGATTTCCCCCCTAGCGCCATGGCTCGGGTGCAATGCCACCCACCCACCCACAGCAGCATTATTGGTAAACCCGAATACGACAGAGGGCGAGTGGGTGGATGACCCCATTTATTGCCCGTCCCATTCACCAGCCACATCTACACCACATCTACAATTTTGCATTGCCCGCCTGAAACTCACCGAGCATAGCACTGCGAACTCGATTTGGAAACGACAGCATACTTGCATCATCAAGGCGCCACTCTCGATATGGTCGCAGCACCCAACCGAATTATAGAGAAACAGGCATTGAAACCTGCCGCACCGTTCCATAAGAGTAAAAAAAAAAAGCAATTGCACTCCCCTGGAGTGATAGTTGTTCACAGACCGGAGTTAGAAATAAAGCTATCCATGCTTCACGAAAGGCAGGCCTAAGGCCAAACGCCTCAAGTGTGGCCAACCGCTGACTAACAACTGCTTAACTGTATGTTGCCTTTCAAACAACTTCATCCATCTGGTATCATTCTTGGCAAATTGGCCGTATATGCTCATTATCATTATACATTCGGAAATCCAACTGCTGGCTGTTCTACAAGGATAGGAACTGAGGTTCAGGCGTGAAAGAAAACGAACAACCATATATCACCTCATCCTTGACCAACCAGACCAGACGTTGGTCCAACCTAAAGAATCCGCCTACACATTTTTAGAGGCTGAGTCTTCGGTGGCATCGCCTTATTTTCCTCTTTCCCTTTACTAGAAGTTGGCGTAATCGCGAGAGATTGATGAGTGTGCATGCTTTCTGGGAACATCACCCCTGCTCAACCCAACCCAGCCACCAGCCACATCTCGTCCAAATCGGAATCTTGCTACGCCACCGAAGCTCACCAAGGAACGGCCCTTCGAATTCGCGTTCGGGTAGCAGCCATCAACACCCCTACTTGCCGCCATATTACAAACACCAACCTGCGCATCGAGTTGGCAGAACAGAGGATTCTACCGTCTCTGAGCCCAGGTGCATCAGTCTGAGGGATAATAAATTATTTGGATCGCATTGGGTTTGCCCATTGATGTGCGCATCGGCACCGACTCTCTGCCTACCTATCACTGATTCACCAAGCATTTGAGACATGGTAATGATAAAGGAACGTGATCCGATGTCTGTACCTGCTTGCCTTGCTAATGTAAATGTACGTGCGTTGGGTCTTGCTTGCATGCGTCCATGTACGTACCCCGAACGGTTTTTCTGATGAGATCACTTGCTCCACACTCGCTCCAACCCGCAAGCTAATGACGATTGCTGTTGCATTTCCTCCAATTGACGTCGTCTTTGTTCTCATTGCCGTACGATCTTTTTCTATATGTTTTGGCCATCCAGACGCGCATTAACCCACGCGCTGTCCAATTCCACCGAGCAGGAGGTGACTTGAATTGGCGGGCATTATCCTGCCCTCGCTGTCTGATCTGACCCTTGTCGGTTGATTGATGAAAAAGGCGGTGTTAAAACGATTCGGATCTGGGGTCTGATTATCCGCCTGTGGTCCTGTTCGAACCCTGCATTTCACGACCCGGAACTTCTTCTTGCCTGCGTTTCACTGGCTCAATCCGTTTGTAAGAGCCACACCCGGCCTTCGAATTCGTTTTCCTCGAAAAAAATTTATTCTGGTCCGACTTTGAGACGCCTGCGGCAACGCACCGCCTCTGCGTCCGTCTCCGCTCCGGCAGAAAAGCTCTTGGATCACCTCACACGACCGGCCATCATGTCACTCGTCTCAGAGTTTGTTCCCCTGCTGCCTTCCACCCCCCTCTGCCCAATGGCTGTTGATTTCTTTTTGCTGACCAGGGCCCTCCTCTTGGCGCAAATAGCCAAGTACGGCGTCTAGATGCCTACTTGGACCGGCTGCCTGTCATCTCAGCTGAGGCATCGTCTGATGAGGGTGGTTATGAGGCTGAGGACCAGAGCTTCTCTATCGCTGATGCATTTGCGGCCCCCCACCTTAATCGTCTTCTACGGATTGTCCAGTCATTCGGCACAGCTGGCTCGCAGGATGCTCTGCTATCAACATCCCGGATCAAGGCCCTGCTCACAAAATCAGGGATACCCGAACAGCCTCTCAAGGTCAATGAGGCCAGCGTAAAGAGCCCTTACGAAAATGAAGTAGAGTGGCTTCTAGTCAGCAAAGCCACTATTCAGCTCTATGGTGTCATTCTCAATACTCTGCTGGACCAAATCATCCCTTTAAGCAATGACATCTGGTATTGGGATGAGATTCTCAGCTCATACTCGTACAGCAGCCTCTACACTGTACAAATATCTCCAGTGAGATTCTGGGCTTGGTCTCAAGATGTATATATCACAGCCCATGCTAGATTTAGCTCTGCGACTTCACTGGGCTCAACCTCCGATTTTGTAGACTCGACGCGCTCGCGATTGTCTCGCGAGTGGAGCCAATTTTATACGATTGTCCGCGATAGTATTCGAGAGCGCTCGTTTTCCAATATCCAAAGAAAAGTTCTTTCTCCTGTCGCATTTTCCAGAGCAGAGGCTAGACGCAAACAAGCTCAGCTGAAGAAGTTGAGGGAAATTACGGCCAGCGGACTTGGTGTGCTAATGGACGAGGGTCTTCAGTTCGAGATCGACGATGATAAGTCTCACATGGTGATACAAGATCATCATGATCTCAAAGGGGTTGTTGAACGCAGCGTTGCGCTTATGGACATGATCCTTGCGGAGGTCTCTCATTTGGACATTAGCGTTAATGACTTTGAGGATAAGGTCTTCGCCGGTGTCGAGGAAGACCCTGAGCTTTCCGTTCATGTTGAGGATACCATCACCTCCAACCGACCAACCATTCTTGCCCGCCGCCTTCTCTCCATCATTGACGAGGTCCTTCCGCAGCACCAGATTGCGATGAAGAAACTGACAACTGAAAATGGACGGCCTTCGCTTCTTGTGCGATATTGGCTGCCAGGTGTCGTCGGTCTGCTCTCATCAACAACCATCCTGAAGATTCTGGTGAATCGCAAGGCAGAGATTATTACTTGGATCGCGGAGCTTGGATCAACAGTGCGGGATTTCTGGCTGAACTGGGTCATTGAGCCGACGCACAAAGTTATTCGGACCATTCGCCATGATGAGACAAGTGAGATCGCCATCATGAGCAGAGATAGCCTCAAGGCAGACCGGGAAAGCTTAGAACGCATGGTGGTTGATTTCGCAATCGATAAGCCTCATTTTGCAGTTGAAAGTTCGTCGCTTTCAGACGCCCAGATTTCCGAGATTCGCTCCAAGGTCGCCGAGGGGGATGTCACACCTGTTCTAAAAGCATATGAGAAGGACCTCCGTAGCCCATTTGTCGGTGCCCTCCGAGGCGACCTTGTCCGCTCGCTCCTGATACAGGTTCAGAAAACCAAGGTGGATCTTGAAGTTGCAATGACCGGAATCGACTCCCTGTTGAAAAGTCAGGAACTGGTTTTCGGCTTCGTAGGCCTGACACCTGGTATTCTCGTCTCCATCGGCCTCTTCCAGTATTTCCGCGGCGTCTTTGGAGGCCGCTCTGGGAGACAACAGGTCAGGAAAGCCGGACATGCCGTTCGGGTTCTTCGGAACATCGACCGCATCCTCGCGGAGGCGCGCCCAACCGAGAGCAATGTGCTCTCATACAAAGATCATGGCTTGCTTCTTTGCGAGGTCCACTTACTCAGGAATCTAGCCCATAGACTGATGCCTCGCGAGATTGAAAGGGAGTTCCTTGAGGATCTGGACGATCTAGCAAATATCAAGGGGATTCAAGTTCAGCAGAAAGCCCTGGAACGTCTTCGCTGGGCCTACTTGAGGTGGCTGAGATAGACAACGGGCAAATCTGATTGTGGTTTTTCATCATGGGCATGCATTGGTCGACGTAGTATAGGGAACATGATCATTATAACACGAGATGAAATAAAGCACCTAATCTCAAACTCTTCCCTTCCTGTCCCTTTCTGTGACTCCCGTACTGAGCTCTAGTTTCTCTCTTTCTCATCCCCGGTCGAATATGAATCGATTCACGGAATCTAAGGGCGATCAATCTGACTTCGTAACTAGAGCAAGAAACAAAGCCTTCGCTCGTCCGGCGCAAGCCGAACGCGACCAAAACCTAACGGACACGGCCGCAAGCCTTTAGATTGCCACAAACCACACATTTTCACCGTTTCTAAGGATGACATGCTCACTTCATCATACCTACTTACATATCATTCTGCAGCACGACGGCTTCCTTCCCCTGGTTGTGCTCAAATTATGGAGGCTTGTAGGCAACTCCCTACCAGGCAAAATCCCTCCCTGAGAGCTACCTAGGCAACGAAGTGATCGACATGAAGAACCCCTAGCGTTGAATCTCAACATTATATCAAGATACTCAACCCAGTAGTAAACATAATGCCAAGCTAAATATCTTAGAACAATTGAAGCCTTTGGCTGGAGACTTGATGCTTTTCTAAGAGTTTGGCCGTGCCATATTTGAGATTTGAGAGTTTCCACCCAACTTGGTGTACAAAGTGCAGAGACCATAGCTGGAGATTTGATGTTTTTCATTTGCCCTCACTGGGCCCTGGGTAGTAGGGATAATGATATCAGATACTGACATCGTGGTTTGGAGAGGTGTGGTTATGCGCTCCCCCGTGGCTAGCTTACATACCGACTAGCCCTTACAGAGGTTTCGAGGTGCTGATGCCTACACCTAGGCTATGTGTGTTGAAATTCTAACTTTTCTTGGTGTGGAGGGTTTTATTAGGCCTAAGAAAAGATAACGATGATCATAATAGGCCAGTGAAAGGAACTCTATTCTGAGTTCATTAAATACACAAGCCTCCGAGCATCTTACCTTCCAGGTCAAGAGTATCTTCAAACACCGAAGGTACCAATCACGTAAAATTTCTAAACATATAGTTGAATGAGAAAAAGCTCAACATGGAACGCAAACGACCAGTGCTATTACAGCAATCTAATGATGGTGTTCGATTCTTTTGCGTAGAGGCCGCGATGACAGCCTGCTACATACGGCGACCTCCATGAAGAATAACCGATAAGGTGCCTATATTTTTAGCTTTAGCTGACTTAGATGTAGGTAGATATTGGCACAGAAACACGACAGGGACCGGCAGATAAATTCCGAGATACGTTGTCAACGGGGAGTGAGGCTTGCGTTGAAATATCTTCGGAGCTTGCGTTGACCTTAGCGGCTATGAGAAAAATAAGGAGCGCCCGAGCGTCGGAACAATTCGTCTGAAGGTGAATCTTTGGTTAATGTTCGCAAACTGTTGATACCCAATGGTAGATTTCTGCTCCACGAACTCCATACGGGCTCCAAGTGGCCCAACTTCATCTCCGGCATTGTCCCTGGGTGAAGCTGATGGGCGCCCTGACCAGCCACACGTTACCCCTGAGCGTTGTGAATAATCATACCCAATGGTCGGTTTGTGGCCACGATCTCTTCGCAAGTGTTGGACTCCATGTGCTCCACGTGCTAGACAAGTTTGTGTGCTTGTACATTCTGCATTACACCCACAATCTAGCGAGCGACCGACTGTATGTGGTGAAGGGTCATATCTAGTGGTCGGTTTGTGGGCACGGTCTCTTCGCAAGCGTTGGACTTGATGCGCTGGAGAAATTCGCGTACCATCATGAACTTCACATCGCACGTTGGGCATTGAAGTAGCAACACTCGACCCTCTTGGTACTCAATGCTTAGTGAGGTCGAAAAAAAGGGTGTTCCGCAAACGAAACTTGAATTGCTCCCATAGCTACTTAGGTAGGTATTGTCATGGCTTTATGGTTCTACGTATCTTCCCATGTACCTAGGTAGGTGTTTCCACTCCTTATGGCTACGATCGCAGCCATGGGGGTATCTTCCGTTTGACAGCATGATACTCTGAATGCTAATCTTGTTACAGAAATGACGCAAAATGGAAGGTACGAGAGCAGGAAATACACCATAGTTGTTCGGCAGTTCTTGATCAGTACTCCTCTTTAAGTGGTAAAATTCCTCCACGGAAGGAATCTCTGGCAAACATAGATTCTCACGCTCTCCCCGTCTCACTCGAGGGAGAGGGGGGAAAACGAGCCTAGAAAAAGAGGACGTCGTTTGGAATCAGGAAGCTGACCAGGCGTGGAGGGCAACGGTGAAACTCCGATGCTACCCGCTAGGACTCGAACCTGGGACCTTTACCGTGCCAGTACGACCAACGATGCAGAGAGTGGGAGTGTGCGGTGTTGCCAGGACCGTTGGTGACGCGCTGCCACTGCACCACGGGGGCTTTGATTCTGCTTGCAAGTATTTTCGTATAGCCTCATGGGTGTTCAAGGTTGGAATAGCAAAAAAAAAAAAAAATTGACCCTGGGGGATTCAATCCAAGGACGTATGGTGTCAACTGCGCAGAGAGTGAACGTTTGCACCACAGGTGACGCGGTGCGAGGTTACACTTAATCTAAGGTGATAAACAGTAAATCCAAGGTCTAGCGGGGCTCCGGCGGCAGAATTCTACGCATATACTGCGCATAAGCTGCGAGCACAGTGAGGGACAGTTGGGTCGGGCTTACAGCAAGAGGCTGTCCTGAACAGTAGGTATGTATTATTTCCTACCCCGCTGCTGCCGACCAGTTGACGGTACAAGAGAGCGCGAGAGACATTTCCTCGCCCATGTGTGTGAGACCGTCACCTCTCGTGACGTCCAAGGTATCACCAATGAACGCCAAAAGTTGAAAATTGATAAAATGGAGAAGTATCTAAGGTTGGGGTAGTGTAAAAAAAAAATTGGCCCCACAGGGATTTGAACCGAGGACCTTTACTGCGTGTGCTGTCAACGACTCAGAGTGGGAGTGCTGCCAACAGCCAGTAATGCGCTGACCACTGCGCCACGGGGCCTTTGATTTCATGTGCGATTACTTTCGTATATAACTTCGCGGTGTTCGAGGTTGGGGTAGTGTAAAAAAAAAATTGGCCCCGCAAGGATTCGAACCGAGGACCGTTACTGCGTGCGTGCTGTCAACGACACAGAGTGGGAGTGTGCTGCCAACGACCAGTACTGCGCTGACCACTGCGCCACGGGGCCTTGATGTTGGCTTCCTACCTTATTACTTTAGTAGATAAACCTACGCAAATGATGAATAACGTATGTCTTGGGTAACAGTCCCGATTGTCGCAGGCCACGAAATCAAATCCATAGACCTATCGTAAATTATTGATTCGTTTGACCGTAGCGATAATAACAAGCAGATAGTAGAGGGCTGTCTCTTTGTCTGGGAGCAAAGTAGATGAAATCAATGTGGGAGGGCGAGGCTGCGGAAAAGTGATATGGAGAACGGTGAGGGGTTCCAACGATGCGGCTGGGGGCTAACAGGCTTTTATACTCCAAACCTAACCCCGCCCTGGCTCCCTACTGATGGAGCACATACACTGATCCACAATCTATTGCTTTGTGCACGGAGCACATACCCACTACCTACCTAGGTAGGTAAGTAACACGGTGGAGAGTGTGTTATGGGCAGTGGATGGTGTGGACAGCGTGTGGAAACCCTAATACCTAAACAGCGCGTACTAAGCTGCATCTTAGTAGGCACCTACCTAGGTACCTAGGTAGCTATACCATACAATGCACAGACAATGACAAACTCATGACAACATGGCAACAATTCTACCTCTTTGCAATTGAGACTTTTCCGCCAGCCTTCAAGCACCAGCAGAATGAAAAAAACACCATCCAGATCCTGAATTTCATTTTTGGAATACCAATCTACGAAAGCCGCCATCTCCCCGTGTGCGACCTGCTCTGAGATTCTGCGAGGTCGCGTCCGCAATTTCAGGCGCTGCAGACCCCGACACAAAAGCCTATTACAGTTGTGGGGATCAGACCTATTCAACAAACTCTCCCCTTTCGAAGACGACTACTCTGTGGAATGGGCAGAGTCTAAAGCAAAATTCCCGAGGGCGGTACGGAAAATATTACGAGCTGCATACGCTGTCAGTGGCTACATATTTCGATTTCAAAGAAACCTTTAGCTGATTGGGTACGTTGACAGAGGTCACTACTCCATCGAGATAGTATGTTCATGATATTTTCCCTCTAGTTAGTAGTTAAGTTGTTGTCAAGGAGATCTCACTGCGTTTGCGGGGGTGTGATCAAACCAAGCAGCTACCACTATACTGCCACTCCCTCAGCTCCCTTCGTCTTCCAAAACAAAGCCTTATTCTTTCCGTCACTCCTCCAACCTGCTTTCCAGCAACAGCAAAACCTCTTCTCTGCTCTGCCTCCAGGAATTCTCAACCCTGGTTCCGTTCCTGTCAAATCTCCTCGCACTTCATTTCTCCTAATTCGTGCCCACCCAGAAGTCGGCCACTACCTTGCCTGGTGAATCCGCGCCCTGCTGTTTTGGCTTGGTGTAGCTCTAGTTTATGGTAGATTACGGCTCGTCGCGGCAAATAGAATATGAATTACCCGCTCGAGGGTGCAGCTGTTGATTGCGTTCATAAGGGTCAGGGCAAGGAAGATGAAGGAAACGAAGCACATTAGATTCTTGCCGGCTTGAGCAGGGTCTTCAAGGCCTGGCCTTGGAAGGAAGGCACGCCATTGAAGGAAGGTACGTATGCAAGGAACAGTAGGTAATGAATTCCCCTCCCATGGCCACATATCTACCTAGTCATAGCTAGGCATATGCACATGCAGTTTATACATTGTACATCCAACTGGGTAGCCAACATGCTGCCCTAGAAACAGGGGTCCATCCGGTAGGTAAGGTAGGTACTAGTCAGTGCAAAGAGAGAGCCATCTCCTTGAAACCGTGCACTGATACCTGGCTCCCTACATGCCCTACGTATTAGGTAGGTACCTAAGGCACTATTACATAGGCACAAGCAAGACTCCGTTGTATGGATCTGTTAACATCAATACTGAGAGTTCGAGTACAAAGTAAAAACAGCAATGGAAGATGCCAGACCCATCTCAACACAATGAAAACAAAAGGCAAAAACAAGCTCTGCTAGCCCAAGGTTGCAGCCACGCAGAGGAAAACTCTGCAAACTTTCATACCGATGACTCATTTGCCGTCGGGACGAACTGCTCGTCAGATCACTTTTTATTCTACCCTCTTTCCCCCAGCTGCCACACACACAGTTTCCTTCGTTCATCTTCTATCACACCAACCCAAGCACTTCAACACACCAAGCTCCAAGATTTTCAGACACCAAATTAGTGAGTACCAACAGCCTCTTGACTAGAGCACTTACACTGACACGTGCGCAGCCCTCGCTGTTTGTCGCGTCATGCCAGACACAATCTCAGTGCCTTCTCTGTTCACAAGTGACTCAATTTGAAACAGCCAAGCTCTTGGAGGAGCATCAAGCTCTCTAGCCATGGCCTTTACACTTTGTGCAACGAGTTCTTTGAAGACTCTCAAAACCTTTTCGAGCACAGGGGGACGAGCTTGAGTCTATCGCGGGGTTGCACACTCCACAAACACATGTGGATGGAGATTGAAGTGATATACATGTTCACGTGGGAGTTTCGTACACTCTCCCTTCACTTCTTCAAGCCTAAAACTCTCAAAGCTTTTTCGAGCACAGGGGGGTCTCAAAGCCTTTCCGAGTATATGGAGACCAGCTCGAGTCTGGCACACTCTTCAAACACATGTGGATGGAGAAGGAAGGGGAAGGGATATACAGTTATCGCCCGGCAGTTCCACCCAGCAGCGCCAGAAACCTTGCCTAAGTAAGGAGGAGTGACGACGGGTGAACCAACCTCATCAACTTTGTGAAAGCTGTCTTCTAGTTGTCTTTGTCTACCTTATCCACTACACAATCCCTTCTCCCTCGAACGCATTTTCGCAGGATCACGCATAGCTGGTTATTCTTGCTCTCTCTCACCATGGCCGACCAATTTCCACCTCTTTAAGACTTCGATTCAGGAGGTTCATTCCTACGCCAAAATAGACGAATCTAAAATGCAACCATCACAACTATGTAGGTAGTATAAATTAATAGCTTCATGTCTTGTTATATTGCTGTGCTTGGTGAGGCCTCTTCTTTCTGCCTTTCTTTGATATTACGTCTCACGTATGAATAGTTCTTGTTTGCAGTGGTTTAGGCCAACGGCAGGAAAAAAGACTCTACCACGTCTGCCAATGCAAGAATCCTTCAGTTTTTCAAATCTTCAGAGCTTTGCTTAATACTGTTAGAAGGAAAGAGGGTTGAATTAGCGATTGACTGACCGCGGTGAGCTTGTTTCCGGCCTTATAAGCTTCCAATTGCAGGTAGTCATAGGTGCGAGTGCAACAGTCAGTCGCTAATCCAACCCTTTTTCCTTCCAACACTAATCATTATTGCAGACCAGCTAGGAAGAGGGGCCAGAAGGCGATAAAATGACCCTACCGGTGATCTTATGAGGTTTCCATCACGCGGCATACCCCTGTTAGGGCTCTTACGATCACTCGCACATACGTCTTAACAACCAACAAGACGATCCAGGAGATCACTCTGTACGGATAGGGTTATAGCGGCTATCCCACCAAACAGCTGCCCCTTTTACTAGCTAGATATCTTGGTAGCCGTATCGTGAGCCAACGAAGAGCTGTCCGTTCTAACCCGTGGCTACCGATGGCTGTACCGTGAGAACCTGACGTGCCCGTCCGCGCGAGCCTTCCATCCCGGACAGCCCAACCGTCAAACCCCAAAAAGCGCCCCTATTCGAACCTACGGGTTTAACAGCTTCATCGCAAACCCGCGGCCGCTGTGTCCGTACGAGCCTGGGCTATAGACATCGCATAAACCTGAAGAAGCTATGCACGATAGAAGCCTCTCGAAGACACATATATCGCGTTGGCTTGAACAAGTGGTCTGCGAGGGTACATTCTACCGGGCCTAGCCGCCGTGCGTCGAGCTACATGTAGTCAGTCCGTAGGCAGTCGGCCTCTCTCTCTGCTGGTAAGACCAACGATTAATTTACAGCTGACCTAGCTATCACTTGTAGCGACAGTTGCAAACTGTCGACTATTGAGATGAAGGATTGCTGTATGCTAAGCCCAGCATTCAGCTGTTGTGACTTCAACTCGTAGGGACTCAACCTCTTTGTTTTTCTGTTAAAACGGCATGTGATCGTGTTGCAGCTGACCTAGAAGATGCCGGTAGTAATAGCTAATTCGTAGAGACCTAGCTTGCATATCTGGTCTTAACACGAGAGATCGCTACGAACCTGGATCGTCTTCCGCCATGAGGAGTGATAGCTGTAGGTCGATCTTAGCAGTCATCCGTCAAGACAGTCAATTTGTAGAGGGTGGTCCAAGCAGGCATCTGTATCTTTTGGCGATTGGGAAACAAAAGAAAACATATGCTAATTTATCAATTCGGGACTAATCCATGTGCATCGATTTATTGCCGCATAGAAGACCTCGTAGTTGCACGATTTGAATATAGATAGGTACGCCCGAGGCGATTTCTCGTATCGTCACAGAGAGGTCGGGTGTCCAGCGATAGCTCGTCTTGGCTAAAGATGGAGAGATTAGGTTCCTACGAAATAACTACTAGGTAGCGAGCGAGGGGTACCCCAAGACCAGGTCACACACAAGATTACATCACAAGATTTTTTTAAGCATACCTACATTACAGTCCTTTTCTAACAAATGCCATGGCTGGAGACTTGATGCTTTTCCAAGAGCTTAGCCGTGCTATATTTGAAAGTTTCCAAAGATCTCGTTGCACAAAATACAAAGGCCATGGCTGGAGAGCTTGATCGTGCCATGCTCGAAGAAGCACCACACGGCCTGCTTCTGTTCACCCTTGGTGGCATGCAGGAAAGGAACTATATAGGGCCAGCACTAGGGTACCGGGAAATCAAATCTGCCTTTGTCAAAAGACCGCAGAAAGCACGATGCCCATCGCCTGGCACGGTGAGGTGGGTAGTATGTCTATCGATTCCAATGAGAACCATCTCGGTACCACGAACATCAAGATAGACATTCCATTTCGCATCCAAGAGTTTTTGACTATCACGTATTATAACTCTAAAATAGACGTTATTCATTCACAGGACAGAGTGGCAGGGGCTCCGTATTGTGAGAGGATTGAAGGTCCTAAACAGGGAGGTCTCACAGCGATGTACGTATTGAGACGGGCAAGGGCATCATGGGCGCGACCAACCAACAGACATTATTGTCAGGGATGAAGAAGCCAAAGTTTCAAAAGCACCTGGACAGCCAACCAATTGTAATGACCATCCTTTTTTCCCAGCATTCACAGACGATTACCTCCAAATAGGTACCTAGGTAGACATACCACGGACGTTCACGTATGGATGGATAAAATTAGAAACAGCGAGGTGCAGTGGGGTTGAGGTTACACTACAGCGCCCCGACGCCAGAGATAGGAAGGGCTGAAGCACAAGAATATTATGTAATCGAATTACATAAGCAAGGGAGGGGTAGTCTGGCCTCGGCATCAAATCCTTGAGAACATCGTGCTCCCGGGGATCTCTAAGTTCCGAAGCATACCGACCACGCAGCCGATGACTTAGTTTCTCAATACGCATCATGGCATGGTAGAATTTCAGTAACATGAAACAGATATATTCTATAAATGTGCATCAGGCACAAACAACACTCTGCTCCAGCCAAAAAGGGAATGTCCGCTTACGTAATCACAGGCAGTCGGCTCAGAAAACATGGGGCCCACCTGTTATCCTCTAGCGGCGTGTTAGCGCAGGCCCAATCAAAATCGTGAGCCTTGGGGCCGTGCCTGCCTGTGGGAGGATGCTGCGGGAACCATGCAGACCTCCCTCCTCCCACCACCTCGCACCTCGCGACTTTCCACCTTGCTGACAAACCACGCTCCCAAACACAGCCGTTGCTCATCACTTACATTCACACCCACCATCCAGTCATCAAGACCCTAGCTCAAGGCCGGGCAAGCAGAGCTTCAGATCTTGGCTTGCTCTTAATTCCGTCCCAGAGAAGAGGAGAGGGTTTAGCCAGGACCGTTTGTTCGGGAAAGCTGCGAGAGTAGGACATTGCTCAAGGATAACCGCGCGCTGTGCAATTCCGCCTAGCTTCGTCATACGCCAATGCAACAGGCTTGACAATACTATTGGCACCCTCCAGACGAGAGATTCAGCCACTTCGTTTCTGTTTCGGGGGCCAACAAGTCGCGCGAGCCGCCTAGGGAGCCCGCTTGGTTTAATTACATAATACACCCCGCTGATCCACCACCGCTGCTGCTCTCGTCCTCGCTGATTGTCTTCAAGACGCCATATATTAGTTATTAATCCTCGCCAGCGACCTATATGACTGCTGACTCAGACTCTGCCCTCGAAGCTCTACTTACTAGCCATGCAGTCCTCGCCAGCCACTGCGGGTGTCAATATCACTACGAATTCTCAGGGTGAGTTTGCTCGATATTGCTTTTCTTCCTTCTCGTCGCATGGTGCAGCGCTCGCGCGCTGAGTCATTTATCTATTCGCGCCCTTGTGCGCAAGAGAGCATCTCGTCTGCCCTTCTACACCATGCCTGGTCGCCAGTCGCCTGCTGCGTTCCATTCTCCCCGACGCGACAATCAATAAACTTGGCCATTTCTCTCTGTAGATCTGCCTGGTTTTCGCGCCACGACTGTCGCCTTGTCTCATACATTCTTGTCCATTTCCCCGAACCTCATCATCGCTGCTCAATGTGTGCGAACCGCTTCGCGCAAGCCCTCTGAATAACCTCGTGGCTGACAGATGCATAGTAGAACAGCACCTTCGCGCACAGCTTGAGCTTTTGAAGAGCCCAGAAGCAGATCTTTCCGGGTCGCCCGGCTCGAGACCGCGGGACCAGAGGACTGGCCACACCTCTCCCACTGCTACACAAATCGCGAATGGATACGACGAGCTTGCGGCTGCCTCTCAAGACGCTGCTCGAGCCTTAAACGCAAAGACTGACGGTGCCGACGCGTTTATTCATCCCGATCTGCGCACAGGTCCTATTTCTCAACACAATCACAATATGATGCCCATTGTGCCCTCACCGGGGCCCATTGGTGGCCCTCCTCCCGGAGCCCCCAACTCCTCGCTTGCACCTGCGCCCCAACCTCCGCAGCTGGCCCCAGCACCAGGGGAAGAATCTCCCAACGATGGCCGCAAAGCAAAGCGAGCGTTGTCCCAGTCGAAGCGCGCCGCGCAAAACCGAGCCGCTCAGGTAGGCCTCAATTCCCCCACATGAATGCGCCCAAGTAGAAACACGGGCGGGGAGGGCATTGTTTTACGTGGTGTACTGCATGGACTCGATGCTAACTTGCTTCTGTTCTCAGAGGGCTTTCCGTCAGCGCAAAGAAAGTTACATCAAGCAGCTTGAACAGGAAGTGCGAGATTACCGCGACATGGAGAAGTCATACAAGGCTGCTCAATCAGAGAACTATGCCCTACGGGAATATGTTCTTACCTTACAATCTAGACTCATTGACGCCGTTGGCGAGTTCCCGCAGCCTCCTCCAAACATCAATTTAGCTCACCATTCTGTTGCACCAGAGCCACAGATGGGCACTCATGAACCCGGACCCAGCCATATGAACGCCGGAACGCCCTTAGAAGCGGTTGCCCAGGCTGTTGCTGGACTAGCCGCTCAGGAGCAAATGGGAGACCGGTCTTACCCCAGCTCTCATATGAAACCTGAACCTAGCACTCATGATAATCGAACAGCCGAAGAAATAAATAGACACCTCCAGGCTGGCGATGGCGGCCCTGACCAAGCCCTAAACGTCTAGGAGATATTATCCAGTCTTGGTAACGAACTGCATATATTCTCAGGCGTTGACAATTATCCATCGTAATTGTCCAGACGAACAGTTGGAGTTTTTTTAGTTTTTTTTCTATTTCCATGGCGTTCGGGCATCCTGTAATGAAACTTGATGTATCTTCATATCGTTCTCTACATCCTTTCGCAGAAGCATCTTCCTAGTTTCTGTCGCCGGGTTGTTTTTGTCTGGCGTATAGCTTAGACATTTTGTTTATCGGGCAGGGGCAGCTAAGGAAGACGCCTGGGCGGGCTGGCGTCGGAATCCTTTTTCGTGTTGCATGAATACGTTACTTTTCATCTTCGTTTTTCCTCGTATGGATGCCTTATGAAGATTCAACGTGGTCGATGAACTTCCAATTGGGCCTGTCGCCTTCTACTTACCCATCAGGGAAGAAAACATCATCGTTGTCTCTTTTTTACTCGTGCGGCGGTGGCACGCATGGCTGTTTATGGAGAGCCTATTATTATTTATCAATGCTAGACGAAGGAGCTTTTTTTATCTTGTCACCAATTGTTTTTGAAATATCACCTCTGGTTACATTGCCGCACCCGCTGCACCCTATTTGCCGTTCTCTCTACCCATTGCTGCCTACGCATAAGAATTTCCCATGTCGTGTTCCTAAAGTAGAAAAGAGTGAGTACATATAGTGAGATAGCAGGAGAAATATAAAAATATGCGGAATGAGCGAGGAGAGCATACCTTGATGTAGTCGGGACCTTTCTCCTGATACTCCTCGCGAGAGATCTTCGCTGCCTTCCACGCCGGTGTTCCCGCCCAGCCTGCTGCGCCTTTCCAGGCATCCAGCAGGGCGTCGTCTGCACGACGTACCTTGACTGGGGAATCGGCAGGTAGCAGGGATCTGAGACCCTCGCGTACACGCTCGTCAAAGTTCTGGAACAGCGTGTTACCGCCGGTGAGGAATATGTCGCGGAGGAACTGCTCGTGGTTGGTGAGGCCGGTAAGGCGCTGGTTGAGGATATCGCCGGCGATGTCGATGAGGCCGGCCTGGTCAACACCGGCGATGGAGGGGCGGAAGACGACCTCAGGAACACGAATGCGCTCCACGTTGAGATGGATCTGGTTCAGCTCCGCCTGGGAGGCAGGGTCGAACGGGCGGGGGCCACGGGCGAAGGCGTGCAAGAGAGACTTGGACCAGTCTGACTGGGCCTCGTGGGTTTGCTCGTAGTCGAAGTTGGGGTCGTACTTGAGAAGCTCCTGTTCAACAGACTTGAGATTGGACATGAGGTCCTCTTCCTCCTGCTCATCGTCACTGTTCTCGCCAACGGCGATCTGGCGATATACACCCCAGTCGTCGTCGTTTGCTCCAAAGTTGTCGTCATCTCCACCGCGGCGTCGCTTCTTGCCGGGTTGGTCAGAAGCCAGGTTGGCGATGCTCTTCATGCGGATTTGCGAGGCGAGTGACTTGCGGTTTCCGAGGTCCTGTTTCAGGCGGTCGCGCTCCTTCATCTTCGCTAGGGTATCCGCGTGGACTTGGCGCTTCTCATCCAGCCAGCTCTCCAGATCATTATCCCGGCGCTCGTTATCCAAGCGCTCCTCTTCGGCGACACGTGCCTTTTCAGCCTCTTTCTCGGCCTTGGCACGAGCTCGCGCCTCGTGGTTCGACTTTAGAAGGCGCTGCTGCCGCTTCTGCTTGATCTGCGCCTCGTCCAGTTGGTCGTCGGGGATTTCTAACAGGCTGAAGTCCGGCTGCTCCTCGTTCTCCTCAGGGTCGCCGCCCACATCCTTCGTACGAGCCTTCTTTATGGCCTTTTCCAGCTCTTTGACGATCTTGTCAAGCTCAGCCTCGTGCTTGATATCGTGGCTGTCGAGGAGTCGTCTGGTCTCCTTCTTGGTCTCGTCTACTAGTTTGCCCTGAAGCTGCTTGTAATATTCGAGATCCTGCTCCTTCTTCATGAGCTTTTCGAGTCGCATCTTGGCCGCTTGCTCCTGCAGTCTCCGCCCGCTCTCTTTCTTGCGCTCCGCTATTCTTGCCAGCTCTTCCGCGCTCTTCTGTACGATGACCTCTTCGGTAAATGGATATTGGATAACAATGTCGCGGTCTTCGAGGCCCGTCCAGTCGAGGTAGCCCTTGAGCTCCTGATCGTAGTCCCGCGATAGATAGCAGTACTCCTTCACCATGTGCTCTGCCTGGGAAGAGTTAAGCTTGCCGGTGAAAGCAGGGTACTTTAGTCGGATGAGCTTCAACAGGTATTCGGCTGAGTGGTAGCCGCCCCAATTTAATCTTGTCGTCTGTCTCAGCAAGGCTTTCGAGTTGTAGACGGGTATGACGTGTGTAGATGTGTATGAAGACGATATCACCAGGCCAGTCGTGCCTTTGTTGTGTCTATAGGAGAAGAGGGAGTCGATGCCGTAGGCGAGGGATGGCGCTCCGTAGCACTCGAAGAGGATTTCCGTCATAGCTAGCGTTCCGTTAGCCTCCATGTCTTGTTCTGTTTCTTGATTCCATGATCTGAAATACATTTCCTGGAATAGGGAAGGTTTGCCACTGCCTCCGTCATGACAACCGGAGCATCGATGGAACCATCAGCGTCGTTCATCCCAAGCTTCAGGAACAAATAGTCGAGGACGTGCTCCATGGCATCCCAGTTGCTAACAATCCCCGTCCCCGCCTCGAAAGCATTTCGGATGTGGCCTCGCGCTGTCGTATCGGCGTAGCAGTCGGAGCCGGCAAAGGAGAAGGTCTTGCCCAGTTTGCGGTCGCGATACTTGGACATGATCGGGGGCATGCTGAAGCGCGGCTGCTTCTCGAAAGACCACCCTGCCCGTACTGCGTGCGATCCTAGAAAGAGAGAATTATCAATTGGGACGTCCTCTACGGTGCGCGCGCTTCTGTGCCCAGGACCTACCATTGTCAATAACGATGGTGGCGCTGCCTGGTTGCTGGAGTGCCTTGTTGCGTCCGCCGGTTTCGGGCTCAATGTATTTCTCGAATCGCGTCTCCTTCACGGGGAAGATCTTGGCCGGCGGATATGTTTTGGTGTTTAGCGGTGCTGCTGCGGCAGACTGGTCGATAGCGGAGGGAGCCATAGTGATGAGAAGCCAGGGAGGCGTCCAAGACGAAATGAAGCAAGAATGGTCTCGGATACTAGGTCGATGTCATGGTTTGAAATGAGGAGCAGCGGTTGGTGCCGTGGACAGGATGGAATTGGATGGTCGGGGGTTTGAGTGCCAATTGGAGAGAAAGAGAGCGCACTGGCTGGAAATTTCGCCGCCTGATGTTCGGCTGGACACGAGGCTGTCTGAGGTCACTTATTTATTACTGCGGCTACCCGTGGGATAGTGTTTACTAGAAGAAGAGCATGGCAAGATCGCTTAATTACTGCAGAAGGCCCCCGCCAAAACAATAAATTGTGCTGCCTCAAATATTCAAGTATTTGGCGGGTAACAGCCAGTGTAAAGATTGAAAGGCAAGGGGTCGTAATATTGGGGGTCTCAATAATCATCATTCATTGAAGCTATGGTAAGCTAAGCAGGTGTTTCTGTTACCACGCGCGTCGCGGACAGGCCCATCAACAGGCCCATCCAAACATCGATTCTCTTCCTGCCACCATGCTATGAGGGTGGTTTAAGATTGTCCGTAGCTACAGCCCAAGATCCATCAGTATTGTGCCTTATTTTTCTGCCTTTCAATCAACATGGTCTGGACAAACCTTCAAGATGAAACAAGACGTTGGACTGGTAGTTCTTGAACATCTGAGCGACGAGCTCAACATTCATGTTCTCGACGTTGATCTCCTGTGGAAAATAAGAGATTAATTTCTGAAACACATGCATGAAAAAGTGATGGTTACCTGAAGACTCTTGTTCATAACAAGGACGGCCTCGTTGAGCTTTTCCTGTTCCACAGTCTTAGTTCTGGCTTGTTGCATCAACTAGAGATGTACCTACAACGTTGGTAATGATACGTGAGAGGAGGAGGTTCTGCTGATGCTCGTGAGGGCTCTCCTATTACAAAGCATGTTAGAATGTATGAGATTCATAGAGAAATCGATTTCGTCGAGAAGAGGCCGCGTACCATGATTGCTGCCCGGGAATGCCTGTCAACGGTGATTTGGTAGGTGAGTTGTGATGTCGCTGTTGTCGGATGCGCATGGTGAAGCTGCTAGGAATAGGCTGTGTACTTTGGCCACTAACATTTACCGGCCGTGTCCTCTCCTGTATCAGATAAGCTCTTGGGTATCTCGCGACTTTGGCCATGTCCGCCTTTCCTCAGATCCGATCGGGGGCCCTGTTACAAGCCTCAATATCCCTTCACGCCAGCGGACCAAACTTTTTGCCATTTTCATACGAGTTCCATTTCTTATCAGAGAATTTTCGCGTACCACTTCCCAACAACTCTACCCACTCTACTACCGACCGACAATGGCTGCACCTACCGAGGCGCAGATTGCACACCAGCAGCTCATCGAGCAGCTCGACATCCATTCCATTCACAAGAACTTCCGCAACCCAAATTGGCGACCGAACCAGCGCAGAAACAAGAACCTCAAGGCAATCGTTGGAGACGCAACACGAAGAGAAGCATCTGCCCTCGCCACCCCCCAAGATATCAGCGGCGACGCCACGCCAGCCGACGATGGGCTCTCCACCAGTGGCACGACGACGCCTGCCAACAGCAGCAGCGGCAGCAACCCGCCCAACCTGGCGCAGGCATCTAGGAGTCTGTCCAAGCTGGTTCTCGAGAAGAGCTTGAAGCCCTCGAACGGAGCTGCTGCTTCAGCGCCCACCGCCACGTACACCAACATCGAATCCGCGCCCTCGCTTTCGCACTCGAAGCACTACTGCGACATCACAGGTCTGCCCGCTCCATACCTAGATCCCAAGACTCGCCTGAGGTACCACAACGGGGAGGTCTTTGGACTTATCCGTTCGATTCCACAAACGACAGCAGAGCAATTCCTCGAAGCTCGTGGCGCCCATACTATCCTGAAATGATTGGACTATAGCGTGTCACCGTACGGATGGGTTGGGGCTCTACTATTACCCAAATGGAACCTACTTTTCCTACGTCTACCAACGCATTCACGATCTACAAGGGGAGGAAAGGAGGAATGGATGGTGGTAATGTTCGACCAACAAAGTCAAGCTTCAACTATGCACCCGACACCTTTCGACGACGGGATGGCAAATGACGCTCCGGCTTAATCGTGATCGTGAATGGATTTGTTCTCCGCCTGGAATGACAGAATACCGAGAACGTATGGAGCAACGATTCTCAGTTGCCAAAGCTTGAAGCTTCGACCGTCGCGGCAGGTAATGATGAGGAAGGATATAGTGGTGGTGATAGCAATCGGGGAGCATCGAGATGAGCTTGCTTCCAGCTCAGATTCAAGAGCAAATACCAGCTCTCATACTTGCCTTTTTTTCCCTCATTGCCGTGGGTTGGCCTCTTAATGAATACGAGTAGGGTAGATTCAATGATAAAACACTTTACAGTGTCATCCACCTTGTACTATGTCGTTGGGCATCGCGTTGAATACGAATCCGACGAAACCTGCGACAATCGCAGTTTTGTGTGTGAAGAACTTCAGACGAGCTCAGAGAAATTCGATGGCGTTGGCGTATTTGAGCTAGGCCAGCGAGCCAATCAGAGCAGCCCAAACCTCCTACATCTCATGCAAATCCACTTTAGATTGGCAGTCGATTCACCATGGGTCCCTGAGCGACGCCGCTTTACATTAAACATAGAAGCCAGATTAAGATATGCGTTTGCACAACTCAGCATTCTCTTTATCCATTTACCTCGGTCATCAATGCTTGCTATGAAATACTGGCCGATCGGTTGTGAAATTACAACCGAAAGAGCAGGAATTACTCGTCTTATTCCAATCTTGTAGCAAGCCCGTGTGAAGAATAATTCACAGATCTCAAGACAGTTGTCCATCCATGCAGAGCAATTTCAATTGCACATCGCAAGACATATTGTTGTATTGCTAATATGGAAATAATTGTTTGTTCCATCTAACTCTACATGATCTTCTGCTTTGCTTCTAAGGAACTATTCCTGGATCTAAGTTCTCTAGACATTGACGGGGATGATGTAAAACACCTCCCACCGGGCATACGAGCGCTTGGGCAAACGATTTCGATGCCGTTTCAATGAGTTCACACTGTAAGTTCCAAGAATCTTCTTCGCCTGAAGTGCGGAATACAGGCAGTTTATTGTCCCAGCTGAAGCTCTTCCTCGTAGTTGGTGTATATTCTCAACACAATAGTCGCGGTATTAGGCTGCTAGCCAATTTCTTGGGCCAAGCATGGTTGATACTATATATATCTCTTGACTCTAATAGCTACCCAACAGGTCACTAAACTCACAAATGCGAGGTTCAAGGAACGGCTCTGTGATCTTGAGGTTCTTGATATATAAGTCATGGTTAGTAGAAAGTGAGATAGTGAGAGATCAGCATCAGTTGGAAGATAGAAGCCAGATCAATGCGTGTATAAGGCTCCAACCATGCTTCCACTTCGTATCGGAAGTTGCGTCGCCTTCAATGCCAGCCCCAGTGGATCGCGAGAAGCGCTGTTTCCAGAAAAACCTTTTTCGAATTTCTAGAAATCACCGCAGATGCCACAGCGAGGTTCGCTTACTCCCCCCGGCGTCTCATCTCCGCATACGGTGCAGGACCAGGCTGCTGACTAAGTCCCGAGATAGGCCTCACCAAGAGCGGCAAGGATCTATGCCGGGATTGGCAACGCGAGACTCCCCATGACGGCCAGGGTCCTGCACCACAGAACGTTGTGCTGTATCAGGCCCCCTTTGACGATCATTTGCGAAGCCAAACGTCTCTGTCCGCATTGCTTTAGTATTTTCTTTTCCTTCCTCTGCTTTCTCTTCCATAATTGTAACCGGCGCATTGGCTCTCGCAGACCCGATCCCTTCCTCATTGTCGGCCAACGCCAAATACGTCACCCATTACCGCCAGCCCTAGAAATTAATTCAGCAGCCAGAAAACTCGCCAAGATGTCGATGTGGCTCTCAGATTCCCAGAGTACGTTTCACAGGCTCGCCTACCACCCACCATGCAGCTCCGACAAACCCGCCAGGACGGCCGGGTTGCTATGCTGAAAAAAAGCTCCCTATTCATCATGCTAACCTTCGCTTGCGATAGAAATTGGAGTGGTGTTTTGCTCCGGAGGTACGTTGGCCACGCGCACGCGACCGGCGCAAAGTGTTTCCAAGGCCAAGGGTCTCACTGAACCTCACGAATTGCAGGTGGCTTCTTCCTCATTGGAGGTGTGATGCTATTCTTTGACCGAGCTATGTAAGCTATGCGATCACCACTTTGGGAGTCACTAGCTCCCTCCATCCTGCCGTGCTAGTTTGCTAACCACATTTCTTTACCTAGGTTGGCTATGGGAAATGTACGATCCTGATCCTTTCCTCTTCTCACAAGTTGCGGTTCGAATCTAACCCTCGCCCCTTCTTTCGACAACAACAGATACTTTTCCTCATCGGCCTGACGATCATAATCGGACCCCAGAAGACCCTCCTCTTCTTCGCTCGGAAACAAAAGGCAAAGGGCACAGCGGCCTTCTTCGGTGGCCTACTACTCATCCTTCTTCGGTGGACGTTCATCGGGTTCTTGGTCGAAGCATACGGCATAGTCATTCTCTTTGGCGACTTCCTGGGGACAATCGCCAGCTTCGCGCGGGGCTTGCCCGTCGTGGGACCTTACATTGGCATGGCTGTTGACAGAGCAGGCCTTGGACGACGAAACGCGGAGCTACCAGTCTGAAGATGAGGCTGTTAAATCGCCCAGGAAGATGTAGATGGTCTCGTAGGAGATATTTGTCTATGTGCTCTACGATTATTCGGCTCGAAAATGGTCATTACAAGGTAGAAGGCGGAGTTCCGGAAATTGCTAGGTCTAAAAGCCGGCGACATTGGCGTTGTGATAGAAGCTTCTCTACGAATTACATGGGAAGGGAAACTTCACCGTATTGTATTGGGAGGAGAGGTGTACTAAGAACCCCGAGAGGACGGTATTTATAGGACTGAATGTCCTTTCCTGTTCGGTATATGGAACTGGGTTGCCGGGACCTTGAAAGCAATGGGAGACAAATACCAAGCATTTGGACGGTGAACTTGCTTATTTGGATATGTATGAAGGGCAGCTGCTTGATATATGCAGAATCTTGACAGAAACCTCAACAGGAGGCGTCATGCCACGAAATCAAGAACGAAGACAAATCTCTCTCGCCACCAGCTTCCATCATTGTGTCAACCGCACTCTCTTCACGTAATAGCCATTCTGGCGAGCTATTTCGTACACCAACTAGAAAACCAACCAGCGCAGGGTATTTAATGCTGTGAAGTTTCACAACTTTCGCTCACCCCTTCCCCAGTAACCACACTCCCCCAAGCTGCCTCCGAGTCCCTTATGTCCCAAGTCTAGTAACCCTGGCCGATAAGGTAGTCAGCGAGGCCCTCAACAGTCGAGGTAGCGTTTCCGGCGACGCCAGTCTCGGGGTGGTGAGCAACGATGATGGCCTGCTTCGTCTTGGCAATAGCGACTCCATTTCGGCCCTGTTTCTTTAGTTAGTCACCGCCATGCAACACACGACCAAACTAAACACGGGGTTGGCAGGTTCGACGCATGGGTTGGGATGGGTGGTATCTCACAGATCGGGCGTAGATGCTTCGGTCCTCAGCTCGGGCCAGGACGAACCGGATACCAGCAACATAGAGACCTTCAGCAAAGGCCTTGTCCTTAGCAGCAGCGTCGCCGCTGACAATGCCAGAAATGGCCTTCATTTCCTCGGGCTTGAGCTGTTCGGCAAGAATGGTTAGTCGGGTGCCCCCACCTCTCACTAATCCCCCGTGGAAAAGAGAAGATACGAGGAGATTCCGTCAAATCCATCGTCTCGTAGGATATCGCACCTGGAAGTCGGCTGAAGCGGCCCAGGCGCTGTCGCCAGCAGCACTAATGATGGCGCCCTTGTCGACATGGCCGGTGGCGATGAGGCTGGGAACTCTTAATCAGTACCGAAGGACTCGCATAGGTCAGACAACACGGGAGCACCCCGTGTCCATCTGGGAAGAGTATTCAGTGCAAAGGAATTTACCTAGTGTCGACGTATGCTATTTGGAGGGGAAGTTAGCGGGAGAGCAAATCGAAGGTGGGGTGAGGAGCTCAGCTGAGCGACTTGCGTACCTTGCCAGGACATGATGAAGGTAATTAGTGGAAAGGGTGAGGAGGTAGGATAAGAAGATGTCGAGAAGTGTGTCGCTGTAGAGCTTGGAGTAGCTGGAAAAGAAATGCGAGCTCGGGAGGATGGCGGTGGGAAAGCAAGCCAACAGGGTGAGATCCTTTCTAGGTGGTATTAGTTTGTTGTTGTGGTTGGTGATGTAGCGCGACCCCGCCGCTGCCTTTTCGGTTGCCCCTCATCGCCCCCATCCACCATCAGGGACTTACCGTATGAACGACGTAGTGCCTACGTCCAGAGGTCCGGCGCACCTGGCAGCACCTGGGAGACAGGCAGTAGGTACCTGTACCTGCCTAGCCTAATCCCAAGGCAGGCATGAAAGTCGCCATCAGTAGGTCCACAGGACGGTCCTTACTAAATCAATCACACAATGGCTGGCAAAGCTTGACGCCCCTCCCATGTCCCGGGCTGGAGTCTTTGCCCCAGCGCTCAATGCGCACGCCAAGGGTTGTGTCAGTCACCGAGTTTTGTTTCGAAGAAGGCTCAGTTTTGTACCCTGCAACCGCTTCTTTATTCCTGGCCTTATTTTACCGTCAGACACCTTCTATTTTTTTAAAATGCAGTCACTGTTCACATGAATTGCCGTATAACAGGTACTGGCTTACCCTGCAACCCCGGGTTAGAGTACCTTACATGTGACGTACGAAATTATTAATAGCAATTACGAGTCCTGTAATAGCAATGGTAAGTCTCGTTTGAGTTGAGCCCCTGGTTTCAATGCCACGCCGCATAGGGATCTGCATATTAATCACTTCATGATTTGGGGGTTAGCATCTTCATGTTATGACGTTTCATAACGCATGAACAGTTGTTGAAGATGTCATCCGCTATGAAGCAATATAATAGGCTCGATACCCTTTGCTTAGATGACGATTGAAGCCAGTTGCAGGCTGAGCCAAACAAGAATTCAACACACCTTCTGTTGGGCAAGGAAGTAACGAGGAAAACAATGCCTTAGGTTTTTATGGAATAACCTCCCTGATGCCTAATAAATCTGACACTTTTACGATTTTTCAAGACTGATCAACAAGGCGTGTGAACCTGTGGCATAGTAGCGAGCTTACATTCTGACCTCGTGGTAGAATGCTGCTCGGTGATTGTCTTCAACAAGAGTTTGAAAATTTACAACGCGGGGGCATTCTATACCACCGATTGTGTGGCACCTTGGTTGTTTTTTATATCGGACTTCTGAATGCGGTTCTGAACAGCCTTGAGATGCTGAGAGTGACCTTGATTGACAGGATGAGAACTGGGGCTCGGAGGCCTTGCCTGATATGTCCTAGCAAGGATGTTCATTTCTTCGGAGCAGGTTCGGAGCAAGTGCGGCAATGGGGGAAACGTGATAGTATTAACGTTACTTAGGTACTAAGTTAACGGTGCAGCCTGGAGAGATTTGTTTTACGGATAATGAGATATTGGTCTTTTGACTCAAGGTATGCCTGTAAAATTCAATATAGAATACCTAGTAAGTAGGTAAGTATTTGTTTCACCAGCGAGAGTATATTGGCAGCCTCCAAGATAGCCACTCAGTTGGAGTACCCTACACCTTGATTTCTCTGAGCCCCAACCCACTCTCTGAGCTTTGCAACCTACGACAGATGCGATGGTCTTGTGCTAGAGTCCTGAGCACCGTAAATAGTGAATTTCATAAAACGAGACGGATGATGACTTGTTGCATACTCCACAGCACCACGTTGGCTGAGCTGAGTACACCAGGCAACTAACTTGTAGGTGCTATGATTCACATCCGAAAATACCCCGGTCCGGTGGTCCTTCCCCCCGCAAGTGCATTCCCAAACCTTCTCTAGGTTTCGCTTCTCTTAGCATCTCTCTGGTTTAACCTGTGTGTCACGACATGAATTTCAGTCAGATGAGGTGAAACTTGAGATTGAACTTCTCGCAAAGCGCGTAATATAGACGGAGAAACCCCCCAACAACTTTGCTCGCGCCTAGACTCACATCTTAGATTCCGGCACCATGGTCAGATTGACTGTAGTTGCGGCCTGTTCGCTCAGGCAGTTCGCCCTAGACTATGAGGTCCTTTCTGAAACCCTTGGACCGCCCATAACGCAGAATCAAGCCTGACCAATCTATTAGGGAAACACAAACAGGATCATCGAGTCCATTCGGCAAGCGAAAGCTGCCGGCGCAAGACTCCGTGTCGGCCCAGTATGATGCCCCTCTCTTCTCAGCCTGCCATTGGGTCCCAGCAGAAAAGTTGACCAAGCTTGCTAATTTTACCAATCACAGGAATTGGAAGTTTCGGGCTATTCTTGCAATGACCATTTCCTCGAGCCTGATCTCTACCTCCATTCTATGGAGATGCTTGCGCGAATCCTTTCAGATGAAAGCTGCAATGGCATACTCCTGGACATTGGTCTCCCCGTTAGCCACCGTAATGTGAATTACAACTGCAGGGTGATCTGTCTTGATGGCAAGATTCTCTTTATCCGCCCAAAAATGCGTGAGTGACATACAGCGAGGGACACTGGCTGGATATCTGTTACCGTCAGAAGGCATTGCTAACTTCCAAGGATAGATCTGGCGAACGATGGCAGTTAGTTTGCACTGAATACACAGAACGAGTTCATGCTGACTCTTTAGATTACCGAGAAATGCGCTGGTTTACCCCATGGACCCGGCAAACACAGTGGGAAGATTTCCATCTGCCCAAGATGCTGCAGAAATTGCAAGGAAGCACTCATGTCCCCTTTGGAGATTGTGTCATTAGTACTCCCGATAGCTGCTTCGGTGCTGAAACATGTGAAGAAATGTGGTCTCCAGATGCCCCGCGTAAGTACTGTTCGCTCTCCTTCTTTGAGTGGACTTTTTCATTGATAACATGGGTTAGACATCCCAATGACTTTGGACGGCGTTGAAATCATCACCAACAGTTCAGCAAGCCACTTCAGCTTGCAAAAGCTGGACGTTAGGCTGAAGCTCATCAGCGAAGCTACACGAAAGTGTGGAGGAGTTTATGTATACTCCAATGTTCAAGGTGCGTTCCGTCGAAGTCTAGGAGTGTAGTATGCTCCGAAATCTACTGGTTGAAGCTAAACTTTGCAGGATGCGACGGTGAAAGGCTGTATTTTGACGGCTGTGCTATGATCCTCTGCAACGGCCAAGTGCTCGCACAAAGCCCTCAGTTTTCGCTGAATGAAGTGGATGTCATTACCGCCACAGTCGACTTGGAGGAGGTGCGAGCCTACCGTTCAAGCATGTCCCGGGCTTTGCAGGCAGCGCATAGCACCAAAAAGTATCATCGCATACAGACGGACTTTGAGCTCAGCCCTGATGAGGATGATTTGGACACTCATCGCCGACCAACTCTACCACGGGAATTGAAATTCCACTCTGTCGAGGAGGAAGTGGCACTCGTATGTGGCCCCTAAACTGGCTTGGCTAACTGTAATTCACCGCTGACTTAGTCTATAGTGTGCTGGTTGTTACCTCTGGGATTATCTGGCGAGGAGCGGTTCTACAGGATAGTGAGTGCCTCAAAGCCCCATGATCATTCAAGCATTTTGTGGGCTAATAGTTGTTGATAGTCTCACTCCCTTATCAGGAGGCTTAGACTCATGTGCTACAAGTGAGTCTTATCCAGTTTCAGGCTCCAGGATTGGCAGCAGAGTAGATTCACTGACAGTTTCTCATAGCTGTCTCGGTCTTCTCGATGTGTCGACTCGTCATCTCCGCGATTGAAGATGGCAATCAGTCAGTCATTGCTGTAGTTAAACGCTTGTTTGGTGAGGCTCCTCTTCCCAAGACTCCCCATGAGCTGTGCAACCGCGTTCTTCACACAATCTACATGGGAATGTCACAGCAAAGCTCCCATGAGACTCGCCAGCGCGCAAAGGATCTATCGGCAGCCATCGGGTCCTACCATGTCAATCTTGATATCGATTCAGTATACCATGCTCAGAAGAACCTCGTCAAAGATGCGCTCGGCTTTGAGGCAAAGTTCAAGGTGGAGGGTGGTACACCGGCAGAGAACCTTATGCTGCAGAACATCCAGGCTCGCACACGTATGGTGGTAAGATCGAAACCATGACCAGCTCACTTTGGCTTTTCTCACTATCAAGCAGACGGCATATGAATTCGCCCAGATCCTCCCAACGACTCGACAGCTGGCCGGCGGAGGCGGCCTACTGGTTCTTGGCAGTGCCAACGTCGGCGAGGGTAAGTTTACATAGAACAAAAAATCTAGGGATCAGGATTCAGCTCATTTCGAATTAGCTTTGAGGGGTTATCTCACCAAATACGATTGCTCTTCGGCGGATATCAACCCGATTGGATCTATTGACAAGGCAGACCTCAAGCGTTTCATTTCTTGGGCTCAGGTCCATTTCGAGATCCCATGCCTTGACGACTTCGTTACGGCGACTCCTACCGCCGAGCTTGAGCCCATTACCGAGGATTATGTGCAGTCGGATGAAGCGGATATGGGAATGACATACGCTGAATTGAATGTCTTCGGTAAGATACCTACATACCCATATTGTCTAAAGATCAATCATCTGACGAAAGCAGGTCGTCTTCGTAAGGAGAGAAAGATGGGCCCTCTGTCAATGTTCCAACATCTCGTTCATGTCTGGGGCAAGGATCAACAAGAGGGATCTGAAAAACAGGAGGTTTCTCTTGAGCCGGCAGAAATTGCCTACAAAGTGAAGTTTTTCTTCGCACAATAGTACGCTAACCCCCAAATATGCTTTCTCCTTGTTCTTCAAAGCGGCCGTCCCAGTCGCCTTCAGCTCGTCCACGACGTTGGCAGATTTAGGCCTAGAAAGATGACCAAGCAACTTTCGTGAGGAACGACAAAAGTCGAGTTGGCTAACCTGGGATATAGTGCAATTACACGACACAAGGCTACTACACTGACACCTGCTTGTAAGTTGCTTTCGCAAATATGTCGAAGTTCCCTCTTTAAGCTTGCAGCACTTGACCCCTTGGTCTTCATCTGCGTGCGAGAGCCAGACCATTTATCCCTGATTCAGCCTTCCTACCCTCATTAAAACCTTCTTGTGATGGCCTTGAAGAATTATTTTTTATTGATCAAGTGCTAACATTCTATAGTGCACTGGTATGGATAGCCTCGAGGAACCTTTTGTGAACGAACGTACTAACAGGCACAGCAATGATTACTCCCCCGAGGATAACCGCTTCGGTAAGTGAACAAAGAAATCTTGTAATTTTATAATATAACTAATTGGAACCTAGATTTGAGGCCATTTCTCTGTTAGTGAACGCCCTTTATCGATCAAACACTAATGTTTCGCATTTAAGGTTACTAATTGAGATGCAGATCCATCCTTCTGGAGGAGCTGGAGCTTCAAGAGGATCGATAGGGAGCTTGAACGCATAGAGAAGGCCCGGAAGAAATCCGAAAAGTCTGGACAGATTTAGACATGGAGCAAGGCAACACCTGCTTAACTATCTGGACCCTTGCGGTAGTGAGGAAGAATGCCGACAATATGGCTTAGATAGAGAATGAGGAATATCGAATGGTTCATACGAGCAAGCACTGTGATGGTATCAGTCTTTCTGTCCTCATGGTACCCAGCCAATGCTCTGCAACTAGCATTGAGGTAGAACCTAACATCATTATCAATTTTACAGGGACGGACACAGAATCAGTCTCAGAATGTAAATGTATCCACTGGATAGCAGAATCTCTCGTCGCTGGGCATATACGAGCTGAGTTGTAACAGAACCCATGCACGGAGTGGCCCCCAATGGCACATAACTGCCGGTGTTATACGGTGATTTGGAGGTGACGTCTGGGCTATCCAATAGTAATGGCCTGAAACGGCCCTTTCAGGTAGACAAGCATCATGGGAGGAACTATACCCAAGGATGAATTTATCTCGTTGGCCAAACCTTGCATGTCAACAACACGATCGACGAACTTGGTGGTTTGCGCAGCCTTGTGGAGCTGCGTATTGGTTATCTTGAATAAGGAGCCATAAAATAGGTAATCTAAGATGGCTGCCCAGTGTTCTCGCACTGGGCTAAGAGGCTAGGCACTTGCATGAATTGTTTGGTCGTATTATTGCCTATATTGGCGCGGCTGAACCACCTCCTGCTCTCTGAAAGCGAATTGGTGAAGTCGTTCCGGGCCTAACAGCCAATCATGCAGATAGAGCAGTCAATACGAACTCAGCGTATGCCGATCTCCAAAGCCAATAGGAAGCGGCAGTCATGGTTCGCATTGCAGACTGCAGCTTGGCTCAAGACTAAGCAAGTCGGAAGCCGTTAGTTTCTTTTACTGTTGTTCTAGAAGGATGAAACAGTGTCTTAGCCTCTGGATGGTGATTCGCTGCTCGCCTTGGGCTCACGAGATTAATGTACGTGATCCTTCTGACCTGAGCCGCACGCTTCCCTGCCAAGTAATTAAAGAGATGCGCGGCTTTTTTTGGACCGCGCGCGTCATGTGTGATTATTGCACGCGATCTTACTCGTCCAAGACCGCAGACTGTAGATGATCAGAATGGATGTATTACTACGCTCATTTGGCAGGCTTACTCGCCTCCGGCAGTCTGGCTGCGTCTTGGGTCACATTTCAGCGGAACCGGCGCAGATGTAATATGTCCATCCATCGAAGATTGGCTTTTACCCAATATCCAAGGTGCTTCCACTTCCAGAATGCATCCTGGCAGCGCATCTGGTATGCCATCATCCGCCCCTAAAGTGGCCTGGTGTGGTCCGGGGGAGGCCCCCAACCCAACTGCCAAGGCCCCTAGGGGTCCCCCCCCAGCTGCTTGTTAGGCCACTAGACATGCTAAGAGCCGGCGCAGATTGTTGCTCGCCGGCAGAATGGGCCGCTCCTAGCCTGTTAGCGGTAAAGGCGTCTCGGTATTAGCACCCCTCTAGGTCTTAGGGCAATCCTGGTGGCGATGGCTTCTGCGAGCTAAAGCAGCTCAACTCAATGCGCATAGCAATTGGTCCCGCGCTGGCTGTCTCCAACGACCACCTCAAACATGGCCGTAGAGCCCTTCATTTACTTCGACACTCGCTTGGTTGCTTCCCAAGTAGGGGGGGGCTCGGCTTGCCCCCTGGAACAGGCACTGGCAGGTCTGGGAGTTGCTGCAGATTCCAGGGCTCTGGAGCCCGGTCCCTTGTTGGTTCTGGCGAATCATGAAACCCCGCCGCCCATCTCTAGGCGTACGAGTAGAGATGTCGCACTGCGCAAGCCGGGAATTAATTTATTAGCTCTAATCACCGCGTTCCTTCTCCCACCTATTCGCGGCACGCTTTGGGCTCGGATGGCATTGATATCACACTGACTCGTCCTACTTGGGCACTGCTTACCTCACTTACCGTGGGAGCGGTGCATTACCGTGCTTACCTACAGCCTCTCCAATCAGATCTACCAAGTGCACCTCTGGGCGACCAACAAGATATTAATAGACTCAGGTACAGAATGTACATGGCCGGAGGGATAGTTCCTTCTTCGTTCCTTCTTTGTCAAACCGGCTCGGCAGTGTGGCCACCCGTCCATCCCGGTTCCTTTACTTTGAATCGCAGTAGGCACTATGATGCCTCCGTTGTGGGTATGCGCATCCTCTCAATCATCTGTCAGTGCGCTTCTTCGCATTGCTGGCCGGCGGCTGTACCAACCTGCAATCCCGGCCATCGATCAAGCGGGTGCCTGCAGCGACGAGCAATGACGAGGACGGACCCCAGGCCCTGGCCAAGGGCATATCAGCCATCGGGAAATAAGGTGCCTCCCATGCAGGGCCCCTGTTATTACTAGGCCAAGTTTGCGAACCAGACAAGCAGGCTTGTAACATGCCATCCCGGTCCTCCAATCCAACTTGAAACATGCACTGGCCATCCATCGTCTTCAACGGCACAGCCTTGGCTGGTCCACAGCCCCTCACCCATGCCATTTGCCAGGTGTGTGTGATCTTTCCAGGGTACAGCATGGAGGGACCTTCGGTCAACTCTCAGTATGGTCGCAGTACCAGGACAGGGCCGCCGTGGAGAACGATGGCTCCTGTGGTGGAACAGGGACAGTTTGGCAGAGTGAGAGACTGGCGGATCGAGCATCCGTCTGGAGGTGCTCACCGCATACCAGGCTAAATCGTTCGTATCCGTCCCATCTCTCACTCTCTCACGACTAGAAACACGACACACGGCGCCAGACCATACCCTCACTAGCTAGAGCCTTTCCCGTTTCTGCTCGCTCGCTGTCGCTCACAGACTTCGTCTCGTCGTATGTATGCCACAGCCTGCGAGGACTAGGCTCGCCCAGCCATCATGGCCCCGCGATCAACACCAATGCCGACTCCTGCGTTTCGGCCGCGTAGCAGCTCTGGCACAAATCTGGTCTCTCGGAAGCCCGAATACGATAAGCGCAAGTCGCGCGATGATCTCTACCTGATGACCATGACTTCCCAGAAACAGAGTTTCAAGCCCTTTCACGTCCCGATCCGAAGCACCTCCCCCACCCAAGACTTTGGTTCTCGCTCCAACAGAAACCCCCCAGCTGGCCCTGGAGTTTCATCCAACTCAACCTCAAATCATCCAGTTCACCCAGGAGGTCAAGATCCTGTCGCCATCGGTATGGCCCTGGGAAGTCCAGCTCACCCTCACTCTGGGCACTCGCTATCGCCCATGAATTTCAGAAGACCGTCACAGCCTGGACATAAGCAGTCACCACTAGGACTTAACAAGTCGCCCCTCAGTCACCTCCAGTCGCCTTTGGGATCTACGAGATCGTCGCCAACGCCCCGACTCGAAAATGGCCAGACCCCAGCCCTGAGTTCGTCGTCCCTCGCAGCGTGGACTCCGGGCTCAACTCCAGCTTCGGCGCAAGCACCAATAATCGAAGTTCAGGAACACACGGACGACCCTTCCAAGGCCAAAGCGAAGAAATGGGGCATTTTCCGATCAAAATCCAAGAGGGGGAACAACTATCCACATCCTCTGAACCACGCCGCCACGGCTCCCGTCGGCCCAGGGCCCTTCGATGTTATGAAGCCTGGAGCTTCGTTCCCTGGAGGTGGCGTTGGCCGAAGCGACTCGAGCGCAAACCGTACTACTCCAAGACACCAGCCGATTGTCATTCGCTCACAAACGGAACCACCCAGTGCTGGCCGTGGAATCGAGAGACAAACGCCACAACCGAATCGAGGGCCGCCGCAGAGCAGGCCGCCGGATGCCCAAGCGATGCGACAGCATTATATGCAGAGGCTCGGGATGGCTCCCCCGAACCAGACTGCATCTTCGGGGGGCCGTCTGCTCGACGTTGACATCCCAGACATCACAATGGAACGCTACAGTGTTATGTTCGGGGACCTCCTTAAGCCGCAGGTTCCCCCCAAAGTGGCACAAGCCCCAACGCCGCAAGGTCTTGGGATTACTCATTTACGAACACAGGAAACGAACACCCGGGAACCCCAGCCGCAAGACGGCAAGGTGCAGGAACTTAGACCGCAGGAACCGAAACCGCAGGACAGGCCCGAGCTAGATCGGTGGCCCGAATTGGCCTCTGGGCCACAAGAACCCCGTGCTCGTCAAAATAGCCGATCCGAGCAACCTCCGAATCATGCACGGGCACGTCCAATACCGACGGAACGCCATGAACTACCGGCAGCTTCTGAGCGCCCAAGAGAGCAAAGGCCTAATAATCAAGCTAATCCCCGACGTCCACAGCAAACGCAGATATCCCATGACTTGTCAGCGTCTTCATTACTAACGCGGCGACAAGCGTCGTTGCGCAAACTGAAAACCATGGAGGAAAAAAGTATGCAAAACGGGCAGCTTCCTGAACTACAACGTCCACGAAGAGCGACTTCACCACAAATAAAAGCCTCCCCAACCTTCAACCTGTTTCCTGCCCCCTCAAGACCCATGACTCCTCAGTCTATATCGCCTATCCTCCTTACAAATGGGCTGCCTTTTGGGTCTCAAGCAGCGAAAGCTCATGAACGAAACGAGCACCGAGGCCCGGGCAGGACACATATGGGCCCCAAAGTGTCTACAGCACAAAAGCCACAGCCCGTCAAGGCGTCACCGGGTCCAACTGTACATGAGTTGAGCGGATCCCCAGTAAAAACCCGTGACGCCAATAGTTTTTCACCTGCTAGGATCGGAATTGAGGCAAAACTTTCACCAGGCAAGGTTGCGGATGAGAAGAGGACATCCCCCATCAAGACAAGGCCAGATAGGACCCCCGCGCCGGCACTTTCACAACGAAAACATCCCCTAGCCTCCAGGTTTCAAGGATTCACCCCGGAAATGGAGTCGAAGCCGACCTTTGGGACTTCACCCAGGAATTCGGGCGGGTCCCCAGCTCCAGATGTGAACAAGCCACTTCCTCAGCCCAACAAAGACATGACACGGGGCGTGATCACACCCCCTGCATCAACGGCATCCTCGAATTCCAGCACTCCTAAGAAAGAAACGACCTCACCAGTCATGGAGAGGCCACATGCGGCGGAGGCTAAGAAGCCTGAAGAAGATGATGTCCACAATGAGCGTGCCCTCAGAGAGGCTGTCAAGGCCTCGATTACGCGACAAATCAGCCTCTCCCGCGAGCAACGAGATATGCTCAAGCCTTACCACAGCCAAGGCTACAAAAGTTCGAGTCCTCCCAAGGCTAAACCTCTCACCATCCAGGAGATCGCCACCGGGAAACACGAACGAGTTGCCGAAACCAAGAAGGCGACACCAGTCATTATCACCCCCGGCCCTGAGCCGGAGGATGCTTCGCCCAGCTATTTTTACCGAAACAGGAAGAGTGAGCTCGTTATCCTTGAAGGAGCATAAAAGGCGAGTTTCTGCTTTCCATTTACTTTGTTCACACATAATGGGCGTATTGTCTGGCAGGACATAGCGAGGAAAGGAGTTGGCCCGATTCACAGCGCGAGGCCTGATTTTATCTTTTTGGGCAACTTCTTCCAACTTTTCTTTACTTTACTCTTCGACCCTATATATGTCTTATTATTATATTCTGATCCCAATTTCCTCGCGGGATCGAGGCAGGTTTGAAACCGGATGGCATGCTGGATACTTCGAGCCATTTTCTTTTCTTTGTTCGACACTTCTGTTACTTTACCACGATAGGGCATACGGAGATACCACACCGCATTGATGGACGGAAGGCGCAGGCGTAATTTAGAGAGGCGAGGATTCGGACTCGTACATTCAATAGATAGGCAAAGTCACCCAAAAAAAAGAGACAACACTTGTCAGGGAACAAGTTAGATTGAAATAAAGGTTCAAAAGGCTCATTATCCGATGACGTTTTCTACTTGCATCTATCAGTCATTTCAAGTGTCAGGTTGCATCGAGTTGCCATGCCAAAGTCAATATCAACGTAGCAACAATAACGAATGAGGAATTACACGCCGCCTCGGTAACTAATGTGTCCCGGCTTTAAAACTAAAAAGAACATCCCGGATGGTGGAACCAAAAAAAGCCGTATCCAACGCCAGAAAAGAGGAAGAAGGATCAAGCTACATTAGCACACAGCACGAGTTCTGCTTCTTCGCTTGCTCTACATCCTCAGGGTTAGTCATGCTGCAAATACCCAACATAGAAGAAACGGGAGAGGGGTTGAGAAAGGACAGGACCGTACGGTAAAACATCTTGCTCTGGGCGCTGAGCCCGTCACTCTTGGTGACGAGGTCCTCGATCTTCTCCCCGCGCTGCAGCACGCTCTCGATGGTCTTGTGGAGGACGATCTTGGTTTCGTCGAGCTCCTTCTGGATCTTGAGGATGCTGTCGGCCTGCTCGGGGTCCTGGTACTTGGCGAGGTACTCCTTGAGCTCGGGGAAGAGGATGGACGGGGTGCCGGTGGCCCAGGCGGAGCGGGGGTTCTTGACGAGGAACTCGTCGACGACCTTGCTGAGGAGCTGGTGGGCGACGAGGGCGGGGTACTGCTGGTCGGAGATGATGATGCCGCAGACGCCCTCGCTGCGGCCGTAGGCGTGGAATGTGTAGTCCTGCTCCTCGACGTCCTGGCGCTGGCCGGCGCGGGTCCGCTCGGCGACGGTCTTGGCGGTGAAGCTCATGAATTCGCCATAGCTGGAGGGATTCTGTGTGATCAGTAGATGATCTTGTTGGGGGGGGGGAGGACGGCGCAAGGCGTGGTGGTCGTAGTGGTGGTGGCGGAGGAGGAGGAGGGTGATGGGCACTAGAGGTGGACGAACTTGTTGCGGGTGAAGCGCGAGTAGGCGCTGAGTTCCTTTTCGGCGACGATCTCGTGAGCGGGCTGGGAGTCGTTACGGATGATCTGCAGAGGGCAATGGGCTGTCAGCAGAATGGAATAGAGACGTCAAAAGTTTACCGCACTGCGGAGGCGGGAGCGGAGGGGTGAGGACGGAGTTTGGGGACATACACCGATGTAAAGGAGCTTCATGGTGGCGGTGGGTTCTGCGAAGGGGCGACGGATGTCTGGCGGCAAGGACAAGGACAGCGACGAGGCGAGGGTTGAAGGAAGAGATCTTGTGCCCGAGTACCAGTGCCAGCCGAGTGGTGTGTGCTGGATGTCTTTTGGATTGGAGCCTGGAGGTTTACGTAGTGGGAGCGGGTGAAGAATTGAAGGCTGCAGGCTGCCCACCGCCACCAGCCAGAGTTCGTCCAGGTGGCGCGCTATCCAGTGCCATCCATCACATGCCCCCTGTAACGATTGATACTTGGATGCTGCTAGGGAAGTTGGCATTATGCGGTGGCAGTCGCGGTGGACCTTCGGTTTCACCTAACAGTCCGGCTTGACCTGGCTGGAGACGGCTCCCGTTCACAGCCCGTTGCCGTTGGGAGATGTACGATATTGCTTGTACCTGTTACTGGTCGTGGGCCAAACATTATGATTATTGGTGTTATCATCATTGCAATTGATTGCCTGCATGGCTGCTGAGAAGTCCAGGCTCCACTGCGGTAAGCTTAGAGGCTGGTGGATGGGGCACGCCTAACTCCAGTTTGGTTGCGGAGTCAGTCATTGAGCTGCCGGATGACTCTTCGGTCGTCATTTTGAGCATCTCAACTCAGAACACCCACTAGGGGTAAAAAGGAGGACAGCTGCCTCCCCAAAACTTGAATATATTTTCATCATACCAAAATCACCACTGAGTAATTTGTTACCACGCATCTCACAACCGAAAGAGACGACCCTTGCCGGCCTATTTAGCTCATCCAAAACCTCACTCAGATGGCAGCCAATGACCCCAGCGCCATTGAAGCGCAATGGAGAGAGCAGTTCGAGGCTATGAAAGCCGCCCTGGCTGAATTAAAACTCCCCTCACAAGCCTCAAACAGCGACGAGTTCGATGAGACCGACTTTGAAGGCTATTCTTCGAGTGCCACTGGCCAAGATGTCTGGGATTTCATCAGTGATGATGGGGAGGAAGATGATGAAAGTGATTTCGCCGAGGCCGATGGGGTACCCGGAATTAGCGATCTCGGTTCGGACTGGTTCGAAACCAAGTGCTTCGAGATAGCCTCCAAAAATGGGCTCTCTGCCGATGTTTTCCAGAATCAGGTTGTGAGCCTTCTCTCCGGCGGGGGATCTCCCGATGAGCTGCAGATACACCTCACCGACCTGGTCGGCTATGATGACCTCGACTTCATCATTGAAATCCTAGGCCACAAGGATGAAATCATTGCCTCCACCCGTCAGAAGGAGGAGCCTTCGGGCGGCCGTATCCTCTCCAAGGCTGAGCGTGAAAGTGCTCTTCGTCGACAGGATCTCGAGCATAAGTCGGCTTCCATCGCAGCAAGTCAGACTCGGGAAGTACACTACCCCCATGTCTACAAATCCTACCATGCTGGAAACACCCTGAGCCACTCTGGACGAAAGTATGGCTTGCCCGCGGGGAGTGAGCATCTTCAATTCGACAAGTACGAGGAGTATTTCGTTCCTGCGGGACGGAAAGGAACCCTTGGACCTGGCCAGAAGCTAGTTGAGATATCTGGCCTTGATGGCCTTTGTCGAACCACGTTCAAAAACTACCAGAATCTGAACCGCATGCAGAGTTTGGTGTTTCCTGTTGCCTACAAGACTCACGAGAACATGCTCATCTGCGCCCCAACTGGTGCTGTAAGTTAGACACTCCGTTCTGGATAACCATGTGTGTCCAATTTTCGAGAGAAATTATTGACAATCTTTTTCCAAGGGTAAAACTGATGCTGCTATGCTGACGATATTGCACACTATTGGCCAATATCTTACTCCCAACCCAATGGAAGACATGACCGCCACCGAGTTTGCTGTGCAGGCGGATGACTTCAAGATTGTTTATGTCGCCCCTATGAAGGCTTTGGCAGCCGAGATTACTGAAAAGCTCGGAAAGCGCCTGGCTTGGCTGGGCATCAAGTGCCGCGAGTACACGGGTGACATGCAGCTGACGAAAGCAGAGATTGTACAGACGCAGATTATCGTCACAACGCCCGAGAAGTGGGATGTGGTAACGAGAAAGGGCACAGGAGACACCGAGCTCGTCCAGAAAGTCAGACTCCTGGTTATCGACGAAGTCCACATGTTGCATGACGAACGCGGTGCCGTACTAGAGTCCCTCGTGGCCCGAACGGAGCGACAAGTCGAAAGCACACAATCGTTGATTCGCGTGGTCGGACTCAGCGCCACTTTACCCAACTACGTGGATGTGGCCGACTTCCTCAAAGTGAATAAACAAGCGGGACTCTTCTACTTCGATGCCTCGTTCCGCCCGGTTCCTCTGGAACAGCACTTTATCGGGGTCAAAGGCAAAGCAGGAAGCAAGCAATCCAAGGAGAACCTTGACAACGTTGCGTTTGACAAGGTTAAGGAGATGTTGGAGCGAGACCACCAGGTCATGGTATTTGTGCACTCGCGCAGAGACACTATGCTCACTGCCAAGATGATCCATGCCAAGGCCATCGAGGCATTCTGCACGGAACTCTTGGATCCCGTTGGACACCCTGGCTATGACCGCGCAGTAAGAGACATGAAAACTTCCAGGTCCAAGGAGATTCGTGAGTTGCTTCAGAAAGGTATCGGCATACATCATGCCGGTATGGCAAGAGCCGATAGAAATCTGATGGAGCGGCTCTTTGGTGAAGGCGTCATCAAGGTTCTCTGCTGTACGGCGACTCTGGCATGGGGTGTCAACTTGCCAGCTGCAGCAGTAGTCATCAAGGGCACCCAAGTGTACAGTGCTCAGGATGGCAAGTTTGTTGATCTCGGCATTTTGGATGTGCTGCAGATTTTCGGACGTGCTGGTCGTCCCCAATTCGAGGACACCGGTATCGGAATGATTTGCACAACCCAGGATAAGCTCGCCCACTACTTGGCTGCTGTGACGGAACAGCAGCCTATCGAATCCAAGTTTTCCACCAAGCTTGTGGATAACTTGAACGCCGAAATCTCGCTTGGAACTGTTACATCGATCCAGGAGGCTGTGCAGTGGATAGGATACTCGTACCTCTTCGTGCGGATGCGAAAGAATCCTTTGACATATGGCATAGAATGGGCGGAGATTCGCGATGACCCAACCTTGGTCCAGAGGCGTCGTCAGCTCGCTATTCAAGCTGCTCGTACCCTACAACAGTGCCAAATGATCATCTTCAATGAGAGGACAGAGGAACTGCGCAGCAAGGATATTGGTCGGATTGCGAGCCAGTATTATATTCTGCATACCAGTATTCAGGTCTTCAACACAATGATGAAGCCTCAGGCAACTGAAGCCGATGTGCTCAGGATGATAAGCATGAGTGGAGAGTTTGACAACGTCCAATCTAGAGATTCCGAGTCCAAGGAGCTGGTTCACCTGAAGGATGATGTTGTTCCTTGCGCCGTCGAGGGAGGAATAGACACCCCCCAGGCCAAGACCAACATTCTCCTGCAGTCTTACATTTCGCGAGAGCAGCCAGAAGACTTTGCTCTTACCAATGACATGAACTACGTGGCGCAACAGTCTGGCCGCATCTGTCGCGCGCTGTTTATGCTCGCCTTGAATCGGAGATGGGGTCACCAGTGCCTTGTACTATTAACATTGGCCAAGTCTATTGAAAAGAGGATATGGCCATTCCAGCATCCGATGCATCAATTCGACCTCGCTAGACCTATTCTGAAGCAGCTCGACTCCAAGGAGCACTTGACCATAGAGGCGATGAAGGAGATGGACCCCGCAGAAATTGGTGCCCTCATCAACAATCACGGCGCTGGAAAGAATGTAGCACGGATCTTGAGCCACTTCCCTACTGTCCACGTAGAGGCAGAGATTGCCCCATTGAACAGGGACGTGCTTCGGATAAAGCTTTACGTGATCCCCGATTTCCAGTGGAAGGATTCTTTCCATGGTACGTCGGAGTCCTTCTACATATGGGTTGAGAACTCGGAGACTTCAGAAATCTATCATCATGAGTTTTTCATCCTCAACCGTAGGAAACTTCATGACGAGCATGAACTCAACTTTACGATTCCCTTGTCTGATCCTCTGCCAACCCAAATCTATGTCCGAGCAGTCTCAGACCGATGGCTTGGAGCAGAGACGGTCACTCCGGTCTCGTTTCAGCATCTGATCAGGCCCGATACTGAGAGTGTCTACACAGAGTTGCTGAATTTGCAGCCACTTCCCGTCTCAGCTCTGAAGAATCCAGGCTTAGAAGAGCTCTACCAGAAGCGCTTCCAGTTCTTCAACCCAATGCAGACACAGGTCTTCCACACACTCTACAACACTGCAGCGAATGTTCTTCTGGGGTCCCCTACCGGTTCTGGCAAGACTGTTGCCGCTGAGTTGGCTATGTGGTGGGCATTCCGCGAGCGCCCAGGGTCCAAAGTTGTATACATTGCGCCCATGAAGGCGCTGGTCAGAGAGAGGGTAAAGGATTGGGGCGCGAGGCTGGCTGGCCCTCTTGGATTGAAGCTCGTAGAGCTTACCGGAGACAACACACCCGACACCCGTACAATCAAGGATGCCGATGTTATCATCACCACGCCAGAGAAATGGGACGGAATATCTCGTTCGTGGCAAACCAGAGGATATGTGCGTCAAGTCAGCTTGGTCATCATTGACGAAATCCACCTCCTTGCTGGTGATCGTGGTCCCATCCTGGAAATCATCGTCTCTCGAATGAATTATATTGCGTCGTCCACCAAGAACGCTGTTCGGCTCCTCGGCATGTCCACAGCATGCGCAAACGCTACTGATTTAGCCAGTTGGCTGGGCGTCAAGGAGGGCCTCTTCAACTTCAAGCACTCGGTGCGCCCTGTTCCACTAGAACTTTATATCGATGGTTTTCCAGAGACAAGGGGTTTCTGCCCACTTATGCAGTCTATGAACCGGCCAACCTTCCTTGCCATCAAGAATCACAGCCCAACCAAGCCTGTCATCGTCTTCGTGGCATCTCGGCGACAGACTCGCCTTACAGCCAAGGATCTTATTAATCTCTGTGGCATGGAGGATGATCCCCGTCGCTTCCTTCACATGGATGAGGACGACCTCCAGCTCAATCTCGCAAGAGCCAAGGATGATGCGCTGAAGGAGGCCATCAACTTTGGTATTGGACTTCACCACGCTGGTCTGGTCGAATCCGATCGCCAGCTGGCCGAGGAGCTGTTCTTGAACAACAAGATTCAGATCCTTGTGGCCACAAGTACTCTGGCCTGGGGCGTCAACCTTCCCGCCCACCTTGTCGTCGTCAAGGGGACGCAGTTCTTCGATGCTAAGATTGAAGCGTACAGAGACATGGACTTGACGGATGTTCTGCAGATGCTGGGTCGTGCAGGCCGCCCACAGTTCGACAACTCGGGTGTAGCCCGCATCTTCACCCAAGATGCTAAGAAGGACTTTTACAAGCATTTCCTGCATACCGGATTTCCTGTCGAGTCTTCACTTCATAAAGTTCTCGACAACCATTTGGGTGCCGAAATCTCCGCCGAAACCATCCTCAACACGCAGGATGCATTGGACTATCTGACCTGGACCTTCTTCTTCCGCAGACTGCACAAGAACCCCTCATACTATGGCCTGGAAATCTCCGCCGCGGAGCACAGCACCATTGCAGCACAGCAACTGGCCAACGAGTATATGGTCGAGCTGGTCAACAAATCTCTCGGGGAGCTGAGCCAGTCCAAGTGTATCGAGGTCTTCCCCAACGGCGACGTCGACCCCACGCCGCTCGGGAAGATCATGAGCTACTACTACCTCTCGCACAAGACCATCCGCCACCTCGTCCGCAAGGCGAAGCCCAACGCCAGCTTCCTCGACGTGCTCTCCTGGATGTCCCGCGCGACCGAGTACGACGAGCTCCCCGTGCGCCACAACGAGGACCTCGTCAACGACACCCTGTCGGACCACCTCCCCTTCCCAGGCCACTCGTTCGGGCTGCCCATGTGGGACGCGCACGTCAAGGCCTTCCTCCTCCTGCAGGCGCACATGTCCCGCATCGACCTGCCCATCGCGGACTACGTCGGCGACCAGACCAGCGTGCTCGACCAGGCCATCCGCATCGTCCAGGCGTCCATCGACGTCCTCACCGAGCTCGGCCACCTGTCCAGCTGCCTGCGCATGATCGGCCTGCTCCAGTGCATCAAGTCCGCCCGCTGGCCGACCGACCCCCCCGCGTCCGTCCTCCCGGGCGTCAGCGACTCGATAAAGGACACCACCCCCCTCGCCGCCATCAGCGCCCTCGACCCGCCCAAGGTCAAGCAGCTAGCCAGGTCCCTCGGCGTCGCGAGCCAGCAGGTGGGCCGGTTCTCCCGAGCCGTCTCGATACTGCCCAACATCGAGCTCTCCGTCAGCGGCGTCACGTCCTCGTCGCTGAGCGTGGGCGTCAAGCGCATCAACCCCCTCGTCGAGCGGGACGCCCGCGTCTGGGCCCCCAAGTTCCCCAAGCCCCAGACGGAAGGGTGGTTCGTCGTCGTCGCGGACGTGGCGAAGGACGAGGTCATCGCTGTCAAGCGCGCGGCCTGGCCCGCCAAGGGTGGGAAGAAGTTGCAGGCGGGTAGCCGGCCCAGCGCTCAGACGACGATCAAGCTGGCGGAGTCGGATGATGCCGAGGGAAGGAAACTGGACGTCATTGTAGTGAGTGATTCGTACATTGGTCTAGAGCATCGCATCCTAGGGGTGGACATTCCTGCACGGCCGCAGGTGGATGATGATGTGGGCCGGAAGGGGGACAAGTAGCACTGAGGGCACGGCAAACGTGGATTGCATGTACGTGGAAGTGAGATAAATAGTCTATGCTATGTGAACCGAAGCAGGCCCTATCTGAGTACAAAGAAAATGTAGAAAGCTTTCACGAGAAGACGGCCTGCTAGCGGATACGAATGACAAGAGTTGCAAAGTGCGAAAGAAAGGTAGGGACATCAACGACATGATACACTAATCCAGTATTACATGATCAAACCAAGAAGCTGCCGCCGAAATGAGAGCCCCTGTGCGCCTCATGATGCCAAATGTGCGGTGATAAATCATCATGATCATGACTTCCGAAGAGAGTGAAAAGACTCAAACTCCCCCAACGCCTGCAGAATGCAAACAGTAAAGGCTCTTTGCAGATACACATTCTAAGGCCAAATCCCAGAATGATCTCCGAAGAGAAAGGAAATGGTGGAAGAAAACTGAGAGTGATGGAGAAACGAAGAAGAAAATGTCAAGAAAAGGACAAGAGAGCGGTTCGGGTAAACGGAAAGTTGGAAAAGAGGGAAAGGGAGCAGAATCAAGCTCAAAGAGTCTCCGGAGAAATATGAGAATATGAGTAAGCAACTCAAGGCAGCCAAGTATATCGGCCACCGCTTGCGTGCAAGTATGTAGTGCCGATCTTAGCAACACTTCTTGGGCGGTTTCGCGGGGCCTTGCTGTTGTGTTTGGTCCTGACTGACACCCGGCTGGTCAACCGTGATGGCAGGAGAAAACCCAGGGGAGAAGAGCCAGCTCCTCCTGTCTCGGCCGACTCGAAAGCTTCCCCTGCCAGCCATACCCTCGAAATAGCCCCCGTCGAGACCAGAATCATAGCCAGGTGTCGCCGGGGTAGTAGTAGCTGCCAGCAGCGCCTGCTGAATCTTGCGATTTTGTTCAACAAGCTTCCGGGTCACGACTCGAAAGACCTCCTCCACACCCTCGCCGCTCTCAGCACTGACCTCATGGCATGCATCCCATCCAACTTCCTGGCCCCAGAAGCCCGAGCTGCGCTTAGAACTAGGGCTGTGGGGGTCTGCGCTGGATGAGGGAATGGCACCGGTAGACGCGGAGGGCGAGGTGGCAGGAAACCCGACCATGGGAGTCGCGACAGCGGTCGGTGGCGGGGTGTTGCCAACACCAGGGGCAAGGTTCTCGGCGACATAGGCGATGCAGCGCTCGAACGGGACCTGGCGGGCTGACGGGTCGCGGGTGACGATATCGGCCTTAGTGCCTACAACGTGCAGGACAACGTCGTGGGGTAGGTTTCGGCGGAGTTCGGTGAGCCAAACGCCCATTTCGGCAAATGATTGCGCATCTGTGATGCTGTAGCAAAGGATGCAGGCATTTGCGCCACGATAATAAAGTCTCGAAATTGAACGAAAACGCTCCTGGCCAGCTGTGTAACACGAGCGCAAATGCACGGTCAGCATTGTGAATCATCGTAATCTTGTCATGCGGTGCAATAAGAAAGGGATGAAAGGAGAGGAGCAGGTTAAGGAGAAGAGACGAGTTGACGTACCTGTATCCCAAATCTGAAGACGGACGGTCGTATCAGTATCAGTGTCAACGACACGCTTGGGCTGGAAGCTCGCGCCCACGGTGGATGTGATTTGGGCTGGGTTGAATTCGCCTTTGCAATAGCGCATGACGAGCGACGTCTTACCGACACCCTGCGACCCGAGGACCACAATCTTGGCCTCGAGGGACGACATTGTGGGTGGGATGAATGTAACTCGGAATTTTTCTTCTCTTCTTTTCTTTCAAAGGGAAAATAACGGGGACGTTGGTCGTCTTATATTTAAAGTATGGTCCAGTGGAAATAGCCTTCTGCTTTTCTTCCCACAGATCGATCCGGGTCGCGAAAAGCCAGGGACGTGGGGATGATCTCGAGATGGAGAGAGAGGTTGATGGGCTTATCGCACGGCCAGTCTTCGTGCTTCTGGTGAGAGGTGGCGTAGAGAAAATGTCATCGTGAGTCGTCGCTCCTTTTCGGTTGGGAGGCTGTGTCACAGTCTGGTCGCAGAATACAGTCGCGCCCCAAAGGAGGTACCTTATTCTGAGGGCCGAATGACGGAAGGGTGGTGATAGAGTTGGGAAGCGGTCGATGAGCTGGCTCGTCTTCTACTCTTCACTGGTGTCCCTTTGTGACCCTTCCGCCCAGGACCGTGGGATGGGACGAGGTGGAGGAGACAAAAGACGATACACAAACAAACGGAAAGAGAAAGAGGACAACCCTTGCCGGGGGATCCCTGGCCAAGGCGTCTTATCAGCGCTCTTCCAGCACAATCAGCGGCTGCCAGCGGGGTGGGAGGCCTGATTAGTGGCTGGCCTTGCTAGAATTCGGTGGGTGCGCCGGTGGGCTTCCTACATCGGTAGCGCCTGTTCCCCAGTGGAGGGGCTGCCCCGTAGCGCCTGCTCCAGTGGCAGAGCGCCTGATTCAGCAGGCGGCGGGGTGCAGCAGCAGCGGCCTCACTTGCCAAGGCCATCTGCCCTCAGCGACGTCATTTCGGTGACAAGCGTGCCCTCTCTGAACCGCCCAAGGCTCGTGTACCCAGAGGAAATTTCCCGATGCTCATGAATAATGCACAGAAATCCCCCCTCACGCTCACACCGCTCCCCTCCGCCCACGAGACATCAAGAGCCATCATGGGCAGACCCAGCCATTCTCATTGGGCCGGAATTCCAAATCCCCATCTACCAGCGGGCTGACGGCGCGAAGGCATCATATGATGGCCGCGATATGTTCTGATCAGGGCCTTAGGTCTGATACTGTCATCTTTGATCTTCTCCGCGTGATCGGTGGGGGGGACGGCAAATCAGGACTTGGCGCCGGATCATATGGCCATTGGAGACTCAGAAACAACCATCTTTGTCTCACGGAGGCAAGAGGAGGGGCTGCCCTGTCCTTTGCGCGTGGACTTGAATTGAGTGTCTGGCAACAATCCAGGGCGGATTAAATTCCTTGGTAGGGCGCCTCTTTATTCTTGTCTGGGACCAACCGTACCATCGCCGTGGGTCGTGGGGCGGCCAAGGTTTTGGTGATTCGCTGATCTGCAGACCTACTCCAGGAACTTGGAGATGGAGATGGGTTGGTGGGATGCATCATTTGATTGACAGACAGCAAACCTCCACACTTTCCAGCTTCTGATTCAGCCACTGGTTGGCTTGACCTGGCGTCTAGATCGGTCGCCTGCATACATATGCATGTTCCACAGCCGTTTGCGGGTTCGCAGCTCTCTCCTTGTTTCTCGGGATGAGACAAACCATTCTCGCAATTGACAAGGAGCGCGAGGAGGAGGGGGTGTCTTCGACAATTGCGAGATCGACCGACTCAGGACCTCAGCTATCCAATGACTATAATCTAAGGAGATGTCACCCCACCAGACGGGGCAACACACCCATACATCATCAACACTATGGATATGTGGCCTCCAGCCCCTAAGAATTACGGAAGCTTTGCAAGTGGTATCTAGTGCAAATTTTCGAGAAATACTACCATCGTGTTCAATCTACAGACTGGTGTTGAGATTATCGACAGATTCTTGAGCAAGGTAGGCACATCAATTGTCCAAGTGATGGCTGAATCATCCAATCCAGAGAAGATATGTCCTAAGAGAAACCATTGCTATACGGTGGGCACTCACACGGAACATGAGGGCATTGTTCAAACGCCTTGAATCGATGCAGGGCGGCGGTATAACATCTGGATGCATAGGGCCAGCCTTGCATTGCAATCAGTGACCTGCCCCGGCAGTGGATGATTGGCTCCCAGGCCAACAAAGCAGCGCATGAGTCACGGTCCCCATTGGTGCCTTATCCTCTCCTCATCTTCAGGCGGTTAGTTTGTGACAGCTCAGACACTTGTGCTCCAACAAACCCTACCCGGACATACAGTACATACACACGTGTGAATCGGGAGTTGGCCGCGTGGGGATTAAGACAGTAATACAAGCCCACCTTGAAGAAATGAGAATAGAAATAAAATAATAACTTTATTATATATAGCCGCCTAGAGCAGAACTTTGGCTATTTTTGTCCCCCGGCGGCAGGCCGATGCCGAGCAGGATCCGCGATAAAGGACTTTGGACGGCACTTCGGCTCCCGCTGCGTTCTCAAGCGCACTCGCACGAGCCATGACGCAACCGCCGTCCGGGGGCCTTGGCGGACGGAGATGCTCTGGCCCAATCATGGCCGATCTTCGTGGCTGGTACCAGAACATCGACCCCTGCGTCTAGTGATTGGCGCTGGGCCACCCGTTGACGACACATCCAGACTCAGATGCAGGGGTTACTTGGCCTTTGGTATCCTTTCATGTGTGGCGCTTACATCATACCCGCAACCCGGCTGTTGCCAACTCCCAGTTGGATGCCTCTTCCATCTTGTTTTGTTCATCGCCGACAAGGTTCAGTTCCTGTTCGGGCCCGGACTAGCCCAAGTAGCGCTACTTTATTTCTGTGCCTTTACGTAGTGAATGTGGGAGGGAGAATGTTGGCGTGTAATTATTATTAGCATTGTTTGCTGATAGCAAGCTTGGGCAGCCATACGGTTGACTGTGATATAGTTCGTGAATGATACATTAATGCACCGCCACTCCCTCCGTCTCTTTGTCCCCTTCCTCTTCTTTCTTCCTCAAGCATGAGCATTGAGGGAAAGTCGTTCATTGATTCAGTTACTTATTAGGCTGCTGTGCCCGTCTCCCTCTCTTCCTCCTCTCCCCCGTCCCAGGGCCTCTGCCTTATCCTCGACCGTTACAACTCTTATTTTTTCTAAAGCCAATCTAAAGAAGAAGAAGAAGAGTCTCATGCTTCGACCCTTCTCTTCTCATCACTACAACCCATAAAGAAAAAAAGCCAAACAAGAAAACACCGAGTGCTCATCCACAATGGCCCTCCTCCACAGACTAATCGTTCTCATCCCGCTGATCCTGTCCATTGTGGGCACGATCCTGTCAGCGTTGTCTCTATTTGCTGGCCACAAGCAAGGTTTCATGGAAGACTATGCTATTGCAAGAGTGAGTCCCCCCCCCCCCCCCCCCCCACTAGCATCAAGTCACCGCCCCCCCTGGGCCAGACTGTCATTATATCTCCCAACCAACGAGCTACAAACGATCAGTTGGCTAACCAATGATTTTCTCCTTCATAGCTCAATGTCTCACGCATAGGCTACGATGTCATCAAGTCCAGCAGCAGCAATAACAGCTCAAACAGTGACGACGATGGCGGTTTCCTGGACTCGATCAAGGACAAGTGGAACGATGCCAAGCAGGACGTGACAGAGAAGATCAACGATGTGGTTGGAGATGTCGCCGGAGACGTTGCCGAAAGCATCGGCATTTCCGAGTGGTACTCTATCCATGTCATGGGCGCCTGCGAGGGCAACTACTCCCCAAACTCAACCGTCTCGAGCGCGTCGCTCAACCTCACCAACTGCACCACCTCCGAAGCCGGGTGTATGTGAAAACTTCCTCTTATTCCTCTCCTTCTCGTGTAAATTTGTCACTAACAAAAATGCAGTCCGCCTCAACATGACCGCACTGATGGACAAGGAACTCGGCGTCGGCCCCTTTGACATCAACATTGCAGACCTGGGCTGGGACGAGACCATGCAGGACAAGCTCGACATCGTCAACAAGGTCCTCCTGGGCCTGTTCGTCCTCTACGTCCTGGGCATAGGCTTCGGCGGCCTCGCGACAATCCTCTGCGTCGCCGCCATCCTCCTCCCGGAGAACAAGCTGGTCGCCGTCGGGAACCTCCTCCTCGCCACGCTCGCCACGCTCGTGCTCATCATCGCCAGCATCCTCATCACCGTGACCGTCACCAAGGGCGTCAACGAGTTCAACAACCTCTCCGAGAAGATCGGCGTCACCATCGTGAAGGGCAACCCCTTCCTCATCATCAGCTGGGTCGCCGCCGTCGTCATGCTCGTCGCCATGGTCTTCTGGGCCACGCGCTTCCACATGATCCGGAAGCAAGACCGGCTCGGCCCTCGATACGTCTCGCGGTCCAAGATCTAAAAAAACGGCTCCCTCAACCTATAGATTTGGAACGCTCAAGCCAGGGGAATGAGTGGCTGGTGACTTTGTCAAAAAGATCGAATTTTCTTTCTCTCTTGTCTGCGGAAATACAGCGGCGCGCGGTGGTGGCACTTTGCCTTGCTTTCTTTTGCTTTCTTTCAAGCCTTCGATTATCCTTGCCTTTTTTTTGGCCTTTTTTCTCTTCTTCTTCTTCTTCTTTTTCTTACCCCTTTCAAGTGGTCCTCTTCCTTTTTCTCATTTTCAGGGCTGAATTTTACCATGCCCTGTTGCCTTTTTTTCTTTTTTTTCCTTTCTTCTTCTTTATCATTTTTCTCTTTTCGAATTCATTCCTTTGTCCACTCTAAAGAATGATACCAACGGGGACGCTTCTGGCCAGGCCCCCATGATGATTGACTTGACAGTCTATGAAGTTGTTACGGAAGGATTTGGAGTTTTTATATTTGCGCCGAGACTGATACTTGATGAAAGATTCGAGTCGCTCCTTAGAAATTTACTTAATAAGGATTATAATAGCCCATAGATATTAGGGGGAGAAACCAATACAGATCTATTGAGGCTACACAACCTTGCCATTTGATGTTATATGCATGTGCTCTCAACTAGGTTGCGCTCATTATTTTCATCATTCATATGTATCACCAGCTTCACTCCCAGAGGGGGAACTGGAACTTAGTAAGCTTAGGAAAGTCTCAAATAAGCTTGGTTACACTCTTGGTAATACTGGGGGTATTGATAGTTTCAATATGACTCTAGGCTTAATTAATCGTGACAGTTTACAGAAATAAAGGGCATACAGAATCACAGCTATATACAAGATGAGAAAACCTGTCTATCAGATATCTCATTTCTGAGTCTATTGCCATTATTCCAACGACTATGCTGACGGGACTCTGGGACAACTCAGCCCTGCCCTCTAGGCAGAGTCAGGTCGGTATGGGTCCACAGGCGCCCAGTTCGTATCCCGCACGATCTGGATCGCATCTCCCGAGAATGGTGGCTCGGCCTCGTGAATGAGCCATCCCTGAATCGTCTCGAGAGCAGTCATTTGCTGTCCGAGACCTGGGGCGCCGTCATAGCCACCGACGTACCACTTCCTTCCACAGACAGTACCACTGTCACCGCCACTGCAGCTAAGGGCAGCGGCCTTGGCCGAGGCCCCCAGGAGCCTCTCGACCTCAGGTTGCAGAGAAGCCTGCATGGTGGTTGCCTGCCACATGTTGCGTGAGAGGAAGGCCTTGTGGGTGTCCATATCGGCGTTGCACCTCTCGACGGTTTCGCAGGCACCTTCGTACATGATATCAGTGGCGTTCTCGTATGGTCCAAAAAACCACTTGGCTCCGTCCAGAAGCTTGGTTGTTCGCTCGGCCCACTTGGCATCGTTGGTGTAGTTGGCGAGGACGGCTGCTCCATGAAGATAGATTCCGCTGGTGTAGGTATAGGAGATCTTGTTAACATCACTGCAGTTGTTGGCGGAATCGGTTCCATCATAGACATGGTAGCTTTCGGGGTCGATGAATCCTATATCAAACGACCAGTTCCAAGCCTTCTCTGCCCATTCAAGATAAGTAGCGTTTCCGGTGGCTCGGGCAAGACGAGCGGCAAGCTGGAAGAACCCTCCGTTACTAACCGAGTTCTTGTAGTTCATGCCGTTCGGGTTGTCCGCAAAGATTTGCCAGTTGAGTCCACCGCCGCAGTGGGTCATGTTCCATCGGCCTTGGAGCGAGTTGAACACATTGGCACCAATCTCGAGCCATGACGGGATGGCTTCGTCGGGTTGGGGGAAGTTCCTCTCCGCGGCGGCCAAAGCAGCAGAGCCCCAAAAGTAGAGGTCGTCATTTCCTTCCTCAAAAGCATGCTCGGCCGGCATGTAATCAAAGTTGGGTCCAATGTTTGTTGGTGCTAGAAGGGCCTGAATAACAACGTCGTTGTATGTTGGGTCCTTGGTGTAGTGATAGTAGTCCAACAAGGAACCCCAGAGGGCACCAGCTACCCACCAGTAGTATGGGTCATGGAGATCTCCAACTTCCTGTTTTTGTTAACCTTGGTCAGTATCAAGACATTTGAGATCTTCTGGGATGTGATCAGTCATACATTGGGGACAGACGAGGTATTGCCTGTGTAGTAGGTCATTGCATCATGAACAATGGTGGCAGCCACATTACGAACAGAATCTATATTTAGTTAGCCAAATGTTCTTCCATAGATGGAGGGTGCAACACGTACAGGCACTGGTGATATCCAGATCCTTCGGAGCAACTACCCCTTGAGCGGCGGAAGAAGCCACTACTGTGGCAGGAAAAACCTGAGTAAAACGCATGTTGTCTGTCTCCGAGAAAGAAAAAGTCGATAAACGTAGAATCCAAAAAAAGTGAGCGTTGTTCTTGGCTCGTGGCGAGGTTGAAAACTGCGCTCCGAAGAGAGGTCTTAGAGGAAATGAATCAATGAGTGAATGGAAGCGGCCCTGAAACAAAAACGAGGGATTCCAGCCCGAGTGTTGTCAAGACGAAAAAAAGAATCTCGAACAGCCAAACAAGAAATCTAAGACACGGGACAACGGTAGGATGGAAGCACGCTGCCTGTTATGCGAACAATGGCCTCGGATCGGACAATAGGAGGCGTCAAGCGGAAGAACAATAGAACGAAGGATAAGGATGCCTGCCTTAATCGGACGTGAATCCCATTCACTCAGGGTTAGGGATTCGACGAAAAAAAGAGAACAAACAAAGTGCAAAGCAAACGTGCAGAGTGCAAAGGAATCAGAAACGCAATAGAGAAGGCGGAGGGTCCTCATAAGTCTCGAGAGGCGGCCATGGCGTCTCTTGACAGTGGCCCCAGTCGGCCAGCATAGCCATCATTCGTTGTTTGACTACCTAAACAAGGAGGTAGCAGGTCATGCTAATGCAGAAATAAGGGTGGTCTGGCGTTTCGCCTGTCGGGCAGCCCCTGGGTCCCATCCTTCAGTGCTTCACATTTGACGAGTGGACTGCGATCGCCAGGAACCAGCCAAAACCCGGGGTCTCATCCCATCCCATCCCACCAGCATCAGGGGGCCACCCACCGCTGTCGTCCAATCCCGGCACTAGACTGCCGTCATGCATGTCCAGGTGCCGTTTCACCTGGTTCCGCGCGCCTACAGTGAATGCAGCAGGTCTTGCCCGCCAGCCAGTCGCTGCCCGCCCGTTGCTCACTACATAGGTCAGTCAGGTCACATTTGCAGTGAGACAGTCGCTCAGTAGCGTCTATTGGTTTTGCCGAGGGGAGAGACGGGTTTTTAAACACTCGATGTCGTCGAAAAACGTAGACGGGCTGTATCGGCGCCACGGTAGGTTTCTGAAACTGGCTGCATGGCAGAAAGCACCGCTCACCTACCGAAGTTGGTAGGTACCTGGGGATGCGCATTTGTCTGTCTCTCGAGGGACGCGCCAGCGGGGAGGAGAGGGCCCAGTAATCGAAATGAAGGTTCTGATGTCTGCATTTTGGCATCGGCCCGCTCTATTTTCGGAGACGGGCAGAATATCATGTGCATTGTGTGTCGTCACTTTTCTCCGCGGCTCCCTGTTCTGGACATCTCCCAGAAGTGAAGGTGGAAGGTCTCCATTCGCAGGTGGCGAGCAGGACGAACAGAAAGAAACCTGCCCATCTGGTATTTTAGAAGTGCCGATCAGGTCACCAGCCCGTGGCATATACTGCATTTCTCATGGAAAGGGAAGGTCCAGGGTCAACGCTGCACAGCTCAAAACAGGTTGCACATGTCACCAACGTAACCATTAGTCAGTCCAATCCTACTATATCATCGCCAACCGACGCCGTTTTCTCTCCGGCCTTGTACAAGACTCCAATGCCCCGCCCAATCTCACTCAATCTACCCGACAATGCGGCTGACACATCGTTTTCTGAGTTTAACAAGTGATTTGTTATTCTGATTCAACCTCTCTGCTTACAGCATCGGGTCCTGCTGACCCGAGCCTTGTTGTACTATACTCCTGTAGCGAAACACACACAACAACAGAGAGACCTATTCCTAACCGCCCACTGAGGGCTCATAAAAATGGATGATAAAACGACAGTTGCCAGTTACTCAACGGCCAGTCATATGCTCTCAATACTCCACAAACGCCATGACCAATGTCTTCCCAATACAAAAATTCATCATAACCAGGGGGTATAGTTGTTCACCCATGCTTTCCCATCATAACAAAAAAATCAAAGCTAGTAATTGTAAGAAGCCGAGACTGAGACCAGTAACGGTGCTGGTCCCTGAACGGCGACACCTCTCGAATACTGAGTGATCGATCGAGCACAGAAGTTGTCGATATCTCTCCCCCGAGCTCCATCTATAGATACGGGCTGGCATTTGAGGCGGGCAAGGTAATCCCACCCCAATGAGAAACATCACACATTTTTCACCATAGATAACCGGCGACGAGGAGGATAGACAGCCCAGCCAGTGCCGACAGGCGCAAGTCCACCCGCAGCGTGGCACCATGCCCTTTCTTAGATGGTGATGTTGCATAGTTCGAATCGCCCGGAGAGGACCCAAACCCAGCTGAGACGGTGAGGGAGACGTCGAGGGGTTCCTTCTTCGAGGTTGGCACGGCTGCCATTGTCAGCGTGCCCCATTGGACGGCAGTCCCCGACACGGTCGAGGTCCACGATGTCTCCGTGACCCCTGAAGAATATCGGTTTGAGTAGTAGTTGGGCTTGAAGCTTGTATAGCCGGAGCAGGTGGCAGCCGTGGTGTCGTCGAGGTCGCATTCGAGATTGGCGGTCCTAAACGCAATACATTTGTTAGAACCAAGTTACACAGAGTTTCCGCCGGAAACGGGACGCCGGGGGACGTACAGCATGGAGGTGACAGTGCCGTGGAACATGATGGTGTCCGGCCCGCCTACGATAATGAATGGGAAGTCGAGGGCCAGGCCACATGCAGGCCTGGTCTCGGTCTCGGAGGACGGGCAGAAGATTGTGTATGTCGTCTCGCTAGCCGTTTCATTCTGTGGGACAAGCACAATTGGTCAGCGCCGATCATCAATGGTACAGGAGGAGTGGTCGAGAAAAGGGAGGGGATCCAACATACAATGCCCATGATGCTGCCGCGGACCATTGACCATGATTCTCGATCATAATGGGGAAGGAATATGGGGGCTGCTGTGATGGTAGCCGCCCGGGCAGACGTCGTCTTGGTAGCTGCGCACAGAGAACATAGTAATAGTATCCGCAAGAGTAGAAGATGTGCCGGTGTTGTTGTGGTTTGCGATATCGTGGAGCGGCACGTCCCCATCTTTTCTGCCGATCGTTGTTCAATCGCCAATAACGAACCGGCAGCGGTTCGATTGGCGATCCAAGTAACAAAAAGAGAATGAAAATAGACTCTGATATGCCACGCGGGAGAATTGGGGCGACAGAAGACTCCCTCGGATCTCGACTCGGCTTGTTGTGTGTTGGGAGGCCCGAGGAGCAGTCGAGGGCGCCTCGAGAAACCCAGGGCGGGCTTGAGATGAGATCGCGCAGAATGTCGCAGACAGAGTCGGTCGGAATGGACGGGGTTCAGCGCGTACGCAAAGACATCATCACTCAGGACAAGGGAAGCAATCGTGGGGGAGACGTTGGGGGCATGTCGGTAGGTTTAAATGGGAGGAAGGGAGGGAGGACAACGGCTCGGCAAGGGAGCTAATCTCTACTGGAGGTTTTTTTACGTCTCTCACCTTGGATGGGAGGCAGGCTATGAACTGGCGTCCGACGAAGAATGCCAAGGCTGGGCGGGAGAATGTTGCAATGAAGGACTGGAGCTGCCAAGCTCGCCATCACCACATGGTTAGAATGCCAAGACCCTTGTCCTTGGGGCCAAGAGCCTCTGAAAAATGCACCTCTTTTCGTCGTCGCCGGTTGCCACTCCTCTCCCTTCTGCTTCCTGAGTCTGGTTTCGAGGAGCGGTCTGCTTCAACTGAGACAGTCGCGTACCTGCATTGGCCGTCGTCGAGTCTTCGTCAGTCCTCAACATGACCAGTTTACCCGTACGCTGGACAAACCATGGTTCGCCGGTATCGAGGTTGATTTCCAGGCCAAGGCTGCTGCTAATCCGTTCTGGAGACGCACGAGCATCTTGGTTGATGATGGGCCAGGGGTATGCAGTACTTGCGAATGACTTCCCTAGTTGGGAGAGCCATCGGCACCACTGAGGTACGCCCAGGTACTCCCCAGGTACTGCTACCTAGACCACGGTGCTATTGGAGATTAAAGCCAATGGTATCCGCCATAGATGACAGCAATTAGCCGTGGGGGGCACTCTGTATGCCCCGAGTGAAGGTTTATCGATTGCAGGTCGAGTCACTGCATTTGAAACATGGCTCCGAATTCTCGGCCTTGCCAAGCCCGTGCCATATTAGAATGAACCACTCTTTCAGTCATTATCTGCCCAGCCAAGCAGAGGCCAAGGAACGACACCTTCCTACGCCCAGCATTGGCGACACACCCGGATGTGTACCAGCATTGTCGCTGTTCATCCGCGGACGGCGCCTTGGCAGGATGCAGCGTGAGCTCTTACCCACCCATTTCACCCACGCCAGCACTCGATCGAGATGGCGGCTTCTGGTAAAAGCAGCTGTGACCTCGCAATTCCCGTAGTCTAGCAGGAATTGCATCCCCGGGAAGAAGGCCATGTCATTGGCAGCTGTTTTGGAGGCGCTGGTAACGCGCGCTAATCTAACGCCCTTCATCTCTGGTCCCCATTTGCGAGGCGGCTTCTTCCAAGTTCTCTCTCCTCTCCAGGCGCGTGATCAGGGCCCTTGCCAACCTAATAAAGCCGCAGGGCCAAGAGGCCAAGTGCATTGTCTGTAACTCTCGGCGTGGTCATCTCGGACTGCCACACACACACCATGCTTCCCAGGCCTCCGTCGTGGTTGGCCAGCATACGGCATTCGCAATGCCGTCTTGGCAACATGTCGAATGTTATTATCTTTCGGCCCTCTGCTGCGACGCTGCGTACCCTCTTCTCTCTGCAAGACTTGCGTGTCTCCCTCACCGCCTGCATCTTATCAACGGCATACGCGCACACCAGGTGACAGGGTCTTTCCCCAGGTGCTCCAATGACATTGTCGCCTCATCAGCCAATGTGCCCAAAATGGTAGATGCTCCCCTTCGGCAGATGAAGTGCCCAGTCACTAGTACCACCTCGATATCGCTTTTCCAGGAACTTCAGTTTCTTCATGAACATCCTTCTCGAATTCCATATGCGCTTGAAATCTATCTAGAGGCTTGAACCTTCCTTGACATGCAATGATGAAAGGATCCCCCAAAGTGGGTTTTTACAGTGTGGAAACATCCGCTCGCTATAATCTCAGTATCAAACATGCGTAAACAATGTAACCTCTGAAAAGCAAATAACCTCGCCAACTAAACCAAACGACAGAGTGTCATGCAAAAAAACTCAAGAGTGGCAGACGCCTTCCATAAGATGCCTCGCAACCAGTTGTCCATCAACCCGCCGTGATTTAAAATCGGACACGTTCTTCCCGGCCATCCAACCAACTGGTACAATGAATACACCGGATAGACTTAGAAGACCCATCAGAGTTAGCAAGCTTATATCTAGCAGTCTATGAATAGAGCCGATCTAGTTGATTTCACTCACCTTCTCGTTGATACGTTGCCTGCAATATTTACACTTCTTGGTGTGCTTGATGATCGGATCAGATGAGAAGGATGTATAAAGAAGGGCCAGGGCATAGAGCGCCAGGCCAATCATAAAGAACGACACGATCTGATATATGAACAGACTGCGTCCCTAATGTCAGCGACGCAGAGAAGAATGGGAGGAGGGGATGCGCTCTTACCCATACGCCATCACAACTGCGCCATCATCCTGAGCCTGCTTGAGGGTGTTGTAGCCCGCGGTCCTGTTGTAAGTGTCTCCGACCCGCAGGATCGCAAACTTCTCTTCGATGTTCTTCTTCAGGGGAAGGATCACAGAGAGCGGTGGCATGAGGATGTCTCCAACAAATGACTTGACCAGGTCCGTGAAAATGGATGCGATGCTATAGATGGCCCCCCCTCAACGTCAGCCACCCTAAGGGTTCAAGATTGGGGCGGGAGGCTTCATCTCCGTCAAACAAAACTCACATCAGACCAAATGCAATTTGAAGGATATTGCCCTGGAAGGCGAAATCAACAAACCCGTCAAAGATCCGCTTCGCCTTGCGCTGGCCGCGCTCCAGCAGCGAGTCGGTCTCACTGGCAGCCGCCTCGTCGCGAAACAGTGGCGGTCCCCTCTGATCCTGTGCAGACATGATTATATTTGGCCTTCAGGCGCGTGCCACACACAAAGGCTTTGAGGGCCGTTTAGTCTGTTAATTGTTGATGTAGGATTCAGGGCGACACTGCCTAATCATGAGGGGGGGTTGGCAGATCAAAGAGCGCGCATCTCCCTAATCCAGAAACAGGCTCCAGGGTTGATCGCCGATAGACACAGGCGCGTGCATCCGGGAAGCTGCCTACAGTCACACGATGTCGGATCAATTGTCCCGTTGTGTGTTTCTGTAACGATACTCGCAGTCGAATCGCATGAGACAATGCAAGCCGTCATGAATTTCATGCAAGACTGGCTGCCTGATTATCCGTGGATATTGTCCAGCCCTGTAACCAAGACCCCGGCCACAACACTTTAGCGAGCACGCCCCAACTTCCTAGGTGACCGAAAAAATGAGGCATCAAATTGAAGGGTGGGTATGAACAGGCCACTTTCTACGATGACTAGAATTATGTAGCTGGGCAAACGATATAAATTGATAGTTTTTAGTTTATTATCTCTTGGGTATTTATAATTAGTCCTCAATAATCTAACAATACCGGCCGTAGACTCGAAGATAAGCAGTGCAATGTTTGAGTGACTCAAATTCAATGTCACCCGTTGGCTCCCAATACTAAAGACACCACAGAAGTTTGCTTGATGAGAATGAATGTTTGCCGAATGTCCACATAGAATTACGTACAGCTGAATCAACTCACCAGATTTGCTAGTTTCCTTATCTAACTCTTCAAAAAAAAAAAAAAAAAAAAAAAAAAAAACCTTGGGTTGGCCAACAAAAGAGTGCCTTTCAAAGAACCAAACGCATCTATGCAATGAACACGATGAGGCTAGAGGAAAACTTGCCAAGCCGATGATGTATTCACATTTTCGCAGATGAAATTGTCTCTCTAAAAGATTTTGGTTTCCTACATGTTATCCAACATGGTCTAGTTTCGCTCCCGTTGCTCTAGTACTTCACGATATCGACATTCTTCGTTTTTTTCTTCTCCTTTAAATCCGGTGTCTTGCCGCACAGCCAAGCGCCGAACCGATTAATTCAATGTCCCCCGAACCTCAGCCAATATGTTGGTTATCGACGCGAGAAATCTCGTCACCTCTGGCTCGCTACCAACAGTGATGCGCAAGCAGCCCAGACATCCGTGCTCCTTTCCTCGGAATCGGACGACCACGCCCTGAGTCTCGGCCAGCTTCTCATACACCGCGAGAGCGGTCGTGTTATCGGGGTTGCCCTGGGCATCCAGCATCTCATACAGCAGAAAGTTGCTCGATGTGCCGCCCCTCAGCCTGCCCACACCGCTGATCTTGGGCAGTTCTTGCAGGAGACGCTCCCTCTGCTCAACCAGCTTGGCGCGGTTTCCGCGCATGACAGAGAGCCCCTGCTCCCCCAGGGCGTACGAGGCCAAGGTGCTGGTGGGGTTGGAGATGTTGTAAGGGGCCTTGAGGTTGTTGAGGAGCTGGGCGATGGGCGGCGAGGTGAAGGCAACACCAAGGCGGATTCCGGCCATTCCAAAGGCTTTAGACAGGGTCTGCATGACGACCAGGTTGGGGAACTCGGTGACCCATTCGGCGAGAGAAGCATCCTCGGGAGCAAAGTCTATGTATGCCTCGTCTACGACGACGATGCCGTTCCACGTGGGGTGGGAGAGAACCTGTTGGATGTCCGACTTGGCGAGAAGAGATCCCGTGGGGTTTCCGGGGGAGCATAGGTAGGCAAGCTTGATATTGGGCTCATTGGAGAGAGTATCCAAAATGGCAGGGACATCGAGGGCGAAGTCTGGGGCTGGGAGCAGAGGTACCTTGACAAGGGAGACATCATTGACCTGGGCAGATACCGCGTACATGCCGTATGTTGGGGGGCAGGTGAGGATGCGGTCCTTGCCAGGGACGCAGAAACATCTTAGCAGGGCATCAATGGCCTCATCACTGCCAACACCGACAAATAGGTGGTCTGGGGTGAGGGTCTTTGGGGTGTGGGCGTGGGTGTTGCGTAGATTGCACAGTAGCTGCTTAAGGTCATGCTGGTGAGGGTCAGGATAGCGATTGAGCCCCATCAGATTGAGGGTGAGGGGGCCCTCGGTGATGGCTTTTACATCAGCTGGGAAAGGACTGAAGGCGTTCTCGTTGGCATCCAGCAGGATGTTCTTGCCATCATCCTTGTAGTCACTGGGAGAACTTATGTGAGCGTGTGACCGTTGGGGATGCTTCGGTCTAGGATGTTTGGACTTACTCTCGAGCACAGCGATAGGGCTGGAGAGCGAGGATGTTGGGCCTGGCGCAGGTTTCGAGATTGAAGGCAGGCATGGTTGCGGCGTGCTCTGGTTCTGGAGTTGGTTGAGAAGCCGAATTGGGTTCCGGAAGAAAGCACTACCAGCATATAAAGACAGAACTTCAGCCCCCTGCTTGCGGTTTGTGGTAGGCGGGAATGAGTAACAGGCTGGCGAATTCAGTTTGATGGCGTCGAGGGGCACTCAAAATGCGTCCCCGACTCCGGAGGCACGGCGGGTTTCGGCGCCCCCACACAGTCATCGATGCACCATCAAGCCTAAAGGACCAGAAGCGTGTCGCCGCGGCTGTTTCTCATGGGCATTGCAGTAACATGTTGGACGAAAAGTTGTAGAATAAATAACCAGCTACCTGGCTGGCCAAATAGCATTGAAAAACTGTATAGTGCTTCTCTAAACTTGTACTGGAAGTCACTCATCAGCTTTTCTCGAAGGTCTATACCTTAGGTACTACCTTATCGTAGAATCAGGTTGAACTTGTGGATTACAGGCCGCTCAAGGTACCGGCAGGCAATGGAGGTGAACATCCAGGCACTAGTTCTGCTCATAAGTCTCGGCGAAGAAGCCGCCAATGGTAGCTCATCTCAAACCATGACGCATCGCACGTCGCAATGCGATATCAGCAAATGGCGACAACCCCTACATGCGACGAGACGTCACCGAACATCAGACCGTGCGGTGCCCGCGCCAGGGCCGGAATTCAGATATCCTCTTTCGGGTAGACTGTGTGTCACCTTTTCACCGGCATGCAGCTGTCTAGCTCGGGCATTATGCCTGTACCTGGCAAGATTGACAAATCATCTTGCAACCAAGGCACTCTATTTCTGAGCGGCTTGTTCGATTGTTCCTGGCTGTCATGGGATTGTCAGATGGCACTGGGTCCGGTTCATACTGATACTGCAGTTCGCCAGACAATGTAGGAATGATCGCAATCCATCACGGCCGCCAGAGCTCTGGAGGCTAAGATCCATAGAGAGTGTCCAAACGAGATAAGCTGCGACCCATCTAAGAAACGTTCAGGAGCCTAGATGAAGTTCTTTCTACGTGGTAAGCAGTTAACATAGATAAAATAATCCAGAGGGTTGTTGCTTTGGTTGCGAGTTATTACTCCAGCGTTGATCTCTGCCTGTTCCTAATCTAGCTCTTCAGGCAGCTTGGACAGCTGTGGGCCAGACTGCCTCTCTCCCTGTCCAGTGCCTCTGAACGGCCCTGCACAGCTTCTAGGCACTAAGGTGTAGCGAGTGTCAGCACTCACGGATTGGTAGTAGGCATACCTTAGAATTAGGTGGGCGCCATTATATAATCACCCAGACTTCGCAGCAATAAACCTGATAGCCGCAGCTCTTGGGCTTCATTCGGATCATCTGACGCCTGATCAATATCCCGTCGCCTGCTCGGTCCTCGCCCTGTTCTTACATTGGAGTGGCAGCTAAGTCATCGCCGAGACTTTCTGGCACTCCCTTTCCCGCCATCTCCTCCGCTGATCTGCGTCGACACTCGCTACCCGGTTCCAATTGCCGCCAGACCTTTTTAACTGGTGCTCATCTGCAGGCAATCCATGTAGAAGCGCGAGCCGCGCAAGCAAGAGAAAGAAAGAGTCAGACACACCCTAGCAGTCACAAAGACCTTATTGGCCTCCACCGTCTCATCCTGTGGTGCGACTCGAAACAGAGGGTGATTGCATGCATTGTCCCTCCTCGCAAGGACCAGCCGGGTTTTTGCACCGAGTCTCTTCAGAGGCGACCTCCGAGCAAGCTAGCTGCTGTTGGAGATCGTGCCGAGCGTGGGAATAAGCCATCGCGCGTGCATTTTGCGACTATCACTGACCGCGCTCCCTTGTGGTCACAGCCAGCACCGCCATCGGCCTCGAGGTGCATCGATCGTCCCTCTGTCAGCTCACAGCGTCCTTGACGCTCTGCTCGAGCCTGCCACCCTTTCCAGTCGAATCCTGGCGCGTTGCCGCATTTGTTCGCCTGAGGTCTGCGGGACCCCTGCCCCCACAAACATCTTCAAACACGCTGCCACGAAACACCGTCTATCAACCGAGCTTCTGATACATACCAGCGCCAGCCCGATCATCCTTCCAGCAGCCTGTCTGCCAGACCCCTTCACGCACTTCGACCACGATCCCTACTTGACCCCCTGCGCCACCTCGTGACCCGAGCCAGGCAAAGATCCTCACCGGCCACCACATCCACCGATCCCGACTTGTTTTGTACCTGAGACATAGGAGAGGGGGACATATTAATTAATAAGGGAATAAAAAAATTTAAAAGCCCCTTCGCCATGTACGCCGCAGGCTATGGCTTTGGGAACGCTGCTCCCAATTTCAACGCCGGCGCCCCACAACAACCCGGAGGGCAACAGCAGCAGCACCTCATGTACAACCAGCAACAACAGTTCGCCGGCATGGCTCCCCAGGCTGCCTTTGCGCCGGGAGCCAACGCCCAGATGATGCCTGGTGGCTCTGCGGGCATGATGCAAAACGCAGGCATGCCCCATATGGGAGCGAATGGCCAGAGTAAGTTCCCATCTCCGTTGCTTGTCCCCCCCATCGCGGTGCCCGTTGCGTCCCGTTTGCTACGAGGATGCACCTCGCCATGGCATCACGATGCCATCTCACGTTGCCTCGTGTCTCTCGTCAATGGTGTTTGGCTCCAAGCCAGTCGTCGCAATGCGCGGCCACCAGGCGCAGCCACCGCGACTGTGTAGCCCCGAGGATCGTTGGTTCCTCCCAAACGCGTTTGCGCCCTGACTAACCCGACTCATGGTTGTAGTGCCCAACTATCAGCAACAATTCGCCGGCAATCCGTACGGTCAGGTCATACCGCCTGGAATGACGCCTCCCAATTTCAATCAAAACAACTTCATGATGGCCGGCGGCGCCATGCAGGGTTTTCCCATGAACCAATCCGGGATGCCTCAACATCAACAGCAGCAACCGCAACAGCAGCAGCAGCAGCAGCAGCAGCAGCAACAAGCTCAACATCAGCAGCAGCAGCAGATGCTACAGCGACTAGCTCAGCAGCAAGGTCATTCATCGATGAATCAGATGTCGAGTCCTCAAAGACCGCCCAGTGCCGCCCAGTCCACGCCGACCAATGCCCTCCCATCCCAGCAAGGTCAATTCCAACCGCCCCCGCCGCCTCAGCAACAGCAGCAACAGCCACAGCCACAGCCACAACAACCGCAGCAACCTCAACAACCGCAGCAGCAACCATCGCAGCCACAACAGCAGCAGCACCAAACCCCGACGCCTGCACACGCACAAACACCAACTAGTTTCCAACCACAGAGTGTCGAGGGGGTGACGCCAAGCACGCCCAGCTTCCCTCCAAACCCCGTCAGCCAGCAAGCCACGCCTACTGGGACAGGGACAGAGGCTCGGGACAACCAGAGATTCACGTTGCTACTTGATATCAACCACGAGCTCCTATATGAATCAATCCAAATCCAAAAGTCGCAGGTGGAGCTGAAAAAGGAGCTCGCCGTGGGCAAGCCAGCTCCAGACCAGAAATTAAACGAAGAGCAAACAGCTCTGCAGCAAGACTATGTCCAGTACGTGCTCAACTGTTCAGCATTTGTCCAAATCTTCTCCTTGTTAACCGTTTGTCTAGTTGCATGCGCCGGCTACAATCCAACTTATCATATTTGGCAGCGTTAGCAGATCGCAAACCCGATACGAAACTGCTTCCCTGCCCTGCACATATGACGCCGCCCCCTTTAAACTTATCCATCAAGCTACGAGCGCCCCCGTTTGTTCCCGAAGGGACCGATTCCAAGGTCGATCCTGTCACAGATCGAGAAGAGCGGGATGCGGACATCAAAGATCTGTATGCACGTCTACAAGCCTGTTTTCCGGGAATTGATCCTGTCAAAGAACCTGCGAACCGCCCAGGTATGGCGCAACCACAAAAACCGGCCAGCGTAGGGAATCCCCAGACAGCAGTCCCTATTCCCAATCCTCAAAACGCACATCATGCAAAGACGGGCAGTCTACCACCTTCGAATTACGGCGGGATGGGCGCATAGCCAAGAACGTAATACCACTGAGTACAATCTCATGGGCATCCCAGATGTGTATCCCCCTTTTGGCTATTCTATCCATCTCCCTGCCTCGTGCACAACCAACTCTTTTCATACTCTCCAATCCATTATTATAACATGGGGTTTAAACAGCATGGTACTTTTTAATTTTTTATGGCTTACATCATGGGAAGTTTCTTTTTTCGAGCGGCGTTTATGAATGTATGCTATGAGGATGTTTTTGCCATCGTTTCTTCTTAGTTGTGTCTTCTCAAATCCCGAATGGCTACAAATCGTGCAAACGAAGAAGTGTCAGAAAAACCTACAAGCAATGCACCATTGTAGGGGTGGCATCGCAGCCAGTCGGAGAGTGGCATGATGGGCAAACGGATGGCGGCGTTGGTGTCGTAATATCTGGAGGCATCAATTTCGGATTATGATATAAGGGACTGGAAAACATTGGAGTAGCAAAAGAGAACGGTTTGAATATTGCTAGTTAGAATATGCATGTATGTATGTAGGGCTAATTGCGAAAGCGAAACGCTCGGTTCGTTGATGTTGAGGCCCAATCATGCAATGAGCAACTGTTTTCCGAGCCATGACATGAAAATGAAGACCTGTCAAATCCAGTACGGTTGGAAGAGTGAACTCCGTGGAATGTTTGGCACTCAGCAGCTTTAAGAACTGCGGGTTTACCCACCACAATACCACCCGATCTTCATACATCTACCCACGGGAAGACCATCCCATATTGCTTCAATGCTCTGTAATAAGTGCCAATTGGTAAGATATTCCTTGATTCAACGGAAAATAGAAGGTTGAGACGTATTTTCTCCCCCAAAATGCATAGTTAAGGAGCCACGTTGGATTGAACATCTGATCTTGTCCTTCTCGTGCTTGGCACCCCTCATTCCCACCCCGATCACGGTACTGAAAGCTGACCGGAACACTGGCATTATAATTTTTTTTCATTTTGTATATAATCGAGTTTACTTGTTCGCTTTTCCCACGCTATCGTCGTCATTGTGGAAACCCAACCAGTCACCCAGCATGCCACCCGGCTTCGGCACAGGGCACTCTCTCCGTACCCTCTGGGAGCCGCCCTCCATGTCGCCCGGGTCGTTGAATTGTACAATCCCGTCCTTGATATCTGATGATTCCTTGCGCCTCCATACCCTCCTCTTGCCGTTCTCGTCTACCATGACATCGCCATCTGCAAATTTCGTCGCCGGTACGGGGCAGGGGAGTAGGTGTGGAAGCGCGACAACGAAGAAACTGGCGACAACGGTAGTGGCGAAGAGGGATGAGGTCATCCGAGACTTGGGGTGAAGAATGGGCGGCATAATAGGACCCTGTGGTGGGTGTCGAAGCTTCGCTCGCCTTATGTGTGCCGTGGGATTATAATGTCGCCTGTGTGACTTTTCCGCTTTACCGAGAACCTGCAAGTTGCTCAATTGGGCGTTAGAGACGGGCCAGACGCGATTGAGGTCCCAATTCCAACTGTGCTCACCTCTCTTCAGCGTTACCATCCTCCCTGACGACTCAGTAAACGCCAAGTTGGGGGTGGACTGATGCTGCGATATTTGTAGGAGCGATTCGGAATGCGTTGAATTGGCTGGACGAGGATTGGATAGCCTCGTACGAGGGACATGGGTACATGGGTACCTCCTAGCAGGCGCTGTCAGCTGGCTGTCATCATGCAGAAATTCTTAATATTGTAACTGTACGTATTAGGTTTAGACCCCACTGGCCCTTTTAGATCGGAAAAACACATTTGCCGAGTTTCTAGATGCCGGCCCACGTTGGCGGGAAACCGAAACTGTATCCGTAAATGGCAGGCGGTGGGAAGCTCGTTAGCGGGACGATACCCACCTAGAGGGGCTCCCGTCCAGGTGCTATTAGTGTTCCGTTCCGGGCATGCAGGCCATCGATTTACAGGGCCAAACGTCGCAAACGAGCCAAGCAACAATTTATCGACACATCGCGTGCCCACCCAGCTTAACCTACGCGCAGACCAGAGCCGTATCACCACCGCCGCCAACCTTTCGTTTACCGAGGCTTCCTCACATTCCTACGGCGCCAACTGCGACCTACTATCGACCTTGGCCTTCTTTTGCAATAATGTTTTGATCCCGCATGTTTGTCATCCCCAGCAATCAATATTTTCAGCACGGAGCTTCACGTGCTGAAATCGTCCACGCCCTTCTGCCATGAGTGACCTCGACCGGTGAGTCGGCCTGATCATGGCAATAGCCCTACGCGGAGACATGCTCATGACGCATACAGAGCGATCGCGCAGCTGCGCTCATGTCGGCCGATCCCCGAAGCTCAGGTCCGCGAAATCTGCCACAAGGCGCGCGAGCTGTTGATTGAGGAGGGCAACGTTGTCACAGTCGCAGCGCCGGTGACGGTATGGGCATCCACCTACCCGATGACGATGAACCCCGATTTGACGAGTCTGACACATTTGGTAGATATGCGGCGATATTCACGGCCAGTTCCACGACTTGATGGAGCTCTTCCGAGTCGGCGGTGATGTCCCAGATACTAACTATCTGTTCATGGGTATGGCGATCATCACCACCATCAGCCCACACCCCGAAATTTTCTCGCTGACCCCCTGCGCTATCTATTAGGTGACTTCGTTGATCGAGGATTCTACTCGCTCGAGACCTTTTTGCTTCTACTGTGCCTGAAGGTCAGATACCCCGATCGAATGACCCTAATCCGAGGAAACCACGAGTCAAGGCAAATCACCACCGTCTATGGCTTTTACGATGAATGTATCCGGAAATACGGAAGCGCAAACGTTTGGCGATACTGTTGCGACGTTTTCGACTACCTAGCCCTGGGAGCAATCGTCCTCGGCGCCTCGAACACGCTGTCCACCAGCACGGAGCCCATTGATGAAGACACGGAGATCGAAGTATGCGACCAGAGCGGAACGGTCATGAGCCGCTTCCCTCGTCCAATGCAACGGCCAAACAGCGCAGAGGGGCAGGCCCGCAGCCCCAACGGCGGAGGAGGAGGCTCGGGTGACAGGACAGGACCCCCCGGATCCGGTGCGTCGGGCTCGAGCGGTGGCTCTATCGGCAACCCAACAGGCGCCGTGCTCTGCGTCCACGGAGGGCTCAGCCCGCTGATTGATACTGTTGATAAAATCCGCTTGATTGATCGAAAGCAAGAGGTCCCCCACGAGGGCGCCATGTGCGATCTGCTGTGGTCAGATCCCGACGAGATCGACGGCTGGGGGCTATCCCCACGAGGCGCGGGCTTCCTCTTTGGGGCGGATATTGTCAAGATCTTTAACCACCGCAACGATCTCAGTTTGATCGCCCGCGCCCATCAGCTGGTCATGGAAGGGTTCAAGGAAATGTTCGACGCATCCATCGTCACCGTCTGGTCCGCACCCAACTACTGCTACCGCTGTGGCAATGTGGCTGCGGTCCTCGAACTCTCCGAGGACGAGTCCGGGACGGGGCTGTTCGCTCGGAGCAACGGGGATGTCGGCCGCAGCGACGGCGGGCGCGGCGTGATGATGGAGGGCGAGACGTTCGTCAGGAACGGCCCGGCGAGGCGCTATCGCGTGTTCCAGGCCGCACCGCAGGACTCGAGAGGCATGCCGGCCAAGAAGCCAGTGGCCGACTACTTCCTATAGCATGTGACTTGGAATAGATATGTAAAGGGACTATGCGTGTGATTTTTGGCGGTACTTGGTTCTGATATACTGAGTTAGGTAGGTAGTTTATTTCGCTGGATTGGGCACGAGGCGTCACATGGGAGTTAATTTGAAAAAAAACAACGTTCTTGGCTTCACCTCGGTCCCTGCCTCACCTTTCGTATTGCCGACATTCGTTCCTCGTTTGTCTATCCAGAAGTGAAACTAGATTGGGTTGGTTCCCCCTAGCTGGAATCAGTCATTCCAGAGGTCCGAGACAACTCAGCCCGACATGGTCATGACCACTCGCTCCTCATCAATTCGTAAGGAGTATGGGATCAAGCGATTAGCATTCGTCAATCTCTTTGAGCGCCTCTCTCTATAGGTTCTGCTGGGTTTTCATCGCTTTCGGTACTGATTGCTACTCTGCTTCTCATGAAGCGGTAGGCTAAGCTATTTCCAAGACAAGTATAGCCCTGTCCGTGTTGTCTCAGGATATTCTAGTCGATATCATTGAAGGTCTCAGCCTGTTCCTCCCATGGGGATGTTACTAGTAAGTCAGGCGACTGAAATAAAACATGGCACACTTGAACCCTTTTCACGTAAGGTAGGTAGGTAGGGACTTAATCTTCTTATTAAATAATACTAAACACAATAATAAGAAAATAATGAATTATTCTCTGGTATTTAGCTTAGTATTGTTCTTATTGCGAAGTTGATTATTTAATTTTATGTTGAAATTTAATACTAGAGGTTCCAGGTGTGCCATGTTTTATGTCAGTCCCCATCACCTAACTACTAAGACAGGCAGAGCTCATAGGAGCACCAAGAGGTTGGTTTCCATACCCCCTCCTAGCCCTATGGAAATATCCATCAGTGTATCGCGACCCCTTTCGAATACACCAGGGAAGTCTTCCACATCGTGCTCCCCGTTGGCAAAATCATGTCTGTCGTATGTGTCCTCGACAGTTCAAGGCCTCTCTCCGCATATTGGTTCCAGTCGGTAGCTCCATTAGAAGCCTCGCTTTATTCTCCATGAGCTTGAAGTTTCAATTTCCAGTACACGGAGACTGTCTCGGTTCTGGACACTATTTGACAAGTCATTTCCAAGTCTGTAGCTCTTGTTTACTGAGCAGTCTAGTTGGTGTCTTTTCTTTTCCAACAGTAGGGTCACGCGAATGCATCCTCTCCTGCCAAGCCCACGGTTATAATGATTCCCAGCACCGCTCTCCTTAACATGAGCGAATTTCATTTCTATTCGTTTCACAATGCGTGTCTATATAAATCAAAATGCACGGCTCGTCTCCCCAAACGTTCCCCTCCTTACTCCTCCAACTCCAAACCCCAGCCAACCTCAACCGTAAGGCTATATTCCCCCCTAAATGACAGCGTGGGTATTTCTGCCATATAAAAACAAAATAGGGAAAATTACATATACAACAAGGACAGCAGAGCAGGACGAGTCGCCATTGTCCATCCGAAATGACCAACTAAAAAAAACAATATAACAAGACCATAGTGCGGTTCTAAATAGAGACAAAATCGTCGACTTGTTCAGATTGGCAGCACCACAGAGCCCAAGCAGGATAACCCCAAACGGTCAGCTATCGCCCACGCGCGCTCTCCACCTGAAGCTGTCGACAGGGACAGGCCTGTTGGGCCACTCCACTATCGGAGCATGTAGATGGATGACAGCAGCATGATCCAACGACCTTTACAATGCTCGCCTTCCGTATTTCAAGGGCTGTACATTTCCCCAGGCTATCTTCCCAGCACTCAAATGCAAATTATTTGCTAGAGATACAGTTGTGCCAATATGATATCCGCCATCGTCAACGTCGGTCGCTAGGTGTCATGTTCGGGAAGGTTGGAGAAATGCGATTGAGTTGGAAATTATGGAATCGTCGTAGATACCCGACAAGTTCCCTTGCCAATACACTTAAATAGGATCTTGTTCGCCGGGAAATCGCAGGCCAAGGCACACGGTAGCAAGCCTCTGTAGCAAAACCGATGCCTCTCCCCCACACGCTATTAGAGCAGCACAATAAGCTTTCCAGCGGTGGTCTAAATACCAAACAGAGACTCGAATGGCGTCGGTTGAACGCCATTCGAAACTAGGTTCGATCCACAGGCTGTAGTCGGATCAGAACACGCCAGGCGGTCCAAAATCTCGTCCATTTGGGTTGTATGAAGAGGTTGGCTCTGCGTACCCCATAGCCATACCCCCTTGCATGCCGGGCTGGATCTGTTGCGAGTTTAGCGGCGGTTGGCGTTGACTTCCCAGCACACTATTTTGCTGGTGCGCAGAATACGGTTCCACCTGGGAAGCCGAATCACTGGAGTACACCGACGCCGAGTACGACTGGCCACTTGTCGGCGCGGCCATGGCGCCGGGGACGTTCATTGCCTGGTGGTGAGTGTATTGGGAAGACATTGCTGGCTGGTTCCCCTCCCAGAGCGAGGAGGTGGTGGTTGAGACACTGGTAGCGGAGGTCTCCCGGCTGGCCTGAGTCGGTAAGGGGAAGGGGACGTTGGGGTCGAGAGAATTGGGTCGTCGAGGAGTAAGGAGCTGCTGCAGAGACTGTACGGGTGGTCCCGGATTGCTCCCAAACGAGGTCGGGCTCGCCAGATCAGGTGCTGAAAGCATGGCGGTCTGCAAATAGTGGTTGATGTAGTCGTCGCTAAGGCCCTGCTTCTGGAGAAGCTCGCGGAGCTGTCTGTTTTCTTCGGCGACCCTTCTGGCAGCCATCTGCACTTCTGCAGAGGCCTCGATGCCCTGGAGCTCGCATACCCGTAGGCGATTCTCCAGATCTTGCAGGTATTCTCTTTTGCGAGCTCGGGATCTCCTCTGGTTGTCTCGGATGCGGGCGAGATTGGCCTTTTGCTACATTGCGGCAAGGCACGACGTGTTGGTAAAGAATTGGATGCATATCGCTTGGGTGTGTGTGTACGTCTGGCTTCATGGGGCTGGGATAGCTTGCGGGACCGGGGGGAAGGAGAGGAGAGCAGAGCAGGGCACGGCAGGGCAGGGCAAAAAGCACGGCAGGGAATCGTGTGTTAGAAGGCACTTACTGCAGGTGTTGACATTTAGCACGAACCTGTCTCCGATCGGTTCTCGCATCGAGGCGAAAGACGACTAGGGAAGGGAATGGTTGGAAAGAGCAGACGATACAGACGGCACAGCAAACAATGCAGGTAGGTTAGTTAGGTAGGCAAAGCTGCGACACCTGCGGACCTGGGAATGATATCCTATTAGAGGCCGGCGATCTGAGTTGATGTATCCATGTATCCTCGAGACGCGAGTTCCACTTCGTGGAGAATGACAGCAGTGGCTCCCGCCCGTCAGGAAAGTTTCGGCGGGGGGTTCAAGTTGGGAGTGGTTAGGATGTGAACAGGGTGGGAGTGAAGGGTGCGGCTTCCGAGGATGGGTGAAATTCAAAAGGTCGGATGATAGGACACACGAGACTGGCGGTATATCTACCTTGCTTGCCCACTCGGTTCCCCATATGTACGGCTCTTGCCCCGAGTACCTCCTACAATGTAACAGGTTGGGGCGAAGTCTGCAGGAGCATGTCTGCAGTGACACTGAGGACGAACTAGCGAAACTAAACTGACGGCTGCAGACAAGAGCCGATCTTGTTCGCCGGGGGCATCCTGGTCTTCATGCAAGAGCCGTGTGTCTAACACTACGTACTAGCCATGGGCCTCCGCTAACTCCCAGCCTGTCAATCTGGATACTGCTAGTAGGCTCAGGAATAGCAAATAACATTAGGCGAACGGGCTCCGTCCCCAGCGCAATCCCTCGTTCCGTGGCCCCAGAGCTTGAGGCGTGCCAATTAGGTATCTTTGGGCACTGCCGGTTACAGATGATGGTGGGAGGAGGACGACCAGACCAGGGCCGGTTGGGTCTGGCGGATCATGCCTAGTGCTTGTTAGGAAGGGCGCCACTTTCTCCCTCATCTGAGGAGGAGAAGTCTCCATTCGAAGGGAGATGGCGGCTGTGTTCTTGCGTAACTCGGACGGGGTCTTCAACAGTCCCGGGGCTAGAATGCTACGTAAATGTCCCCTCGCAGAAAATACTAGAAAAAGAAGCATATGAAGTCATCCAGCCCTAGATATAAGAAATGTCTTGGCACGAGGAGAGAATCCAAGCACATCTACTACAAGGAAGGGGCGGAAAGGGGCATTGGACCCAGACAGCCTGGAAGCTCGATGCGCTTGTGGGAAAAACAAGTGTAACAAAGAGGCAGCCCACGAGGCTGTTATAGATCGGACTGTGAAACGGCTCTCTCTCTAGAGACGCCATCACGAAGAGGATCAAGTTTGGGGGGTGTAAGTGCACACCAACTCCCCTAGAGCCAAAGCTTGACATACGCCAGGAGGTCAGGGAGGCTGATGGGCAGCCGGCAGTGGCTCTGATGCAACCCCAACAGTGGAGTGTAAATCGGTTACTACTATCTGAAGAGGCCAAGGGATTGATGCCTTCTGATTGATCCGTAGCGTCGGGAGGACTAACTCCATAACGCCGGCCAGTACGGCGGCAGGTACGATGAATTGATGTAGGTAGCGTCCTGGCTCAGGAGCCAAAAAGGGTGTTGAGTCGAGGACCCTGGTTGCTCGCTGGCCCTTAGTCATGGTACCCAGCCCGCCCATGAGCAGTGGGTAGTACGATCAACGGAAAGACTGCCAAGTCGCTGGGGCCAAGATACGAGAGAGACGCGGCAGATGCTCCCGCTGCGGTTCGCTTGGTACTTAGCTTGTGAACACGCAATGCAGAGCTGGGCACAGCACAACAGCCGGGCTCTGCGGATGGCATCACAAAAGACTTGGCACGAGGCCAGCAGGTATGACGTGGGCTCAAAAGCTGCTGCCATTGCCAATGCCAATCGTGGAGTGATGCGACGGCTGCCATCAACCACGGTCTCGATCGTATAGGCCGAGACATAGCTCTGCGCCGAAGCCTCCGGCAGCTGAGTTGATCTCTCACGGATTGGATCACAGGGCGTTCTGTTCATGCAAGCAAGGCAAGGCACCTGGTCGACGCGAAGCTTGGTAGCCCCAGCTTCTGGCTTCAACCCATCTTGGCTCTGTGTCAGGCGCTGAAGACTTCCCCCGCGCTTAGTCTTGAAGATCATCTAGACAACGCTAGCGCGAGCAAAGGGCCAGCACTAGCAGATATAAGGCTGGTGCGTATCCACAGGAAATCAAACGGCCGTCCCCTTTCCTTGTGCGCAGCGCGGTCAAGCAGGGCTCATCGGCCCACTCATACGAGTTGGGATAAGAACCAGCTGCCAGCCGCATATGCAATGACCTCGTCTTGGGATATAGGGCGTGGCGAGCTAACCCTGCTTTGGGGCAACGCCGTTAGTCGACTACATGGCCTGCGGGCTGTGCGCGCACGGCTCGTGTGAGTGGAGAGGCATTTGCCGGCGTTGCGTCCGCATCTACCGCGTATTTGCTTCCGTTGGCGAGTGACCCGATTCCGCCCGCACGGTTTGATTCGGGGCGAGGGAAGTCGGGCCCTGGACATTTCGTCAGGAGCACACACACGCCAGAAGAGGGGTCGAGTTCTAGCCATTCCGGGCGTCGTTGGGGATGGCAGGGATGGGTGATCTAACACTCTTCTGTCGGCTGATACATGAGATTAATATGTACAGAAGCGTTTTGGGGGGGTGTTTGGGGGCTGGATCGCCTCCCGCCAAGCTATCACCTCAGATTTTCATTAGGCAAGTGCCAAACGCCCGGCCAAAATCTCGTCTTAGTAATGCAGAATACCTCCCCATTTGGCTATATCTACCTGCCATCACACCGTCCGCATGCCTGCCGTCCAGGTACCAGCCCACTCGGCCCCGGGTACCTGCTTTATCACATCCAGGTGGGAGAATGGGGTTGGGCGCAAAGTAGCATCACGAGGCAGGCACGGCAGTAGGCTGGTAAACGGCAGGCACAGACCGAGCACTCGCAACAAACCGCATGTGTACGCGGCCGGAAGTACCCAACTGGTGTCTTGGGAGGAGCACACAATCTACACCTCCGTGTCGGGCTGTTTCCGCTCCTGGATAGTGGAAACCGTGCACGGAGAATCCCCCCTCTCTCCGAGCAACTTCCCTCAGGTAATACAAGCGGCGGCGCTGATTTCGGTGCGCTAAGCATGTACTGCCACCACTAAGCCATTACTAACCTCCAAACTCTGAGACCGGAACCATCTGAAACTACAACGCCCTGGCTGGGTTTTTTGGGGGGGGAGGAGGAACTCTCGCAGCCAACCGGCGTTTACCGAGCGTTAGGACCCTCTCCCAAGCAAGCATATCTGCTTTGGGTTCTCCCCGTTGGGACCAAGAGGGAGAGGGCGAAGCTTGGTAGAGCTAGATTAGAGGGGGCTCATTCCCCTAAGGGAATGATGCACTCTCCCGTTTAGTGCCGGCTGTTGTCTGCTAAACCGGTGGGGTTCACTAGGGTCGACGTAGTAGACAGCGCCACTTGGTGTTGGCTTCGTGTAAACATCGGATAAATGGGTGTGATGAAAAATTGCCATGTTATTGGTGATGGATGATGGACATGGCTGGTTGTGGCTTTTTTGCGTGCTTCCGATCAGCATGAATTTGCCGGGTGGGCTTTTTGACAGATCACAATTGAAAAATCAACCAGGCGAAGCTAGCCAAAATCCCGCAGGGTATGAACGACCCGGTTTGTGGGAGGAATCCGAGACCGAGACGCCTCCTCTGGTTCGACGGTTTGTCCTGTCTTGGAAGCCTCAAGATCGTCGGCAGCTCATGATAGGATGCCAAAGTTTCTGTCAAAAACCCACCTTGCCATGATACGCCCCCCCCCCTTGCCCGGTGTGCTTGCGACTACTACTATTCTGAGCGCTTTACTTGCCCGACCCATGAGGCACAACCCACGTGTGCCATTTGCGGATGTGAAACCATGATCACTACTTGATTCGGAGCGATAATGATCATCTTATGATGTGCCAGCAAGGCACAGAGCAGAATCGAGAGAGTCTAGACTCGAGTCTTGTTCATCCCACTTTATTGAGCTTGGTGATGACACCTCCCAAGACGTCTCCCCCGTCGTGTGGAGACAGACTGGCACTAATACCAGGCGAAGACCCCAGCAAGACGCAATTGACAGGCGCGAGCAAATCATACTGGTCCCGGCGAGCACCGGTTTGATTGCTGTTTCGTATCCATCATTTCGACGACCTTGATGGTTGTGACGATAACAATTCCAAATATCGAAGGCCTTCGCGACTTCGTTTCCATCTCCAGTTAGAAATCAAGGCCAATCAGTAATTAGGCCGATTGGGCACCACGGAGTGCTAGTTGCATGAATCTCGAGCATTACGACCCAAGTGGAGTAAGGAATGACATTCCAGTGTAAATGAACGCCGTGTCCCTGAATTAGGCGAGGGTCCGCGCAAAAAGCTTCTTTGTCATATCTCTCAACCAAAATTTCGTCTGTGAATGTTGAGAGCTCCCCTCCCCCCTTCAATCGATCGGGGTCCGTCGTTGACCGCAACTGTGCTTGTTCTTGAGAGTCTGGCTCGTGGCATCGCCCACGTGAATGAGCGCCCGCCTCCGTCCAGCAAAAGCAGTTAGATAGCCGGCATGCTTCAAGGATCTGAGACCCAGTTGACCGCCCCAGTCATGGAAAAAAGAAAAGGCACGCCTTGCTTCTTCCTTGGTTCTGTTAATCTCTCACAGTCCCAGGGTTGAGCGCATCTGTCTGGTCAGATTTGCGACCACACGCGACCAAAACCATCCTTGTTCTGAGCTTCGACTCCAATCTCGATGGAGGGCTAGCGATAGGATCCGTCTTGGGTGGCATTGCTCGGTCCTTGGATTGTTCCGGATCTGATAAGCTGTCTTTCTCACAGCGTCGTTGATTTTGTCATGCTCAGCTCATCTCCCCCAGATTGATCAAGCTTTGAGGGAGGATGCCCCAGTCCCACAAGGCGAGAAGTGACACTTTCATGCAGGACGGCCCAGAGTATTTAAGAAAAATAAGAAACCAATGCCGGGTTAATTAATAGTGACAGCTATTTTCTCCGCGATGACCTGACACATGGGGCCGTGAATGACGAGTGACATGCGTTGGTTCGGCGCAAGCTCGAAGCGTGATGGGCGACCCGTTTAGCTTTTAAGCATTTCGCGATTTAGACTCCCGGGTACGGGAAAAGTGGATATTCTGGATGTCAGTCTGTCTCGCCGGCACGGTTCGGGTCCCGTCCCGCTTCATAGTATATAAAGAAACTCGAATATCATCTTCTACCTGTCTTATCTCGTTATCTGGGCTTGAATCGAGGGTGTATCGCGGGCGGTTCGCGGTACGTCTAAGTTGTCCTAGCTCAGGCTTATTCTTGATGGTGGATGGAGTTGTCATGGGATGCATATAGCCTTCAGTTTATATATTGCTTTTTACACCCGGTCGTCCACTGCCAAGAATCTGCCAGCTCAGCCCTCCGTGGATCCATTGCTTTTGCTTTCGGTTGGCCTCGGGAATTAATGCCCCGTTTGTCTGCCGTCGGACGGCTGCATGAACCCCGGGATGCCTCACACGACATCGCCGCTACCCGCTATATCCGTAAGACCGCCGATACTGTAGATACTACACTGTCAAACATCGAAAGCCTTTCCATTGTGTAATCTCATGCCTTTGTGAGCAAGGCCCAGTATAGTAGAACATCAGTCCGACATCCGTTTCTTTCGAAGTGAGGCGGCGAGCGGCGTCGAACCCAACGTCTCACTCCATCTTGATATTGCTCTACCCTCGTTATATCCGGCCAGCTCCCATTAGTCCTATCATCACTACTCTGAAACTGACATAGACTATACCTGACTAAGCCTCGCTCTTAATGGGTTTTGATTCCACCGAATAACTACGTGTTTCGCGTGATATTAATAACATGTATGTGCTTGCATCCACTCACCCGCGCAGCCGAGAGTATGGGGTTGAACACTGAGGGTGGCTATAGTAGAACAAGGCATCCCTCCCGCTCCATTAACCCCACGATCTGCCAGATCTGCTGGATCTTACATGCGGACTTCCCCTGGCCTGGGATGATTAGTGTTGTCGGTTTTGAGTAATGGGATGGACCGGCTGTTTACCAGCGGGGAACGGTTTGCCACCATAACACACGGCCGGGCAGAGGGGGAAAGTGCCAATAATTCTGACAATCGGTTTTGGGAGGCCTTCATCTTTTAGTCAATCAATACCATCGATTGAAAGAGAGCAAAAATAAAACCGGAAAATAAAGAAAGAATGATCTCCTTTCACCTTTGCATATGTACATGTACATATGTAAACCAACGATACGGAGAATGGCTCGTATGGGCAAGATCCGAGGTATAGGGTAGGTAGCCGCCCGGATGTCAATATTAGGTCCCGTTCGGGCCTTCGGCCTTCGCTCAAGCTGTTAGATCGACATACTTTCGTTCGTAGAACATTTATCCAAGCTGCCACCACTCCCATCTACTATATGATAACTTTTTGTATTATATTATCAGTGGATCTAGCGACTAGCAACGCCGATAGCTTCAGGATTAGGTACTGTTCATCAAGATCAATATTTATCGAGATGCCGTAATCATCTGTGTACATAGCTTATGTACATGTAGGTAGGTACATGTAGATATTGATGGTTTACACAGCCCGCCTTGGCTCCAACCTTGCAATCAAGCTAAAAAACAGACGGATGGTATCTAGCCAATCATGTGTCCCAGCGCTTCTCTCACTATTACCAAGAATAGGAAACCTTTGGTCCCGCCGCCAAGAGCTGGCCCAGCCAATGCCCCCGTATATGCACCTTTCGTCGCCTCCTCGTCACTCCTGAGCAATCGACAACCTTGTTTGATCGATCGGATAACGACTCACAATTCCCGAGCGAAAACCTAAAAACTAAGAAATTCCCTATGGTCAGCCACGCGAACGTGAGTGCGGCTATGTGGAAGTAAAACTGCGAGGCAGAAAAAAAAGAGCCCGACCACCCTTCACCATTACATCAATCTCATATGGGTGACACTTCCATCTTTATCACTGTAATCACACCAGAAGCGGTGTGAAAGCTCAAAAGATTAGGGGCCAAATCGCTGGAATAGTGCAGGATCATGAAGATGGTCCCAGCCTTTTTCGTAACGTCAAGGATGAGAGAGACAACAGTCGTAAGGACCCCCGGTTTGTCGAAGATCTAACGATACCAAAGACCTATGTCAGTTTCTGAGACGCCTGTGATGACTTTCCACATAGCCAGTCACCATTTATGAGGAATTGAAGGAGGATCAGGCCTCATCAAGGGGAAAGAGCTTGTACGGGTGGTGAGTTTTGCTGCGAGCGAGCGAGGGATGGAGACCCCGTTGTCCAAGTTGTTGCGGAGGTCGAGTTGTTTATGGGCAGGCTCTCTGTACATTAGCCGGGAGGAGAGGATGAGGCAAGTACGCCGATGAAGAATGTCAAATCTAAGCAAACACAATAGCTTTGTGGAAGACGGGGTGATGAAGAGGACCAAGGCCATTATAAACACATCACAAATGTTTATCTACGAGGAAGTTTCTGCCTTCATGTTCTCAGGGAGGGTGCCATGGTAGTCATGCATCTCTGGAAGGACGCACTCGCTATATCTGAGCATGACGAGACAGAAAGTAGGCATGAAGGTCAGTGTTCTAGAGATCTCCTGCTATTTGTGTCTGGAGACTGGCTTGGAGTACTGACAGAGAAGGAATTTTGGGCAGTTATATTTCCACGTCCAACACCTTCTACACGATCCGCACCTCGACTGGATACATGTGGGAAGCCGTGACAGACTAGAAAACTGGTATAAAACGGCATATACCGACTCGGCTGTGTCCCTCCTCCCTACGAACATCAAAAGTGAACAGGCAAAAGAGGCTTATTCGAAGCTGCAAGCACGACGCCAGGCCACCCATTTAAGTGACCAGACCACGAAACCAAACCCCTACATGATGTTTCGTTCTGAGCCTTGGAGCTTGGCCGTGTTGATGGCTCCCAATGTTGCATTATTTCTTCAAAACTGCACCTAAGATGTAGACTTACCCTATACCCCTAGTACTTCTCGCCAACCACCATGTCTAGGTATCTACTAATTGAAGCAAATGAGATTACCAACAGTGATCCTTTACAAAATGGTTTTCTTTTCGGCGATGAATATAAATCAAGTATTCAATTGAATTCGACTGCCCAGCGGAAATACCCATCTTTGGCGGCTGACTAATTTAGCTCTGTCTTCCATCTCCCACCTGCGGTACTTCTTCTTGATTCCGGAGACTCCTCGGCATTGGCGCATCCTCGATTTCCCGACTCCCTTCGCATTTGATTGCTTACGACTGACAGCTATTATGGATATATGATATGGTATCATCTTTCACACTAGAGCCGTGTACAAACCATTAGCGACACTGCGTACGATGCGCGAGACCTTGAGGCTGCAACGGCAGCTTCCGAGACTTCGGGTCACGGGAAGATATCGCACTTCATGTGCTCGCCAGCCGCATTTGCAACTCGAAAACGCGCCGATATATAGCCTCGCCAATCGATCAATACCCCATAGCCGTGTCTCCCGTTCACAACCCTCACCAGCCTTCTCGGCTCTACCATGCTCGGCCATTTCCCGGCATCGAACTTTTGCGACGGTCTCAAATGTACAGGGCGATGGACTGGGACCATTACAAGAATATGATCGCCGTGTTGAAACGGGCGCATTGAGGAATGATGAGCACCAGAGAGGTAAACCATCACTCGACGGGACGATTAGCTGTATGTTGAGCTGACACCAGGCCCAGGTATCATCGAGAACCTCCAGCATCTCCACGACGAATTACGAAACTACCATGCGACGCCCGTGCAGCGCCCAAGCCTAGAGCTACTTAAACCAGCCAAGAAGTCGGTATTCTCTTCCTTGTTTGGTCAACAAAAATCAAAAGAGAGTGCCATTGGTGAAATTCCCACCGACTTGCCGAGGGGACTATACCTATATGGCGACGTGGGCAGCGGCAAGACCATGCTGATGGATCTGTTTTATGACACCCTCCCGCCCTCGGTTAAGACCAAGACTCGGATACACTTCCATAATTTTATGCAAGATGTGCATAAAAGGTTACACAAATTGAAGATGGAGCATGGGACTGATGTCGATGCTGTACCGTTCGTCGCTGCGGACATTGCCCAGCAAGGAAATGTTCTGTGCTTTGACGAATTCCAATGCACAGACGTCGCAGACGCGATGATCTTGAGAAGGTGAGGAAAGAGAAAAACATGGACGCCCCTTTACGTCCAGCATCACTAACAGGCTTCGTAGACTAATGGAGTGTCTCATGTCCCATGGCGTGGTGTTGGTGACAACCTCTAACCGTCACCCAGATGAACTGTACAAGAACGGTATCCACAGAGAATCATTTATCCCTGCTATCACTCTCCTCAAGACTCGTCTCCATGTCATCAACCTCGACTCTCCAACAGACTATCGCAAAATTCCTCGGCCACCATCTGATGTGTACCACACACCCCTTGACGCACATGCAAACTCCCACGCAGAGAAGTGGTTTCGCTTCCTTGGTGATGCAGAGAACCCGGAGCCGCATTCCGAGACGCAATCAGTCTGGGGACGCGATATCCTTGTCCCCCGTGTGAGCGGGCGGTGCGCTTGGTTCACATTTGACGAGCTGATCAGGCAGCCCAAGTCAGCCGCCGACTACTTGGAGTTGGTACGGCATTACGATGCTTTCGTCGTCACTGATGTACCAGGAATGAACATCCAGCAACGTGATTTAGCCCGCAGATTCATTACCTTCATCGACGCAGTATACGAGGGACACTCCAAGCTTGTCCTCACCACCGAGAAGCCACTCGCGGAACTCTTTGTTACCAAGGATGAGATTGCCGAAAGCCTCTTGAAGCAAAACCCAAAGAGTGGCTCTAACGCTATTGAGGAGTCAACCGAGAATCTCATGGGTGACATCCAGAACAGCGTCGAGAAGCTAAAGGATTCAGATCTCTTCGCGGGTGCAGAGGAAGCGTTTGCCTTCGCTCGAGCACTCAGTCGCCTGACCCACATGCAGAGCAAGGAATGGGTCGAGCGCGGACTGGGTCTGGAGTCAAAGGGCGGAAAGCCGGAGAAAGACAGCTGGACCAAGACCAGGAGCCGCCAGTACGAAGATTCCATGTGATGCGATCACGAAGTCTGGCAGTTCGACGATGTGGCATACACCTAGAGAGCGTTTACGACCCCTTTTCTGACGAAAGCATATTAGATCAGCCTTGATATCGATTGAATGAGAGACGGTATTTGTACAATTTAACATGAAGATATAGGTGCTATATAATCATATGACTACGAAACTACAAAAATTCACATGATTTTCAAGAAACGAACTGCTGTGAAGCCGTCAAGTCTCAGATCATCACCCATTGACATGACCTACCCTACAGAAGCCCTGGGAATAGGACGTGAGGGACATTCTTCTTGAAATTCTGCCACTGTTCTCCATATCTGCCGGAGCAATATGTATCCAGTTCGGGAATCGAGTTTTGGATGAAGTTCCAAACGAAGAAAGAGCCGCTGAGCAATCCCGCAGCCAGCCCAGAAGCTGCGACAAAGTAGCCTGCCCTCCAGATGGCGTATCCGCCATAATTGATATGTCTCGCATACTGCCAGAGGCCACGGGTCATGACCTTGCCTTTGTTCTTCGGATCATCCTTGAAACTCTTGCGTTGGATTTCAGACACAAGTTCAATTCCAATCCCAAGCAGGTACAAGATGGGACCGGCAACGTAGGGATAGGGGAGCGATGTCCCAGGGAAGTTCGGCGCAGTCGCTGAACTGGTTGCGCTGGCGAGGAGGAGACCGGTACACAAGGTGTTGACAACACTGTTGAATAAACTGACAGGGATGGCATTGGATACCGGGAATTCCTCCTTGGACACGAAAACAAGCCAGTAGATCTGCTTAGCCGTGGAACCTGCGGCCATCCCGAGGAGGAGGAGATGGGGAAGCGGTAGGTTCAACCGGTCAACGAGAGCCAACCCGGTTGAGGTAGATAGACCTAGATTTCCTACCTGGCCGGTAGACACAGAGCTGAGGCCTGCGCGATCGAGGATGGCCGTACCTGCGCCGGAAAGGAGCTGATACTGCAGCAGAACATCCAGTGATCGGAGGCCCACGAAGGTGAGGGTACCTGCCGGGCTGGGCTTCTTGGTCCCACGGTGGATGAATTCATTCTTCCTCTCTTGTGAAGCCATTCTGGGCGGTAGAACTGTCAAATTTCAACTGGTAAAAGAGATGAGGAGAGGGAAGATACTGGATGAGGGGAACGAACTAAGGCATCGACATGTCGTGTTAGACTCGGGCAAGACTAAACTCTAAGATATTGGAAACGTTAAACATAGTGATGTCACAATATCGCAATTCTCCTCACCGTAAAGATGTTTCGCTACCATTGGAGCCAAGCACACATATTCCTTGGTAGTTGGAAACGGCGCATGCCATTGGACGTAAACCGGGGAGGATCACTAAGGTGGCACTTGGTCATCGCGAATCTATCTCAAGCTTCATGAGTAATCACATCAGCCAGTTGATGGGGATATAAATATACATTTCAACATATATTCACGGATGTCCTTCTTTTATTCAAAGCAACAGCCAAGGAATCCTAGATGTGTTGTGTGCTCACCTCCCGTTTACAGCTCGACCTACCCGATACCAACCGGTATCATCCTTGAGGGTTACAGTGACCTATTGATATATTGGGATCGCCGCCATGTCTCCCGTGGACGGCTGCATGCATAGGGTGTGTAGCATCGACGGTAATGGGGACCAATGGCTGCTCCATCGGCACTCTGAGATCGTTACACTGAGGCACAAATCCTGAACTGAGATCCCACGGTGCCAACACAACCCAAGCAGATGGACGGGCTGGATGCTCCTCGAGCGCGAAGGGCACCTAGCAACGTGGATAAGTGGCAGGTGAGACCAACATTGCCCGTGCCCCCTCGTGAAGTCTTACTTTATCCCCCTCGCTTTCTGGAAAAGAGATAATTGATTTCTTGTGGGTGAACTATACGCTGCTGGCCTGGGTGGAGTGATTCGGGTGGATGCCTTCAGAAACATGATTCTGATCTGAGAGTTCCCAATCAAAATGGAAATTAAATTTACATGCTGACTACATGGTGACATGAACCAGGTGGTGTGGGCTTGGCGCATTCAACCGTAAGTGGTTCACGATTCGAAATGTAACCCTACGGACATGGTTCTCGGTCTGTTCTGGGTGAGCACCGAGGTTCTGGTGATGAGGGTGGGATGGGTTGGGCAAGAGACTAATATTAGAAGCAGTATTAATATTGTTCATGTCCGAGAAGAGCAGTTCCCCGCCCTGAGTAAGAGTAAGAGAGGATCCCCTGTCTGCCCATTTCATCCTTCATTGGCCCGTTGTGAATGAGGACATGCCGAGCTTCGCCCAAAGCAGAACCAATTTTGCCATGATTGGAGAGGTGCCCAGCCAACACTTGCCAAGGGTTATTTTTCTTGCCCAAAAAATCAATAGTAATACTGACTAGGTGCCAATGTAATATGCGTGTGCGTTTGTGTTGGGTGTGAGCTGTTGGCAGGCAGCGCCTCGAATCGATCAGGGATATCCGATGTTGGGAGTGCCTCAGATTACGTGCAATTGTGCGACAACTTCATCTCGAAGACGCGGCCTAGTGCATATCATTAAGACGTCGCTTGTTTTGGAAGTGTTGAAACCATCCTTGGGTTTGTGTGCTTCCGTGTTGGTCGCCAGCCAGTCAGAGCCCTAGCAAGAGCATCATCGGGCTGAATGAGGGCGACCAGGGTCTCAAAAAGTCTCGGAGGTGGGCGTGTTCCACAATGGGATGGAGCTGCCTGCCCCGTGTGTTCTGTGTCGTAGTCCCCTTGGTCCCCTGCTGCTAGAATCACTGAATTCTAATGGAAGCTTGCCGGCGCAAGTTGAGGCTTGCGGGTGATGAGAGACCAGCGTTTCAGAGGCCTACTAGCTTCCACTTTAGCCCCAGCCATATTGTTGACAGATCGGACCATCACCCCTAGTGGCTATTGCGAGTCGTCCGGTAGTTGTCTTTTCATCATTGCGCGATGGAGAATGCGGCGTTCTCGATGTTGATCGCGGTCAGACTCTCAGAAAGCCAAGGGGGATCGCTCTATTGGGGCTTCCTCCACGAGGCAATTAATTGCAGATGAGGTCATGCATGCTGGGGGGCAAACAAACCAGACACCCAACCAATGTTGGCTTTCATCCTGCAGAGGCTGGTGCGCTGCAGGCATTGCTTTTTTTAAACTCACTGGCTCCTCTCGTAGGCCAAGCTGCTTTCAGACGGTGCTCGCAATTATAGAGCGTAGTGCGATAGCGCGCCGGTGAGCTTACGCTCATCCACACGCTTCCCTCTGGCCGTCTTGCGGAGTCGCACGGAAGGATTGGCCTGAGTTGGTAGGCCTCGACTGGGCTGAGTTGACTTGCGATCTAGTTGCATGTCTCACGCCTATAGTGCCATGCGGCTGGCCAGCTTGCGGTGCACGCATGCCATGGATCGAATTTTCCAGTCGGCCACCAACCGCGGTGATTGCTGGTTGTTGGCCGGCAAAAGGACGCAGGGCATCCATCTACTGCGTCCCGTTCTGGCACTGCTCCGCCTAGCGTGTAGCAGAATATGCTGACAGCTCGCCGATCGTGCACAAAGGAGAATGGGCGATGAAGATCAACATATGGCGCTTTTACGGATCACCTGGTATTGATGATCAGAAGAATCGCACCCTTTCTGGCTCCCCTCGCACGAGGCGCTAGAGACTAGGCCCTGGGCATTTACAAGCTTAGTAGGCACGAGGGAGCCAGACAGTAAAAGAGCAGATGGATACAGCACACTAAGGCTGACGGTCATCTCATGGGTATCCCGGCCCAAGCTGCCTGCCCAGACACCATGAGCTGGGTCTCACCTACCGTAACTGCTAATTTCGGTTGTGGCCCTAGGGGACGGGGGCCAATGGCAGCGCTCCTGTCCCTGGCACATGGCTCCACCGCGCCGCCAGTAATTGGCAAATTCATCGGTTTAATGTCATTCGTGTTGAACAAGTGTTCACCCCAAGTCCCTTCTTGTGTGCCCTCTTGATGATCACTATCTTGCCAGTTGTGCACATCCACCTGCTCGCACAACTGCCTCCCTGCACAGCCTGATTGGGCCATCGCACACCGCGACCCCGGCCTATGCATCCTACAGAGCTGGGGGGGTTGCCTTGCCACTGCTGTAGCTGGTCTTTATGCAAGTGGATTTCAAGGCTGGCCCGCCATCCATGCCTGCTCACTTACGTACTCAGCTAGTCGGTAGGTATCTTTTGCTGCCCTGTTGGTCCCTCTTGGGTTGTCCCCTCTCTGGTCTGTGTCTGTTGGGTCCAGCTCTCTTAGAGGAACCGTTGCAGGCCCCGGTTTTCCTTCGCCCTTTGTTCTGTCCCCTCTGCCTTGACCGGGTTGTATCTCACCACCTCGTTGCCTCTAATCTACCCGCTCCAGCCCTCCTCTCCTTCACCTCTCGCTTGCCTCTTGCACCACTTGAGTTGACCGAGACGGCACCAGGCGCCTGGCTTTTGCGTCATTGATCGAAATCTTCCTGCTGTTTGCGCATCGCGGCACCGGACTGTCCATTCTCTTCTTCCAGGCGCGCGCCTTTCTCGACTGCAACGATATATCAAAATTAAATCGCCAACTTGCACAGCCTAGTACAGCTTCTCATTCATCGAGTCGCTCTCGAACGGACCAACTTCGACTGGTGGCTTGCTCAACCAACAATCTCGACGACTTTCCTTTCCTTATAAACGTTATAACCCCGACATTCAATTCTGTTCTCCACATATCCCCGTCCCAACGGCTTCGGGTACATTCCTGTCGGCTCAACGCCTTGTTTCGCATTTCTCTGATAAACGCAACGGTTGAACATACAATTGGAGGCGTGGAATTTCCTTGCAACTGTACATATCGCACCATCAGGTGGCAACCACCAGCAAAATGGGGGACAGTATACCAGCCCCGCCCCGTAAGTCGTGACCACCTCATCTTTCCGTCGGTTGATTTTGTATAGTGTTGGCTTGCCCAATACTGACTCTCCCTCACCAGGAGCCCTCGATGCGAGACAACTCGATACCGCAACTGCCCCGGGATTAAACCCTATCCTCGCACCAACTACCACAGCTGCTATCGATGACAACTCATTGGCGGTTGAAACGGGTACATTCACTCGCCCGACAACGACTTCTGTTGCCTCATCAAGCACCACAAGTTCAACGACTTCTGCATCAGCAACCTCAACATCGGACTCATCTTCATCTGGTAGCGACAGTGGAAGTGGTGGGGCTAGCGCGGGAGTGAAGGCTGGAATTGCATTTGGTGTTCTTGGTGGCGTGCTTTTAATCGCTGCTCTGATTTACTTCCTCATTACGCGACGGAAGAATGAAAAGAAAAAGCAGGAAAAGAGCCGAAGCGCTGAGAAGGGCGAGGAGAAGCACATCCCTCCTGCGCTTCCCAAGAAAGATACAGTTGCGGGTGACGCACCACAACTCAGCCTTCGACCAATCACCGAGTTCTTCCCTGAGACTTCACAAACCGACATCAAGACCAAAGATATGGCGCTGGCTCCTGCTGCTGCTGCGAATGCCAGCAACAAGCCTTTGCCGAGTGGCGGTAATAAGCCTCTCCCTACCGGTCGTTCTTCACCCCTGCCTAACCCATTTGATCGCCCAGGAACGAGCAATAGCGCCATCTCTGCCAACCCATTCGGCTACGGTGCTGAGCGACCTGTGTCTCCTATGACTGACAGTGGAAGCGCTATCTCCCCCAATCCGTTTGCCAACGAAGCTACTGATCGCCCCGTTTCACCCATCACCGAAGCAGACAAGAAGAGCGTCTACTCTAGAGCCCAGAGCCCTGACAGAGCTATTGGCTCAACCAGAAATACTGTTGGATATAGCACCACTCACGGAACCCGCGTTACCTCTACGCATGTGGATATCGAGAATATTGACCTTACCCTCCCACCACCCTCTCGAGCCGGCGCCTCCAGCCCTACTGGAACTGAGTTTAGCATGTCCGAGTTGGCTCCTGATGCGACCCCCCCTCTCACAAATGGTGCGGCTGCTATCGCGGCTGCTGGTGGACCGCCTAATACATCAGTCCACCGCGTCCAGCTCGATTTCAAGCCCACTCTTGAGGATGAATTGGAGCTTCGGGCTGGTGAGCTTGTTCGGTTACTTCATGAATATGATGATGGATGGGTGAGTAAAACTTTGTTTTTTTTTTATAGCGGAGGACGAGGTTTAAGCTAACAATATTCTCTTAGGCCCTCTGTATTAAGCTGGATAGGAGCCGGCAAGGAGTGTGCCCTAGGACCTGTCTTTCGACCCGTCCTGTGAAACCTCGCAACGCCCAGGGTGGCCAAAGCCCCAACTTCCCCTTCCCCAGCCCCGCTCGAGATCAGTCACCAAGGCGACCTATGACTCCAAAGGGCGGCGCTGATGCCAGGCCCGCGTCCCCAAACGTTTGGCCATCTGTGCAGAACAGCGGACCAGGTCCCAGCCGTATGAACCCGGCGAATGAGGGCCGAGGATCTTTGCCCGGGACCGCTCTTTAAGGAAGTCGACGTCTACAAGCTTATTGATTAATCGTAATGGGCATTCAATACGACGGGTGCCACCCTTCTGGTATACAACGGACAGGCGTTCGAGGATTTTCGCCTATTTTTCTTTGATTGGAGAACATGGTTTGCGGAACCGACATTTTTTTGTGTTGTTTTGGGTGTTTTATGAGATATCATTCGTTTATGAAAGCCAGCATCTTGCAACTTGCGGCTTGTTTTTCTTCACATCGTTCGCTCACATACATATTTATACCTGTACTTCGTGTATCTTACATTCTTGTCCATATATTGGTTTTTTTTTATTCACTGCCGAGCAATCTGGCAACGACGATTCCCTGGAAAAAATAGGAATGTTCTCGAGTAGGAGTTTGTACTTGCTCTCAACGAGGGGGAGAAGTATGACCAACAAGCAAGCTAGCCGCTGATTCAATTTACTCTTATCTCTGCAAAGTCTTCAATTTCTTGACTACTGTCGTGACTGTTCCATTGATTTGAATAAATGCAGGGTTGGAAAAAAGGGAAGAAAATATCGACATTGTAACCTAAAAAGTAGTCTTGCCCTTAAGAGGCCGAGACACCTTTGGCAATATTCATGTTTTTGTTCTTCGTAGAAACGCCCTTCGGGATACCTTTGGGGTCATTTTTGCGTTCTGCTACGAACTTGGACTTGGACTTGGCGTCCTGATTATCCCGATTAATTTGACAGGAACCCGCCGCGTCTCTTGCACAAACGCCACCGCCAACATTAGGACCTGGTCCTTAGTCTGGTGGATTGCCCTTTGTGCCCCTCTTCACCTTTGTGGCCATTTGGATTCTCAATAGCATTCCGTTTTCTTTGTGCCTTTACCTGTTTGGCATTGAATCAAACTCTGTGGACCCTGTGCCTGATATTACCACAGCGTTTTGAATCACTGACACGGCAATATGCAGTTCCCCCTTTCGTTTTTCGTCGTATCCCATCCGGAACTCTCGGGGCTGATCCAATGATTGTGTTGATAAAATGCAGCTAGAATTTGGATGGAAATCGGTAGTGGGATGTCTACTGACTTTCATAGTATCTATTCTAGAGCGCTAGAAAGAGCACTGGGGTTTTCGCCTTTGGCATCTTGAGATCACGTTGATCCCTTTTTGTCTGCGTGTTTAGGATGCACTCTTGATTTCCCACTCTTTCTCTTCGTATTTGCAAAGACGACTTGTACGTTTCTGAAAGTATCTCGAAAAATTTCCGACCATATTTTTCAACGCCCACATCGGGGATACCGACATGTAATTGCTCTGCGTTTCGCCCCAGTGCCGACCTATTTGCAGGTTTTTGAGACTCCCCTATCTAGAGCTAGGACGGGCGGGCTGTTTGGAAACTTCTACTTTGAGTCCGAGTTTTTTTTCTTTTTGGTTGTTGGGCTGGTTGGAAGTTCCCTTCGTAAATATAGACTGTTGGTTTTTGGCTTGGACAACAGCAGTAGCATGTGAAGTTGTATCTTGATGGATTGGATCAGAGAGGCTTGTACATCTGCTGGTTCGGAGCCTGCCGGTCTAGTAACGCCGGCATTGCGTTATCTTTCGTTCTTCTCCCTTCTCCTGTCTTCCCCAACAGCCAACTCATCGTAACGCAGACAATGATAGACAAGAGGTTATGGAGAAGCATGGCTTGTTAGTTGGTATAGTTCGAGAATTATCACTAGTTTTCTGAAATCTTTCTAAGATGGCATTTCAAAGCTTTTTTGGTTATTCAACGCTAAAAGATAATGCTTCCTGATCACAGTGAAAGTTCTGACGAGATCCCTTGGGCTTCTTGATGTTTCCTAACTGTATCTATGTTGCTCCTATCAATTATTTACGAAGGACCGCTGTAGATCGAGGGATCTACGAAAGGCTGAGAGGAACTTGGATACAGGTTCGCCTATATTGGAAGCTGGAGAGAGAACAAGGCTCGACTGTTTGTCACAGGATACACAGTGGGAGTGACTAAAGTATGAGTATGAACTCTGCTCTGTTGGAAGTCACCATGGAGCACCTGCATGTTGGGCTTTTGTCCAGACAACGATTTGAGATCACAGACTGTGGATTTCGGCTCCTGTAGGGAAAAAAAAGGAGAATGTCTGTGATTGACCAACTCGTTCAGAAACATAAGGCATTCACTGACATGATGATTTGCGAACACAGCCAACAGAACAAACCGTGTTTGTATCTCGTTACCAAAAGTATATAAGACTCGCAGCTCAAGGTTGGTCCCAGCCTTCCTGTCAAACTATCTCTGTAGCTATTGAAGCACAAGCTCTACCAACTCGCACCCAAATTCAACATCATACGCAGACTCACCACCATGGCTCACATCATCGCTGGAAGATCAGAGGAGCGGGATTCGCCTATTGTGATGGACGAACCGGTATGTGATTCTTAATAAGTTCTCGTGGGAGAATATAGGTTTCATGGGGAAATAGGGCTAATTGTGTTGAACATAGGCATGTCTGGAACGCAACGTGATCATGAGGATGATCAATGACCATAGCTTCACCATCGACCAGGCAATTCATGAGATTTGTGATCTCACTGCTGCAGCTTCAGCCGAGGATTTTCAAGCCAGCACTTCGAGTGAGACTGGAGTCGCCCACAGGTCTCTACACCGGCACAGTGGACGGGTTCAGTGGATTCTCCAGAATCTGGCAGTTGCAGTACCTCATGATCGACAATCGAGACTTATTGAATTTATCCTCCGCCTCGAGAAATCTACGGTACCTGACCCCAACCGTGGCGGGATTGTAGGGGATGGAAAGGATATCTTCTGGACGAGTGTGCCTTCGTTTTCACGAAACCTAGTCCGGCTTATGGGTAAGGGCTGTGAGTACTGTAATGGAATTGAACAAGATAGACTAACGTTCATCTAGTTGAGCTCAATGACAACGGCGAGTTTGACCCGGCCCAAGAGAATCTGGCAGCTTTTCTCGCCCAGCTATTTGAGGCAGGATACAGTGGCTGTGAAAGGGTCCTGGACTGGACCTACGCTTACACCGCAGCCGTTTTCCAAACCGGTTTCACACCAGACAAGCGGAATGTACGAATGTTCTGCATATGGTTGATCTATGCCAATAGGAAGCTGTGGTTGGATACTCAAGGGCCCAATCGGCTGTTCAGACAGGAATTCTGGGAAGGATGGAGGGCGCTCTTACTTGATTGTCAAAGCTCCAATCAAGATTGGTGCTCGGATGAGGATACGCAGATGCTTATGATGCGCGCTCTGGATTGTATGCACATTACCCAAGCTGAGAATTGAGGAGAATCTTAGGATTCTGGTATGGACTTCGGTCAAAGATGTAGAATTTTTTCAACTTCAGAAAAGAAGCAATCCTCAGGGAATCTTTTAGCTGCACTATATATGCCAGATTTGGTGACTGAGTGATGTAGGTACAGAGTTCGTTTTCGTGAAAAAGGCTGCCCGTTAAGAGCATGGTACCTGGGCCCAGGTACCACGACCCTGTTCACTTTTGCTTGGTGTTGAGGTACTTTATCCGGGCAGATTCAGATCCATCATCAAGAAGGTCCAGCGGGAAGGCGCAGATGGCACGTAGATGCTGCCCGGGAGGCCGGCTTGGAGCACTTAGGCAAGTGCCTTCCTGCCTTCGTTTCTTTCTGGTTCATCTCGCACATCATCTTTCTTTCGACTGGGTTGATTTTCTGAAAACAATAAAAAGGATCCAGTGTAATAGTACCAACATCCTACCTACCAAGTGGGTGACAGGAGAGATGAGACACCTAATGGAAGAATGGTTTTATACAGACTACTTTCTACGATAAATAGAGAATCTAGTAGTATAAAATGTAAACAAAAAAACAATATATACTGTATTGTCCCTGAAGTATGCATTATTAGCACTTAATAATCTGAATATACCGATTGCAGACTTGAAAATAAGCAGCTTAATGTTTGAGTGTCTCAATTTCAATGTCACCCACTTGCCTACCTACTACTTCCGCAATACATCTACTACTCCCCCTGATGGTCTTCCCTAACTTCCCGCCCAGCACTCCGCCTCTAATTTCCACGCAATACCAGACTGGAACGATAGGATCCCTGATGTTGAATGAAGCTTTACAACTATCCCATGCGTCTTTGACTAGGTATTGTAGAGAGCAAAGCGAAACTTTTCAGTCACACCCTCTGCACCCAACGCAATTCTAACTCATCCCGTGGTCAGGCCCTCCTCAGCTTTGAAATTCCATGAACAGACATGCCTGCAGTGATGTTCTTGCTTCTTGTCGCCATATTGATCTCGCGCCTCGCCATCGCGGTGGCTGTACCTCTTGAAAGCACATCCGACTCGCTCGCCAACGGTGCCTCTCCGGGAAAGGGAAATGAGAACACAACCTACTACCCAAGTCACAAGAGTGTGAATAGCCACTCCGCAACGGCCGATAGCTCGTTCGATACTTCGGGCCCCGCAGCCATTGGATCTGTCTTCAATCGCGTTTGCCGCCAAGTCTCACTCGGTGGGCTCGGTCAAATAGGTGCCACCACGTTGAGTGCCCAATGCGTTGACGGGGCAGGACAGTGGTGGGATACAAGTCTGAATTTGAACCATTGTATGGGAAATGAAGGAGGTAGGCTCATCTACAAAGAACAGTGAGCTTACCTGCCCTTGTCTGCGGATTTATCGATTTAAGCTGATTCTCTTCCACCAGGGGGAACTTTAACAAATCTTGCCGGCTTTGCGTGATGCAACTTCGAGATAGGGGCGATCTCATGTTTAGATGCAAATGCATTGGCACCAAAGGAATATGGAATCTTACTTCAATTCATTTCGGGATTCATTGTTAGTGGAACTGCAAATTGCAGCTTGCTCATCATCGAGCTTTCTCATCACCAAAGGAGTTACGCTAACACTGATGCTTTTAGCTGATGACCAACGTACTGTACGGCCCATTGAAGGACGGCTGGTTTGTGGTGATCGGCTGGGGAGCAAGACTCCGGGTCTATGATATATGCCCGTGGAATAAGAGTCAAAATGATTGGAATCAAGGCTGAAATTGCTAACATCATTTGAGGACAAGGTCAGGAATTGGTCGGAGATCGCCATGCTGAACTAATCGTTTCTAGTCCGGGTGGACAAGACATGATATGATAATGTGAGTAGTAAACGAAATGTCAAAAGAAATTGTTTGCGGTTGAAGGCCTGGGCGTGTATGAGGGAATGTCGTGCAAAACCTTTTCTTCGCGATGTGATAACCTGATGATTTAGCAAGATGGATAGAATCCCGGACTGACACAAGTTTGAACCCTGTGGCCATTTCGATTCTACATGTGTACATATTCTAGCTAACGAATTTGCCACCGCAGGCACCACACAAATCTCCGGATGGTGGAACTGAGAGAGGGTCTTGCTCGAGATGTTCCACTGCAAGCTTGGTCAATTCCGAGTCCCTCAAGCAGCGTCTTTGACACACTGCGCACACTCTCGATACGCCGGGAGCCATTATGGCAAGACCGGAAGACGTACAATTAGCTGGGTGTTGGAGGAGACGTGTTAGCACCCTTCTCTTGGTCTTGCAAAGCTGTATTTTGGGGGAGAAGGTTTAGTTCAAGGAGCGAGTACTCACCAAATGTATGATTGTTACTGCACCGCGCCTCACCGCCGTCGATTTGTAATTTTGAATCGCAAAAGACACATGTCTGGTTGTCCCTCAGGTCTTTGAAGAAGACATCCTGAGGGGAAGCGCGATAGAGCGAGGGATCGACGCTGCTGGATGTCGTGACGCCCGGGACCTGAGCGCCGCCACCGTACATCCACTCCCACAGCTTTCCTTCCGTGGTGAGCCCTCCCGGCGGCGCTTGTTCTTCGGCCTGCTCTTCGGGTTTCCTGGGGGGTTTGCTCCCGAACAGGAGCTTGCAGAAACCTCGCCTGTGAGGGTAGTAGTTGCTGTACTGCGATACGAGGGCGGCCGTTGAGCCGTCGCCTGGGGATGACACCAGCCCCCAGAACCTGTATCTGTAAGGGTGGAGATCTGGCTTGGATTCGAAGTCCTCGTATAGATCATCTACATTGTCGTCTTCATCTTCGTCGGAATCGTCCAGCAGGGTTTCAGGGGCGGCCTCCCTAGGTATCAGTCTGGTCGTCTGCTTGGTGATCCTTTCTACCCAAGGTGGGAGCTGGCCGAGACTGTCTGGTACATTTGTCTGACACCAATCCTGGTTGACCGAGGTGGCAGAGGACCTGACGAGTGTGTATAATGGAACTGGGGATGGGTTGGAGGCGTCTGGGTGATGGAGGACAAGGTCTATTATGAATGTCAATACTTGGGTCCTCGTTCGATGCGGGAGAGGAGCTCCTGACCAGATATGGGGTTTGATATGGACTTTTGGGGATATGTCGTGCCGCATTCGGCCGTTGGGTGCAGCTTCACAGGCGGGCTTGGAGAGCTACCGAGATTGACCTGGAAGGGCTTTACCTCAAAGGGGGTGCATACCACCCCTCGAGCAACCTTTTGGCCACTTTTGATAATGGTCTTCGGCAAAAGTTAATATCTATCAGGTCCTGATTATATGTGAGGGCATGATGCTTACCTTGCTCTCCCACTCAACAAATGCGTCTGTTGAAAGGAACACACACAAACTGGCTGTGTCTGATTCCTCCACCTTTACTTCTGGGTTGGTTCCAGGAGTCCACGAGCGGTTGACGGCCACCCGTCGAAACCCTACGTAATTATGTGATATGTATGACAGTGTGGAGACCTGGGAATCTCCTTCTTCAATCCAAGGACTCCAATTGAGTGAGAATGCCGTGCCGTGTGGAACATAATCCGGATCCATCAAGTCAACAGGCTAAAGGCAGAAGTTAGCAAGGTAGAGAAATTCGAGTCAAGCAAGACAGGAACGTACTTGGTGAGGCCCACGGGAATCAAACCTGGCCTCTTCACGGATCTGCCAAACCGGGTGCGTGTCGGACGAGGAAGACGATATTTCTCCCGAGTGGGTTCGCTGAACGCTCATAATGACCACATCATCCTCATCGGTGGTGTAAGCAAGGAGCGCCCTTCCCTGCGAGATCTCCTTGGCCCAAGAGAAGGACGTGATCCGCTCCTCCATTGTCCTGTACGACCCGTCCTGATCTTCTGCAGGCAATGGTAACTCGGCTCCAAGACCCCATAATATCTTGAACAGCTTGGTATTGCGGCTGCCCCGTCCAGATCCCGCCGCCGCCGCGCCGTCAATCTCCTCTCCTATCGTGAACACATGACCACTCGTCATCAAAGCCGTCAACACAGGGCGCAGGTTGCTGCCCAGACCGTTGGGGGACCACTCGACCCGCACGACCTGGTTCACCGACGCCCCCGAGCCCGTGACTTCCCGGCCGGGGATGTGGGAGACGCTCAGCTCCTTGTCCACCTCTGGGGGCGGGAGGCGAATGCCGTGGAGGGAGCACAGCCTGCTGTTGATGGGCGCGTCCGGGCGAAAGCTGCCCGCTGCCTGGAGGGCGATTGAGAACTGGTGCTGGGGCACGTCCGCCTGCTCCGCCGGCTCGCCGTCCTTTGCCGCCCTCGGGTACTCTGGGAGGAAAATGTAGATGATCTCATCCGTTGCGACGGCGAGCTCGCCATCGCATGACCAGGCGAGAGCACGGTTGGTGAGCGGGCGGCTCTTCAGATTCAGAGTTTTGAGAGGCCGAATCTGAGATGTTGTTTGTCAGAAGGTGGTTGGTGAGAGGACTGGAAAAAAAGACACTGGGGTATATATTGCCGTATGGGATTTGAGACCATCGCGCAAGTTAAATCTGGCAATTGCGGCATGGTGAGTGATGGCTCACATGGTTGTTCTTACCTGAGACTGGTCCATGTCGCTGTAATTTGTTGGAAGGAAACTCTCTCGGTTACATTTGATCTATCTCCTGCGATGGGTCAGTACCGGTAAGAATCTATACGTAGAGTTTCCACAAGAAATTTTGAATCATGTTGGCTTTTTTTTTGCATTTCCTTGTGCAGATACACCTTGAAAAGGTCTGAGATGGGTAGTAGATCAAGTTATGAGGTTGAGGCTCTCTCAAGTTAGCTGACTAAGGCAATATGGCCGGAGACATTTACCAACGTTCAACGCGTCTGGGATAACTGATAGATGGTACAAATTTTGTTTTTGATTTCCTAAATGGGTATCTATTTCCAATGTTTTTATGTTGTATATACATGTAATTGTTGGTGGTTATGCCGGGAAATGAGAATATGCCACATGCCAAGGATAAGCTACCTCGAACGCCAACTCGCTGTCATTAAATGCGTATTTGAAGACAAGAGAGTCTTTACCTGAATCCACACTTGTCTGTGGGTAAAGCCAATTATCGTGTTGTTTTTTACGTTTCAAGGAAAGATCCTAGTGCCCACAGGCCAATACAGCCAGCCAAAGCCGTGGCACCGACCACCTTCTTTGTCCACCAGTTGTCATCGGTCAAAGCTGTTGCGCCCCGAATGTGCTTGACAGGCTCGGTAGGCTGAGATGCCGGCACGCTGGTCGCATTGTTGTATTGGTTGAGTTCATCGGCCTCCTTTTGTCGGAGCATGGCAATGGTTCTACCCAGCTCCAGGAGCTCTTCCTCAAGCGCGCCATTCTCTTTCTGGTCCACCTCCACATTCTGGATGTTTCCGAAGAAATCGGTGATTAGTCGACTTCGGGCTACGTCAGCGCCACCGGGGAACAGGTCGTATCGCATTCCTGGGTTGGAGTGGATCTTGCTGATATCGTAGCTGTCGAACAGGTCGCCAACTGTTTTCTGGCTGCTGAGGTCCTTGACTTGGTTCTCAAGGAATTCCAGATTGTAGTAGGTGTAGCGATCGATGACGGCAACACCAACGTCGTTGTCGGCGTGGTGGGAGTAGGAGGATTGGTCGAGCTCCGATGAGCCAGTGGCAATAATATTGGGAGAGTATAGTCGGCTGAACATCGTGTTTGCTTGACAGGTGTCAATCATGAACAGAATTTCATGGTATCTAATGTGTGGAAAGTAGTTAGTTGGCAAAAAGAGCCCATCAAGTAATTTGATCGAGGAAACCTACCTCTTCTTCTCCCACATCTGCTGAAAAGCGTCTGCGAGATCCCAAGCACCAATTTCCTCGGCATCCTGGAACTTGAGGAACTCATTGCCTCCGTGACCCGTCATATAAATCAAGATGTTGCTTTTGTCATCGGTGAGAAGGCGCTTGCTTCTTGGCATCTCGTCGCCAACACGGTCGGTGAGCAGGCGGATAAAGTTCTCGACAGTAACCTCATAGCCACGATAGTCCACCTCGATGTTGTCTCCGTATAGGTCCATCGCACGGTTCGAGTTGCTATAGACGGTACCGGGGAAGGCATTGCGGGGGTTGCAAGCCATGTCATCGGGAAGCATGAGGATAATCTGGGAGTCGGGGATGCCAAGCCGCTTTACGGTGCGGTACATGGAGAGCACATTGGAAAGATGTCGGTAATTGAACCAGAAGCGCGATGTTCCTACTAGGACGGCCCAGTTGTTGGTATGTTCGGCGGAAGCGAGAGGCAGGAACAGTGATGTGGTTAGGACGGCTAGGAGGCGGATGGGTAACAACATGGCGATGGTGGAGGGGTTGCGCCCGGCCGCCTACAGGACGCAGAGGACGAGGACGATGGAAAAGAACGAAACTGTTCTGGCGGCAGAGGATTTTGGCTGTGCGCCTTAGATTAGTGGTGGTCGACCTGTATGGGGTTGAGCATGAGGATGGAAACGTTGAGGCGTAGCAATTGAAGGTAAGCAGTGGGCGAGATGACAAATCCTCCACACGCGTCGGTGCTGTGGTGTCTTTCGCTTGGCACTCACTGCATACCATCTCCCTTTCAAAAACACGTTCCAGTACAGCTACAGCTACAGAATCGGTGATGCCATCTTTCATCTATTATTTGTGAGTAATTGCTATACTCTGATTCTCTGTGCCTACCTATGACGAAGGTCTTCCTTAAACAGTTGGCCATGCACTAGGATGCCGTAGAGAATGGATCCCGCCTCGGAGCTCAGGGGCGACAGAGCCCCTGTCTTAGTAGTGGTTATATGGAGCCATTGGCGCTGGAGTGCGTTGTGCATGCTGTACATGATATTATACCATTAATAAATATCTGACCATGCCATTGATTCCATCGTACGTGTGGTCGGTGCAGAGGGATCATAGGCTTCGCCATCGGTTGGATCTATGTACCTATCAGGGGCCCTGCTCTCCACAAAAATGGGCATCTCACTGTCATGCAGCTTAATTGGCCCTTTGGTACGAACAATGAATACGAAAGACAAAACTAAGCTCTACTAGCGCAAGGCAGGAAAACGCTGTACATAGTAGACCTTCATACCGATGGTTTTTGCAAGCTTTATCTCCCTATTCGAGTGCTCCAAACTCCTAATATCCGGTTGCCTTGTATTTAGCTAGGGCCCCTCAAGATCATGTGAGAGATTAGTTCCCTACGATTGTTATTAGACTTTCTCCAATCTTGATGTGGCAGGCGACTGACATAGGACATGGCACACCCAGAACCTCCAGCGTTGAATTGCAACACAATATCAAAATAATTAACCTAGTAATACACACAATATGGAGCTAAATATTATAGAATAATTCATAATTAGCTTCTTATTATTATTAGTATTATTAATAAGAAAATGAGGTCCCTGACTTACATAAAAAAGAGCTTAGTGTGCAATGTTTTGTTCAAGTCGCCTGCGTGGTACAGGCCCATTACCCTACCTTAAGTAGCATTTCACTCCCTCCCATTTATAGAGTTTTCATGACTGGACTAAGCGAAAGGCTAAAACCCTCACTGCGTGCAGGAAATTATAAATACAACAATGGTTAGACCAAGGCTGATTATTCCTCTTTCGCTTCTATATTGCTAGGAAAAGACTTATCTATTGCAAAATGCGGATTCAAGAGTACGTCCCAAAATTTCATATTTCAATGTTTAAAGGATGCTAACATACGAATAGGGTATTTCATGAGGCGCCAGAAGACCCTGTCAATAAGAATAGTCAGGGTTCCCGCCCAAACGAGCCGAAAGACGAAGAGAAGAAAGCGTCAAGTACGGAGAAGGCCCCCTCGTACGACTCCCATCGACCGTATTGCCAGTCTGATAACATCACGCAAAAGTCAGACAGCAGGGACATGGACGTTCCTTTGATACCTAAAACTCATCAAATCAAAGTGTTTACTGTATCAGATCGGAACATACGGAATTGCTACCAAGCACAGAAATGGACCGCTTGTCTCACACTTGAGACATGTGATCTATCTCACCTGATGAAGGAGGGATTTTATTGGGATAAGTCGTCCATCGAACCTGAAAGCGGCTTCTTTCTACTAGACCAAAAGGATCTGCCAGCGGACGAATCTCGAGGTGGATGGAAGTGTGCTCGAGTCTATCAGTGCTCGAAGATGAGAGAGGGCATCATCCAGTGGAAAGGACAGCTTCGGATCTTAGCTCAGGAATTGAAAACCTTGGCTGAGTTCAACTTGGATATACTCACTGTGGATGCTATTCACATTATGAGGGTAAGAGACTCTGAGAATCGAGATGTCTACTGGTATTGCAGGTTGAGACCAGAGCAGAATTGCAATGCCTACTACGACCATATGCCCATGGAGGGTTATTGGCCCTGGCCGAAAAAGGATGAGATTCTTTAGCCAGGCAAATGGGCGTTAGACTTACAATACCATAGGGACTGCACAGGCAGTTCAGTCCTAACCTGCGATAATGGGAGGGCGCCATCCACCAGGACACCCAGGCGATCTTCTCGTGGTTTGTTTTCATTGTGGCTGTTATTTTCGCCGTGGGATTCATCGGATGGCTGCTCAAGAAAGTGAGAGAGCTATCAACACCAACAAGGTTATACCCGGCAATGACTCTTTCGTCGGCATGACTCCTTTCATTAATCTCAAGACATGATCATACCTTTCAACCGCTCAAATCCCGACCGTTCGCTGTGAACCGCGATGATGAAGTTGCTGAGCACTAGAGAAGTTGAGGAGTTGGCCTCAAGCTGGGACACGGAAGAGAAAGAGAGTAAAGTTTAACAACAATAAAGCTCCCAGGGCCCGGACAACTCAACACGCATTTACATGTAGCCACATACTATGCATGTTCAGTGTTCGGCTAGCTGGTTCAGTGGGTCCTGCCTTTTATTTGTCATCCAAGACGGCAGTACTTGCCAATGTGCCGTTGCAAGGACCTAGGAGGGAATCAAGCCATGGCATGGCAAATCCTTACCACATTGTATCTGTCCCCTTGAAGGATTATGCGCACAGTGTTTTTAAGCTCAATCCCGGCGATCGTGACCGTCTTCTTCTGCGGACTTTTATTATCCGATATCCTGCTCTGGGTTCTGGAGATTTCATGAATATAGCCGGAGCCGGAGCCGGAGCGTTGATCACATGCCAGAAAGGTCTCTCACTCTCAACGCGGAGCCTAGGCAGGGTTCCTCCCTCTAGCTAGTGGGTAAGTGAATGTAGCTTCTCCAGAACCATGCGCAACACTGCGACCTTGGCCAACGGCATGGCGTACCTTGTGACCGTGGAGATTTTCAGCCGGGCCAAACCGCAACCGACAATGGCGATGCGACAGCACCACACCACATCCAGCGGCACCGAGTACAGAAACCAGGCGTGTTGTACGTGTTGGCTGGCTGGCTGGCTGGCTGGCTGGCTGGCCGTGGTGGCTGAATCCAGGTCGCAAGGTTAAAAGCTTGTCGGCCTGCCATAGGCCAATTTTGTTGCCTGCCCCCTTTCACAGTCATGCTTCCCCAAGAGTTGAAGTTCCATTGCATGTCCCTCGTTTTCGGGACGGTGCTGCAAGCTGACGTGCAGGGAGGGGCCGCTATTCTGGTCTCTAATCCCCCCTAAATCAGTCAATGCATGAGACCAGGCAGCCATTCGGGAAGGCAGATCACCCACACCACCCGCGCTTCATACTGCTTGCTGTGTCTGTACTTTGCTCGCCGTCGGGTGCTTTATTAATCCCTGAGGTAGCCAGACTCCTCATCTCACCATTGGGGATGTGTCTGGCACTGGTCGGCTGATTTCGAAACCCCGCCTCCAGTTTTTCGCTTTTCCGATGAATTAGATCCCTGGCAGGGGCTTGTCCGTCCGTGTCCCCGACTTGCTTCGTGACGCAACTTAAATTAGCACCTGGACGTACCTAGTCCTTCCTAGACACTGGACCTTACCAAGCTCCCATAATAATCAAAACGCCGCCGGACCCCTCCCCTCGATGAACTAACTAGTCAGCCCACTTCGCGCGTCAGTCACTTTTTAATATATTGAGAATCTTCGCTAGCTTGTGACAGGCGACGCACCCAGTCCTCGTTGTCCAGCGCACTTTGCTTCTCCTGAATTGGGACATCTCACTCCCAACTTGCCAGCCCGGACTCGACAGCTGTAACTCGTTGGTTCCCAGCACGTCTTTGCCCTTTCTTTGCGAAAACAGCTGGCTCCCGGTGCCTGTACCTGCTCCTGTACCTAAACAAGGCTCCACGACCCACTAGCGCATCGCGAACCTCCCCCAGGTCTCACCTCACCTCTGTCTATGACCTTGGACTGCACATTAAGCCTGCGCTTTCCGAGGGGCCCTACTTGAAGGGCCATTGCCATCATGGCTGGGCTTCCCTCCCATATTTTTGTCGTCAGGTTCGTGAGACCTCCCCGGATGTTACCCAGGTCCTAACCATGACGTTGTTACTAACTGTTGCCTCCCGGTATTTAGACATGGAAACCGCCTAGACGCTGCCGACAAGAAATGGCATCTCTCTTCCCCGACCCCTTACGATCCTCCCCTCACATACAATGGCTTTCAGCAAGCCCGATCAGTTGGCAACCAGATTGCTTCTATACTAGAGCAGGCTAAACAAGACGCCGAATCGCCATCGGCAAACCCAACTGGCAGGCGGAAACGCTTTCGAGTGGTTATTCATAGCTCTCCATTCCTGAGATGTGTTCAGACGTCTGTTGGAATCAGCTCGGGCCTGGCCCAAACTGCCCCGGGTTCTACTTTCAGCCCACCCGAGCTCATCCTGCCCAGGGCACCTCCCCCTGGGAAAACCGATACCCCGTTTCGCTCGTCAATCCTTCGCCTCGATGCCTTTCTTGGCGAATGGCTGTCACCGGAATATTTTGAGAATATTACTCCGCCGCCGGGCTCGTCTCTCATGATTGGCAGTGCCAAGGCTGACCTCTTGAAGCGGGAAGATTATAGTATATACACCGAAACTCCGATTAACGACCCTCCCCCACAACCTAGGAAATCGTCGTTATGGAGCGCGTCCCCCATTCAAAATTCGGGGAGCGATGAGATGTTAGGAAGTTCCTCGCCTTCTAGGCCGGTGGATGATAAGAATACTTACAAGCCTCTGAGGCCAGCCTATGCAGTCTCCAACGCCGGTCCGATACCCCACGGTTTTGTAGCGCATGCTCGGGACGAGTGCGTATCTGTAGACTACCAATGGGACTCTTCGAGACCTCCCCTGGACTTTGGAGATGGCGGTATTCTTCCCGAGGAGTGGACGACTATGCATAGGCGCTTCCGGGGTGGCTTGAAGAGGATGATTAACTGGTATGCGACTGCCGAGGCCCCTGCCGAGTTGGTCTCGGTGCCAGTTCACTCGAGGACGAGCCCAAACAACGGCGTATCCTATGCGTCGAACGAGGATATCGAAACGGTTGTTATTATTGTCTCCCATGGCGCAGGCTGCAATGCTCTCATTGGAGCCATCACCCACCAGCCGGTTCTCATGGATGTGGGAATTGCTTCGATCACGATGGCTGCACGGAAGCCAGACTTGGACTATCCAAAGCTGCTTCAGGAAACACAGGCCCAGGACCACAAAGGGACACCTCTCGTTCACATTGACTACATGTATGACATTCGAATTTCCGCAAACACGGAGCACCTCCTTTCCTCCTCTTCAAATTCACCCCGGGTTGGGAGCATGAGTGGTGGCTGGAACAATAACGGCCGTGGTCGTACGTCAACTCTTGGGAGCACCCCTGGCCCGGCTCTTGGAAGCATCAACTTCAACGATTCGTTTTCTGGCGGGTTCGGCGCTGGCCACCGTAGCAGCTCGGCTAGCGCGACCTTTGGTGTGCTTAAAAGACGAGACTCGGGGTCGCAGCGACCTGGTGCTCGAGGCGCCTCCTTGGCATCAACTGGACTGTTCTCCGGTCCCGGAGCAAGCAGTGGAGCCAGCGGGCGACAGTCCCCTGGTGGGGGATTATGGAGACCGGCACCTGCTCCATCCTCGCTTCGGCTCATGGATGATGGGACCAATGACGCAAACCAGGATGACGACGATGATGGATTTCCCAACTTCGACCAGGTACGCCTCAATTCCAAGTTGGCTTCGTCTCCCCCGCAGGGCGAGCCCCGCGATGCATATGAAGCCATTGAGGAAGACGACGAGGCTACGTCCACCGGGCCAATCTTGGCAGCTCCCATCAAGCTGCAGACCAGCTGGGCCCTTGACCTAAAGCAAGAGAAGCATAAACCCATCGAGATGACCAAGTCTCCGCTGGGCGACGGGCTCGGGGATCTTTGGGGCCTGCCGCAGCCCCCAGAGGAGGCCGAGCGCCTTCGTGACCTGAGTTTCACCAAGCGGCGCTGGACGGTGAATGAAAAAGCAGTATGAATTTGATACGCAAGCAAGACTTGCATGGGCAGGCTGACGGGGCAAATTTCGTCGCATCGCGGCACGAAGCTGCATTTGAAATGTCCAGCCAATCTATTCTAACGACGCACTGAATCTTCGCATTTTTTACACATCAAAGTTATGGATGTAGCATCAGAGCACGGAAAGCGTATGTATTAAAAGGGAGATTGAAGCAGCCCCTGCATTAGAACGGCTGATTTAGCAGGAAAGGGACGGTTAAAACATCAGATACCCAGTTACGTTAACGGCGGGTATACCAGTCTATGAATGTATTCTTTTTATTTTATTTATTTATTTTTAATATCCTTTCGTCTTATGGCTCTATGACTGTCCTTCCATAAGAATCCCCAGCTCCTCGACTGGTCTTCCAGACACGGGTATGTTTACCCCGTTCCCTAGATGAACGTATGAAACATTGCCTTGTGTAAATACCTAGAACAAAGCTGATGACGGAGACCCTACTGCCGTAACTGCTACCAGTGAAGAAATGCCAAACCCAACCCAAACGATGTCCCATCCCGCTGAATTGGTCTATTTCTCCGAAAATTCTATCCCATTGTGCTTCCCTCTCCTTCTGCTGCGTAGTCTCATGAGTCTATGTGGGAGTCGTTGCCTCGTTCATGTAGTTTGTACATCACACCACACCACACCACACCACACCACGCCGCACCCTTCTCTCTATCTCTCTCTCGCGTTTCGACGCCTCAGCCTCACTTCTTGAGCTCCCCAAATGACTTGTTCATGAACTGGTGCGCCAGCTCCACGCCCAGGAAGGTGGCCGCGTTGGCGGGCACGGCCCTCGTCAGCGCAGGTCCGAAGCCGGGGAAGAAGGCCTTGAAGCCGCCCTTGCCGTACAGCTCGCGGATCACGCCGCCGATGCTCACGTTGCCCTCGGCCGTCTGTAGGCGAGACTTGACAGTGTCGACGGGGAAGACGGGGATCCACATGGCGACTCCCGCGGCGGCGCCCGCGCACGTCACGGCGGTCAGGCTCAGCTCGCCGGTGGGCTTGCCGGTGGCGGGGTCCTTGGGGCTGAGGCGGCGCTTGATGAACTCGTAGGCGGCGAAGTAGGCGGCCGAGCCTGGCCCGTCGCGGGCGAGGGTGGCGGCGCTGCCGCGGAAGACGCTGCGGATCCCGCCCTCGCGGTAGAGCTGGCGGACGACGTCGAGGCCGCCCGAGTACTTTGGCTTCTCGCCGGGGGCGAGCTGCTTCTGGTCCTGGACCTGGAGGATGACCTTGACGCGCTCAAAGGGGGCGGTGATGGCCGTCATGGGGATCGCGGAGAAGAAGCCAGCGGCGGATATTTGGCCGATGGTGAAGCCGTCGGGGCCGACGGTTGTGAGTCCGGAGACGATTTGCTTGCCTAGGTCGTAGCCCCAAAAGGAGACGGCGACTTGAAGGAGAGACGACAGAGTTAGTACAGGGCGCGCCAAGCAGAATAATGATTGCCAGAATATGAACCATTGAGGTGGGAGAGGCAGCGTGGGGTGAGTAGGAAGTGTACTTACACATGGGAGTGACACCGACGAGGGGTGCTGAGACACCGGCATATAGACCACGGCGCAGACCATCTCTTGCGACACTCTTCCTGACAACGTCCATAGCCGAGGAATATACCCCACGTTCGGCGGTCTGAAGGCGGACCTTGACAAGATCGAATGGGTGGCCGACAATGACGGAGCAGATACCACCAAAGGCGCCCGCGCCTAACGACCGAACCTGTGAAGCGAGAGCGTTCTTTGCATCTTCCTGGGATGGTGCGTGTGGGATCTTTTCAACGACCGCCTCAGCTGCCGGGCTTGCTGTTGTGCTAGTGGTCGACATGGTTGTGCGAGGAGGGGAATTAGATGTCGAAGGTCGAGGAGAAGAATGGAGGGGGGGCGGAAAGAAAAGGAGGCGAGGGCGAGGACGACTGTCTCGGTCAACTCCGGGTAAGACAGACCGTGACTGTAATATGCGGCGTGAGGGGTGGTAGGTTGTTGGACGAGAAAGAGGAGGGGTCTTCCGTGCTCCCGATGGAGGTGCTCTGGCTTCTGGACAAGGCACTGTTGTGAGTATGAGGGCGGTATATAGCCAATCGCAATCGCAAAACTTACCTGGGAAGAGAAGTAACGCGCGAGGGACGACTTAGGGAGGAAATTGAGCTTTCTCTAATTTCTAAGTTGATAGCGTAACGGAAGCCGTAATGACGGTATTCTAACTGGCCTGCTGCTGAAGTTTGGTAGGTCGATGGGATCGGACAGCAGTGGCAATCTGGAGGTAAGGAGGACGGAAATGATACACCAGGGTAGCGGCAGAGACAATGGTGATGATCCGACAGTTAGGATTTCGCGACGGTTAGTCTCGTGTCACAAACCTAGAGCCTCACACCCTTCCAGGGCAGGGTCAGATTGTTTATTAGGGTGTGGTGCGATGTGCGGACGGACGATCCATGCCTTGGGCCATGGGCCACCAGTGGTGTGTGCCTCGGCTTCGGCTCAGGGCAGTGACGTACCGTCGCGCTGGCCCGGGCTTGTCCTCAATCCTCGCGGCATTATTCTGGGGTTCTGTCCAGAACCCCAGGGCCCACCACCCACTAAGAGCACCCGAGCTTAAGGGCACCCGGGCGGTTTTGGGGAGCCCAGAGTCTGGAGCTCTTCGTGACCACCACCTGTGGGGTCCCACGGCAGCAGCTTCTGCAGTGAACCCCCAGGTACTTGCAGCCCCTGGAGAGATCATTGATCTAAGCGTTACACGTAGGTAGGTAGGTGCACCCCGTTTCCGCTCTTGAAGAATGCCAAGATTCTTTCGCCCAAGGAAACCAAAGTGCCATCACACCTCAACCATGTATTGTCCTCCTCCAAATTCGGGTCTTTTCTAGCCCCGATGACTGTACCACACGTCCTGAACGACAGCCGCCTGCCCCTCAAGAATCTGCCGGACTACCGGCCACTAGCCGTCCCATCTCCCGACACACACAGATTTGCTGCATGCAAGATGGAACCTTGATTCTAGCCGAGATCTGCCTGTGGCCTGCCAATCTGTACTTCTGTCTGCCTGTTGGTCCAGCATGCATGAAGGTCGCCTTGGAACCAAATCTTTGTTGGGACCGTAATGTACAATCGCCCTTTTTTATCGTAAGGGCCCAGAATGACCCCTTCAGTTTCCGTAAGACATCATGTCATCTGGCTCTGGGGAATCACTTGACCCACCACGTTCCCGCTTTCACATGTGAAGCAGTCTCAATAAACGCCTCATGTTCTTAACATGACAGAGGAAACAGACAACCAGAACGATTGGCATGTGCCTACTAGGTATGTACACGTAGTGGAATGGCCCGCTGAAATATTACCGCTCCTTGGCAAGGGGGTCACCCTGGTGTGACGAATGAAAACTTTAGGGTTCCTTGTCGCACCGGACACTTCATTCTATCACTGTGAGCTTGAGTAAATATGTACATACAATGACAATATCTCTGAACACCTTCTCACACTGCCCTCTCCTATCGAGAATGCCTTATTTCTGCAATATTAGTTCTCAAGTATGCAACCCCCACATCTATCCTGCTTCTCGCTAACGGATGAAAACTCTGTCCAATATGCCAAATGATCCAAGGGCACCTGATCCAAGATGGGGCAGCTTATTGAATACACATATCGCTGAGCCACAAAATTCCTCCTCTAGAATGGTTTTGGTGTTGATGGAAGATTCAATGCTCGCCCTCTCGTGCACCAGCAACTGTTGTCTCCTTCTCTTTCCACCTGTACAATTGCAACAACGCCTTCTTTTTGCAAGTACTCTAGAACACGTTCTCTCACATCGTTGAGAGATGCATTCTTAGCAGCAACAACATGTACAACTCCTTCCAAACTCCACCCGGCATCGGTTCCTGTTCGATCGCATATCCAAAATTTGGGCGCTGCGTAGCTGACGACACCACGTTGATTCAAAATTCCACCCAATGTGTTTCGAAGATTGTATTCTGTCGTCTCTGGCACGCTCAGCAGAAGCCTCTTCGCAGATGAAATGACCAGCGGCTTCGAAGAAAGAAAGATGAGCACGGCGATGAGACATGACGCAAGGGGATCCCAACCACTCCAACCCCAAAAACTCGTTAAAATTGTTGATACAATGACAGATACGCTACCGAGTGTATCTGCCAGGACATGAAGGTAAATACCATGCATGTTCTCGTTGTCATGGTCATGCCCATGATTGTGACCACCGTGGGAGCTGCACCCATGGTCATGTCCGTGGTCATGTCCGTGGTCGTGAGAATGGTCATGCCCATGCCCATGCCCATGGGAATGATCGTGGCCGTGATGGTGATGATGACCGAAAGCCATCATACCCACCATATTTACAGCCAGGCCAAGACTGCTCACGACAAATAACTCGCCGAGACGCTTGGTTTTTGTTCCTTCCCAAAGACGCTCAAAGGCTTCAAAAGCAATCTCAAGACTCAGGAGCCTTCAGAGCCATCAGTCAGCCAAGTCAATACTATGCCAAAATGTCTTTCGACCAGTACTCACATCAACAAGATGCCATTTGCAAAGCCACTGAGGGTCTCAATTTTGCCAAACCCATACGGAAATCGCTGGCTTGGGGGCCATTTGCTCATCACTGCGGCCACCAACCCTACAAGAAGCGCCACGCAGTCAAAGAACATATGAATACTGTCGCTGAGAAGACCGAGAGAGTCGGTAAGGTATCCGTAGAACGCCTGGACAATCATGAACGAAAAGTTTAGCCTGCAAAAAAAAAAATTAGACCCCGTTTGCTCGTCCTTGATAGAAGAACGTAAACCTACACCATGAAGTAGAAAATCCGCCTGGAATCTTTTTCTGATACAATCGCATGCAATAATGGAAACCTGGCTGTATATGGGAGAATAAGCCTTGTGAAGAGAGAGCGTTCCGAGTTCTGCTCCTGGGTCGACCCGTGGGGGTGATAGTGGTCATGGTCATGTTTATGATCGTGGTGATGGTCGTGATCGTGATCGTGATCGTGATCGTGGTCATGGTGATGATGATGATCGTCGCCATGACCATGGTGGTGGTCGTGGTGGTCGTGATTCCCATGGTCGTGAGAGTGCTGTATCGGCGGCGCATATGGCGTGCTAACTGTATCAGGTCCTGGGGTGAGTATGCTCTTTCCGCCAGCCGTCGTTTCTCTTTTCCACCCTGACATCTTGTCTAGTGCTTGAGGGCGCGATCTCCTGCTTGGAAATGTAGCATCGGAGTTGGATACCTGGGAGTCCGTTCTCCCGTGCGGATGGGTATGTTCATGACTGGATTCCTCGGCAGTCTCTAGTTGCGGGTTCAGCCCGCCGTTGGACATCGACGACTTCCATGAACCGATCGATGCCTTCGATCTCGAATGCGAATGCAATGGGTTTTGGTGTGCGTGGGGCAGAGTTGACGACGGTAGGGCATATGACATCGTTGCTATCTCTCGGAGCAGGAATGCTGCCCGACGCGGGCCGACGGCTTAGACTTTGAGGGGGTCAGGAGGCTACTGCGCCTAGGAAGGGAGATCCAAAGTCTCCCAAAGGATCAAAACGATCCTCATTAGCCGGAATCCAGGTAGTGTATGACGAACGCGAACGCGTATGCTCTACGCTGGTGGTGAAGCGCACTGTCTTGGGGGTGAGACACCAGCTTCGGCCAGGCTGGAGGCGACACAGGAGATTGGTGATCTGTGTCACTTGGGTGGCGAGATAGACGGATTGACGCAACAATTCCCGTGCTGTTGATGTCTGTCCAGATTCCGAGGATAATGAGATGATCCCTGGATGAACGTAGACTCGAATTGTGCGTTGTAGATTTAGGAATGACTACGAAGCCCAGGATGGATGAAATAAACCTGGGGGGACCTTCCAATTTCTACCGCATGAGGACCGATCGTGCCTGCTGGTCGCCCCCCGAGCTGCTGCAGCTGCAGGGGTAAGAGGGGCTAGAGGGCGGTCTTGGCACGCCCCCAAGCCCCTGGTGGCTCCTGCGAAGGCTAGTTGCTATGATAGCGCCTTCCTAAGGTACGCAGGATCACAACCACCCAGATCCACGACCACACGCTCAGCCTGGTTTCATTTGATTCTTAGGTAAAGGCTTGCGGAAATTCTTCGTAATTGGTAGCAGCCACCATTCATCTGTTACTACGCCATCGATTTTGGGCATGGCACTGGTCGGTAGGGTGTTGCCAATATTGGCACCGCCGTGGATAGGGTACAGGTGTAAGGTTTGCCTGACCATGCTAATCCGCAGATAAATTGTGGGAGTGGTTGGGGAGAGGAAATTCAAATGCATTGTACCATCAAGAAGCGCGAAAACATTAGACAATTGACCGCGTCGTCGTGCACATTGTTTGGCCCGTGGCTGTAGTACCTGACCAAGCGTTTGAGCGGGCCGTCGAGCTCCCCAAGATAAGGCCACGCCACCACAAGTTGCCTACCTGGGCAGTTCTCAGACCTGGCTAGTAACTCCACTCACTTTGACCCTGCTCAACGAAACCTCCACGTGAAGCGGCAGCAACACATTATCTTCAAATCGGATAAACCGCGATTTGGTGGAGTCTGAGGGGGTTGATTGACATTTTCCATCATGTGGCCGGCATTCATTTTGTCCGTCATTGCGGGTGGACTTTTTGTCGTCTCGCTCGCCTACTTCTTCAACACTGCCAAACGCCTAGTTCTCGACTGCATCCCAACCCGATACACCCCATCTGAGAATCCCAAAGATGATCATATCCAGATCATTGTTGTTGGTGATATCGGCCGTAGCCCGCGGATGCAGTACCATGCCATCAGTGTCGCGAATCATGGCCGATACGTAGATTTGGTTGGTTATAAAGGTGAGGGTTCCAAAGTTGCCCATGAAATCCATCGAATCTTGAGATCTAAAGCATTATAGAGACGGCAAGACACCCCGCTCTTATTGGGAAGGATAACGTTGCGCTGTATCCCTTGGCACCATATCCGGAATGGACCATTTGGGGCACCCTGCCTCTGCTCTCGCTGGTATACAAAGTGATTCACCAATTCTGCACACTCTTCTACACCCTCATGTATGCCACACCGGCTGCAAAATGGATGATCATACAGGTTCGCACGATTTCCTTGCCCGCGACGCTTTTACCTGAAACTGACTGAGCCCAGAACCCTCCCTCAATTCCGATCTTCCATGTGGCGCTGATTGTTGCTTGGTTCCGAGGTACGAAGGTCATTGTTGATTGGCACAACTACGGCCATACCCTCATGCGCCAAACTCTGCTCCTTAAGCCCCTAGTCCCACTATATCGCTGGTATGAGAAGGGCTTTGGTCGCCATCTTGGTGATGTGAACCTGTCAGTCACAGATGCCATGAACCGCCAACTCAAAGGGCCAGGTTTCCGAATTAAGAAACCCATCTTCACCTTACATGATCGGCCCGCTGAAGTATTCCAACCCATTACATCTCCGGAGAAGCGTCTTGAGTTCCTTTGTAGCTTGCCCGAGACCCAAAAGGAGGCGCAGAGCATTGTCGACGGATCGCTTCGGCTCATAGTCAGCAGTACATCCTGGACTGCCGACGAGGACTTTGGCTTGATGCTTGATGCTCTGATGGAGTATGCTGAAGCCCTGCGGGGCGAAGCATCAACTATTGATAGCCCCCCTCCGATCCTGGCCATCATTACAGGCAAGGGGCCACAGAAACAGCCGTACTTGGACAAAATCAAGGAGCTCACGGACCAAGGTCGGCTGCCCGGGATCCGCATCATCACCGCCTGGCTCTCTACCCGAGAGTACGCCTCGCTCCTCGCCTGCGCTGACCTTGGGATCTGTCTCCATATGTCCAGTTCTGGCGTTGACTTGCCTATGAAGGTGGTGGACATGTTTGGTGCTGGTCTCCCTGTGGCAGCATATTCCGCATATGAGAGTTTTGGTGAGCTCATCAAGGAGGGCGTGAACGGATGTGGGTTCAAGACTTCTAGTCAACTTAAAGAGGTCCTCCAACGTCTTCTAGGGGTACATGGTACAGAAGAATTGGCGGGGCTGAAGGCAGGGGCAATTGGGGAGGGAAGTTTAAGGTGGGAGGAGACATGGAATAGCGTGGTTGGTCGCATTCTTGAGTTTGTTGGGGACGAATAGAACCAAAATAAAAGAGCATGTATTTGTAGAAGGCCAAGGCCATATGTATAAGGTAGAAACGACACATTTACACTATTTGGTGCCATCATATACTTGTGAGAACGCTGAACTCGGTAGAGCTGTCATGGCGAGCCCTTTCAAATAATCATGGGGGCACTCATTCCAGGTAGGATTATTCGCAAACGCCTTGTGTCCAAAGAAACCCCAGAGATATCACTTCGGAAATAGGTATTTCTTATCTTTACTCCAAGCTCATCTGCCAGATTAATAGCTTAGTCCTCACCGAGACTTTCCCTCACACACTTCCGGCATTTCCTCCTAAAATCTTTATGTTTGCCATCTCTCTCCTCACGTAGTAGCCGGGCCGCCTCGACATTTGCGGGACTTTCGTCGTTGGGACTGTGAAATAAGCTGATTGTGCTCAATAAAATCGTCTCCGGAGTCTGGACCGGGCTCCAACGCTCTGAGGCTTGCTCGTATCCGTACTGGTCCTCCTCGGGTGGGTGCAAGATGGATATGCACAGTTTTCCGTTCTCGTAGATATTTGGATGGAAGGGGATCGGCGTTTGGAAAGTCAACGTTGGGGGCATGAGCGGGTATGCTTCTGGGAAGACCAGCTTGGCCCGGAAGTTGCCTCCTGTATCACTTAGGTGGTTAGCTGCGGTTCGAACGCGCGCGGCACATTTGAGGACGTTTTAGGGGTGGGAAGACGCGGACGAACCTCCGTAGTATTTACAATCGTCATTGATCATAAGCATAACCTCCCACTCGAAGAAATTGCTGTCGCTGACCAGACCGCACGAGATGCCAGGAAGGTCCTTGCTCTTCTGCATCTCTTTGAGTTGGCGTCGTAACAACGAGCCGGCAGCGGAAGTTGCGCTCATGGCGAGGGAATCAGAGGGCTGCCAATTCAACAAAAATAGGTTTCCAAAATGGTATGCCTGGCAAGGTTCGCCTTTCCCAGTTCCCGGCCCCGTCAAGAATCACGAGCTGCGCAGCAGAACCTATTTCTGTCGGTCAACCTTTTGGTGGGGGTGCGGATGGAACTGCACCATCTGGGGTGCACCGAGAAGCGGGGCAGCGGACATAATTCCGCGCTTGACGCAAGTCGTGTAGCTACGTGACGGAGTGAGCTAAGCAAGCACGCAGCAAAAGCTCTGGGCTATCAACGCCCTACGCATGAAAGTTGTCTTTGTTCTTTTTCGTATTGTATTGCTCTGAAGCTAAGGTTGGGTAGATTTGTTGTGTGTAGGATGGTAATAAAAGATCCAATTAAGTAGGTAGGTCATGTATTCTGGTCTGAGTCGCCAGGAAATAGGCGTGGGTATCATAAAAAACTGAACAATATGCTTACTTCATCACTTCTTCGAAGAACCGAACCCAGTAATGCCCATTTGGGCGAGCATGTCATCCTCGTCGTGTTCCCCTTCTATTCTCACATCATCGCCGTACTCGGTTTTGATCTTTTCCGCCTCTTCCTTTGCCACTCGCTTCTTTTCCGCTTCCTCCCTCCTCTTCGTTCTTCTTTCCTCAAGCTCCTTCTCCCTCTCCTCCTCCCGTAGCTGCAGTCGTTCGTCCAAAGTCGTCACCCTTTCCTTTTCCAACTCTTCCTTTTTACGGATGTAGAAGTCTATTCGCTCGCGAACTTCTTCGACAGTTGCTCGCTTGACTTCGGTTGTCTGGCCCGTGTTGATCAAATGTTGAAACGTGTTGAGATGCTGATGTTTGACGTTAGCGAGAGTGCTAAAGCACACCATCGGCTGCTCAAACTCTTACCTCTACGTATGAAATGTTGTCTTTGAACGTCAAATCACAGGACTCGCAGTAGAATCCAGCGCCTCGCCCTCGCTTCCCTACGCCTGCGCCCGCAGGTACCAGCTGTGTCTTTCCAACCTGCGCACTTAGGTCGAGCACATTCCGTCGGGCCGTTGTGAAAGTTTCGTCGCCAGTCAATGGCTTGTGATACTTCTTCCCGGCAACTTTCGCCTCCCATCGTGCCTTGGACTCTTCTTTCTCCCTTGCTTCTCGCTCCTTAGCTTTGGCGGCGTATTCGTCGAGGTCGTAATTCTTGCGAAAGTCGGTGTCGCTGGCAGCTTGGCCGTACGCGCTACCATTCTTCGAGTCCCCCATCGTAGCTCAGACTTGCTGCAGATTGCAACAAGACTTGGGTAAATCTTTTGAGCTGGCGTCTCTTTGGCGGCGCAAGTGTTTGTGTGCGGGCGTGTAGGGTTGATGGATCCAATTGCTAGTGGAAGCTGTCGCAGCGCGACTGAAAAAGTTCGACGGGAAATCGCCAGCCTGACGTTCCGCGTCCGTGCCATTTACAGGGATGTGCTTGGTGGGAGCGCGCTAGAAATACCCCGCCGCGGGGGGCACATTAAAAATCGTTTGCTGCTTTGCGATAACTTTTTTTTTGGGCCCCTTCCTCGTTCGCGCATCCATTTTGGCCAGGTTAAACTGAAAAGGAAGAAGAATGCTGTACCTCGTCGGGCTTGGTCTCTCCGATGAGACGGACATCACCGTCAAGGGCCTCGAGGTTGTCAAGAAGGCTTCTAGAGTCTACCTTGAGGCCTACACCAGTATCCTCCTAGTCGACCAGGCTGTTCTGGTAGGTATTGCAAATCTATCGGAGTTTTGCAAGGAGCTAACGCTGACTTCTAGTAGGAGAGCTACTATGGAAGGTCAATTGTGGTCGCCGATCGTGAGATGGTCGAGTCCAACAGTGACGAAATCTTGCGCAACGCCGAGAACGAGGATGTAGCTTTCCTTGTCGTCGGAGATCCCTTTGGGTAAGTTATACCAAGCAAATAGCTGTGGCATTCAAAATCTAAGAGTTCCCCATAGCGCAACAACCCATACGGATATTGTTCTCCGAGCCAAAGAGTTGAATATTCCAGTCAGGACTGTCCCGAATGCCTCGATCATGTCAGCGATTGGAGCATGTGGCCTCCAACTTTACAATTTCGGACAGACTGTGTCCATGGTGTTTTTCACAGACTCGTGGAAGCCTTCATCTTTCTACGACAGGATCAAGGAGAACCGGGCGATCGGCCTACACACTCTGGTGCTCGTCGATATCAAAGTCAAGGAGCAAAGTTTAGAAAACATGGCAAGGGGGAGATTGATCTACGAACCACCCAGATACATGACTGTGGGGCAATGCGCGCAACAAATGCTTGAGATCGAGGACGAACGAAAGGAAGGTGTCTACTCTCGCGACAGTCTCGCGATAGGTGCTGCTCGTGTGGGGGGCACGACGGAGAAGTTTGTTTCAGGCACACTGGAGGAACTTTGCTCTGCTGACGAGGAGCTGGGACCTCCTCTCCACAGCCTTGTCCTTCTAGGGAAGAGGGCCCATGAGTTAGAGCACGACTACGTGAGACAGTTCGCCGTCGATAAGGACAAGTGGGACACCCTATTCAAGGCTAACTATGGCCAACATTAGAGGGCCATATATCAGATACCATACAAATGCTCGAATGAGTTACACGCCATCATATTGGGTCATCGTCGTGTGTTGGCAGTGGTAAAGAAGGAAGATACTGTTCGAGATGCCCGACTCAATACCCTGTCTCTTTTCACTGATTGACAGCTCGCCATTGTTGAACCTCCGCAGCACTTAACTCCCTAAGGCTGTTCGGTTGGGCTGGCTTTCCTGTGATCGCGCCCGTAGCTACCTCAATCGCACGATTGACGATGTTCTTGGCTACAAGAGTATATGTCGCCGTGATGGTTTTCACCCGAATAACTCCGATGCGAGGGTCATTTTCTGAGCCATCATGAATGCCGTCGCCTAGGTCCCCAAGCCATGCTTTCAAAATTGGACTGTAGTGATCCTTCACAAAAGCACGGTCTGTAATGATACTCGCGTTGCCCGCAATGGAGGCCCATTCCCCAGAGGAATTGAGGAACGAGATGTTCACATGTGAATCAGCCGCGAGATCATTTGTCTTCCCAGATTCGGTATTGGTATGAAATAGCAAGTCGATCCCACCGTTTTCCTACCAATAATAAACCAGTTAGCCCACGCATGCTTTGGGGATACATTGCACGTCTGCCGCGCTTACAGTGGCTGCCAGGGCCATGCACCGTGACACGAGGTTGTCGGATGATGCTTCGTGGGTGGTCAACATGCCAAATTTGCTATTGACCATGAATTCTTTCAACTCTTCAACTTTAGTCTTCAAGTCGGGGTCGGACTTGTTTGCCTGTTTATAGGGATCGGCAGGCTTGTCGCCGGTGGAAGTGTTGGAGAATGACATTCTGGAGTATGAATAATGCAAAGTCTTTGGAAGATGTAGAACTGTGTGGTGTAGTAACCCATGCTGAAAGAACCAGGCGCGTTCATTAAATACAGCGAATAGATCTGAGATCGCAACTTTGATGAGCTCATCCAGTATCATTATTTGGCGCTCATGTCATCATAGACTACGATGCTTTCTTTCAGCCGATACGTGCCCAATTATCGACAAGGTCATGACGTCAACCCAAATCAAAGAAGCTTCCTTTAAAATTCGTTTTTTTTTATTGAAATCTAAGACACGAGCAAGCGACTGATATAAAACATGGCACACCTAGAACCTCTAGTATTATGATTTTAATATAATATCAAAAATAATTAACCTAGCAATAAATACAGTATTAAGCTAAATATCGTAGAATAATTTATTATTCTCTGATTATTATATTTAGTAAATAATGAGGTCCCTACCTTACGTGAAAAGATCTTTGGTGTGCCATGTTTTATTTCAGCCACTTGACGAGGCAGCAGTAGCTTTGTTATTGATACCAGCTCTCAGGTTCGATGATTTATAGGGAGCTCCCCCATGCCAAAATCACAACATTCAGTGCCTATCAGTATCACACCTCCCTGCTAGCTCTGAGGTTGAAGCAATTAAGCAGGCAGGTTAAATTCAACTCTCCGGGTGAGTGCATAAGACGTGTTTGCCCACTAGCTTAGCATCTCCTGGAGATCAGAGGAGACATTCACCGCCGCTGGTTCTAAACATCTCGTTTTTTTCTTCTCAAAAATACAATCATTTCAACGTAAGGTAATACTTGCATCGTACGCTTCAGCGGAGCTTCCTATCTTATCATCATGCTATTTCAGGCTTGGATCAAGCGCTAGTGTTTGACTTTGGCTTGGGCGAGATCGCATCATGCATGGGGCCCCACAGGCACTCGCTGTGCTAAGCTCTAAATCCTTGGGCAGATCAGCAGAAGGACCCCTTGGCCTCGGATGGCTCCATCTGCTTGATTGCTGCATCGGGTGGCTGCTCAGATCAAGCTCACCCAAGTGCTCTTGTAAAGTATCCCATAAATGAGGCTGCAAACGATGAGGTCACGCCCTGCCCACTAGGTAGGCAAGCACGTTGGTGTTACTTGGCTGTTTAGTGGCAACGTGGGCTCGGCCTCGCTCCGCCGTCGGCTATGCTGTATGTACTTACTGCAGCCTGCAGGCGCGGTTGTGTAGTGAATGAGAGAAGCCCCGAGTGCTTACCTTAACTTCTAGCTAATGTGGCCCCTGCCTGCCACCCACCCACCCACCTCTAGGGAAGGTGCGCCCGTGGTAGACATCTCAAATAATCAATTGCCAAACCCGCCGCCTCCCTCCTACCTAATGCACAGACACCCACACCTAATCGGATAAGTACTTAGGCTACATAAGCCCAACTCAGCTTCTGCTGCGACTTTCTTTTCTCTCACGCAACTCATCACTTCTACAAAACGGCTATTGGAGGTGTCTTTTGATTTACTCTGGAAGCCGTCTCCGCCTTGATCTCCCCGTGAGGTGTCGTACAGGAGCACCGCATACCGACACCACCTCGGGTCACTCCGGATTTCGAGGCATACTCTCGTCATCTTCTGCCCCTCCTTGAGGGTTCTTCTTCCATCGAGGAAGTCGGCGATCTCGGCAGCGTCATATTGCGTCAAGTTGAGGATTTATTTTCAGCTGTAGATAAGCCACATCACCATGGCTTCAGATGTCGTGAGTGATTTTGGCCGCTAGATTCGGGCGCCTACCAGGTCTAACACTTATCATCATCGCAGGATCCGCAAGCATGGGAGTGTCGTGATAAGGATGATCAGGCCAAAACAGCCTACCATAGTCCGCTGCGCAACACCAACAGGATTCTGGCAGAAGAAAATATGAGATTGAAAAAACTTTTGCGAGAAAATGGAATTGCATGGTCGCCTGTAGCGCAAGCACATCTAAACAGCTCTCGCTCAACAAAGCGGCACACCCGATCCTCTATGACATCAAAAGATCTCGGGCGTCCGCAGTTCCCGATGGAAATCATTCTACGGGTTTTGAAATTCGCTTTGACAAGCCAATACCCGATTATTGATCCTCTTTCAACCCTCACATCAGCCAATCTGACCGACAAGGAAAAATCACGCGGCAATCAAGTCGCCATCCACTTCTTAGCCACCTGCAAAGCTTTGAGGGTCGAGGGCCTGCGAATCTTTTGGACGTCCAATGACTTCGTTTTCACAACACCCCAAGCTGTGCGCCAATTTGCCGACCTTGACTCTCAATACAGAGCATCAATCGCTCATGTCACATTTCGTGTTATTGCCACGTACTATGATGAATCCACAAATCGCAAGCACACACTAGAGAGCACATACCACCACTCGATGTCGAGACAGAGCAAACTCAAAGTACATGTACGGCCTCGAGAGACGCCTCTCGTCCGGGGTGGCCTTCGATCATATGCATGGACGCAAATCGTGGACTTCTTGACTGGCCTACGTGCACCCTACGATCCCAAGATGCACCAAAAATCAGTACCAAGACCCAAGCTGCTCCCAAGCCTCGGCTCTTTGCGACTTGATCTTGTCAACTTTTCTGAGAATATTCTCCCCTTCTCTGGCTCCGAATTTCACGATGTCGCATCTCATGAGTTCGGCTGTTCCTTGAACGAAATTCAGATCACCGGTATGCCGGCGGCCGCATCTGGACTGAAAGCCGGAGCTGAGCTTAGCGGTCTACTAAAAGATGAGGGGCTTTATCTTGAGGGCGATGCAGCATTCCATGCAGTTTGCAACAGATCACTCAGATCACTTCCCGGGGAAGTATGGAACGTAAGCCGGGTAGTCCGGGCCTACGACGAAGATGATGAGGACATTTGGTCTGATATTGAGAGCCAAGAGGATTTCTTCATGCATCATAATCATACTAAGATAGGGATCATGCCAGCTGCTCCGCCTGAGTTTGGACACCCTCAATCTTCAAGACACGAGGACTCAGTCATCTGGAAGCGTGTGCCAATCTCACGTGATTCTAAGGTTCGCGATTGGGTCCAATTTTGTCGTTATGGTGGCCAAGAGGTCAAGGATGACAAGTCGACCCCAGACGAGGAGGTGTATTGCCCTAACTGTGGAGAAATACACGAAGCTTCGGTGATGAGTGATTCGGATGAGGATTGATTTGATTCTTTGCAAACCCTCGCACCTGATGTCCGAGTAGACGTGGTTGCTTCCGAATGGCGAATTTCGTTTGCCAATCAGATACCCTATCGAAGGTGCGTTTGGGAATGATTTTTTAGTGCAGGAACGAGAAACTTATGAAGCATGAAAGGCACGAAAGGGAGAGCCTAGTACTAGGTAGTATCCAATGATTTGACGAACGTTTGTGGTCACGCCTGGGGGTTGGCTGGGTTATATTGTTTTTGATCAACGAGTCCAAGATTACGATTAATACGCGATGTGGTTTTTTCCAGAATCGCGAACGATGGGGGGAAACCCAATGATCATGTATCTTCGCAAATTCGTGATAATGAGTTTTGGTTCAGGAAGATGGGAAATGAAGCTGACCCTTTGAGATTGTAAAATAAGTTCACAGAAAAAAAAGTCTTAGAATTACTTGCCTCTCACAGTGCGTCAAGCCAAATATGCAAACACCAGTAAGGTAGTTAGCAGTCTGTTACTCAGTTCATGTCCTTCCTGCTCGTTAAAATGCGTGTACGATGAGGAAGCCGTGACATGTTACGTAAGCTTGGGTAGCTGGGTCTCAATCAAAGACACGGGAGGTCACCTGACTTCGCGACAAAGAGTTCCTGCCTTCCAAATACGCGACTCAATTAACTATCGCTACCCATTCCTTGCCACTACAACGGGGATGGGTACGTAAACCGCCTTGGCAACAGTGCTTAGACATATTCTCAGCAGCTCCTAATCCTTCGTACTTTCAATTTTCGTGTTCTGGCTGGGGATGGTCAGCCTCCGGAAGCACACCTTAACAATCAATGCTGTGTTCCTGATTACCAGGAGCCTGGGTCTTATCAGGGACGTGGCGCCTTAGGTAAATCTCGCCCAAACCGCTTTGAATAATCCGAAAGCATACATATCACATATCTGGGGTTTCCTTCGAAATTTTGTTCTCATCATGGCTCCTGGAAGCTCGTTGAAGAAGAGAAGTGGGAGGCTTCAAGCATTTGCTCGAGGTCTTCCCGATGGCGAATCGCCGCATGAAATTCCTAGCACTGTCCAAGAGGCTCCCGAGGGCAAGCAAAAACCTGATGCACATATTTCATCTGCGCCCCAAACGAGGGAAGAAGCTATTGAGAGCGCCCGTGTCCCCATCCCTAAACCCACACGCCCTCCAGCGAACCATAATCATCCTCCCAATGCCAGCAAATATGCACGGTCTGGGTCTCCTCAGAAACGTGCCCAAAGCTCTCCGCGGAAAGCATCCGACGAGAACAAACTGAGACCTTCGCAGGTACTCTCACCTGGTTCTCCAGCCCGGTCAAAGTTCGAGAATCGGCCAAGGCGAACATTATTCGAAGGCTCCCAGCTTGGAGACAACTTCCTTGATTCTGGATTTACCACCCCTCGAAATGAACGCGAGGAAGCATACGATGAGGGCCACTTGACTGAGGATGATCACAATGATGCTGGACGAAATGCATACCCAAAAACGAAAGATGTCCGCGACCGACTTTACCAGGCACCCCAAAGTCGCAATCATGACATCTTTCAAATGGGTGAGAATGGATTCATCACTATCAAATCTACTGCCGAAAGGGCTGATCCTTCGTACATGAGAGACGGTTTCCAGACTGCGCCACGAAAGAGCGCCGAGAATTACCAGAATGGTCGTGGTCGTCGGGATCCTTCAGCTGATCGCCACACGAAACTTGCTATTAGGGAAGTCAAGATTCGAAGACTTAGAGACAGTGGCAGGGATTTCCACCCGATACAGGAAAAGCCTCGAAGCCCTAGTCCTGAGCGTGTGAGCCCTGAGCGGGTAAGCCCTCCGCACTGGCTTGATGATAAGGCTCTTGACGAAATCTCCGAATCCGAAATGGGTGCTGCCCCTGGTCAGTCCGTGGAAGACGAGCCCGAGCCTGAGGAAACTCCCCGCCCTAAGAAGACCAGGCCGTTTCCCATCAAAGAACTCATGGAGAGCGCCCTCCCCGAACCTACTGTATCCCAAGGATATCTCACGAAGAACAAGAAGCGGCATCGTACAAGTCCTGACTATGACGATATGGCTCTGAGCTCGAAGACATTTGCCGACTTGCAAAATGAACCTTTCGATTTTGACCCCTCCAAGGCCATCCTAAGAAACGGGCACAGAAATAATGCAGATGATTTATCCACTAACCTGGAGCAATTTAAACACCAGACTGAGAAAGACCAGGAGGCTTTCTTTTCCAACATGTCCATGAATGATTGGGAAGAATCGGGTGATTGGTTCGTAGACCAATTTGCCGACATTATGAAGAGACTGAAGATTGCAAGGAGGGAGAAAAGGCAAATGATCCAGGCTTTCGAAGCAGAGGCTGCTGCACGGGAAAAGCTGGTACGCTGCAGGTCGGACGCCATTGACCTGAAGCTCGAGAAAATGAAGCACAATGGCCAGCGAGTGATTGGTGGCCAAGACTTTTAGAAGAGTGTTTGAAACCACGAACTCGCTGTGATAGGCCGTAGTTGTGGTTGTTGAGCAAAAGTGCGCTCGGGAGATACGAAGATTGACATCGGATCCATACATTTTTAAGGCATGCATGCGTGCCTATGGCATTGGTTGGAGTTTTGGGCTGCTTCGAGGTTTTCTGCTTTGTTTTATTTTTCGTCATGAGCGAGCATATGAAAAAGAGGTGTTCATCTGTTGGCTGTGATTTAAACAGCTCACGACGCACTTGGCATTAATGATGGCCAACCGAGGTTGAATTCTATAGTCATGTCGGAAAAGTGCGTGGTTTCTTCAAGGAGATAAGAATTATCTACAAGTTGGTGTTCTTTTTGGGGGGGTTAAATTAGACCGTTGTCACCTCCTTTACCTTCCTATCCCGACCAACGGACATCCTTAATTGTTTTCCAGGTTTCCCAGAAATCACGCCCTGACGCAGGGAACCAGTATAAAGCTCATAGGCAGGGAAATAACCATCCACGAATTTCACCACTTGCTCAGGTGGCATGCCAGCATTGGGATCACCCTTGTCACGCCTCAGGTGCTCTTCCTGCTCCGCACGCCAGCCATAGACAAACTCAAGGTCCTCGGCGTCGATATGGATGAAGGCGTCAAAGAGGTCTGTCAATACATCGTACTGGCGCAGCCTCTCGTTGATGAAAAGGAGATGCTCAAGCTTGTGCTTCCGCAGGGTGCGGCTTGGGGCCTTCCACTTTGCTTCCACCTGATCGGGAGTCAGGCTGCGGAAACCAACAGACCAGCCCTCGAGGATGATTGCTTTGGTCAGCGGCTGGCCAGGTTGGTTGACAGAGCGCCATTGCGATTCAGGGGCCCGGTCCCCGTGGCCAGCAAAGGCCGACTTGTCGTAAACGGGGATCTTGGTGGGCTTGCCCTCCATCAAGGCTGTGAAGACGGACTTGGCGAGGGGCATATCATGAGTTCCTTCATTGGGCAGAGAGTCAGCGGGCCAAAACCTCGTAGTTGTTTGCAGGATTAACTGATTGAACAGCTCTCTGATTAACACCTCTGGCGGGACTTACCCGGCTCCCCTCGGTGCTGCACAAGAGCATTGTCAGGGTTCTGCCCGCCCAGAGCGACCAGGTCATCGTGGTTCAGGTAAAAGTCATCGATGCTACAGACCAAGGTGGGAGCACCCTCCTGCTCGAGGGCGTTTGCAAGCGCCGAGACCAGGGTCGTCTTGCCGGCGCCCTGGACGCCGTTGAGGCCAATGACGAGCGGGCGCGACGTGGAATGGGACCTGAGCTGCTCGAGGATGAAGGGCACGCAGATGGGGGTCTTGTCATCTACGAATGAAGCCATGATGGGCGGTTAGTTTCCTGATTGGCGAGGAGTGTGCGCAGCCCGTGAAATTTGGTGGTGATGTTTTGCAGCTTCCCCCCGGATTTCGGAGGCGGCTGGGATGCCTCGGATATATTCACCACCGGGAACTTTCCATGTCCGCAATATCCTTCAGAAACTACCGCTCTCGGTGTATCTTCCGCGCGGGTGGAGCGGAAATCACGGAGGGCATTGCAATGCGGGGTATTGATTAAATTGATAGCAGCTAATTTGTCCTTAGCCTGGGGCAAGTTGGAGTAAGGCAATGCCGGAGCTATATTTTGAATAGATATCTAAAAGGTGGCATTGAAATTGATAGACTTGGACGCTATGCTGCTATATTTTCAAGTCTGCGGGGTATAGTCATATTATTCAGAACCAATATATTTTCTGTGCCTGTCTTCTCCAAATAAAGAGATTGTATGGCTGTAGGTATAAGCCAATAATAAAGCAACGGATTCTGTACGCCTATTACTTTAATGCATATGCACTTAAACGTGTTTCGACCCCCTCGCTCAGCCTCAATCAAATGCAGCAGGCATCAGCATGCGATGATGCCAACATAATCCGTGAGAGATGAGCTTCGACTGTCGCAGGGAGACACCGGCTATTCTGTCGCTATTGTCTAGATCTACCACCAGGGGCGTACACAATATCCAAAGAAATATACAGGCGGCGCATATAACCAGCCAGAGCCACACAGCCCACAACCATGAAGAGATTTATTCCAGGGTTTACCACGGGGGGTGATGAAAAGGGAGAAGTGCAGAAACGGACTCCGAATAAATTACTGAAGAAAAGGCCACCAGCAGCAGCCGTTGCGGTAGCTACTGGGAGTAGCACTCAAGAAGCAGAGAAGCGAGCTCCAAGAAAACTGCAAAAGAAAAGACCAGCAACGGACCTGCATAGATTTAAACTCATGCTGGACAGTGTAACGCCCAACGAGAATTCGGAAAACTCTTTGGAAAAGTTTCACGAGGTTGCCAAGGTTATGCGAGAATTTTCTGCAAGCGATGGATCTTCTTCAAGGTAGGTAGCATCCCAGCCCTTACACTTTTGCCTGCATCTCGTTTGCTTCACAATTGCCGATCCTATATTGACACGCGATTTGTAGGTCAGGAGCCCGCAGAGGATTTATGATATCGTATATTGTAGATGAGAAGCTTAGTGAACCGGCTCGTTGGATGACCTACTTCAAAACATTACAGCTTATAGACTTCCTCCTTCATGCTGATCCCTCAGCGTTCATCAGTACGGTAGAGTTGATAGTAGATGCTGCATCGCAATTCGCCGAGGTTTTCACGGACTCCTACCAGCAGATCAGGGTCGGAAACGGGAGGGGGTCCTTGTTGATTTATCTTGACAGGGCCAGACGGAGAACCGGCGGCGAGAGCCATGGCTTCGGAACGGATTGGCCGAAGAGGGTTCTTGAGAGGCCTGATCCTCGACAAACAGCCGTGGAATCTTCCTCCCTCGGGTCGGCCTCACCGGGGAACAACGACCAGGGAACTCAACGATCTGGAAACAAAGAACCTGCTCGGTGGCCAGTTGGCACCACCGATATAGGTACTGAGGAGGAGATCGAAGAGTTTCCACAACAGATTCAAGAGGACGCGTTTCCACAACAGATTCAACAGATTCAAGGGGAAGAGTTTCCACAACAGATTCAACAGATTAAAGAGGAAGAGTTTCCACAGCAGATTCAACAGATTCAAGAGGAAGAGTTTCCACAGCAGATTCAACAGATTCAAGAGGAAGAGTTTCCACAGCAGATTCAACAGATTCAAGAGGAAGAGTTTCCACAGCAGATTCAACAGATTAAAGAGGAAGAGTTTCCACAGCAGATTCAACAGATTCAAGAGGAAGGGCTTCTTAAAGGGCTTGATCTCGATAACATCGATCTCAACCGGGATACTGAGCTCAGCAGCACGATCACGGAAGCTTATCGTCGACGGCAGAGTGGGCGAGCACAGAATGAAAGCGAGAAAGAACCGCTACCCAACGAGGCGCCTGAATCCAAGAAGATTACAGAGCAGTCAACAAGGAGTGGCAAGGTAGTTTCCGATCTTGTTAGAGACTCGAAGCTCGAGACGATTATTGCGAGCAACGGAAGTGTTGTCCGGCACATATCGTATGTATCAAATCCACGAATGCGCCAGCGCCGTATGAAGAAGGAGGAAACATGGAGGCGGCGAAAAAAGCTTGGAAGCGGCTCCTTTGGTTGCGTTTGGCTCGAGGAGCGCCTTGATGGAGATGACACAGGGAGGCTCCGTGCGGTCAAGGAGATCACCAAGAACCGAGAGGGGAAGAGGAGCGAAATTGATTACAACCGTGAACTGGAAGCCATTGCTAAATTTTCTCACTCGAAGGTGTGTTTACACTCGCGACTTGAACGAGGTTATGTGCTCACATATTTCAGTATGTCCATTGCTTTGTACAGTCCTTCGGCTGGTACGAGAGTCAGAACACAATCTTCATTACAATGGAGCACATTGAGAAGGGCGACCTTCAAAGCTACTTGGTACGCCCATTCCCAGAGGAGGAAGTGAAGCAGATTGCTTTTCAGCTCTTGGAGGGATTAGGATATATGCATGAGAACGGGTTCGCCCACCGGGATCTGAAGCCCGCTGTACGTTGTACTGTCTCTTTATCATTTGTTATACCAATGCTAAGATTCTTTAGAATATTCTCGTGTCTGAACCCTCACCCAACTGGTGGGTTAAGATCAGTGATTTCGGGATTTCCAAAAGAGCTGAGGAGGAAGCCACTGCGTACCGCACGTTTGTTGGGACGAGGGGATATCTTGCACCAGAAATCCTTGGCATTTATTCCACAGCTGACATGGATAGCATCAGCTCGAGCCAGACGCTAGACGATTCCTATAATTTATATACAGTCTCCGTGGATCTGTGGGCACTAGGGGCAATCATATACAGGCTGCTCACCAACGAGATCCTATTCGGCGACCCTCGTGACTTAGCAAAATATGTTACGGCAGGTCACCCATTTCCTCGCGCGACAGCCTTAGAGCTTGGTGCCAATGAAGCCTGTGTGGAGTTTCTGGAGAATATCATGGCTCGCTCGCCCAACAGCCGGCCCTCATCATCCGAGGCTTTGCGTCACCCATGGCTGTCTGAGTTGCAAGAACTAGTCGATACAACAAGTAATGCATTGGAAGAGCTGTAAGATACCCCAGACTGATATAACTACATTCGATGCTAATGAAAGCAGATCTATTGCTGTTGAGGACTCTCAAACAGAGCATACCATTGTTGACACATCAGTTGCAAGCGCACAGTGGCCCACAAGTTTGGGATAAATACATTATAGAGCGCCGAGGAATTCTGTGTCACATGGTCCTGCTTCGGGGTGAGACATCTTCGCATACCGGTTCCATTGATCTGTTTCTGACGGCCAGAATGCTATAGGAAAGCCCAGTGATTCCCCGTAGCATACAGGAACAAGGCTTGGTAGTACATGTGTATCCATCATATATATACGAGTCCTTTCCAGCCTATGCGAAAATGAATAGGCCTAGGAAGCTTGATGTCCAATTTTCTTTCGGTCTGATTAAAAATCTGGTTCGTCGGTCTCTTCTCTCTAAGCGGTCTACGTAACCAACATGCCACTCGGAACATAAGTTCCATGAAAATCATCCTGGCTTCCTAAATGTGGTAAAAAGTGTTCAAATACGCCGTCAATCATCTCCAACAACTTTGAAGTGCAGGTTTCTATCGTAGTGACAGGAATGCTGCGTCGAGCAGGAATGCTCATACGGAAGTGAGCCTTCGGATCAAGTGTTATCACAGGAGGACTTCTCATCATTCAGCTGCCTACCGATGCACCAATATTTCGGAACAGAGATCAGAAATTATATGCCAAGATAACTGAGAGACTCTACCTCTTGATAATTCCCTCTTAGGGTCGCGTGAGTTCGCATAATCATTTGAGGCTCAAGAAAGGGCTGGCACAACCAGATACTGATCTCAACTATCCGATAATGTTTCATACACATCCGTTCCGATACCGAAAAAAATCTCCCTTGTTGAAAATCATCCGTGACCTTTCATGACTCTCAGTCTTAGAAAAGGGGCTCCTCAAAGTCCAGCGGTCAAGTATAAGTACCGTTGTTATTGCGTCCAAGTTTTCATCACACCAGCTCAGGCACAATTTCATTCAATCAACTCTCTATAAAGCCAAGAATTTCTCAAAAGACAATAGAAAGCATCAAGTCATAGCTGTCCAGTCTTTTACAGCCAAAATTTATTCAATAAAAATGCAGCTCCCCCTCATCAACGCCGTCGTTGCCTTTGGCCTCATCAGCACTGGGTTAGGTGCCGGCATTCCCGTCGCTCCAGGCAAATCCCCTTCATCGGGCATCATCGAAGGATTGAAGCCATTATCCGCTCAGGCTTGCTATTACGAAAAAGCTGTTGGCTGCAGCAAGGGAGGGCACTGCTTCAGGCAGTGTGGCGAGCCCGCGGGTAACGGGAATTGGTGCTGGACCGTTACTTCTTCCAACGGATGGAAGAAATGCAAAAACGACGGCGATTGCAGCATCGACGACAGATGCAGCAGCGGGGATTGCAAGGATTGCGGTTGCAGCTGTTGATATCCATGAATGTGGCTCGTTACAATGTGCCGTTCTAGATGCTGGGTACGCATACATTGGCTGGGTTAGAAAGACACCTCGATTCAATACCAAGGATTCCTTGGGTTCTCTCCCTAGCATGTTCACGCTCGATCTTTACTATGTCTTGAGATATCTACTCACTCCCCGTCAACAATATACTGCCCAGTCAAGTCTGTGACTTATTTCCACTGAACTACTAAAATATTAAATAGTGACAGAAAGGGAATGACAGTGAAACCCGGCCAATGAACGGCTAAGCCTTTCTCTTACATCGGATCACACACCTAAAGTGAACATTCGCGCACGGGCAGCAGCGTAGCCAGTTCCTCATTCGCAAAGATCCGTAGCTGTGATCTCCGTCGGTAGTGGAGCTAGGGAACGACGGTGGGCATTTAGCGATTAATGCGGGGTACCAGTACTGGTTAATTCTCCTCGGTTTTGGGGCAAATTGGGGAAAGAGACTGCCGAGGGCTTAGAGCTTTGATCCAGTGCAGGCAATAACCACCGTCTGCGGCCGCATATAGGGATACCAGCCAGATAGAAACCCAATCATGTTGCCAGATGCAGCCGGGGATGGTTTGTCGTTAGTCTAGGGAATCCGTTCATTCAAGTGGTAGGAAGCTGTGACGGTTTGTTGAAGAAGCGAAGTTAGGGTACAAGGGTACATGCGCATGTGTAAGGACGGCCTTCGCTACTATCCGCTCTTCTCGGTCCAAGATGGCTCCTCTCCAATCTAGTGACCTCAGTCCCTGGCATATGGGAAACCCTACCAAGCGAAAGAGCGGGCGGAACCATGTGACAGGCCCGGCCAAAGTCATCACGATAGCGGTCCCAGGTCAGGAATGGCCTGGCCCGGGTGGCTGCAAAGGCACCTCGCACATGACCGGCTCTCCCGTGACTGGGCGAGAGAGAGTTCGATTCAGAGTTGTTCCATAAGCAGTGGAGCAGTTCATGTCAAAGGAATTACCCTCCGTGGAAGTAGTACGTAACTGCGGTTTTACATGTGACGAAAGGCCGAAGCCCGGTTGGGCCTAGCGCCTCCCCCGGAAATTCCCCTCGGTACCCGCAGCGGTTCTTAGCCTGGAGCCGAGGCTCGTTGCAGCACCTTCCGTCGCATCAGCAGGGAGCTCCTGCCGCAAACGCATTGCATCCATTCTCCTGTTAAAGGCTGTCGGCTCCTCCACCACAACCACATCCTCAACCGAACCATCAGCCGCTCTCTCCCAATCCCCATCCATCCCAGGTTCCGACTGCAGATAACGGGACACGCCAGCCTCTTCTGTACTATCGCCGGAGAACAATACTCACAAAGAACACTCTACAGCCATGGCAGAACAGCTGCGATACGACGGCCAGGTCGTCGTCGTCACAGGTGCCGGCGGCGGTCTTGGAAAGGTCTACGCCCTGTTTTTCGCCTCGCGCGGTGCCAGCATCGTTGTCAATGACCTCGGCGGTTCCTTCAAGGGCGAGGGAAACTCCGCAAAGGTGAGCTGTCCTCCCGTGCTTGCCGCAATTCCCATCCGCATCATGCCGGACGCGCAATGCCTATAGATTATTGCTAACCATCGTGCGCCGCTCTGTAGGCCGCTGATGTCGTAGTCGACGAGATCCGAGCCGCTGGCGGCAAGGCCGTTGCCAACTACGACAGCGTCGAGTTCGGCGACCGCATCATCGACACTACTATCAAGGCTTTTGGCCGCATCGACATCCTCCTCAATAACGCTGGTATCCTCCGCGATGTCAGCTTCAAGAACATCACAGACCAAGACTGGGATCTTATCAACAAGGTCCATGTCAAGGGTGCCTACAAGTGCGCTCGCGCTGCCTGGCCACACTTCAGAAAACAAAAGTACGGACGTGTCATCAATACAGCCTCGGCTGCTGGCCTGTTTGGAAACTTCGGCCAGACCAACTACTCCTCGGCCAAGCTCGCCATGGTCGGCTTCACAGAAACCCTTGCCAAGGAAGGCATCAAGTACAACATCTTGGCCAACGTGATTGCCCCAATCGGTAAGTTTGCAGATTGCCTCGCACCTAGTCATTTGAGATCTAGTCCAACTAACCACCTACTTTGCAGCTGCTAGCCGTATGACAGAGACAGTGATGCCACCCGATATGCTTGCACACCTTAGACCCGACTGGGTTGTACCCCTCGTTGCTACCCTGGTCCACAAGAGCAACACAACCGAGACCGGTGGCATCTTTGAGGTCGGTGCCGGTCACATGGCCAAGCTTCGATGGGAACGATCAAGCGGTCTTCTCCTCAAGCCCGACGACTCCTATACCCCCAGCGCTGTTATCAAGAACTGGAACAAGGTCGTCGACTTCTCTCAACCACAGTACCCATCTGGCCCCAATGACTTCTTAACCCTCTTGGAAGACTCCCTGAAGCTGGGTCCCAGTGAGCAGGGTGAGAAGATTGATTTCACCGGCAAGGTTGCATTGATTACTGGCGCAGGTGCAGGCATCGGCCGAGCTTACGCCCTGGCGTTTGCCAAGCATGGTGCCTCAATCGTAGTTAACGACCTGGTAAACCCCGATACAGTTGTCGAGGAGATCAAGAAGCTGGGCGGCAAGGCCGTTGGTGTCAAGGCCTCTGCCGAGGATGGCGATGCTGTGGTCAAGGGTGCCATTGACGCATTTGGCCGCGTCGACATTGTTGTCAATAACGCCGGTATCCTCCGGGATAAGGCATTCACCAACATGGATGACAATCTCTGGGACCCTGTTATGAATGTCCATCTCCGTGGCACATACAAAGTCACCAAGGCTGCCTGGCCTTATTTCCTCAAGCAAAAGTATGGCCGTGTGATCAACACCACCTCGACGAGTGGCATCTACGGAAACTTTGGCCAAGCCAACTATGCCGCCGCGGTAAGTCAAAGCGCCTAAGTTTGGTCAAATTGTCCGATTGATACTAACGTTACTAGAAATGCGGTATCCTCGGTTTCTCCCGTGCTTTGGCTATCGAGGGCTTCAAGTACAACATCTTCGTCAACACCATTGCCCCTAACGCCGGCACTGCCATGACTGCCACGATCATGCCAGAGGAGCTGATCCAAGCATTCAAGCCTGACTACATTGCTCCTGTCGTCCTTGCTCTCTGCAGTGATAAGTGCCCCGACCCTACTGGCGGGCTCTACGAGGTTGGAAGCGGTTGGGTTGGCCGCACTCGCTGGCAGCGAGCCGGTGGCCACGGCTTCCCTGTCGACCAGGATTTGGTGCCTGAGGAGGTGGTCAAGCACTGGGCCGACATTGTTAACTTTGAAAGCCCCAGCGCTGATCACCCAGAGAAGATGCAGGACTCTCTCTCCAAGGTCATGGCCAACTTGGAAAACAAGGTCAATAAGAGCAAGGTATGAAATATTCCAATCGAGACCTGATCTCTTGTATATAATGCCCTTGTCTAGCACTAGAAATCAATCATGTACTTGTCGTTTGTGAAAAAACCTTTTCCTATGCTAACAGTGGGTTTGCTTAGGAGGGGGGTGCTGCCAGCAATGAACACCTAGATGCCATCAAGAAGGCGCTCAGCGAAGAAGGCAAACCAACTGAATTCAAGTACGACGAACGTGATGCTATCCTCTACAATCTCGGAATCGGAGCCAAGCAAACCGACCTGAAGTACGTCTTTGAAGGCTCTGAAGACTTTCAGGTTCTACCAACCTTCGGCGTCATCCCCCCCTTCAACGCCGAGATGCCATTTGACTACGACGCCGTTGTGCCAAACTTCTCCCCCATGATGCTGCTCCACGGCGAGCAGTATCTCGAAGTCCGCAAGTGGCCCCTCCCTACTGCCTCAACCCTCATCTCCAAGGCCCGCTTGCTCGAGGTCGTCGACAAGGGAAAATCTGCCATCTTGAAGAACGGTGTCACCACCACAATTGCCGAGACCGGAGAGGAGGTCTTCTACAACGAGATGACGGTCTTCCTCCGCGGTTGCGGTGGTTTTGGCGGCCCCAAGCGAGGCAAGGACAGAGGCGCTGCTACGGCTGCCAACCCACCCCCCAAGCGCGCACCCGACGCTGTCGTCGAGGCCGGGACCAGGCCGGACCAGGCAGCCATCTACCGCCTAAGCGGAGACTACAAGTAAGAAAAGATTTCTAATGGAAGTCAATCAGCAACTAACTCTTTCCAGCCCTCTTCACATCGACCCATCCTTTGCCAAGATGGGCGGCTTCAAGGCCCCTATCCTCCACGGCCTCTGCTCGTTCGGTTTCGCCGGAAAGGCCGTATATGAAAAGTAAGAAACGCCACTTTACCCCATCACCCTAATAATCGTATCAGGTTTTCTGACCTCAGTTTCCAGGTACGGCCCCTTCAAGAACATCAAGGTCCGATTCGCCGGCCCCGTCATCCCTGGCCAGACGCTCGTCACGGAAATGTGGCGTGATGGCAACAAGGTCACCTTCCAGACCAAGGTCAAGGAGACCGACAAGGTTGTCATCGCCGGCGCGGCAGCCGAGCTCGTGCAGGGCGACAAGAGTAAAATCTAAAATCAACGCGATCCTTGTTTTTGACAACTGCTCTTTTTTTCCCATCTACGATAGAATGATGTGTTTTGGATAACCGGGGTGGATGTGGTGACGAGCCCGTGTATATTAATAAGTGTTCTACTGAAATGCAAGCCAAGACCAGCTATTGTGTGTTATCCATCCTCTTCCGCTTCGTGAATCCATCCGATGTAGGGTCTTGTAGCATTCTATACCTCAATTTTTGGGTCGCTGTACTAGTGATAATGATGATTGTAATCAAATAAGTGAGTGGAACAGAGTGGTGTCGCTCGCTGAGGAGCACTCCCATCCGGCTCTACGTATATGTCTGTCCGTCCTAACGATCCATTAACGCCGCTATATGTATGTACACGCTTGTATAAAGTAAACAATAAAGCACAGTGTATTCCGGGGGGAAAAGAAAAGGGATTTCTTTCTGGAAAGCATCCCATGAGTTCTGTCTGAGATCAACGCCCAAAACTCCTCTCATCCATTGGTTGGTTGTCCTTCTTTTTTGGAGTTTTTTGGGGGGGGCGTTTTTGGGTTTTATTTGCTTAATGGCAGATTATTCGCTTCCTCTCACATGAATATGGTGTTCAAGACGAAATCAAACAGTTCACCTAGAGTAGGCACCGACCAACGACTGGAATATTTCGTTGCCGGTTTATCTCTCTTGCCTGCGGCGAAGCCGGTTTCCAGAAAGGCGACGTCGGCCCCGGAAAGATCGCGGTTCTCCTTCTGTTTCCAGTTGTGCTCGGCCTCTTCACGGGCCTCGCGGAGGATCCTCTCCGTGTCTTCCGACTCCCAAAGGTTACAACGATCACATTCCTTACAAGGGGTCGGATCGCCGTCGGGGCGGAAATGATCACAGAAATGGCGGTATCCCTCGTCGTCGAGATCAGCGCGGCAGACGTAGCACATCTTGTACCCGCAGGGACAGGTCAGCTTGTTGCACCCGGCATTCTTGACGAAGGACGTGTTGCAGCGGGGGCAGACGCGTTTGACGGCCATGCTCATGGCCTGCTCCACCTGAGTGCGCAGTGCAACAAGCGATGATTCGTTGCAGACGTGGACGTCAGCCCAGGCCTTGTTGCACGAAAGGCAGGATGTCCGCGCGCATTCCGCATTCTGACAGGTGAACTTGAGACCGCGAGCTCGACGGCGGTGACGGTTGACGGCCTTCTTCCATTCGACGGAGACAGGGCCTCCAAATAAGTGCTGGGAGCTGAACATTAGGCAGAATACTGTGGCTATGACGATAATTGGTGATAGAATCGGAGCCGACAACATGCAGATCAAGAGGAACGTGAGGGGGATAACATTGTCGAGACGAAGTCGGATTCTGGTGACCTTGGGTGGCATGTAAATGTCATCAATCTCAGCGTAGTTGCAGAATGGACAACGAATCAGAGGGAAGCCGGAGGCGAGCAGGCTATGCTCAGCGAGACGCTGGTCGAGCTTGCGTAGGATCTCGTCTCCTTTACTCTCGTGCTCCATAGCCCGCCGGATATGGTCACTCGGGATATGACCCAAGCAGCCACTCCCATCAGCTGCTATGCACTTGAGGGTGCCAGTGTCAGGGTCGATGCTGCTTAGCCAGCCCTGGCCAAAGACGGCTTCCTTGATCGAGTGCTGCACACACCGGCGGCAAATCATGTGGCCCTCGCTGTTGCAGTTCGTAAACTCCTCGAATGCGCCGGGGATGAAACAGCATGCACACTCATGTGTGGCATCTGCAGCCTCGGCTTCCTCGTTGTTGAGTTGAACTGCCAGGTCGCGGTCATTGGCTTCGCGCTCCTGCTTCTCGCGCTCCTTGATGGGCACAATGAGTTGGGAGAAGAGCTCACGGTCCAGCTGCGCATTCCCCGTTGCCCGGATGGCGGGGAAAATGGAGCCATGGCCGGATGACCGCCAGACGACAAGAGGGTGCTGGTGAGCCTCGCCTGTAGCCACCGCCTTTCGGCGCAGGAAAAGCGCAGATATGGTGAATCGCCATGATTTAGATGACAACGTGACCAGGGTCTGACGAGCATCCAAGTAGGAGTAGTTGGACTCGGCAAGCACAGCGTGGATCGTAGAACGTGGCAGGCCCTTGAATTCGTGGAGGGCAAGGGACTGCACGGCCTTGATATACTCCTTGCTTCGGAAGAGTTCGCCCGTAGGGATCGAAGCCTCGGACTGCTCTCCTTTCTTCTCCACCCTCCACCGACCTTTGACCCAGGTGACACGGTTCTTGAGCAGAGCATCGGCGACGACAGCCAAACGTGACTCGTCATCAAAGTTGGATAGGAGCTCGCGAAAGACTTCGATCTGGACGTCGGGAAATATGGCGGCAAGGGCCTCGAGACTGTTGTTCAGCTCCCGCAGATCAGGGGCCTCGGGCGGGGGAGGGGGCAGCTGCGACTCTTCAAAGATGAAGCCGGGGAGCGAGGCATGGTGATGGTCCTTGGCCTTGCTGCTGGTGGAGGTGGTGGCGTTGGTGTGGGATTTTGACCGTTTCGACGAAGACCCGTCGCTCGAGGAGAGGAGGCCAGGGAACATCATTCTGTCAACTCATTCTGGGAAGCGTAGAGACGGAGTCGCGGTGAACTGCAAGCAGAGGAACATGCGAATATAAAAGAGGCCGTTGTCGGTCAAGGTCTGCCGAGGAGAGGCGAGCGAACGAGGGACGCGAGGCGCAGAGGACGATATACGGAGATGCAAAAATAAGATCCGAGCAATCTGATACGGTTACGTGGAAATAGTTTAATTACCTGCCCTGGTTGCACATCACCGCGCCGTTGATTGCCAGGTTTAGCAGGTTGAAGTGGCCACAGGGGCCGGGAGCGAGTCGGCGGGGCGCTATGCTCTGGCCAGTATATCAGCGGCTACCCTATACTGCCCTATACCATCGTATTCCCAGGGCCAAAGCCAGGGAAGCAACGCCAGTGAATACAGGTTGAAGTAGCAAGAAAGAGACTAAAGGCAATGTGGATGATATAATTGTATGGTTGGCCGAATGATTTGTTGACGAAGAAATAAGAAAAGAGAATACAGCTATAGAAAGCGCTTCATTTGGATTTGTTAGTGGTGAACGAAGATATTATACGGTACATGGCCAGAAGTGACGAGGTCCTCCGGCATGGGTGGTTCAAGGAGCTTCAATAGTTTCTTGGCGTTTATAGATGGAGCGTTCAAACTTCATGATATGCCAAGCTGCTTACATCTCAGAGCTTAGGGAAATATGAATCAAGATGTATGTCATTTTCACTGAGCTTCTTATTGAATAGTACCAAAGTTGTGCCTGTAGTCATGAGTTCGTACCAGGTTTAGGATGATATGTCTTTAAACAGGGAAATGTAGAACAGGTGGACGAGGATGTCTCGCAAGTCCTAGATTCAGGAAATATTGGTTCGGGGATTGGCAGCTTTGGCGATGGGCAATGGGAATGGTGATGTGATGGTGCAGAGGCGGGCCCAGCAGATCTCGATCACCAACCCAGGTGTAAGCAACCTCCCGTAGTGTGCCTAACACAAGCTAAATGCTCACTCATAGCAAAAGAACTTGTCGATTGTTTCCAATTGGCTCATGGAGGCCGCAGCAGGTCTCCTTCGTGCGAAGAACGTCAGAGAGTGGATGTGCTTAATGCATTGCCATTGCCGCCGGCTACTGTAGCCCAGAATCTACAGGTGCATGTACCCACTGAAGCACCGTCATGGCGGCCACCGTTGCTGGTCCACAGGCCATGTCTCCCCTGTAGGCCTGAACGCTGTGGAATTGGTCTCAATATTGAGAACTGGAAGCGAACAAAGCCATGAATTTATTTATTTCCCATCGCACGGTTTCGCAACAAGGTAGATGCTATCGGCGTACGCCCCTATCCAAGCCCCGATTTGACCAATGCCGATACGACACCTGAGGCCGACCATTCATGCAGGGAAAAGCATACAGGTAGCATTGCCTAAAGCTTGGTGCAGTAGATCAGGGCCATCCGTTGCAATATGGGATGCATATTGCTACCACACCCGGCATATACGCGCAACGCAGTCAAGAGCCGTTAAGCCAAAAACGAGAGCATCGGAAAGGGGGGTGGACAGACTTTGGCAGTTCCCGGGTCGATACCAGGCTTCCCCTCTTCTGGTCGAGGTCACCTGTCGAGTGTCTTCTGGGGGAAGATGCTTGCCCGCATATGGATACATCTGAATATCCTGGTGTATCACCTGCCCGGACAATGCTGGTTTCGTGACGCACACAACATCGCGCCACTATGCCCCTTTAGATGCCGGCACCAGCTGGAATGTAGCTGAGCATCGCGATTCCCGCCCACCAATTCTCTCCGTATGTAGAGACCAAGGTTTATACAAATTAACATCATGGGGGTTTCTCTAATCTAGCAGATATGGACCGAGTACTAATCCCGATCTCGGAACTGGTCGCGTGCTCAGCAATCCAGCAGTCTACGTAATGTTTACTGTGGCATGGCCTGTATGTACATGTCTAGGGGCAAGTCGTTGAACATCATAGACACCAAACACCATCTTCCGCCTCCGCCCTCCCACCCCACTCTTACTGTCACCTCTCAAGCCGTCCAAGTGGCTGACATAAAACATGGCACACCAAGGCTCTTTTTACATAAGGTAGGGTCTTTATTCATTATTAAACACAATAATAAGAGAATAATAAATTATTCTATAATATTTAGCTTAATATTCTATTTATTATTAGGTTAATCATTTTTGGTAATGTGTTAAAACCTCAACGCTAGAGGTTCCGGGTGTGCCATGTTTTATGTCAGTCGCTTGCCGTCGTACATAGCTGCTCTCAGGGTGCAAACTTATTTTACGTACTGGTAATGGGTAAATGGATATGGGTGTATGCAAGTACAAAATCTCCGGTGCCATACAAGGCTAGCAAACACCTCCACGTTCAGGTTTTGGTCTTAGCCCACACCAACCCGGGCCAGGCCCCTCTCATCATTGCGTAGCTCTCGCCTTGCAGGTACGTAAGTACGTCTGTCCTTGTACGCAGATGCATGCATCCATGAAGCCATTAGGTAGCCCATCCATATATTAGACCTGCCTCCCTCTTCCCGTCCTGCCCTCCCCCAACATTTCCTGTCACCCACTCCAATTCCTCCCCTACAACTAACTGCATGTGCTTCTTTGCCATCGACTATTTCTGATCAATTGTCCATTGAGAAGGTCTGATATAGGTATTCGACGTCGCCGCCATGGCTAACTGGAGTAAGTACCTACTTCATCGTGCTACCTCTCTGACCCATTACTAAACGAAATCTTTCTTCCTGTAGCCAATCCCTTCAGCAGGCGAGAGTCTTACGGCTCGGGGGCTGTCACCACCTACAAGGTCCTCACCCTCCTGACCTGGCTCCTTTCCGTTGTCGTCTCTGTCTACTATGTTATCAACGAGCCTCACGATGGATTCACAATTCGCAGGCGTATCTGGGACCAGAATGACCTCTACCGCACTGCCTTTACCCTGAATTCCGTCATTGGAAACATATACTGGGTCGTCCTCTTCATCCTGCAGTTTGGGTACCTCACCCATCTTTTCTCCTCCAACGCCGAGCACGTTCACGCCGCAGCGAGTGTCGGCAGCCACTTCATCCTCAACAATCTCTTCCATTTCGCATTCGTCATGCTCTTTGTCCGCTCCCACTTCATCTGGGCAGAGCTCATCCTTGTTCTCAACTTCTTTAACCTGAGCTCTCTTTACTTCCGCCACAACACATACCCTCGCTTTATCCACGCCCCCGTTGTCTCCGGACCCTTGGCTTGGACCTTTGTGGCCATCTACTGGAATGGCGCTCTCATGATCCGCCACCCCCACCATCTGGTCCCTCGAATCTTTGGAAACATTTTCATTTGGGCCATTTTGGTTTATGGGCTCTTCTTCATCATAATTTACAAGGTACGTGGAACGACACGTAGAAAACCGTACACCAACTGACATGCTCGCGATGTAGGATTACACCATCGGCTTTGCCCTCAGCGTACTTTCCGCTTCAATTGGCGTCGCACAGTTTCTCCATCAGGTCATTGCTCTACAGTGGATCTTCGCTTTCATCATCATGGCCCTGCTGTTCATTGCCACCGTCACCGTGGCCGTCCCAGCTTGGACAGGACGCGAGGTCTTCTGGAAACGATCTGCCCCAGCCGACGGAGAACGCGCTCCCCTGCTCACCGAACCTTGAGAGCAAAATTCCATGGCAAAAGCATCGGGAGGTCTGGACCTGAGAAAGAAGGATATCAGTTATTTTGGTCTTTGAATCACATGAATTCCTCCGGCTTCGGAACTCTGATCTGTTATGCATTTGGTTGGCTACTGTTGTGTTGTTTTTCTCCTCAATTGATGTCCTACTCTGGCAAGTGGGTGACATTGAAATTGAGACACTCAAACAATAAGCTGCTTATTTTCAAGTCTGCAATCGGTATTATCAAATTATTGAGTGCTAATAATATATACCACGGAGACAATATAGCGGATATTATCACTTACTTTCATTTTATACTACTGAATTTGTCTATTGAGTAGTCTGTTTATAACTAACTCTTCCATTAGGTGTCTCATTTCTCCTGTCACCCACTTGTCTGGATAGTTAATGAACATATAGTTCCAGGGTAGTTCTGAACCAAGCATGTTTCACTTGACATGGACCATTTCCTCCGATGCCTCGGATCGCGATGAGTCTCGGAAAGTCGCGTCTGGCATGCCATTTTCTATGACGTATGAGGCTTTCCCCATTCCCCGCACTCCACATCCATTTTTAGCATAGTACATGTACTGGCTGGGGCCGGCAGGGAGGTGACACAAGAGGTATCGGTACTTATGGAAGCGCAAGAGTTCCGCCCTGAGGACCCACTGCAGGTTTTGTGGACTCCATCGACTTCAGCTCACCCGTTCCTAGCCACGATGCCAATGAAAATGCGATACGACCTGTGAGTGCGCAACGCTTGATTAGGCAGGCAATATCATTTGCTTGACCTCTGGACAGTTCTGCCGAGGGAGGCCAGAGAGACGTCGTAAACAGCAGATGCGGCCGCTGAGGGCCTTCCCGTTGCCCATCAACGTGGGAACCGACATCTGCCAGATCAGTCGCATCCGCCGCATCCTCGAGGGGCCCCGTGCCGCCCGCTTCGTCGACCGCATCCTGGGCCCCCACGAGAGGGCCGCCGCTGCTTCGCGCCTCCTACCGCTCAGGACAGGCCGCCTGGCCGGCTCCCCTGGGGCAAAGGGCGATCGTAACTCCCATGTACCACCGTCAGTCTCGGCAGTTCTGTCGGGAGGTTCACGTGATGACGAGCTTTGGAAGACGGCGGCGTTCATAGCTGGCAGGTAAGAGGATATAATGCTCCCCGTTCCGCTCTGATTTCTCTTCCCCGGATTTCACTCTTCCCTCCCCAGGGGGAGGGGGGTAAGTCGGCAACCCTTGTGCTAAATCTGTCCAGGTTCGCTGCCAAGGAGGCCGCCATCAAGGCACACTCACATCGTAGACTCACATTTCACGACATAATCATTGAGAGACGAGGCCGCAACGAGGAGCGGCTGGGCAGCGGGCCCCCGGTGGCTCGGATCAAGGGCGAGCCGGGGGACGACTGTGACTCGAGCGCCATGATTTCCATCAGCCATGATGGGGATTATGCCACTGCCGTGTGCATTGGGCATGACCCCAGTGTCACTGTAGAGCCAGCACCAAGGAAACAAGGCTGAGACTTTCCTGTAACAATATCTTATACTTGTATAACGCCGATGTATAAACTGACGGACGGGCTGTCTTGTCTGAGGATTCTTTACCGTTTATCATAAGAGGATTGGAGACATTGGCATCAAGTCTGCAATCATGAGAGGTGTAAAAAAAGGCTCCCAAGCATAAAACAATGAAGCAAAGCGGCGGGGCTGGGGGCATAATTTAACTTGGGAGCGTCTGTTTTCAACTTTATCTTCTGCGATCTACCTGTCGTATACATACCTAATATGTCTTCCATCAGACGCTAAATTTTCCCAAAGTGTTAGTTTGGCCTGCTCATTTACATATATTTCTAATTTATAGTTCATTTTGCCCTTCAAGAACTTCGTGTAGCTCCTCCATCTCGCCGCTGTTGTAGACCATGTCATAGAAATAGCCCTTGGTTTTGTATAAACTCTTGGGCGGGCCGAGTCTGAAAAAAAGGCAAGTCAATATCAATAACCTTTCCTGAGGGTAGCCCATATATTACTTACTCAACGACCCTGCCCGCACTCATAACCACAACCGTATCGTAGTCAATTATTGTGCGTAGCCTATGGGCAATAGTGACCAAGGTGCTGTCTCCCCCGGCAGCTGCTAATTCGCTACGCAACACACTCTGGATACCTCGGTCCGTTTCGTAATCCATACTGGCTGTTGCCTCATCGAGTAGCATTAGTTTGCTTCGTCTGATCAGTGCCCTGCAGAGCGAAAGCACCTGTCGTTGCCCGTGGGAAAAGTTCTCGCCGCGAGCAACAACCTCTGTGGATAGTTTGACACTTGCGTCCTCGTGACGGGAATCGGGATCGTCGCTATCATCATCAGAGAATGAAGCAATACCTTTGCAATTATCCAAGGCATGACTAAGAACATCTCTCGGCACCTTCCCAGTAGGATCAAGGTTAGTCTCAACAGAGCCATTGAAAAGAACTGCTTCTTGGGGAATGATGGTCAGGCCTTCCCGTAGTCTGCGTCGGGGCACCTTGGTAATGTCGATTCCATCGTAGAGTATTTGACCAGACACGATATGCGTGAACCGCAAAAGCGACAACATGAGCTATGTAGGCATAGAAATGTCAGCATATCAATTAGTGCCTCTAGTGCTCCCCACGTTCCCTTAACTTACCGTGCTCTTCCCTGAGCCAGTGCGGCCAATAACAGCCACTCTTTCACCAGCTTTAAACCGTAGGTTTACATTCTTGAGAATATCCGGTCCGTCGGGGCTGTAGCGGATTGTCACATCTCTGAACTCGATGTCGCCTGAACTTGGCCATGCCTTGGGAATGACATGCTCTCCCTCATCAGCGCATGCGCCCTCCTCAGCGTATGTTTCGTCGTTCTTTCCTTCTGGCTCTAACTTGACAAACTCACTCACACGGTGAAACTAATTCAGAGTACTCTGTATTAGCGTGAAATACTCACAAGGTCGAGTATAGGTGCCCACGGTGAGCCACTGCCAAAAGGGGGTGAAAAGAAAAGGAGACGAAAAACCGGCTTACACTTTGCATCTCAACCTCGAGATCATTCATAGCACGCACAATCGTAAGGATCGTCTGACTCAGTCCGCTGGCATTGCTGAGCGAGAAACCAACCAGGCCAGCGCCGACTGTCCCAACCTTGGACACAGCAATGATACCAGCACACAGGGCCACCAGAGCCGTCACAAAATCAATCCGGACAGCCACCCAGCGGTTGCAGTTGAAGTTGGCTTCCGCAGATGCAGTCCACACCCGTATCTTGGCAGCCAGCTCCTCCACGAATGCCTGCGACATTCCCGCCCGCGCTCTGATAACTGGGAGACCTGCCAAAGTATCGGAGAACTGGGAGAAGACGGGAGACTGAGCAGAAGATGTGAGGCGTTTGATGACAACAGCCGTGCGGGTGTACATTTCTCCAACCACCACGCCAAACATGCATGTAAAAAGGGCTGGCAAAACGAAAATAGGCATGATGCTGCTCACGGCAGCGATACGGAAGATCAATTGCACGACCGAATCGAGCGTCAGCCGAAGAATATTGCTTATCTGTCCATCGATCGAGGCCATGTCTCCCGAGAAGCGATTGGTGATGCGGCCAATCGGTATGGCCCTGAACCACGAAAGGGAGACACGCATAATTGCTCGAATAAAGTCATTGTGCAGTCTGCGAGCAGCCATCCAGGCCCCCCACTCAAACACGATAATGACCACGGCATACGAACCGACCTCGAGGAATATCAACAGAGCAAATATCCCTAGATAATAAGCAATGTCAACGTGAGCCTTGTGATTATAAGCCTCCACCCAGACGGAAAGCCAGAATGTGCTGTAGAAGGTGACAATATTGCAGATCAGGAGAAAGAAAAAACACATTCCTGCAAGGAGAGGATGGCCAAAATAGCTCATATACTGGAGAACTAAGAATTGTCAGCTCCCTAGATCTCGAAAGTCCATGCAGAGGGAAAACGTAGCCGTATAACTTACACGTAAGACGTCCAATACTCCCAGAAGCTTTCATTTCTTGATTAACAATATCCTTCGAAGAGGTATCTTCAGAGACTTTGACTGCCGCTCCGCTCATGGGGCCATCGCTCGGCTGCAAATCCAACTCTGGAGGCGTCTGCAGCTCGTTCTCAGGGGCTTCGTCATCAATATCCTGTACCTCTGCAGCGGTAATCGGTTTCTGAACAACACCGATGTTTACCTCGGCACTTTTTACCTTTCCTTTGTCCATGGTGACAGCCAAGTCACTCTGTGAAGCAATCCATGGTATCTGAGTTACCAACACAACGGTCCTCCCTTTTAGGAGATCCCCGCAGAAGCACCGCTCCCACACCCTGGCAGCAGTCTTCGCATCGAGAGCAGCAAACACATCGTCGAGGAGGAGCAAAGGAGCCTTAGAATAGAGTGCTCTCGCCAATGCAACCCGAGCCTTTTGACCACCGGACAAGGATGTGCCATTCTCACCCACTGTGGTTAGATCTCCATCATAGAGTTCGATGAAGTCATCCTCGAGGCAGCAGGCGTCAATAACTCTATCATATCTAGGCTTCTCCAAAGGACTTCCAAAGAGAACATTAGACTTGATGGTATCGTTTCGAAGCCAAGACGATTGGGATGAGAAGGCTACATCGTCTGGCCTTGTGATGCGCCCACCCTCTAGGTAAGTTTCTCCCAGGATGGCAAGCAGTAAGGTTGTCTTCCCGCTGCCGCTGGGGCCGACAATCGTATTCAGGCCACCCTGGACAAAGTCTAGAGAGATATCCTCGAGGCTGAAAAGGGCCTTTCTATTTCTGCGGAAACACCCCTTTTCTATTCTCAGGGGCCCAATAGGGTACTTTTCAAGAGGGACATTGCTTTCAAAATACCGGTCTAGGCGGCCGAAGGCGACCATGGCAGCAGCAAAATTGCGAGCAAAATAACTACCCTGCATGATGTTTCTACGTATGTTTTTGACAAGAAATACGGTCGTGAAGGCAACCGACGCGTCTAGCCGCTTTTTCTCGAGCCCGACATGCAGACCAAACATGACAAGTAGAGAAAGATAAGGGAATATCTGGGTTACCTGGTTGATAATGGCCTGTAGGACGGCGACGTTCCAGAGCTGCTTCTGCTCTTTTGCCCGAGATTCAATGACTTTCTGGGTAATTGCATCTTCCCAGGCAAAATATTTGATGGCACGAATGGACGCTAGGTACTCGGTCACGAGGGAAATTCTGGTATCTTGAGCCTTTCTCACCCGTGCCTGGGTGCTGTAGGTCATGCGCCCCAGCACAACGGAGATGGGGATAGCGAATACCAAAACGACGATTCCCACCAGTGAAGGCCATCCCATCATGCGATACATACCGACGGATGAGATTATGGTTCCGGCAGGTATCCCAACAGAAACCATGATGAAATCTCGCGCCCGGAATATCGCATCCACATCGGCAGCCATGAGATTTGCTAGCCTGCCAGCAGAAGTCGTTGAATTCTTCTGTTTCCCCTCCTCAGCTTGTCCGTTGTTGTTAGTATCGCTTCGTTTCTGCTTTTGGATGTCAAAAGGATCTTCCTCCATTTCCATAGACTCCAAAGATTTATAGTACAGCTCCTGCGTCATCGCAGACTTGACTCGAACCACAAGACGTGTCGAATTAAAGACGTACTGCTGGAAGAGAATGGAACGGGACATTGGACCAATGAATAGTAACGACAACCACACCCATGGCTGGTATTGGGCATCATCTGGTGACGCGAGGAAGGCTAGAAGCTTGAACATGGCATACGGGGCAATGTTTTCCGCAACATAGGAGAGCCCGATCCACAGGGCCATGAGGCATAGCTCACTCCTCTGGAATCGCAGAGCGGTCCAAATAGTCTTTTTTGAAATAGACCGAGCATCCTGGACCTTTCGTAGGAGATAGAGAGGTTCATCATACCAGGCTAATCTTGGAATGCTTGACATGTCCAGCTTTCGCTGTACGCCCTTCCAGACGAGGGGTGTGAGCCACTCATAGGTACAGTAATAATTAAACCAACTGCATTTTTCCTCGAGAGAGGGTTCTTCATCTATGGGCTGGGTGGATATATCACGCTCCAGACTTGGTGGAACCCATTCTCTTGGAGTGACCACCGCGATACATGTAGTCACGCCTAGGGCCAGGGTGCCAGCTATAACGCTTGAGTCGCTGCTGTAGGATGAGCCAATCTCAACACATGGAAGGAAGTAAGCTGCGAGGTGAAGGAAGAACACAGCCGTGAATACGAAATTCACCTGGTGGAGAGCAAGGTGACGCCAGCCAATATCACCAATGAGGCGGAGTAGGCCAAGGACAAGCCCATATGTGAGGGCAGCGAGGCTCGGCCAGTGAACATAACCACGGGCCAGTGAAACCGCGCAGAATGCCACAGAAGCAGCGCGAGCGGCTTGGGAAGCCAACTCAAAGGGCCATCCTATCTTAGATGCCCTAGACTTGGGTCTGATTGATGGATCCCCTCTCCTGTGGCGCCATAGTATGTTGAAGATAGTCAGGGTGACCGAGACACCAAGAATGATAGTCTGCGGCAAGCCAGAGAGGGCGATCTGAGAAACTTGGAGAATCCATGGAATAGTTGATAATCCAGGACCGAGACTACATTCATAGTGTAAGATCAGGTGATACAGAGTCAGCCAAACCAAGTTCCCGGGACGCCGTCCATTCAACGGGTGTGGATACTACAAACCTTGATTGCATTTGAACTACCTGTTGATCAGAGCTGCCGGTAGCAGAATCCAGCCAAATCTCCGGTGATATGAGCCCCATCGTAGCAAGCCATAGGAGGAAACGGCAAGCAAAGGACGGGAGAGGGCGGCAGGCGGGTCAAGTGGAAGGAGGGTGGAAGAGAAAGCAAGGAAGATCATTGAATTCGTGGGGGGTCGCTCTACAAGTAACAATCACCGGCATGGCCTCCGAGAAAGGGAGAAATCTATGTGAGATGACAGCGGTAAGTCTCGGACTCGCAAATGGCGGTCATCCAGGAAGACAGCCTGCATCACTAAAACTGCGCCGCGAGCGGGCCGGGCGCATGGGAGAGAAGGCGCCATCTCCACCGTCCCTGCCCTCTGGCTGCGCTATTCCCGGGGAAGGAGCCGCCCCAAGCCACTTGCACCTCCCCCTTGCCTTGCACGGCAGTGAAAGGACAAGGAATTGTGCAACAAGGGTCTTTCTCAGCCACGTCCTAGCTGTCGATTTTTCCATGGGAAGATTCCCATGAGAGATGAGCAGGGGATGCCACCTCGAAATCACAGCCGGCATCTTCTCCATCGTCACGTCAAATCTACCTCGATGGCGTCAAGCCAGGCCGCTAACCGCAAACCACAATGTATTCAATTGATCAAGAGAATAACCAAGTTCGAGCATACGCATTGAAAACTACATCTCACACCGGTGAGGACATGCCGACAAGGATATTTATGAGACATCGCCTGCAAGGCCTCCGGTTTCGGTGTGCAGTTGCGAGCCGAGCCCACCGCTCAATCGTCACCAATGACTATTCAGTTCACTGCTTATTCGTAATCGGTCACCGGACCAACAATCGCTCGTATCGAGTGCCAACCCCGGTAATCACACATCGTGGAGGTTTTCAAGGAGCATTGAGTAAGTATGCCTTGGAATTATAGATAGGTAGGAAACTTATTGGACTCCATTATCTAGTTCGGCCTTGGGCGAAGAAATGGATTGGTCCATAGATTTGTGGGAGAATCTCGCAACCCTCACTGTGCTTGAGCCGTCATCGCTCAGCTGGGCAAGACGGCAAGTTATAGAACAAAAGTGTATTGCCGCTTGCTAAGTTGTCGGTCATGAGTTGAAACCAACTCACTGCATTGCTTCAAAATACTGGTATTGTTGTCGATACTTTGTTGCATAATGTTTAGCATGTTCGAGATTTCTTGGACAAGGTAATCAAATCTGCTATCGAACTTTGATCAAGAGCGACGAGATTACCGTAAGCTTTCTATAAAGTTGGTTGCTTGGAGAAGCACAATGCAGCATAGAGGAAGTATCGGCTTGAAGCTCAATCATCACCACCTGACTTAGCTTCAACTCAGTCTGCCTAATATTCGTAATCGCTCACCGAACTGACAATCCCTTGTATCGAGTCGACAGAGCTGCCATCCTCTCAGACGGTATTCAAACCAAAACAATGGCCCTGACCTCGGACAGATACGGCGAGGATAAAGCTATCACGAGTCAACTCTGAAAACTACTTACAACGACAAATGGAGAACATGTCAAAAAACCAAAAGATCGCGGAGAAGAACGCAATGCCATATCATTAGTGCCGCATCTACCCACGTATATTTTCCATTGCGCATCATAAGCATCTCTCTTTATAAGAACAATAAGAAAAAAGGAAAAGGACACACACAAAAAAAACCAGTCCGCATTTCATCTCCCAAACGCCAGACGTGTGACCCAAAGGGCGATCAAACCTTCCACTGTGTGCCCACACTTTGCTGGAATCATCATTCAGTGTCGTCATCGTCGTCCCAGGCAGAAGGAGTCTCATCGCATGAAGATTCACTTTTCGCCTCAACCAATCCCAAAGGGTAACGGGGAATGTCCATTGTGCTGTTTTGAAAAGAAAAAGAGAACAATTACTACATGACCCATCCCTGTTGCTTACTGGCCGCCAAAGGTCTCCTCCATATTAGCAACGTTGGCCTCCACATTATGGTAGTCTAGGATTTCTGAGTACCTGTGCCAAAATGTCAGTTTCCAAGGCCGTAGATACATCGAGGTTGCAAAAAAAAAAAAAAAAAACTTACATCATGATCTTCCAAGTATCCACTGGCAAATCAGCATCGTTGAAACTCCAGTCAAACTTCTCTTCCGCCACAGGCTCGTCTGTAGGGTCATGGTACGGCGCAAGGTATTCGTGGGCAAGAGCTTCTGTAGCTGTTATCCGCTTCTTGGGGTCGAATACGAGCATCCTCTCGAGCAGGTCAACGGCTATCAAAAGGTTGTCAGCGGCCAATGCTACGATACGAAACTCAAGTGTAGCTCCTATATACACCTGGGAAATCGTAGATCTCTAAACCTCAAAGACTTACAGGCAGGGTCGGCGTTCTTGAACTTATTCCTCAGCGGCTGGCGCTCTCGCTTCGGTAGCGACTTGACGAACCGCAATGTCTGTCATTTCCAATGTCAGTAATTGTGCCTCCCTCCGCAGCAGGGGTGGTTTCTACGTACGTTCTCGCTGGCAATTGTGTTGATGACATCATCAGGAGGTGTGCCCAGCAGCTCAGTGATAATGGAGAACTGGTTCACATGGTCCTTTCCAGGGAAGAGGGGCTTCCCGTCCAGCATCTCAGCGAAGATGCAGCCAGCACTCCAGATGTCCACCTCAATGTCGTATTTTTGCCATGTGAGCATGATTTCGGGGGCTCGGTAGTATCTCGTCGAAACGTAACCTGTCATCTGCGGGTCTTGGATACGGGCGAGGCCAAAGTCGCAAATCTTCAAATCGCAGTTTTCGTTGACGAGAATGTTGCTTGGTTTCAAGTCCCGATGGACGACACCCGCCGAGTGGACGTATTTCAAGCCTCGCTGCCAACTATATCAGCACAAATGAACATCACATTAGCGGATCGAAAGGTGCATACCATGATTTGATAGAGGAAGTACTGAATGAATTGCTTCTCCAACGGCCTCGAGGTGAGTAAACGATGCAGATCGGTTCCGAGGAGCTCTGTGACAAAGTAACTGCGCGCGTTCAGTGCTGGCTCTTCAGATTTATCAGGAATCGTGGCGGGACGTACAGATCTTCTAGTGGGGAAATAAAGATATCGCTAAGGGAGATGATCTTGAAAGAGGTGAGCTATAAGGCCTCGCGTGCTGCATGTGGTAGATCATAGCAACACTCACATTCTCATGTCGAAGGTGCTTCAGCAGTTTGAGTTCGCGGTACGTTCGCTTGGCAAGGACTGGGGTGCTGAAGGGCTTCATGATCTTCTTGACGGCAACATTCTGGTTGGTGAGCTGATCTCGCGCAGAACTATTCCACACCATCCAAGGTCAGTATCACAACTATGATTTCTGCTTCAAGGGAGGGGCAGGAGGCGGGGCAAGGCTGAAGAAAGCCCAGAAAGGGGTAGAGGGAATAACGTACCATACGAGACCAAATGCTCCCATGCCCACAGGCTGGAGATCCGAGTACCTGAAATCATGCGTATCAGGACCTGAAGAAGCGCTTTGGAAGAACGGATTTTGCCCGCAGGGTGGGTTACCTTGAGGTGATCTCGAAAGTTGTGCCAAAGATCTGGGCGCGAACGAACTCGGCCATTGTGAATTATTGCTCTCTATTCGCTTTCTGAAAGATTTCAAGCAAAAGGGAAGGGTGCGGGTGCCCGTCGTGCGATGGGCTGGAGGTGATGCAGGTCTTCCTGGGCAGAAGGGAATGGCGGGGAACCAGGCGAGGGAGGGGAGGGCGAATCCAGAGTTACGCGCACGCGAAATCTCCTCGGCAATCGGACTGAGTTGAGCGGATTCGCAAAAAAAAATTGAAAATACGGTTCCGGACAAGTGACGGTAAGACGATTATCTTGATGAAAAGAGGTCTTAGGAGTTTGCTGGGGGTGTGCAAGAGAAGGACGAACGAAAATGCCAAGAAGGTCCGCTGCTGGGGATTTCTAGGTAGTTGGTGGTACCTTGAAGCTTCTCTGGTTTTCGTGCTGGGAGGGATGCTCCAGCCACAGCTCTGACGTTCCAGCGAGCGAGGGGAGGCAAAATGCGAGCAGGGCAAAGGAGTAAGGAGGAGCGGGGTAAAATGACCAGTACGTTATTCAGTGATCAATAATAGGCTGTGAGTGACACTGAAGGCCCGAAGCACAGGTACCTAAACTGGCGGGGCTCGCTGTAGCGCCAAAGGTGTCTCCGGCTCAGCTCTCTCCCTCGTAATGTCGTGTAATCGTGAGTAAACCAGCCTGGACACTAGAGTAAGCTATTTGAGTCAAAAAGCCCGGCGCGAGCGCGAATGAAATGGACATGCTGGCGCCAGAGCCAATATGGCATCCACCCAAGCCGAAATTGACCGCAGCTTGCAGGCCGTCGCCGTACGACCGTCCGCTGCCACATGCGATATGTGCTTGGGTAGTGCTGAATAGGCCCAACAGCGCATCAAGTCACGATGGCAGACAATCACCCCCGAATATGCCACACATGTAACGGGCACACGCAAGGTGCCCCATCCAGTCCCGCCAGGGCCTCCGGGGTATAGTAATGTCGAGGGGGAAGGTACCTGAAAACAAGTAGAAAACAAGGAGAAAATAACGGCCAGTACTCACGTCGCAGAAAGAAGCACAGCTACTGGTATGCGCGCCGTTTGGTCTGGTAGTTCGTCTAAAGCTCGCTCGGCGGGGTCGAACGTATATACTTCCTCCGTGTACCTCAATTCAGCTTGGCAAACGAGTGCTCGAAATGTAGAACCCAGAAAATCCCAGGAATGAGATTGTCTATCTGTCTTTTGGCGGCGGGAGAAAAAAAGAGCAGCGCTCGGGTGTTTTCTACCCAACCCCTTTCACTAGTACTTGTCAGGCGGTCTGATGGGTCCTTGGTGATCGATCGAGATTTCGGTCAGCGCCTCTTCTTACGATTGCCCCTCACTCGCTCTCGATCGTGTCGACGTCAGGGTTAGGGTCGCTTGTCAGAATGTCTGGAAGTCAATTGACCGGTCTGCTATACCACACCAAAGCAAGGGGGAACGGCCTCGAGGGGAAGGGTCTTTAGGCTGGCAATGATATGAGTCGGGCAAGGACAAGCTTCTCTTGACTTGCGCATTGGATTGAGCAAGGATCTAGGAAAAGGTCGACCAAACTTGCACCGGATTTGCAGCGGGGGAGGGGCTTTATGATGACCATGGAAGTAATCCTATGACGGAGGTGGTCGTTATCAGTTCACACATAACAATTCCCCCTTGCCAATGAATGGGTAAGTGCCAAAACTGGGTGTGAGAAGTGGCTCCAGGCACGATACCTGGCAGATTCCCATGCTTGATGGCATCATACCTCATCAGCTCTCCTGCACAACATGGGGCTGATAGAAACTCGTCTTCCCAAAGCAGCCATCTATTTTAGAGACACCTCCCACCACCACCACCGATTCCTTCCAAAATCCCTGCCATCCTGTTGAGAATTCATTAAAAAAAAAACAGGAAAGGAGAAGAAGGCTATTTGACTACCTAAGGTAATCAGCCACAATGAACGCGAGCAAGCCTTTCTCCCGTAAGAATAAACGCTTTTCCCTGGCCTCGCTCACACGGTCGGGCATTTCTTATTTCTGGTGACGTCCTTGTGCTTGCAGGCGGGGTTCTTCTTGCCGCATTCCTTGGCTCCCCTGTCCAACTAATGATCCTCCCGACCCTTGCTAGGTAGCTGGCTAGAAATTCCAAGGCAATCAAGCATTGCCTTCTTACTTGTCAGGTCCAAGGACAAGGAGCAGACTCTCCGGCGCTCAGCCATTCGCTTGTGCCCAATTTGTCTCTGGCGTCCAAAGTACCACACACACCGTTTGTCCCTCAGCCCAGGCGATGCTGTTGGCTGAGACACATCAATGGCAGCCCTCCAGGGTGGGGCACTTCAATGCCCCCCAGTCGGGCTACTAACTCGTCACTATCATGTTGCATGTTCTCCTCCATGTAATTCTCTAGCAAAGGTACTAACGACTGTTAGCCCTCATGATTCAACTGTCGCGCTAGCAAACGGCTTTCATCGATCTGTCAGTGCATAATCGGGGATTCACAAATTGCATCGTCTGACCGGTTTCTCGAATTTTCTCAAAGGTAAGTGTCGTGATTAAAGCTCAGGAAGGCATTTTCCATGAAGCTGAATCGCACTAATAAGGTTGGGATAGGGCAATTTAGCTAAGCCTCTTTCGAGCTACCAAAGCTTGGAAAGTTTCCTCGTGTCGAGTTCAACACTTTCTACGTCGCATTGCCCATATGACGGAAGAGGCAAACAAATCTTGGGCAATAATGGTTATTTTAGGTGATGATATTCAGGAGTAATGAATGACAGGATACGTAGAGTAGCACACCAGAAACAAGCCTACACTCAAATGGGAAAAATCAATCGCGCCTAGGTAACGGCTCAACGTTCCAGATCCCATCAGCATACTCGTAAATGCAGCGGTCGCTGCTGAAGAAACCCATCCTGGCAACGGCCGTGATGGACTTGACAACCCACTCTTCTTGATTCCGATAGGCCTCATCCACAAGCGTGTGCGTCTCAATATAGCTGTGGAAGTCGTCTGACACGAGGTAATAGTCGCCATGATCCTTGACGGCTGCTATCATGGCACTGAAATCATGCACAGAGCCGAATGTGCCCTTTTGAATCTCCTCGAACACCTTGGCGAGATCCGGGTCGATGGTGTGGGAGCCGTATGTATGTGCGTGGCGCAAGTCTTCAACGTCCTCGGCCAAGTTACCAAAGAGGAAAATGTTGTTTTCGCCAACTTCCCTCGTAATCTCGATCTATATCTTGTCAGCGTTGCTTAACAGTATAGTATGCAACAACACGCTTACATTTGCGCCATCACAGGTGCCAATGATGAGCCCGCCGTTTAGGACGAACTTCATGTTGCTTGTTCCCGAGGCCCTATGACACGGGTTAGCATCTTCTTCTAGAAAAGGATATTTGGTGTGGCACATACTCAGTCCCTGCAGTCGAGATATGCTCACTGATATCTGAAGCAGGGCAGATGATTTCTGCTTTACTGACGTTGTAGTCTTCAAGGAAAATTACTTTGAGAAGGTCACCGATATCTTCATCATTGTTCACAACCGAGCCAACAGCGTTGATCAGATGAATGATTTGCTTGGCCATCCAGTAACCTGGAGCAGCCTTTCCACCAAAGATGGAGACTCGTGGCAGCTGCTTCTTCCTCTCTGCCGGGGTCATGGCCTTCAGTGTCAAATACCGGTGGATAACACCAAAGATATTCAACTGCTGCCGCTTGTACTCGTGGATTCTCTTGACCTGGACGTCGAAAAGAGCAGATGGGTTCACATTAACCCCCGTAGTCTCCTTGATGTATTTAGCAAGGCGGACCTTGTTGGCAAACTTGATCTCTGCCCATTCCTTCTTGAATTCTTTATCTTGGACTAGAAGTTCGAGCTTGTTCAATTGTGAGAGATCTTTAAGGAACTCATGGCTTCCTAGTTTGGAGGCGATCAGCTCAGAGAGGCGAGGGTTCGCCTGGTGAAGCCAGCGTCGAGGCGTGATACCATTGGTCACATTTGTAAACCGGTCTGGGCCATATATCTCGACAAAATCCTTGAAAATAGTCGTCTTGATGAGATCGGAATGGAGCTCTGCCACGCCATTTACCTTGTGAGAGCCCACAATGGCGAGGTGAGCCATCCTCACCATTTTTGGCTGCGACTCTTCAATGATAGAGACTCTCGTGAGAATATCTCGATCATCTGGGAACTGTTTCTCAACGGACTGTAGGAAGAAAAGGTTGATGTCGTAGATGATCTGAAGATGTCGAGGGAGGAGATGCTGGACAAGCCCCACTGGCCATTTCTCCAAAGCTTCGGGCAGCACGGTATGGTTGGTGTAACCAAACTACGACTATTTAGCAGGGTATCCAATAATTAGTAAACGGGTTCATTCAGCTTACCGTGCCGGTCACGATTTCCCAAGCCAAGTCCCAATCAAGCCCTTCAATATCGATCAAGATGCGCTGCAGTTCCACGATTGCCAAAGTCGGATGTGTATCATTGAGTTGGATTGCCACCTGCTCTGGGAATTCTCTCCAGGCTCGCTTGGACTTTTTGAAACGACGGACAATATCGTAGAGAGAAGCAGCTACCCAAAAGTACTGTTGCTTAAGACGGAGCTCTTTGCCCCGCTCAAGGTTGTCATTCGGATATAGCACGTTGCTGATCGTCTCAGCACGTTGCTGCTCAGCAACTGAGCTTTCATAATCTCCACTATTGAATTTCTGAAAGTCAAACTCGCCTCCCGATGCCTTGCTGGACCAGAGCCGGAGGTTGTTGGTAGTTGGTGTGTCATATCCAGGGATAGGAACATCGTAGGCAACCGCTACTACGATTTCACCACCTTCCCAGACAGCCACGGATTTCCCCTGCTCATTGGGCACCTTCTTAACCGAGCCGAAAAATTGGACCTTGGATTCAAGTCAGCTTAAACGATTCCAATAATGCAAACTTTCGACCGCTTACATCCACGGTGACATCATGTCGAGGGAACTCCCATGGATTGAAGTCAAGCCAATAATCTGGAACTTCGACTTGATATCCATCAATAATTTCCTGCTTGAAAATACCGTATCGGTAACGTAGACCGTATCCCCAGGCTGGGAAATCAAGAGAAGCAAGACTGTCGAGGAAACAAGCGGCTAGCCTACCGAGACCACCGTTGCCCAACGCAGCATCATGCTCCTGGCCAATGATGTCCTCAATGCGGAATCCAAGGTCAGCAAGACCGGCTGATAATTCTCATTAGCAAAGAGAACAGCAAAACCAGGGGGGGGGATTGGCGACGCACCCTTGGCAGTATCTTTCAGCCCTACATTGAGCATAGCATTGTCCAAAGCTCTTCCCATGAGGAATTCCAGACTGAGGTAGTAGACCCGCTTCGAATCGCGGTAAGTCTGGCGCTGCTGTGTTTTGTTCCAGTCTAGAATTAGATGGTCACGAAATGCAAGACTGGTAGCAGAGTATGCAGCCTTCTCGTCGCAGTTGAACATGCTGCGAGCAAGCGATGTTTCAACATGGCGAACCACTTCTTTTTCAAACTCGTCCGAGGATTTAAACGCCGAAGTCTGGCTGCGCTTCCATGCCTCTCGTTGTGGCTCTGGGATCGATGCTGTTGACCGGAGAAAGATATCAGTACATGGCTAATAGACCTGATCACAGCACACCGAGAGCAGGGCAGAGAAGATAATGCAAGGGAAGCAAAGCAGGGCAGTTGAGCGAGACTATCTGGTAGAAGTGGATTTTCCGGTTTCTGAACATACCCTCGACGCTCTTGATCTCTCCTGGACCAAAACCAGTGGCGGTTCTCTTGTGTTTTGGGCGGGTGATGCCTTCGGGACCAACGGAGCCCTGGATATCCACAATGGGAGCTGATGTGGAGGGGCGGCGCTGCCTGCTGGGGAGCTTCTGTTCCGTAGACATCCTGGTAGTGACTTTCGTGGTCTGTCAATCAATGAAGCCAGAGACCCGTGCGTATAGACACAGACGAGAGATTCTGGGAATTGACTGCCAGAAAGGATGTCTTCTTGCGGGCACGAAGAGGCGACCCGAGCTCAGCTCGATAAGCTACCTGCTGAAGCTCTCCGGAGCTGGTAAGTCGTGGTGGGGCAGCGGGGTGCTTTTGGAGCTCAGCGGCGGGGCAGCTCTAGAGGAACGCTGATGCGATGCAGCTTTGGCAAGGTTCAATGGAATACGAACAGGGGGTTTCGGGCTCTAGCTACAGCTAGATAGAGACCTAGTAGGTAGGACGGGTGCGGAGAAGCGACAGATCAGCGTCCAGGTGGGCTGATGGGTGGCTCTCCTTCTCCCAGAGTCAATGAGATGCTAGGTGCTGTAAAGATACGAAGAACAGAGGTAGAATGGATATTGGCGTGCGGAGAGGAAGAGAGAGGAGGAGGGAAGAGGGGAACAAGAGATGTGATGATCGGCTCCCTTATACTCCCATGCAAGTAGTAGCAGGAGGACCTGAAGCAGCACACACCCAAAATAGTGCCCGGGCTAAAACTTGGAAGTTAATAGAGCATCAGACCACCTTCCCGGCAACTTGCAGTCTGAGCTGGACTCCCCCTACCTCAATTGGAGAATGAAGGTTTTCGTGCTCCGCGCCTGGAGCAGGCTCATCTGCTCGCTGACGACACCGACAGTGGGACCATGCTCGGTTTACCTTGTCGGTGATGCGTAGGGGTAACAATCGGCACCCCAGCAGCCAATCTAGAGTCGCATGCGATGGGTAGCGAGGTTGATGCTGCATCGTATCCTAGAAGGGACCCCTCCCAAGCTTGCCGAGCAAATCGATCTAGTGCTGATTGTGCGATTGGAGAGCTCCAACACCCAGCACTCGTGGACATGCGCGGTGCCACAATCAGTCGGTCGTGCTTGCCACCCGCTAATCGCCTGCCTCGCGACCGCTGGGAAGGACCGATCACGCATCTTTCAGTGCATACATTGAATTGATGCGTCAATGGTCATAGGAACCTCCTTTTGGGTGAGCTTGTATGAATCCGGAGTGGCTAGCCAACACCACCGAGGCCGCCGCTCGAACCTAAGCCTCAAGACCTGAGTAAATCTGAAAAGAGAATTCCCCGATTCAAACATGGCGAAATAGGGAGAAACCGAGAAACCCATCTGCAAATCAAGACATCATTGGCCAACGTGTCTGTGCTACGTACCTGACAGCTTCGCCGGCAATCAAGCTCTGCTCATTCCCATCCTGGCCTGCCAACCCTGCACATTACTCAAAGTCCCCGAACGCAACGCAGACAATGCAAAATCTTTCAGGTTCATACCTACCTGCCTTGGCCATGAAAACTAGGACGAACCTTCTCCATCAATGGCGCCCAGGGAATGCCAAGCGAGCGCCAGCGAGGATGGTACTCATCCAACTGGGTTATCCCTTTGATTTTGGAGTGACATGCGTGTTGACCTGCCAAGGTTAACCACGGTTTCAAGGGGCATGAACACTCAGCTCTTGTCCCGCTTGTACAACCATGCCAGCTGACCGGTATCGAGATGGCTGCCCAGCCCTAGTATTCCTGCATTCCGACCATCTCGTCCATTTCTCCCAAGCAGGTAGGTATACGGCAGCCGCACGAGCACTCCAAAGAAGCATCGTGGGTGCCCCTCTACCAGCTCTAGCCTGGTCCGGCACCTCCATGCTAGTCTTATTTAGAGCTCTGTGAGCCAAAAGAGTCTCGCTGCAAGGGAGGAGGACCCAGCCAATAGTTCCCTGGAGGTCGACACGCATGCACTTCTCTGTCACGTTCGCCCATACATCGTGCTGTTCCCCTGCCCTACTGCATCACGTTGCCTTACTGGTTTGACATACATGCATGAGATTAAGTGGCCAATGCGGGGCAGAGACAACCTACTCACGCAAGCGACTGAGATAAAACATTGCACACTAAAGCTCTTTTTATGTAAGTCAGGGACCTCATTTTCTTATTAACAATACTAATTATAATAATAAGCTAATTATAAATTATTCTATAATATTTAGATCAATATTATGCTTATTACTAGGTTGATTGTTTTGATATTGTGTTGCAATTCAACGCTGGAGGTTCTGGGTGTGCCATGTTTTATGTCAGTCGCCTGTCACGTAATTGACCAACCAACCAAGTAGATATACTGCCCCATCACAACTCACTGCATCCCAATGCAGGCAGCCGTGGCTTCCGAGTGAACTTCGAGGGTGTGCCCAGTCACTCGAGACCAATTACACTTTAGGCTCACAGGCATCGAGGTTGACCTATGTATTTGAAATTCGCAACCGCGTGAAGTGAGTGTCTTTTCAGTAGAACTCCTACTTCACCTCGGATCTTAGCTGTAGTATTTGGACGTTGGTATCGACCTATATATATATATGGTTGAAAACAGTTCGAGCAACAAGAATAATAAAAAAAGGAGGGAACTCTCCTCTCTAGAAATGAAGAATAAAAAAACGCCGAAGAAAGAAAAACTCGCCAAACTCCTCAGCTCCTAGCATGGTGAAGGAGCTCAAATGCTCCGATGTAAAAGTTCAACACACCCTTCCAAGAGGCCTAACCATTTCGTTCCCAACTGTCCATCCCTGTAAAATTTCCAAACCTAGCTGTCCCAAAAGCAAGCCTCCCAAATATATAATCATGTAGTCATTGGACCTCTGTAGGTTGAATCATACAAGGCGTAGCAGCCTCCCAATAGTTTCGTTGGTAAACACCGGTGGATCTGGTACCTCATAGTATTTTTGCCGGTTCCTTTTCCATTTGTTTGGTACGACACCGGCATGTGTAGTTGTTGCGCAACATCCACCCAAATTCGATGACTCTCTTTGGTCGAATAAAAGTTGCTATCGGAGCCCGTCGGCAGCCGGGAAAGGCTATGATACTGGTATGCGTTGCTGCAACAGACTTCCAGTTTTATGCGTTTGTTCCTCTGATTTCGCTTCCAAGATGCCACAAGAAATGTCCCACAATCGTTTCACCATCGGTACTGTCTGTCGGCTGTCGGGAGTGTTGGCAAGTGAGCCGCTCTTGCAAGAAAGCAAAACTTCTGTGCAAACAGGTGAATTGTGTGATTTGAGGAGGATAGAATCCAGCCCCGTTATAGAATTCCCGAATCTTTCAGCGCATTGTTTAGAATCGTCTCCTTGACGGCTGCAAAAACAAGCCGAATGTTCGATGTGTCGGTCGCTTGCGTTAAGCTAAACTATCGTTAGCATCCCCAGACATTCTCATACTGCACGACAACAAGATACATACTGGGGATATAGGTTGAGGTGCGCCCTGTTCACTTGATTGAAGCGCCAGAGCAAGTACTTGGCGGCCTTATTTACGTCATTGCCGCCCGAGTAGTCGGGGAAATAGTTCCCCAACGGCGACCTGCTAAGTTTCTGCTTGAAAATATCGACCTTGTTCAGGAAGAGGATGATACTAGTCCTCATAAACCAGCGTGAGTTTACGACAGAATCGAATAAGAGTAGACTCTCCATCATGCGGTTCTGTTGCTATTAGTACCGGCGTTTTTTTGACAGCACATGAAAGAACTCACCTGGCTGCTTTCCTCGAGAAGGACCTGGTCGTATTCGCTGAGAGCAACACAGAAAATGATCGAGGTGACGTTTTCAAAGCAGTGAATCCACTTCTTCCTTTCGCTTCTTTGGCCGCCGACATCGAACATACTATCATGGAGGTCAGCGAGTTTATCTCGCGTATCGTTTATCGCAATTAAACTTACTGTATGCTAAGCTGGCCCATTTGGAAGCGAGTCTCGTAGATGCCGGTGGTTTTCGTACGAGCTCGCAACACATCCATCTCGCTTGGTAAATAATCTGGCGCACAGATGCGTACAGCCTCTTGGAAGAAACTACGCCTAGGTTAGCTTGGGCACACCTTGGTGGAACATTTTGAAATCTGTGGTTGGGGACGCTCTTACTATTCAGCCGAATCCATCAAGTAGAACTCGGTCTGATGCTCCATCAACTGGGCCTTTGAGGGATCATTCCACAAAGACTGAACCGCAATGCCAACTTGCGGGTCGATATGTGCTTGCGGGCCTGATTCGGGTTGGTAGTCCAACATAAACTGGGCAAACTCCTTGTTTTCCGCAATCTCCGGGACGATGTTAAATTGTTGCATCGCAGTAATGACAGCCTTGGCACATTCCACCAGGTTCTTGAAGACGGTCGGTCGGTAGTTGAACAGTTCGTCTTCGGAGTAGCCTTTGAGGTGGATGATTTTCATCTGCTTGACAATAGTCGACTTGCCACTCTCGCCAGAGCCTGTGTCGCTGGCTGTTAGCTACCTTGCACCGAACGGATTAAGCGAGGTGTGAATTTTCAAGCATACCTAAGAGCAAGATCTTGCATTCTTTCCGTAACTTTTTCGAGTCTTCTTCCAGCATCTTATCTATCGCTTGGCTCTTCTTCTTCTGGTCCGCCTCCTCATTGCTTGAGCTCATACAGGCGCCCATGGTGGGCAATCCAGAGCCTTCACGAGTTCGGCAGGAAATTCAAGGGGCTCCGACTTCGATTATAGCGGTTTGGATCTGATGAGCCATAAACCGCACTCTACTGTCGCATTATAGTCGTCAATATTTCGAGGATGAAGACGATTTGTGGATTGTCAGCCTCGGAGGCTGTCCCGCAACAAGTCCGGCCAGCTGCGGGAGACTCGGTAGAGGGATGGAGTCGCGTAATGCACTGGAACGCCGAGGGTGGGTTTATTCCAAGTGCAGAAAGTCGGGAAGAAAGAATTATCGAGAGCTGTATCTATTCCAGGGTGTAAATGGCGCAGTTCTGTTGACCTGGGTTAGGTGCCGGCGGAATTGGGAAGGCAGGGTGTCGAGGGCGGTGCGCCTGGCTATGATGACAATTCGGCGAGTCGTCGATTTCTGGTGGACCAATTGGTGTTGGCTCAGGGCGAAGTGATGTGCTGGTGTGGAGGCGAAGGCTGGGGACTCTAGCCTGACAGGTGGCCGATGTTCTGCATGCGTGCAATATGGGAGCGATGGGGGATATTCAGATCTGCTTCTAGTCGAGAAGCAGCTGGTGGGCGAGAGGTCGTTGTAGGACAATGGTGAGATGAAGGCGGGCAGGTTGGAATCGGACGGGTTCAGCTATTAGCCGTCGTTTGTTCATTAAGTCCTCGCCTGAACATAAGACAGATAAAACAAGTCGAGCTAGGATTCTTGCAGCGAGGTACCCCGTAGTACCCGTACTTAGCCCAGTGTGGCATGTACCAACCAGCGGCCGACGGTTTTGCTCTGGCGCTCGGACACGGCTTGCCTTGTTGCTCGAAGGATGCAGATCACAGAATGCACGGCGTTTTCATTCGTCTCCCTTGCTCGTGGGAGAAACATGCAGTGGTGTTGAACAGAATTGAGACGGGGCTGGGCTGGGGCCTAGAAGAGGGAATAAACAAAGTTCAAGTAGTCGCTTCGCTTGGGCTAATATGGTACGAGGTGGGTGCACCAGCTCGAGGTACCAAGGCCAGCCAGAGTGCGGTCAGGTATGGAGGTATGGAGTATGGGGAGCGGGCTGGCTGGCTGTGAGGCGGATGGGCGTAAGCTCCCATGATGGAATTGACGCCTGCTGGGTACGGACTGGACAGTCATACGTGCCGGGGGCAGAGCGATCTGGAATTGACCTGGGCGTGCCTGCCTGTACTGCCCCCTGCAAGCTGCCTTACCTTGATCGGGCGCAGCCAAGTCAGTGAGAGGAAGCAGAAGAAGAAAAAAAAAGAAGAACGCGGCCACTCTACTGGTCATGCCGCCTTGCACCAGATATGCACCTGCCTGCGATGGAGGCACATGGCCTGGGCACGTTCGTGGCTTCACGGACGGCCCCATCCCATTGATGGGACGGGCGTAATACCTTGCCTCACCTCGCCTTACGTGCGTTCAGCCTGCTTAGGCAGTATCTCCCTTCCTGCTTAGGGGCCTCCGTCGCTGCCGACACGCGCGCAGCGCAGAGGCGGCCTGTCTCTGTCCATCCTACCAGTTGCCTCCTTAGAGCTGTTGGTAGACCCTTCAGCAACTCTCCCCGCGCTGGTTTTCGACTCCGAGTCCCAGCCCAGAAGCTAGCAGCGAGACTGCACATCACAGCTAGATTCGGCAGTTGCGGGTTTTAGGCTAAGCATAGCGCCATAGTATCCTGCTTTTTAGCTTTCCATCCGGGCACAGGCACCCCGTTATTTCCACCAGGCCGCTGTACAGAATCAATAGTTGCATTGCCATGGAGTCGCATGGACATCGTCGACCTGTATGGGTGCGGCTAGTACCTGGCGAAATTTGATGTGCTGCCACCTCTTTCATCTTAGCGCCCTCGCCGCTCTTGCTAATGTAATGGCTCACTTAGATGCTCGAGGTTCCCCTCACGCTTGAGTTAAGATAAAAGTGATGACTATAATAATTTATTGTATTTTGGTAAACTATATTGAAATATAGTCAGCGAAATTACCACTCTGTGCCCTTCAGCTGCTGGGAATTTTTCTTACGAACCTTCTGATTAGTTTGGTTAGGGTTGCCTTTATGGCCCATGTTCAAGAACCCTCACCACCTGTAGTCGACGCCTCTGATCGCATGTAAGTAAACTGTGCACCATTTCTATTTTTTTTTTTTTTTTTTTTTAGCTGATTTTAATTCATTCACCACGTTTAGACCAGAAGCGCCTATTCTCGGCGTGACTCTGAGTTGTCCACCCACACTGGAATGGGATCGCACTCCGTTCCGCATCCAGGCCAAGGTGGCATACCTAGGGGTTTCAGATAGTAGTAGTACGCACTCAGCCGAGCCTATTACCTTCAACAACTATCCATTCTTCGAAGACGAGGGACTATTCCGGGGCATCCAACTCTTCCACTTCCACGATGATCACTGGGAGGTGGTTGATGATGAGGGCCATGGCGGGTTCGGCATTGCGGATGACCCTGATGTTGCTGTATGCCCTGCGAATCATGAAAGTTTCATCAGCCTGGCGCCTGAGGAATCATGGACCTTTAACAGGTTGATCCAAAAAGAGATGTGGAACATTCTACCTCTGAAGACTAAGTTGGGCGACAAGTTTCGATTTATAGCGAGGTGAGGTGGACTGGTGGGCTTGGGGCGGCGCTGAGCAACATCAAAATACTAGTATCATGTTATCTTGCTACCAAGCAGGTCCCGTTAGAGGCCCGGTAGGTAATGAGGGACGACCGAAACTACTGGTTCCAGGGTCTAATTGGGTTCAGTTTACGGTTGTTGAGTAACTTATGTCTGATAGTCAATTACTCTGTGGCTTTAGACATTTTAGACCAAACGACCTATGATTGACGAAGGCCATACGATTGCTGGTACTTCTTCAATGAGTAGATTAGCATAGCCATACTGCAATGATTCTCGGTGAAGCAGAGGGTTGAGAGAATCATGTGTTTCTGTCTTGTTGCCCCCGGTCGCCTCAGCAGCCTAAAAGCGGCGCTGCTCAGGGAACCTGCCGACACCAGGATGGCATTGTCATGGACTGTTTCTCGCCAGCAGCTATAATGCATACCTGTTTACATACGACACATGGTATTGGTGCATAGAGTGGGATTGCAGGGCTCCATGTGCCGCTGGCTGGCCATCAGCTTCGATTGAACTGAGGCGTACGCCCGAGGCCAGCCTCCCCAAAATTGAAACCTCCCGGCAGCATGCGATGGGATAAAGGCATGAATTATTGCCCTAGGAGCCAAAACACCCACACCTGCATGAGCAGCCATCATCTGATCCATGAAATAAGGTGGACATGGGAGTCCAATACGGGCTGTATCAAGGCTCCAAGCACAGCCTTGGCAAGGCAATTAGTGACATCGGGCAGGCGAGGGAGGCTGTCGAGGCCGCATGTACCATTACATAGCAATTCTGCGTTGCACCCTTGCATCCCACGAAATGCACTTCTCTCAAACCATCACCACTTAAACGATCTTGGGCTTTTATTGAGTCATTGCCCACCCTGCGATGGCCAGCTTGCCTTTTCGTAGTGAGCTAGGGGCGCTGGTACCTTCGTATACATGCACACATCAGAGACATGGGAAAAAGGAAGAAAAGGGAGCTGCGCATGATGCCAATAGCTAAAAGGCGGCGTCCATGCAATACCTGGCGCGCGTGGGCCTCCTGGTATGACCTTGCCCAACCCTTCATGCGGCTACCACTGAAAGCGGCATGGCGGCCTTTCCCCTATGCTTCTGGAAACATCCTGTAAGAGCACTAAGATGCTAACGGCTGCAAGCAGCTTCCCAGCTGGCTGTGACAGATGAAGAATAGGACGATAGCCGATGCACGTGTGGCTACCAATCAGCGAGCCGGAACCGGCGTGTGCAGTCCAGGCTCGTCACTGGGGTTCGATCTGGACCATGCTAGCCGAAAGGCTCTTTAGCATCAATCAATTCATCGCATGGAATCCAGATACATTCCCAAAGTAAGTACCTGGTAGGTAATACAAGGAGACTGGGCGGCGCAATTTTACTTTGAGCGAGGGGGTTGGGACAAACGCCTGGGTATCCCGCTCAGCCCCTAATGCTTGCCCACCAGGTATTGGGCAAGGCATGACCTAGTTATGCTCCTTGGGCAGCCAATTACGACCCCGGAACGTGGTAGGGAACTACACGTGGTTTTTGTTGCCAGAATGAAATCGGTGAGATTATCATGTCGGTTCATGGTGCAAGGACCACCAGTAGCAGATCCTCCACGCTCGCTTGCTAAAAACAAACTCGTTGCCAGCTGACAAGGCTCGGCTCGATGCGGATATCTTACAGGCTACCCAGGCCATTCGCCGACTGACTTGGACACTTTCTGTGTGACCGAGGAGTGTATTAGCTGGTCAGGTCAAGGCTGGATGGAAGCTGAATAGTGGAAATCGTGCTAGATATCATGTTAGTGGGTCTGGTAGAGAGCTGGTAAACGCTTTGCTGTCCGGGCTGGAAGCTAGTACCGGCAGGTTGGTCAATGCGACAGTTTTTGGGATAGCAGCGATGTTACCCCGATGGATGGATGTTATCGGGAGGGGGGTAGCACTAGGAGACTGTTAACCACCGATTTTTCTCTCCGAGTCATTCTTTGGGGTACTTTGCTCGACTTTCACCAACAGCCTCATGAAGTACGCAATTTTGGGGGAGGGCAGAAAGCACAGCTTGTTATGTAACACACACCTGTCCTGGGCTGGGGCCACAAGAATAGAAAAGGCGAAACAGCCCGGGGTCCCGGATAATAGGAAAATGCCCATGTCGGTGAATGGACTACAACACCTACGTAATCTGGATATTTTGTCTGCAGTACATTGTGTGTTGGGAATACACTTCAAAAATACCTAAGGTACTCATCATGAGTGTTGGACAATCAAACCATCCATTAAGCTTCGCTCTACGGAGAAGGAGTGGGGTGGCTTGGTTGCTCTGTATGCGCTCACAAGCAAGAACTTGACACCTGAATTGGCTATCCGGGTCCGTGTTCCATCGGATGATCGGAGGGCTAGAGTAGTAGCGCGCGCGCAATGACTTTGGGGAGAGGGTAAGCTCTCTTTAGGCCATTTCTATAGCTGATCATTCTCGTCCATCGGTCAATGTACTGAATCACCTGCTAACAAAAGAAGGAGGGTGACCGGCGATCCAGAAAGTAGAAAAAGAGTCAGTCGATTATAAGGGTGAATATCGCTGCATGCTTAGAGTGGCGCTTGTGAGCGATTGGCAGCGAGTTGCTAACAGGACGTTGCTCATGGTAAGCAAAATGGGTGTGTCAAGTGATCACCGCAGAATGTCCTCTCCATTCGATGTTACAAGGCTAGTGTGGTGAAAGGGCTGCATCGGTTGAGTCCGCGATTATAGCAGAGTGAGGCATTGATGGTGTGCCACCGCGGAAGCAGACGTGGCTGCCTACCTACGAAAAGATCAAACCATCAAATGACGGTCGGTGCCGCTACCATACGGCTTCTCGGTAATGCGCTGCGTTTCGAGTGCAAAGGACAACCAAAGGCCAACACAGTATTAGCTAATGAAGGGTCAGGAGCTGAAACGGCAAGGCGGCCAGACGATACATCGACGGTAATACCTCGAGGCCGGTAGGCAATTACCACATCTGGCCCAACCCCATGTATCAGCTCCGCAAAACTCTATTCCTGACACCAGCGAGGACGGCCAGCGAGCACAATCAGTGCCGGGCAGCCACCGTGGGTCTTGGCCCAGGCATGTGTTTGTGCAGGATGGCAGCTCGGACGGCAGATTCAGCTCAAAACGATTGGCCGGGGATCAGGAGGGAGCGATATGCAATGCAAGACACGCTGGCAGCCCAGACCGAAACCTGGATGGTTGGATACCAGGGACTGCCGATTGTACACTGAGCCCACTTGAAGAGGAGACGGATGGGAAGGGTGTTGAGCTTTGCCGCCATTTGAGCGGTGGGAGCGACGATGAAGGCCAGCTGTAATGAGAATGGTTGCTCGCCGCCATCCAGGCAGTCCAGTTGACTCTGAACAATAGGCTGCTTGGTACGATATTCAGATACTACCTCCCTGGTCGGTGAGAGGAGATGCTTGTATTACCTGCATGGTCGATTGAATAGGGGACGGGACAAAACCTGGAATCCGGTCAACAGCGTTCATGCCATCCCTGAACCCTGCAGACGATAGCCACCTCGATGTCGAAGCCAGGAAGGCACGCTCGAGACTCAGTGAGAGGCTGTCCTGAAGCCGAGGAAGGCACCAGCGACGTCGAGAAAACCAGAGAGTGGCAAGAGGCAGGACGAGGGGCTCACCTCACCCACCAATAGCCAATAGCGGGGGGGTGCTCTAGCAGTCAGTTAACCTTGAGGGTGCTAGATGGAGCTGATGGAGCTGATGGTGGGACAAACCTCCCTCGCGGCGGCTCGCGTCCTGGCTGGGCTCGTTGGACTAATTAACTAATTTGGCCAAAAAGGAGTCGTTGACGATAATCATCGGACATCGTGGGTTTGGTCCAGGACCGGCCGCTGGGATTGACATACGCCTTTTCTTTTCTTTTCGTAGCCCCTTTACCATCTTCATCGCAGCCCCTCCCCCTTCAATCCGCCAGCATACATTATTCTTGATACCACCATCCATCCGGACTGACTGACGTATTGTCTCCGCCAAGCAAGGGATCCCACCACACACTAGATTTCTGGGAGCCCACCGCCTACAGCACTGCTCCTCTCCAGTCCCAATTCGCTTGACAGCCCTTTTGCACATCACTTGTTCCCATCGTGGGCTCCATAACCAGAATCTTTAGTTTCTTTTCAAGGACTATGCATTCTTAGGTACACCCCTCGACTCCAGATCCCCGGAATTGAGGAGCTATCGCGCGCGACACTGCAACGACATCCACGAGTGACACCCGACTGTGCATCGCGCCCCAGACCAGACAACGCCAACACCCCCTACGACAAGATCATCGGCCTTGGACAAGAGCTTCCAAAGACACCGAGCCCGGGCCCGTCCTCCACAGGCAACGGATACACGACGAGAATACATATGGCAGGGTTATAGAGCATTGTGCGAGCGCTAGGACTACAGATTGCTTGGATCTGATTGCGGCACCATCGCCCAGCCCGCAGTATGAGCAGCGAGGACAAGGACAATGCGCCTGCTAGCGCAGACCTGCAGAATGTCCCATCTTCAACAGGAACCCCTCTCTCTGTTTCGAGCAGTACAGAAGGCACGCCCTTCATACCTCTCGTGACTGTGGTGGGATTTCACCATGCGAGGGGCCCTGAAGTGGAGTCATGGTTTGGGGCAGAGGACGATGTCGACCCTGCCGTTGAGTATCAATGGTCTCTTTTGCCCTTCATGGCCTTGAGTGACGGTGCGCATGCGTGAGTAACCCTCCAGATCTGCTCTTCTGTCACATTGGGAGAAAGCTAACCCTGCGCAAGTTCCGAGGAAGACTTCTCTTACTTCACTCTTTTGAAACCTGAATCACCCACGGGCCCGGCCACTTCATTGTTCGGCATATCTTGCACTCGACAGATCGACTCGTCGCACCTTATCAACCGACCCGCGGACGTCACTCGCTCGACTGTACAGAAGGCGGTAGTCGTGATCGCGGACAACCCTCAGGGCTTTGGCATGCTCCGGGAACGGCTCAGCGTCGTCACGCAGGCTTGGTTTGCGCAACGAGAGTTTACTGATGTTGAGATCCTAAAGAGGTTCCAGGAGAGTCTGGCCGAGGAGAAGGTGAGGGGCCTTCTCCAAGGGGAACCCGAGCATCATCAATACCTTGGTATGAGCTTGCGAGAGCTCATCCATGAATTTAGATGGCAGACTCTAGTTCTGCTGAAATGCTGCCTCTTACAACCCAAGGTGAGAGAGAGAGCTGCTTTCCTATCCTGGTCAACCAATGAGCTAATGAATCTCGGCAGATGCTCTTCTTCGGCTCGAGATGCGACCGGCTGTGCATGGTTCAATTTTCCTTGATTTCATTGATTCCAGGCCTGTTGCAGAAGCTTCAAGACTGCGCCGACCCTGAACTTAATACCCACGAAACAAAGTTATCGAAACCGACGAGCCTCAAGAGTAGCAATCGCAGCTCGTTGCTCTCGTTCATGGGGCTGCCGTTACAGATATTTGGAAAGGTATGACAAACCTTGCTACTTGAGAGTAAAATCGCACGCATCTAACGAATTCCGCAGGGTAGTTTGTTCGGACCATATACGCCCCTACAGCAGTTGGATATTCTCGCCGATTTTGGAACTAAATCTTACATCGTCGGCAGCACCAACTCTCTTCTCCTCCAGCAAAAGGACCGCTATAGCGATATCCTGATCAACCTTGACGACAATACCATCAACATCACCTCCACATCGTTGAGGCATGCGCTGGCCTTGACCGCGGCGGACCGTAGATGGATTGACTTCCTCACAATAGAAGTGAGCAACACTTGGGACGATGCGAACCCCAGCCGGCCAAAAACCATGCAGTACGCTGGAAGCGAGGAGTTCATCAGATCCCAGTTCGAGGCCTACATCCTGGGGCTGATTTCCTCTGTAAAATACCACAACTATCTTGTTCAACATCCCGATTCCCATCACCCAGGTGAGGTGGACCCTGCCGTCGACTATGGCCTCGACTGGGTGGAAGCTTGGTCACGCACCGAAAATTACCGTATGTGGGACACTAACACGGACACAAACGTTTTTGCCGTTTCCGAGCCCAGGCATCCCTGTGCCGGTGGGTTGAACATTGAGGATGTCCAGCGACGCATGGCCGAGCAGATCAAGGACCTACATCTGGATGAACGCTTTGCCCAGGCGGGTGATTTGCTGGGCCGTAACCTCGCACTAGGCCGCGACAAGGCCTCCACCATATTCACCAAGCTCTACAATGACGTGGAGCAGCTCCGGGAGGCCCAACGGCGCAGACCAGACGAGGTGTCGGTCACTTCAGAGAAGTCTGGCGTGGTTGAGAAAACCACCGCAGAGGTCCACTCGACCCCCCTCCAAACGGCGAAGGCACAGCAGACGGCGGGCGCCCGTGCCAGCGCCTACATGTCCAGCTGGGCGACGTGGGCTGGCGAGAAACGAAAGGCAGGCGGCTGGGGCGCTGGCTGGGGCAAGAAATCCGCAACCACCGCCAAGTCTGACAAGTCGATTTCAACACCCACCAGCCCTATAGAAAAGGACTACCAGATGATCAGGCCGGCCGGAGACGTCAAGGCAGCGGTTGTGAGCGAAGACATCTTGGTCCCTGCAAATGCCAGCAAAGGAGCAGAGACCGAATCGGCGACTGGAAAGGACGCGGATACGCCACAAGTCGATCGCGATCAAGCTTCCTCGCCCACAGATTCCGCAGTCCAACTCTCCGCCGCAACCGAGTCCCATAGTGTCGACGCACCAGATCCCAAAGTTGGAGAGCAACGAGAGGCTCCGGAGGACGCGGTGCCCGAAACAGCGTCGAAGGACAGTAGCGAGGAGAAGCTTGCTTCTGCCGAACCCAGTGCGACCATTTCAACAACACATACGACTAATTAAGAGTGCAATACAACGAACTAACTTACTACTAGAAGGTGGGCGCATAACGTGCATGGGATATGACTAATGAGGAGGGAACATGGACACTTATATAAGTAGCAATTCGGAAATACGTGTCGTGTCTAGGACAGACCAAGGATCAATAGAAGCGATGAGGCGGGATGAAGGTCACGGCCGAAACTAAATGAGGGCAGGAAAGAGCGTTGCTACGGGACTGTCTTCGCCGCTTTGTTATACATAAATTTCAAGTGGAATGGCATAATAACCTGTCGTTTTCCAGTATATATGACGAGCCTAGTACCCGCCTTTCCTTCCATGGATCAAAATGTAGCCATACTGTAATTAAACTACCTTAGACACAAGTCTGCTCCTGGAGTTGGACCCCAGTGTATGTGCCCTCCCAATTCAATGGTTCGAATTCTCGCTAGTGGGGTGGCCGATGTTGTTATTGATGCGGTGGACGCTGGTCTTCTGTATAGGTCCTGGTTGTTCGCTTGATGAGTATTGCCCGCGCAGAGTTATGTGAGATATTTCCATCCAGGGGAGAAGTTCATGTCAAGACTCGTAAATTAATATCCCAGACTACGGGCTGCCGTCCAAAAACCAAAATAAAAGATCATGCCAAGTATCCAAGCTCATCATCCTCAAGACGCTCTAGATACTCCTTGTCGAGGAGGATCTCAATACACTTTTTGATATCTGACACCTTGGGAACGAACCGGGATCGGATCTGATTAATAGTTTCGCTCACGAGTTGTGCGTGCTTCATCTGCTTTCGTGCCTTCATGATACGCACAATCGCCGACTAGATTCGAGGTCAGTTTTATACGCAGACTAAAGGGGAGAGAAATGAAAGGGTAATTACCTGGAGAACAAGCTTGCGATCTTCCTCAATTGTCTTGTTCGTCTCAGCCTCTTCTTGCTTAGCTTCTTTGACACCACCTAGGTTCAGATTGACTCTGATCTTTTTGCTCTTGAAGTCGTAGTTGAGCTTGAAGGTCCTGCCAGGACCAGGTTTGTCGCCTCCAGACATCTGGAGAACCTTGGCCTTCAGGATAACGGCGAGAGCCTGGTCCAGGACTTCACTGCTGAGCTTGGTCCCATTCAACATGTCTTCGTAAGAATGGGTGTCTTTCTCGTTGAACAGCAGAAGAATGGCCATTTGGTAAATTGAGACTTGGAATGTGAATGGAGTCTTGCTGTTTTTGCAATAGCCGGCTTTGACTTCACCCTTGCAAAGATGCCATAGCCACGTTAGTTTTCGGCCATCATGCTTCTTCTTGTAGTAACGAGTGAAGCGCTCAATCTCGGCATCAATCTCGGCAGGGGCATGGAAGTCCGTGCTGGGTGGCGTCAGAGGCCAGAACCCTGTACCTAGAATCGAGAAGGTTGAGTCGACGGCCTTGGAGTACTCAACGTTGTCAAGATGAGCACGGAACTCCTTGTTGAAATCCTTGGAGATTTGCATGTCTTGGAACATGCGCTGGAGTTTGTTGGTGTATTCGAAACCGCATGCCTCCTTCAACTTGCTGATCATACTGGTCTCGGCATCGTCAGAGGATGAATTGCTGTGAACCAAACGACGGGCGAGCATTCTGGAGTAAAATTTCTGGAACACATCCTTGTCCTCAATATACTTGAAGACGGTCATAATCTGGCTAAGCGTACGCTCAAGCTCAGCCTCTTCTATGCTTGTGTTGCTCTTGCGAAGCAAGACATCGGTATACTTGGCCAGGAGCTCAGGTGACTTGCTGGATGATGACTTGCAAACCGCATTTCGGTTTACAAACTCCCTGCATGCGTTATCCAAAGATCTCGTAAATTCGGGCTCGTCGTTGAAGGCACGCTTGACCAGACCCTGGTACTTGGTATGAATCTCAAGCAGGGAATCGACATAAACCTTGGGCTCCAACTTTTCACCCTCTGAGGATTGCACTTTTTCGACAGCGTGGAGACCTGCCTTTCGAACATGAGTCTCGAACCGAGTCCGCAGGGGGTCGAGTCCATCTTGAATACGTGAAAGAAGGTTGTACATCCTTGCCATGTCCTCCTCGCGATCATTGTCAAGCAGGACCTGGAACTCATCACGCAACAGAACCGAGTGGTCGGCAATCAACGCTTGGTTACAGGTCTTCTTCAGCTGTCCAGCGATATCCTGGTGCAAGTACATGTTCACACGTTCTTGCTCCTCTGTTAATCGAGCCTCGGCCTTCTTCATGTATTCGACAACGCTGTTCTCGGCAACAAATTGCTTCGACTCGGCCTGGTAGAACTCCTTGGTAGCAAGGAGGAAGGGTTTCTCGAAATGCTGTCGGTAAACATCCAAGGTCGACTTGGATGTATCAGCCTCGTCCAGGCCGAGGGAAACGAACGAGTCAACGACCTGCTTGATCTGGCCGTGCTCGATGGTCTCACCATTTCGCTGCTTCTCAACGAGCTTAAGGACAGCATCCATCACCTTGGAAGAGAGCTTCTCGAACAACACCTTACGCCACTGAACCAGGTGGAGGGTGTATACGTCATAAATGTCCTTCTTGCCCTCGTCGATCTCCCTCTTAACCCAATGGCGATTCAGGTAGCGGAAGAGATGGTGGATGTATTTGGCAGCGGTCGTGTAGCGAACCCATTCTTTGATATAGAATGCGAGCAAGGCCTCATCGTTGTGGGACTTCGAGTCCTCCAGGAGCTCCTTCAGGTGAGCCTCGAGATATTCGATAAGCTTCTTGTAGAGCTCTTCGCCGAGCAGGTGTGCTGTTCCAGTGTTAGAGTTTTGGACAATCAACGTGAGGGTGCGGGGTGTGAAGCGACTAACCTCCACGATGGTTGGAGTGCATAGCAGGGCTGCCAAGGCCGGCAGCCTTCTGTGATGTGCAGAAGTTGTGAATAGCACTAGGATCTCGTTAGCCACAGGAAACACCCCATCCCCGAGTGTTGGGGCGATGAGCTTACGTGTAGACACCCATATAGAGGTTCATATCAATCCCAGCCTCGAGGTCGTTCATGATACGCGAAATGCCCGCCTGCAGATAGTCCCATCTAGAAGAGAGAATTGTTAGATGCCCGTGCAGTAGGAGGGGGAGGGGCAGCGATCCTTACGTTGAACGAATATCCTCCTTGTTGGGCATCGGAGGCATGGTGCTTCGCGAGGGGGCAACTCTGGCAGCCATCTTGACGGTATTCTTTGTCGGAAGGATGTTGTTGTACTGCAGAGCCAAAATGGCGGGTTTGGGTTGGAGGGGTTCAACGACCGCAGATCGGGAGCTTTTTGTTGTTGGAGGGAGGTGGTATGCTGATTGGTCTCACTGCACACACACCGGCCTTTTATGCGTGCTTCGGCTTCGGGAACGTTGCTAGGTTGTGGTGCACCCCCAGGAAAAACGATTCGATCTAAATATCTGGATTGTGCGAAAGAATCGGCGGCCGTTTTATCGTCAGCTGAAACGTGTTGCTGTAACAAGGTGCTGCGACAAGGTATGTATTTATGGTCGGGAGGGGCTGGAGTGCTCGAACAAAGAAGCAATCGACCCAAGGACTCGCTAGTTCAAATACAATAGAACCAGATCGAACCCACCGATTGAACAAAGAAGGAAGAGAACGGGAAGGCCGCTGTGGGTAAGAAAGGAAAGAAGAAAGTTAAAGGCGGAAGGTTGGTCGTGGGTAGGTAATAAGAGGGCGTGAGGCAGAGTTGTGACTAAAGCTGAAGCGCAAGCACACACGTTTGGCTGCTGCCAACAGGCAGGCACGAGCCATGGGCCATGGGCTGGTGCCTGCCGCCCGGTCCTCCCAAGGGGCCAAAGCTCCCAGCCCAGTCACCCCGGTGCCTAACAAAGTCTAGCGAGTCTTTCTGCCGCCTGCGACCGCCCGACCCGATTGTTCGAGTGGAGAAAGCCATAAGGCGGTGCTTAAAATAGACTAATGCTCTGCTCTCTCCAAATGTTTATTAGGGCGTTCCATTATTGCCAGAGCATTTTCACTTTGGATTCATGTTCTGCATCAGTATTAGCCTTGATGTTCCACCAATAATCGTAGATCCTATCCTATCTACTGTCACGCTGCAAGGTTCGATTCATCTGCAAGGTAGGCAGCACCGCACCGACAATGGTCATCCTCGAGGGCTGTATCACGCAGGGCACATGCAGAAAGTTGGTGGAATGGAAGGCTTCACTTCTAGAATAGCTATATTAGAGGCTAATTCTATCAATATCAATACACTCGCTGTTTTGCCAAACGAAAAGAAACCAAGAGGGGAAGGACCCAACTTGCTCAGAGCAGCATCAAGGAACAAGAAACCTAACATTGAGGCCGTCACCCAGTACTGTCGTAATCACGTGTAAAGAAGAAACGCCACCAGGCTATAGGTAGAATGCAATAAAAGAATAAGAAACAGCCATCAGGTACCTTCTGACTCATCGCGGTGGACCGAACACTCATCCCATATGAAAGAGTCCCAGCCCTTGCAGGAAAGATAAGCATCAGTCAGTCACAGAAAACGCCTGCAGGGGAGAATGTGGCTAGGTTGTCATCCTTGATGGCCCCGGCAGACGCAGGGGTGATAGTCGTTATGCGCCTGCATCACCCACGCTCGTCATCACCACGACCGAGCCGCCCAACCGTTCGGAAAATATTAATGATGAAATTAATCGTCCAAGAGATCAATGCCATCAACATGAATGCCGCCAAGGCCTTGCCCAGAGCTCGCGCACCATCATTAGACGACCCGTGAAATATCAGGGTTGAGAACGCTAGCGCTGTACTGGCTGACTTGAAGATGATGAAAAAGAGGTCAAGCAAGATGAGTGATACCTTTGAGACAACAGAGCGTAGCCCGAGCGGTTTCCCCGTATACTCATCCCAGATCATGTATCCAATGTAAGGCAAGGCGACACAGTCCACCACGATGGCCATAACAGCCTGACTCCGTTCTGGAGTCCTCTTGTTTTCCGAATGTTCCACCAGGTAGAAGATCCTCCCGGCGACTCCCAATGCGAGAATCGAGGTTACCATGACAATTAGCCGGAAGAGGAGGGGCGAGAAAGGATGTCGCATGACAAGATTCCATATCCTCTTGTAGGGAGCGATAGCTCTTCTCCGTCGTGATGTGCGTATATCCAACGGGTTGTAGGCCCCTCGTACAGGTTGGTTGAAGTTTGGCTGCAGCTTTTCAAGGTCGCCGGGATTCATAATCTCGCTCTCTTCGCCTGTGAGATGCCCGTATTTGGATGCGTGGACGAAATCACGCCATGCCATTGGGGGGCCTGAGATGGTTGTCGGGACATAGCCGGAGACAATAACGGGTTCGGCAGATCGCAAGTGGTCCCATTTCCTTCCTCTCTTTGGTGCGCGGCCGTACCGGAGGATGTGGGGGATGGCGCCTCGAGGTCGCTGGCCCGGACCCAGCTGTGCATCCTCCCAGTCTATAAATCCATCCTTGGACACACGGCGTTTCGGCTCGCTCGGGGTAGAATTGTGATGAGGTCGGGTCGTATTAGGTGGGCGTAGGAGATCCAGTTGATCTTTGGGGGCGGGTCCATACCTCTCTTCATATGAATCAATCCAGGCTAGAAAATGGCACGTTAGCGGCTATATTGGATGTCTGACGAAACACTGGAAGGAATCGACATACGAGGAAGAGATCTCGGAGCGCGGAGCCGTGTCTCGCATTGCGGAGGGACCGTGCTGCCACTGGGAGCTGTGCTGGAGGGGTGGTTCTCGGAAATCTGGCCGTCGGATGAGTTGGAATGTGAGAGGCGCGACATGGCCGCCGTTCAGAGTGTGGCGCCGCAGCCGCAGCAGTCAGTTCAATCGAGTGTGGGTAAAGCGAGATGTCGTCTATTCACAAGATTCGGAGCCGAGTGTAATTGATGTTGACATATTTTTTGGCGCCCAATTGTCGGAATGAAACTAGCTCTGCAAAGCATCGCACTCGCTAGGAGAAAGAAAAGAAGAAGAGCGGAAAGGAAAGTGTGGCGTTTCAAGAGAGCGCGATTCGAAGAGAGGAACCTGACCTGAGACGGGACGGGCTTGTAAGAGAAAAGGGAGAGGATGAAGAGAAAGAAGTAAGGACGAAATTGAGAGCGAGCGAGCGGATGAGAGAGCAGACGAACTGCTGGCAAGCAGGCAGACGCAAGCAAGTTGGCGATCTACCTCCCTCTCCGTGGGCAAAGCTGCCCGTTCGATTCGCGAGACAAGACAGCGAGCGAAGCAGGTGGATGAAGAAAAGCTGCCCGTCGCCAGGATCAGGTGGGTAGTGGAAATGAGGTGGGTGATCCGGGTGACGTCCTAGACTGCCGTGCCTTGGCCGCCGGCATTGCGCGTGCTCACACCACCCGACCTCAACTGCAATTAGAGCCTGCAGGCTTTGACAGCGCTATCAGCGGCGCGCCAGCACACCCTAAGCATTATACGGGCGGTCCGAGACACCACGTTTCTCCATACATACCTACCTATCCATCTATTTCCCCGTGCATCTCCCACCTAATCTGACCTGCGGTGCCACCCGTCGCGAGCCAGCCTATGGCTGCGCAGAAACCTGGTCCGGCGACCTATCCCAGCCCAACGCAACCCACCTGGCCACCTTATCAGCTATACCATCAGCTATACCATCAGCTGCGTGGGCCAATTGCCTGGGGTGCTCAGCCGCACACAGCCGCCACATCCCGTCCAGCCAAGCAGGCCCAGGCCTGTCCTGTTCCACTTCCACCAGCTCATCAGCACCTTGGTGGGTAACTACATCGAGTCCTTGTGTGACACCGACTTTCGTCCATCAAGTACGGGGAAGAATAAAATTTAAGACCACTATCATGCAGAAATTAAGATAGGAGGGAAATAACAAGTCGTGTTTGAACAAAGAAGAGTATAATCTATTTGGTCTTAGGGTATCAGATCAGTGCAACAGGAATAATACTCAACAGTCGCTCCACCAAGATCATCCAGTATCGTGGCTTCCGTTAGAAGAACCACACTGATGCTATACTAATAATATTATAAAAATGAAAGAAAAAGGATGGAACAAGCAAAACAGAGCTTCATCTACAGACGTTTCTCCCCTCTCTCACCATCGTACACACACATACACACTTCGTCCCCTGAATTCGTCTCACGAATCTATCACAAGCTGCTCTCCCTCGTCTAAAAGCTCCGTGACCTTGCGAAGATTGCCAATCAGCGCTCGGCCCAGACCAACGAGCAGCAGTTTCTCGGCATTCGCCGGCAGTCCCAGATAGCTTGGCGGCTCACGCTCAGGCAGCTTGTGAATCCAGGACACAAAGTCTTGAACGCCTGTTCCAGACGGCACAACAAGACTGCTTCCATCAGGCCCATCAACGAGTTTGTGATCCACATCATAGGCCTCGGGAACGAGGAATGTCGACACCAGCTGACCAAGGAGTTTGAAATCGCCCTCATCATCAATCTTGCCACCGTAGGTTTCCGTGACAAGGTAACGAATCATGTCCCAAGGGATATTTGCAGGTGCAATATTGGTCCTGTTGCCAGCCACCACATCAAGCCAGGTATCGGCAATGAAAGCAGAGCATTCGTACTATGAAAGAGTCAGCGCTTGTCAAAATCACACGTGAAGATATATATTGGTCATTCATTGCACTTACATCGCTATCGTTGAACTCCCAGAATCCCTTCCAACCAAGATTTGGTGCATATCGCAGCCGTTCCTGAACAACAGCATGCAGGAATGAGAGGAGCAGGTACAGTCTGGTTCTCTCCACGGGGCTCTTGTTGGTTCTTGTCGAAAGTGAGGACATAGAGTCCTTCATGTTGGCCCTGATACCAGCCGGCTGCTCATACATGAGAACACGAGATGCACGTAGAAGATTGACAGGAATCTTTGGACTAGATTCCATAGACAAGAAGAGTCGGAAATCCTTGTGTGGGTTGAGTGCGTCCATGCGTTTTTCAAGACTCTGAAGCCAGGTTGGTGCAAGATGCACATTCTTGACAAGAACCCAAGACCCAGTCTGGGCAGCCTCGCTCACGGCTTTGTCGGCACTTGCCAGTCCTTCGTTGGATCCCATGGCGATATTGGTGCAGCGAACGCCAACTCTCTCTACCAGGCTGTCAACCTTGTAACTGGCGTCAAATCCAGGGCTGGAAACAAGCGAGATGGGCAATGTGGCGGCAACTTGGCTAACAGTCTCCTTCAGATCTTCAACGACGTCGAAAATGTCTGGTGAAAAGACCTCGCCAACGAAGCGTTCAGCCGCAGGCACAAACCGATCCATGCGGAACATCTTGACAAGCAACAGTGATAGCAAGGCTTTGTCGTTGGCCGATGTATTGTCGCCCCAAATTTGGGGCACGGATTTCTCGGCCTCTTCTTCGGTGAAGAACTTGTCCCAGTCCTCGTTGGAAGGGCTGTCCAATGTCGTCTTCAGAGGTGTGAGCTTTCTAGCCTCTGCAAACGCCTCATCCCTCAGCTCAGGGTTACTCGACATATCCTTGCCTTCGACCTGGCTGTCTAGGATGATATCGATAATTGACTTCTCCATTTGATATGGTGTCGCTTGAGCAAGGAGCATGCCGAGGGTAATGCGATCCTTCTGAAGTAACCCAAGTGATGTGCGTTTGAAGGTGTTGACAAAGAGATCGCGAACGATAATATCACGACGGCTGTTGTGGTCGGTCTCACTGGCCAGTTTGGGGTTGTTGTGCAGCACGGACTGGAAGATGTTGAGGAAATACTGAAGAGAGAACTGGTAAAAGTGGTTCAAGAAATGGAGCTGCTCGAGAATAGCAAAGACAGCACTGCAAGACTTGGCAATGACGCTGTATTGCTGCGTGATCTGTTCCACTTCGGTCATGACTCCTTCAGTGTTGCTCATCTTCGCAGAGATCTCGGCGGCTTCGTTCTTCAACGTTTCAAGCGTCTCAATGACATTGTCGTCGTCGAGAATATTACCGCGAGATTCATTCAGCGACTGAAGCAGACGCTTCTCAAGCTGTCGCAGATGAATCTTGAACTCTCCTTGCAACTTGATGAGATTTGATCGCCTTTCGTCGACATCGGGTCGCTCTGACTTAAGTACATCGTTAAGGGACTGCGTCTGGAGACTGCTTTGGGTGACTGTGAAGTTGACGAAGGTTGTTCGACTGCAAATATCGGGGGCAAATGTAGCCGAGGGATCGCGGGTGGAGAGGTACAGCTTGAACGCAGGGGAAAAATCGATCTCTTGTTTTCCAAGCTGGATGAGAACACGACCACCTGTTCGTTGGTATTCCTTGTTCAACACGTGGTTCAGCACAGGATCCAAGTATTCAGCATCCTGAATGAGAATAGGATTGCCAAATCGCAGAGATGACTCCAACTGCTTGATAAATCCATCATCCAAGAAGCTAGTCACCGTCAGGCGCTGGTTCTTGTTTTCCTTCTGCAGGAATTCGGGAATTCGGCCTGTTGGATCAATGATGAGAGGGTAGCGGTTGAAACGCTTTAGAATGATGGCGTTTTCAGTGCATAGGTCATCGACCGGGAGGCCGTTTTGTTGCCAACCCAGACGCTCATCCGCATCAGAGAGATATTCAGTAATAGGATTTGGCGATTTGTACTGAACACCCGAGAGGTGTAGCTGATGGAACCAGTCCTCAATCATGGACTTTCGGAACGTTTGGTCGTAAAGACCGCTGTATGCCAAGAAGGCTGCGGCGACGAGCACGTCTCCTACCAAGGTACTTATCTGAGTCTCGAAAGACTTGCTTCCTTCCTCCCATCGTACTCGTTCAGAGGACAGGCTATCAAGAAGACGAACACTGCGGTCGACCTTGAACTGGACCTTGGACATCTCCGATTTGATAGCCTGCGTCTCACTAATGAGAGCGGCGTATTCGGTCTTGTAGGTGTTGATGCTTGCCTCCAGCTCATTGATGTTGTTCTCGACAGCCTTGGCCTCTGCCTTGGTCTGCAATGCCTGTTCCTCAAGCTCAGTAACCTCTTGCTTCAACGGGCCAACACGGTCCAGAATGCCAGAGTACTCGACCTGAGCTCTGACCCACTGCACGAGCGGTCCGCATGCCTTCGATGCGCGGTTGACCTTCTCAAAGGTGAACTCGGGGTTGCCCAAGAATTCCTTGTACATCTTGTCTCTGAGGGGCTTGTTCATCCTGGCCTCATTGTCAAAAGCGATAATGCTGGCAATGAAATCGTCTTTTCTGACCACACCCAGGACATCCTTCTTCCAATCCGTTGCCTTGTGTCCAAGAAGTGTGACAACGGCTTCCATCGCCAACTTAACACCTGCGGGGGGGCTTCCCATACCTCGCACTTCGACCAGCTGCTGTCTTTTAATGTTACTGACACTCCGCTTGGCTTCCTCCACAGCGGGTTCTGCCTTGGCCAAATCTTCCAACACCACCTTCCTCCGTGAAGCCACCTCGGCCTCTTGCTTCTCGAGTTCGGCCTGGAACTTGAGCGATATAGTCTTTCTGTGCTCAGCCTCGCGCTGATCGGCAACCATCTTCTGAAGCTTCTCGTTCGCCTCCGCATCCTTCTGCTCCAGCTGCTTCTTCTTCTCTGCTAAACTGACACGCAGGTCGCGCACCTTGTCTACAGTGTCCCTCAGTTTCTCTAAACCAACGTTGAGATGGCGCTGTTGCTCTTCCAGATCCTCACGCTTTTCATTATAAAGCTTGACGTACTGGCCTACAAAGTCCAGGAAATGACGAGGGGTGAGGAACGTCACCTTGCCCTGCTGAGTGTGCAATCTCTTGTTGTAACGGTGAAGAGAGTAGTGTATATGAACCATTGAGTTAACAACTGCTTCACGATGGGATGGAGGCAGTTGGAGGCCACGGTAAGCGACTGGGATTGTATCAGGAGCCTGGTAACTGGCCTTGTCAAGATCGATTGAATGCGTGAGTTCATGTCCAACCTGGAAGAGGGCTTGATCAGACCAGTCTCCGAACCAATTAAGAACGCATCTGTTGAACAAGGCAGGGGAAGTGGCAGCCTTTGAGCCTAGACCATCCTCTGGAGGGTTCATTGTGAATACAACGTGGAGGTTCTTGACAATCTGCTGCGTGAACCACTTGTACAATTCTTCGGGTGAGTCCAGGTGCAAGTTTTGTCGCTGAGCACCTTCTTTGCAGGCCGTCATAAGTGCAGCGTACTCATCGCCCTCGAAGAGACCGGGAACCTCAGCGTTGGCAAGAAGTGTATTCATGCGTTCAAGGAAACCAGAGTCCAGCACGTTAGACTCGTCCATGATAAAGCAAATCTTTTCACCCTTGCAACCACAGCGTCTGAGCACCTCTCGAAGATCCTCGTCGAAATCTTCACCGGAATATTTGCCGTGAACTTTGATTTGGAAGACCCGAAGACCGTTCATCCAGGCAACAAAGCGTGAGAGGGTGGTCTTGCCACTGCCACTTACACCGATGAGAATCAAGTGACCTTGTGGCTGTCTGAAAACACGATCGATGCGCAGGACATGCTCCAGGACATCATCGAAGAGAATCAGAGGCACGTCGACCTCTTCTTCACAGAAGGTCTTGAGCCGAGCCTTGACAAACTCTCTCAGTTGCTCACGATCAACGGGGACATAGTTCTTGGAAAGCCAGTTGGAGAACAAAATTGGGCCACCAAGTGCCTTCTCCTCTTCAATCATGGGGAAAAATTGAAGTGCGATACGTCGAACAGCATCGTCCGTCCATTTCCTTTCATCTTCTTCGACAAGACGATCTGAAAACAGGCGAAGGGCTTCATGTGCCCAGATGCGAATGAGACCTTCCACTGATAGCGTCTCAAGAGGCTTGATGGCCTCATACACACCACGAACCCATCGAGTAAGTTCACGAGGACTGTAAACATAATGGGGCTGAATCTTGGGCGTGAACCTTTGCTGTGACTCCAGATAGAATCGGACCATGGCATGTGTAAGAGCTTCTCCGTAACCGCGAAGAGATGGTATGATCTTGAGCACGGCAGTATTAAAGGTACCATAAATCTGGTTGAGGGACAGCTCGCCAGGGTAATCAACCATGATGAGAGGAGCGTGACGCAAGAATCTAGCACCAAGAGGGGTACGGCCAGCATCGGTCGGAGGGTTACAAGCACCAACGAATTGGATTCGATCCAAGGTGACCCAAGACTTGTCAGATGTTCTCCAAAAGCCATTGTGCTCAACGAGCTGTCGCAAGAATGAGATGGCCCTCTGGGTGCCATACTTATCAGGCGCTGGCAAGTTGATTTCATCGCAGAAGACGACAAGCCAGCGGCCAATTTGAGTAGGGGAGAGCATCACACCGTTCAACGTCTTTCTGTACTCGCAGTATTGTTCAAAGGTCTTGATCAAAAGATCGGGTGTAGTAGCGCTGGAGAAGTTCAGACCGACAACCTCCATGTTGGGCAACTTACGGAGGGCGCTGAACAAGGTCATCGTTTTACCTGAACCAGGGGGGCCACAAAGAAGCAATGGCTTGTGTTCGGCAAGCCATGAGTAGAGCACATCTTCGTGACGAACAGTATCCAACGTGGGAATAACCACGTCAGTCTGGGTGATTGAGTGCGTGTTGACCTCGATTGAGGGCACCTGAGCTTGCCATGGAGCCCACTCGGCCTGGGGTAGGGTGACGTCGAAATCGATCAAAGAGCTTGAGCCATCCAGCGGCGGGGAACCAAAGTTGGCCAAGGCACAAACCGCATCTCCGAAGGCCTTTCGATCGTTGAGCGGGCAGTCTCCAGTAAAGGCCCAAACCAGAGCAAGCAGCAGCTTCTTGGAAATGAAAGCCTCAATCTGGTCAGAATCGAGGGGGAAGTCCGAATGTTGACCATTGTATTCGATAATATCTCTGACAGCCTTGTTCAAAAGCGAGAAGAGCGTAGTGAGCACACGAGCAGCGGTGTAGTCCATGATGTGGTTGTAAGACATGGCTCGCTCAAGCGCCTGGATAGCAAAGTTCTCCTCCGTAAGATAGGTTGTGAGAAGATCAGCAACCTCACCCTGCACAGCCAGGGTCTTTGCAGGACTCTGTCCTGTGCCAACGCTGTCTTCGTCCAGGTCCTCGAAAGGAACGCTACGAAGGGCCTGTAAGTAGTTGGCCACAATCATATCCGAAGTCACAGTGTCCTCGCTGAACCACACCATACCACATCGACTGACGGTGGCAAGTGTAGCATACTTCAGTGTCTCGACCTCGAACATGATACGAACGTTGGGTGGAAGATTGAGACGTTCACCATTGGGCAGAGTGAGAAGCTTGTTGTCGTCGAGGACACTGTTCAAGTTTTCGACCCACTCTGGATCAACGTCACCATCGAAGACAATCCAATGCCGTTTCCCGTCTTCACCACGGAGATTGTCGACAATCTTACGCAAAATGCTTGTGAATAGACCGTCGGTCCACTCACGTGTGGTTGAGTCGAGATTACCATATAGGGCTTCCTTTGACATGACCTTGGAGTCAATAATGTGGGACACGCCCTCGACGCCCTCAACAGCCTGAAGAGCATCAAGCAACAGTCTCCAAGCGACTGACTTTCCTGATCCAGAGTTACCAACCATCATCACACCGTGGTGGATCTTCTGGATTTGGTACAACTGGAGAATCTTGGTCATCCAGACATCCGTGACAACCAAGTGTCGCTCCGCTGCGAGCTTGCGAATGGCATCCTCGAGCGCCTGGAGATTGGCCGGTACATAATCCACACCTGGGAAGCAGTCCTTCTCAATAGTCATCATGATGTCCACATCAGACTTGATGAGCTTGGGTGCAATAGTCTCCCGAATACTCTGAACAATGATCTCAGGCTCAAAGACTTCCTGAGAATCCCCCTCTGCATCTAAGAGCCTTGCACGCTTCAAGCCACCAGAGCTGACCAATACACTCTTCAGTGCACGGAGACCAAAATCGTAATGGGCTTGTTTAGACAGCTTCTTCGAACACGAGTCAAAGAATGGAACTGTCTGCTTGGACAGAGTCTTGGCCTGGTTGAAACCCTGGGAGTAGAGCATCACTTCGGCAATAAGCTCTTTGTCGGGCTTGGACATGGCAACGCTGCGGAAGAGTTTCTTCAAGTTGTCAGGCAAGTTTGAACGACCAGCATAACCCGGATTCATTGTGATGAAAATGCCAGTGTTTTCATTGACATGAAGTTGACGGCCAATCAAATCGATCTGCGCCTTGTCATCCTCTACACCTTGCTTCAAGCCAAGCTGAATGTTTTGGATCTGCTGGGAGACAGCAGAAAGAATTCTCTCCTCAAGACGATTGAACTCGTCGAAACAACCCCAAGCACCGACCTGGCAAATACCGAGGAAGATACGGCCCATGGCCTGGAAGTCGAAAGTGTCGTCACAGCAGAAGACAAGAGTAAATCGCCCCAGCTGCAGACCAAGGGCCTTGACTGACTCCGTCTTTCCGGTTCCTGCAGGACCGTAAGGCGAACCACCGAGTCGCTGGCAGAGAGCCTGTGTAAGGGTGAGGAAACATCGGTCTGTCAGTGGGGTTCGGACGAGACGATCGGGGACACCCAGGTACTCGAAGCCATAGTTCAGCTTCGCGTTGGCCATCTTTACGGCAAGTCGATCAATGAACTCTCCCTCGGGTACGTACACGTATCTCATCTGGAGCTGCCAGAGATAGTAGCTTGGAGAGTCGGCCTTGGCGTTGACGAGCTTCTCAACGGTATCCCGCTGGTGCACACACTCTGTAATCATCTGCTCGCACTTCTTGCGCTGGAGAACGTGAAGATCCCCTAGAACCGTATCTGCCAGGACACTAAGAACCTGAACCTCACGGTCAAACAAGGTCTGCAAGGTTTGACCGCCAGCAGCCAGGGAGTTCTCGACTGCTGTCGTCCAGGCGACTTGAGTGGCAAGCACAACAATTTGACTGGGGAACGCATCCATGAAGGCGACAAGTTGCTCGCGATCAATCTGTTCAGATTCGAAGATGGGCGTGTATTGCTCCACGGCCTCGGCAAGGAGTTCGGCAAGAGTTGACTTCATGCCAGCCTCCAACATCGCCAGCCAGTCATTAATTCGAGGCACCTTGGCCAAAGAAATTTCCTTCTTCAGCCTTACGCTTTCGCCCTCTTTTGACGTAAAGCCTGAGATGACCGTCTCATCATCCATGATGAGCCCGGACAAACCTGCGAACATCTTCTTGAAGTGCTTAGCTATTCGCAGCGTATCATTGCTGTTACCAATCATCTCCAAAAGATCTTCATCACCCACGAAGTAGAATCGTGGGAAGGAGACTCTTTCCTTCTCAAGATATTCACCCAATGCCTTCTGAATCTTGTTCAGCATTTCTGCCAAACGCTCGAGCGATTTTTGAGCATTCGGGATGTTGAGCACATCAAGAACATAGGGTGACTTGGCAGCCTTCTTCATGACAGCCATGAACTCGCTATTGATGTTTGCGAACCGTCCGGACTCAATAGGGAGGAGATGCTTGATATCGGCGTTGCCAGTGAAAACACCTTCAAGGTACACCCACTGACGCTGCACATCAATCCATACGTCGAACAAGACGTGAACGCGATTCAGCTTGTCCTCCCAGGAGACTGCCTCTTCTTCGAACTCCTTGTAGTATGGCGAATGCTTCATAGCTTGGAGAGAATTCAAGTTTTCACTACATTTGGCAAATAGATCATCCCAGCCACGAATCAATTTGACCTTGCTCTGGTAGTTGACCATCTCGAGAGCGTAATTTTGCCATGTCTCGCGAACCTGTTTTAAGAATTCCTCAAGAGCCATCTCACCCTGAGCTTGGGCGATGATATCCTTGACAATGACTTCGGTGGCAACCAAGTTGAGGTCCCACACGTCACCAAGAGTCATTGAGCTCGGGGAGAATCTCTTTTGCGGCTTAATCTGCTTGTAAATCTTCTGCCAATGGCGTTCCCGGATGGCATCGGACTTCAGATCAGACAGGATCGAGTTCGTTTTAAGCAGAGAGCGAAGGATTCCCTGGACGTGCTCAAACGCAGCATATTGTCGCATTCGGCTCGGCATTTCCTTGGTGCTCTTGATGAGGTCGTCAATCTTGGAACGAATCTTTCGAGGCTGAACAGCAGTCCACAAGATATCACGAGTCTCGTTGAGGCTAGACCAAATGGTGGACAGATTCGACCAAACAGACTGGAAGTCTCGGACCTCCTCAAGAGTGGCGGAAAGTGACATTTCAGGACTAGCAGGAATGTCCAAGGCCTCCTTTGCCTTGGCCACCATTTCCCAATCGTCCTGGAGCTTGGAAATTTTGTTTTCAAAGGCAGTCAAGGTAGCCGAAGCCACATCTGGTTGGATAGTACCAGAGACTGGCTTCTCTTCGTTCCATTGCGCAGCGACCTCTGCAATACGCTCATTTACGAGCTTATCTTCAGCAACAATCTTAGCACGCAAAGCGTCGGTCTGATCCTGCACAATCCTTGACTTCTTCTCCAAAATCTCTCGCAATGCCTCCCATTGACTGTCAATGTGCTCGATGTGAAGCCAGTCCTGGGGGAACTGATACCGTTGTCTGACCAATGTAGACTGACCCTGGCGGAACATGTCAATCTCCGGTGCCCACATCTTCACATTACGTTTGCAGCTTTGCACAACGGTAATGAACTGGACTGCCTGTGCAGTGGAAGAAGCGTCTGAGCTCTGAGTCTCGAGATGTTTGCGAGCCTTCTCGATCTCCGCGTTCACCTCGCGCATGCGGTTTCCGAGGCGTGTTGCGAATTTCATCAAGATGTCTCGCTGCCATTGGTCATACTTGTCGTTCACCTTGGTCTGAACCTGGTAGTAGTCAATTATGATATGTCCAAACGATCGGCTAACATCTTGTGTGTCAAAGGTAGTGCGGGTCTTTCGGATATCCTGCAAGAGCTCCAACCAACGCGACAACTGCTCTCCCAGAGCATCATACACTTGCTCAGACTGAAGGTCCCACAAGGACTGGAACTGAAGCCACTCGTCAACATATCCGCTGATCTCCGACAGCTTCTTCTCGAGGGAAATGTACACTCGTTGAAGGATGCCCGTGCATTCACTAGGAAGGTCTGTGAAGCGAGTCTCCTCGATGACCGCGGTGTTAAGGCTGAGTTGGTACCGAGTGGCCTTGATCTTTCGCAGATTACATACAATACCAAGCCAGTCGTGGAGGTGTTGGAACCAGCTGGCTCGGGCAAATTCCAGAGGGGGGTCCAGATAGATGACTTGGTTGCGCATTGCCAACTCAAGGGTCAGAGACTTCATGGAAGGGCCTTCTTGCTTCTTGCCTTCAACAGGAACAGTGTCATCTTCAAAGGCTGAGATCCAAGCCTGGATAGCAGTTTGAAGGCGCGTGAGAAGCACAGATTGGACCTTGGCATTGAGCCCCTCGACCCAGAAGTCCAGGTTGACATATCGCTCCAGGTTCAGCTGATCAACAGCAGACTGGATCGTACTCAAATGAGCTTGGAGGGCCGCGGGATCGTAGTCACATGTCCCGAGATCTTTAAGCGCCTGCTCAACCGTGACGTAGGTGTGACTGAGGGACACAGCCTTGCTCTGTAGGGTCGAAACGGCAGAAGCGAAACCCCGGATGAACATACCGTGCTTGCTCTCAGTGTTCTTTGTCAAGCCGAGATCAGTACCTCCAGCTAGAAGTGGTCTCGTTTGTCGCTGATCAGCGTAGAACAGCTCATGCGAGTTGATGAACGACTCCCATCGCAGGGGTACACCCTCGGCAATCAGCTTATATACATCATTTCGGTATCCATGGAGTAAAACGGCCTCTTCTCCCATAGTAGATATCTGTCGCAAAGTTTGCGAGAGTGTCCTGACACTCTCCATTAGACTAACAGCATAGGGGTACACACGCTTGGCATCCTTTGATACAGTGGCAATGATATGGGGAACAGTGTAGGACTGCCATGTGAGGTTGCGAGTCTCCTTGAACAGAGTGATAATCTGAGGATCGAAGTTGACTGTGAGCTCCAGAATGCCACCTGCTGATCGCACACGGGCGATGTCAAAGAGCAAGCCTGAAATGGAAATCTTCCTCCTGGTCACGTCCGCAGCCCAGGCTTCGAAAATCTTTCGTGTTTCGAGCTTTTCCTTGAATTGGTCACTTTCGCGCTGCAGCTTCTCACCCTCGGAGTGAAGTTGCCAGCCAGGTCCGAGCACAGCTTCAACCTTTTTCATGTAGCCATCAAGCTGAAGCTCGATCTGGCGCGCCCAGATGATGGCTCCCGACACAGGAGGGAGGTCGCGAAGCTGTGACATGGCGTGTGCTTCGGAGTGACCGTACTGCTGCTTGAACCGCTCGTGAAGGCCGTTGATTGCCTGCTTGACATGGTCCATGAGCTGATTCTGGTATTCTTGGATCGCACCTCGAATCTTGGGTCGCACAAACAGCGCATTGAACTTGGAGAACACGCGGAACATTTCATTTGCCGTCTTTGCTGTTCCGAGGCGATCTCGGAGCCTGGCAATGATGGAGTTCTCAACACGAGTTGTTCGCTCATTATAGAGATTTTCAGCCAGCACCCAGCGATCCTTGCCCTGCTCACTAACATCCAACAGGTCGACATTCTGCAGCGCATCCCAAGCTTGGTTGACTTCTTCGACAGCATCGACGTCGCCCATTTCCTCGATGACGACTCCGTCAGATCCCGTGGTTTCGGGGACGCCTGGGATGGTGGCCCTGGGACCAAGAACATTCACAATCGTTCGCTGCAGCTGTTCATGGTTGTCGCGGAAGGTGCTCACGTATCGTATCCTCGACTCCAGCTCCGAGTGCTTATTGTTGATCTTGATGGGAATAAACTTCTCGTTTCTTCGTCGAGTGACCTCACGAGCCACGTTGGTGAATTCCTTGACTGAATCCTCCCAGGTTTTGAAGATGTCGTCGCAGGTCTTCATGATGTGGCGAAACTGGTCGTAGTCCAGATTTACCAGCTCCGTACCTGGCAGTAGTCGGACCAACACATCGTTCAGATCCGCGGAAATGGCTTCAACAAGGGGGAGTGCCCTCCGGATCGGGTAGGGGCAGATCCTCAGCTTCTTGTTCAGATGATGAAAGATCTCCCGAATGGCATCCTGCGCCTTGAGAAGAGAGGTGGCTGAGAGAAGCTCGTCCAGTGGGAAGTCGCGCATAAGCTGGTTGTACTTCTGCACCTTGTCCATGGCCTCCTTTAACCCAGTGTCCGCCGTGAAGCTCACAGTGGCCTGGAAACGCTTGGCATGCTTGAGGATCTCGAGTGTCAGGAGAACACCCTCACTCCTCAATTGGCCCTCAATACCCTCCAGAGCAGATTCCATCGAAAGCCAGAAATTGACTTCCTGGCTTGCCGTGTTGAACTCCTGGTTGTGATTTGACCCACTATCCTTTGTCATTCTGGTGATCCCCTGGATCGACTTGATCCAGGTGTTGACATTGGCCTGAAGCCTGTTCAGAAACGTACTATCCTGCAACAGGCCGGAAGCGATCCCGTCTATCGATGCCCTCGAATGGCTGGCTTCGGCTGTATCGAGCACACTCTGGACGATCGGATGGAAGGTCAACGATATTTCGGGGATGTCGACATTTTGCTGCAGATGAAGCAAGCTCAGCTCCAGATCGTTGAGTCGCTTCTTCGTAACTGGGATTCCCGTCTTCGAATCGACATCCGGTCGGCCCCTTGATCCCGTGATGCCCTGAGATTTGGTATTGGCGTCGAAATATGGAACCAGCGCATGATGAACCTGTGAATGGAGAACCTCCCAAGGTGAGAGGGTAGGACCCTGATCCGCAACAGCAGCATTAAGGGATGCAGGCCCAGGAAGATTAGTAATGAATATTTGAGAAGTGAGAGGTCGAGCCGGATCAATAGGCTGGGGCGTCTTCAGGAGAATGAGAGAAGCAACGGTGGTGGGAGAAGAGGCGAGCTCGGATGAAATAGTATAGTGAAACGAAGATGGCACTAGCAAACATTAGAGGACCGAAATGAAAGCGAATAAGGAAGTGCTTTTAATATCCCACCTGCAATGTCGGATCCGTTTTCCACCACAGTGGAGGCGGCAATATCCTTTTGGATGTAGAGAACGTTTTGAGTGTCGGTAGCGAAGCGAGAGCAACGGGCAACGGTGTCGCTGTAACGGCTCTTGTGCAGAAGGTTTCCCGCCTGCTCAAGCTCCTCCCGCGTGGCGCCGAGAGCGATCTGGCACACTGCTGCCAGGTGCTCGATCAGGCGCTCGGGCTCTATCGTCGGGAACTCGGTTGATGCGACATCGTTCGACGGTGCGCCTGGGACGGTTGGGGAGGTTATCTCCATGGTTGTCGAGGCTGAGGAGCGTCGTATCAGGGGAGAGTGTAGAGATTATCGTAAACGGACAGTCATTTCCAGAGAGTGGTCGCTCGTTCAAACTAAAGGAGTAACGAGAAGCCAGGAAATTATGAAGGCGAATACAGAAAAGTGCTGATAAAGGAGTGTCGATGATCGCTTCGGGCAGGAAAAGGAGAGGAAAACAAAAGCTACACGTCCGCTCTGCTTCGTTCGTCGGTTGCTTTGTGATGCCTAGTTAAGATATTGTTATTATTATGAGGCGGTTTTTGG